>CM062260.1:15100787-16350787 GCA_031216405.1 Syzygium malaccense | reverse complement strand
ACGAGGAAGAAGGAAAAAGAAAACGAAAGAATAGAAAGAAAAAGAAAAAAGAAATAAAAAATATATGTTTATTTTTTAAAAAAATATTTTTATATGAACGGATGTTTCATTAACTAAAGACACGAGCCCAAGCACCAAGGATCCATGCTTGGCCTTTGTGAACCCAGTCCTTGGTGCGAGGGACCATAGCTTGAGCATTGGGGACCCAAGCACGACATTTATGGACCTAGGCTCGAGTGCTAGGACTTTGGTCACAAGCACTAGGGCTTCAGGCCTAGCCTCGATGGGCACCGGGGCACTAGGGTCCCAGGCTTGGCCTCGATTGATCAAGGCGCCAAAAACCTGGTCTTAAATGCCGGGGGCCCAGGAACTGGTGTTGAGGTTTACATGCCGGAGCGTAGAGTTCCATGTCCAAGTATCGATACCTAATCAAATTTTGGAAAATGTTTTCCGGTTTTTCAAAAAGGAAATTATTTTCCTAAATTTAAGCATGAATTTTCCGTTAACTAGGAAAACATTTTCTACTAACTCATTTTCCTAAGCGAGTCAAACGCTGGAAAATGAGAAAGTTGTTTTCTGCGAAACAAACTTAGCCTTAATATCTTTCGGTCATTCCAACGTAACTTGCTAAAAATTTGAGAAAATATACTCCTAATTTTGCTTATGAAAGGTTGTGGCACTCTCTCTTGGTCAGCAGAAACAAGAAAAAGGTTCGGTGCACCCACATCATACAGCCTCAAAGCTGTCATCACCATAACTTGAACTTATCACGCAGATATGGTAAAAAAAATGCATCTGATCTCATCCAAATATTTGAATTTGATGATGCCTCGCGTGCTATAAGTTTAGTAAACCCCACCTGAGATCTTCCCAATTCAATGCTCTGTAATTTCGTCAGATGCGCGCGTATCGGTATGAATGCAATTTGTTATTTTTAGGCACATTGGTATCTTCACATGCATTGCAATAGCGACTGGTACAATCTTAATGTTCTCCTGAGTGGGAGTCACTATAATTCATGCACGGGACTCGCTCGCATTGCATCCGGAACAAATATCGTACCACTTAGTCTTGGAAAATTAATTTGGTATGATCGTCTGAGTACTATATAGTCCGTCTTCACGCCGATGAAATGAAAGACAGCAGATTTGTTTTTTAGATACCCACGCGTGCAGATTTGTTTTTTTGTCATTGGCTTTTATTTTTTATTTTTTAATTTCGCTCAATCTAATCCTTATGACGTGCCCCCTTTAACTTTTTGTAATCTGGATCGCCTGAAACTTTCACAATATTTAGTTATTGACGTGTAAATCGTACAAGTTTTATATTTTGGTGGAAAAGTAAAGAGATACATTTTGCTTCTGTTAATTTAAAACAACCAAGCTCTTACCAAAAAATTTCTACCTGATTTGACTTTAGCACTGTCAAAATTCACTTTTACCTTTTGTTTATATTCTTAATCTGAATCTTTCGGTTCATGCGGTCTGATTCTTCTTTCTTTTTTGAAATTCCGAACTCTTGAAACTTTCATAAAACTCAAATGTTAAGGGTAAATTCACATTTGTGTTGCCGTTTGGACTTTTCGAAATGAACATTTTCTTCTAAGCACCGGTAGTTCCATAAAGGATTATGTGAAACCTCGAGCTTGAACTGGATCGATTTGATTGGTCTCACCACGAAGAAGAGGGTGCACCCGGCTCATAGTTGTTTTCAAAGTTTGGATCAGGCCGGGCTGATTTAAGAATTAAAAAAGTATACCTTGACATTTAATTTAGGGTTAATATCACGAAAAATCCCAAACTGGTACACCTATAACAAATTTATCCAAAATTAATTTTTTAATCATCAAAAATCCCAAACTAGTATACTTGCAATAATTTTATTCCAAACTAATTTTTTAATCACAAAAAACCCCAAACTGGTACATTTGTGATAAATTTACCTTCCGTTAATTTCAGTTAAGTTGGATTAATACAAAAAAAATCACAAACCGGTACACCTATGATAAATAGAGGGTGTTGACACCTAATTTTTAGCCGACGTGTCATTAAAAGCAGAAAATTCGAGATTATGGTTTCCGATTGCGACGGAATCCGTTTCTTGAACAAAACATGTTGTTTTTTAATTCAGTTTGTTGGCCTAGCTTTTGTAAACAATTTTCTATTCATTTCATGTAAAAACCCGAAAAGTCAAATGGTTGACTTTCGAGTTGACTTTTTTTATCAACCCTAGGTCAAATTGGGGCTTTTCGCATAAAAAAATTCCTTTCAAGTTTAATTTTACTTTAGAAGTGGAAATTCCAAAAAAATTCAAAAATTTGATCATAAAATCAACTAAGGTTTGACTTTTGGTCAAATTTTTGACCAAAAAATCGAAAAATACAAAAATTCACAAATCATCTTATTTTACATTCAATTTGACTTTGGCATTTGAAATTTTACAAAAATCGATTTAGAATCAACTTTTTCTCAATTTGCGAAATTTGGTTCAAATTGGCCAAAAATAAAATTACTTCATTTCATTTTTTAGGTTAGTTTCCTTCATGACATTTGATCTAGAGGTTGTATTACTTTCAATTTTGGAACCAATTTTGTGATTCCAAGCCAAACACAAAAATCCCCAATTTAGGCCCTAATTAGTGATTTTGATCAATTCTTCATGATTTGCACAATTGAGACATGAATGAACCTAATTTCTTATATGAAATCCAAATTCGAAATCAAATTTGGAAGATTCACATGAATTTGAGCTAATTTGATCGATTTAGTGATCCAATGATTGAGAAATCTAAGAGTAATTGATTCAATTTTTGCAATTTAACTTGACTCACTCTATACTAACATCCAATTTGATGAATTGAGGCTCAATTTGATTAATTGAACTTCAATTAAATTTGTTAGTCTAGCTTGGCCATGCAATTACTCAAATTAAAGAACAATTGGGCTAAACAAATTAAATTGGATCAATTTGTGCATAAGTTTCAAATTGGTTCGATCCAATTTAATCGAATTTAATATTAATTGGATCAATTAATCATGATAGGAATCAAATTGTACAAAATTGGAACAAATTGAACCAAGCATTGAACCGGTTTAACCCGATTAAACTTGGGTCAAATCGATCCAACCGGTTCGACCCGGTTTGACATGAATTGAACTGGTCCTATCAGTCCAGCAATTTTCCAATAAAAAATCCAGCGGCCGGTGATCTATTCCAACAGCCAAGGCTAGCCACGTCCCTTTAAGCCCAAAATGACAAAAATGCCCTTAAATAAAAATTACGAAAATACCCCTAAGTGAAATTACTAAAATGCCCTTCATTAAGGATTAATCAAATTACTTAGGGGGTAAGCAAATAAATCATGGCCATTCATTTAGAATTGATCATGTCCATCCATAATGCCATGTCACCGATCCTTAGCCCTTAAGAAATATTCTTAATCATTAAGGATGCATTCTAGGCCATTGGATCAATCTAAGGGTTAGGATTCAAAGTTGAGGGGAGTATATAGGTTTTTTTCCCTCTAAAATTTAAGAAGGATTCCCATTTTCAGATCTGTTTTCTCTCTCTTCTCTCTCCCTCTCTCTAAATCACGTTTCCTCCTCCTCTCTTGGCTGTGAGTTTTCCTTGCTCACACCGGCCACTTGCGGGCCGATTTCCGGCGCACCACCGCCACTCCGCTAGTCCCCCGACGTCCTAGAGCCAGTCGCAAGACTGGCCATAGCTGTTGGTAACCGGAGCATCTCCGATCAGCTCCATCTCTGTCTCGGTTGCATCACTGGCAGCCAAGCCGGTGATCTGTCCAGCCGATGACTCCGGCGATTCTGGCATTCCGGCGTCCTTCCTAGGTGGTCTGAGGCTTGCGATCATCATCCTTAACCTCATCTTGAAGCTGTGGTGGCCGGCTTTCACCGGAAAAGCCACTGGAGTTCAACTTTGAGCTTGATTTTACTTCTCTTTCTTTAGATCGCAATCTTACGCCAATCTTCTTACCTTGTGACGTAGATATCGGGAGCTATATTTGGCACCATTCCGAAGTTCATTAGTGGCCAAAATAGCTCATTTGAGCTCAGCAACACTCTCGAACAAGGTAAGTACACTTGGATGTTATTTTGTAAATTCCTGTGTAGAGAAACCTGCATGTTTGAGATGCTGATTTCAGCTCGTTAATGTCGAAATCTTGTGAAGTGATGAACTAGAGAGTCGTAAAACACGTCTCAAGCTTTGATTTGATATATTGCATGCCTCAATTAGACTTATTTTGCTAGGTCAAAATTCTTTCGGAAGTTAGGATCAGAATCTGGAATGTGATGTTCAAGTTTGTTTTGATGATTTCCTGATTGACGTTGTGCTGTTCTATGATTTTTATGATTTTCTACAATCATTGTTTGAAGAAACTTCCTTCATGAAAGTCCTATAATACATCTTAATATGTTCATCATAAAATTTTCATAAAATTATGACTATGTTAGGATTGTACGATCTGCAACGCCATATATGCATAGATCTGGTGACAGACTAGTTTCTGACTGACCTTCATGTGTTCTTCAATTTTTATAAATTCATGGGTTCAAAATATGAAAAAATTTTCTTCACTAAAGTTCACACTGAGATCGAGATATTTCCAGTGATACTAATTTCATCAAAATCGAAAGTCATTTGAATTTTCAAAAGGAATTTTTATGATCTAATTAGTATTTGTGTTCAGATCTGATTTTCATTCCTTTGGAATCCAAAAGATATTTCTCCGAATTTGATAAAGTTAGAGTCCTCCTTTGCGAAAAATCCAAATTATAATATTGTTCCTTGGGGTCTCATTATAAAGACCGGAAATTTTGAGGGCCTAATAACAATTTTTAGGAGGGTTGATTTGCTAAAAACCTCAGATAAGGCCTTCTCGGGGTTAAAATTCGATTTATATTTGAGTCCTTTGTGAAAACCGAATTTTACAAAAATTTGGAGGTCTTTTTAGCAAAAACTCAAAATATGAAAGTTGTCACACGCAGAGAGTCCTAACTGTCTAAAAATTTTCACATGGTTTTGATAAGGTTTGTTATTTTTACCGCCATTATTTTGAAATCCCTAACAGAACTGGGTCAGTCTGCTACCGAGAGTGAAATTGTCTTTTTCGTGAAAATCGGCGAGGATTTAGAAAAAATGGTCTTCTTAACTTTTGATCCTCATGACATAAGCTTTCTAATTACACTTGAATCACTTCATTTGGACATCATTAGGTTAGTTAATCACATCTGAACAAAAGTGATCCGAATTAGATAATAATTGAATGAAGACCACTTTTCATTGCTTTATTGGTTGAGAAACAAGGCCCATGGGCTTGAATGCATGTTTTACTCATTGCTATGCATGTGTTTGTTAGATGGATGTTAGGCCCGGTGCATGTTCGGCGGGTAGCCCATTATGGTCATTTAGAATCCGACATTAGGGATTAATTGATATGAGTTGCCGTTTTGTGAATGCAAATGGTAGCCCATTATCGTTAACCATTAATCAAATAATGTTAAATGATTAGGTGGGTGATGAATCGAAATGAATGAAAAATAAAGGCTGATCCCAAGTCCCATGCTTGATTAGTGAATTGTTTGCACAATTGCTTTTCTTTGGTTATTCCTTTGTATATTGTTTGTCGTGAATGTATGTTGTGAATGTAAACGCCGACACCCAAGAGGCGGCCCATGGAGGGGATAGTCCAAAATTGTAAAAGACCAAGATGATAGACCAATGTCCAATCCGGTCTCAATTTGTATTCACTTGACGGTGATAGGCTAGGCTGATGTCCAATCCGGTCTCAATTTGTGTTCAAATTCATTTGTTCCCGACCATGTCTCGGGTTTTCAATTCGTGTTGTAATAAACACCCGACGAGTTGTGGGTTTTACTTTCTTGCACCTAAAATTAACTCGTCCTTTTAATACTTTGAATGTTTACTTTATGCAATGCCTTTCAATATAATTGATTGTTTCTTTCTTTTCTAGACTAAGATAGGATTAGTTTAGAATCTTAAATGAAAACACAAAAAACAAGATGCATGATCACTTAGTGGACTAAAACTTTGACATGAAAATGGTAAAGAACAAATGCATGACAACTTAGATAACAACCATGTTAAGTTTAGCGGTACCGAAAGGGCGTTAATAGAAATATTAACGTAAACTAGTTCCCGAACCTTTAATCTCTTGTTTTTGTAGAAACCAATACAAAATTCCCACGTATTGGTTAGGTATTCTAGTCGACCTCTGACCTAGGCTAGTGGCGACTCCTAAAAAAGATAAAATTGATCCGCTGTCATGTGAGGTATGAATTAGGGAAGATTCGTGTTCATGAATAATGGACTGTATAGATAAGCCATCTTTTATGATATACCGTATGGACCGTTTCATGAATACTTACCTCTAAACCCGCTTCACCAAGTTCGGCCCTCGTGAGGTAGGTCGCGACAGAGGATAAAACCCAAAATTAGTATATCCATCAACTACTGGGTGTTATTTGACAAAGCAATTTAACAATAAAATCTAACGGAAACTAATGCAGGGTAAAATTATCACAAGTGTACCGATTTAGGATTTTTGGTAGTCAAAAAATTAGTTTGGGATAAAATTATCACAGGTGTACCAGTTTGGGGTTTTTCGTGGTATTAACCCTTTAATTTATTATAATTTCTCTCTTGTTTTTTTTTTCAAATGTAAGATGTAACTTTTTAAATGGGAGAGCTTAAAATTAAGTATGAAAGTTTTGATAAAGCTCAAGGAATTTGAGCTGCGCCGAAAGACATGTTTGGAGGTATGTTTGCTACTAAATTGACGAGGCTCACCATCATGTTTGACACATTCTAAAAGCGCCAAAATTATACAATGAGGCAGCATCTTCAGGAATTGTCTAACATGATACGAGAGCTGAAGATGGCAGGTCATACCCTAACTGATGAAAAGCAAATTCAGGTTATTATAAGGTTTCTTCCTGATAGTTGGGAGCATATAAATATCAACATGACGCACAATGAGAATATCGTAACTTTAGATGATAGAGCGCATCATTTGGAATTAGAGGATGAGCCCTTAGAGGTTGCAAGATCCTCTACACATCCTTATGTTGATGAATCTGGTTCACGCAAAGTTTCGGACTTAAAGCACAAGAGGTACTATAAATTCAATAACAAATGGAGTCACAAGATGTCATGCTATTAGAGAACGATTTTTCTAGTAGAAGTGAGATTGATAAGGATTCCAATTACATGAGATGAAAGATCTTGATAACACACCCTTTTAACTCAATACACAAGTCCTAACGGGAGTGTCGCATCGCCTAGTGAACTAAATCTACAAAGAGTTCAATTACGTAAAAGTAATCGTATAAACATTCCCCTTCGTCATTTTAAGATTGAAGGGAAAGTATTTATGATTTACACAAGACGATGCAAAGCCTAAGACCGTTGCAGAGGCTCTCTCATCTACTGATAGGAAAAGTATTTATGATTTACACAAGACGATGCAGAGCCTAAGATCGTTGCAGAGGCTCTCTTATCTACTGATAAGGAAAAATGAAGAAAAGCTTTGTAAGATGAAATGCAGTCTATGAAAGCAAATCACGTCTGGGACTTGGTTGATCTACCACTCGAAAGCAAACCTATTGGAAATAAATGGGTTTTCAAGATCAAGCATGGGGTAGATGAATCTGTTGAGAACTATGAGGTTTTCAAGAGTCGCCTTGTGGCAAAAGGCTATACTTAACAAGAGGGTATAAACTATGAGGAAACATTTTCACCAGTTGTAAGGTTTGCCTCTATCCGCCTTATCCTAGCTATTGTTGAATATTTGGACTTAGAATTACTTCAAATGGGTGTAAAGACAACATTTCTCAATGGAGAACTAAATGATGAAATCTATATGAAACAATCGATGGGTTTCATAACTTAAGGTTAGAAGTGCAAAGTTTGCAAGTTTCATCGATCAATATATGGCCTCAAACAATCATCTAGACAGTGGTATTTTCATGTTCATCAAGCAATAACTTCTTTTGGGTTTACAATAATCGAAGAAGATCACCGTGTGTATATAAAACGGTCCGAGGATAAATTTGTGATTTTATCACTTTATGTGGATGATATTATGTTAGCTGGGAATGATAAAGATTTGGTTATCACCATAAAAGAATGGTTGTTTTCTAATTTTGAAATGAAGGACATAGGAGAAGCTACTTATATATGAGGGTAAGATTGGAAGAGATTGAACAAGGAAACTCCTTGCTCTTTCATAAGAACCTTCTATAATAAAGATTATTGAATGTTTCAATATGCAGCCCTGTAATCCCATTGATAACCTTATCATACAAAGTGAAGGCCCGAGTTCTAAGATGTGTCCTAAGACTCTAAAAGAAAAAAAAGAAATGGAAATTGTTCATTACTCTAATGCAGTCGAAAGTTTGATGAATGATATGATGTGTACTCGACCCGACATTTGTTATGTCGTGGGGTTAATGAGCCGATGCCAATCAAATCATGGTCAAGCATACTAGAAAGCAGTTTAGACAATCCTGAAATACTTGAGAAGCATAATGGACTATCGACTTTGTTTTCAAGGGAATGATCTATGCTTATTAAGTTACTCAAATGCTGATTAAAGAGGAGACTTAGATGAGTGTAAATTGACTTCCGGATATACTTTCTTGCTTAATAAAGGTGCAATTTCTTAGAGTAGCAAGAAACAAACATGCATAGCCCTATCTACAATGGAGGCAGAATTTATTGCGTGCTCTCCTATAGTGCAAGAAGCAGTATGACTAAAACGTTTCTTAAAAAATTTAGCCATTGTCACTAACATTCCAAGACTAGTAACAGTTTATTATGCTAGTCAGGCATCCATTACCTTTGTGAAAGGCTTCAAGCATCATGGCAGGATAAGCACATTGACATAAAGAATAACTTCATCAGAGATTTAATAGAGTAGAAGGAAGTGATCCTACCATATATTTCTACCAATGGGATGGTTGCTGATCCATTCATGAAGGCTGTTTTTAGAGAAGTGTTCTTAATTCATAGGATGTCTTCAGAGTTACGTAGAATGTGATATGTGATATTGTTACGGATCATTGGATTATGTATATGTGCATATATGTATTGGACTTATTTTACTTAATGAATTGATGTTTCATCAACTAGTACAATCTGTTATGAAACTAGTACAAATACACATATATATTATTGAAAGGTATGTCACCAAACAATGATTAGCTCACTCACACGAGCAATCACCTTAAGTGCTATAGTAAGCGGGTTGAGATGAGATGATATGTACAATAGATGCCAAAAGAGCAAATTCAGTACATAATAAAATTTTACGTCGTTTTGATTAGAATCAAGATGTGGTCTTTGTTTTATATATGATAAGACCGAACATGATAGTTCCACAACCATATATGCTTGATGGAATCTGGATGCAAGTACTTAATTGGGCGCTATAAAAAGTGAGCTTATATAGAACTTGAGCTAAACATATGGACGTGAGTAGCATGTGACAATGTTTGGGTTAAGATCTATATAGTGGATATGTTTAATAAATGACATATGCTCTTAGAAAACGAGAAATTCACTATAGCATGTAATTCATACTACATGTGTTTTTTTATTCGACTGATAATGGAGGTGAGTGAAATTATCTCTATTTACCCATCGTGTAAGTCCTTGAGGTAATTTATGAATTAATTACCTTATTTTGTGCCCTATGTTATTTCTGACTATGTTCTCAAAGTAACATACTAATGTTGCTACTTTAGCATGGTACAGGCGGTCATGAATTAATAAGGCTTTATGGAATATGTCTAGGAAAGCAGTTGTTTTAAAATGAAAAGAAACATGAGTGCGAAAGAAGACTATTGTTATTTTACATCAATCACATATGTTTACTAGTCAACAAATTATTTCGCCTTCCGTGGCTTCGCAAATAATTGTAAATACATAGGGTTTTGAGAATGGTCAAGTACAGCCTTTAAGGGATACGTATACATAGACTGATGTAACAAAATATGTCCAGGGCATTGTGAGACATTATTTACTTATTTCTTATTTTTGGGTTGTAACTATTATGTTATCCCTAACAAGTGTATAATTTGAACTCCAAAGTGTAGGTGTACTCACTGACTGCACGGTCTTTTTGCTAGTATGCATTGTTTCTAAAGCAGATGAATGTTGAATGTCTTATATTCTTGATAGAACATTATCAAGCTGATTATATTCGAGTGGGAGATGTTATATTTCGGTGCATTCAAGTGGCACCGGTTCACCTGTGATGGGATATGTTATGAGAGGCAACCCTTGAAGAGGTGTCAGTGATTGTCTTTCAAGGAAAGTTAAAATAATGTCTTGATGAGAGAGGCAATAATACAAGACACACATATAGAAACGAACGTAAGGAAAAATATACGTTCTCCTTTCTATCAAAATAACACACAAAAGGTCTCCATCATTACTTTAAGAAGACCAACGGCATTAACATGTAGATCAAGAACATTTTTCTTGTGATTATATTCGGACCATTGTAAAGTTGTAGATTCGTCCATTATTTGCTGGTGATTTAATTTATATTCATAGGTAATTCTGTTGTTGTTCATCGAAAGGTTAGTCAATTTCTTCCTCGAGCTTTATCCAACAATTAGGGAAAATGATTTTCATTTCTAAAAATGAAAATCATTTTCGCCATCTTTCTCTATGCTTATTTCCCCTCAAGAATTGCCTACTCCCCATCATCATCGTCAATCATAACTCTCTCCATCTCTCTTCTCTTTACACTCACCTCTTTTCTTGAAACTCCAATCCTTTGCCTCTCTTTTCCGAGCCTTTTTTCTCTCTCTCCCTCTCTCTTTCGAGGCTCGGTCTTCTCGAACCTCATCTCTCTCCAACGAGGAATTTGCTGGTGGAAAGAGGAATCGGTGTTCTCGATCTCAATCATTGCGCTCTCGAGTGAAGATCGTTGTAGCTCGTGCAAGGCTCTTCGACGATTTGCCTCGTTCCGTGCCTTAATGAATGGAAGCAGAGGAGTGGCGGCGATTGCGGTGGCTCGAGATCGAAGGTGAATTGGAGATTGATTATGTGGTGCTTGATTGGAAGATGCTTCACTTGAAGAAGCCGAGCTTTGTGTTGTGCATGAGGAGTAGTGATAGTTGTTGTTTATATTGTTGTTTTTCATTGTGCGGTTTGGCTATAGGGTGAAGGCGAGGTCCTTGATTCCATGTCGGGTACATGCTTTTCGAATGTCCTTAAACTTTGAGCCAACATATAGTAAGAGTGATTGGTTTCACGGTGGGCAGTTCCCACTCGAGCACCTTAGAATCAGGATTGCTCACTAAGGGCCGGTTCTATAAAATGGGAACCAAGAATGTTTGTTGGTTCTTGGTCCTACCCGAGAACTGGGCTACCAATCCGGTCCGATTTTTTGGTGGGTCCATGGAACTCGTCAGGAGAGGCAAAAAAGGGGTAGGGCGGGGCAGAGGAGAAGGAGAAGGGCGGGCACCGATTGTCGGGTGAGGTGGAGCAAAGGTGGGAGAGGACGAGACGAAGGGCGAGGATGAGGATGAGTACGACAATGATGAGGTGGAACGGGAGTGGAGGCATAGTGGTGTATGGTGAAGGGAGAGAGGAAGAGGTGGGTGTTACAAAAGGGTCAAAATCAGGTGTCTAATGAGAGAGTAAAACTAGTGGAGAGAATATTCACATCTCTATAAAAAGAGAGACAGAGAGAGCATACCTTGGAGAGTGTGAGAGTTTGTGAGGAGGTGAAAAGAGGTGACGTAAATGAGAGAGAGAGAGAGAGAGAGAGAGAGAGAGAGAGAGTGTGCAGTTAAGGTTTTTGAAATTTTTAACATAAAAAATAAAAATATATAAATATATGTGTATGTACCGATCCGGTCCGAATGGTCCGGGTGAGCGGTTCCACACATGAAATCAGGAATCGGACCAATATTCTCCGATTCCAATAAATTAAAATCAAAAATCGCCCAGAATCGATCGGTTTAGTCCAATTCTAAGCGGCGCAAGCAGTTCCGAGTTCTTTTGTATACCACTACCACTAATATGCAGTGTCATCCTTTGAACTCTAAATTCATTTAATGTGCTTTTTGAACTATTCCTAAATATTCAATGTAGTCATTTTGTTTGATCGAACAAGGGAAAAAGTCATTGCAAGTCCCTAAATTATTGGGAAATGTATAATCTAACCCCTAAACTTTCAATTTGTTTAATTTAATTTCTCAACTTTTCATAACAAAGTCAAATGAGTCCTTTTAATATTATTATCAAGTTTTCATAATTACCCTGTCATCCAAATTTTTGAATATCTTTTCATGTCAATTGATTTCCTAAATCAACAAAAAAAAAAGGCTTTTTTTATTGTTGTTTTGCTTTTTTGGTCTTAATAAATATTAAGACAGTCCCATTTTAGCATATTTTAGCATATTATCTCTGTTATTGTAACAGTATAATTCATTTAGATTGTATCAGGTTGATATTCTAGCTATTTCAAGTATAAATGTATTAATGAAGTTACCTAGAAACAGATTACATGGTCTATATCCCCATTTATGCGGCCTTCAGATTTGTTACTTTAATGTTTGAATTGCTCCTTTGACCTGTTTTGTACATCTTATCAACTTTTCCTCTTTAAATTGATTGGTCCACCATGCCTCTACATCAATATTTCAAGAGAAGACAAAGGTTACAAACATGAAATCATTGGCTAGACTTTTTGTGGTATTCATGATCATTCCTGCCCTCCTACAAATTTGCTTCGGAGATATAATCTTTGGTAAAAAAACTCACATCCAAATCTTCAACAGTTTACCCGGAGGAGTGATATTAACTGTTCATTGCAAATCCAAGAACAACGATCTTGGCGTTCATCATATTCCTCCTGGTGGCATGTGGGAATTTCATTTCAAGCCTAGTATTGGGGGTCGAACCTTGTTCTTTTGTGGGATGCAATGGCCCGGTCAATTTCACAATTTTGATATATATGTTGAAAAAAGAGATGTATTTCGATGCGCTAAGCCATGTCCATGGTATATTTTACCCAAGGGTCCGTGTTTATTCAACCAACTATGTGAAGCATGGAAATCATGAGATGTTAATCAAGTTTACAATAATGAGATAGTTGGCAAATAAAGATGGAGGTGTATGTCTTTGATGCTCATGATGCGTGAAGATGTCCTTTTGTGCCTTATTGTGTGTAAGAAAAATCAATAGCAAAGAGGATAATTGCCCTTTTTGCATGCGCTCAATTAGGAAATCATATAGGATTAGAAAATGGGATATGTTAACACAAAGTCCTAAAAGTTGTCACCAAAGTGCAATTAAGTACTAAAACTTGCAAAAGGTGTAATCAAATCCTAAAACTTATCAAATTGATTCAACTGAGTCATAAAATTAACACCGTCCAATTTGACTAACAGAAAATGCTGACGTGACATTTTTATTATTCTTTATGTCCTACGTGGGCAATGACGTGGCTTTTATTATTATTATTATTTTAATATTAATTTTATTTAAATTAAATTTAAAAATAAGCTAAAATTTAAATTAAAAAAAAAAAGGAAGAGGATAATCGGGGAGGGAGGGCTTGCCTTCCCCACCGCCACCCCACCATCGCCTGGAGGGGCCGGTGAAGGTAGGGGGACGGCAAACGGGGGTCACTAGGCCCCAGCCAGGGGCTGCCGACCCTCACCAACTGCAAGCGAAGGCCTGCGAGCCCTCCCCCAAATCAGGCGAGGGTCGCTAGTGGCAGCCAACCCCTGCTAGTGGCAACCCCCCCTAGATCTGGCGGGGGTCGGTTGTCACTAACAACCCTTAGTCAAGTCTCGACAAGGGCTAGCGACCTTCGCCCGGCGGTGGTGGAGCATCAACGAGGAGGGCAAGCCCTCCCTCCCCACCTATCCTCCTCCTTTTTTTTACTAAATTTAATTTAAATAAAAGTAGTATTAAAAATCAAATTTTGGCCAAAATGACGTCATTTTAACTATGTCATCATAGAGAAAATATTAAAATAAGCCACATCAACGCCACATTAGCATTTTCCATTAGTAAGTTTGAAGGTGTTAATTTTAGGACTCATTTAAACCAATTTGACAAGTTTTATAACTTGATTGTACTTTTTGCAAGTTTTAGGACTCAATTGTACTTTGATGGCAAGTTTTAAAACTTCTAGTGAATATATCCCTTAGAAAATTGATATTAAGGATTGTCATTCATGCATCTTATAGATTATGTAACATTTAGATTTAGGAAATAGAATCCTAACCATTTTACGATACTTCCTTCAATCGAAAAAACATATATATATATATATATGCATTTTAATGTTAGAAAATACTTATGCTTAATTTCTAACATTTGGCATGTCTTTTTAATTTGTAAAACAATATAAATATATATACATACATTTCCATGTTAGAAAATTATTTAATTTCTAAAATTTTGAATGTCGTTTTAAGTTAGGTATTATTTTATGTATTAAAGATGCAATAAAATTTGCTATTTTAAAATTTGCATTATGCAAAGCTATATTCCGTGTTTTCTTTAAAGAAATGAGTTATTTGTCATCACTATGAATAGCATTTCACTTTAGGTCACTGTCATTTATTATCATCTCACGTTAGATTTTTTTTTTTTAAATTATCGAGACCCTACCAAGGGAAAATTCCCGAGTGGAGTTTGATAAATTGCCAAGTGAGCATGAATGGTCCCTCTCGTAAGGCGGCAGTTGCGTTTGGTACAGGCTCTCCCAAACTCTACCTACCACAACTTAATTTTCTTGTTAATTATGCTAATTCATTTTTCTTTAAAAGCCGTTACTGATCTATTGTAGGCCAATTAGATGCCAAGTGAGGTGCGAGAGTTTGCCTGACTTCCACAAATCAAACACTGGGCATGAAGACTTCATTATACTAGATATTATCTCTAACGTCCAGATTGGTTCCCTTTCTGTTTTAACGGAAAACCTTTCATGCAATTTTTCATTTTTTTAATTTTATTAGACATGTAAATTTAAATTAACATGAAAAAATACGCATACAACCGAATTTAGACAAGGCAATAATCAAATAAGGTACAATACTACAACAAAAAGTAAAGTGCGGTAAAGTAAAAAAACCCGAGCTGCATCGGGCAAAATTAAACATTGCCTTGTTATTATGACCCAGGATAGGACCCGGTGAGTTGTGCATAAAATTAAACGTGCAACTAATCTAGACTAAGGAATGCAAGTGTCCTAAACTAGATGGCGATGATCAAATATCAAACCAAACAAAATGAGACTAAGTTCAAATCAAACTAATCCCCATGATGCAACCATTACCTAAATGCAATCTCGATTTTCATCTTTTCATTTTTTATTCATAATGACTATGACTTAAATGTTGGCGTACAAACAAACAGAAAAGGCATTTTCCTTGTCTCACATAGGAAAGAAAAGAAAGTTTTGATCTCTTTATAAGTTAAAATGTTATCTACTATTGTAAATGGAAAAAGTGGGTGAGCGGGCTAGACCCCACAATTCATGCGTGCGGATGCGCGATTTTGGCGCGATTATTACCTGCACTTAGCACTTAATCGACAATTTATTTATTTTTTAGCTTATGACTGTCCGAATTGTAATTTTTCGGACATAAAGGCTTGGGTTTGAATGGCGGTTTTCACAATTATTTCCGAATTGCAATTTTTCGGACATAAATGGGTGTGTTTGTATTAGCAGTTTAGACACCAAGAGATGTGTTCTATTTGTATTATATATTGGACAAATCTGTTCAAACTATTGGTCGATTTGACTACATGGTCGTGTAATCTTTTGCGTTCGTCCAAATGGGAATACAATTTTTTTGCATAAATAAAAAGAAAAAACAAAGAAAACAGAGAAATATTCCCTATATCTATTGATTAAAGAAATAAGTGTTCGGCCTACCGTTCATAGTGCCTCCTTTGGTTGCGTGACGTTGACGTCGAGGTCACGCGACCTCTGGCGACACCACCCCAAGGTGGCAACACCTTGGGCCCCATCGGTGGTTGTGCGACCTTGGGCGAGGGCTGTCGGTGCCAAATCTGGCTCACTGGTGTCGTCTAGCTCGTCGAAGGTCACATTCGGACTTGTCGGCAGCGTCGCGCAATGTCGGTCAAATATGCACAAGTAAGCTGGTGAGGGTAACATTGGAATTAAGATAATTTAGTGAGGGCAAAGTTAGAAAGGAAAAAGTTCATTAATCTCAATGTAGCATTCCAAAAATTACTCAAAGCAAATGCTGAGTGAGACTTGCATCAAATTAAGGGACTCCATAAATGCTAGCATGGCTCAAAAGCCTTGAGAATTATTATGCTAAGTACCTTGACTTTGGCACAAAGGCCTTTGGAGGCCCAAAGTTTCTTGCCAAGACTGAACCAAAGGTGCTGTTAGTTCCAAAATATTCCGTCTTTTCAATATTTTCTTGATATTTGCATGTTTTTCATGGTAACAATAACAATAGTCAGTTTTTTTTTTGGTAAGGAGTATAACAATAGTCAGCTCGGTTCCAGTTGATCAAAGATCCTATGATAATGACACGACTACATATTTTTTTTAGTTAAGTAAAAGTAAAGATGAAAAATAACAGAGATGTAAGTGGGTCATAATAGTAGAACCCCGCTCGAACACACAAATGAAGCCAAACACTCAAAAGAGGTCAGGAGCTTATATAATCCAACACGTCAATCTCACATGAGATTTTGTGCGACTACTGCCAACTATTCTAATGATTTTATCATAAGCGTGGAAATATATAATTGGGGAGGCAAATAGGACCTTGAAAAGATTCAAACACAATTTAATGGGCATTAATGCGCAGAAGTATGCAATTGGGGAGGCAAATTGGAGCCTGAAAGATTTGAATTCAGGATCTCTGATATCATGTGAGATCGAGTGGAATAACCGCTAACTATTTTTAACAATTAGACGAAAGCATGGTTTAGTATTTGTTAGTCTGGTCTTGCCAAGTACTAAGAGTGGAACATTTCACTAGGGAGGCAATGAGGGGCTGGAAGATTTGAACACAAGTCTCATGCTCTGATATCATGCGAGATTTTGTGAGACAACTGACAATTATTCTGCTTGATGTGATTATCTCCATGCTAATTTGGAGAAGATTCTGTATTGTAATCAGTCTAATTTTTTGCCTTTTGATTTATTAGCCTCCCCAATTACATATTTCAAGACCTATCTAAGTAAAGGAGAGTGTTAATATATTTAAATATTAAATCACGTTTTCATTGACCACCCTAAACTTTTAGAACAACCGGCGTGAGCCCTACAGAATCTCACATGGCATGAGAACAAGAACACACGAATTCAAATCTTTCGATGCCCCCGATTGTGTGAGTTGGAGTGCCCACAAAATCTCACATAAATATCAAACCACCAAAATCAGGTTATAAGTCACTCGACTCGCATACCTACACTCGATTTTATAACTACATTTAAAAAATAAGAAAAAATACCACAAAAAATCTCAAACCATGCCACTTGTGATAAATTTACCCTAAAATTTTTTTTGTGACACGAAAAATCCTAAACTATACCACTTATAACATATTTACCCCACAATACTTTGGCCTAAATGCGTTTTTGTCTTTTTTCTTTTTTTGTTTTTTTTCCTTTCTTCTCTCTTCCCTCCACCGGCTATGGTAGAGGGAAGCCGACGAGAGTGGTCCTTACTAGCGTTGGGGTTGGGCGAGGGCTGTCCTCGCCGGTGTCGGGCGAGGGCGACTCTCGTCTGACACAGGTGAGTGTCACCCGACACCGGCAAGGGTCACCCCACACTAGCAAGTGTTGGCCTCGCCAGATCTGGCGAGAGCAGCTCTCACCCAACCCCAATGCTGGTGAGGGTCGCCCTTGCCTGCTTCTCTCTGCCATGGTCGGTATAGGGAAGAGAGAAGAAGAAAAAAAATGAAAAATACGAAAATGTCCTTGGACCAAAATATTATGGGATAAATGTGTTACAAATGGCATAGTTTGAGATTTTTCGTATCACAAAAAAAAGTTTAGGTAAATTCATCATAAGTGAAATAGTTTGAGATTTTTAGTGATGTATTCCCTAAAAATTACCGAAAGAAGGATATTTACTCTTTGGACTTATTTATTTATTTTAAAAAAAAGTCCTAAACATGTCCTTATCGAAGAGACCGGTCGCCCACATGATAAGTCGGGCATGCTTTTTTCCTCGACGGGCCCAAGGACACCAGATAAGGAAGAACCCAATTCAATATTTTTTCAAAAGTCTTCCCAAACCAAAAACACCAGAAAAAAAAATGAAATCATTTATTATTATCTCCTTAAAAAGCTTCCAAAAAAATCTAAAAAAGGGAAAAGAAAAAAAGAGGCACACGTCCCATTAAGAAGAAGAAGGCGCGACGGCGACCTCCGAACCCCATCCCGCCGTCCTTTTCCCACGTGCGAACACTCCGAGCCCTCCGATTGGCCCCCCCTCCCCGCCCTCTCCGCCGTCGATTCCCCACCACCCCACGCGCTCCGACGTCACCCCTCCCACACCCGATCCCTCCCCGGACCCCAAATCATTATCCATTACGTTTTTTCCCCCCACTTCCACACACCCCCACACCCCCACCCCCACCCCCACCGCGGGGCGACCATCGGCTACGCCCCCGCCCACGCGCGACCTCCCCGGGCCCGCCTCCCCGATCCGCCACGTCATCGCGCGGGGGCCAATCGGGGGCGGGCGGGGAGGGGCGGAGTTACCGAAACGCCCCCGGCGTTGCGCTCGAGGGCCGCGGGCGCACGCGTGGGGGGCGCACCGTAGGAAGTAGCGTATATATAACGCCGAGTGTAAAACGAGACATTTTTCATCTGCCTCCGCTTCGGATACCCCCCCCCCCCCACCCCCTCTTGCGTATAAAGGCGCGGGGGTAGACTTCCCGGTGCGATCGAGGCGGAGAGAAAAGCCCTAATCGGCGCACCAGTAGAGAGAGAGAGAGAGGGGGGGGGAGAAAGAGTGCTCGCGTTCGCGAGTGAGATAGGAGGGAGAAAATGTCGGCGACCGGCGGCGGCGGCGGGAGTGGTCAGGAGGAGGACAAGAAGCCCGGCGATCAGGCCGCCCACATCAACCTGAAAGTCAAGGGCCAGGTATGGCGGCCGCAAAATGCCTTCTCTCTACCGCGTGCGTGCCTCCGGCGAGGGCGCGCGGTCCGCCGTGCGTCGAGGCTGTGATTGGATGCGGTTGTTTTGTGACGGTGGGGGTGTGTTTTTTTTGTCCCCCCTTTTATTCGTCCCTCCGGAGGAGGTATCGTCTGCGATCGTGTGCGAGTGGATGGACTTCGCGCTCGCTGCGTCAGCTTCGTGCTCGCTGCTTGTTTGTTTTGCTTAGTTCGGTTCGCTGATCGTTGTAGTTTGTTTTTGGGGCGCGATCGTTGCTGGTCGGTTTCTCGGCGAGGTCATCGTCGTTTTCTGTTTGTAGTTCCTGGTGCTCAACGTCGTCTCGGTCGTCCGAGAAGATTCTCTCTGCGAGCTTTTTGAGTGATTTGTGGCGTTCAACACGAGGGTGGAATTGGAATGAATGCGTGCACTTGTGTGCCCTTTGCTTTGGGTTGGGGGGGGGGGGGGGGATAATTGATAGGTTGTTGTGTTGTTTTAGCCTCCACAGTAATCATCGACCTTATCTCTCTTTGCGCTTACGCGCTTACGATTATATTTGAGTTCGAGCATTAAGTGCTTTGAACTGATGCCGAAGTTGCTTCGACGGGGTTCTCTACTTACCCTCAATAAAAGGCAATGATCGAACGTCAAGTGCTTTGAACTGATGCCATGGTTTGCTGTGGAAGGGTGTGCGGGTTTGGAAACTTTGAATTAATGCCTGAAGAGGGTGTAATTGTCATATTGGCATGCTGTTTCGGCCTCTTGAGGAACCGTCAACCTCCTATCTCTCATTTTGCTGATGATCTTTATCGAGTTCGAAATTTAAGTGCTTTGAACTGATGCCAAGGTTTGCTTCATGGGGTTCTTAGCCTAAAACAGGATATCGGTTGCTATTGCTGGCTTGACCAATGGATAACTGTAGCTTAGAAGTAATGCTTGGTTAAATTTGGTGCAATTATGTGACAGAGTCAGGTGAATGCAAGACTCCTTATTATGATTATGGCAATGGGTTCATGAGTTCGAATGGCTGCTTGGACCTCCAGTAAGATATTTGGTGATATTGTGCAAGGCAGACGCTAATGCTTCTCGATTTTTGTTGACTTTGTTCGTTGAAACTTTTCTAAGTTATGATTTTCCTTTTTTTTTTTGCTCCTTTTTTTCCCAAAGAAGTTTGATGGATTGATCTTATCCTATATTCTGGGATTCTTTGAAGAAATTTATTTGAACCTTGTGCACATTGAGACCAATTGCCTTGAACTCATCCTGCTCGGAAATATTGATGCTTTTAAGTGGGCTAGAAAATCTACATAATCTGGTCGTGATTAGACAAATATGTCTACTCTCTCCTTGATCATGCTTCGTTTTTGGTTTCTTTGTCAATTTTCAGTTTGTTGCACCTGTGTTCTGGATCTGAAGTAATATCTGTCTCTTTCAGTACTCTCTACTGACATAGAGATTGATTTACAAGCATAAGATTCTCTAGTGTTGGAAATATATCCAAGTGATGATTTTATTCTTTCCCTAGCATTAAATTAATTTAATGTACTTGTGCAGTTCTGTTTCCTTTTTTTAACATTGTTATGTTATTCTGGTTGTAGGATGGTAATGAGGTCTTTTTTAGGATCAAACGAAGCACACAGTTGAGGAAACTCATGACTGCATACTGTGACAGGCAGTCTGTGGAGTTAAACTCCATTGCTTTCTTATTTGATGGGCGTAGACTTCGTGGTGAGCAGACTCCTGATGAGGTAAAGCTTTTGTCACACCCCATGCCTGAGTCTTGGCAGCTAATGCGGCTAGCTCTTTTATCATACGTAAGCTCAGCAATTTTTTTATTTTCACCGGCTGGCTTGTCCAAACGATAAATCTGATTTGATTTACCTCATACCTGAGTCTTGGCAACCATTGCAGCTAGCTCTTTTATCTTTCTGTAATCGTAGCCATCCTTTGATTTTCACTGGCTTACTTGTCAAAATGATGTGTCTGATTTGATTTTAAAGCATTTTGATTAGACTATTTGGCTTAGTGCAATATCTCTGTCAAGGGTAAGAAAATTTGCTTTGTTCACTGGGAGCAACTCTAGTTGGCATGCATCACATAAATTGGAAAATTACTTTATATGGCGTCATTTTGGCATTACTTTGTGGTCAAAGCGCTAATTAGCAGTGTCAGCCTACGATTTTTTCAGTTCAGACAAGTGCATATGATTAGTGTTTTTCAAGCATTGTTAGCGGCTATGCTACTTTAACTAGTCTTTCAATGCTTCATTCCAAGTACTAACTTACTGCGATTTCGTGTGCTACATTTTGTGCTATGATTTCAGCTCGAGATGGAGGATGGTGATGAAATCGACGCAATGCTCCACCAAACTGGGGGATACTGATGCTTTTCTTGTGGAGGGACACCTTTTTTATATGACTCAATTGTTCAAGTAAATTGTAATAGGGTCTATGGAAACTTGAGTTGTGGCCTTAATTGAAGTTTAGGCTTTGTTTTGTCTATGTGCTTATTATTGTTACTGGAAGGAGTGGAATGAATTCTGGTGTCATTTGGAGTCACTCTCGTCTCACTGCTGTGGATGTTGTAGTCTGAAGCAAGTAAAATCTTGAGTTTGAAACAGCTTATGCTCTTTCCAAAATGCCTGGAGCATTATTGCTTATGGTTGTGGCTTTTATAGATTCTTCTTCCCAGTCGATGAGCTTATGTTTTTTGGTGGTATGCAGGAAATGACCTTGCTCCTGGTTTTTTTTAGGGCCCAGGGGTGCGTTCGACAAATTTTAGTCTCCGATTAGTTTGGTCTCTATTTCAATGGTTGAAATAGTTTTTCTTCTATTAGCAAGTAATCGATGGTTTATTCGTACTGGACAGGAATATATAATTGGAAAGTGGGTTGGTATTTGTACCTTTTTCTTATGGGTTCCAATTCCATTTCGCGTTTTCCTATATTCTGCAGTTCAAGCAAAATAAGCAATGAACCAATCAGATTAATTGATCTCACATCGAGGGCGGAAGCTTTTATTCGTCTGCTGGATTTCTTGCAGCAAAAGTGCGCTTCGCCTTGTCATTTAAATATGAAACATTTATATTCCGTTGAATCCATGGTTGTCGCCCTGACGTTCAGCATGATTTAAGCATAGAAAAAGCACAGAAGTGTCGACCACCTTAAGACCAGAGTTGTGCCGTTGGAGCGATACTTGTTTCGAGGTATGTCGAGATTGTACTGCAATAAAAACGTTTGACGGTACCGTCTCGCATGTCTCATTCCAAGACGTCTAGAGTAACTTGAATGTGACACATCCATGTTCTCAGGGAAGGTACGTTGTTTGAATTTTGATGGTCTGCGTACAATATCAGGAAAACTAAAATCTGTCTCCTTCAGAAAATCCTAGTGTAGATGGAAATAGGGTCGAGGTGAGGGAATAACTAAACCGAGTAATATACAATCCCTTATGGCAAAAAAACTTTGAACTCGACATCCTTCGCTTCGCCACGTAAGTTTTGGAAATTTAAGACCCGCCCAAAATAAGCCGACGATCTAAGCTGGTAGTTCAAGCTTCTTGTTGTTCTTCCAGCTGCGAAAACGTTAAATCGGATATGAGAGGGATGGAAGGAGAAAGAAAGAGCAAATGGAGCAGATAGGAGATGCTTTCACCTCTGGAAATAATAGTAGAAGAAATCGGCGTAGAGCAGTGTTTGGACAAGTCCGGCAATCCAAGCTGCAGTGAACATAGAGTAAAGTTATCACAGCGTCGTCACATTTATCATATTCGATAACAGCAACAAAATAATTCAGCTTGTGCTTCCATTTCTCCAAATGCGTTGAACTTCCACGCAATTTATCTAATAGACAAATGGAAGATCATCCTGTCTATCTTTCAAGAATTAAGCCACAACGTCTAAAACTAGAAATTTACATGTTCAATGCTTGCATAATATATTGCAAAAACTACCAGCATAAACTTCTTGCATGAGTACAAAGGTGAGAGAGAGAGAGAGAGAGGGGACTCACGGATCCAGTGGACATAATGTAGCTCAGTGAAGTAGCGATAAATCCAATTTAGGATATAGAGTGCTCGGTATGCTCTGCAATAAGACATGGCAACATCAAACAGGCATAACAATGGTTTAAAGCAAATGAACTAATAATCAAATAAACTAATAAGCATCACATAATAAACGTCTACCGGACGATTCTACAACTGATGCTCTTTCAAAGTCGGGCATCATAAGCTCAAATATTGCCAGTCAAATGTGCAAACATGAGTGCTCAAATAACAGATGCAAAGTTTGTAGCATGCCTAAACAGAGAATGTAAATAACACTAAATGTAAAGCAATTCTTTCACTTCAAGATACTGGACCTAAAACATAAAGAGCGAAATAAAGGTTTACGAGATTTTAAAAGGTCACAATCTTAATGCTATTCTCTTATTTTCACAGATTTCCCCGATTATTTCATCATCCAAGTTCATCTAGAGTGCTAAAAAGAATGCTCAACAGGAGCTATGAGCCAAAAGAAATTAGGAAGGAAAATAGACAAAAAAGAGAAACTGTAAAATACATTGAAAGCCTCATGCAGGTACTATGGGAACTTTTTAAAAAGGGAACCACAATTATGTTTGTGTTCCTCGTGCAAGTAGATTGTTTGACCATCATAAAAGACGGATCATTCACAGTTTCAAGAAGTCCAAGCTCCTCCAATAATTTCAGATGTATTTTGCCAATGAAATAAAGAAACTAGCAGAATTTCTTACTACACTTACATTGCAAAGTTAGGCTTGAAACACAAAAGGACAAAGCTTAAATAAGCTAACACATATTGAGAAAACCTTGCTTTTTTTAAATTATAAAATATAAAAACAGCAAGATGATTAGCAACCATTTGTCGGGAGACGAATACAAATATATCGATTGGACTGCAACTACTGTCATCTTCAAATGCATAAGATGTTGCAAAACGTGCCGCAAATAACATTATTAATTAAAGCAAACCTAAGTCTGCCTCAACAAGGTCATTGAGGAAGTCAAACCACTATGCATTTCTCAAAGAATGGAGTATATAATTTGAAAATGAACAGCAATAATTGGAGCATACCCAAGTAGGAGTACATATTGTCCAGTCAAGTTGTCAATGTTCCTGGTTCTCTGCAGCAGTACAAGCTGAGGAAGTATGGCAACGGCTTCCAAAAATAATGAAAACGACCACATAACCTGATCCGTTGCATGTAAAGCGCGTAAGCGGAAGGAAAATTTCCCAGGGGGAAAGTAAGAAGACTTAACATACCGCTGTCCCATATCAAGAGACGTGCAGAAATATGAGCCTTAAAGTTAAAAAGAAAAAATGAAAATCCAACTTACTTCTTTGAAGTTGAACTTCTCATGAATAAGCAATGCCAAGAGGAGGCAAGGCAAGATAAGGAAATAATGGCGAAAGGTGTCTTGATCTTTATCATAGGACCTACGAACAATCTTGTGGCGCCTCATATACCAAACAATTGAAAGAGAACTCCCCAGAAATATCAACTTCATGATAGTATTATAGAAAGATATGAAATCAGTAAAGATATCCAAGTAGCGCGCGATAAAGACAAGAGCATAGAGCTCTTGTGTCTTCAACGAGACACCTGCACAACATGACAATGTCAAAACAAGAATTGTAAATTTGTATCCATATCTGATATAAGCTTATCCTTGTGTTAAGACATGAAATGTAAGTTTAATGTGGCAACACCCACTGCAAAGAAAAACGAGGAGCTTTCTTTTAGCCCCCCCGAACCGCCAAAAATAAAAGATAAAAGAAACAGAAGAAAACCGCTACAAACAAAATAGGGATAGTCCCCACCATAACACAATGCTTATCATGATGAGACAATGCACCAAACCATAGTTGACTATGCCAGATCTTGAGCAGCACGAGGAAATTCTTTTCACAGTTAAGCAAAACGGACAAAAAGGTTCCCAAGGAGAGGCCTTTCTAGTTCACATTCTATACCAATGTTGCTCGCCAATTAACATATAAGTAAATCTATAAGAAAACACATCATTCATTTCACACACCATGAGGAAATGGGACCAGAATCTTCCAATAGACGACAGCTGAGCTTCTGAGATACCAAAATATCTAAATCAAGTAACTCAACATTAGTGATTTATTTCTGAACACTGCCTGTTTGCTGATGAGTTCAACAGTACCAAACACAACCATATCGGGTGCCTGATCAGGGATTCAGGATGAGGAACAACTAACACACCTGAATGCTCGAAGTCTAATCTAGATTGAATCAGCAAGATATTGACACCACCAAACTTGTAAGGTTCCAAGGTAAGTAGGCCATAGTTACAACCCTATGACAATGAATGGTTAATAGATCCATTCTAGTGAGAAATATCATCCTCTTGGCTTATGCCAACTGCCAAAGCACTTTCTTTTCTGAAGCTTTAGTTCAAATATCTTTCGTACTTTTCACGTCGGACAACTGCCAGCTTCGTGTGAGCTGCACTGTAAATAGAACTCTCTAGCATCAATCCGCACAAACGGATTACGATTGACCTAGCACAACCCCATTTCAACAACGTCTAAGTCATCAAACATATCGCCACATACAAATATCGACTCAACACAGAAACACGGAACGGAAGGTGACTAATTATACACTAGAAACCAGACAACACAAAACGGACAGCAACTCAACCTTTATTGTGTTGCATTCAATGACCCGATTCAACCCATTTACTCCCAAAAGGCGCATATTAAAAAAATGTGAGATTCATAAGCCTATGCAATCCCA
This sequence comes from Syzygium malaccense, assembly GCA_031216405.1. Lineage (NCBI taxonomy): Eukaryota > Viridiplantae > Streptophyta > Magnoliopsida > Myrtales > Myrtaceae > Syzygium > Syzygium malaccense. Next base: position 16,324,832 of record CM062260.1, on the reverse strand, counting down.
TTTAATCTCCGCCGATCCGAGCTTTACCAAAACTTCACTCGGGTTATCCAAACGCTCCAGTTTGTCCACGCGAGCGAAGATACTACCGCAATGCTAAGTTCGATTTCGCCTAAACGCAATCGATTTCGCTGCATCCAGCGATTAACCAACAGCCCCAATTACTCGCAACAGCAATCACCATAGGTCGAATCGAGACAGAAACATCACACGCCATCCCTCTAGCAGTCCCTATTAGCCGAGAACCTCACAATGCACATCACACAGAGAGAGCGAGAGGGGTACCAACCGGCGCATGACTTGATGGTGTGAATCTTGAGGAGCAACACGAGGACGCTAAAAAGGTGCGTCATGTCGCCGGCGAATCTGAAGATATTCATCCTCGCAGGGATCGGGGGGAGGAGAAAACCAAAGCCCTAGATCTGACGGAATCGCTCCCTCTTTCCTCCTCCTCCTCCTCCTCCTCCTCACGGACTCGCTCGCAGAAACCGAAGATCGCTCCGCTCCGGCGATTCCAGACGCGAAATCGAGCTGCGCAACGGGCGGGAGAGAGATCGGCGATCGACGACGATGGGGGGGAGTTTTACAGATCTCGGTTCGCGCTCGCCGAAGGGAGATCACCAGTAAGATTTTTCGAACATTAAAGAAAAAAGACAGTGGAATAAATTAAAAAAACCCGTGACTTTTGAGAGAGAGAGAAACCGGAAGAAGCTTTTGCTTCACCTCGGATCGAATATTAAAATTTGTTGCAAAATTCGATTTTCCCACGATGGAGGAGAAAGAAAAACAGAGCACGAAATTCGACCGAAAAACAAAAGATGTTTTTTTATTTTTCTTTACCAGCGTAATAATGATGCCGTTTCTAATGGCTCGGCGAATCGGGGCTCGCCACGTCAGCGATCCTTGCACCCGGTAATCCTAACAGGAAATGAAAAGAGCGAAACGGAAAGCGCCACCGATTTTCTTTTTTCCTTTTTTTAATCAAAACGGTCCGGTGATTAGAACCATAGTTTTTTTTTATTTTGTCGATATTATTTAGTTTCCAGTTTAAGGATTTTAAATGTTTATACATTTGGTTTTGGGAATGGCTTGGTCATAATTTTTATTTGTCAATTCGTTTTAGCATTTTTTTCCTATTAGCAATAAAATTAGGCACGGCACCCGAAGCAATCAGTGAGACTAATTTCATGGGCTCAAGGGACATAAGTTCCGTGTGGTATGTATAAAGATGCACAAGACACACAAAAAGGGAGGTCAGCGAAACCTCAACATTCATCGAACCAGACTTATGTCCGACACTAGTCATGAATGCCCAGACCACGTGAAAGCAAGTCCCTTGTTATTTACTAGTTTTTTTTTTGGTCTATTTGTTATTCACTGGTTTATTTATATGTGATTGGCGTGTTCAGGATCGTCTAGGCATGTGTATTCATCTTTTCAAGATACAAGATATCACGACGAAATGATGAGAATGATTTTCCTTTTCAAGTTAGTTTTTTTAAAACTATAATCGGACAAAAATTAAGAAAGCAATAAAGTTACTAACGTGTGCAAATTCTATGCCAGAAAAAAAATATTTAATTTTACATTTTTACTTATTTCTATTAGTTACCAATTACTAAAATACGCTAGACATGCACCATATTCATTTTATAAAAGAATTAGTATAGCTTTTATTAGAACAACTAAAATCCTAAAACTTATTGCAATATTGTAATCACGCTCTAAAACTTGCAAAAAGTGCAATCTCATCTAAAAATTTGTTTAAATAGTACAATCAAGTATTTCCATTAATTAGTCCAATTTTAGTAACGAAAAAAACTAACGAATCAACACATATATTTGATCCATCAAAATTTGACCCGACTAGGCCTGTGAAATGGGACACTATGGAAAATAGGGCCAACGGAAAAGGGGTTAGGAGTTGAGAGAGACGTGCTAAAGAGGTGAGGTGGAAGCCTAATGCATGGAGATGTAAATTACAAGAATCGCAACCTTCCAGCATGCTAGTGAATTCGACCTCACGTTTTACTTTCACTTAAATGAAATAATTCTAAAATAGGACTTGGTTCACCAACGGGAAGAAGGCGAAGACAGAGGCCATGGAGCCTTCGACGGAGATCATAAAAACTGTTCTTTTCAAGCACCAGAAATAGTTCTTACTATGTGCCTGTGGCGTTTTCGCTTCACTCCGAGCAACTTGTCATGTTCGAGAATGGACCATCTTGTAAGGTAGCCAAAACCCTTTTTTCCCTTGAAAACCAATTGCCATATTCATTGTTTGCACTATTCTGCTGGCATATTCCATCCATAAACTGCTGCATGAGATGTTTATCCTGCACACTTAGTCTCACACGTCCTTTTGCACTGAAATATGATTACGACACTACAAGTTTTTCATTGAAATTGTTTTTTGAAATTTGCCTTGTGTTTTGATTTGTCGGCTGCTTAGCCATGACTGTCTTGTTGTGTGTGGTAGGTCTCATCAATCACGATTGCATGCATGATAAGGTGAACGGGCAAGAGATAACACTTGTGAACTACGTTGGGATGCAGTGACCAGGCGCTTCGGGAGCAATGGTAAAGTTTTGAATGATTTTATTGCCAATGGAAAGGAGTAGTGAAATCACACAACTCAAGTTTTGATGCCTTGCACGCTTATAACGGTAGGATTCACAGGAAATTCAAAATAAGAATTTTTATGAAAAATCAAATCTCATTTCAAAAATATTAGATCGCAAGCTTTCCGTTGATAAAAGAATCGAGTGAATTGGATAATGAAAAAGTGATCAATTGTCAAATTTTGGTCAACAATAGATCTAGGAAAAAAAACCAACCTTCGCATGATAACATTGAAATCATATTATAATAACAACGAGAAATATCTCAACATAGAAAATTATCCTATTTTACTTATCTTTATATTTATTTTTACTTTGTTAACTATAAAAAGACTCTTGTTTAGTGTTATGTATCTGTTCATCCTACATTTTCTTTGTCTTTTCAAATGCACTATATAAACAAGCGCTTTGGGAGCATTGGTAAAATTCCGAATGATGCTACTGCCATAGGAAAGAAATAGTGAAATTATAATGGCTCACGTAGATTTAGGTAAATGTGTAGGTAAGAGTGTATTTTGTGTTTAAAATGAGAAATCAGTGTCTTCTTAGAAACACTTGACTGCTATTGACATATTATTTATTAATTTCATGGCATTCGCTTTTCCATGGATAAATGAAGTTAAGCATATAGAATAACCTTCAACATGGATAAGAAAGAAAGTGTGATTTTTTACACATATGATTTTTTTGGGCTATCAAAACATAAAATTATTTCACAATCAAGCGAATTACTTAAAGCACCAAACCGTAGCTATGTGTATTCATGACACTCCCACAATTGCTATATAAATAAATATCTTATTTTATTTTCAATGGATCATGGCTATATCGGCTCGTAGATTTCCTTGTTTGGTTATCACAATCATGAACATGAACATGCCTGATCCTTGAAATGAAACACTTGACATGGATTATTTACTAATTGACATTTGCTTTTCCATGGATAATTGAAGTTAAGCATACATAATGACCTTAAACATGGATAAAAAAGAAAAAAGTGGGCTTTTTTACGCATCATCTTTTTTGGCTATTAAAACATAAAATTATTTGACAATCAAGCGAATAACTTAAAGCACCAAACCGTAGCTATGCGTGACACTCCCACAATTGCTATATAAATAAATATCTTATTTTATTTTCGATGGACCATGACTATTTTGGCTCGTAGATTTTGATGTTTTGTTATCACCATCACAGCGGTTATCGTGAACATGCCCGATCCTTAATATGAAATATGAAAAAAATTCACATGCTTTCGTATTATTGTATTGGATTCATCGATCAAAATCATCCAACACATAATCATATTGACGGCAACAGTTTTTTATTTTCACCACAAGAGTAAAAGTATGTGCCTTTTCCTCGAGTCATCGGAAGAATGAAGATGATTTTGTTATGAAAGTATAGGTTTGTGATATAAATTTGGCTTTTAGATGGGTTCAAAGTCGAGCGGCGCTATTTCCACCCCATTTTGGCTAACACACTCCTTTTTTCAATTAACTAACCAAAATATCATTCTCTCTTCAATTTATTGAATTTTTTAAAGCCTAACTAAGAAAACTGTATTTATTTATATCATCTCTCTTATTTGTTTCACAGTATAAATGCCCAATTATATCCAACATGTTATTTCTAAAATATGTTATCATTTTTTTAATCACAAAAGCTACATTAAAGAATATAAATTTCTATTTATTACGGCCTATAAACACACAATTAATTACTTAATTTTATCAAATAATTTGATTGAAGCTTTATTTCAAAGTTAAAAATTAAAATTCAATATATATTTATCTAGCTGATCTTGACCTTGTGGATGTTTTTCGTAATAAGATTGTAGGTTTCTAAAGCTGAAATCGCTTCAATAATTAAAAATACTTGACCGTAAATTAAAATTAACAACCTTCTCTAGACAGAGTGATAACATGATAGAAATACATGTAATTTTGTTGGTTAGCCTGATAAAAAAAGAAACAATGAAGAGATAGATGGTATTTCGATCATGTCACTAAAAAAAGGAATGTATTAGCTAAAATGGAGATAAAAATAGCACAGCCCAATTGGATTAGATTTGGGTCCATTCTTATTACATATGCATAAAATGGATGGATTAAACGGATCAAGTCGGTCGACACACGCGTCTAATCCATCGAAATCCGACCGGACTAGTCATGTGAATTGGGTCGCCACGGAAAAATAAATTTTCTTTAGGCCAAGCGAAAAAAGGATTAGGAGTCGAGAGAGACATGATAGAGCCCAAAAAATTGTCATTGAAACAGGCCCAAATCGACTTATGCCACGTCCATTAATGTCAAGTGACTCCTAGTCCCACTTATATGGGTTCCCACGTGCCGAACCCACTTGGTGCCTAACTCAAAGCGAAGATGCTGGTGATAAAAGCATCAAAGCACTGTTGACCGTTGACTGACCCCATTATCCAGCGAAAAGGAAAAAAAGAAAAACCTAAACCAACTGCCATGTAGCCATGTAGGATATAATTTGATATATTTATTGCTTGTGTTCAGATCTCAGGATCCGGGGAGAAAACCTATTTAATATCAGGGTGAATTTATTTTTACAAAAAATGAATAAATTGAAATACATTTTCTGAAGAATAATGAACAAAAAATATTTTTACCATCTTATTTTTTTGCAGTATAAACGGCCGTTTTTAAGAATTTATTTTGTAAATCATTAATTATTCGCAAATTTCGAGCGAAGCGATGCATCTAAAATGGTTTTATGGTTCTGTTTTTTTTTTTTGGATCGGGAAATGGTTTTATAGTTCAAAGGGCCAAAATTATAAACCAAGAAGGGACTGACAAGTGCCCGCAGATTTGACACCAATGTAATACCTGTCGGCATCAACGTGGGACTTGTGCGATCCGCGTTTCGAGGGGATTGTTTTGTGGCCGAAGCACACTTCTTCCTCCGAAGAAAACGTTAACTCGTTTTTAATCGACGATGTTGGGGAGGAGTTGGATGTGCTTTTTGACTTTGGATTTAAGAGTGGACGGTCCACTGGTGGAATTTCTTGAGTGGCCAGTAGCACAGTTTGCTGTTGCTATTTGGTTTTTATGGTGATGGAGAAATAAGAGTTTATTCCGACCGAGTGTTTGAATTCCCGCCCGAACCCTGTCGTGATCATTCAAAATACTTTGTTGTTGAAATTTCGCAATCTGAACAGGTGGGAAGCAGGACTCGGTTTTCTTTTATGGTCAGAAGAGCACTTTCAAGCAAACATTGGTAGGTTTGGGATCCACTCGGGTGAGACTTGATATTGTTTGAGGCCGCTAAGGACAACCCAAGACGCACAACGATTGGCGGGTCGGTTCGAGGTTCGTTCAGATGTCGGTTATTGGGTTTCGCGCAATTTATGAGTCAGTGTGTTCCATATACGGTCTAGGGCAGTGTTTATCGGGTTTCAGCCAGTTGGGAATACGGGATTTCGGAAGACTGATCTTCAGCTTGGTTCTTTGGCTTTAGGGCAATTGCTTGATAAATGGAAGAAGGAACGTGCTAAGGAAGATGGCCTATTGCAACAGGGCATGACGACTTCTCAACACAATCAAAACGTGAAGGATTGGAGGCATTTTTGGGGAATGAAATGCTTGGGGTGGCTGATTTGCAGATATTTGCTTTCTCTATCTATACCACGAACTTTTTAGCTAATAGTCCACCTTGGAGTTTGATTCTTTCATTACCAAGAGATCGAGTTGGTACTCTCGTGCCAAGACTTTGTAATTATAAGTGTTGCTGGGACTTAGGCTCCGTTAAATAGATTTGAATATCAATACAAGATCTACCTTAGGTAATAGTTACTTACAACACTAAAAGTGATATCAAGTCGTTTTTCTATATAAATTCGTTATATTTATAGCAATAAATATATCGTTAGATTGATTTATTGACCTTATATGGTTCATACTATCTCGTTCCATGATCATACGAAGAATCGTGGCTAGTTGTGATTTTGCATGATGACTTTGATTAAGCGCGAATTATGGGTTTGATTAGAATCTAAGATCATGTACAAGACAGACCAATGGCTACGATATTTGAGCACTGTATGTACGAGCGTACCTATCATGCACCGTGTGCCTCAACTTAGCTTATTGGTCAATTTTCGACCATCATATCGATTCTTGTTCTTCCTAAGCATGTTGTTGTGCGGGCGCAGAACAAACCTAGTATCTTCATGTGAGGATATTGTTGAGAGGGAGCCCAAAATCAAACCTGTAAATATATTTAATTGGACTCACATTCACTCGAAATCTCTAGTCAGTGACTTGGTTACAAGGAGTTAACTTTAGTCAATGACTTAGTTGGTATTGATGTTTGACTTTTTTATGTAAGTGCATCTCAATAATCTCACTCTCACCTTTAAGCACAATGTTAAGTCTGTTTTCCCTTAATGTAGGTATTATTTTGTATTAACATATCTCAACTTAAATCTCCAATTTGTTGTGTGTGATGACTGCAAAAATAACACCAACCTTCATCCATGGTATCTTTCTCCGGAAAGAACCATGAAGGCTGCCATCAGACCGTGTCGCTACATCGCACACCCATAGCCACCCCCATCCCAAGTTTCTTTTATCAAACTAAACAATGAACGTTACTTGAAAACCGTTGGTCACGAGATTCTTTCCTTGCGATATTCACCACCACACCGTTACACTTAAGAAGTGAGCCACCAATTGACTATCGGCTTTAATGCTGTTCGTTATGAGGGTGCAGTAGAAGAACCATACCTTCACCTAGGAAAATCGCAAGGAGAGCTTAAATTTTAGCATGTCAATATATTCAATTGGGCCCACCTTCACTAAAAATTTATACCGATGAGTAATGGATTAACTCGAGTATATCAATTGCTCTACACTACACTAATTTTTCGACGTGGGTGCATTTCAACACGTGTTCTCTATCATATCTCCCTAAAGCTGCATTTGATCTCACTTTTCACATAGTAAATATTACAGCATCTTCAATTCAATTGAATCGAAGGCACGACGTCAATGTCGAGTCTATTGAATTCACTACCAGTTGTTCGCTTAGAATCCTCTCCCTAGCGAGGTATCAAAATTAAACTAGATAAGATACGATGATTAATCCTCTCCTTTAAACAAACAAGCTTTTACAATTTGGGAAGTAAATCCAGACGCAGTATCCAACTACAACAACTAAAATACAGAAGCGCATTTATCGAAGCCGAACCGCAGCCCAAGAAAAAAAAAAAGAAAGGAGTTTCATTTTAACTAATGACCCTCCATACATGTTAAGAATACCTAAAAAAAGGATTTCTCATCCCCGGAAAAATGGAAATTATCCTTATTTAATCACCTGCTAAATTATTCGGGACATCAGTTGACAAAAAATACTAAAAAAAGGAAAAAACAAAAACAAAAAAATAAGAAAGGGGGAATTTCGCCGACGGTGGGGGGGGGGGAGTCGCGAATTTCGGAAAGTTAGATAGAGAGGGAAGGAAAAAAAAACAATAAAAGGAAGAGGAAAAAAAAGGAAAGAAAAATCCCCACCGGTAACGGATTTTTTTTAATGGGCCGCCGGGGGGGCCCACAAGGCCCGGACAGGACCGGAACGTCGTCGTCCCCACGTCGTCCGTCCTTACGTTCGCATCCCCCGAGCGTCTCCGTCGCGGCCATGAAAGCAAAAGCTCAGACAGCAGCGAGGCCATTAATGTCCCTATATCTACCCTCTTATTTATTGCCCGTTCTATACAAATTCCTTTAGAAAAGATTAAAAATTTAAGAGGAAAGAAGCAGCACCGAGAGATAGAGAGAGAAAGAGGGGGTGGTCTTTGTTTTTTTTTTGTAATTTTTTTTTTTGTTTTTGGTGGTGGTGGTGGTGGTGGTGGTGCGGGTTCGCTTTTCTTCTTCTCCGCAGCACGCATCTCAGGCGAAGCGAGGCCTCCCTCCTCCGAACAGTTGTGTCTGTACATCACGTCCCAACTCCCCCCGGCCCTATATAAGCGCGACCCCACCCCACCGGACGCGACGCCAGCAGACGAATCGATCTCCTCGCCACTGCAACGGCTAACTTGCAGATTCGTCGGCTCGCTCGCAAATGGACTGCAACCACGACGAGTACTTCCTCCTCTCTCTCTCTCTCTGTCTCTCTGTGGGTGTGTGTGTGTGCGTGCTGCTCGTGAGAAATGGGTTTTGGTTACTGATTTAGTCTGGTTAGTGTTCTCTGAGAAAATGTTCTTGTGGGTTGCGTTTACTCTCTTGGGTCTGCGATTTAATGTGGGAAAATGCGGGGGCGCGACGTCATTGTCGGTGATCTTAGTTTAGCTTCGGCATTTAATGGTTGATTTACTTAAACTGAGTTTGTGCTCTGTTGGGTTTCTGCTGATGTTCATTAATTTTTTTTTTGTTTGCTGCAATGTTGTGCATTGAATGGAGAATATTGTTGTGGCCTGGAGGGATGTGATTGTGGTTATTATGGTTTGTGATTTCTCTCACCCGGGACTGTTTAATATCTTTAATTCCAACTGTGGAGTGAATATGGCGGATGCAACCCTTTTCTTCTTCTATTAGAGAGAAAAGAGAGGAAATGAGGATGTGGAGGTGGGGCTCTAATCGGTTTCGCGGGTCATAATTAGTTTCTCTTTTTGCCGCATTTACGCTTGATGCTTGAAGAACTCGTGTCGAGCTTGTTTATTATATTAATGAACTCACATTTGGAAAAATTAAGGGTGTCTATCCGAATGTTCAAACTGATTTCGGGAAAGGTACTCATTTTTATTTGCAAATAACTGAATGCAAGATAATGGCTGTAGTTTGACACACGTTATGTTATTAATCCTTAATCTGCTTGTCGTCGTCGTCGTCGTCGTCTCTTCTTCTTCTTCTACGTGCTGTGGCCTGAATTTTGATATTCATGATGTACGGCGTGAATGTAACTTTGGAAATCACTTATGTTTTCTCTGTGATGTAGTAGTCGCAAGCCGTGGAATTGGACCGAGGAAAATTGTTTCGAGCAAGATATGAATTTCGGTATGCTTATGCTTTGACTAAGAGTGTGGACATTAAAATCATCGCTGAAGTTTATCGAAAATGTGTGTTGAATCTAGGACTTTACTTGCATTTTTTGGACAGATGCATCTCAGTGCTTGTGGACTGAAGTGGCTCAGAATGAGGAAGATCTTTCTTACATGTTTGACGAAACAACACCGGTCAAGGCCTGTGGGGATTTGGGTTACCAAGTAATGGGGAGTGGTATGGCTTTTTACTTTAGAATCTATCCAAATTTTACTTGATAATACCTACTTAACTTGTTCAACTCATATGACCTTTTTATCTATTCTTCCTCGTTACCCTTAGGTGAGACGAGCAAGGAAGCTGGACAAGGTAAGGAGCCTTGCTCGCAAGTGAAGAGGCGACGCATGCTGCAGTTTGATGCTCATGCTGTGGACCCTTCTCTTCGCTGTGAAGAGTTGTCATCTGGCTTCCTGAAATCTGATGGATCTGTGAGTATTATACAAGTCCCATTGTATGCCATTTGCGCAGCATGTTACAGATGTTATGTTCAGACTTATCTTCAGTACTCCAATTTTAGTTGTAAACTTGTTTTCGAGCCACAACAAGTTTCTTAATCTATGTCACGTGACCCTGTTGAAAGTCTCTCTTCTTATTCTTGCTTTCTTGTCAAAGGTGTATTTGATGGACTATCTTATACCCTTTAGGCTTCTTTTACCACTTGTCTGCTTGAATCTTTATAGATTCTTCTAATGAAATTCACAATTGAAAGTTGCCTGCACTTTAATATGCCATTATTATTGTCCTTTCACTTCGCTAGGAGAGAGAAGACTCGGCTGAGGAGGTTTTTTCTGAACAATCACAGTGGATTCCTAGACAGTCAGGTTTCCTTTTTTTTTTTCTTCCGACGAATTTTCCAGATACCTAGGTGACTCATCATTGCTTCGCAATCTCTTTACTCATTAGAACTTTAATTTGTTAAATGTGTACTAGGCTCTGGCTGCGATGGTGTCGATCCGTTAACTGATGGATGGCTTGCTGAATATTTTAATGATCCCGAGATGCATTTTCCTAATGAGGGGTATGTCACCGTGAACTTCTAACTTTTTGCTCCAGCGGCATTCTCTTTTGACCTGATTACACATTTCACTTGAAACTCAGGAACTGCTCTGCGGCGTCCGATGTTCAAATAGATGTTTCAGGTACAAATTATGTAATTTGTTTTATTTTACGCATATTGTATTTCCTCTAGTTCTGTTTGCTTGCAGTTGATGCAACTTCACTTCTAGAATCTTTAAACAATTAAACAAATGCTTAAAATGATCTGCAGAGTTCTGGAGTGATCAGCCCGAGACCGCAACCAATAGGGTCCAACAGCGTGTCGCTCGAACTCCTCAGAAAGTGGTTTTTAAAGGTTTTTTCTTGTTTGAATTATTAATTCTTTTAACATCAGCTTTCCATACAAATTCTGTAGATTTCCAATTTATCACGCTATATGCTTTGAAATCTGTAGAAATATCTTTATTTTCGAAGGAGCAGGACTATTTACTCTAATAATTGGTATGCCAGGTAGGAGGTCTTACATAAGGACTCCCACCAAGTTAGCTTCTTCAGTTGCTTACCCATTTGCCTTCGTTAAACCCTGCGGCGTTCATGGTGATGTCACTTTGAAGGACATAAATCAGAGAATACGCACCCCTCCACCATCAAAAACGAAACCGAATGATGAAGATCCTGCAGCTTATCCTACCTCTGCCTTTTCTGGGAAACCTGTGGTTGGAAAGACAAAAATTCGTACCGAAGGTGGAAAAGGAAGCATAACCATTATGAGGACCAAAGGTTGAAAGCGCATTGTCTCTTTTATCAGCAGCGAGTTCTTCAGGCCCTTTTCTCGTCTCCCAATGTTTCTTGGGTTTTGAGTTTTTGTAATTACCCAGGGGGGCCTTCGGGTATAGAAGTAGATAATGCGATTCTTTTGTTGTTCTTGGACATCATAAATCATGTTGCCTTAGTAAGCAGTGTTCTAGTAATCCAATGCCTTTCATCCTGTATATCATGACTCTGAATCAAGATTGTACTGTGAATCATTTCATCATGTGATTTCTGTTTAGCTTAACTGAAGGCATTGAATGATGTGTTTAAGTCTAAAAGCCTGGTCTGAACCAAACAACTTGTACTTGCATTAACCTGTTGTGCTTTTCTCTGTGACATTAACCTTGATGACTGGTGCAGATAAAATGCTTCTCCGCTACATTGTTTTTCTGCATTTGTGTGGATATGTTCTGCGTAGCTCTAGTGGCTTTCATCCTGCAGATAAAGAAGAAATCTTAGGCAGGACTAGTTATGCAGACCCATTTTATTTGCTTCTGTTGGACTTTTGAGTACTGAAGGTGACTCAGATGACAATTGAACTGATGGCTTATGGAGTCTTCGATACTTGGAATTACTTAACAAGTGTTCCGAAGGCATTTGTTAAATATCCAAATAAAGAAAGTTTGTCATTTTCAACGGCAGTTTATTTGTCGGCATTAACTCTAGCATTTACTGAGAATAGGTTTGTCCTGTGTTGAGCTTCGTCTCATTTTTCCGACACCCGTTCTGGATCGAAGAGCTAGTAAATTTTTTCTGCCAATTCTGGAGGGGGGGGCCGATTTTTACCATTTGCCGGAAAGGAATGATGTTGAGGTACAGTGCATATATCAAGAAAGTTTCAGTGTAACTATGCGTGGATCCTTGAATCTTGTGTTTACTGAGGCTGTTCTGTATTTGTTCTGTGCCGATGATATTTGAATGGTCGCCACAGGCTCCGGCTCATTGCTTTTCTACTGCTTGCTCTTTCTTATTTTTAGCGCACTTGCTCCTACCTTAACTGGAGGGCTATGATAGCACTGGTGATGTTCCAGGCTTAGTCACAGATATATGCACTACTAGTTCCTACTTCAAGGTTATGCTTGACTTATGTTTCGGGGTGCAATGTGAACTAGTGGAGGCGCAAATGCAGGGCTTAACTCGGTGTTTAGGAAGGAGATGTTCATTAAGCAGAGCGTGATCAAATGGAAATGCTGATATATTTCAAGTTCTGTCGAGAAGGGGGTGTGTTCTATGTAGTTGTTTGATGGAGCGCTCTTGCTTGTTCAGCTGCTCACAAGTGAAGCGTATCAGATCAGAACCTCAACGTTTCCCTCTCTCGGTGACAGCTGAACCAGCTGCAGCAGATTCATGCTGTAAAATGTCATCCTCATCAGTGACCGTTTCGGGCTTCGCTCTTGCGTGCTTCGTTTTCAGTTCAGTTTCGTCACAATCGCGAACGACCCATCACGGGGCAGTGGTGGTACGAACATCGTAGGAAATAACAGATGGCATGCGGTTGCTGGGCCAGGGGTTTTCATTCATAGTACGACATCGGACGTACAATTCTTTTGTTTTACGGAAAAACGACGGCAAAACGGAGTAACGACGACAAACAAAAGTATCGCGTTCCGCGACGGCTTTCGCACGGTAAATATTTTAAGGTAATCATCATCGTGCGGCATGCTTGCTTTGCTGATGAAACATTATTTTGGGGACAAGAGAAAGTTGAAGACAACGGAGGAAGGAGGTTGTGCATGCTTTTTCACTTTAGTTAGTGCACCTTCCTTGGTACTAGAGTACAAAAGTCTCTGTTTCTCTACGAAAGATAAAGGCTTCATTCGCAGTCTCTCTAGTGTTGGGGACAAAAAAAGAAAATACGAAAGCAACTTCCGTAAGGATGAATGTTGACAAAAAAAAAACTGTTTGTGCTAAATGTCGGTAGACAAAAGAAAAAACATTTGATATGCTTCCTCATAGGGGTGTCAATGGGTCGGGTCGGGTTTTCATGATACCCGACCCGACCCGAAATATACAGGGCCACGCTCGGCCCGACCCGACCCAAGACCCTGTTCAGCATATACTCCAAGAATAGGGTCGGGTCGGGTCGGTCCGGGTCGGGTTTAGGGTCACAACTGATGCGCTTCTTCGCTCGACAGTCCCCTCCCAGTTCGCCCATCATCCACACTGAACATTGCAAAGAAAGCGTGTTGTAAAGAAAGACGAGCTCAAGCTCCAGCTCCGGACAAGAGAGGTAAAAAGGGATGCAGCGACCCGATATACAGTTTTCTCTTTTTTTTTCTCCAAATTTATGTATAAAGATTGTTGATCTTTAACAAATTCACGACGGTAATGGAATATTTTATAAATTCGAGATTTACTGATCTAAGATGAACTTTTTGGTATCTTCTAAGGCTAGCATTTAAATAAACAGAAACAAATCCGGGTGGATAGATGGATGGATAGACGGATAGGCGGATTGCATGCGTCAAGTTTTGGACAAAAAACAATGGATTCCAGGTATGGGCCCGTTTTACGACATCGTTAGTACTCAACTATATGGAAGATAGACAGAAAAGATTGTGATTATATGGTGAATGGGAATTGGATTTTTCAGATATTCCGGGAATTATGCCCTCCTTTAGCCTCTGATGGGGAAGCGAGCGAGTCTTTTTCTGTGAAGTCAGTCTGCTAAGTAATTGATGGAGCAAACAATTAAGAACATGATAGTGTATATGGTCCAATGTTTGGCAAAGGGAGGGACCTCAACGTATTAGAACTTACCTCTTGTTAACCGCTCACAAGCGACTGAGTTGAAGGCATCTCGCAACTTGCGAGGAAATCGATATTACTTGAGATGCGAGTTTTATGTGGAATCGGATGTGTATGTTCTAAGAGATTGTCCAATTGTTCGTTGGATATGACTCGAATTGGTACTGCAATAATATTTGGAAGAATTCTTCTCCATGAATTTGTCTCAATCGATAAATTTCGTCGTGATTGGAGCGTAATGTTTGGAGTGAGAGGGCGGCTTTTTGGACAATGGAGAAACGGGTTACCTTTTCAGGACAACTTCATTTTCCCTTCGAGTCTAATACAAGTAATTCGGTCACGCACTGAGGAAATCATCAAGGCTTCCTATGTAAATACCTCGACATTAGGTGGATCACGCACTTCTCGTGTTTTGGTTAAGTGTGATCCTCCACCTTCAGGGTTGATTAAACCGAATATTAATGGGGCCTTTAAAGGCAATCCAGGACTTGCAAGTTTAGGAAATCTATTCATAAATGAAAGGGTCACTTGGCCACTATCACAAGATCGTCATTGAGATTGACTTTAAAGTCATTAATGATTTTATTAGTTTAAAGCTTATGATTGACGATGCTAGCCTTACTTTACTTAAATATATCATTTAGTTGTCGAGCTCTCATTTGAGTTCAAAGTACAACATAATTTTCGGAAAGGAAATCATTGTGTAAATTTAAACGAATAAAACGTGTAATTCCAAATTAATTTTTTGATTACAAAAAATCCTAAACTGGTACATCTGCGAGAAATTTATTTTTTGTTAGTTTCCGTTAAATTTTACTGTTATATTACTGAGTTGGATGATACGTGACAATTGATGGGTGTACCAATTTAGGGTTTTGCTCTCCGTTTGTCACGAGTATACCGATTTGTAATTTTGTATGCTATTATTTCAATTTAACGGAAACTAATAGAGGGTAAATTTGTTACAAACGTACAAGTTCAGGATTTTGAATAGTCAAAAAATTAATTTAAAGTAAATTTATCATAAATATATCAATTTAAAATTATTCGTGGTATTAATCAAATAGCAATATAGTTGATATTGAAAGTCTCCTGGAATAACAAAAAATAAGTATCCAATAAATGTTGGATCAGAATTGACGCTATCCATCACGTCAATTGAAACCCAAGTCTATCTAATATTTTTCGAAATTGATTTTATCAAATCGATTCTGAGACGGCTTTTTGAATATACATTTAAACAAAAACAAGTGAAAGAGACAAATTCCTTTAGGCTCCGTTCGTTCAGCGAAAAATATTTTTTCGAAAAATATTTTTCGAGTTTTTCGGTATTCGGGGGACGGGAAAATATTTTCCTTCTCCCCCTCACAAAATAGCTTAAGTCTATGGAAAATAATTTCCGCTTCTTCACAAGCGGAAATCATTTTCCGGAGCTGCTACTTCTTTTTCTTCACTAAGGTCGCTAGCCGCCGGCCGCGGCCATCGCTGCCGGCCACCGCCGCCGCCGCTTGCCGCCGTCGGTCGCCCGCCGCCGCCGCCGCCTCCGATCGCCCGCTGCCGCCGGCAGTCCCCCGCCGCCGCCGGCGGTAATATTTTCCAAAACTTTTTCATATTGATTGCTGAACATTGAAAAATTATGTTTCGAAAAAATATTTTTCAGAAAATAATTTTCGAAAAAATAATTTTAAAATATTTTTCGCCAAACGAACGGAGAAATTTTGCATTCTTCATGAATTTTCTATTTCATTCTTCCTATATTTTTTTTTTTGCCAGAAATGGCGGCGTCGTCGTCGTCGTCCGCCGCGTGTAACCGAAAAGGTAACGTAAATTCCATGCCTTCTTCTCCAACTGCCAACTCCGTCATCATCAAGCCTTTGCATGCTCTCTCTCTCTCTCTCTCTCTCATTTATGGAGGATGTTCTTCCATGGCTCTCGCATCGCCTCGCGTCGCCATCGCGCTAGCGCTGCTGACTCACCTGAGCTCCTCCATAGCCGCCGCCGCCGCCGCCGCCGCCGCTCGGGCCGGGATCCCGTCGACGCTGGACGGGCCCTTCGCGCCGGTGACCGTCCCCTTCGACGCCGGCCTCCGCGGGAACGCCGTCGATCTCCCCGACACCGACCCCAGGGTCCGGAGGCGCGTCGGAGGCTTCGAGCCCGAGCAGATATCGCTCGCCCTCTCCGCCAACTACGACTCCGTCTGGATCTCCTGGGTTACAGGTGGGTGTTCGTTCGATCGATCGGTCTCCGTTTCTATGATTCAGCTTTCTGTTTAGCAGTTTTTAGGATTTGTTGGTAAGCCCGTAACGTTGCTCTGCATCTTAATTCATCGATGCAAGGAACTGGACTCGAGTATCCGTGTCCAGTATCCTCTGCATGTAACTCATCACTTCGGAGCATGATGCTCTGCGTGCGGCTTTGTCGCGTGAGCGAGATCACATGATCTGGGCGCAGGCGATACGTGCTGCTTGTGCAGAGTATCCTTTCGCTGTTACTAAATTTGACTGTGGAAACTGAAGTTGCGAAAAGTTAGTAGAAATGCTGTTCGGTTATCACTGTCTCTTGTTCCATAGGCGGATGATTGCTATAGGTTTCAGCTGAGCGACATTGCTAGAGCAAAAATGATGGCTATCGTAGTGGAGAAGTTGCATTCTTGGTCCGCTTCTCTGTGACTCTCTTATGCTGAGGAAGAGGAGAGGACTAATAGTGATACCAACTTGTGGGTCAATTTTTTTTTTCTTGGTAAAACTGACAGTGATAATGAAAGTTTTTTCATCTTTTTGGAGTGCAGAGTGTCATAGTTAGGTCAGTATATGTAAATGAACTTGTTTAAAACCAAACTTCTGTGTTGGCCATGGAGGTCTAATTTAGTATAGTGGTTTTGCAGGGAACTACCAAATTGGCAATAGCATTATTCCGTTAGATCCGAAAACTGTTGCCAGCATTGTTTACTATGGGACCGAAAAACAGCTATTGAGTGATGAAGCCAGGGGAACTTCTCTTGTTTATAATCAGCTTTACCCTTTTGAAGGCCTCCAAAACTATAGTTCAGGAATTATCCATCATGTTTGTCTTCAAGGTATGGTTTTTTTGCTCATTCTTTCTTTTCATTGCATATAGAATCAAATATATCAAATTGACGCTGCTTGAAATATATGCTCAACTGTTAACTTCTTGTCCCCTTTAGCCCACCGTCGGGGCAAAGCTGTATGTAAGTATGATTAGGGCCAAGGAATTATATCTATTTCAACAGAACTTCTCTCCAGGTATCCTTGTGGATAAGCTGTGGCCCTCACATGTCTATCTTTGCTTATTAATCAAAGACCTCTCTCTCTCTCTCTCTCTCTCTCTCTCTCTCTCTCTCTCTCTCTCTCTCTCTCTCCATGTGTGTTGACGTGCGCGCATGTATGCATGCAAGAGCAATCCTAAATTTTTTTTTTCAGGAAGGTATAAAGGAGATAGTGGACTCGATTATCTATGTTACTTTTATGACATGTAGGTGTGTCTCGTTTGAGTACGGAATGCTTGTCCTAACTTATGTTGTAGATTGTGTTATTGGCTCTCAGGGGGATGGCTGGAATTGCATAATTGTATGCTTGATGTATTGAAAGCTCTGTTGCACGGTATATTAATCTGAAAGTGCTCATAAGACTGCATTGGTTGTTATCATCATGCCTAGGCAGTTGTAAATCCACTCTTTGGCTAATCATTGGCTCATGGTGGACAGTCCAAAAGAAATGAATGTGGAGAATTTACTACATTGTCGTGAAAATTTCATATCATGATGTAATTTTAAATGTCGACATTTGTATTTGATCTTCTCAAGGATCTTGAAGGGAAGATATAAATCGGGCCAGTGGATCACTTTCTTGTTATTTGAGGACTCACTACAGTTAATGTGAAACCTTTCTGATTATAAATGCATCATGTCTTTGTAGGCTTGAAACCTAGCACGGTCTACTATTATCAATGTGGAGATCCGAGTATTCCAGCCATGAGTAACATCTACCATTTCAGGACAATGCCATTTCCAGGTCCTCAAAGCTACCCAAATAGAATAGCAGTAGTGGGAGATCTTGGGCTTACATACAACACAACTACTACAGTTCGTCACTTAAAGAAGAACAGACCTGACTTTCTCCTATTGGTTGGTGATGTAACTTATGCAAATCTATACCTCACGAATGGAACCGGATCTGACTGCTACTCTTGCTCATTTCCAAAAACACCTATACACGAGACTTATCAGCCACGATGGGATTACTGGGGAAGGTGAATGTATCATATTTTGTCTCTTAAAGAGTCTTATAATGGACACACTTGGAATGGATTCATCTATTTCTCCTCAGAACTTTGTTAGTGTATAGATATGTGGAACTTACCTTGGATCCTTCTGACAGGTTTATGCAGCCTTTAGTGTCTAAAGTTCCAATGATGGTGGTGGAGGGAAACCATGAAATAGAAAAACAAGCTGGAAATCATACCTTCGTTGCTTACAGCTCTAGATTTGCATTCCCATCTGAGGAATGTGGGTCTTCATCAACATTTTACTATTCTTTCAATGCAGGAGGTATACATTTTATCATGCTTGGAGCATATATTGCCTACAACTTCTCAGGTAATGCAGTTTTGCCCTTCTTGATCATTTTATGTTGAACTCTGTTTTACGAGACATCTTTTGTGAGTTTTGCATTAGATTCTGAGAGGTAATAGAGCTTCATGGGACAAAAAAGGGTACATTTGATTTCTTGAAACAAAAACTGAAGCAGTTTTAAGTAAAAAAGCATGCTTGGTTTGTGAAAAAAATCATGTCTTTAATGTAAGAACCATGTTAATGTTTGCATTTCAGCTGTGTGATAACAGCAAAAGCTTCAAAAATGAGAATTCGTTTGCATTGGGAAACAGTTTTCAAAGTTACACCAAGCACCTCAAGTTCTTGGGAACCAAACAGGCCATAAAGCTCTTAATGTACTGGGCGTTTCCGCCAGACTTGTTTTTCTGTTTTAGTATAGTTGGTGAATGAGAAATGACCAGTTTGCAAAATGTCTTTACAAGAATGAAAAGTTTGAAAACATTACTAGCCCTGGACATGGGAATCTGAATTCTGAAAGCTAGAACTCGAGTGAATTTCATGGATATGGAATTTAAAAAATTGACAGAAATTAGTGACATCTGTTCGAATCTGTGTAAAACAGAAAATGAATGCATGTTTCTATGGTTGTAATCCTATCAACATGTTATAAACCGACATTTTAGACAATCTCTCTGAATATACGACATTCTGGAACTTAAGGGCAACCAGCAGACAGTTTGATTCCAGGTAAACAGCAGAAACGATGTATGGCACTTGAATGGCTGGTCCAAAGCACATAGATATCGTTAGTTTTAGCATCACTATATACTACCTTAAACTAGACTGACCTGCACAATTTTCTATTTGACATTAGTAACAACTTACAACGAGTGAGGCTTTTAAATTATCTCATGCTCTTATACAGCGGATCAATACAAATGGCTGGTGAGAGACTTGGCTAGTGTTGATAGATCTTTAACTCCATGGTTGGTAGCTGCTTGGCATCCACCTTGGTACAGCACCTACAAAGCCCACTACAGAGAGGCAGAGTGCATGATGGTCGCGCTGGAAGAGCTTCTGTACTCCTCAGGTGTCGATATAGTCTTCAATGGACATGTAAGTGACAACATCCTCCTCTAACATAACTGCAATTCATTTTCTATAATTCCTTACAAAACTACATTTTTCAAATTGTCTGGGAAGGATACGGGGCTCTTGGTGATTTGATCTTGACATTTTCTTAAATAAATTTTAGTTGACGGTATAGCATCTTGTGCCTACAGGCTGAGAAGTTGGGGGGAAAAAATCCAGAACAAATGTTCAGTGTGCTTAATAAATTTAGTCTCCACTCATTATAACCCGAGAATTGTTTCCCTTTTTCTGGTTAATGATATATCAGATTACCCTAGCATATGAATTATGTTTGATTGGATTGGATAAATTGCGAACCTTTAGTTAGACCCAAGTATGTGAATTATGTTCTATTGGAACCAATGTGGTCCTTTTTTGTACTCGTAACTGTGTTTGCTTGATTCTCCATGATATGCACCAGTTAAACGTCCATTTAAGTTGATGAAAAGTCTTCATTATCAACAGATTCATGCCTATGAGCGCTCAAATCGAGTATACAATTATACGTTAGATCCATGTGGGCCAGTTTATATCACCATTGGAGATGGGGGTAATCGGGAAAAGATAGCAGTGAAGCATGCTGATGAACCTGGAAATTGTCCAGAACCATCAACCACCCCTGATGATTACATGGGTGGCTTCTGTGCCGCTAATTTTACGTCTGGGCCTGCAGCTGGTAAGTTCTGCTGGGACCGGCAACCTGACTACAGTGCCTTCAGAGAGAGTAGTTTTGGCCATGGAATATTGGAGGTTACCTCTCTCTCTCTCTCTCTCTCTCTCTCTCTCTCTCTCTCTCTCTCTCTCTCTCATGCGCACACATTAATAAATAAAGACCAGTTCATGAATGTGATTCAGAAGCAGGAGCATTCATTTACATTCAGAATTCTTCATATTCTAATTCTGACTGGAAAAATGAGAATGGTGGCATGAATAGAAATGCATTTGAAATATGCTTGAAAGAAACTATATCTTGGACTAAAATTAAGTTCTTGGTCAGATATGCCACGTTTATCACAAGCTCTTTGCGGGGCCTAAGAGAATATGCCATTTGCAGGTGAAGAATGAGACATGGGCTCTCTGGACATGGTATCGAAATCAAGATTCATACACTGATGTCGGGGACCAAATATTTATAGTGAGACAACCAGATCTATGTCCTCTCCATCAGAAGGCAACCAGCCATTTGTCTCCAGCATTGTAGATTGCTTTGTATTCACAAGGAACGAAGGGAGAATGGTGGGTTTTCGATATTTTTCTGAAGGGTGAAAATAGCATATCATCTTCAATCTCACGAGTTCCCCTATGTAAGTTGCAAATACAACTGACAAAATCTAATCTTAGAAGCCAGAGGCACAGTCTGTATACTGCTTCTACTCAGTTTTCTCTCTCTGTAGATAAAGAAAGAAATTACTGATCCAGGACACCGTCGCACCCTCTCCACACCTGACAGCATGGACGTGCACTCTTTGGTCTGACTAAGAGTGCGATTTTCTGGCAAAGCTTCCTTGCTGCATAGTGTTGTTCTCTTAACCGATCCTATTTTCAGGAGGTCATGGCAAACCATTAAATATACATGCTTGAGTGGAATTACTTAGTATTTGGATGCTTTCCGCTCTTCCCCTTATTTGCCATTTGGACTTACTAGTGATGGTGATTTTTCTTGTGTCAAGTCATTCTCCACCGTATCTATGCTATTATTGCATTTTCAAGGGGTTAGAGGAGAATTCCATTTTAAGTAATAATGTTAAATTTGTCACTATGGATACTTTGCGAGGCGGATCGATGTTGGATATTCGACAAGTCAATCACACAATACGTGTAGGGTAAAAAGAAGAACTTGTTTGAATACACAACTAAGATCCTGTCACATTGCCCCATAAAAGGGTATTAGTAAAAAAAATTGGTATCCCATGTCTAGGGTTGCTCTTTCTGGATGTGAAATTTTATGGATCTCGTCAGGTTGGAAAGGGTGAAGTCTTTCAGCTACTCTGATCATGAAAACGCGATGAACCCAGAATGAGATTTGAATGTTTGATGATTCTTCCACGAATCTTGTTTGTTTTTGGGCTTTTTATTCAATCAAAAATTGTAGAATCACTATTATTTGGCCGGTGACCATGGAGAGAACGAGTCACCGTTTTACAAGTAAGGAAAACAATGTTGCTTAATCATGCGCCACTCCGTAACGTGGTACACTTACCTAAAATATAGGAAATTTTGAGATGGTAAATCCAATGTAAGTCTGGTAGATTTCATATCCTACATTGATCTACCAACATCAAGAAAATTAATACCGCATTTAGGTCTGAGTACCACTTGCAATGAGTAAGAAATAAACTGCTTGAATCTTGTTGCTTTTATTTATTCATCTACAGAAAATAAGAGACTCCAGGGATATTTTCGTGAATTTAATGCACTCCACTTATTGCTTCAAGCATGATTTCGTCCGTTTAAGTTTTACGGCTTGTGACTTTGATGTACTTGATTGGTTGACCTTTTTTATCTTTTTTTTTTGGAGACTTACATGGGCAACACAAGAATGACGTGGCGCCACATTAGAAAACACAAAAAAGAAAAAAATTCAGGACCTAAATGCATGAAGTGAAAGTGTGAAACTTTGAGAGAGCTAGAGGCAAGTTTTTGGACTTGGATTATAATTTTTTTTGTTTGGTCGAATACTTGATTATCCAAATTTTGAAGGGTTTGGGATTGGCAATGTGTCCAGGGGCGGGGGAAGTTCTGAAGAAAAAGATTCCGAAGCTTCAATTTTGAAGAGCGACACCACAGCACGAATTGATGAAGCTCACGGGAATCCATCTCCGTTCATTCAATTCATGCTTGTATCGTCCTGCGTGCGTGGCACAGTCATTCGCAGCGCGCGCATGCCGCTTGGAAAGTGTTATTTTTAGGGTCAACGGGAGTGCAATTTGTACGGTGAACTTTGCATCCAGCGAGTAATCTTGGGTATATTCTATTAAAGGCTTGTAAGCTAAAGCGACACGAAAAGTGATAAGTGGGTACTATTCAATGTTCAAATAAAATATCGTGTCCATCTCGTAGATTAAGTCTTGATAATCGATTCAGTTTTTCAAACCAAAAACTGACAGTTGATAATCGATTCTCTGTGTTGCCCGTAGGACCGTGTTGTCCATTTAGGAAGAAGAATTCAGGGCGCGAGGAAGAACTGCGACGCTCGATGGAGATTCGTCGGTGGGTCTATCACGGAATCACGAACACTCGTTAATACAAAAAAGGAAAAAGAAAAAGGGAAAAATGAATTAATAATTAATCAATCCCCCTAAAAGTCTTCGGTATCTTTTTGGCTAAGACCACAAGTACCCAGTTGTTCACCCACTTTGCTAATGCCCTAGCCAGTAGTAGTTTGTTTGTCAGTTGTAAAGCGAAGGATAAATGCCAGCGTTTGCGAGAGAGCTTCCAATTTGCTCCACATGTCATCAAATTTCAGCTGTGTACCATATCCATCTTGCGATGGAATCAATCGATGAAAAACATTCAACCCCATCATCCCCAGCCATCTTCTCTTCGAATTAAGTGTAACAATGACAGCACAGGCGCCCGTAGCAGAGGACACTGATGATGCATTCAATTAAAGCTTGGTTCTTCTTGTAGGGATTGGAAGAGCAATTCAAAATTGTTGTACGACGTTAACTCGCAGAGGACAGAGCTCTCTCCCCCCCTCGGTGTCCTTCCTACCCATCAACTTCCACCAACGAAGCCTTAAAAACTATCCTACCGAGTTAGAGAGGAACAATGCTAATTAGAACAAGGTGGGTCTAAAATCTCGTTTCTCAGCTCATAAGAATGCCAATGATCTCCACTCCGATCGGAGTTTCATATGAATGACATAAGAAAAGAAGACATTTTTTACAGATGAATCGTCTTGACTTCCCATCACTTCAGTCCCAATGCTGTACTAAAACATCCCAGAACAAATTCAAGAAACGAAAGAAGCGAGAAGCCACCGGCTTGCTTACTAGGGAGTGAAACGTGAAAGAATCTTTCTTTTTGGGCGGGTGGGAACTCGGAATCAGAAGATATCAAGAATCTCCACGATGAAGTTGTTGCAGAGAGGGCAGTTGCCCCTGCTCACCCAAAGCTCTCTTGAACACAGCCTGCAGAACGTGTGCCCGCATGGTATGAACGCCGCTCCTTTGTGCCTCACCATGCACACGCAGCAGTAGCTCTGCTCGCCGCCGCCCCTTTCCTCCACCTCCTCCTCCTCCTGGCCGTCTCCCTCGGCGTACTGCGTCCCCGCCAACCCAATTTGCCTATCCGTCTCCTCCAATAGATCCATCAGCGACATCCTCGCCGGCTGCGCCTCCCCATCGGCCGTCCTCAATGTGGCCTCAGCTTCTGCAGCCACCTGAGCCGCCGCCGCTTCCCTGGCTGACAATTGCCTCTCCTCTGCCAGGGCCACAGACAGGCGGCGGGTCTGCTCCCGGGCCGGCTCCTCCGTGAACGGTAGAGGAGCTGGGCTGATCTGGCTGGTATTGTGATCTCCGCTCGTTGGCGCGCTCTCGGACCGAGTCAAAGACAGTGCTGAGTCTGTCGGCAGCGGGGTCAACCTCGCCGAATTGTGGCGGGAGATTTGCAGCCGGAGACTCCGTGCAGGCGAATTGCCCGGCGACGAATCATCCGACCGAGTGGGCTCGGTGGAAATTGGCACGAGAGATCCGAAGCGAGTTGGCTCAGTCGAAATTGGCACGAGAGATCCGAAGCTAGTCGAGCTCCTGCGAGCTGTGGTCGGCTGCGCATCCGTCGGGATAGAGTTCTCCGCTCTCAGACTCTCCAACCGAGATGCTTCCTGAGTCGGCTCATCGGAGACGGCCCCGTCGAACCGAGTCGAATCGTGCCTTGGAATCCGCGACGGCGACCTACAATTACCGACCACGACATCCGAACCCGGGACCGGTACCGGGACAGTCGACGGCCAGGCCGCGCCGGCGCGCCTTAGCCGGAGCTTGCCCTTGAGAGCCTTCCAGCTCTTCCGGTCCTTGCTGATGACGCTGTTGTTGCGGCCAGCCGCGTTCAGCTCGTCGTTGCGGATGATGTCCAGCAGGGTCCGACTCGAGCGAGGCGAGCCGGCCGGCGGAGGCGGCGACCGCAGCTTCTCCGCGCGGAGGGCGGCGCGCGTCGCCAGGGCGGCGGCCAGATCCCCGCCGCGCCGCCTGCCGACGGCGGCGGCGCCTCCTCCTCCTCCTCCGACGTCGTCGTCCTTGACGCTGAGGAAGTCGCGGAGGTTCGGCGACGCCTCCACCGCCGACATCTTCGCGGCGCCGCGCCTTCAGAGAAATGAGCCAAAATCGGAGAGCCCGTTCGATCCTGAGGAGACCCAGATAAGAAAATTGTCACATGGCGACAAATTTATCGGAAGCGAGCGACGGAAGCACAAACGGCGAGAAAGTCCACGGAAACGTGAGCCCTAAGGAAGAACATACGACCCCTCGAAAGAAAGAAAGAAAGAAAGAAAAGAAAAGATTTCTCGGAAAGCGCGAGGCTTCGCGCAAGCTAAAGAATCCTCCGAAGCTTCCGGCTTGGCTTTCCGCGAATAGAGAAAGACGACCGGGCGCAGGAATTTCTCGGGAAAAACCAAGCTCCGAGAAAATCGCAGAAACCGAGAAAATCGCAGAACATAAATCCCGAAGATGAGCAAAAATAGGCATTGACACTCGAACAGAAAAAAGAAGAAGGCACAGATCTCACCCTTCACCTTCACCTTCACCCCCGCGGGCAAAGAACCAAAATTGAACAAAAAGCAGGACGCAGAACGTCAATCACGGGCCGAGCCGAGCCGAGCCGAGCCTACCGAGAACGGAGCATCGGATACCCGACGGGAGGACGATGCGGTTGCGTGTGCCGGGTGATGATTGCGGGACGAGGCCGGCGGCGACAGAGGCGACAGAGATCCCGATGATTGCAGTGGGGTACAAGACAGAGCGCTCGCCTTTGAATCGTCGAGATCTTTATGGGGCGATCCTGATTCGTCCGATGATGCTGGTGAAGGTAAAGAAGAAAAAGCGGGACAATGGGGACGCGAGAGAGAGAGAGAGAAAGAGGGGGGAGGACGAGACAACTTTTGTATCCTGATCACCCCGTAGCCGGAGCTCGAAAAAGTGGGGGTGGGAAAAAAGAAAAAGGGAAAAGCGAAATGCGGTGTACAGAGAGAGAGAGAGAGAGAGAGAGAGAAAGCTTTTATGAGTTTCCAGTGGTGATAAGATGGGGTCGCTCTGGTCGGCTCTTTCCGTTTCCTTTCTCTCCGCGTCAATGGCGGTTTTGCTCGGGGGGGCGGAGGACGACGGAGGAGAGGGACGGCGGCGGCGGCGGCGGGCGGCAATGCAGAGAGACAGAGATGGAGAGAGAGAGAGAGAGAGAGAGGGAGGGACGAGAGGAAGGAGAGGTGGGGAGCGAGTCTCACGGGTTCGTGCAATTGCGATAACGGCTTCTTTCCTCTCCTTCAAATAATTCACTCTTCGCCGAAAAAAATAGGGATGATGATATAAATAGCTACTGAATTTTAGCTCAATATATAATGCGGATCCATAAATTCTTAATTTGCTCGACGTGATTCATGAACTTTATATCAATGTGCAACGTGATCCCTGAATTTTTAATTTATTCAATAGATTTCATGAACTTTTGGTACATATTTAAAGTAGGGATGTCAACAATTCGGATTTCCTGAAAATCCGAATCGAACTGAACCGTTAAAGATAGTGACTGAATCGAACCGAATCGCATCCAAACTGAATACGAACCAAACCGAAAACTCAAATTTGGTTTAATTTGATTTGGTTTGATTCGGTTCGAATTTTCCCTTTTTTGGGCCTGCTTCGATTTTTCTATTTTGTCTTCACAATTGTGTGACATACACTCTCCTCCCCTCGCTCTCCTTTGCCTTGACTCCACCACACCGCTGCTCGACCCCACCATCTCCGGCGACTCCAAAGCCGAATTCCATGAGCGACCACCACCATGCCTTCCACTTCAGAGTCTTAACCAACAAAACCTCCAATCTCAGGCTATATGACAATGAACTCCCACCTCCCCATTGTCCCAGCTTGGGTCCATGAGCCCGCCTCCGCTCTTCAGCCATTGTCGATCCAATCAACCTCGATTCGGCATCGAGCGAGCCCAAAATCCCAAGATCTAGGACTTGGGTGACCCTAGATCCGAGATTAGGGCTCTGGTCAAGCGCGGCCGAGTACGAGAGTCAAAGTTCGTGCAAAATTTCGAGACTCGATGTTGGCGGCAACTAAAGCAAAGGGTGAGTAGAGAAGGGAAGAAAGAGAAGACTGAGTGTCGCTACCCAGCTTCGGATGACACCATATGGGGCCTCGCTAGAGGAGGCGGAGGCTTGGCTGGCGGTGCTTGTGTCCGGTAGTCGGGTTTAGTGGTTGACTAGCGATCGTGCACAGTGTGGCTGCTGGTGGGAGGTGGTGGTGGTGGTGGAAAATCTGGAGATGAAGTTGCAAGGGAAGCAGAGAGGCGAGTACAGAGACAAAATTTATATTAGGATTTGAGACAATAAGCGTGTAAGCGTGAAGGGCTTCTCAATATCGGTTCAGTTCGGTTTATGGGCTGAACTGAGCCAAACTGAACCGACACAACCCAAACTGGTATAAAAATATTTGTTATTTTCATTAACCGAACCGAAACTCGAATTGAATCGAAAATTCACGAATTTTTGGTTCGGTTCGGTTTGGTTCATATCTCGGTTTGATTTTTCGGTTCGGTTCTGACACCCTTAGCTTAAAGTAGTCGTAGACCGTATAAAATTGTTCAAGTTAAGTTTGAACATCAGTTCAATGATTAGTTTGAACGTGTACCGAAAGTTCAAGGATCATATTAAATAAATTAAAAATTCAAAGTTCATATTGCACGTCGAATTAAAATTTAGGGGGCCTTATTGAACATATTGGAAATTCGTGTATGCAAAAGTTTAGTGACCACTTGCTTCATTATCCCAAAAAAATTGTTATATTAATATATTTTGAGTAGAGGGGATTATTGGGTATTTTGGTCTCGAGCGGGACCCGAAGATTAGACCTAACGAGCTGCTCAAACTTGTCAATTCTCTACGAGGAATTACATTAAAATGATCCAGACAGACGCCCATGCCAAGTTCGGGCGAGAGGTCTTTTCGATGGAGGGGGCAGTCGCCCTCTGGAGGTGTTAGGCTTGCCCGGTCACCTCGCTCGTGACCTCGTCCTTAATGTTCATTCCGTTAAAATCGAGTTACGTTATGAGTTCATAATCCATTTTGACGGGCCTATTTTTCAGCCGCCCACCGGTGCATGCCCTACTTACAAATTAGCATGGAGTAAATCGTCGTGATTTCCCCTTTTTTTGGGGTCCCATGCAATGATTTTTATATTTCAAAAAATAATAAATACTAGCTATAGTAGAGGGAGTAGATGGTTTATTGGTACGACCGTTTGGTAGGCTTTTGGTAGTCGTCGATAAGTCAAAGGAAAGGGGGGACTTCCAAAAGGCAAAGGTCCATGACCCCCAAAAAAAAAAAAAGCGAAGGTCCATATTAATTACTCTGGGTATATTAGAGAATTTATTTATTTATCACCGAAATAATGGAAGAGCCATCGCCTAGAACATTATCTAAACCCACTATAATAATTATTATTATTGTTTTCCCATCGGTAGATTTGTTGGGCGGAAATTCCAGATAATTCCACGTCACTTGTTATTTTAACTTATCCGGAATCGGGTCGGGTCAGTGATGACCCCGCGCACTCATTATCTAATACAAAAAATTCAAAAAGCCTCTTGGACCCCATCACGTATGATTAGTCGCACAAATTACGGTTCCATCAGCTTAGGTCCTTGTAATTATATCATTTCCTAGCGTAATTAAATCACGCCACAAGATATTAGAAAATGGACATCGCTTTGGAGCCTGTCACGTCACGCAGGAATTGGTGATTAGCAGACGATCCGTTTAGCGTGACCGGTTCTTTATCCGATTTTCTTTATAAAACTTAGACTCGAGTTTGCATCCTCGAGGGAGGTTGGCCACCTAAGTCGGGGCATGCCCACCACCGGCATCCACGTTAATGTGTATTGATTTTTGGAGATTGTGTCATTCGCTCTTTTACGAATTGATAGAGTGCGAGGGATCACGTGTCAATCTCTTTCGATCATCATCGGGAGCACAAGCCTGTGTAATCATTCAGTGTCTGCGTGCACGACAGAGGGCTATCGTGCCCCGTGAGAAGTGGGATGCTCGGGAAGTCGTCGAGCCCTCGAATTATTAGCCAGATGTAATCAAATTACAAACATCGTTTTCATGATCTTCGATAATAACCTTGTGCCCACGCAATTGGATCGATGCCATCCTTTTGTTTTGTTGTCTTGCGAGGCAAAACGTGACGAGGGGCGCATCATTTAGCGGGTTCAAACCCTGTTCTTGGGTTTGAATTAGTTCCTTGAAATAGCCTGCCAAAAGAAAGCGGCATTTGGCAACGCAAAGGTCGATTTCGATGGAGTTGTCCATCTGACAAACGATTCAAACAGACAAATCTTTGTCAAGTGGGGCACAGCTGTTTAGCACTTGGACAGATTCCTAATGATCTCTCCTCATTTGGCGACAAAAAACTTGGAATTTCTTCTCCTATCAATGAGGACGTGGGTGAAGTTGTCTAGACAGCATGTGAGAACACCTAAGCGTTTTGGTGACAGTTCCACCATGTTTTGTTAAAAATGGGATGATGAGATGGAGCCCCCTGTTCTTTAGAATTAGGCAAGAACGATCCCCAATTTGGAAATGCTCATGATGCATGCCACAATGGGGACGAGTTATGCATGAATTGTGGTCAACCCTCGTATATACCCATGCACGTGTATGACCGTGTATGTAGGCGTTTGGAGCATGCGAGTTCATTCCATCTCGGTCATCGAATGTTATGGGTCCTCTCGTGAGACTCGCGTGATCCGATGGTTGAAATGTCACGAGCTCACTATCACCAATTACCTTCTTAACTCGGCGATTGGTCCTCGACAAACAGGGGCTCAAGCGCGGGGCGTTTTCTTGCCAAAGTCGACAAAATAGCCCGCTCCGCGAGAGTAATTATGCGTAAATCGTCCGGAACTAACGTTTTTTCATTCAATCGAACGTCCTACGAGCATCGCAAGTCGAATCATCAGCCGGCGTTACATGCGCTGACCGGCGATGAACGCGTCGATCGAAAAGCGTTTTTCCGCTATCGTTCTGGCCTCGGCTAAATCCAGTGCACACTACACAGTATGATGTTGATCGAATATTCCTCTTTGGTATTGTAGAACGATAACACAAAAGCAGTCGGTGATTTAGGCCCAACGAATATGTAATCTCTTCAAACATGGGCCTGGCGGTGAAACCTAGAGGCCCATACTAACAACAGCCCAGTGGGCCTCGATAATCTACTTGGGTTCTCGAGCCCAGGGTCATGTGAATTTCGCGACGAGAGGAGAAAAGGATTAGCAAGGCGACTTGTGTGAAGGCCGCGTCTAGCATCATAGAGCAATCCGATGGTCACGCGGTGCCAAACAATCGTATCTACCTTTCGCTCTTGTTCCCCTTCCCTTCGTAGCTACCTCTTAGCCCAACCTCCAGGCCTCCTCCCGTTGTCGCCGCTGGCAAAGTCGCTCGAGCCGCATCTAGGCTGACGCTGCTGTGCATCCCAGCCGTGCCACCCCTTCGTCGTCCTTGCTCGTCCGTGGCCGGAGGGGGCGGACACGAGAGTCGGCTGTCACTCAACAACCAGATCTGGTCCGCTATGTCTTCCGTTATCTCAATAGTTATGAGCTTGCGTCGTTGTGACTAGTCTCCGGCTGCCGGCAACCATCTCAATAGCTTTGCTACTAGGCACGACGGTCACGACGAGGTGGTCGGCTCTAGGATGGTGGTTGTGGTGACTTTGGTGGGTGGAGGCGGCCAAGCTGGATTCTTTGTGGATGGCTGAGCAGAGCGGTGGCTCGGGATGGAGGAGGACGAGAGAGAAAAATAAGACTTTTGTCGTTTTTTTATATTCCGACTTACTGTCTATGTATCGAGCTGTAATTAAAAATCGGTGAATAAAAAGCACACCAAGTCGGCTGCTGACGTGATGTTATGAAAACACTAAATATTTTTCCTTATACGACGTGCCGATTGCCAACATGTGACCAATTCCCAGGGCCACGGGCACGAGGAAGACACCTGTCATACTGATAATTTGTGATCTCGTCACTATCGCACGATGAGTTGATCTAATACAATCTAAAGATTCTCTAAGAGAGATTTAGTATTTTCTTTTTATGGCTATGCCTTCCATGACTTAGATTCTCGCGAATATAATTACTACCAAGCTAGGCTTCTTATTCCGCGACAACGAAAACGCTTCTTTCGCCCGTTTACATGGTGAGGGATTTCATTGAGGAAAACATAATATTCCATATCAATAGATTCCGGATCACAGTTCGATTTCCAATGTACGATATCTCACTGCACTTATCAATAAGCCCTATCGATTAACACTACACAAAATGAATCGATTATAGAAACCGATACGATTAGATCCGCTCTCCATACACGAATTCGGGACTCGCGATATTGGATCGGTCGGTCTTTATCGGATAAGAAGGGCCGTTGCGCAAAACGTACCTCTCCGAGTAAATGCATCGTAAATTCTATATCCATTCGTAGGCAGAGGTAGTCATGTGCACTTTTTACCGTCCAACATTGCTCGGCCCGCAATGACCGGAGCGGTCAATTGATTTTTTAACCGCGATCGAGTCATTTACAATGATTTCTGTCAATTGGGAGAAATGGCCTTTTCACGTAAAGACAAAAGGAAATGTTGACTTTTTTTTTGCTGTCGCTGAAACGAAGGAGTGTTGACTCGTTAAAGGTTAAGTTAGGCACGGTCCGATGTCGATTCTCCACTCAAGCTTAGGCCATTAAAATGGAAAAAGAAACTTGCTGAAAATACTATAAACGATCCGTTTTAATTATTGACTTGACCACGAATAATAATCACTTTATATAGAAATACAATCAATTTTGGCTATCGCCGGTCCTCGACGAAATAGGAAAAATGGATATTTTGACTTCGAAAAGAAGAAAAATAGGCTGGATATAAGTGCAAACGCTGATACTCTTGGAAACAATTTTTTGACCAACACGAGGCGAAAGAGAAAATTTGAAAATTAAGACCGTAATACAACATAGCGTGACGCTCTTAACTCTTACTTCGCACTTGCCGACGCATTTTTCACTTAACCCAATCATTCGACCAGATTAATCAAAGTTATAATGCCGAGTTTTAGCATCCAGCACAACCCTTGTCCCGAACATAAGGCCTTCTGACCTCAGTTTCCGATGCACGAGATCCTCATGCAGGCGAGTGCAGATGATATTACCAAAATAAGGTGCTATCTTACCGCTATAAGATCTCTAATATTGGACAGAAATTCAAAGAGAAGAAGGGATGATCAGTTTTGCATGGTTTACGCACACAAACACACAATTTTATTGCCGAGCGGGCTAGTCTGCCTCGGAGCGATACGACGTACCGACGCGAATTGGTAACTCTATACGAAACAGGGTTTATGCCGGCAGAGCCGCTCATCGAACTTCTTTTCCGAATTCTGCTGATCGCCCATGCCGGAATCCCGGCGAGAGAGGCCGGCGAGCACCCTATCATCGCTCCGCTTCGCCGGCGAGGTTCGCTCCCCTGCGAAACTCGCTTAAATAATCGGGACGCCGCTCGGATATAGAACTCCATTTGATTCACGGACCGGCCCCGGTCACTCGCAGGCAAATTTCACGCGAACAACGAATTATGCATGCATAATAATTATGGCACATGAATTTCGAAAATCACATAACAACAACGATAATAATAAGAAGAAGGCCCAAATTTATTGGACCAATTTTTGGAAGAGCCCTCAAACGATCGGCGCCTTCTTCTTCTTCTTCTTCTTCTCCTTGTTCTCCATGCCCAAGCCCACTTCGATTCGCAGAAGCAGAGAGGCGCGTCGCGTAGTCTCTCGTCTCCTCCTTTCCCCCCCTTCCCTTGCCCCTTCGAACGAGCGACACGAACCGAAAAAAAAAACAAAAACGAGGAACAGCACCGGGGGGCAAGACCTAACGAACAAAAAAAAAAAAAAGAACACCGGGGGGCAATTCGCGTCGGGCAATTCAACGGAGGTCCGCGGGCGCCCTCGCCGGAGATTCGCGCTTCCTCCCCGTGGCCTGCATTCGCGGGCGGATTTCCTGGATTCTAGGGCAGAATTCGGTGCCGTCGCTCTGAAGGCGGAGGTCCCTCCGATTGGAAACCCTAGGGGGGAGAGAGCGAGAGAGGGGAAGCTCGCGCGGGGGAGCGCCCACCTGAGCCTCCGGTCGTCGTGCCCTAGCTCCCAATTTTGGCGATTCCGCACCCAATTCAGGTGATTTTTCTGATTTCTTTTTGAAACCCTAGAGTTCGTGGAATTTCCGCGCGGAGATGCGGGGGGGTCGAGCTCCGGCGTCGCGTTAGGGTATGGTTCCGTGGGGGGGAATCGTCGCGGACTGCCCTAGGCGTCGGTGTCGTTGCGTGCATTTGGGTTGAATGCCCAAGGATTCGGCTTTCGCGGGCGCTTGTTCGCGGGCATTCCGCCATAGTCCGCGCGCGAATGTTGGATTAGAGGGGGTTGTCACTGTGGGGGAGCTGTCTGGGGTTTGCATTGACCCTAGGCTCTGACGTGGAGCTGTCGGGGGCACCCGATAGAGGTTACGTGTGCAAGGCTCGATGACAGGGGTGGAGTTAGACAATGTTGAATGTAGATGCGTCAAACGGGTCTGTTGTTTTATCGTTCTCTCTGGGCTCCGATTCTATCTAGACTTTACATTCCTCTATTGACTTTAGATGAATTTGACAGCTCTCCCCATACTAGTGAAGCTTTGGGTAATAGGTTATTGCTTCAGTTACGGGTTTTCATGACCATCCGTAGTTGTATCCTGGTGGATAGCAGGTCGTCCATTGTGTAGCGTAATCACGGACAGATTAAGAAAGTAATTCCACACTTCTGTCGAGCTCTCTGTATGTAAATTAATGAAGGGGTGGTTGTGATAGGAATGGAACAGTGCCTACTCTTCCTTGATTGAAGGAAGAAAACAAGCAGCTCTCGTGTTTTGATTGCAGATAACTGCAACTGCTTTAGTCACCGCATGTACCCATAAGACGGGCTAGCGTCTTTACTGCCTTCCGTGTATTCTGTATTGCATTATTTCCTCCCCACTGCTGCAAATTTTGCTAGATGTTCTTCATATTTTTGTGTAGTGCGGATACTTTTCTCTGCTAGTATCCGTGAGGCATCCTGGTTGGCAATAGGCTTACGGCGAGTTTTAGATTTGAGCCTTTGTCTTTGCCTCAATGCTAGATTGGTTTTAGGGATATCTCTGGGGTGGTGTTCGCGTTATAATTTCAGAAGTGATGTGGTCTCGATGGATGAGAGTGAACTGCAAGTAATGGTAAAGCGCCTTTATGAGGGGACATTTTGATCTCAAAGTTCTTAATAGTTTGTTCCCCTCTTGACCAACAAGTTCTTAATAGGTTGAAAGTAGAGCTTACGAGTATGAATATTTATAGAAGAAGGTAAAGGATAGAAGAAGCTGTTTTGTTTAAAAAAATTCAAGAGTAGGTTGTCCCTAATCGAAATAAGAACAAATCATGAAGTGGAAATGTAGGTACGGTGGTTGGGGGATAATTTGGATAATTTATTGTAGGATGAAAGAGAAGCTCATTGAAGTTTTCTTGATAAGAGGAAGCTAGTTGTGCTTGAGGAAATATCGTGGAACTTTTATGAGACCTAATTATGCTTTGGGAATGGAGAATTGGGGAATTAAGCATGGGCATTGCATTATGGATATGAAATGAGTGTAGTTGATTGAGATGGGATGCCTGATGGACGTGCGGCGGCTGGAAACAATATTACTGTATCGAGAAAGTTCATTTGGCCTTGTCAAGAGTAATATGATATGAACCTCATCTCAGATGGAAAGATTTAAAAGCAAGTTAGGAGGTATCATATCTTGTGCAATACTTGCTTGAGACATAGCAGAAGGTTCGAGGATAAGATGAGGTATCTATTTCATTTTCCACACATCCTTGGAGTTTTATGGTGATTCATTCTTGCCATTTATCTTTGTGTAGTTCAGCGGAATCCGATACATATATTCTTCGAATAGACTGAATTACGCAGGACATGGACAGCCTTGACCTCTTTGGTTTGCCGCAGATTTATTGAAGTATAAAAGAAAGGACAAGATGGGGGGAAATGCATTTAAAGCCTAGAGACCTGAAATAATGATTTTATAAAATGATGAGATATGATTATTGTGTGGCCTATATCTAGGGAGGGAAGTTAAGGAAACAAGGTAGAAACTTTGTGGAAGAACCTCATATATCATTTCAGAAGACTTGTTAGTAGATGAGGTGTGATCGCATAATGAGGGCTCAGTGTAGCTGGGGTGGACTTAATGTAGAGGCAAAGTGCCTAATTTTATAATATAATGCTTGTTTGTATTAACTCGGTAACGTTTTAATGCCTGGTTATCAATCCAAAATAAAAAAATAGTGCCCCCTCCAACAACCAAAACGAATAAAATAGATTAAAAAAAGTTATGAACCACATGCGTTGCTGGTACCTTCGACTTTATCAGAAGCATCTCATTAGATTTTTCAGTTTTTCCTATAAAGTTGAAGTAGCTCAGAAGTTCTATTCGAAATTTTTTATTCCTCCAGTATGATTCGATTCAGGATATTAGTATAGAGAGCAATTGGATTTCCTTTTCTTTTCTTTTCAGGTGGTTTACTCACATCTAGTTTTCCCATTACCTTCAAATCTATTATAGATTTCTGCATCGGTCAGAAGGGAAAGGCTGTTGGAGGTAGCTACCAATGAATGGATGTAGCTCAGTACTTGTTTTATAGTAAATGCTGAGTTTGATTCCATGGGAGGGATTGTTGACGGCGGAGTCGGCATTGGTATTAAAACCTCTCCACGTCGGGCAGCAATTGAAAAGGCTCAAGCAGAGCTTAGGTATACTTTTTTCCCTAATCTCAGTATTGATTTTAATATCCGAATGTTTTAGCAAGACATGCATTAAACTCTTATTTGTTGATAACAGACAAGAGTATGATGTCCGTGAGAAAAGAAGAAGAGAATTGGAGTTTCTTGAGAAAGTATGGAATTTTTTTCCCTTATGTAGTTTGATTTCCAAGAATTTCTTCTTGCAACGTTGCTTTGGATGAAGCTCTCTTCATATGGTGCATTTCTTTTTGTCTGTCACTTCAGGGTGGCAACCCATTGGACTTTAAATTTGGAAATACGGCTTCTGTAAGTGGACAATCTGCGTCACCTATTGATCGACATCCTGAACAGTTTGTCTCATGGTATGTTCTTCTACTCTTCGACATTGGTGGGTCTTCAGTGATTGTGTAACTATTCACCATTATCTACTCTCTCTTTTGATTTCCTTCTTTCTGTTTTGCAGTGAAGCTAAAGGTAGTTTTGCCTTGACTGCCTCGCCTCATGGAGATTCTATTGAGAGTAGTGGTCGACCAGGCGCTCCTCCAGTTTGTGAACCCAACAGTGCTGATAATCTTTTACTTTTCGAAAGTGAGAATGAACTGCCTGAAGGCAGTAAGAAGTCTATTCGTGCTGATAGAAAGAACTTTATTATGCCTTCGGTGCAATCATCACAAATGGATGGTAGTCGGAGTGCCAAAGATTCAGAAGAGTCGGCAATTTTTCGTCCATATGCTCGGAGGAACAGGTCTCGACTGAACCGTGATGGTGCTAGGTCGAATACAGCTGAGGCACTTCACAGCCGTGGAAGTCATGGATCCTCTATGCCTGCCCGCGCGGGTATCAAGGATTCAAGGGGTTCAACGTTGGCATCAATCAACCTAAAAGAACAAAATGTGCGGATCGGAGCAAAAGGAGAATGTGCGAGTACAAATGGCGATTTGGTGTCAAATGTTACTCCTGAAAATCGTTTGAATGTAGAGGTAGGTGATAGTCAAGCTTTAGGATCTAGCGGGAGCCTCAAGCAAATTGGTTCTGTTGAGGGTAAATTGGATATTGAAACAAAAACCTCCAGAGATGAGCAGCATAACCAATCTTTACAAGCCGATGGCCAAGAAACTCCAGGGGATGTGGCTTTTGGCGGGGAAAATCTTATCAGAGAAGGCGAAAATATCACTTCAGACAGTCTTGATCGTCACCCCTCTATAGCTACTGAAAGGGACGAGGATAAGATCAGTCAGCTGAACAATTCTGCTGAGCTAAAAGGGAATGATAAACCTATTAGTAATGAAGTTCAGAAAAGCAGCACGGCATTTAGTACAAAATGTTTAGAATCAGAGTCATCCTCTGTTCCTCTTATGGCAGAGGTAAAAACCGATGCGATGAGTATTGATTCAGGTGGTAAAGTAGGAGCCGGGAATTCAGAACACGAAAGTACTCAAAAGTTAACCGTTGCTGAGATGGTAGCTGAACAAATGGATGAAAAGACCTTGAAAGGCAATGCTGTCCTTAAAGATGAGCAGAATTCGTCTCATCAGAACCATGTAGATGATGCTTTGATAGATGGAGTTGAAGATAATCATAACAGTAGACGTGACATGCAAAAAAAGGAGAGCCACTCTTCCTCTATTGACAATGTGGATCTGGCTGAAGTAGACCCCGAAAGAGAAGGAACCAAATTTACAGTCAGTGATCCCAATGCAAGTCAAGAAAAGTGCAGTGCAAGGGGATCTCAGGAGTCAGTTGATCTGTCACCTTCGGAGATTCAGAAGAGCAGTCAATTGGAAATGGGTGTTGCTGCCCCCACTCAGCTTCAAGTTCCTTGCAATCGCCTACGACTGGAAGACAAGGCATATGAAGATTCTATCTTGGAAGAGGCTCGAGTTATCGAAGTATTCTTCTCGATTTGCTTTGTTACAGTTGGAGATTTCCTCTAAGTCCTAAATTGAATTATATCCTGTTTATATTCTAGAATATCTGACATAAGACTATAACAGGCTAAACGTAAGAGAATAGCTGAGCTATCTGTGGGTACTGTTGCACCACAGAGACGTCAAAAATCTCACTGGGATTTTGTCCTTGAGGAGATGGCATGGTTGGCAAATGATTTTGCGCAGGTTCGATGATAATTGTTTTGCTGTTGGGTCTTTATCATAGTATTCCTGTTACTCTTGAAAATGATCCCATTAATCAATCTTCTCCAAATTTATCCCTGCTAAGTTTACAGTATTGTAAATTTTTGCTGCAATTTATCCAGGAGCGTCTCTGGAAGATGACTGCTGCCGCTCAATTGTGTCGACATGCCACTTCTTCATCACATCTAAGATTTGATAGACAGAGTCAGCAGATGAAGCTAAAAAAAGTAGCATACACATTGGCAGAGGCTGTGATGCACTTCTGGCACTCTGCGGAGGAACTCTTAAACAATGAGGGTGAGTGTTTAAGTCTTGATCTGGGAGGCATCCAGCAAGAATTGGATTGTTCAAGACAGAATGGCAGCAATGAAGTGTCCGAGGGGAAAACTGGAGATTCTGTTGTTAAGGTGGTAATCTATTTCAGTGCTGCTCCGGCCGATTTTAAGATTGGCCTCACAACTTTGTTCTTCCAGCTTAGATGCATATAAGTTGCATCTTTCCTACATTTGACAGTAGAACTGTGTGGCTCATTTTTGTGCTTTACTCATGAGTTGTCATGGCTTTTGTCAATGGATGCATGAATTAGACTCTTAACTATATTGAAGTTCATTAACGCGATGAATGATATATTTAAAGCACGTTATTTAGCTTGAAGTTGATGAATACACTCAACTTACCTGGAAAGATGGTGAGTTGCGTGGATAAGAAAGATGAGGCTGGGGTTATTTTCTTTCATTTCTTAACTAGGACTGATATAATTTGGCTGGCATTAATGAACCTAGTAATCAATTGATTGCCATCTTATGTGCAGTGGTAATATAGTTGACATAGGATGAATGCGTTACTGTTATTACTACCATCCTAAGTGAATTTATGAATGGGTCGGTGTTAGAATCGGTTTGTACAGCCTTTTCGCTCTTGATTATTTCTAGGTCCACAATGTTTACTTTGTTGGTCTTTGACTCTTTAATTTTCATTTGTTGATAACGTGTCTTGGATATAATGCAATCTAGTTTGTGTTGGAGGTGCTGTTGTCACATGTCGATGAATTGTTTAATTTGACCAGTGTCAGGGATCAAGCAATGAGTTGCCATCGGGAAGTGCCAGAAAACGAAAAATTACTGTACAAGGATATGCTGTGCGATTTTTGCAACAAAACAGTTCTCATGCTCCTCTCCTAGCCGAGGCACCAAAGACTCCTGATAAAATATGTGAAATGGACTCTTTGGATTTGTCCTGGGAGAATAATCTTACAGAAGTAAGATTTTTTTATTTGAGTTTGGGCATGATATATATCCTCTTAGTAGTGTGTAAACATTATAATATCTTCTTTTTCACATGTGCAGACAGAGGTAACGCAAGCATTATATGCACAATTAGTTATTAATTACTGCCAGTATATCATGTCTAATAGAATATTTGTTTTGGCAGGAAAGCCTGTTCTATGCAATTCCCTCCCGTGCAATGGAGAATTACAGAAATTCAATTGAATCTTATGTGACGCAGCTGGAGGTAAGCATATCCAACCAACATCTCATCCATCATTTCTGGCCATCTTTCCTATTTCTGGACGTTTTCCAATTCATCTATTTTTTCCTTTGATCAGTTATTTGTTTCTTGAATATCTAGCGTAATAATGGACAAGTAAGCTTCTCCTTGAAATTCTGGTTTGATGAATTGGTTTCCTTTTTCAGAGAAATGGAAGTAATATTCAAGAAGTTGAGAAATCGACCTTTGATGTTGCAGGTAATGCAAATAACTAATTATTTTGTCTTTGTAGTTAAGTATCACTTCTAATAAGTTATTTGAAAATAGAGTATGGATATCAAGAGAATTTGTACAATGAAGATGAAGGAGAAACAAGCACGTACTACTTGCCTGGGGCCTTTGAAGGTAGCAAGTCATTGAAATTTGCCCAGAAGAAAAGGAAAAACCCTACAAGATCATATGAAGTAGATGCTGAATTGCCCTATGGGCGCCACTCAATTGTTAGTCAACAGCCTCCCATGATTGGAAAGCGGACTTCCAATCTGGTGGGTCCTATACCGACGAAGCGTTTCCGTAGTGCATCTCGGCCCAGGGTTTTAATGCCTTCCAATGCTGGAGGTAGTATGGGCATTCATGCTCCCATGAGAACTGATGCTTCAAGTGGAGATACTAGTTCATTTCAAGATGACATCACTACATTGCAAGGTGTGTCAAGAATGCCAAAAAGTATGGAAGTTGACTCAGTTGCTGACTTTGAAAAGCAGCTATCCTATGACTTGGGTGAAACATCTATGAAGACCAAGAAGAAGAAGAAGGCAAAAAATATGGTGAGGAGTTGATCATCCAGAAATAGTGGCTTTTACTATTATAATCGCTCACAGCTCACTTGATCTCTTCTCTACTGGTGCAGAGCTCCTCATTCGAGCAGGGTTGGCAGTTGGATTCGGCCATGCTTAGCGAACAGGTGAATCTTGTTTATTTGGAAGTTGAAAGCTTAGCCGATGTTGGGTTTGACTTGTGACTTTGGTCTTTTACTTCTACTTTTGATGTTAAAATTCCGACTCTTTTTCACAAGAAACACCGTTTTTTTTAAGAACATATGAATGTTAGCATTTACAGTTGCCCTAAACTTTGCCGTATTTGTTTATAAGTTAAGGTACATTTTGAATTTTGCCAGAAAATTCAAACGTGGCTTATTGGAACCAAACAGGCCTATATATTTGGTTGAACTTTCTTATCTGATTTTAAATGGATTAATTCCTGAATGTGCTCATTTTGTCTTGATTTTCTTGATATGGTGCCCTTGGGGAGCTTGGCTCCATTGACAATGCTGTTTCTCACTCTCTCAATAAGTATTTCCTAGGGGGCTTTCAGTTGCTTGCGTAGGATTATCATGAATAGCCGTTTCTTCTTAATTCATTGTGGAGATTGTTCAAGTTTTTTGCATCCTTTCGGGATACGTAAGAGCATGGAATTATGTCTCCAAACGTGGCTTTTCGTTTGCTCTCATCCTTCCTGGCTTTTTGTAATTTTAGGCAAATAAAGTTTCTCGTGGAATCTGTTGCACATTTCAGCATATCATAAAGAATTTTCTTGTCTGTTTTAGGTTCATGTAGTGGATATCCTTCTAGCAACTTCATAACAGTTCTGACATTTCATTTCTTAATTAGATATTGGATGACAGCGCCTAACTTTGACTAAGTTTTAGTGGCCCTTCTGAAGTTAATCGTGACTATTTTTTATCTTGAGATAGGTTGATGACAGCTTGAGGCTGGGAAAATGCGCCATCGTAATAGAAGTTTTAAATAAAATTCATTGAATTGTTTAGGGGCCTTTTTCCTTAGAAGAGAAAATTATCGCTGTATAAAATGTCTTTTTATATTTGCACAATTAGTTATCAACTTATTTTGCTTATGTTTGGAGGGGTGATGACCAAAATATTTCAAAAAAATTATTTAAATACAAAATCTGGCAGAGCAGAGGCTGTAAAGCACTCTTGGGTGTTGTGAAAGAAAGTGTTAATTGTCTTGATATGCTTTGTTGTAGCTGCTGCAACTGTTCAGAAGTTGAAGCTTTCCTAAAGCAAATGCTGAACTAATATTATTGAGGGTGTATTGGACATAAAGTCTGAATTTCAGTGTAACTAAGAAGTTAAGCCGAGTTGGTGTTCATGGCTTGCATTGCACTTGCACCATAGGGTTAACTCTTGCAGCAATTCATTTCATTATTAATTTTCTTCCTTTGAATTACCTTGGTGTCACCTTATGTTGCACGGTTGGTCAAGCACTCATGTTAAGAGAACTTATTTCTACCTTTGGTTCTGTAGAGTAATCAGTCGAAAAAGAGACTGGAGAATCACCAGTTTGACTCGAATGGTACCAGTGGTAATCTCATCTCATTTTTCATATGTTAATGGTAGATTCTTTTTAAATCTGTTTTCTCTCCCTCAACTTTTTGTTGTAAATGAAATGAAGGTTTATATGGGCAACATAATGCCAAGAAACAAAAGATGAAACACTCGCTGGAGAACACTTGCAACAACATCATGCCTATGACTGGTTCAATTCCGTCTCCCATGGCTTCACAGAGTATTTCCAACCAAAATAAGTTCATGAAAATTATTAGTGGCCGTGAGAGGAGCAAGAAAGCAAAACTGTTGAA
Organism: Syzygium malaccense; assembly: GCA_031216405.1. Lineage (NCBI taxonomy): Eukaryota > Viridiplantae > Streptophyta > Magnoliopsida > Myrtales > Myrtaceae > Syzygium > Syzygium malaccense. The sequence continues at coordinate 16,282,546 of CM062260.1, read as the reverse complement.
GGTATTGTGTAATTGCTATGCCATCAATGCATGTCTGCACTTAACAGCATAATATAAATGTATGTTGCTTGTTTGCTGATTCACTTATTTCTACGTTATGTCTAATAGTTTTAAGCATTTGACTTGTCTCCAGACAACTTCTATGCAGCCTGGTTCTGGAAGTCCTTGGTCTTTGTTTGAAGATCAGGTTGTTACTTTATTCACTGTTTATGTTTTTCAAGTTTGGTGTGCTTGAATTGACACATTTTTCCATCCTGCTCAGGCTCTCGTCGTCCTTGTGCATGATATGGGTCCGAATTGGGAGCTTGTAAGTGATGCAATCAACAGCATTCTGCAATTCAAGGTGAAGAACATCTGAGAAAAATTTCTTCCTTATACACGCGCGCGCGCGTGTGCTTGTGCCTCTTGTCATGCATACACACACATGTGTGCGCCTCTTGTCATGCACGGCTTGATACATCTCTCTGCTTCATATTTTATGTCTGTAAATAAGTGCTCACGGAGACAAAATATGTCCAAGGCTGCTGCCTGGTGGGACTCATATTTTCCTTATTAAGTGGGGCGGGAGGGCAAAATTAGTAATGAAGATATAGGGTACAACAATGTCTGTATATAGTAGTTATTTATAGAAGGTTATGCTATCCGACCTGATTCACTGTCTGCTTCTCTTTTCTAGAATGTATTAAAAAATCTGATTACAATTTACCGGCTTGATTACTCAAAGCATAATTTCCTCCTGGTCCTCATTAACCAACTTGTTTTTCCTGTGCAGTGCATCTTCCGAAAGCCAAGAGAATGCAAGGAGCGTCACAAGCTATTAATGGACAAGACTGCTGGTGATGGAGCTGATAGTGCTGAAGATTCAGGATCATCTCAATCTTATCCATCTACTTTACCTGGAATTCCAAAGGTACTTCTTCCACTTTTTTTGAATAGAACAATGTCGAATTGTTTCCTGAACATGCCACTTTGTTAACCATTGGATTTGTTGATGCCATGTCATCTCTTGCAGGGAAGTGCCAGGCAGCTGTTTCAGCGATTGCAAGGCCCTGTGGAAGAGGATACCATTAGAGAACATTTTGATAAAATAATTCAAATTGGGCAAAAGCAGCGTCAGCGGAGGATACAGGTTGGTCCATTGCTGAAGCTTGCATTAGCTACTGTGCAAATTTGAGTATGTTACTAATTTGAAGCCTAGACTTTTCCTGGGTTATTGGCATGCCTCCTTCGAGTATGCTTGCACAAACCCAGCTTTCCAAGACTATGTGCTCCATGAAAATTTTATCATAGTTATGTCCAAAAGTTTGTTAGACCTAATGTCCGTGAGGGCCAGCGGGGCTGAATTCAGCGTGATCCATTGGCCATATATATTCTTCTCTTTAGGTTGTATTATGCTTGGCCATTTTACGAAATGGATGTGTTGTTTTTTCCTTGATGATGGTGTCAGTAAATATTATATTTGTTGAACTCCCTACTAAATTTAATGTTTGAAAATTGTGTCACAATTATTCACACATGGGTACATCAGATTTTTTCTTGATAAAAATTACGCCTTACTTATGGTCACTCTAATTGTCCAGATTTCCAGTCATATTCAGTCGATAATATGGCTGCATGTGTAAGTTATACGGTGGTTTTCTAACCATCCAAAACATATACGTGTAACTCCTTAGTTAAATGTGATTCGTGATGCTTGAATTTTTGGATTGAAGATCTGGCCTGGCTAAGATGTTTTTTACTATATCTTGTGGCTGGCCATTGACTTTAGCCTTTGATATGCTATGCTGATAAGTGTCTGTTATTGGAAAGCCACCTCAGTTATATTAACATGACACGTGAAGTTAGGATATAAGCAAATTGAAAATGCGGACATAATGGTATTGCTTACTAAATCGGAGAGACACCCTTTAGACTCTTAAAAAGTTCAAACCATCTTTTTTTTTCTTGACTACTTATCCATCTAATTAGGTAATGGAAGTTTTAGAAGTAACTTTTAGTTCTTTTCTATTTTTTAATGTTATAGCCATTTTATAACTTAAGGTCCAAATTTGCTATCAATTTGCTTCATGTTGTTTACTTGGCTTCATCCATGTATTTAATGAACTCCTCTTCCATTGTCCATTGGCCTTTTAATTATGTCAGTATGATAGAATGTATTCACGTTTGTATATTACTCCATCTCAGATTGGCATGTTTGTATGTCAATTGTTCTGTCTTAATTAAAGAAACTGGCATAATTTACCTTTATATATTCTGTGCACCGCAGTGACATGATGTATGTATGGAAGGAAGGGATTTAGTATTAAAGTATGTGGACTTTGATGAGGAGTACATAATTTGAAAGCAAATGCCTTTTTTGTGTATTTCTTTTGAAGTGACATGTATCTCATTTTGCAACTCTTCCTTTTTTTCTTGTGAAGAATGAGAATCAGGACCCAAAGCAAACACAAGGTCACAATTCACATTTTGTTGCTCTTTCCCAAGTTTGCCCAAATAACCTAAATGGAGTTTTTCTCACGTAAGTGCTATCTTTTATATGGCGCAATCTTCTCATGCCTTTCCGTTCCTTTTTTCCTTATATGGGTATTTTCTCCTGTCGCGTTGCTTTCTCTTGCTTTAAAGTCTATGCGTAGTAATGATGGTTTTCCTCCCTTGATCTCTGTGAAGGCCCCTTGATCTCTGTGAGGAAACTACATCAAATAACGACTTTCTTCCTGTTGGTTATCAAGTTCCTCATGGTGGTAACTTGGCAATTACAAATCAGGGTGCTGTGGCATCAATGCTTCCAGTATCTGGGGTATATCCACCAGTTCAAGTATCTGGTGGTATGGGCATGGGAACTAACTTATTATCACCTTCTGGTCCACTCAATGCTTCTCTCAGGTAATTCTGTGTCTATAATTGTTTTTTGGATGAGTGATAATTATCGTTAACGCTAAATGGGGAAGCAAGGGAACTTATTCCTGCTACACGATCACGTACCTCACATCAAGTCGCTCGATCAAAAAGTTCCATCTTGCATGCTATTTTCATTTTTATGTCATATTTCCATATCATTGCAAGACAATCACAGTAACTTCTATATCTGTGTGCTGAACGTTTGCAGAGATGGCAGATACAATGTTCAAAGGCCATCACCTTTACCGGCTGATGAGCAGCACAGGATGCAACAACATAATCAAACCCTATCAAGCAGAAATATTCAGCAGTCAAACTTGTCTATTCCGGGGAATATTTCTGGTAATAATCGAGCTCGGATGTTGTCCAATGGGAATGGCATGGGTATGTCATCTGCAATGAATAGAAACATTCCAATGTCAAGACCTGGGTTTCAAGGATTGGCTGCATCATCAGCACTAAATCCTAACAATATGCTTTCCTCGGGAATGGTGGGTGTGCCAAGCCCTGTAAATATGCACTCGGGATCTAGTTCTGCTCAAGGAACCTCCATGTTGAGACCTCGTGAGGGGATGCATATGGTGAGGGTGAGTTGTTTAATCAAACTTGTGCCTGAGCATCAATTTCTGCTGGTTATTTCACGAATGCTGCCTCTCCTATGGTTTTGCTTGGATGGTCTATTTTGAAAACAGTTCCTTCGAATGTGCATGACTATGTCAATCAGTCTTTTTCAATAAAGTAACTGTTAAGGTTGGTACGATTTAACTTTCAAACCAAATACGTATCTTCTTATTCTCTCTCTCTCTCTCTCTCTCTCTGTTTGTTGGGTGAGGGTGGGTTCAGCTCCCCTGCCCCCTCCCCTTCTCCCATTTCTTCATTTCTCTCCTTTTGGTTTTCTCTTTTTTTGTTGGGGAAGAGTTTTATCATGTCTAAACATTTTAGCTACTTGTATTTTCCTAGATGTCATGATCAATTAAAAACTATGTAATTGCTGTAATCATATCATAGTGATTTCATGTGTAAACTATTTAGAGATGCCTTATCTGGTTTGTGCTTATAGTTTGTGCCTTTCACCAAGGGCATTTTTGGTCTTAGTGCCTCAAGTCTGCTTTTTGCCTTTGAAATTTCTGCTGCGAAGGGTGACAATCACACACAATTTCTGCTTATGAAATGTTACTGAAATGCTGTTGTCGGCATTGTTTCAGTAGTCAAAAGTCCTCATCATCATATGGGTGCTGGCATTGCTACTTTTTGGAAGGAAAACTGATACTTTAATTTACAATGAGTTCTCTATTTGCTACAGCCCGGCCATAATCTGGAGCAGCAAAGACAAATGATGTTGCCAGAACTTCAGATGCAGGCTGCACAAGGGAACAGCCAAGGTATTCCCCCAATCAATGGACTGGGTGGTTCTGCCTTTTCCAATCAGATGACACCACCACCTGCTCAGACATATCCAGCCCACACCCAACAGCAACATCAAATGCCCCCGCAACAGTCTCATGCACCGAACCACTCTCAAAATCATGTTGCTGGCTCACAGCAGCAAGCTTATGCAATCCGATTTGCAAAAGAAAGGCAGCGGTATATACAGCAACATCAGCAGCAGCTTGCTGCCTCTGGTTCTTTGATGCCACATATGCAATCTCAATCTCAAGTTCCCCTGTCCCCATCCTTGCAAAACAGTCCCCAGATTCAGCCACGACCGTCGTCTCAATCAGTGCCAGTATCCCCTCTAACACCAGCTTCCTCTATGAATCCCATGCCCCCCCAGAATCCACAGAAACATCAGATGCCACCTCATGGTCCCAGTCGAAATCCTCCAACAAATGTTGGTGGGATGAGTAATCAGATGGGGAAGCAACGCCAACGTCAATTGCAGCAGCAACAATTCCAACAATCTGGAAGGAGCCACCCTCAGCAACGGCAACCGTCCCAGGCCCAGCAGCAGGCAAAAATTGTGAAGGGAATTGGAAGAGGGAACATGGTGCAACAGAGCATGCCTGCTGAACCATCTCAACTAAATGGTCTGTCCGCAGCCCCAGGAAGTTTGGGTGGTGAAAAAGAGTTTGGGCGAGGTCAGGGCTTGTACTCTGAGACATGTGTAACCTCTGTTCAATCATCAAAACCTCTGGTTTCTCAGTCTTTAAACCATTATCACCTGCAACAGCATTTATCTCCTGATCCAGCACTCCCTTTGTCAAAGCAACAACAGGTGCCTTGTCATTCTGACCATGCTACTCCAGTCCAGATTCCACCACCTGTTCCTCCTGGACAAAGTGCCACAGATTCAGTTCAAAGTGCTCCATCCACATTTATGGCTTCCAACCATCTGGAGGTACAGCTGCAGCAACAGCCACGGCAAAAGCAGGTTAATCAATCGTCACCAATGCCACAGAGGATGATTCAGCAGAATCGTCCAAATTCTCAAATTGACCGAGTTAAAGGAGACCAGAAGCCAGTCAATAGTACTTTACAAGTAGGAACAACTGCAGTAACATCTCAGGCGTCTAATGATTCTGCTAATAGAGCAACCTTTACGAGTTCTGCCCTTCCTTCTCAGTGGAAAGCATCAGAACCAGGATATGATACTGGTATCTTGCATGCATCCAGTCCAAAAGGCAGCATAGTGAACTCCACTCTTCCAAATCCTGTCAGGAGTGAGCCTTTGACTAGCCAAGGAGTAGGCCAAAGGCAATTATCAGATAGCTTGACTCCTAAAGGGGACACTGTTGGAGGCATTGTGCCAGAGTGGCAACAGCAGCAAACACACTTAAAACAGTCTTCTGTGCCGTCTCCTCTACCGCAACCGCATTACCAGACAGAGGAACAGCCTTCACAGCTAGAACAGCGGTCACCCCAAGAACATCCTCTTCGTCCGCAATCTCAGCAGCAAACATAACATTTGCCCTTGGGCCAAGGCAATCATGGTACATCTGACAGATGAATCCGATGGAGTGAATGAAGCAACTGGCTGATGTAGCTGTTCTGATGGCAGTGGGTCCTGGTAGTCTCGGATCAGCATGGCCTCATGACAGTGGTGTACAGGTAAATACTTGATTCTTTTTTCTCCTGGTAACTGTTGCCTAATTTTCTTATTGGTTGTATGATTGGGTGGGTGGTTGTCTGTTAAAATGAAGTGTCTTTAGGGTTCATAAAAGTTTCATGGTCCTATGCAAAGATTCACTCTGGAGACGACAGGTTAGTCTTCTCTAAGTGATAAGATCGACAGTCAGTCCACATGGGTCAAGATAAATTGAATTGTTGTTACCTTTACTCTGTATTTGTTCTAATCAAGCCAAAGGAGTTTAAAAGAGAAAAGTTTTATGCTGGGTGGTGGAGAAATAACTATTAGTCCAAACCTTAAGGGAATAGAGAACCATGGTGAGGATCTCTCTGATTTGCATTGTAATTCAATGAGCGCTTTCTGCTTTGGTGCAGATTATGCTTGGTTTTCCCAATGGGGACTTCGAGGTAGACAGATTGGCGACGGAAGTTTGCTAATTCTGCAAGTGAAGGGATGTAGGCCAGGCATCATTACTTTTCTAACCCGAATTCATGTATATTACCAGTAGCCTAGGGATTCGGAGGAGAGAGACAGATACAGAGATTTTGTACAGGTTCTCTTCTCCCCTTTGTACGTTTTCCCTTCCCTTTTAGGCTTTTTCTAGGTGCTCTCTCTCCTCTTAATCGGGGGGGCCTTCTTGTTTCTGGCCCATTAGATTAGTGCCTGCGTCATTACCCTCATAAAATTCGGTGGGTATCAATTATTTTCACAGGCAAAAGCCTCTGCAATTTTGTGAATATGGGTTTCGGCTGTATAGACTGACTGGTCCATTATGTTATTACAATTATCCCTCTTGGCTTTTTGCCGTGTACACCTGCAAAATAGACTGTATCCTGTAATCGCAATTAAGGGGAGAGTGCAATTTGCTTACCACATTCTTCTGCAATCATCCACGTATTGAATTTAGGTACAGAATAAGATACATTATGCGACGATTGATCCTTTAGAGTGTGACTTAAAAAGAGCGTGCTTTCCCATTATCGACTTACCTGTGCTTGGAAATTTGATGGGACAAAAAGCAGAAAGAATCTTACTTTGTCAAACCTAAACTCCATTGTGTACAGGTTGTAAGATTTGCAAGTTGTATGTACCTCCTAGACAAAAATGTCAATTTTGGTAATATCTATTTACCATTGGGGTACTGATTAAAACGATAATGTGAGGTCCATGCACTTGTCCATGCCCATCTCCAACGATGATGTTATGCCGCCTCAATACGATATTTGAGAGAAATTTTTTTGAGTTTGTTTTAGTTTAGCAACAGCCAAATGTGGACAGTAGAATTTGGCGACGCAAGCGAAGCAAGTTCATACCAGTAAACCGGACTCTACTTGTACCTTGTAAGGTGGCGAATAGACTCAGCATTTTGGTGCCAACACGATTTCTAATAGCGTTGCCTTTAAAAATGATAGCATCGTCTGCCATTTCTACTCATGAGCTCATTGCGTAACAATCAGATGGTGTCATGAGAGAACATATATCGTGCTGCAAGTAAGCATTTAACGAAAATATACTCAAGTCTCGGAGACAAAATAGTGAGCTCTTGAACTTCTATGTCACTATGCTTGTGGTCACGTATAACATCGATATTGCTCCGCAAAGGGAAAATTCTCATTTATGTACAAGAAATTATGAACATGGGGCGCATTCATTCTATGACCGGCTAGAGAAATCTGGGATCTAAATAGACAACAGGCCGGTCCTTCCAAGGTTCACCCTACCAATTAGGAAATGCACGCCTGAAAGACCTGTGGGAAGCAGGAATAAGGTGTCACAGAGAGAGGGAGAGAGAGAGGGAGGGGGGGGAGGGGTGGAGAGGAAGGGAGATCACCTGGAATTATAATTATTGTGGTCTAGCGAGCAGTTAAATCATGTTGCAATTCTCTTCCCAGGAGGTATGAGATACAGTCGAAAAAAAACTTTCTTTCTGAAAAAGAACAGAGCTCAAGTTCCTGGGGCACCAGATCTATATCTTGGCCAACAAGTGTTTGTTCCGTGCTGTAAGACAGAATTTACGAGGGAACATGATAAGATCAGTATCGAATTTACAATAAGAGTTTATCTACGAGGGAATGCGATGAATCTACCCATTCAATGTCATATCTTTTCAGTAGAGAAGATGACAAACCCTCTGACTAACGGCCGTGTCTGACCATTTGATTACAACTTTTCTCAATGGCAATCAATATTAACATACATATCATGTTGTTCTATGGCCGAAAAAGAAAATCAGTCTTCCCACATTAGTACTACCTATACAGCTGTAGGAATCTAAGGATGATTAGATGATGGGGAGACTTCCCAGTGACTTCAAACTCATGCATCACAGTACTTCAGATGAACTAATGCCAGAAATTTTTTTTTACTAGCTATGAACCAAAGGAACCTTCATTTGTAGAAAAACAATCATATTATCTCATACGTGTGTGTGTGTGTGTGCGCGCGTGTGTGTAAAAGAGTTCAAAAGTTCCTTGTTTGCTGTTTCCAGGGTATATAGAAACTTACGGCTGATCTGTCCTTTAAACTTTCAAATGATTGAGCAAGTTCTACTTGCTGAGATGCAGTGGCAAGCAGTGCCTGCAATGTACACGTTTAGAATGAAAATCAGCTTCCACAATAAGACAAAGGACTTCATTTCTGATAGCTTCCATACCATTTAGGAAAGATACGTACCCTTTTTGTCTTCTGCAGATCATATTCTATGGACTTAATGCGACTCATCGACTCGAGAAGTATGTCGTCTTTTTCTGGGGGTATTTTTGCATGTTTATTGGATAGTTCAGTCACCACCTTTTCTAAGTTTTGCAGCCTTTGCCAGCACGGATGGAGCGAGTTCTCTTCTATAACCTGGGATGTGCCTTGTGCTCTTGACTCTTCGCCATGGGATCTACCCTGGTCTTCTGACTCTATGCCATGATGTCTTAATGAAAAGGTTCTCCCTACCCTCTGGAACAGAAGATATATACATCCTAAAAATTTGACTAGGAAGCGAACTACAAAACTTGTTATGGGAGGAAGAGCTCTTCTTGGGGTATTGGCATCGGTCAGACAATCTGTAAATATCACCAAACGAGATTATATTCCTGTTTGTTTTATAGATGTCAAAACTCAAGCTGGAGGGAAATGAGTATAGTGCCTCCATGGGATTAATGAACCAATACAGGGAAATTCGCTTCAATTTTCTCACAAAAGACATGCTTCGTCATGGATTAATCAGCATAAGTCATGATTAAGAAGTCATCTATTCAAAGCTATTTTCATACCAGAGAACTTCTATTTTCACTTAAGAACAGAGCGTAGTAAGTCTCGGAAGTTACATCGCATATAAGAGACATATATTTGATGTTTATAATGTGAGGTTCTAGCTACTACACAAATATACAGTGCACTGTAAAGCCCAAAGTATTCAATTTTTGCATATGGTTCGCCATGATCGAAATGTGGCGGAATGGTCAAGTACCTGTTGGATTAACATCTCCAATTCTTTCAGTGGCATCAACAGATGTTATTGCATTGGAGGAAACTCCGGGATCTTCCATTCTTTCCTGGTGAAAAATAATGATATAGAAGTTTGATTTATATGTAGAGGAAAGTACACGGATGGCATAAATATGCTAATCCCTTATATAAGGCTATGTCTTCAATCTTAATCGAAATTCTCATTTCACAATTAAGAGAATGATCTCAGAGCAGGTTTCGATCATAGAACGACAGCTTCTACATACATCACCAACAAATACACAGTAGAGTTAAACAGCATAGACAGATGTTCATATAGATTGTAGGATTTTGTGGAGTTACATGAATATTAGCATTTTATTTTCTCACTACCTACCTAACTCAGTTTTGTCTTACATAGAGGGTTCTATTCTGCAGGCAGTCACTTATGTACATTAAAACCACAAAATTTGGAAAAAATGAGTTTCGAATAGCCATGAGCTCAGTGTTTTCGAGAAGCTCTATCAACTGCTTTCCATATAGTCTTCCTTCATGTAAACAAACAAGGTCGTTTAGCAATGAAATGTTGAAAGTTTCTTTTTTCCCTCGGAACCCAGGCAAATGGGCTATTCAAACCTCGAAACAATCTTTTCTTGTTTAATAATCAATTGAGAATTTGAAAGAAAACAATGCTATATACAGAAGCTATCATGAATTGAGAAGAAGGTAATATCAAATTGCAAACGAACTTACTTTATCACAAGGTGGTATCCAATGCACAAGGTCTGAGGCACCTTTCCTTACCTCTGGTAGCAGCTCTTCTCTGGACACGTCATCACTGGTGTTCTAAAAGAAGAAGAACGGGCATTATAAACCATACCTTGTAGTTCCACAAAATTTCGAAGACTTGGTCGCTAGTCTTGCAGTAAGTTACCTTGGATGCAAAGAGTTCCACTTCTAAATCATATTCATGGTAGCTTTTTATTTTCTGCAAATACATTGCTTCCCCGATGTGGACTAGCTGCACAGAGTAGATGAACCATTATATATATCTATCTGGCAGAATGAGGGTAGATACATTGACAGCAACTCAAAATTTTTGTATTTTGAAGCATCCACATTCACCAAGTCGCTGATAAAAGATATAGGACTCTAGTCATTCAGTAGGGCCATACTTTCATTATCTCTGGATCAGTCCAGGGTCCCTTGTCAAACCTAAGGCATCCACCTTCACATGAGCAAGTTCCTCCGAGAAAATCTGGCAATTGGCTGCCCCATGATAAAGATCCTTGCATGAGTTCTACTGCCTAAATTAACAACTAATGGACAAACTTTCCATGAAGTACAATTTTGAGTACTGACCTCGAATCTATAACTTCCAACAACTTATTCCTGTATTTGGTCCCCAGAACCTGTAGGTCAAAGCAGCACCATTTAGGGATTTGTGCACTTTTCATCTTCCAACTAAGAGAGCATGTAGCACGAACCATACATGTATCTTTGAGGTAGTCCTTGGGTCAAGAAAGCTCTTTGCTGTGTTCCAAAGCAGTTTGAATCCTTGACCAGAATTAACAATGTATAGCTGATGCAATGTCTACAAAGAGTGAAAAAAATAAGTGAAATTGCCTTGGCATTAGTTTTCCTCAGTCACGTTCTTATCATTATTAAGATACCTCAGGATAGTTGTCGCCATCAATTTTCTGCATGCGCATAACAAGGTCATGTGCGATCTTTCCAAAGCTCATAAAATTCTGCATAATGTCCGATATGCCACTCAGTTATACACTGAAATCGATATGTGACAGGCACTCTTCACAAAATATCATAGTTCACAAATTACCATTCCTTGGACGTCCAATATGGTGGTTGTAGAGTCGATGTGCCTTTTTGCAGCAATGGAGCATGCAGGGAACTTTTCAGCAAAAGCTTTCTCAAAGCCTTGAACATGGTACCGCAGAAACCGATCCACAGTTGTGATAGACATCAGCTTGCTAGGATCAACTTTTCCAAGGCGTTCGATATATACAGGTCTTCCTCCTTTGTCAAGACCATGGTAACCATGAGGATAACACGACTTGACTTCCTCATACTCAGCATATACATAATCCTAACATAGGGACCATATAGCAGAAAATGTCAGAAGAGAAATTAGAGGCAATACACAGGGAGCCAAACGAGAGCTTTCAGGAGCAGCAGTCTGTCAAACTAAATACCCCGAAACCTCAGTGGAACTTGGTTTCGACAGAGACTGAACTAGAGTGCACCAGCCCAACGAACCTCAACAATAAGCAAAAATATAGAGATGAGAAGACGATGGCAATGCCAATTCTACCTGTAAAATAGTATCTACTCCATTCTCTTTCCTCCAGTTGAGCATTTGTTCCCACATATGGACTGTTTTGTCTAGGTCAAATTTCCTTGCCTTTAAGAATCTGCAAAGAAAAGAGGCGATATCTCGGTGACATCAGCTAATCTCAAAAGTGAAACACATGGAAACTGATGAGGGGTAATAGAGTTACACCCCGAAAAAAGGTCAAAGATAACGCAAAAACTGGAATATGGTCTGACAGAACGATTGGAAGATAATCTAAGAAAAGCAATCTAACAACCTGATAGTTTCTACTAGTCGAAGACAGCTTAAACCATCCGTCACTGCAGTCTAATTCTTTTCACGGTTTGAGAATGCTTCTCCACTGTCTATTTACTCATTCAATGTGCTAATTATGGACACCTAATAGGACCAAAAAGACAAAGGATGCTCACAAAACAAGCACTCAAACCCTTGAATACACATCCAAATGCATTTGCAAATGAGGAAACACAATGTAGGCTGCAGTGACACGAACAAAATGTTTAGGTTGCGGTGACCCTTGAATACACATCCAAATGCTTTTGCAAATGGGGAAGTACAATGTGGGGCTGCAGTGACACAAACAATGTGATGTGATTTACTGGGTTCAATGCTGGTAAACCAAGTCACCTACTAAAGGAACAGACAATATAGGTGGCGACAGAAATGGAACCAAAACTACCGATTCTTTATTCTCTAGATTGAAAGTCCTGAAACACGTACCATTTTCCAAGACACCTAAAGAGTACATTTTTTAGTGCTGAACATACAGTCCAATCTTAAACGACCACTAAACCTGCGTACATTTTACGGCGAAATTCCATATACCTCAACATTGTGTGGTAATCATCATGGAGAGGTGGAAGCAGATCCCTTGTTATCAATGCCTGACGGAAAGCCTCGACAGCCCTCTCCTCTTTCGCATCCCGCACATCCTCAACAGAGATCGATGCATATCGGCAATCAGCAACGCGCTTACCACGCTTTTTAAGAGAGTGCGCGATTCTCGTGGACGCGATATTCATGGCCTTCTTCTTGTGGGACCTGGACCGCGGTCTCCTCCTCTCGTCGTCGGATATCTCGTAATCGGACCTCCTCGCCTTCTCATCGTCAAGCATAGCCATCATCGCTTCCCCTGCGATCACCAGCAATCAAGGACTCAACTCAGCGAAAACATTTCCGATCGAGTTAAAACTCAGACGCTCCGCCAAAAAATTCCAAAAGCATCAAAACTACCTGACATTCCTCCAGTCTCTCCCGCGCTCGATTTGGCTCCGATCCTAGTATCTGCAGAGATCGAGCGTAGTCACAATCTACTGGCGAATCGACCTAACGAACTGATTCAGTTTCGGGATCACAAAACACGCAGCGACACGAACGAAACGAGCGAAGAAAGATCCGGATTGGAAGAACAACAGATCGCGACATTGATCGCCGCACTCTCGATTCAGCTCGCCACTGCTCGCGTGCGCCGAATCGAACAAAAATGCAGGACGGACCAATCCAGGCAACCACCAAAAAAAAAAAAAACAAGCAAGCAGCCAAGCAGAAACGGCAGAATTCGGCACGAGCTACGGCGATCGGCGGGGTTCTCGCAACCGACCTGGAAAACCGGCGACAATGGAGGAGGTCGAGGTCGAGGTGGAGGCTCGATGGAGAGAGCTGCGTAGAAGAAACGGTGGGAGGCGAATCGATTCGAACCGAACCGAAACGAATCGAATCGTCGGCGATCGGAGGAGCTCCGGAATCTTCGAGATGCCGGCGAGGGAGACGGCGCCGCCGGGGGGGCGGCGGCGGTTCACGCGGAGGAGGAGGAGGAGAGGCTGCGGCGGAGGAGAATATGTGCGCCGCGAATCACTCGCATTTCCGTCTGAAGCGTATCCGAATAATGCAGCTCTCTCTCTCTCTCTCGCTCTCTGCCCTGGGAGCGAGGATGCTTTTTTACGAAGTTGGCACTCTCTTTCGGTTCTCTTTTCTCTCTCTAGCGAAAAAAGAAAAACAAGAAAAAATCTTCTTGCTCCTTCTCCTTCTCTCTCTCTCTCTCTCTCTTTAGAGGCTTTTAACGATTTTCCTTTTCCGCTTTTTTTTCTTTTGATTAAATTAAAATGAAAAAAGTTTAAAAAAAAAAAATACTGCCAAAAGAGATCGCGGGTCTTTCTCAGAAGAAGCGTTACGAGGCGGGGACTCCTCGGCCCCCCTTTTGTTTAATCCAAACGCCAGACCGTTTTGTCGTTTGCTTCCCCCCACCTCGTTTCCTCATGGGCCCCGCCGGCGCCGTTACTTGACGGCGACGGCGACGGCGGACGGAGTTTGTGAGACGCTCCTTCCTTCGCGTGTCACGCCTTTTCTCCCCCCCTAAGTCGTGGAAAAAATCGGCATTTTTTTTTAAAAATCGAATAGAAAAAGGAAAAAAAAGGGGGGAAATTACGAAAGAATTGCATGTCGTGCTCCGGGTAATATTCTGACAAAGGATTCTCAAACTCTGCAAAAGAAAAAGAAAAAAAGAAACATGCGTGAGGAATCAAAAAATCAAAAATCAATCGGTCCCTTTTGACCGTTCGCGTCCGCGCATATATGCCCGAGGAGAAACGTAATCCGTTTTATTATCGGGCAGCGATCGTCGACCGAGAAGGGTTCGTGGAAGGAGTTTTGAGCTCGCACGCCACGGACCACTCGCTTCGCGCCACGTGGAGGTTGTCGGTACTTCGCTTCTAACAAAAAAAAAAAAGAAGAGTATTGTCTCCAAAAATGTCTGATGTGTGTAATTATAGATTTTTTAATTTTTATTTATGTGTGGAGTATACAATATAGGAAGGTGCATGCAAGGGGAAGGGTGGGATGGAAGCATAGGTGGGTCACCTACCGCTACCCCGTTGTGGGGTTATGTAATCCATGAGGCGGTACATGTACACAAACATGTCCATGTGTTCGCTCCTAACTTTTATTATTATTCTTTAAATTTAAGGATTTTCTTTAATAGTTTCCTTGGTAGGATACACAGGCCCTTTGTATGTAGACGTCTCGCGATTCGATTAAAACCGAAATTGTATACCCAAGAGTCAGCAGCACGAGGCCGAGCATGCCCGAATAATCAGGCAGGTCGAGAAATGTCATCCTAATTAGATAATTAAGCGAGAAATCGGATACGGATCGCTCCATTTATGTAGGAAAACAATTAATACATAGTAGGGTCAGATCTTCTTTTCCTTTCTATGTTTGGGAAATTGCTTTACTTTGTAGGAAAAAATCTACATAAATCGACACTTGTTATTATTATTATGGTTAATACTACGAAAAACCCTAAACTTGTACACTTGTAATAAATTTACCCCAAATTAATTTTTCTATATCCAAAAATTTCAAATTGGTATACCTGTGACAAATTTATCTAAAACTAATTTTTTGATCATAAAAAATTCCAAACCGGTACATTTGTAACAAATTTACCCTCCATTAAATTGGATTAATATCACAAAAAAACTACAAATTGTTACACCCTAACCTCGAATCGGCACACCCGTCAACTATTACGTGTTATTTAACTAAAAAATTTGATAATAAAATTTAACGAAAACTGATAAAAGGTAAATTTGTCACGAATATATCAGTTTGGAGTTTTTCGTGGTATTAACTATTATTATTATATTGCATTTTATGACCAAGGGGAGGAGGGGGGGAGGGTCGGGGGAGAGAAGGAGAGAGTCTTTCTAGATTCCAACGTTCGATTTTGCCGCCATGCCCTTCGAGAAACGGGAAATTGCTACGTGGGGACGAGGGGTGCGGGCATCAAAATCAATCAGCTGACTTTGGGTTGCTTATTTTAAGTGGTTGGTGTTGGTCCAAATGGCTGATGAAAAGAGATGCCTCCTCTCTTTTTTTTTCTATGCCCTTTTGGACTCAACTAATCCTTGCTTTGGTTGAATAAGGAAGCATCGTTTTGCCAGACATGTGGGGCACGGTTCGATTGCAATCGCATCCTTTTGGTTTTCTAGAAGCACAAGCTGCTTCTTTTTTTTTTTAGCTTTGCTCTTCTTTCTTCTTCTCTAGCAAGTCGGGGAATGTGAAAGTTTCCATGTGTTGACGGAAACCGTCGTGCCCACGTGCGTTCGCATAGTTCCGAATGAGCGAAAAGGTGAAGAGAGACGACCGGTGCAGCTGCCACCTTTTGAATGTTGTAACAGGAGTCTCGTACCCCTTGACGATATGTCCAATCTCGGTCATAGTAGGTCGGCAATCGGCGTAATTCATGGCACGGAATCCCGAGAATGACATGTCCATCGCTGCGAAGAATCGATGAACGTATTGCTTTTGTAAGCAGTTTTGATCTCGTTTTGTGAATTACTGGATTGTATCAGTTGGCTCTACCAGGAATATTCATCAATCAAGCTGTTGAAAGGAGACTCCGTAGATACAGAGAGCATATATGACTCGTCGTCAAAGAATTGCACTTGGAATTCAATTGATGGAGGGTCCATGCATATACGCAAAAGGAATAGTATTGATTCTGAAAACATTTGTTTGGGATTTGTCCAGCAGAAGTTCGATACCACTTTGTTAGGATGCATACAGCAGACGCTCGATACCACTTTGTTAGGGATAGCACGTCAACTCCCCTGAATACGTCTCCATTTTGTTGTGTGCCGACCTCGTTCAAGAGACTGTCATTGGGACGGTGTGTCTACATCCCAGCACCCATCTTCACCGAAGGTTTCGGGGGTGACCATTGGGAGTGACCATCAATCAATCATCGGCTTCTACGCCATAAAAAAAAAGTCCAAACCAAAAATTCGAATTGTTGAGTGGAGGAAGACCGCATCGATACGAAGGGTGCACAAATCCCGCAGTCAAGTTGACGTGGAATAATATTTCAACATGGAAAGCACGACAAAGAGCATTATATATGAATCTCAAGTCCACTTGGTCCCAAACAATAGTTGAATTGGAGTATGATGTATCGATGGCGGGGCATCAGTGTATTCCAAAAGTTCATGCTCTGGCATCGGTCGAAAGAGTGCATATCTCAGAGTACTTTGGTCCGGTTCTTGAAGAAGCAAGCATTCTAGTGACAATGTTTCAACGTTTCTTCCCAACAAAAAAAAAAAGTGACAATGTTTCCAAGAATTGTCTCTATCAAGACATCACTTCGACAACGTCTCTCTTCATTCAATATACAACGTAAAGCTCTAAACTATCGACGATGTAGATTTAAACATTTTAGCTTACAATTTTTTGGAGCGTCTCTAAAGGCGCACAATGCGAGAATATGGAAGAAAATGTGAATTTTTTGCGGTAATCGTGCTTGGTTAATTTGTTAATTTTGCTGAACGAAAAAGGATTAGAAAGAATGGTTATTATTACAAAAAATCTCAAACTGGTACACTTGAGATAAATTTACTCCGAACTAATTTTTTTACCACTAAAAACTTCAAAATGGTACATCTGTGATAAGTTTACCCTAAATTAATTTTTTGATAACTAAAAACCTCAAACCGGTACATTTGTAATAAATTTGCCCTCCTTTATTTCCTTTAAAGTAGATTAATATCGCGAAAAATCACAAATCGATGCATCTGTGATAAATGAAGGGTAAAATCTCAAATTAATATACCTGTCGACTGCATTAGAGGGTAAATTTGTCACAGGTGTACCAGTTTGAGATTTTTTGTAGTATTAACCCTAGAAAAAAATAAAAGGAAATGAAAGGAAACGGGAAAAAGAAAAATTGAATTCTCCAATATACCCTTCCAATATCCACAGAAGCAAAAAGGTCCAACATCAATTCGCTTTCAATGTTACCAATTTAAACTAAACTATCCAGAACGTACCGTGCACAATGACTCGGTCAGTATTGCCCGAGATGAACTTGTCAAACCATTTCAAATTCTAAATAATAATAATAAAAAAATAGACAACTTCTAGAATTGATTTGCGATTAAATTGAAATGATCCTTACACAATAGCCACTTTTGCGACTTTGTTCCTCGCTGGTTTATTTTGTAGCAAATTTGATTCCAAATCTAATATTCGGTCACAATTTCAAGACAAATTTCCGTCATTCTGTTTCAATATCGGTGGAAAGCATCGACCGAGCATTGCAGATGAACACGTAAAATAAATAATTAAAAGTCAGCAAAAGAAATTTCAAAAGAAAAAAAAAACTCCTTATACTATTACCTCCATTTAATTTTGATCATCGTGCTTTATTTTGCAACGTAGAAATTGTCCTCATAATTTATTTTGCGATAGATTTGGCCTCTAAACTAGATTTTGTCACTATAGTTAGGTAAAAAAATTCCAATTAAGCGTCAAGAATCGATGTGCGGCGTCAACGTGATGTCAGTTGATGCATTGATGATCGGAGCCTATAGGTATAACCATAAGCTAAACCTCTAGGTGTAGTACTCAAGTAGCCATTTTAGGGTTAATAGCTAGTAGCAAGATCTAATCGTGGATCTAGCAGCCCATAGAGTCGGCCGGGCCGATCTAAGGGGGTGTTTGGTTCGGCATTTGTCAAATACTAGTATTTTGATTGCCAAAAGCTCAAAGCTGATTCAGATCAGCTTTGGGTTTTCAACATTTGACAAATGCTGAGCCCAAATTTTTTATCTGCAAACTACCTTAGTTATTTTGGCTTATTCCGATTTTGCCCCTCGCGTGTACTGTTCATCTTCTTCTTCGTGAGGTGGCCGGCGAGGGAGGCCAATGCCAAATTAGGTTGGCAAGAGACCGGCGGCCGTCGCTCGAGGTCGGGCGACCCCCGGCGAGGGTCGCCGGACCCAAGCGGCCGCCGCCTGAGTCGCGCGACCCAGGCGGCGGTCGCCTGAGGTCGCGCGACCCAGGCGGCGGCCGCTTGGGTCCCGTGACCCTCGCCGAGGGTCGCCCGGCCTCTGGCAATGGCCGCCGGCCCCAGATCTAGCCAACCGGCGATCGCCCGACCTCAGGCGACGGCCGTCGAAGCCAGATCTGGCTCTCTGGCGGCCGGCCGGCGCCGGCTTCGGCGAAGGGTAAGTTAGGTTTTTTTTATTTCCAAAGTCCATTTGCAAAAATAATTCACCAAACACTATATTTTGATCAAAGTAACTTTACAAACCAAACACCATTTGTATTTTTTCAATGGGTTTTCACCCAAAGGTATTTGCATTCCTCCAAATACTATTTTCTAAATTGAACCAAACAGGCCCTAAGTCACAAGGGTCTAAAGACATTTTGTGCAAGGGCATTTAATGAAAACTTCGCCTGGTCCGCCCCCAAAATTTACGCACAAATCTTTTATGCACTCACGGCAACGCCGCATGTTGATCTCTAATACTTAAATCAACGCTTTTCTATTTTCATTTGGACAGAAAAATACAATATATTGGATCTAAGTCCATTCTAAAGTACACGTACACGGATCGAATCTAGACATAGCCGATGGTACATGAATTGTTCTTGTCATCTTTCAAATTTTTTTTTTCCATTTGCTCATCCAACATCATAGCCACATATTCATTTTACGAAAACAATTCCCGTCGACACTTGGTCGAGAAAATGGAGTTTGTCCCGAAATAATGAACGGAGAAGGGACCACATAAATCGCCAAAATGAGTCATTTTTTTGTATTTCTTCAATTTAATTTAATACTCACTCTATCTATTTTCCCTTTTTTCCTTTTATTTTTTTTGGAAAATGACACAAGCAATACTTTGGCCGGAACGTGCAATGTAGTCCCTGAACTTTTAATTTATTTAATATGATCTATAAATTTTAACCTAATGTGCAATGTGGTCCATACACTTTTAATTTGTTCAATATCGCCCATGAACTTTTAGTACATGTTCAATTTAGTCCCTTAACTATGTGAAAATATTTAATGCAGTTCAGGGACTGCATTAATTATGTACTAAAAGTTCAGAAACCACACTGAATATTAGACTAAAATTTATAAAATATATTGAACAAATTAAAAGTTTATGAATCACATCGTATAATAAATCAAAATTTAAGAATAGTTTGCGTCATTATCCTTTTTTTTTTTTAGTTTTTCCCTTCCCCTGTCAAAGAACGGAACAATGTAGAAATAAAGAAGAAGAAGGGAGATTATGTTTGGTTCGGAAAAGAAAATAGCATATCCCCTCTCTTGGATCTTGAGATGCTCTGTCCCCCCATTAGCATTGGAACACATGGAGCCAACGCCTCCTCACTTCTCCCTCTCTCCCTATCTATCTTCTTCTCCTTCTTCTGCAGCACTTCGTCGCCTTGTTCACTTTCTTCTTGCGGCTGCAGCAAGCATGTACCATTAGTAGCTGCCCATAAAGAAGCAAAGAAGCAGCTCCGTTCCTTGTTCCTTTTCATCGTCACTCCACGAATGTCTCCGCCCCTCGCTCTCTTGACCCAGAACCCGCCTGTTGTTCCGAATCTCAAGTCCCTCCGTCCACGAACCATTGCCGGTCGCTCTTGCTCCTTCGCTCTCTCCCGTCGCGGAGTGTCGCTCTTGGAGCAGTATGGGAGCTTGGGGACTTCGGGTAGTGGCAGAGGTTCGAGTCTCAGGTGAGCTTCTTTAGTTTCCACGTGTTGCGATTGGACAGAGGGAAAATCTGATGTGGGTTCTCTTGCTTGTCGCTTGTTACGCGGTACGTGGGATGTGGGTGTGTGTCTTTGTTGGTGTTCTGGTATCTCCATTTTCGCCGTGGCGTGAAATGCTTGAGCGCGGACGCGTTCTAATGCGATTGCTCCTGTTCCCATTACATTTTGAATTTATGGGCATGTCTTGGGAGCACTTCATATGTTTGGTCATTGAGGGAAGCCTGGTCAGGTTCTTGACCTTCTTTGATTTTAGCTGATCACTTATTGCGATGATATGATATGGCCCAGCTAAGTTGATTGGATGCAAGGGGAATGTACTGGTTCACTGTGCGTGATCAAGCTATAGCCTGTGCCCGGGCTTGCAGTACTTGCGAAGTGGCAGTTGTGTTCTATACAAAGGAGAACTGCAATATGAATATTTTTTTCTTTTTAACTTTGCTTTCTTTCTGTTATTGCCTCTCATGGATAAATTTGCCACCTTTCCAAGATGCAACAAAACATCTTGCATGTTGGATGTTCTCCTTATGCATCTTATTACGTTTTGGCACTAATTGTTAGCTAGCGGTTGCATGGGCTGACATTGTCAGTTTATCTTTATGGAATTTGTAGGGCTGACACGTGGTTTTTTTTTTAACTGTGCAGAGCTCGGAGCTTGCAACAAGGGGATGGAGAAGTTTTTGAAGCCATCATCTCCAAAGATACTCTGGATGCAGCAGAAGCAGATTTGGTTGAGAGTGAGCTTCAAGACAAAGTAAAGAGTGGCGCCATTGGAGGAAGATCGTTGCTCATTAAATTAGCAATTGCCCTTGGCATAGCTGTATTTGGCACATTGATATCTATTAGTGTTAAGTGGTCTTCCCCTGGATCATCACTGGGATTTCAGATTTTGGCAGATGATTCTTCCTCTGCTGTAATGGCTGCATCTCCTGTTGGTTTCAGTTTCAAAGCTTTTGGATACAAAGTTTTGCTTCCAGAATATGCCCCTGGGTACCGTCTAGTTTCTGAATGCTTGCTAGAATCAATTGCAATTTGCATTGCTAGCTTGCTAACATAAAAAGCTTCACCACACCCTCTTCTCTTTGAAGAGTATCCAGTACTTTTCTTTTTCTTACGATTTTCGAACCAGCTATGGGTTCGAATCTAAGAGAAATTCTAGAGAAAGCTTGTTATCCTGAAATTTTCTTGTCTTCCTTTTTCAGTTATACTGGTTTTAAAAGAAATAATAATTTTTTTAAACCTTTCAAAGGAAAGAAAAAAATGGTCATGAAAATCTTCTATTTGTCAAAGGAATGATAAACGAAGTTTGAAAATTTCTCTTCATGTTTCATAAGCAGCAGTATTTGTCCATCTCATGAAGCATAAAACTTGAATAGACTTTTATCTTTCATGTCTTTCGTGTGCATACTGCAAGTTTTAAGGTATTGTCACTTGCCACAATGCAGGTGGATTTACTTTTGGCTGTTAATGGCTGCTGGGTGTGGACTTTTCATTAGTGAGGAGGCTTTGAATATATGGGTCTGTCCTTTCTACTGGTACTTCTGTTTGACAAACTCATCGTCTACATATTTTTGCTAGTTATTGTTCTCTGCTTTTCCCCATTGGCTTTCAGTTTTGCAAATTCATAAGTGGAGGTAAATAAAATAGGTTGGCATAACTTTGTCCCGGATGCTCTCCTTGGATGGCACGTGGCAATCGTTTGCGGAATCTTTCTCAAGAAACACCCCTTTCATCCTGTCGACAGTTATGTGGGTATATTGGTACGTGGTTGCTCCCTGTGCTTCAGTTTTCTCCATTCTTGTGTTGATATTGTGGATATTGCTACCAACTCGTCCGATTATCTAATCTTACTTGATCATCTAAATTGTCAGGGGAGTTTGTATAAGCGATATGATACCCTTTTACCTTGGGAAGCTTTTCAGACAAACTGGGGCATCAGATGATATTTGTGCAAAGGTTGGTTTTTCCTACTTATTCTTTGTCCTTGCCAACCTTTTAGAAGCATTTGGAAACTCAGCATGCATGTATGGATATGGAGGACGTGATTCTATCTAACTTGTATGCATTTTTCCTAACAAATCTTTCCTAGTTGTATACCTTAACCAACTTTCCGACCATACAGAAAGATGACTCACCACCTTCAGACATACACCAGCATAAACATCACTCAAGCACTTATATGAGTATGCATGAATGGATGTCCATTTTTGTTCTCTAATAATCATAATCACATTCTAGCACATTTACCAATGTCTGAAGTAACAACACCACTTTTTTCGCCACTTCACCTTTTTAAGTTGTATTTTTGCAGTTAGGCATTGGGAAGGAGAAGGTTTTGAACATTACTTGTATTGTACGAAAATATGGAAATCTTATCGGTTTTGGTGAGCACTCGTACTTTCAGATTCTCTTGAAATTTTCAATTGCTACATTTGCATTGTTGGATGAGCTCAAGTACGGTGGTAATGGGGTAGTAACTTCTGCAATCAGGGCATCTCCCTTGCTATTCACCCCCTTCATCACATGCTTCTTTCGTGCTTTTTGTTTTCTGAAGATTCTTCTTTGTCAAAAATCGCACCTATCTTCTACATGGTTTACGTAATTTCTTAGGCTGAACATTTTACTGGTCAAAATATAACACAAATTTGTGCCGTTTCATGGCCAGAACATATCAGTGTCGGACTACTACTGCAAAGTGTAATTCTTTATTAGATGCCTCATGCTTTATGAGTCACGACAGTGATTTCTCTTGGAACTTTATCTGCAGTTGAACGATTTTCCCTTGGAGTGAGGAATCCAACAGCTTTCCTCGCAGGGGCCTCGGTATATCATCATCTTTGATTTGTTACCATATTAATGAAATATTGGTGCTTAAAATTTTTTCATGTGCCAAACTTTTATGCTATAGAAGCTTCAAAACGGGCTTCTGATCATAATTTTGATGTTGCGTGATTATTCTATGCCCACTTTCTTGTCCGATTCATGAACACTGGACCTACTTATACATACAGAGTTTCACGGATGTTTGTGGCGTGATGACATTTTGAGAAGATATTTGCTCCTCTTGCTTTTTTTTTCACATTTCCTCCCAAATGCAGCTCTAAAGTTGGGAGGCTTTCTATTTTCTCGTGCTTTTGATTCCATCTCATCTTCTGATGCTACTTGACAATTTGGTAGTTTTTCCTAGGATTAGATCAGATGTAATTAGCAAAAGAACCCTCTATTTTCAGTTACAATCTGGTGACTGGTCTGGGGTGATGCTTTTGAGTTAAGTTAGTGAGAAATTGTGAGGTTATGTGGGTGAGTCATCCTTGAGAGGAAATGCTTATTTATTTGCCCAATTAAGTCTCAGCAGAGAACCTGTCCTTGGCTTCTATCTTAGTGAGTTAAATCTAGGTCAGCTTTAAGGATTTTCCGCTTTTGTGGGTGAAAGCGAATTTAACACCTTAGATGAATAATTAATTTTCTCCGCATCACATAATTGCACAATGTGCAGACCATCATAAAGAGTTGTTAGTAACCTTGTCATTTGCAATTCAGGCATATGAAATAACAAATTAGAGACACCATTCTTCATGCTGTTTGCAGAGATTATTCAATGTGCAAAATTACAAGAACTATTTACCTTCTATATCAATGACTGGACATCGTGTAATTGGTTGGATGACATCGTCTCAAAATCATTCTCAGGGAATATCTCCAGAGTATTTTTTTGCTGGAGTGTGTTGTGGAGGCTTGATCACACTTCCTGTCCAGGTGAGTCGAGTTTGCATAGAGTCAAATGTGGCATTTCATTCCTTTTGAATAGTAACATGCACTAGTAAGTTTCTAGAGTTTCAATCATACCGGTTACCTTCAATTTTCATTCCTTTTTCTTTTCTTTGCACTTCTTTTGGGCTTAAAAATAGGAGTTTATCATTTATTTGTCTGTTGATTATGGAAAATTTGAAAGTTGGAGAAGAGAATTTGGAGAATTTGGAATAAAACAAAAACTGATGAACTGGAGGTGTGCTTCATGAATCATCTTGTTCGGCATGCTTGTTCTTCTTTTCTTCGGTTTGGTAATAGTCCTGAAGCTGTTCTCTTCTCTTTGCTTCTGAGTCCAGTTGGGAATCGGATTTTTACTGAGGGAACGTCCTCTATTTGCTGTTGCAACTGTTGCGACTGCAGTGGTATGGATATATTCCTTTGCCTAAAGTATTCTGATTGTATTTTTGAGATAGTAAAAATTACCTGTTAATTGCATAAATCGCGCAGGGAACTTGGACCATCTTTCCATATGCAATAGCTGCTTCTACAGCGCTATTTCTCTTTCTGCGGCGGCGCCACTCCACATGATTGGCTTGTAAACTTGTTTTCTGCAGCGGGAACTTCTCGTGTAGATTCATGGAATTTGCTACATTGTATAAAAGGAGTAAATAGCTGCTAGCATCTTATTTATTATTTTTGGGATGGTCATTGCAACTTTCTGTTGAATCACCATCTGTGTCATAGCTTTTTCATGATTTTTAACGGAATAGTCTGTCTATTAATTTGTTAGATGTGTGGGCGGTGTACAACCAAAATGGAATAATGTTCGATGCTTAGAGTGTACTCTTGTTTGTGATGCTTTCCTGCTCTTCAGTTTCCCTGAGCTAAAGTGCTTGCGTTATAATTTTCTGCAGTTAGTATAATCTCATCCAGTTTCACCAGCGACCATTTTCTTTTCCTTTTGGGTGAGGACTTTGTGATAATTTTGTAGGGCCTTGCTTAAAAATGCATCAAATTTTGTTAGACCCAAAAGATTTTGGGCATCAAATTGGTTACTGTACGTGTTTCAGTTGCTGTGTCCATTAATTTTTAGTCCCTTGACTATACTCCTCGAAATGCAGCACATCTCGAACCTAGACAGTCAGAACTCTCTCTGACCTCAGAGCCACTTCCCAGTTCATCTGTTGTAACGGGAATGTGCAAGTCTTTTAGAGGCAAAGTTTGCATGAGACTTGCTCAAACCTCGTGGAAACTTGCTATAATCCATCTCTTGGATGAGTATAGATATCATGAAAGAAGCTTGGAAGACCATCTCATCCGGGCAAACCACGGTGTCGTTCTCCCTAAAAGATTGATTATGGATGTGTGTTATCAAACGAGCAGTCTTCTTCTGTTACTGCTACAATATTGGCTTGTGTATCAGAAGAAATATGTTCTCTTTCAATAGAATCATATGGGAACAAAAACTTGCTTAGTTTCTCTTGCATAAATAAATTTTACATAATGCCATACCATACGTTTACATACAGCAAATATGATAATTGCACCCAAAACTCTTTTTCTGTACACAGGTTCTGCTCAAACAAATGATAAACAACCTTGTTATCAGGACAAACGACCTTTTTTTGGATCTCTTTGGGCTGAAAAGAAAATCTTGTCTTGGTTTTAACACGAGCGGAATCAGTTCACATGTCCAGAGGCTGCAAGATAAGAAAGCTGAATGCTGTAAGACTCTTTGAGCACAGACAGTATCTGCGCGATGGTCGGCCTTTGTGATGCATTCCTCTCTACAGACCTCACAGCGATTTTCGCTACTTTCCTCATGCTTTCCACATCAAAATCTCCTCCTAAACTCTCGTCTACTATCTCAAATGCACCTGCCTGTAAGTAGGGCTTTGCCTGCAAAATCTCACATGACAAAGGATTTTGCACTGATCACAATTCCCTTCAATAGATAAGTAGAGACCATAACCAAGAGATGTGGCTAGAATGCAAGAAAATGTAGAAATTTTGCGGGCTTTTTGATTTCTAAATATGGGAATTCAGTTACTTTGGCTTTTCTATGTTGAAAGATTTAATTTAGAAAACAGATAGAAACTCAAATCTGCTCATGCTTTTCTTCACCGATAGAGATCATTATAAAAAATATAATTTAGAAGGGAACATCGAAGATGAGACAATCGGCCTAGACTTTGTTCAACAAATAGGCTCTCAGGCAATTGCTCAAAAAAAGTGTAGTATATGTTCCTGTTCATGAATTATCGGTTGGTAGCAGAATCATTTATCGTGTAATTCTGCATCATCTGCAGGAACAAAGCAGAGCAGAGTGCCTTACCCATAAAACCAAATTGAAGGAATCTGGAGATCCTGAATGACTCAACGGCTCTCGTCCACAGATGAGCTCCAAAAGGACAATTCCGAAGCTGTAGACGTCGCTTTTCTCTGTAAGTTGTTGGGTGGAGTAATATCTACACACCAGACACACTATTAAGTAGTGACACTAGATATAGAGCATCTGCCTTGACAGTGTTCAGAAGCATACTCGGGGTCGAGGTAACCAGCTGTACCCTTGACTACAGTGGTCACATGAGTTGCGTCTGCCTGGATCATTTGCTTAGAGAGCCCAAAGTCGCAAAGTCTTGCATTCATCTCCTTGTCCAATAGTATGTTACTGCACTTGATGTCTCGGTGTATGATTCGAGGATCGCTTCCATTATGTAGATAGTCCAGTCCTGAGAAGAAAGGTGTCGACCATCAAGTTTGGAAGAGCGAACTATCGATCTTTCATCAAAGGAGCTTCCAACTATATTGAAGTTTCCAACGTAACAAGTCTCAGAAAAGAAGCTTATCCATGTATACCTTTTGCAGCATCAACAGCAATCTTGAGTCTACGAACCCAGCTTAGTGAGAATTTCTTACTGTTTGGACCTAAAATTCACATTGCCATCCATACGTGAACATCACTGAGAGATGATATGTAAGACCACATTAAAACAATAGAGACAGAGTGTTGTTGCAGAAACCCACCATACAGGTGATCAGCCAGTGATCCACCCGGTAGATATTCATAGACTAAAATCTGACGCTGCGACTCGTAACAAAATCCTTCCAGACTTACAAGGTTCTGATGGCGGACTTGTGATAAGAGACGAACCTACAGAGATTGATAAATGTATTTAAGGCAATTAACCAGTAGACAAGCGAAAGAAAAATTATCAGAAGATATATAAACCTGTATATGAGCTAGATCAAGGTCCAAAGATCGTAAGAATGATTTTCTTTTATATTTGACATATGTCAACGTGGCTGACCGATGCATGTAACATACAACTGGGGTATCTGTTTTATAATCAGGATGCTTCTTTAATTGACTTATCATGCCTCAGGCCACAATATTGTTCGAGACATGCTAGAAAATCTAAATAATAACAAAATACAAACAGTTGACACCTGAAAGTGCTGTATATTTTTTTTCAGGGAGGAACTCCTCACCTTCATCATTCTTAAGATAACAGCTGAAGTTAAAATAGCTGAAGGGTACACATTAGATGTACCTCGAGTCTTTTTTGTCCACATATTTTGACCACATTAATGTTAGCATGCAAATGATTCAGAACTGCGTGTGTATGTGTGTACAAACTGTTGATTGTTCCAGGGGGGAAAAATTACAGAACCAACCTCATTTATAAAAGAATCTGCACCAAGTTGGGTTTTATCAAACCGCACTTTCACAGCAACTAGTTTTCCTTCTGGAAGCTTTCCCAGGTAAACGGATCCAAAACTACCATGACCAATGACTTCTTTAAAGTTGTTTGTAGCTGTTTTGATCTCTTTGTAGGAAAAGATCTTAGCTACATTCCAGTTTCTCATGTCTGCGGCTGCCCCTGCAAATTTTGAAAGATCACACCATGAGATTGAAATAATCTGTTTTCATCTAAATTATGTTTGATGCTTTGGTTTTCATACTTTCCGTATATGACATTTCAGTTCTTCCTCTCCTACTGTAAATGAATATGAAGAGCGGGACGAGTAAAATAGCTAGCGATACTCCTCCGACTGCTCCGAGTATAATGGCTAAATGATTATGTCCACTTTTGTTGCTCTTGGGAACTATTGTAACTTGCGGTGCCTCAATTGAAGGATTAGATGATGCATCGCCGCATGCGGTTGTCGAGAAGGAAAGACACAAGTTTCCTAAGGTTCTGCAGAAACTTGACACCTCAGTAAAATACAAAATAATAGGCAAAAAGACCTCTTTTGGTTTGGTTGAGGAACCGCTGGGAGCACCGGTTTCTTACCTGACCTCCAAGCTCTCTCTGTTCAAGGAATCTGGTAAGGTGCCTTGTAGCAGGTTATTCTCCAAGTCCCTTGCAAAAGGTAACAAAAATAAAACAGATTTATTTTTTGTTTATTCATGGCTTCTAAAGGCCAGGAAATTCGTCTTTACTCCACAAGCCCATAACTAGCTTACAGTAGGCGAAGGTCTTTCAGCTCTCCCAAGCTGTCGGGAACAGCTCCCTCTAAGCTGTTGTTCCGTAAGTCCCTTCATTATTTCAAAAGTAAAGAGCCTTATGAGGTCTAATCATCGGAAGCTGACATATATACGTAGCTTTACGACCAGCAACTTACAGAACTTGCAGGCTAGTCAAGGTCTCCCAATCTGAGCCAAACGATGTCAGTTTATTGAAACTCAGGTTCCTGAAATAACAGAAGGAGTATAAAGCCAAATCAACCTTCTGAAGTATGTAGCAAGGTGTGCACAGGTGAGAGATACTTACAATTTTTCGAGATTTTGGAGGCTGTCCAAGTTCTGTATCTCACCGGCAAGCGACGTGTTATGCAAATCCCTGATGGTGAAACACGTGAGATGTAAGAGATTGTGGCATGCACGGATTATAACAAACTAACAAAGTAAAAGACCTTACAGTGTTTTGAGATCCAACAAGTCCCCAAATGTTGGACTGATAGACCTTAGATTGACGTCTGAAAGCTCCCTTCAAAATCATAAATTCCAGGTTAGATGCAGATTTGTGAAAAATAAAGGTGGTGTACATTTATAAACTTCGGGGCATGATGTTTTTATACAGTGATGTTACTAGGCTTCCTTCACATCCGACATGATCCCATGGTTTTGGCGAGCAAGGATCATCTTCCCATCCCAGATCGAAGCCAGTAAACTGCTCGATAACCTGAAGTGCCGAAACTGCAATAGAAGGAATTTTAAAGGGATAATTATCATATGGAGCAAAAAATTCTGGCCAGCGGCGCGATTGAATTTGAAATGTAGACACATTAAGAGCTATTTACACCTGTGGTTGATGAAGCTTCTAGGGGAATGTCAACAATTTCATACACCTCAATTGCATTAACCTGAGGAAAGAAGCTTTTGCTCTTAAACGTCACGTTCAGCGACTTAATTTCCTTCCGCGTAACATATAGAGCCCTGGCTTCTGAGGTTTTCACTGTATAGTTAGATTGCACTATGTCCCCGTTAATTATTACATCGAATGATGGGGAAATAGGAAAGATCCCGGCGAAATAGAGGACGACATAATAGTCGCCAAGTGAGTCGAGAGGGAAGTTATATGTCATAACTTCTTTTCGTGCCAAAACTCTTGCAGTTTGAAGAACAGCAGGAGGAGGACTCTCCGAGAGCCCCGACAGATTAAACTTGACTTGCATTTTGAACCCTGCAGTCACATGGAATGGCGTGAAGCTTTTATCAGCATCCCATATTCGATCATAGGGATCTGCAGGGTACCTGTATTTAACGAATATTAGTTGCGGAAAATTTCACAAGTCCTGCAACAATGTCACAATGCCAGAATCTTCATCACAGCAGCATCACATAACCAAAACTGGTTAAGAAAACAATCTAAAACATCAATAACTATGTATTGCGCCACAAAAAGTTGGCATGTAACTCACTTCAACGAGCCGTTGGTGTAACCGCTATCAATTCGGTAAGACTTCCTAAGTGACTTATTTGGGAAATCTCCCATTCCACTTTTGTAAGCTTCAGGAGGAAGAGGCCGCACTTCGAGCGAAGAAATAACTGGAGTCCCACCATTTGGAATACGATGCAAGCAAAAAGAGAGCGTGTCCTTGTTGACCGGCCATATGAATTCTTCAGTCCAGGGATCATTAGTGGTCAGGTTAATAGTACTAGCCATTGCTGTCCCAAGAGAAACAGAAAATGCCGGTGGCTGCCCTCTTCCATCGTAGTTCTTGTACACGAACTGGCTTCTGACAAGAATTGAGGAGGACATATTCCTCATAGGTAATCTGTAGCAGTTACGGCCTTTGGAATCTGGGAAGAACCGAAGCGAAACACCAGATGAAGTGCCCTCGACATTGTTAACGTAGGTAGTCTTTCCCATGCTTATGAAATCACCGTCGGTTATCCACAAGATGTTGGATGAATCTGTGTAATTGGTAGTTCCACCACAAGCTAAACTCAGGAAACCTGTCGTATACACACAGATCATAGGATACAGAATTGACTGTCAAAAGAATATGATGGCAACTGTAAAGATATGGCTGATACTGTTGTATTGATGACACATTTTTCAGACAAAATTTCAGTAGCTATGTATCTTCATCAGGAGGAGCATTGGCAGCTTAAGACAGTACTAATGTAAGAGAAGCAACAACTCAGAAGAATCAAACATTTAAAACTTCATTGTTTACTGGAAAAAGTGAAGGAGATCGGTTCATCGGGATGGGTTCTTGGAGAAACCCTCACGCATGAAAGAAGTAACTCGTTAGCACAACAAATTTACTTGATTGTGAATTGCATACCGTCCTGATCACAGAAGCCAAGTGAACAGACGCAACAAAGGAGAGCAAAGCTGACTGAGAATATCTTCAGTCCCATATGGTCGGGCTCTTCTATTTCGGGACTTTCTTCTTTGAAGCCAAGGCAAAGTTCAAGAAACAAGCAGCTTTGAGGCTTTGAACGCGACAGTTGGGTGAGGGAGATCGGAATTTCAGGGTTATATATGACACTGCAAGAGAACAGAGCAGAGGTACCTATTTATTTTCTTTGGTGGGGCAACAGATTGTTTCAGAATAATGACTAATGACAAACATTATCTGCTGATTAAGGTTGAAGATGCAAGAATAGAACAGTTGGAGATAATTATGGTGTGTTGATCGGTAATGATTAAGTTTCTTTGCTTGTTGCTGATCGACACTTTCTTACTATGATTACTACTATTACAACTACCACCGTGACTAACGCAATAGTATAGTAGTAGTTACAAAAAGCAACCAAGAAAAAGACCGAAAGGTCGTTAACTTGCAGAAGAAGAACATCATTTGGACTTGGTCACTGAAGTTCAAAAGCATTTACTTATTCAAGAGAAAATCTAATTGCCCAGATTTGGTCAAGCATAAGTTGGACTTTTGTCTCCCTCAAAAAATCCGACACTTAGCAAAGCGACAGGCCGTGATCTATACGACAGTCATCTCTGACTCGGTCCGCATTACGTGTGTATGCCACCTGCGTTTCTCTTCACATCCTGCTGATGCCATCACAGTTTTTATCGTCAATTTCATGGGTCAGGGTTATGAATTTCGAAGATTTCAAGAGAACTCGTATGATCTTTGGCTTCATACAAGGAAAGAAAAAACCCTTCTAGATTATGCGTGTAACGAAAAAAAGAGCTGCTTGAACAGAACAACGAGCCCATTCCTCTGTGCAGAAAGCCACCTGCTTTCTCTTTTGAAATTAAATGGGTTCCTTGAACTGAAAGCCATTGAAAAAGAGAAATGGCAGAAAGGATCTTTTCAAGAATGCACATATAAACAAATGGGCAGAAGTCAGTGTCATCACTTGGAAATTAAATTCATACAAGTCTCTGCATAGTAATATACCCATCAAAGAGACGCACCGAAAGAGGACTGAAATGCGCGTGTTTTGTATGCCGTCTGCTCGATATTTCGCACGGCAACGTCGGCGTCGTGCATGTGGGTGGTTGCTATAGGAAAAAGATGATGACACGAATCATCATGGCCTCAATTGATGGACGCTTGATAGGCCAGCATCTGTGCAATGATATGCTGGCATTAATTTGATCCATTGCTTTCAGATTCATCCTCTGGTTTTCATATGATGCTTCCTTTCTCGGGAAGAAAAGGTTCTTATGGAGGGGAGACGAGGGGCTGTGATGAATGATGTCCCTAGTGTCAAAAGAGTCACAGAAAGCAACCAATGCCCGGCAATCCTCATGCGTGAATGATGAAAATCTCAGGTCGCCTCACCAAACCACCAACACCAAGTATGAACTTCTCATGTTTGTTCTTTTTTTCCGACCTAGATTTCGACTTGCATTTTATTTGATTTAAGGGATTAAAATGACTTTTCAAGGATTCAGGGATCAACCGTGGAGCCAGATAAACATGTCAATCGGTGCAAGTGCGACATATTAAGGGTAAAAATCACCTTAAATGTAACAGGGTCGTTTGTTTTTGCGCGGTATTTTAAGCTTGTTAAGCTCACAACCTTAATCACGGCCAACCGCTTCACAAGGGGACAATACGCTTTTATTTTTAGCTAATTTTGTAACACAATTCACGTGGTCCCACTGACCAAGTGGCATAT
Source organism: Syzygium malaccense (assembly GCA_031216405.1). Taxonomy (NCBI): domain Eukaryota; kingdom Viridiplantae; phylum Streptophyta; class Magnoliopsida; order Myrtales; family Myrtaceae; genus Syzygium; species Syzygium malaccense. Next base: position 16,249,876 of record CM062260.1, on the reverse strand, counting down.
GCTATTGATGAGATGCTTCGATTAATTCAGTTCTGATTATGTGGGTACGTGCTACACATGAAGTGCTTAGGGAGCATTTAAAAATCTCTCCGAGATTCTTGTTAGACCGGAGCTTGGTGGAGTCAAGGCCCACAAATTTTATGGGTTCGGATTAATTGATTAAAAGAAATTTTAAATCCGAAACAATTAGTAGGAAAAATCAGCTTGGCAGGGTTAATCGACATTATTGGTCATAATAGAGAACCATTACCACATCAGATTCTCTCGTTTCGAGGGAAAGGGGAGTTTCGCGCTGTAAAGACGAAAAATGGCAAAGAGCAAACCATCAACAATTGAATGAGAAGTTAAACCACCCATTCCAAGGAACAGGTGTCCTCATAATCACAGTAATCCATGTTTAGGATCGCTCGAGGTGGGGAGATTAACAGTTACAAAAAGAGTATATATATAATATTGAGAATCCCTAAAGGCAAAGACGTCGATATGTCCGAGTGGTTAAGGAGACAGACTTGAAATCTGTTGGGCTTCGCCCGCGCAGGTTCGAACCCTGCTGTCGACGCTTTTCTCTCTGTTCTACTTTTATTTTCTTACTCATCATCTGCTTCATATATATATACACACGCATCCACTGTGGTTATTATGTTTTTGGCACGCGGTGACAAAATATCCCCGGCCCAAAGAAAATATAAGGTATGATTTCAAAAGTTATCCAAGAAATCCAAGGACCTATTCAAAGTGCCGTTACCTTCCTACCTCCTCTTTCGAAGGTGATTGCCTACAATTTTTACATTTCATCCGCGAGCATCGATAGTGGAGATCACAAACTCGGCCGACCACCTTGTACAGCGATGAATCCTCGCTCCTCGGGATATCAAATCAACTTGGCAAAGGTAGGAGGATTCTTCGATTGCTGCCAATCGAATCAATTCGCAGTCTCTTTCGACCCCAAACAACACCGAACCAGCATTGGTGATACGGAAATCTCATGACTTTTGTAATTAGCATGACAGAGAGCTGATGGAGTGTACCCTGTCGAGCACAGCATGAAAAAACCGCCCGGAGCTTTTTAACCGAATCAAGATTACAACACAATCCATCGCAACAGAGTTATCGTCGGACACCGCATCATCGCACATTCCCATTCCCGCATCATACCAAGGCCTAGTTTAAGGCTACCTTGTGTCCGCAGGGAAAAACGAGAGAATTAACTAGGACCACGAATCATGTTCAAGGTTTTCTTTTAAAGAGGTTCATCTACAAAAAGATGAGCAGTATTAACCAAAAGAACACAGAGCATAGGCGCACAAAACATCACATTTCCGACTCCTCTTGTCTCCAGACGCATAAATTGTTTCAAGGAAATTCACCAAAACAATCTCAACAAAATTTGGAACAGCTATCACCAAGCTAAATACTCGAATCCTAGTACTTCACGGTGGCAAGGACTTCGAGTTGAGAGCCAAGCTTCTCCTCTGCAGACTTCTCAGCCTTCACTCTAAGCTTCGTCAACTGCTTCTTCCGCTCGTAGACGGCTTGAGCCCTCTCCTTTCTCTTCTTCTCCAGCTCCTGCAGAATAAAAGCAAAATTAAGAGTTAAGACCAACAAAGCGTGACGGAAAGAGGAGAGATATTAATATAAGATAGTCTGCTGTCATTGGCTTCACAATTCCATGCATCATGCTGTGGGAATTTTACCATGCTGCGATCAGACACAAAAGACAAAAGACTATGTGGTCTTCTCAGCCTTAAGAGCGAGAAGACATCTTTACATTCGATAGTATAGAGACATGAAACTAGCCCATGCAAAATCGCACATGAAAAAGCCTCTTGTTTTGTGTTGAGATAAAGGTCAAACAGGTAAGAGCATGTACAAGCGTCTAGGGACTGAAGACTTAAGAGTTCAAAATTTGCCAGGAAAAGAGAAGATATAGTGAATTGCACTACTGATATGGAAAAAAAAAATATGCTACCATTCACCATGAACCGTCAGAAATCAAGATAAACCAAATTTCACTCATCTAAAACCAAAAGCCCTAGCTTGACTCGATCAGGCATCCAGAAGAATAATGCAAATCTTGTCCAATCTTTTCACCAAGTATGAGCGTCTGAAAAAATAGATTTGCACATATTCTGAACTGTATGCTAACAGAGCAACCTAGAAAAGAATTAGGGATCACCATCATTTTTTAAGTAACAGTTCAGACAATCCAATACCCAACTTATCTAACAAAAGTAACGATTCAGGTAAATCTAACAATAGCAGGCTAGCACAAAAGCCACCAACTCCAAAAATAAAGGAAAGCAAACTGCTATTATCTCTCCAAGAAACAGCATTAGCTAGCCAATGCAACAAAAACTCACCCTGATGGTGTCATAATGGTTCCATCCCACTTCAGAAGACAGGCGGCCCAACAAACAGTACTTGTGCCCCTTTTGAAGCCTCAACACCCTATAGATCACATTGCAAATTAAGCATTAGATCGACATAAGCCTGCACAGAAAAGATAGTCCTAAAAATGAAAACAACTCGAACGAAAAAAGAAACGTACTTGAGAGCATCAGGAATGACCATTCTCTTGGTCTTGTCATAAGGAGGAGGGACGCCCTCATAAGCCTTCAATCGGGCGAGCGCAGCTGCTCCCCTCTTGGTCTTATGCGGAATCATTCTGAAAATCCACACGAACCAAACAAAAACTCAAAACCTCAATCCGAAACAAAGTGCGCGCAGATTCAGCAGTCACCACATCATTCCAAATTCCAAAAAAAAAACCCAAGAATCTAATTGCCTATGGAAATAACTATCATCCTGCAACTACTGTCCAGCTCTAGAGTCCAGGATTAGTAGTTCGAGCAACCTAAGCAAGAACTTCTCATCGCATTGACGCGTCCACTAAAAACGCACTCGCGGAAGCTAAAAGAAACAAACTAGCTATCGAAACATCATTTCCTGCCATTCGCGATCTCCGCCGACGCATCGGAATCGCAAAATCCAGCTCGGGAACCTCATTCCAAGCCAATAGCAATCTAATTTTCCATCATCCTCAACACCGATCAACATGCGAAGCGAGGGCTCGAAGAACCAAACAACGGCGAAAGCTCAGCAAACAGTCGGCCGAGGACGTACCCGCGGACGGTGCGCCAGAAGATCTTGGCGGGGGCGCGGAAGTGGATGGGGCCGTGGGAGGGCTTGGTGTTCATGCGCTTCCGGAGGAACCGCAGGTACTTCATCTTCTGGCGCACGAGGCCGCCGGACATGCAGATCTCCTCGCACCGGACCACCACCACCCGCTGGCCGTTCAGGAGCTCCTTCGCCACGATCGACGCGAGGCGGCCGAGCATGTGGTGCCTCGCGTCCACCACCACCCGCTTCGCGCATATCCCCGACCCCGACACCATCTCTCTCCCTCTCTCTTCCCTCTCTCTCTCTCCCTCTCTTGCCGCGCGGTGGCGAAATCTGCGTAGCTTCCAAACCCCGAAGCGACTCTGTGCGCGAGTTATAAGAGGGGGCAAAGGAGCTAGGGTTTTCGTCGGTTTTGTTACGGTGCGGGCGCGCGTACGGTGCGGCTAGTGGAATGGACTGAGCCCGCTAGGCCCAACTGTGGAGTGGACTGAAAATCCCGGCCCGGCCCGGATCGAATTCAGCCCGTTTCGGGCCCATCTGGGCCCAAATACAAGCGAGCAAGTATTATTATTATTTTTTTTTTTGGTAATGGGTGATTCGAGTGGCGAAATTAGGCTCGATCTTTGGGCCCAAACCTGTCTCGCTCCCTTGGGGAAGAGAAAAAGAACGGTCTTGGGGGTCGACCGCGCCGACAATTCAGGCGAAACGCCTCCTGCCGGAGCTAACCGACTGCCCTTCCCCTCCCAGTAGCGTGGTGGAGAGAATAAGGGTCGATCCGAGATTCATTTCAAGGTCTCAAGCCAAGAAAATCGAACGATGTTATCATCTTCTTCTGCTACCGGCCCAATTGCCCATTGGTTATACGAGCTTACATCTCTTCGACGGAGATGGGGTCTTCAACTCAATAGCCTATTGAATAGGCCTAGGTCGATTGATCCGTAGTCCGAAACGGGTGGGCCTGGGCAAGCCAGTCCCTCCTTTTGACCCCTAGCTTACCCGACCAGAGCCTAGATCCATCCAAGCACAATCGATTTTGTACAAGATTCAAAATCTTGGTAGTTCAGGATCAGATTTGGATAAGGTTTTCTAGCCCGGCCAACACAAGCCCGCTCGCGAAAGATTCTTAACTTCGCCTACCACAAGCAAAAGAGGGCCAGGAGGTAGATCAATTGTCACCCTCAGATAGGACCATCCAGCCATAAAGGACGGTTTTCCCTAGCCCAGAGCTTTCCACAAGGAAATAAATAATCAAAATCTGGCGCCAAGAAATGTCCAAAACAGCCGTCAAGATCGCACCACCGAGACCGAGAGGTCCAGCACGACGTTAACGACCAGGATAGGTTTTACCAAAGAGACGCCAAAAGACAGGGCGACGTTGAACCGACGGATCTTACGAGGAGAATCCCACGTGAGCGTACCAAAGTTTTGGCGACCCAGGATCGAATTCAGTACAATTACCTAGTTCTTGATCGGTTTCTACAAAAATAAGATCCCTGATTCGGTGGGTAGTTGAGGAAAAGGAGCCTCTTTCACTTCACCAACCCCAACACCACCCACTCGCCATCCAAAATCTGCCATTGACCTGAGGCTACCCACCATTTTTGGCTTTTGGGTCCCGAGTTTTCCACCTCTACTTTTGGCCCCATAGCTCGTAAGCGTGAAAAGAGAGAGGGACAAAGTAGATCAGAGATCGAGTTTTCTTGGGATCCTTCCGCTATTCTTTCTTTTTGTTCTCTGTGTCAGAGTGAAGCGAAAGAGAGATGGGGGGAGACAGCAAGGTGTTCACTTTGGCGGAGGTGTCTGAGCACAACACGACCAAGGACTGTTGGCTCGTCATCGAGGGCAAGGTACATCAAGATTGATCATGGTTGTTCTTGTTTATGTTTAATGGTTTATGTTTATTTGTTTTGAATGGTTTTGTTTAGGCGTGACTAGATCTAGGGTGAATCTTGGTATGCAATTCATCATCTTGGGATGAGTCAGCGAATCTTCTTCATTAGCCTTCTGGTGGAAGATTGGTGATCTTCTCATTTGTTTTGGTCTCATACTAATATTGTTTCTGTCATGATACTGGCTTGTGGATCAGCTTTGTTTTGTTAAAATATAGGCAATATCTAATTCATCTGGAAGGTCTATCGAATATTGGAGAGGATAGCTAGCTCATAAAGTCGATTAGCCTTTGTAATCTAAGGGACAAGAATCATGATCATGCCTTTTTGTGCAGCATAAACCTTTGGGAGAAGTTCGACCTAAAAAAAAAAAAAAAACCTTTGGGAGAAGGATATGCCTGTTCACAGCGCATGACACAATTGGTTGCTTTTACTTCTACTTGCCCCTGTGATGGTGGATTTGATGCGCGAGTGCTGTGCCTTCATAATTAATGCTATCGAACTACTAATTGTTTTACATGAAACAGATTTTGCAACTTTCCATTTGCTTCGCATAAGGGTATTGCTTTCTGTTATATTTGTCTTGCAAGCGGAAATTCTAATACAACTACTGATCTTAAGATATTTGGCCCTCTCGAAGTTGAAGAACTCACCATGTCTTTCCACTATAACTACCGTGGCTTGTAGGCAAGTTTCCTTGATAAATTTGAACTGTTTCTGATGTTGAAAACATCCGAGAGTGGTCAGTGCCGGAGTCTATTGCGGGTATCAATCTTTGGGTACTCAGAAAAGGGACGCATGTGCCTGTGTATTTGTTCGTCTTTGGTTGTTCTTACACTATATTCTGATAGAGCAGGATACGTGTACAGAATGCATTATCTGGGGCTGCAGATAATGTGCAAGCAGTCCTTGCCTTGCTGCTCAGCCATTTGTATGCGAATCTAACAGTGTAGAATGTGCATGCCAGTTTCTGTGGTGAATATATGGTAATGGGAGCTTGTAATTTGACTAAGCATATCGGTGTCATTTGAGCTCATTCCTATTGATTGAACAACGACAATCGTTACAAGTAAACTTTTTGGATGGTTTTGGGAACTCAAACACCTGCGAATTTGTTGGAATAGGTCTATGATGTGACTAAATTTATGGAAGATCATCCTGGTGGTGACGAGGTCTTGCTCTCCTCCACAGGTAACTAAGATGTAAAGGAAATCCAGATTTGAATATTTCCTTTATCCTTCAAATTATTTCGATCAACAATCCGTTAGGTCGACGGTTTCATTGATCATTGTCTGTACCTCTTTGCAGGGAAGGATGCAACTGATGATTTCGAGGATGTGGGTCATAGTAGCAGTGCCAGAGCAATGATGGATGATTTCTATATTGGCGAGATTGATACGTCGACCATTCCTGAAAGGACCAAGTACACTCCTCCGAAGCAACCTCAATACAACCAAGACAAAACTCCGGAGTTCGTCATTAAGCTACTGCAATTTTTGGTTCCCTTGCTGATATTGGGATTGGCTTTTGGTGTTCGCTACTACACAAAATCTGCTTGAAGACAGCCTACCGCAAAATTGGAAAAGATTCTTACGGAAGCTCGCTCACCGTCTTCGAACTTGGATTCATGTGCTTTTGGTGGATGTAAGACATCTGGCGTTTTCATATTTTCATTGTCATCATGCTCCTTGTTGGTTATCTCCTTTCGGGAACTTATTGGCCTGTTCCTTGGTACGCTTGTTTGAAAGATCTCTTTGCTCTGCACTGGCTTGTGAAGGTTAGTGATATTCAGAGACTTGATCAAGTTCCATGCGTAGGAGCTTACAATTGAAACATTCTGGGTGAAATCTTATTACATTCTGGTCATGATCCAAAAAGATTCATGCTCTTTCGGTACAAATAGATTTCTTGGGTCGCACAGTACCTGCTAGCTGTTGGTTTTTTATATGGTCCCCCGGACCATAACTTGATCAATCCAAAAGTGGGTAATTCGATAATAAAAGTTGCCGGCACTAATGGACTAACTCATGTGCAAAAACTATTGGCGACACGATGCATGCTAGTCGCTAAGCACCTTGATCTCTGACTTCTCGTCTACCATTTTTGTACGAGTGACCAGGGGCCAAAGAAACGATAATGTGCAAAACTGATGACAGGACTCAATGATCTGAAGTCGCTTCAACCGCATATGCAGGGCAATGAATTCTGAGATTATGTGCTCTTAAACTTTTCAACAAATCCATCCTACCAAAAAAAAAACTTTTCGACAAATCCTTCTTTACCAAAAAAAAAACTTTTCGACAAATCCTTCATTGGCAATTGGGAATGATAGACATTTCCACACCCATGCGGTCCATAGAAGCTGGGAAGCCGTGGATACGTTTCTTGATAATGGGATCCACGGACGACCAATGAGCGATGGGCATGTACTATTAAACCTAAACTGGAATTAACTTGGAACCAGAAAAGGAGATAAATTTTATCTATGCCTCGTTACCTGCCAAAACTCGGAAGGAAAATATGGAGAAAATTAAAGGCAAACGATTCTGAACTTTGATTTATACACACTAAGTCAATCTATTTCGAGCCTATACAAATGAGGGAGTATAGTTGCTTTTAGATCAAGCTGGGGACAAGTTACACCATAGCCCTCCAAACCTTCACTTTTCATCGAGATGACTATAGAGAGAGTTCTTTTCTGCGGAACAACATAGAGATCAGATCAATAATACTACTATTGTAACATAACTACAAAAGCAATTTATCATGCTACATCTTCCACCCTCGCTGTGTTAATCGCTACGCATCTTCCACGATGTGGAATTCTTCATTCCTGTAAATCAGAAGCAGCAGCAACACTTTGAACTTTATTTCCATATTTTAACAGAGCAGTCATGACTCGCCGAGGCAACCATTCCAGTTGCAGGCGACTGTGCCAAAGCTGAGATTATATTCTCGTGTGCTCGAACCGTCAATTTCTTGTTCTCAGCTATGTTCCACAGCTCCAAGGACTGCACATAAATTTGAATCAGTCAGTCCGCCACAGATCGCAATTTCTATTCTTGGCTTCCAAGTTAATCCGAGGTATATGCTTTGCGACTATGTTGATGCACAGTCATGAGGACAAAACATGCTTATGGCTCACCCTCAATATCATTATTATTATGGTTACTAGTTCGCACCAAATGATGACGGCAACTGAATGAAATGAACAGGTGAAATGATGTGATTTCTTTGGAACCGGCATTAAAATTTAGCTCTCCATGAGAACTGAGATCGCCAGTATAGATAAAGCTGCAATTCAAGATGCACAGGGAGACTGGACTCGACTCTGGTTTCATTTAGTATGCACCATTTTTTCCCTGGGTTGGTTTTTTTTGGGAAGTATGGGAGGGGTGAAGGTAGGAAATAACCAGAAAACTACTTAAATGTTCATAAGATGAACCACTACTACACCAAAGTCTCGTTCACACCGAAGCATGCTATCTACATTATAAATTTAACCGCATTATTTTAGACATATATGTAAGAACATAAACTATCAGGCTTCTTCCAACTAGTCCATTGAAAGCAAATGAACCAGGATTTTCTTTACATAAATAAAAAAGTCTAGTTGCTAGATATAGATTGAGAGTAACCCAAGATATAGATATACTACCGAAAATCCGCCAATCACCAAGAGATTGGGGTAGGTGGGATGAAATACACAGGAGTGGAATTGGTTTTCTATCGAGCTCAGCTCCCGGATGCACTCTTCTCTAGTCAAGGACCAAATCTTTACCAGGTTCTGACTGACAGATGCCAAGCATTCTCCACTTGCATCCCAGCTGATATAGTTTACCAAATCAGGATGTCCCTGGGATTGAAGTCAAACATGGTGAGATTGCTTTATTCAGAGTGTGCTTCAAATATTATAAATTCAGATAATTTCACGGACTATTACTGCATCACATTATGATCACCAACATACCTGCAATGAATGCATAGGCCGGTCAGATTCAACGTCAAAGATGGTTACGACTTTGTCTGATGCTGCTGCCAGTAGCTGTCCAACTCTTGGCTGAAATCTTACTAGTTGGGTGCCTCCCTACATCAACAAATAAAGCACACGATGTAATGATTATCTTAGGCATCTAAGAATTACATGAATACAAAACTCAGAACCAACCTTGGATATTCGAGTGCATGAGAATGGATTGATACTCCAATAGCGGATTTCATTGTCATTATCACAAGAACATAAGAGGTCGGTCTTCCTTGGGTGAAAATCGAGTGACATAACTGGTGAACTATGGGAAGTATAAGCATCCAAACAAAAGTTTGGCTGCAACACGTAAGATAAGTAAACTGCATTAGTCAACATTTAGCAACATTTTTCATTACATATCAATTTTCACCAAAGAAAAGGGGACAAAATTTCATACCAATTGTACTTTAAGTGTTTCAGTAAGTGACCTCTTGTAATTTGATTTTGGTGATTTTGGTCCCCCAGACTTTCCATGTAAGTGAAAATAGTCATTCTGTCCAACTTTATTGGAGTCCAAGGGAATCAGGTTATTCAAATCCCCTAAGGGACTACCACATAGGATATACTTCCGGTAAAAACTGTAAGGGAAATTTGGATGGAAGCTATCTTTACTGACACAGAAAGTACGTGGATCAAAATCACCAAAATTGAAGGTCACTTATCCAAACCACAGGAGGTGTCTAGTAAGAGAAATAAAGGCTTTCAAACTGAAACCACATGCACTGAGCATAAAATCATACATAATAACGATGGAGCTTAAGAAGAGTGGGAAGATAGAATTACCTGTGTTGCATCCCAAAGTCGCACAGATTTATCAAATGAAGCTGTTGCAAGTTGAGATGAATTTGGTCTAAAGCGAATATCGGTTATAACTGATTTGTGCTCCTCGGGCGTGCTCACTGTTTGTAGTGTATTCATGTTCCAAATGACCACCTAAAAGAAAGCCAGAGAATTTAGAATACCATAAAACCTTGCTAGTTTATTTGCTCATTGTCATGTACTATTTTATTGCTCCCACAACGGTGACAATAGATGTGCAAAAGTGAAGAGAGATAATCTATTGCACCAAAATAAAAACATGTGATATAGGTTGGGTCACCTAGAAGAAATTGTCAATGGAAAATTGGAGAGACAAAAATGTAACCATCTACGTAAAGCCTACCATCAGTGGGACAAATGTTCATTAGACAAACATGTGCCCCAAACAAAGAATTTCAGTCCATCCTTCCATTATTTGTACCTTGTTGTCATGACCAGCACTAGCTAGTAACTTTCCATCTGAAGAGAAATGACAGCATGTGATTTTGCTATTTCTTGTTCTTATACAACCAACTTCACCAAAAGTGAAACCTGCATTAGAGAATAACATGGCTGGACTAAGAATTGAAAAGATCACTAGGACTTATCACATAGAAAGGAAATGCCATTCAATTACTCTTAGAAGACTCTTTCTGACGCTCAGGAGGGCTCTGCTTTGCTGTTCCACAAATATTACTTCCATCTCTGCTCTCATGTGACAGAAGAGATTCCACGTTATCATCCAAAGACCCAACGTCTCCAAAACGTTCCACATCTTCCTGCAGAAAGAAATAACTTCTCCATATATCCTAAGTTCCTTATTGAAGATATTCTCCAATTCAGAATCTGATTCCAAAGAACATGGACTTCAAACATACACTTCTAGAGTTTGCTCACTCAAGAGCCTTAAAATGCAGACTTAGAATATCAATTTACACTAAGAATATCACCTTACTAGATGCAGACTTAGTAATTTACAATGATTTGTTGGTCAGATGGTCTAGGTCATGATGGTGTGAACATTTTTTTAAGTCATACCAGCAGGTTTGTTGAGGATGCAGGACCTCCACTCCCCTCAGTGGCATGAATACTCATGCTTTTTGCAGCACCATTAGTGCACCGCAGACTGCTTGCTGTATTTACTCCATCACCAGGTGTATGAGTTGACGGTGGAGAGCTTGGTGAAGGACACGGTCCTGTGCCAGTACTGTTAGCAGCCCCTGAAGATGAATTTTGTTTTCTTTTCCTATTCTGCATTGTGTAAATGATAAGGTTGGTGATTCTCAAGCTTATATGGACTCTAGAGATCTCCCAATATCATGTCCTGAAAATTGAAACACAACTATGCCCTCAACAAGAAGTTCAGGTTTCAGATTTGAACAGAAAATCACATGGCAGTCACAAATCTGGCGCACTAAGAACAACCAGTTGCAGTTGCTGCCGCTGCATCTCATTCTTCTGGTTGGCAGGAAGAATGCAGTCAAAAGAGATGTTTCTAAATTTCAAAACTATATATTGATGCCGAAAGAATTCCAGGGAGAAGATTCACACAAACAAGAACAAAGAGTATCTAGCTAGAAGACAAACGGAAAGAAACAAATTGTATGAACTGCAGTAGTTCACAGACTAACTATTTGGATAGCCATCCAGAAGAGCTGTGCAAATGCATATTTCTGCACTCACAAGGGCACTCATAAGTCATTAGCACAAATCTGGATATTATCGACTCAGCATATCGTCTATTCGAATCCTAATAGGAGTATCCATCCTGGTACTGACCAAAGTATGTAATGCACGTTTATGTGAAGGACATTGCGTTCAAACCGACGACACAGACACAAACATAAAGAGACACATGCATAGTAAGACATACAGAGGGAAAAAGAGAACTGAAAAGCTCATATTCAAATTTTCATTGATCAAATCAAAGGGCACGGATGGAATAAGTTCTCTGATTGGCTAGGCAAGGAATTCCAGAAAAAGCTATTTTTGGAGATGTTAGACAAAAGCTCCTAAAATAATAGGCATTATGGTCCTAAGCCATGGGAATTAAGAAAGTATTGACTATTAGAGCATCTGCGATTTGTTAATGTTTACTCCATCGTTGTCTTCAAGAAGTTATAGAGACCTTTAGATAATGGAATCTAGAATAATTTCACCTAATATCTTGCTCTGCGTTGAGTTTTGGTGAAATCCCTGTACAGAAAGAAAAAACCTACAAGAATAATAGCATGTCATATTCACAGATAAATAGTCATATAAATACATCTTTCAATTTGTGCCTCAAGTTACTGGCTGCCTTGGGTAAAAACCATGTGATTGTAAGCATCTAAAACGTTGCATAATGTAGTTTTATCTATTAGTACTCTGGAGTAAAAGGTTCAACTAATTCAGCAAGCTTTCAGGAGAGGACTTATCACTTACATAAGCATTTGAAATTTTCTGGACCAGAAGACAATGTGGCACACTAGATTGCACTCTTATTTATAGTAAGAAAGATAACCTTTGGTGAACTTGATCGCACCGGAAAGCATATAGATCCATCATTTTTTGTGGATTGATTATCTTTTCCATTTGAACCACATCTAGGCAGTCCACCAAACCGCCGGGAATCCACGTCACTTAAGGTATTTGGATTTCCAAAACTACTTTGTGCCTGAGGTTGTGCCAGGGGCTGCTGCTGTTGTGATGTCAAGAGAAACTGATTTTGGTTTGGTTGGGCAGACTTCTGCATTTGACCACCAATATTTGGCCGTATTTGATCAAGTCCCTATAAATTGTGGTAGATTCCTAGATTAAGGCCTGAAACTTAAAGAAAGAAGAATGGTTGGAAAAAGATACTCTTGGACTGGGAAACTGTAAGACTTACAGTTAAAGGCCAACCTTTCAGAGGAAGGCCAGTTAGCCCTTGATTTAATCCTGAAAAACAAATTCAAAATCATCGTGAGAGAAAACCCAAATCCTAGCATGATAAATCTCACATAGATGCATCTAATCTCCATCACTTTTTTCAAAAAATGACAACTAGAACCCAATTAGGTGACCTCAAGAACTACATTTCAGAAAGTAACTATTGCTGCATATACTCAACAAAAGGGGAAAAAACTGCTATCAGAGCTTCTACAAAATCAAATATCACATTTTGCATAAAAAAAATAAAACAATCTGCTAGCAGACACTACCAGTACTGTTGAGACGTAAGCAGGTGTTTAAGAACTTGTTCTTTAAGATTCTGTTCAGAAAAGAGAGGAGAAAGAGAGGAATGAAAAAGAACGTGGAAAATAAGTGAGATTTTAAAAGAAAATTTAGAAAGATGGACAGAAAATTTTAAATTTTGGGCGTTTTCTCTCCAAATTCTATTCCACGTGCTCCCAAACATAGCAAAGAGGTAAACATGAAATGTTTCTTAGTCCTACATGGTAACAAAAGTTGAACTGGAGAGCAAAAGCAAGAAATGTCAAGGAACATCCAATCTCATAACTACCGCGGATTCAATCTTAAACCAGATCACAACTAACAACAGACTAAGCAATTCTTCCATAAACTGACATCCACCACCAGGACTCAGTCCCCAACGTTTCTTATTCTTTTCTCTCACAAGAATTGCAAATTCAGCCGAAAGACTTACAACCTATACTATTTTTCCAAAAGAAAAGGCATTACAACTCTGTTATCCTTATGATAACCATGCTCTAGATGGCCGAAAACCAAAAGTAGACCATGGACTACGTAAAATAACCACAGTGGACTTCCACCAAGAGATGCAAGATAGCATGTATATAGCCAGAGCCAGATGTAAAATTCTGGATTGGTCAATTAGATGAAGCTCTCTGATCTGTGCATACTCCAAAGTTGATAGTTTAACGGTATAGCTGCTTTCACATGATAGAAGTGAGTTGCATCCATGCAAAAGGCCCAGTAGGTTAATGATGCAGTCTGCAGCTATTATCAATGAATGGCCGAGGTTTGAGGAAATGATCCCTTCCACTTACTGGGAACAAATGTTCGAGTATTGCTTGCTTATCACTACCATATTATTATAAGCAAGGAAGAGCTTTGAGTCTGTTCGTAATTCTATATCTGAAGGAGATTCTGTAGCAAACTATTGTGCAACAAGTTTACAGAACTATGTCTGGGTCCCAGCAACTTGTTCTGTAATAATTATTAAAGTTTATTTTTTCTAGCAAAGAGTGATTTATCAAGTTAAAGGCACCATTGAGTTGTGGCCAAGATACATACCTGAAGGAACAAGACCTGATTTTGATTGTAGAATTGCTTGTCCATATATTGATGAAGGATCCGCGGCCAAAGACTTTTGAGTTGCACCCGGGTTAATTTCACTTTTGACATCCTGCAAGCTCCGTTGATTGCATAAATGGAGAATTATAGAGTATTCCAAGAACCAATCTGTTACAACCAAACTAATTGAAAAAAAGGACGGACAAAAAAGACGATGCATTTCGTGAGAGCTCATACAGTAGCGAGGGCAGGTTGTGGTGGCGTTTGCTGCAAAGATGATGGCATGTTCACAGGATTAGCTTGAATCAACTGGCTGAGTAAATAAAAGATTAAGAAAGGTCAGCTGTTTAATTTATCTATATTAGGAGAGAAAAAATTAGGTTCAAGTACGAAGGTACGCAAGTCCTCTTTACCCTTGACGATCTGTTGTTGCTTTAATATGGGCCATCCTATTGGCATCAATGACAGCTGGACAAGTTTCTAAATCCATCCCATGGGGGTGTTTCATGCGTTCCCCGTACATCTTCATGGCCAGCATACTTGGTGATGGCTGCCCCATCATTCCTTCAGAGTTTACATTGTTGAGAGAACCACCAAGAGTGGGATGATTAGGATCCCTCCGCTGTAGCTGTGCATTTCTCTGCTGCAAAAGTTGTAATTGCTGCATCTGAAGCTGTTGTTGCTCCCTACCCTTTAATTGCTGTACCGGAATTTCACAAACCAAACAGTCAAATATTGAAATGTTCAGGGAATACCGTCCCATGGATGAACGGAAAATGGTGCAGGAACCGTGGACCAAAGAAAAACCTCAATGTAAGCAGCAGCAGCATCAGAATGCTTCACATTTGTCCTTGCAATGAAAATGTCCCAGAAGACAGACCACCACTCAAAAAGAAATCCTCCCGGTGCATCAATAGCTACGCATTTAAAAAGCTAAGTAATTAGCACAAAGTAGACCATGATTTTGAGAGATCACTGTGCCCACAGACTAAAATACACAAGTTAGACATCAAAGAATAAAGAATTACCTACTGGGTCAGTGGCAACTTTCCCTTCAGTCATAAAAGCTTTAGCAGAAGCGTGCAATTTTCTCTTCAACATATAATCGTGTATGTATACATCAAGCCTGAAGGAAGAAAAGACCAAAACAGAGTGCTCATTAACAAAGCGCTCCCTTATAGAAGAAAATTTAATGAACAAAGAAGATTATTTTGCCAAATATAAACACACTCTCTCTCTCTCTCTCTCTCTCTCTCTCTCTCTCTCTCTCTCTCTCTCTCTCTCTCTCTCTCTAATTGTCCAGAAAACTCATGATTGAGTCAGCTCTGAGCAGGTATACGATGCCCACTGCGATTAGCAACTATAAATAGGGAGTAAAGGTGATTGAATTGCATTCGACAGTGAGTGCTGCGTTAATGAGAGCTTAATGTTACTCATCTTGACTCTTTGCAACAACGTCCAGTCCTCCGGTTTCATGGCCACCACTTTTCAGTTCAACAGAGTTAACCAACGCTGTAAGCAAAAACTTACATTTTATCAGCTTCCCAGTTACTTCGAGCCATGATTGCGCTTGAACTCCAGCAGATGGAAACAACGATATCTGCAATCAACTTCAGACAGCTGAGTATTGAAAAAATAACAAATCAGACAAAAAAAAATTAGTTCAGCTCTATTCCGCTGATAAAGGAAGCAACTTTCGTTCATCCCCTACTCCCTCCACACAAGCAAGCAGAACAAAAGTCCAACACTCAAATTGCTTAATAACCACGTCAGTGACAAACTATGGAATTCGCAACATTCCCGTAGACTTTTTATGCCGTTGACGTGAACCGCGAGAATTCCGAGAAATCTAAAACCTTAAACCGCTCGAGCGCCGCGACTCCGCCAGCAACAATCCAAACTCCCCCTCCCCCCACCGCACTCAACCGGACGCACAGCCCAGCCACACGACCACCTCCAAACATCGCCAGCAGAACCAGACACGGGAAAACTCACCTCAGGGGTCAGAGAAAGCACACACCGCGCGCCACCATCAGCGCGCGATCTCCGCCCGGAAAGAACCCGCCGAGCCACGCGGAATCAGCTCGAGACCAAGCCGAGCCCCGGCGCTACCCGAACGGCGTCGCCGGCGGAGGCGATCGGGACGGGGAATTGTCCGGCGAACGCGCACGTCCACGCGACGGACGAGGGTTTTGTGCGTGCGCCGGAGAGAGGTAGAGAGGGAGAGAGAGAGAGAGGATCGTTGGTTCGTTGGAGTGAGGGAGGAGAGCTGGGGAGCTTTAAAACAGCGAAAGCGAAAAACAGTGGGAAAGCAATCCACTGCCGGTGGGGGGCGGGGGGGGCCAATGTGGGAGATTTTTTCTCCTCTCTCTCTCTCTCTCTCTCTTCGCCTCTGGTGCCGAGCCTTAGCCTCGGAGTACACCGAGCCTCGGGTTCGGTGCCGGGTCACATGAGGGTCGTGGGGCGGGCTAGAGTATAAACCCGGGGGCCGGAGGGGGTGGTCGTCCACCTTGGCGATGAATTTTCTCGTGACATTGCGCTTGAAAATCGAAGGGACAAGGGCAGAAAGTACAATTACGAAAGTAGAATTGTGCTTTAAAATTTTGAAATAAGTGCACTAGAAGTCCTAAAATTTATCACGAAAGTATAATTGAGTCCTAAAATTTTCATAATGTGAAATTAAGTCCTAAAATTTATTAGGAAAGTGCACTTGAGTCCTAAAACTTTCAAAAAGTGCAAACAAGTCCTAAAACTTGTCACGAAAATGCAAACAAGTCCTAAAGCTTATCACAAAGATGCAATTAAGTCTTAAAACTTTCAAAAAGTACATTCAATGGAAGGACTTGATTGAACTAATTTGACAAGTTTTAGGATTTGTTTGCACTTTCGTGATAAGTTTTGGGACTTCTTTGTACTTTTTGAAAGTTTTAGGACTCAAGTGTACTTTCCTAACAAGTTTTAGGATTTAAGTGCACATTATGAAAGTTTTAAGACTCAATTGTACTTTCATGATAAGTTTTAGGACTTTGAATGCACTTATCCCTAAAATTTTTAAAATGTACAATTAAGTCTTAAAAATTTGTTACCAAGTACAATAGAGTCCTAAAACTTATTAAATTGGTCCAATCAAGTCTTTTTGTTGATTGCCTTTTTGAAATGTTTGAGGACTCGATTGCACTTTCATGACAAATTTTAGGACTTGATTGCACTTTTTGAAAATTTTAGGACTCGATTACGCTTATGTAATAAGTTTTAGGACTTGCAATATGAAGGCACATAAAAATTTAGGAAATCTCATTCTTCTTTTTTTCAATGGTTTTTTTCCTATTTTTTTATGATCCGCATATTTAGCAGTAAAATGGTTTTGCTTAATTTAATTAAATGCCAACTTCCCGTGGAAGCATGGCGCGTTTGCATGTTCGCCGCTCGTATTTATGTCGGTTATTCGTGTCGGGTTGGCTATACGCAGAGACAGTTTGATTTCGGCCCATCAAATGAGGAAAAAGTTCAAACACAGCAACTCAGCGCATTCGTACCATGTAGTAGCTCGTGACATGCCATGTCGTGCTGGCTAATGCCCTCGTGTCATGCCGCGAATCACCAGCTCCGATCTCATCTTCCATTAGTCACTTGCCCTTTATGCGGTACACCTAATCGATACGATATCAAGGGCCAAAATACTTAATGCATAGTTAAAACTTACAAGTGCGTTTAGACAACGAAATTTCCCAGCATGGGGTGGTGCCAACGAGAGCATGTTCTAACCACACGGATTGTGGCCCTTTCTAGCTAAGATCGGGGTGGTGACAAACGACAAATGAGCCGCCGGTGCTTATCTGGAATGCACTTCTATTTTACACGGAAGAGTTAATTGTATAGCTAGAAGCACGTTCAGGTTCCAATGTGGGTGCCAGACAACATACTTTATAGATACCGATTTTAGATGATTTGAAACTTGAAACCTACTCTTTGTATATTTTGCAAAATCCTTTATTGAATGAAGAGTTATCGTGGTTCTAGTTATTCACACATTGAATATTTAACACGGGATATAAATGGGTTACATTATAATGTACATGTTCATGTCTAAGAGTAATATGATTTTAAAATGATAATACACCAAAAATAAAAAATATAAAGAAGGAAATAAATCAGCTTCTACTTGTTATTTAAAGATCTGTGAGATAACAAAAAAATCCTAAACTACTAAGTGTGTGAACTCAAAATTATTGTAGTGGCCATAAAGCTTGTTAGAGTAGAGTAGAGAGAGAGTATCTTGTGAATGATCGAATGATAAAATAAATAAAATAAGGCAATAAATCGGCTATCGGATTGTTTGTACCAAAAAAATAACTAATTTTGATTATTATCGACTTGTGATAGACTTAATCGATCAGAGCAAAGTCTGGTTATTTATGAAAAAAGAACTCTACAAATTGAAGAATCAACAACTTAATGAATCGATAAAAAATGGAGTTGGCAATCAACTGCCAAAGAAGTAATCGTCTACGCAATAGAATAAAAAAAATGATCAACGTAGCGGAGTGAAGAAACCGTCAAGGTAGTGAAGTTAATGGGAAAAGTGCCAAAAAAGTCCTAAACCTTTTGCATTAGTGCCAATTTAGTCCTAAACTTTTTTTTTTGTCAATTAAGTCATAAACTTTTTAAAATGGTGCCAATTCAGTCCTCAACCTTTTGTTTTTGTGCCAATTTAGTCCTTCCGGCTAATTTTGATCAGAATTTGCTGACGTGGATGCCTGCTGGCCGGTAGTCGTTCACCAACGCTGACGTGGACAACTTTAATAATATTTTAATATTTTTTTGAATTTTTATTTTTTTTCCTTTTTTTTTACTTTTTTTTTTTTGTTCTCTCCCTCCTTCCTTTAGCCGGTCGCCGGTTCGGCGATCAGCCAAAGGCCAGAGGCTGGCGAGCTCGACCTCTCTGGCCACTGGCGAGGGCGACCTCGCTCGACCATGGCGAGGCTCGCCCACGCTGGAGGCCACGGCGAGGGCGAGCCTTGCCATAGTTGGGCGAGGCCGCCCTCGCCAGTGGGCGGTGAGGTTGAGCTTGCCGACCTCTGGCCTCTGGCTGGTCACCGGACCGGCGATCAGCCAGAGGAAGGAGGGAGAGAACCAAAAAAAAAGTGGGAAAAAAATATAAAAAAGGAAAAAATATTAAAAATTCAAAAAAATATTAAAATATTATTAAAGTTGTCCACGTCGGCGGCAGTGACCGGCCAGCAAGAGTCCACGTCAGCAAATTCTAGTCAAAATTGGCCGGAATAACTAAATTGACACAAAAACAAAAGGTTTAGGACTGAATTGGCACCAATTTAAAAGGTTTAGAACTGAATTGATAAAAAAAAAAAGATTTAGGACTAAATTGGTGCTAATGCAAAAGGTTTAGGACTTTTTTGGCACTTTTCTCGAAGTTAATGGAACTTTGGATGTAACCGTTCAGTAAACATTTGTAATCTCTATTTGGAGCTTTCGTTTGTAACCTCCATTGATAACCATCGACTGTAGACTTTAAATAGCCACAAATCAAACAAATTTACTATATTTTAGTTGTCTTTACATTTCGGCATTGTATTTTTATTTTTCAAACTCGTATTATGAATCAAATTTCGGCGTGTTTCTTAGTTGTAGTTTATAGATCCGCATCACGGATTAAATTCCGGCTTGTATCTTGTCCTAGGTATTGGGCCGTCAATTAAATTCCGGCGTATCATCTTTGCATTCTTAGGCTTTGACATCAATTATATTATGGCATAGTTTGTTTACACTCGATTGCGTCATAAAGTCTAAATTTTTCAGGCCTTGTCGTCGATTAAATTCTAGCATGGTTTGTTTTTATACAATCCCATCCAAATTTAATTTGTTGATTTCCTTATCACCTGTGATATTTTCTATCCAAAGTCAGTGCAAAACCTATCTTTCGACGAAAGATATTTCATCGCGAGAGAAATTATGGGGAAGCATGGATTTACGTGACTCGATCGATACACATATGTCCATGGGAAGAGCATCACGTGATTTTACCGTAGATTAAACAATATATCATATATTATAATTATAGTTAAGTCTCTCAAACGCTCTTGATAATTCTTAATCCCCAATTACATCCAAAGTTTACATAGTTTTTAGCCTTTACAATTCCTCTCGAAACAATCTTTCAATCTCCAAAAGGAATTCACAAATATGATCACAGGATTTATTGACTCGAACACTAAGAGCTTCTCTTAGATTGTCTCAAAGCGTATTTCATGTAGAAGTCGCATCTCAAACAACCTTCCCAAACACAAAAAAGAAAAAAAAAACTAACTTTGTATATATAGACAAAAATAGGATCCAAAACACGAAACCTTTTTCGCAAGAAACGTATGAAAACCATAAAATCTATTCAAATCAGGAAACCCATTAGAATGCAATTTTCTTCACGGGCTCAAACTCGAGATATATCTTCAATAGAGTCGAATAGACTCGAACATGTGTTTTCCCGATGGGATTGCATACCGGCGATTAAATTAGACTAGAGTTCCATAAAGAGGAAAACAAAGTTGAAAATCACAAATATTACGGACACGTGCCTTTGCTTACAAAATGGTATACACGGCACTTTATATAGCTTTCTACACGACACCTGCACACGCAATATCGGGGCGGTATGACCCGAAACCCGGGAATTATACCCGGTTTCAACATCCGTTCGCATCGATTCCCGCGTGCTCCCCCGGGTTCTGCTGATTCCCCGTCTTCTTCACTTCTCTCTCCACGAACCGCTGCGAGTCCCGCGTGAGACCTGAGGTCCGGAGCTAGGCTCGGGTTCGGGTGGAAAGCGACCCGCGGGGTGTTCCCCCCCTCGCAACTCCTTTTTCTCGCTGCTTCGGGGGAGGCGCCCCGGTGGCGTCAGCCTCGGTCAACGGCGCGGGGCGACGGCGGGGCGGCGGCGGGTGGGAAGGCGTCGACGTCGTCGAGCACGTCGAGGGGATCGATCGGAGGCGCTGCTCTTCTCCGCCCGCCCAGCCAGGGGAGGGCCCCACCCTAGCCTACCCTAGCCTGCCCTGACATCATGTAAAACCTGAACTACGAGGCCCGGGAACGCGCCTCGGGAACTAGACCCACGGGCGTGCTAACGTGGAGCGGGGGCAGCGAAGGGTCACGTGCCCGACGTGGCGTGACGTGGGGCGCGGCGCGGTCGTAGTCAATGGGTTGTTTTTTCGTGCGTTCTGAGCTGGACTGGAACGCAGCTTTTGGGAAAGCGTGCGCCTAAATTCTGGCCGATTTATTATAATATTGCAATTTTTTTTTCTTTTTTACTGAAGTATTGTCTGGTGGATTAATTTCCAGCTGTAATTGATTCCTCTCGGGCGCCATCTTCTTCTCCGTGCATTGATCTTTGGAGCTTCAGCGCATGCCCCACCGTCGATGACTAACCTTTTAAAAGCAATCGCTGCGATAGTAATTAGGTTATCTTGGTCATGCATAATTATTTATCATGTTAAAAATCATTCATCGTACACTAATTTTTACATTAATTAGCACGATAACAATTGCTCCTAAGAATATAATTCTTGATGATAGGTAAAACTTTAGTCTTTACGATACATATGAGGTGGGGAAAATTTTCTAAAAAGTTGAAAATCTATTGTACGGTGGCCAAATCAGTCATGACCTTTTCAATTTAGCCAATATAATTATAAACCTTTTAACGATTTGTCAATTTAGACATTTCGGACAAAATCGATAACATGGATGCCGGCCGCTCTTCTTCCCTGAAGGGCCAGCTCCGCAGGTGATACGTGTGAATCGATTTCTAAGATGCATAAATCAGGGGACATGCTTCAAGTTTCAATCGAACATCGTGAAATATGCCCATTATTGTATTGTGGTTCTGAAGTCATATCCTCATGACGTGAAGAAACATGGTCCCCGGACTCGAAGTGATGACCTTGAAATCACTTCTGATAGTGCCAACATGCATGTCTTTGATCCGAAACCCACAAGCGAAATTTCACCCGGCAAACGCCCAAGCGGCACTACAAATGGGTTCTACGCCAATCGTGGATGCATAGCCTCCTATTTAACCATGAATTAGAATCCGATGTCGTAGCATTGTTCACTATCGTCGATGGGAAGGGGATGGTGACCCAAAACGGGAGACACGAACATGACATAACATCTGCAATTATGCTATGGCAGAGATGTACTTTTCGCCTGCAATTGGTTCAATCCACCGTCTTTCGAAAACGACTTTGAAACTTATAAGTATTGCACTGAAATATGCAATTTTAAATCTGCATGAGAGAATGACATTCTTCGACCATTGAAAGGGGAGTAAAGCGACATGTGAATGGCAAGTATTATCATATGTTGTTTAGCATATTTGCGAAATAGTCGACCCGGTGCACTTCGAGTGTCGTTCTCCTTGGTGTAATTGGCAAGACAACTATTTCACATTGTATCAGTTCAGGAATCTAAAGAGCAATCATCCACACCATGTCATGAATGAACTATACGAAGTAGGCGGATGTTCAATGATTGGAACCGTGTGGGCAGCGACACAACACGTCTCTCTCCGTCTCAACTGCCGAAAAAGAGCTGTTGCAATAGGCATTCAGCATCCATTCACTATTTAGTAAATCAGATGCGCAATTAGCTCAGCTCAACAAACAAAATGTGGGAGGTCAACTGGTGAAGAGAACGAGATGATCCATTTTATTATCAGACCTACCAAGCATAGAGTGCAATGCATGGCTCTACATAAAGCAGAATCGTCATCCATCATTTGATACACCTACAACAGGGTCATTACTATCAGAATCCGCATTCGAGTCAACCGAAGGTGAAACCAAACTGGTAGTCGAGGATGAGGTGGGTGAAACGACGCTGCCGTTCCCGGCATTTGCTGTAGCAGATGTTGGAATCAGCCCCTGAGCTTCCATTGCTTCACGGGCTGCTTTTTCCTTGGCCCTTTTGGCTCTTTCAAACACGTCTTCCTGTGGAAAAAAGTGATATGGGCATCGTTTATTCATACAAAACAACGAAGCAATTGACACTTACCACATACAGTAAAAAGACAAGATGCCAATACCCTATTTGTTACAAGGATTTTTCAACTGGTTAATCTGCAGATATCTACTGAAGTGGTAAAGACCAGCTTGAAAGATGACAAGAGAAGTTGAAACCATCTACGGCGAGATCTAGCAATCTCCAAAAATCCAGTAGAATGAGTGATTACAATTGCGTCTTCATACAATCAGGGAATTACCAGCCCTTGTTTACTCACTGTGCCACAAACTATTAGAGAAGGTTTTCAATTCCTTGTTAGAAGGTTTTTCAATTCGCACGACAGTTTCAGTTCAGACTCTTACAAATAAGTTCTATTCTACATACTAAAAGATATTGAGTAAAGCCACTAACAGGATCGTGGTAGTTTTAATCCAATTGCATCCTTCTCGTTCTTGATGATGATTCAGCTTCTTGAGAAAATGTACCCAGATAGAACTTTTTTTCTTCATCAATTTAGATTCTTTCTGGAGGGAGCAATCCTCATTGACGACTTCAGACCAACGAGCTTCGTAATCAAATTGCATCGAGGGAAGATTCATTTGGTAAAAACATGCACATCATTGCAAATTACCTGGAATTCTTGCACTTGCTTCTGTTGCTCAGCTTGCAACCTCCCGATTGTGCTCAAGAACTCCCCAACCGTGGACTCAATACGCTCGTTCAGCGCTTCAGCCAGAGCCTTCCCCAAGAAAAAAGCGTCCAACACGGTTCTGCTGTCATTTCCACCTGCACAATTTCAGCAAATGGGCTTCAAACAATGCAACAAGTGCACGATAACGATAAGGACAATCCGCCGTCCCCGTTTAAACAAAACCCCAGGTGACCCAATAACAATGAATTCGACAACCCCCTTTCCCCTTTCTGGAATCCAAGTCTTCTTTACTATTGGAGAACGTGTGCACAGCACTTTGAAAAGGACACCAGGCTGTCTTGAGAAGAATAGGCATAAACCATCGAAAGATTACTTTGAACGCAAACTAACAACAGGGGAATCCACAAGAAGTATGGTCTTTTCCCTTAATCATGTAATTATCAAAGATTCAACTCGTTTATTTGACAACAGGGCAAGATATAATGAGAGATAAAAGATTCTACACTCAGCTAAACAAGAGCTAATTGCACCCACGTAGAGCGTAGGAAGTTAGCTTCGTCTAACCGGAAACATCCGCCCGAGATTCGTCGTGCGTTTCAATTGATCCAATCAGACATACGATCTCCCCTCTGTTCACTTCAAACGGCAAGAATCGAACCCGATTCGCGAGGGACAGAGGGAGACAGAGCGAGAGAGAGAAACAAGCTCCGCGCCTTTCAATGCGGAACCAAACCGACCCATGCGCGCAAGAGGAAAATTCAAGTCACCTGGAGAAGGACCGCGGGGTCCGGTGCTGCTGCTACCACGTCGGACGCTCGTCCTCCGGGAACCGAGGCTCCCCGCGAGGCGCGTCGGAGGAGGGACGGAGCTTCGGGAGAACGGAAACGGCGAAGAAGGACGGAAGCGGCCATGGCTGCCCGACTCGGACCTGGGTTTCGGAGAGATTGCGGCAACGGCGGCGGCGGCGGCGGCGGCGGCGGGGTTCGAGCAATGAGCGGACATCATCCCGCAGCTCGTTCGCTCTCGCTCGCTCTGGTCTCTCTAACGGCAGGAACTCTCTCTCGCGTTCTTCCGCGTTTCTCGCTCGTGGAAAAGAGGCCGACAGACATTGCAGATATTTTTCTTTTCCGGGAAAGCCTTCTTTCTATTCGGTGTCTCGGACATTATTCTGGCCAAACCAAAAAATTGGAAAAAGAAATGTATTTGAAATCTTAAAATTTATTATAAAAGTGCAATTGAATTCTAAAACTTTTAAAAAATTACAATTAAGTCATAAAATTTATTATGAAAATGCAATCGAGTCCTAAAAAGTGTAAAAAGTAGGGGTGTATAAAGGAACCGGGAATCACCTGGACTGCCCGAAATCAAACTGGATCGCCCCAGAACCGACTGTTCCCATGAGGACCGGTCCGATTACCAATTCTAATTTATTAGAACCAGTGAGTACCGGACTAGTTCCCAATTCTAGGCGTGGAACCGCCCACCCGCCCAACCAGACCAAGCAGGTATTATATAATTTTTTAGAAAAATTTCAACAAAAAAAAAAGAAAAAATTTTTAGAAAAATAAAAACCATAAAATCCCTAATATAAAGCTCGACTCTCAACTCTCATCAATTCACTGCTGCGCCTTTAGCTAGAACCGAACCGGACTGGCGGTCTGGCTCCCGTGTAGATCCATGGAACTAACGGGCGGTTCTCGGTTTCAATTTTTTGGAACCGGTCTTTAGTGGGTGGTTCCTGGCTCCATGTCGGGAACCGTCAGCCCGAACCGCACTCACCCCTAGCAAAAAGGCAATCAACAAAAGGACTTGATTAGACTAATTTAACAAGTTTTAGGATTTAATTGCAATTTTGCAACAAGCTTTAGGATTTAATTGCATTTTTTGAAAGTTGCAGGACTCAAATGCACTTTTGTAATATGTTTTATGACTTCAAATGTATTTATCTCTTTTTTTATTATTATAATTTAATTCAATTTATATTTAAAGACAAAAAAAAGAGTAAAATTGGCCGATGAAAATAAATGAAAGGGTGACAGAAACAAAGAGTTAAAATACCAACGTACTACTGATAATCATACGTCTTGAAAATTCTTAAATGTCATCCAGTTTCTCTCATTTTAAGTCTTCTAAATTTTGAATAAACGTTTGCTTTTTAATTATCGAAGGTATAGCGAAATGTTGAATTAGGGGTGAGAAAATAATGTTGAATATTTTAATTCTCCATCGCAGTATATTATTACTTTTATTATTAATCCGTTATGATATTCACACCGAAATAAAAATAACCGTGCGGATTCATGGCATGTGTATGAAATACGCATCGTCCCAATTTTCAGAAAGACCAAATGATGCAGTAAACGAGAACTTCCTTTTTTTATGTGATTTCATTAAATAAAAAGGTAACAAAAAAAAGGTCAAACCACCAACTTTTTATTAATAATCGTACTTCTTGAAATTTCTTAATTGTCCTTGGCATTCTCTCATTTTAGTCTTCTAGATTTTGAATAGATGTTTGCTTTTACATTATCGAAGCGAAATTGTTGACACCTATTTGGTCGGTCGGAACAGAAATGTTGACTTAGGGGTAAGAAAATAATATTGAATAATTTAATATTCCGTTGAAGTATATTATTGCTTTTATTATTGATTCGTCATGATATTCACATCAGAATAAAAATAACCGTGCAAATGCATAGCGTGTACATGAAATACGGATCGTCTCAATTTTCAAAAAGGACCAAGTGATGCAGTAAAGAGAACTTCCTACTTTTATGTGATTTTAATTATTTTTTCCTCAAATAATCTCAGTTACTTATTTTACAAATATCATGTCCATTGACAGCATGCGTAAAATTAATAAAATCTTGCCACAATTATCTCTTTTCATGTATATGTGTACAGTCTCTTTGCAAGGTGTAGTTTTTCTCGTGTATTTATGTCAGCTTATTTTATTCGAATATTGCTAAATTGGATGATTTTTCTTAATTTTTTCAATGCCTCTTTCTTGCATATGCGCAAAATGCTTTGTACATCTTCGCTAATAATTAAAAATCGAGTCGATTAATTAAAAATTTTCAATTTCCTAATTCTGAATTTCTTATGTTCGGAGATTTGTGTGGAACATGTCAACATCGGCATTGAAAGTTCTGCAATATAGATTCCTATTTGTGTAGAAACAATTATGAATAGCTTCAAAAATATGGAAATTCTGTAGAGGAAATAAAAATTATAGAAATAGATTTCAATTATTGCAAGATAAGGAAAATTATTTATATTTAGAATCTATACAAGAGAGATTGATTAATACGATTATATTCGTAGTTTAAATTACTATATTGTCCATTGTTACGTAGAAATAATTAGGTAAGGAGTCCTTGACTTTTTCACGGCGTTTGATGTAGTTTCTTAACTTTTTATTATTTTGTGAAGTCGGACTAAATGCGATCCTTCCGTTAATTGGAGTTCAATGTCACATGTTTTTTGGCTAACAGGGGCCATACCGGCTTAGCAAACTGTGCATGGGGCGGAGTGTCCAACCCGATCAAAAGTTAATATTTCTATTTAAAAGAAAACTTATTCCTCTTCATCGCCACAACGCCGCTTGCTGGCCGGCCGCTCATCGCCGCACCGACCATCACCGCCATCCTCGTCCTATCGCGTCTTGCCACTTCCATTGCCAGACTCCCATGCTAGCTCAACGTTAGGTAGGGGTGTCAAAAACCAAATCGAAATCGGAACTTTCGGTTTTCAGTTTGGATGATGAAAAAATAATTGTTCTTTTCTTCTGGTTTGGGTTATTTCGGTTTGGTTCGGTTCGGTTAACCAACCGAACTGAAATTCTCAACAAAAATTGAATGCTCTATATCAATCCTCTCAAAATCGCCATGAGAAACGCTGATATCCGGTTTTCCCATATGAACTGAAATCCAAACCGATCCGATCCGACATATTCGGTTCGGCTTGAGATTCAGTTCTGTTCTAGCATACACCCTAACGGTTCGGTGAAAATCCGAACCGAAGCGTTCGACACCTGAGCCCGCCCTCTCTCTCTCTCTCTCGGCTAGGCGAATAGCCTCCATTAATGGAGGCCCTCGAGCTCAGATCCGGGCCGCGCGACCTACTTTAACCGAAAAGACGCGACGATCGCATTCCGGCGTCGCCAATTGGCACGATCAACCCAAAGATCCAAGAGCGCAAAAATCACGACGCGAGACAAAAGCACTGGCATCGGAATTTAACTAAATACAAACAGATTCCACCAAAGACGAGACCCAAGTTTCGTTCTACGTCCCCAGCTTTCTGTTTTTTCCTTTTCTTAATTCGGAAAAATTGTCGTAGTTGCGCCATCGTATCGGCTAAACCGATACGGGATGACGGAGACAATAAGGAAAAAAAATTCGTACTTTTTAATTTCTTAAGTCTCCATCAAGGGCATCTTTTTAATCATAATCATTTAAATTATTTCTCGGTGAAACATATCGCCTCACCTAATACCTTAAACCAATACTGCCTTCGCAATGGAAGAGAATCTAGGGATGGAAACTAGATCTCATCGGATCGGTCGACTCATGTCTCGATCATTATTAGAATATTTCTTTTTTTTTTTTTTGGGTGATGGACTTTCGTATACTAAAGTACGAACCTCGTAATTTCTACTCGAAATCTCGAACGTGGCTCATTAGATGATTGCCCAAAAGCCCGTTTTCGAGGCGTTTTTGCATTTTCCATCATCCCTTTAAAGTGCCGAAATGTGGCGTTCTCGACGGAGCCTTACAACATATCTTATGGAGCAAATCACCTTATTTATCTAGCTAACAAGAGAAGTATGGAGATTTCGGTTCGAACGCAAAACCATCTCGGTATAAAGCCCCAAACAAAGCACCTGCTCGGTAGATAAATGACATCCAATCTATTCAGAACAGAGCCGCGTAAAATCATTTCGACGGATAGAAACCAAATGGAAATTGCACCTGCTTTGCTTTTCATAAATATACATATGCTAAATCTCGAACGATTCGTAATTTCGATTATCTAACGCTGAATCGCTGCTCCGAACGAGACGATAAGGAAGGAAAAAAAAAGGAAAGCCCGAGCCCCGCGTCTTTCAAATTTCACGACCAAAAAAAAAAAGGGAAAAAGCCACCAAAAACCCCAAACTTTTCCACCTGTGACACATTTACCCCGAACTTTTTTTGTGACACCAAAAACCCCAAACTTTGCTATTTGTGACACATTTACCCCAATGCATTTAGTCTATGGGCATTTTCGTCTTTTTTGTATTTTCTTTTTTTTTTTTTTTTCTTTTCCGGCGAAGGGAGCCTCGCCGGCGTCCGGCGAGGGCTGCCCTCGCCGGATCCGGCGAGGGGGGCCCTCGCCCGACGGGCCGGCGTCGCCGGATCTGGCGAGGGGGGCCCTCGCCGGCGTCGAGCGAGGGTCGCCCTCGCCCGGCGTCGAGCGAGGGTCGCCCTCGCCCGGCGTCGAGCGAGGGTCGCCCTCGCCCGGCGTCGGCGAGGGCCGCCCTCGCTCGACGCCGGCTAGGGCGGCCCTCGCCAGATCCGGCGAGGGCGGCCCCCGCTGGACGCCGACGAGGGCCCCCTCGCCGGATTCGGCGAGGCTCCCTTCGCCGGAAAAGAAAAAAAAAAAGAAAATACAAAAAGACGAAAATGCCCATAGACTAAATGCATTGGGGTAAATGTGTCACAAATAGCAAAATTTGGGGTTTTTGGTGTCACAAAAAAAGTTCGGGTAAATGTGCCACAGGTGGAAAAGTTTGGGGTTTTTGATGACTTTTTCTCAAAAAAAAAAAAAAAAGAGGAGCTTTGTCCAAGACAAACAAAAGAGGCCTTTTTCAACCTCCTCTCCTGCTCCTCTCAATCAATCAAAAACCAATCCACCACCCAAATGAAAACGCCCTCCTGTCGACAAGAAAAAAGGCGAAGCTAAAACGGCGTTTAAAAAATCCGAATATATATTCCCGACCAAAAAACAAAAAAAAAAGAAAAGAAAGAAAGAAAATCCGGATAAATACAAGAAAAAAGAACAAAGAGAAAAGATGATCGGGCGACAGCGAGGCAATTCGCGTTAATTACGACGCGACGCCGGGTTAGCTTAACAAACCCCCGTCCCTCCCCAGCAAGAAATTTCAACACGCTACTTTACTTCGACCGAAGCCCTCTCTCTCTCTCTCTCTCTCTCTAGGACCCCCGCCGCCGCCGTCGCCGTCGCCGCCGCCGTCGAGCCGCGGAGAGGAGGAGGAGGAGGAGGGGGGGAGGAGAGGGGAGAGCGGGAGCGAGACGCCGTGCGGGATGGGGCAGCAGTCGCTGATCTACAGCTTCGTGGCTCGTGGCGCGGTGATACTGGCCGAGTACACCGAGTTCACCGGCAACTTCACCACCGTCGCCTTCCAGTGCCTCCAGAAGCTCCCCGCCACCAACAACAAGTTCACCTACAGCTGCGACGGCCACACCTTCAACTTCCTCGTCGACGACGGCTTCAGTAAGTGTCTCGCGTCCCCCCCTCCCCACCCCACCTTCGATCCGTCCCCCGTGGATCTCGGTTCTCCGAAGCCTTCCGCGGCTCTGATCTGTGCTGGTGCGCGCTTGATTTGGTCCGATCTGTTCCGCGCGCTTCGTTTTGGGGGGGAGTTGATCGTGTGCGCGGGGGAAATGGTGTGATCGGGACGGTCTCGACTGTATCGTTTCGATTCTTACGCGATTTGCGATGGTACTCGGTAAGCCGATGATGATTAGATCCGGCGTCTCCCGATGTATTCCTACGAAAAGTTCGCCGGAAAATACCGCTCGGTAAAAGTCTATCTGGTTGCGTTGACTTCGGATGAATAGCTGTGACTGAGCACGCCGACAAATTCTGCAGTTGCTCGCTTGATAAATCCTTCAGGTGCCCTACGCGATTGCTATAATTCTGCTCAAGTTTGATTGGAACAATGGTTCTGTAGGTAGCACAAAGCTGATCCGGTGAAGATGATACCCGTGCACGCGACCCCCCGCGTGCGCGCGCGCACACTGAACTTACTAATGCTCGGCTTCTCGGTTGTGCCTGAACAAACTCCGGAACCAACACTTTCTGTCATACTCATGTTAACATAGGATCCAAGACAGGATGATTCCCTTTACTATTTGGCTAGGTAGCAAAGCATATCTTGACTGAAAGAAGTGAACTTAAAAGGATGCAAATTACACCAATGTTGTGGAACCCGATCAGTTAACCTAGGGACCACTAACTTTTTGTGCTCACTGCTCAAATGTTTGGATTTGGGTCTCTTTTAGTTTACCCCTGGTAGCATGCTAAAGTTGACGAGTAAATTTTTGCAGCATACTGTGTGGTGGCTGTTGAATCCGTCGGTCGGCAAGTTCCAATTGCTTTCCTTGAGCGAGTCAAGGATGATTTTACGAAGAGATATGGCGGTGGAAAAGCTGCAACTGCAGTTGCCAAAAGCCTAAACAGGGAATTTGGGTGAAAATTTTTTTCTTAATCCAGTCTGGTTGGTTTTGTTCCACAGTTATGCAATATACTTCAGGATTAAGACTTTGTACTTGACATAGGCCCAAATTGAAGGAGCAGATGCA
Source organism: Syzygium malaccense (assembly GCA_031216405.1). NCBI lineage: Eukaryota > Viridiplantae > Streptophyta > Magnoliopsida > Myrtales > Myrtaceae > Syzygium > Syzygium malaccense. The sequence continues at coordinate 16,218,550 of CM062260.1, read as the reverse complement.
GTACTGTGTGGATCATCCAGAGGAGATCAGCAAGCTTGCTAAAGTGAAAGCCCAGGTTTCAGAAGTAAAAGGAGTTATGATGGAAAATATCGAGAAAGTAAGGCAAATTAGCAACTGTTTACGATTGCTCACTGATTATCTGAACACGAAGTTGATTTCTTCCTGTTGGGTTTTGGATTTTATGATATATATCATCAATCTCATTCTTGAACATACAAACTTTAAAGGGTTATAAACTTCCTTACTGATTTTATCCTGCTTTGCAGGTTCTTGATCGTGGAGAGAAAATCGAGCTTCTGGTCGACAAAACTGAGAACCTCCGATCTCAGGTAGGGAAATGCATGTCCTCTTGATGACTCTCTAGGAAGTTTAAATGGGCAAATCTCGGGTCGTTTTGTTTTAATCATGATCATGCTCGTCCTGTGTGTTCTGCTTAAGTTCCGCAATTGGTCAGACCCTCCTCTTGTTTTATGGATGAAGAAAAACCAGCACAGGTTAAAATATATCCGATCTTGACGTTGAAGGATTGATAATACACGGCATCCTGATTTAGAGAGAAGATTAGATTAAGGGATTGTATTTGGTTTATAGCCTGTGTAAACTGTGTTAGATACATGACTAGTACCCTAGCATGTCAACACCTGTGCATGTACACGCCTCTCCTTCCATAACAAGTGCATTGTTTAAGTAACCGGTTAAGTAAAAGCCAGGGGGTGAAACGCATGGTTGCTTTTATTTGGTATTTTCATCAAGCACTCGCAGTAGTCAATAATTTTGCCGGGGGTGATATTGATGTCCCTTAAAAGGGTTCCTTTCTGGTGATTCTCCTTAGCTCCTACCGCTCAAAATTTGTCGGAATAGTTGCTTTTCTTTTGGAGAGTTCCCCATTCTCTTAAGCTGGAGCTGGATTTGCACTCAAACTCTCTCTTCTTCAGGCACAAGATTTCAGGCAACAGGGAACTCAGATCAGAAGGAAGATGTGGCTGCAGAACATGAAGATCAAGCTGATCGTATTCGGCATTTTGATCGCTTTGATTCTCATCATCGTCTTATCTATTTGTGGCAACCACAAGTGTAAATAAATTTTGGTGCTTTGAAGAGATTATATAGTTTCCAAGTCTCACACAGTATGGACGCGCGTTCTATTTGACAGTATTTAATCGCTGTGTATAGTCTTGTACTGTGAACTTCTGTTCTAGCGAGTCTCAAGTGTGCTTTAACTTTCTGGTTCTTGAGATGTCTATTGGAGTATTAATTTGGTAGAATTTTTTGTGCGCATCAGTTTAATAAGGGCGGTATGCTCTTCACCTGTTTCCGATTTGAACTTTTCTTGATAATAGCCTCCCTCATCATTACATAGCAAAGGAAAAGTGCTAGGGGTAAATATTTTTCTGTTTCTGTGAACTCTATCATAATCGGACCGGCAATTCTCTAGATTACATATCTACATTGTTGAATCCCTCCCTGGTTTTGAGTTTTGACACGATGAATATGTCGGAGCCATAAGTTGGTATTTTTACCAAAGCAACCAATACGACAGCTGAAGCCAAAACCAGAACCAGATTGTCGATGTCAGATCCACATATGCTTCGTTATGTGAATTAAGGGCCTGTAATCCCCAGGTGACCACCCTCTGAACCGTGTCAAAATCAGAGTAACTCTGCTAATCGGGGGAAAAATGAAATGATGCATTAACACAGCGATTATTGTGTAAATGCCGCCAATGGAGACCAGTCATTACGGCTGCCCCCGGAAGTGGCAAGAAAGAGAGAAACTCTTCCTCATGACGAGATGACAAGCACAAAGGTGTTCTTTCAGACATCGATTTCTATGTTGTCGATCAGCCTGACCTTCCCAAACCAGGCGGCGACACAGAAGACGACGGGGCTCCTGATTTCTTCGACTGCCTCTAAACTCTCTTGCTCTACAATCTGCAGATACGTAACCATGAAATTAATAGATACGTTGGAGTACTGACAGTAGGATTCATGTTACGATACCCACCACCAGAGAGGGAAATCTAATGAGGGTTGACCATCTGTTCTTACAATATCGAGTTTTCAATATTTTAACAGTTCTTAGGAAGCAACATTCATTTAGAAAAAAAAAAGAAGCCTTTCTTTAGAACGAATTGCACTAAACTTGTAGAGTAATGAGCCTTTGTGCATTCTTTTTTCCTCAATGGATTGGAAATAGCCAAATACTTTGGTTGTGCAGATATCAGGTCCCAAATTCAACTGGTACCATAGAATTGAAAGCAAAGACGCAACTCCAGCTCCTTGCTTGTTGAATGCAACCAATTACTCTCAAACTCATCATTTGCCACTAGTGCTACACCATGTCCTCATCAACCGATTCACAGAAACATCTTATATTTAGAAACTTCGTCAATGAATTAAAGAAGCAGGGCATTTGTCTCCATGTGCTATGTTCTATCACCTTTGAAACCATGGCTATTCTACCAACTATATCTTGACCTAATCCCACAGTGTAAGGGAAGCAAATTATCAATTCTATCTCATCATCAGACCGAGATATTCCACCATACAGACAAATAATTTGCCTAAAGAAATTAGCACCTCACCTCAGCATAATCAATCTTCCCACCAGCTTCCTGTATTGCTTGGATGACGGAGTCCTTTAAATTTTGGCAGTTAACTTGACCCTTTTCCGTGGCAGATTTAGCCCTTGACAATGACCTGCTTATGGACAATGCCTGCGTCGTACTGCAGATGTTACAATAAAAACAAGGTCCGAACTAAAAGTTATCACGTCAGCAACTGCACCTCCAACAATTCTCTCGATTGAGAAAATACCGTCTAAAACTAAGTTGAAGAGTAACGTGTAATACAAAGCATTCACATAACTTAATAAAAGTCGAGAATAGTTGACAAACTTTTGTCAGAAAAGTGAATGAAAGTATACTAAAAAGACGAAGTAAAAAAATCTCCATCTCCTTGTGTGACGCAAGATAAAGAGCATTTACAAATTCTACTTAAGTGAATGATATAGAGAGCATTGAGGAACCTTTTCCCTTTCTTCAGGTGAGAGATGCACATTGCGTGAGCTCAGTGCAAGGCCATCATGATCTCGCACGACCTCAGAACCAATCACTTGTATGGAAAAGTCAAGATCTCGAACCTGTGGCAGGCACAAGGAAAGAAATGATTAGCAAAAATACTTACAATCCTGTTAATCATCAACAGTGCAATTTCCATTAAGCCCTTCATAGATGCAAGTGCGAATAAACTAGACAGACTACACAACCAAGAACAGAAACAGAAAAACGAGTTGAGTGAACATGACCAAGCCCATATCGTAAACTTACACGTTAAGGCAAGATTTGTGAAATAAAATAATAAGCATTGAAGTCAGATGCCAAAACACATCATTGGCAAATTGATTCTCGATCAGTTTAAACAGTGTTAGAGTAACTGATGGCAATGTCAATTAATCATGGCATTTCGAACATTCTAGCCCACCTAATAGCAAGAACGTGAAAAGTAAATTTTCGGACTAATGCACAATATTGTCAAAGTTCCTCACGCCGAATTATTCAACATAGTTGTAACAGAGTAAAGATCCTAATTCGCAAATATGTTTCATAGCCAGGCAGCCTCAAACTCTCAGTTCAGAAATATGAAGTAAATGCATCTCATATGTTGCAGTAGAACATCAAAAGAACAACAGCAATCCAAATCATTAGCGACCAGTCTTCACACGAGCATAGAACAGAATCTTTCACCTGTGGCTAAAACACCATCAGATTTTCAAATTAAATATAATACTACCACTCTGCTAATTGAGTCATAGTTACCACCAAAAACCGTCTGACTAGTTCGAAACTGGCATGAACTGACAATGACTATATTCTAGAAGCAAGTCTATCATACAAATTGGAAAAACAATGTACTTTTCTCAGAAGCAGCCCTTCTTTCCTGCCGCACCCAAATTAACAATGCTCGAATCGAATAGAAGAGACTCACCAACCGCCGAATGATCCGCCACTGCTGGTAATCCTTCTTGCCGAACACACCCACATCAGGCTCCACAATGTTGAACAGCTTGGTGACCACAGTGGCCACCCCTCTAAAGAAAACAGGCCTGCTCTTCCCACACATGCCCTTCTCCAACCTATCCACCCTCACCCACGTCTCGTGCCCCAAACCCTTCTCCTCCAAACAAGACACGGACCCATTACCACCACTATCACCACCACCACCACCACCACCACCGACCCCGCCGCCAACCTCGCGTTGACCGTAATCGTAAAGATCGTGGGGATGGAAGACCACGTCCACACCGCCGGGAACAGCCCTGAGCTTGCTCAGGTCGCCCTCGAAATCAGATGGGTACGTCGAAAGATCCTCGGAGGGGGCGAACTGGCGGGGGTTCACGTAGACGGAGACCACGACGACGTCGGCGCGGCGGCGGGCTTCCCGGACGAGGGACAGGTGGCCCTCGTGGAGGAAACCCATGGTGGGCACGAGGCCGATGGTCTTGCCCTGGCGTCTCGCGGACCTCGACCACTCCCTCATCTCGGCCTTGTCCGTGATGACCAGCGGTAGTACTTTGGTGGACGGCGCCATTGGCAGACCGCCGGGAAGAAGGGTTAGGCAAGGGAGGGAGGGAGGGAGGACCAGAAATTGGCTAAGGCCGAAAGGAGAAACGTGGCGGCTGCTTCAATGGATTGAGCTGCTGCTGTTCGGTGGTTGAGTCATTGAAGAAAAGCGTCGCAAAAGCGAAAGGAGATGGAGGAAGAAGATGGGCAAATCTCGGATCGTGGGATCATGATGCCGCGCATGCGGCGGCTGGGTTTGCAGTCAGAAACGGCGACATTCGTATTAGGTCGAAATAATGACGCAAATGCTCCTTGATTCTTGTTTCAATACGCAACGCAGCCTAAACTTTTAATTTATTTAACGTGATTTCTAAATTTTAATTTAATATATAATATAAATTTTAAAATTTTAATTTATTTAATGTCATTCATGAATTTTTAGTGCACGTTCAATTTAATCATTGGACTTTATGAAAATATTCGATATAATCTCTGAACTTAAATTAATTGAAAGACTACATCGAATATTTTCATATAGTTCGGGGATTAAATTAAATATGCATCAAAAGGTTAGAGACGATGTTAAATATTGTGTTAAAGTTGATGGACTACATTGCACATTAAGTTAAAGTTCAGAGGTCATATTGAACAAATTAAGAGTTCGGAGACCGCATCGCACATTGGGCCAAAGTTCAAGTACTATTTGTGTTTCCTTCTTAGTTTGAACTTGTTTTGTTTCGACTTAAATAAAAAGTATATTTAAAAATTTTATTTAAATTATAAAAAAGTTACGGAACAATTATACGATGATCTATTGAGTAACATTTTAAGGAGTCCTAAAAATTTCGGGAGTTTCAAAATTTAAGAAAAAGTCAAAGTGTATGTGCTGCTGAGAATCAAATTAAGTAAAAATTAAGAAGCAAAAGTCAATTCGGACGTGTCTTTATAAATTGACATATCGAGTAATATTATAAACTATTATTATTAAGTTTCGTATCGTATTCGTTTATTATCTATTGGTTTTCTGTCTATTCATTTCACTATCATTTTTATTATTCTATACTCTTGCTTGTGCTCCCAATCAATATTTCAATTATTCTAGATCATTACATCCATCAATAATTCGGACAGTGTTAGACATTGAATGGGATATCCAACCATGTGTAAAACGCTTGTGTGTCAGAGTAATGAATGATGATTAATTAGGGTTGGTTCGTTTTAACGTACGAAAAGTAATTACGTATTTTCCATCTCAATGAGAAAATTTATGTCAAATCCGTAGAAAATATGAAAACTATCGTAGAAAATAAATCATAATATATATAAATTCAAGTATCCTAGGCGTTCTCTATAAGTAAAAGAATACTTTCTTTCACTTAAAGTACACAAATTTATGTGATTTTCAGTGAAACTTAAATTGAGAACTTACTCATTCTTTTTTAACGTAACGAATTATATCCGTGTGAGAATGTTTCGCTTTTTATCTTATTTCATACATTTCAATTAGTCAATTTGTGATGTAACAAGTCAATTATCATTATATAACAAAAAAACGATAAAGCAATCAGCTAGGGCATTAACACGATTCTATTATAGTATACTAATGAATATGATATTCTTTTGATTTCTAATTACACAGCACAACATAGTAACAAAATGCAAGTATCGAATTCGATATTTTCACGTAGTATTATAATCTTTGGGATAATGACATAAATGGTTCTAGAACTTGGTCCAATTTGCAATATTAGCCCTAAACTTTTAATTTGCACAATGTTGTCCCTGAAATATCGATAAATATCCCAAGTAATTTCTAGACTACATGAAATTGTTTAAAAGTTTAAGGCACCATATTGAACATCGGATCAAAGTTTAAATATTACATCGAACAAATTAAATGTTCACGAACAACAGTACACACTAGATCAAAATTCAATGATCAATTGTGTCATTTTCGCACAATCTTTTTATGTCGAGAAAGCACAAGCCTCGTGTAAACTCAGACCCATAAAGTACATAATTAATGAAATATCCCAGTTGATTTTTTCCCTAACTTCCTAGCCTCGCTTGTGCCTTACGTGCACGTGTGTTCGTAAGACGAGAAAAAACCAGAGAGAAGGTAAGATTTGGAAAGGAGCAAGCACGACACAATGGAAGAGCTATGGAAGATCTTCCTCGTCTTCCCACGAGTGGACATGCAGGTAAGCAAGAACAAATTTGGCGGGGGTAAGAGAAGAGAGTGCTTGGATCTGGATTGTCTTCGCAGGAGCAATATAAGATGAGTAGGATTCTGAAGGCAGAGCATCGTTGCAATACTCAAAAGAGTTCTCCACTTAAATAAACAATTTTGCGCAGAAGGAGATATTTCATTCAATGAACAATTTAGGTAGCAACGAGTCCACACAGACATGCAACCCAGTATGAATGATGTTCTTCGGACTCGTGCCGAATCGGATATGCTTGCACGTCCGTTCCATCTAAAAGGAAACAAAAAATCAACGAAAGAAAGAAAGATGCGCCTACGAATATATAACTGCAAAGGCGGCATATATTCACATAAATCGGTGGAATTTAATGGTCAGATCATCACTTTGTCAAGTCCACTAAACAGCATCTTCCATCATAGCTCTGTACATGGGAGGTTAGAGAGAGAGAGAGAGAGAGAGAGAGAGAGAGACAGAGAGACAGAGAGAGAGAAGGGTGTTTGCAAACACCAGAGAAAAATGGTTGGCCAAAGAACCGACAGGTGGGAAAAGAATTCCACAAAAAGGACTTAAAACTCTAGGCTTAAAGCCAAAACTTTGACCAATAAGACCTTCCCCATCCATATCGCCAGGGAAAAATAAACCCACAACAGAACGCCACTGTTAACCGTTACTTGCCTTTTATAAACACCATACTCTGCTAGAAGTTCAATTCACTTGCCAAGGCAAGCATTCAGAAAGATGAGGAGACTGGTCTCCGACTAAGCCTGGTAGTGACCACCTCTAGATCGACCACCCATCCTTCCACTACCACGTCCATAGCCTCTGCTCCCTCCACCCCTGCCCCTTTCATACCCAGTGCCTGTTGACAGGCCAAGTCAAGCGTTAGGCATGGATTTGTTTTCTCGAGCATGCCCAATCGAAAAAAAAAAAACCCAATAAGCAAATGACTTGTAAAGGAAGTAGGATCCAGACCAAATGTTTCTTGACAAAGTGAAAGAAATACTGGACATTGACTAGATGCCATCTAAATCAATCACTGGAGTGAAGTGATCCACACTGATAATTGGACAGGATCAGATAACCAGAGAGAGCAAACAAATAAAGCAAACCAGATCAGATTTGATTAATTGTTCGAGGATCTAACTTGTACCAGAACAGACATGACTGGAAGAAAGGATAGGGAGTACTCCCTTAATCTTCTACCGCTTCTCCTTGAATATGAAGAACAAAAAAATAAGAAGTGAACAAGCTTACCACGGTAGCCCCAGCTTCTGCCTCTGCCACCTCCTCGGCCCCAGTTTGCATAGCCACTATTATCTATTTGATGATGATAAAAGATCAACAAATTATAAAAGAAGAGAACTAGAGTGACTCAAAAGCTGTCATTACACGTTGTACAGCAATATGAAGATCTACCTTGAAAGTATCCATCTTGGTAGCTTCCGTATCCTCCCCTGTTCCAGCTCCGCCCTCTCCCTCTACCGCGACCTCTCCCCCGACCATACGAATCTACAACGAAGAGAGCAGTCAATTGTCAATGTCTAAAGGCACAACTGCTGCAGGCCATAAGAGAAACCAGTCTTACCTTCATTATAAGTATTGTAGGGGACACGTCTTTGTCGAGGTTGAAGCTGCTGATATTGGGTCCGTGGCTTTGCTTGCTCCACTTGAAAGGGTGCTTGGTAGCTGAAAATCAGCTTTCATTATATAAAATAATCAAGACAAATAAATTATTTAAAACACTTCCCGGAGCAATGAGGTAAGGAGGCATTGCATAAGGAAAATAAACAGATATTATAACAGTCGAAACAAAATATATACCATTAATTCCGCTCAGAATGCAACTTACTTAACACGAAATGTGCAAAAGAAACAAATTGCGGATTTTCTATCCAGTAGTGACTTCCTCAACTCATGTAGATGGATGTCATTGCCATGAATTACTAAGTCCTAGTGACGTCAAACTTACCCAGGCGAATTCTTGTTAAGCTCCTTAGTAGACAAGGTGATTGAGATCACTGAGACATGCCGAGTCATCTCCACACTGCATGAGCATTCAAAAAGGGCTTCACACCCTCGCCGCACAGTTCAGAGTAAGATTGACAATTATTCAAGGCAAAATTCTAGAGTAGGAACCTACGGTACAAGCCCCTCTTCAATGGGCTCCCACACATCAGTTATGCTGACTGAGCTGATAGCAGTATCTTGATGTAACCGAGGTATTCTTTTCTGCTCAGGGAGGAAAGTGCTAATGAGATGTTGATTTTGTTGTGTCATTTTCCCTTCCAGAAGGGAAATCAAAATTAACCGAGAGGACATAGGAAATGACACTTACTTTCATAATCTCCGTGATGGCTACTGTTTTGCTGATTGCTTGTCCCATTGCCTTCAATACAATTTCTCGCATGCGTCTTTCCTTCATATGTAAGATCCTTTTACATCGTCAGTTAAGTTGGAAGAGCGAAATGAACCACTAACATAGTCATTCTCAACGACAAAAACAGCCATATTTTTACATTGAAAGACAATGCTTTATATAATTCTTTATTCGCTAATAATTATTATACAAATTTTTTAATGATTATTCCACAGAAAATTCAAGACATGAAGAATGACAAACTTCCATCACAAAAATCACCAGAAAATACAAATAAATGGTAAAGACTCAACCAGAAATAAAACTGAACAACATGCCATGACTATATTACCAATCAACCTAGCCTTTGCAAGATGTCCTAACAGCGGTAAGCATCCAAAAAGGTAGCAAAAAATCCAACAGAAAGCACCAAAAGACAGAACGGCTTGATAAGTGGGGAGCACAAAGATCACTGAATAGGACAAACCACATAAGTAAAACTTACCGTGTAAACAGATAGATGGAAAATCGACATACAAGCACTGATTGCAAAATAATTTAAAGCAGATAAGGCAAAGTAACTCATTTCGATCTAAAATTTATTTCCTTCCTATGAATCTATTGATTGTCCTAACAAATAATAGGACTTCAAATCAAATTACTTCTCACCATTAAAAATATTTATTCTCTGAACCTTTCAGGGTTGTTATTCCTACATGGAGGACATAAAAGACGAGGGCTGTTCTAAACTATTACCACAGATTAGCAGCTCTCCGTAATTGTCTAGTCAATATCTTTATGCCTTCTGATGAGTATGCACGACACATTTTCTCTCTCGCGAGCTGATTGTAAAGATAGGGCAATACAATGGCTGGACCCCTGTGCCCGGAAATCCAACTTCTTCCCATCAAACCCATAAGACCTTTCCAAGAATTCAGTTTCCCTGTACAAGTAACACTGAACGGAGACTTTCTTCCTCGGTCCAATGCTATTGGCCATCATTCGACGCTCAGGCACGGAGCATTGCACACTTGAATCAAATGATAAAATGCATCGAAGAGTCTCAGCTTAACGCCTAAGACGTCTCCCACGCTAGTTACTTGACTTCGACCCGCATTTCCACCAAGAACATGCACAACTGTAAAAACCTTACACGAATCAAAACCTTAACCATCCCCACACGACACTTCAAGGACACTCCCTAGCCACGCACGCATGAACAATGCTGCCCCACATCTTCCCCGAACAAAACCAAAATCACAATAGCCTAAACCTCTAAACGCCACAGCAAACATACCGAAAAGAAAAACGAAGAGCACGAAAGATCATGATGCACCTACAATCGAACTCCGACAAAACAAGACCCCAGAGCACCGCCATCAAAAGCAGCATTGCAGACCACGTCCGGCGCAGCACGCACAGCGTTCCATTTTCTAACGAGAAACATCCCCAGCAAAACAGCCACGAAGCACACAGAAACAGGCGGAGAAGGACCTGGAGGAGAGCGGAGGCGTAGCCGATGTAGTTGCGGATGAGTCCTTGGGCGGTGATCCGGATCTCGTTCTCGAGCATGGGCGATTCCTGCCGCTTCGGCCTCTCCACTCTCTGGTACCTGTCCATCCCCTCCCCCCCTCGCTCTCCCCTCTCGAACGCGAGCGTGCAGGGAGAGATTTCCTAGGAAACCAAAACCCTAGGAGAGAGCGCGAGAGCGAGTTCCTGCAACAGTGTGCGGTGCGAGAGTGGCACTGCCGTGTTCTTGCTGCTGCTGCTGCTGCTTCGACGGCCTTCGGCGCAACGCGGCGCCGTTTTCGAGAGGGGAGAATCCCGTTTCGACGGGATCGCGTCGGGGCCGGGCATTTACGGCCGGCCTCCCTCCCCTCGCGGGGCGTACGGGGTAACGGAGATTGTTACCCCTCTGGAGTTTTACGCCCCGGAAGCCCGACACGTGGCGGGACGGAGGTCCGTCATTGGCCTTGCCGTCGAGACGAGGAACGAACGGTCCGAAGCTCGCGGCGATAAAAAAATTTTAAAAAAAAATCCAACTTTTTCCCCGAATGGTGTCAATGTGGTAATAATCTCGAAGTTGAAGGGCTAAAAACTGAGGACGAAAATGAAAGTTATTTCCACTGAATCATCTTTACAAGGAAGACGTAGACTAATAAAACAAGAACTCAGTAGTGTTGACTTATCAATTCCCCTTACTCAAGTTTGGTTTTGGTTGAACGATCTTTACAAACCAGAAGCGGTTCGCGAGATGAAACGGGCGTCGGGTCACGGTCGGATCATTCATCTGCCCATAACATAACGCGCAATTGCCCCGCCGTCGAAGGTGTAGTAGTAAACCCAGTTTGTCGGCTGCATGATTCGGTTCGGCGATTCTAAGTGTCGGGATTGAATCTGTACTGCTTTCGAGCTCAGTTTGGTTGTGATGTAAGGTTAGCTCGGATCGCATTGTCGTGTCGGCACAAAAAGCTCGACCCGGCACGAGTATAGTGATCCCTGAAAGAAATACGTACACGGTCTCTGGCCTTCCTTTTCGAATGGCTCAAGTCCCATTGCATGATTTTTGCCAGAGTCCAGATTGAAGTTGTTCTGAACAAGATGTTCTAGATCGTGGATCTTGCGGTGACTACATTAGCTTATCGCGATTTGAATCTTCATTATGTACACACTGATCCGAAACCTATTCGAATGATCCATTACAAGAAGAGTTAATTTACGCGGGGTACATTCACTTTTCCGATCTGTCCATCTGAGCAACGAATAGGCTCTAACATTTCTGTACGACCAGCGGCGAGCGGAAGTCCCGTTTCGCATCAGAAGCGAGCTGATTTTCCTGTGAATAGATGGAGCCTCTTCTCGTCCCGGCATTTCACAGCTCTAGCACCACGACTGTCCACAAAACAAGAGAGTCGGGTTTAGTCTTTTCGCGGCTTTATTCGCAGTTAAAACATGCTGCGAGTACAGCTTGATGGATTTGTAGAGCACTTACACTCTGAGTCTGTGGTGATCCAGTTCCCTTTTCTTCGAAGGCACTGATCTGTTATGTGTGGTGGATTTGAATCTGCCGATAATCGGCTAGTGATCGGATCGATCCTCGCTGAAGCTAGAGAAATGGCCGAGTAAGATGTGGAAATGGTAGAGCAGCTGTCCACGTCCCATCTGAAACTGATCTTCGGAGATTCGTTGCTGAATTGGTCATCATCTGGTATCGCCTTGAGGGCTCCCCGTTGCCGGAACTGTAATAGCTGAAATATGTTCTATTCCAATTAGGACTGCGAAAAGCGATCGTTTTAGAGGTAACAGTAGCTGATGAAATGCTTCGACTTGTCAGAAGTATGCATGAATTTGGTTTCTTTGATTCATTTCATTTTGGCATGCCGAGTCCAAGCAAATTAAAGCATATTGTTAATTAGAAGGAGATTAACAATTTCTCACCTTTCGACTGATGAACTTTCCGCCCTTCTCGGCTTTTGAAGCGGCTGCCCATCTCAAGAGCTCCTTCATTCTTGAGATGGCCTTCACCTTATCACCCTTAACCTTCTCCTTCTTCTCAGAAGTGCCGGATTGGTCATTTGCAGTAGTTGCTGAAGAGGCTAATGCCGTGTCGCTGATTGGCAAAACCTTGTTCCCACTGTGAGCAGCGCCGGAATCTGCCTTTTGGCCGATAATGCTGAGCCCTCTTGTGATATCTTCTTTCTTCATTCTTTTTGCGTGGATTGGATTTTGTCTCCGGTGTACGCTGCTGAGTCTCCTCAAGTTGATGGTGCTATAGAAGCAAGCCTTAGCAACATCTTTTCTGCATAATATGGCAAACGGAGCGAACTTTGAGTGGCCCGATTTGGCCTTCTCTTTTCATCTTGGTCTCCGGGACTTCTCGAACAGAACTATATTTTTTCCTTTGCCAGCTTTTTGATCTGAAGAAGAAAGGACATCATTTGCATAACGGGATCAGAACTCGCCACATAATTAACGAGCAATTACCGTCATCTTTCTCGAAATGACATATGATCGCCGAGACACTTACCTGAGGCAGTATTCTTACAATCTGTCGAACTGCAAGAGTTCCCTTTTGCTTGCTCTTGTGATACCTTGAACAGCCACCGGAGGATCCGACATGTAAGGTTCAAGTAAAAGGGACTCGCATGAGCAGCTTTGATGTGATTGGAAAAATGTTTATCGTTTTTTTCTTACAATGACATGGTAAACACTGAAGGGTGTGAACCTGCATGTCTATGCTTTGTGCTATGTCAAAGCCCTCCTGCTTATATAGCTGCTCAGTGCATGAGATGATGGTGATCTAGTCTTGGTCAAAATGTGACAGAAGAGGAGATCTGTCTGTCCTGTCCCTATGCCTCAAAAGATTCCTTCGTCTATGTCTTGTGGCTTGTTCTTGTGCTCTTATGGGGAGGTCAAGACAAAAGAAGGGCTCACGGAATGTGAATCTTAGGGAAGATGAGGGGAGACAACCAGGCAGTGAGTAAGGGATGGTTGGCTTATGATTGCTGGTAACATGGGAGGGCAACTTTATTTATATAAGGTGATCATGTGGTGGGTGTTAAGGAGAAGAGTTTTGCATTTAATTAGGTTTTGCTTCACTGTTTAAGGTCATGGTGGCATTTCTCCTTACCATACATTTGTGTGTACATAATTCAGTACATCGATCCGCGCGGTCCCCGAGAGGCGGGTCACATTCTAGGGCAATCTCATGGATCATTACCCATCATTACCTTCTTGCTAGTGAATTGGGGATTGATTGATCTGAGTAAAACAGCAGTGATGGTTGCTGTAGAAGAAGCGGATCATGCTCATCATAGGATTGGCTTGGTACGGAGGGTGTGAGATGTTCCTGTGCCATTGACTTTGAGACTAGCAAAAATGGGAGACTCAAAAGGTGACCCTTCAAGTAGATGGACAAAAGGACGGTATAAAAAGAAGGGGGAAGTACTATTTGCAAGGATTACATAAATGAAATCCTCCCGGGAATTGCAGTACTTCCACCAGCAAAAGAACGGGGACAAAAGATTTTCAATGACGGATGTTTGAGGCAACTTGTGAGCATAATTCGATTTCTCTTTTGAGGGATCGCCCTCTCTATTCCGGTGAAGACTCGCGGCGATCTGTACACATGCTTGACCATTCCATTCATGCCACTGCCTAGGATTTTCCTCTTCCTGAGCCCTGGCATGGTCAAACATTTTCCATCTACTAATTGAAGCCAATTCTCCCTCCAAGTGCATGTCAAAGGAAGATGTTCCCTTTTTCGTTGATCCTCAAAGTGCTTGGCAAAATCAGGGACCTCATGTTCTCAAAAGCCAACAATAGCCACACACCATCCGCCGACTATAGAGCAAGGACCTACATCACAAGATGCGAACACCATCCGTATCTTGCCTAATCCATGAGATCGCCGGTCATGGGATTGAGATTTAGGGTGCGTTGGGCAATCATTCTGTTCTCGAAAACTAATTCTGCTCAGAAATGATTATTTTTTGTTTCATGCCTGGGAATAATTTCTAAGCAATTGAAGGCATTTGGTAACTGCCCAAAATTTCTATTATTGGAATAGAAAAAGATCATAAATGCGTTTGGTAATTGCACAAAATTTCTTTTTATTAATAATATTTTGAATTTTTTAATATTTCTTTCTTTTTTTATTCTTTTTTTTCCTTCCCCTTCCCCTTCCTTGGCCATGGCCAGGTCGCCGGCACCGGCCACAGGCCAGGGCCGGCGAGGGCGTCGCAGCCTTCACCGACTCCGGCGAGGGCTAGACCCTCACTGCCCGGGCGAGTGCCATCCTCGCTAAATCTGGCGAGGGCTGGACCCTAGCCACCACTTGGATGAGGGCCGCCCTCGCCGAATCTGACGAGGGCAGTGACAAGGGTCTAGCCCTCGCCGGCCCTGGCCTGTGGCCGGTTGCCGGTGGCCGACGACCAACCACAGGCCAAGAAGAAGAAGAAAAAAAAATTATTTTTCATTTTTTATTCTTATTCCCAATTTGCTTCTTGATTCTGTTCCAAAACTGATTTTTGGAATAAATTTTTGCAAATTTGTGCTAGGGAACAAAAAATTTACCAAACGGATTTTTGTTCTAAAACTGATTCTGAGAACATAATAGAAATTGTTACTGTTTGACAACTTGCCAAACACGCTCTTAACTTCCTATGGTGGACCTCCTCGTCGAAACAAAAAGAACAAACTTGCTGTATTTACAGATCTTCAACAAGATTATACCAACCCAATGTGGTCCTCTCATTCGAAATGCTGTCATAACCTCTCTCTCCCAACATGTGGGTTGACAGCAGAGCATGTGGGGAGGAGATATTTCAGGATGCGAACACATCACGCAGGGGCTACAGACAGGGATGCAGTTGGGGGGGGCGGGGGGGTCACATGGGGGCCTGTGTAGGAAAATGTGTTTATAACTGAAACGCTCTTTCATTAATTATTGTCGGTATCATCCCGTGCTCCAACCTTCCTAGCCCATCACTCTCACAGGGTACAAACTACAAGGACACCCCGCGACCTCACCCCCCAACAGGCACAGTGACGTGGCGCTCTCCTAGCCATCTTTTTGGCACTCGGGCCGACGTGGCCTCATCCCACTGGTCGGATGTGTTTGTGCACCTTGTTCTTACATCTATCACCTATTCTCCATATATTCCGCGTGCGTACAATCGGAGGTGTTCTTCCTCCTATAAAAAGGAAACTTTTCTAGCTCAAATGGATACAAGAGCCGCAGTGAAGGGGTCCGCGAAATGGGATTTATACCATCCCTAGCCAGGTGACCGTCAATCCAACATGGTTTACAAAGCACCATTTACGCACATAAACAGAGAGATCCACTCATTAGAAAGGTTGTTACCTGGAACAATTAAAGCTGACATTACAGATCATGTAGTAACCTTGCTTCAAAATCTACTCGAAGCAGTAATTACGATGAAGTACCGTGCTATTTGCCTCTCCGGTCTTTAGCTTCGATTAACAACACTCACTGATAAAGAAAAACCGGCATGATTCCAGACTCCAGGTCGGACCCAATTCGCAATGTCACATACCAAAAGAAGCTCTTCGCGGAGACTCAAAATTCAGAGTCATGCATGGCAGCAACAGTAACTCACATACAACCGCCTGAGCCCAAAGACATTCCCTCCTTCCTTAAGGGAGGAGCGCCTTCTCTAAAGGCGTGAACTCATGAAATCAAGTGAACCGTGTAAAAGAACAGCTAAAAAAGAAAAAAACACGTGCAAAAGTGACACATGTAAGAGTACAAAACCGCGCAGGAACGCATTCAACACCCAAAGGAAAGACAGGAGGAGAGAACATCCATGAAATACACCAAAAAACGTGAAACCGATAAGGACTGAGAAACCAACAATCTTAGACCATCCAAAGATCTTCCACTGCATTACTCCAGAACCACCAAACTATGGCACTGAAAATAGCAAGGTATAACAACACTAACCAAACAGAAAAAAGAGAACCAGGTAAACCATGAACGATGAGAATAACTGTACAATATACACAACTATTAAGTCTTCCAATCCTTTTCCAGAAAAGATAAGGCATTCAGTTACAAAGATGGAAACAAACCAATAAATATAAGCAAATAACTTGACCATGAGATGGCCAGGATATCTACTATAGAAGAAGAGGAACTGAAATGCATGAATTCCAGACACAGGAAGTTCATGCATTCTGGACCCAAATACTAAATTGCGAGACACCGGCGCAACGCCATACGAACTTGTTCCTTCAGACCATTCCCGAAACTTCATGCCAATGCTCCATACCAGTTGGCGGCTTTCTAGCAATGTGCTCATGAGTTAGCAACAAAGATCCTGCTCCATGGGAAGGCAGCTTCTGCACATCACTGAAGAAATATTACAGGTGAAAGTAACATTTTGTCAGAAGAAAAGCTCCTGAGTTCAGGCACCATCGGCACCAGAAAGCTAGAGAAGATACCATAAAAGCAGGCCTCCATCACGACCGATCCTCATCAGACCTTGATCGCATCAACCGTCTACGTCTTCTAGGGATTGGAGATGCATCTTCACCCCCGTCACTTAGCGCATGGATCCCATCATCACTATCGTCGTCGTCATCATCTTCATCATCATCATCCTGCAAACCCAACAGGTTCTCACCCCAAAGAAGCCTCCTTTCAGACCCTCCCGGGCGTCTATGCCTCATCCAAGCCCTTGCCCTTGATCTTGGCTCACCTGAAGAATCCATGGAGCCAATCATCTGAAACAAAAAGAAAGTAGTCCACCAAGGTCCATTGACTTCACCTGAGCCATTTTCCCTGTCAACAGAATATCTATCTCCATTTTCAATCACATAATCCCCTACAACAATAGCACCCGGCATAGCAGAACGAATGGCACTGACAATGTCACCGTATTCTCTCTGGTGCTCAAGGCGTCGCCAAGCTCGCTCTCTGGATGGGTCAATATCGGAAGGTCGGATAGCAGGGTGTACCCTACGTGCATGCCTCCGTAATTCTTGATAATTCCCATGATACGAGCATGCCTCGCGTGAGCAACTTCTCTTCTTCAGGTTGAGATATCTTCTGGCTTCTTCATCAACCTTCCAGCCTAGTATGGCTCCACGGCATAACGGGCATTGCATATCAAACTTTGATTCTGTCGAGTCCTCCACATTAGCTACTTGAAGATCAGGCCCTTCTTGCAAGGACTCAGCATTAACATTCTCCAGATCACCCTCCACTTCAACTTCCACACTTGCAACATTATTCTGACTGTGATTTTCTCCAGTGTTATCATCCCCATGCCCCTCAGATGATCCACTAACTGTTGCACTGTGATTTCCATTTGGATTATCAATATCATTAGAATGAATTGCACTGTTTGACGAATTCCTACCAGAAGCATCACTAGAATGGTCTGCATTTCTAGGCAAAGAATTAGGTAAAGTTGGATTGCACCTAGAATTGACTCTTAGTTTCTTAAACCTGTCTAGGCAATTTGAATGTCGGTAACTTGTATCACATATATAAGATCTGCATCCCTTTTCATGTGAGCTGCATAGTAGGAGAACAGCATTATGTGGATGGTCCATGCAGATAGGACAAGACACCTCATCCAACTCTTTGTGAAAAGCACGAATATCTGAATCTTTATAAGCCCTTCTTTTCACACCAGCCATCTTGCATACACTGTAGTATTTACTCAGCATATTGAACTAATTAGAATGCCCAAATAGAAGCGGCAATCAAATATTAATTGCATAGTACGACGTTGATAGTCTCGACAGCAATAGTAAACTACAATATCATGGCAGCATATGGAATCAAAAAAATCCAGAATTGATATTAAAATCAATCAGTTAAAGCTGTTGCGCACATTTTGTACTGTAAACGCTTCAATGAAAGTATGACATCAAAATTTCGGGAATTCAGTAGCTGATAAATTGATCATTGATAACAATTATAAGGTTATTCACCAGAAAACTGAATCAGATTCCACCTCTACATGTAACCCTCATTGAACAAGAAAATGCACACTCCTACAAGCTCATAATTTGTCTGTACTCAAGCATCACATTCACCTAAGGACAACTGCAATCATTTTTTTTGGGCAAGAAAAACAACTCCGCTAAAATTCATAAAAAAACCAACTAACGGTTGTCGTGTTATAATCCAAAGAGTTCCAGCACCAAAATCAACCAAATTCTGGGTCATTTCCCAATCATCTCCATTAGGAGCAGGTGAAAGATAGAAATATTATTTAAAGAATCATTGTCAGCCTTTGGGAAAAAGGTTGAAGAAAGCTCTCAAGTTCACTGTGAACTCCATCCATCTCTTGAGACTCAAGTAAATAAAAAACGATGCTTTCAACAGAGAAAATTAAATTATGGCAACTGACTCAACAGTGAAGAATGATAACTAAACTAAATGCATGCCTAGGCTGCAATTACTCGTAGTTCTGAAGTGACTTGATCGATGTGATATACACTCGTCATTTGATATCAATGTCATTTTTTTTAACTTTCGAATCGAAAGGGAAAGAAGAAAAAGAGGAACTGACATCAACCAGACTTAGATCGAATGTCTGTTGCTTTTATAGCATGAGGTAGTTTAGATGCTTAGTGACCACCCAAAGTTTGTTATATTGCAAGGTGGCAAGCTTTTCTCAGAGGTGTTCTCACTTCTGTACCCAAGTTTTGACAATACTCATCTACATGACACTTCATTTCTCTCCATATTCTTTATCATTAGTATGACAATTCCATCACAGAAACAAGAACATATTTAGGTATAACTATTTTCCAACATTGTATACAAAAATCAACATCGATCTTGTTCTACTCATTCAACAAGTTGCACATAAGGTTACTTGGGCAGCAAATGTCCTAAAATGTTCATTTGATCCAATTCTTACTCATAGATTGATGATCATTATGTTTGATTAATATACCAAAATGCCGATACCTGTCGGATAGAATGACTACTAATAAGTTCCTGAAAGACCTAAGCTTATGATGAATTAAAAACTGAACCTAAGCAGAGGCAGCTACTCGGGCATTTATACATCACTCTTCCTGTAAATCTTTAATTATTCTGGATGATCTAGAATTTTTTAAATGACTTACTATAACAAAAGTAGATGCATTAACTTTCCATATTAACACAAACATGATTCAGCTTCTCTTGATTTAAGAAACCAAAGAAGTTATACTTCTCATTCTATTTGAATCAGATTTCCCACTTTGCCAACAAGATTGTAATTCGTACTAGTACATGAAGACATATATGCATCAATTAACATCTACTGCAATTGCAAACATGCCAGATTCAAACGGTGCAAAGCTTTAGGAGAGAAAGCATAAGAATTCACAAGAAACAGAAACTTCATATCCTGAAGAATGTCACTGAATGATTGTAATGATGGCTGCTTACCAAGACCAAGAAATCTGGGGAGTAACAACAATTCCTCCGAGTCCTTATAGCTTGTCAGTTTTAGCTATTGTTAACAAATCCTATATTGAGCTTAAAGTAGAAACCAGAAGGCAAGCTATCACGCAATGTTTTGTTTTGCAAGACAGGTAAGAAAAGATCACCCACGGACCCTACAACCTGCAGTTATCCAGTAAAAGAGAAACATCGGTCACATTATTGGATTTGGATGTTGCGGACAAATAATAATGATTTGAACGCAGCAAAATCCTCAACGAAAACGTCCAATCCAGGGAGACACAAGTTCATTCCATTCTCTAATTAAACCACTTCTGGAAAGACTTTTAATGAGTTTTTGATAAGACAAATAGCCCATTTAATTATGTGAGAAACTCTCCAGGATTAACTTCCCTAGAGCCTATTGAACTAAAAAAAAGTACAATAAAAGTGGACTTTGTGTAACTTAAAAGCAAGGTCCATGAACAATCTATGTTCTGTCGGATCATCTCCCCCATTTCAGCAGCTACAACGAGCGACAATCAATCAGAATGATAAGTCTACCCGCCTAAGAGCAATACATGACATACAAAATATTTCAGCAACAATCCAACCTATACCATGTCAAAAACCTGTGTTCTAAGGTCACCATAAATGGAGAAATGGAGAAACTATAGATTCATAAACGGATTAACCCATGACAAATGATCAATTTCTTGCCCCGCCCGCAAATTCAACCCTTTTGACCAAAAAACCAAAAATCAACCCCCACCAGATCAATCAATCCTAAGACGATTTCAAATGAAGCTAATCTTGGTCGTCCATCCATCCATCCCCCCAACAAAAACCACCTTTTTATCAATACACTGCGTATTATTATCACTTGATCTTTGATGTTAATCCCGATGATCGGATCTGAATTACCACAACCCACCAATCTTCCCACGGGCACCCCGATACAGAAAACCATCCGATGCAAACCCAACCCAACCCTATCGTGTAATCCCCAACAACAGCAACAAGGATTCTCATCCTTTCTCGTCCGCCATTACCTCGGACGAATCAAGAGACATCAGACCCAACAGACCACAGATCGGACGAGATTCCAATTTCATTACAGTTATCGAGCATCGAGAACCAAATGTAACGCGAAAAATCCACAGTTCATGTCGATCGACGGCAAAAGGAGAGAGCGAACAAAGGGCGAGGGGTTTACAAACGGATCAAGAACCGCTACGTCCGCAGAGATTGATTTCAGATTCGATCTTCTTCGTCGCGATTCCGTCCGTCCGAGGACTCGCTTTGAGTTGGGGGAGAAATTGGGGAGAAATGAGAGGGGGGTGCTGTGAGACTTGCGAGTCGTCGAACAGAGGGGGCTCAAGCCGCTCAACCATTCAATTTATAGGCCCGAGAAAATTAGGAAGGAATTTAATTTCACGATTTATTTATAGAATTTTCGTTGGAGGCTAGGGAGGCTGTGAGTGCTGTCTTCCGCCGCCTAATCACGCCACAAATGTCCAAAAACGAAAAGCCTCAAGCGAAAATTTATAAAGGAATTTATTAATTAAATATAGGGAAAATGACGGGAATAGTCTTTGAAGACTTTTAATTTGTTCAATGTAATCATTAAACTATAGTTCAATATGTAATGTGATCTTTAAACTTTTAACTTGTTCAATATGCTCCGTGGACTGATGGTGCAAGTTAATGTTCAATTTGTCTTTTCATTAATTCAAGTTCAAGAATTATATTGAACATTTTCGCATAATTCAATGACTATATTAACCATGTATCAACAATCTAATGATTATATTGAATAAATTAAAAGTTGAAGGACACATTGTGAATTAAGTTAAAGTTCAAGGACTACATAATGAGAGAAAACTAAATTAATTCTATAAATGATTTGGAAAGTATTTTCCTAAAAACGGTAGTCAGTATCGTTTACATAAATGAATGGACGAAAAGTATTTTCATTATATATGAAATTACATAGACATGAATTATCGTCAATAATGAAAATACATCCCGATTGATTAAACGAACGATCATTTCTCGAGAAATACTTACCAAATCATTAATTTTCCATGAATTTTTTAAACAGAAGTAGCTGACCCAAAATTACGCATGCCCCGCCACTGGTATTTGTGTAAATGAAATTAAATTGTCAATATGAAAATTAATTATTACTATTATTATTATTATTATTATCCTTTTTTTTGCTAAAATTATTATTATTATTATCATTAATTGATATATGAGGGAATCCGATTTGGACATGATATTTGGTTTAATTAGATCGAGTATGGTCTCCATCAAAATGCCCACCGTGATTTTCTGCCGCATCTCGCTGCGATTGATGCCCAACCACCGTCATCGAGTGCTCCAACACCCCCGCACGAACTCGGGCGTCGCGGCTCCGATTCCGGCGAAGGCGCCGAACGGATCCGATCGCGGCGGGATCTATCGATGGCGTACCTGCTGAACACCCTCCGGCAGAAGCGGGAGGTGGATTCCGCCGTCAGGGACACCGTCGACAAGGTCCTCGTCCTCCGCTTCGGCCGCGCCTCCGACGCCGTCTGCCTCCAGCTCGACGACATAGTGAGTTTCACCCCCGGCGGATATGAGCTTTTCCCCTGTCTCTCTTTGTCCGGTCGCTCGGTTGCGGAGGACGGATGAGTTTCGGCTGATTTGCTCGGTGTGTTGTTTTTCGGTGCAGCTCGCGAAATCGGCGAGGGAGGTGTCCAAGTTCGCGGCGGTGGCGCTCGTGGATGTCGATTCGGAGGACGTGCAAGTCTACGTCAAGTACTTCGACGTTACTCTGATTCCGTCCACTGTTTTCTTCTTCAACGCGCACCATATGAAGATGGACTCCGGGTATGGATGTCTCGTTTCTGGCAACTTCCGCTGTGTTTTTTTTTTTGCCTTTGTCAATTGCTTGTTTGCGGGAGTTCCGACAATTTTTGTGGTGGACTTGACGGTTCCAAAGCAGAAATCTAGCCTGTTCCAGGGTAGGCTCGAGCAACTTTTGCTTAATTTGATCCTTCATGTTGTGTAGTGCTTTTGATTACTCGGTGTTACTTGATCATGTCATGTTGGAATGAGTTGTTTCAATCAATGGATTAAGTTGATGAGGGCCGGCAATAGTCGGTGGCTTAGATTCTTGTGCAGCCTCGGTTAAATGAACCCCCGTGTCAAGATAGCTCTCGCCGAATGAATGTTCTGTTATGGCATTTCCTTTTAACATCTGCATTGTCGCGCATAACTGAGTAGCTTTTGAGCAGCAGATACATTATTCCACTATGTCCAGAAATCTTAATTTGATTCATTCCGTCCTCTCATCATCTTTCATCAGCTACTTTGGAGACATTAGCAAGCACAACTTGGGCGCAATTGTATATATTACCGACGTGCTTCATTCAATGGATTTCCAAGGCTTTTGTCAACTGATGTTTTTGTTTACTGTGTGGTGATATTGCAGTACTGCAGATCATACAAAATGGGTCGGTGCGTTTCACAGAAAACAAGACTTCATTGATGTCGTAGAGGTATTTTATCCCTTTAAGTTTTACCGGATGTTGCAATTGCAGCATTGCTTCTCTGACAGTAGCTTATGAGGACAAGCCTCAAAATGTCACCGGACAAATAGATGATTCCGTGACAATAATATTATGAAGGAATAGTTCCTGCAGTCTAGCAATACCAATGCTTTCACTAATTAAGTTACTAGTCTACTAGTACTGATCGAGAGAGAAGTTGTTGGTTTGTGTAGAAAATGGAGAGATAAGAAAGATGCGATGCTCCACATTGGATAAATTGAGGATTTGTTTTTTCTTTCTCAGTTAAGTTTTGGTTAATGTAGCCTGTGCAGCTCACGTGACATAGTCTAATTTGCTGCTTGCGTCCTTGTCTATCTAATCTCTAGAAGTGAACATGGGCAAGTTAATCAGCAAGGTTTTGTTGTATTGTTGTATTAGATTCTGTCAGGGGGCATTTAGGGCATGGTAGGAGGTGAAGATGTATTTCTTTAATCTGAAGTGGAGATTGAGGATAGCTGTGCTTACTCTCTAGTCCATTATTAGAGGCATGGTAGAGCCTAAAGGAAAGCCTCTTTGCAGTCACACTTGAGTAAAGGTGATTTGTGTTGAAGCTTGTTATAGGTCTTAAAAGAAACCTCATGTATTTCTTTGGAGCACATTTGGAAGATTTTGAGCTCCAGTTAGGATTTTTTGGTTCCCACATCAGCAGATTTAAGGTGTATCTGAAGTTTTGAAGTGATGATAATGTGAGGAATGCAGCACTCTATCTTGGGTTGGTGTACAATGTGTAAGCAAAGAGGGGGAGTTTGTCCATCAATCTGTTACTACACTATGCTTTTTCTGCGGACTAGGGTTGTTCTTGGTTCCATTTGAAGTTAGTTTCAGCCCAAACTTAGATTGTCCTTTAAAGAAACCTCAACCCAAATCCAAAAAAACCTGAAAGATTCAGTTTGATATCATATAAAACCTGTTTGAAACTAATTGCGCCGACCCCTTACACTAAAGATAAGCTTTACGTCCAATATCAAACTAGAAAATTAAAATAGACAACAAGTGTGAGATAATCCTCCATGATCATATGACCAAAAACATAAAGAACCAAGATAGTATTAATGTTTAAAAAAAAGTGTGACGGAACGTGCTAAACTCTAATATAGGCCCTTGTCTAGATTTTAAAAGCCAGCAGCAAAGGCCAACTTGAGCAAACTTCCACTTGCTATGTTCAAACCAAGTGATTTTTCGATCTACAAAAACTACTTTATCTACTAAAAGTAATCTGTTTGGTTTAGTGAGTCTATCTTAACCAATATGCCAAAACCAAATTGATATGTTAGAATGTCCAACAAAAGAACTTTAAGTTATTAGGTGGAAAAAGATTATATATATAAGACCCATTGAAACACCGTGGACAAGGAATGTGAGATACTTTAACACTCCCTCGCATGCATAAGCTGAAGTTAGAACAACATGTGGAATTTACGAAAGCCCAATCACACATGCAAAATAAACTGGGAAGCAATCCGGTTATGATATCATGTTAGAATGTTAAGCAAAAAAAATAAATGGAGGGAGATTACATTTTTATAAGGCCAATGGAACCCTATAGACAAGTGATGTTAAAACTTAAGTATCCTCTCTCTTTTGCAAAACAGACTGACAACGGCATGTGGGAATGACGAAGGGGGAGCCATGGACGCAAAATAAACTGGTAGAAAACATGCCTTTGGTACCGTATTAGAATGTTCAAGTCAAAAGTTAAAACTATTAGGTGAAGGTACACTATGTGTATCTAAGGCCCATTGAATTCCCATAAATGATACTTTAACGCAATGAAGCGATTACAACAATTTTCCAACTCAAATTTGTGATAAAACGATTCGGTTAGGTTTTGGATCATCAGTTTTTTAGTTTTTGGCAACTGTCCTACAGACCTTTAGTCTTGGTTATCTATTTGATTGGAAGTTGAAAGTGCTGAAGCCTGTGAAGTTCTTTCTTATTTTCAGCAGTTCTCCGGAATATTTCAGGAAAACCTGACATTTTTGTGTAGAGTATTCCAGATTTTGAGGGATCTTCAGATATTAAAACTTAGATATGCCTAGAACTAAAGGTAAGAGCGACAGCAGACATATCTATTTATACTTTACACCTCTTACATTGTAAATTTTACAGTGGGTTATGGCATCGGTACAATGATCCGTGGCTGATCTACTTTTGGGGACTGGCATGACAAATTCTAAATTCTTATGTAGTTATTGATGGTACATTGGATGATTGACCTTTTATATTATATGAGTCTAGCTTAGAGTGGATGGAAGGAGCGGGATGGAGAGAGGATGGAGAGAGAATGCGCCACCAATTACCCCCCCCCCCCTTCTCTCCCTCTCTCTCAGAATCATAAAGATGAATATGGCTTGATAACTTTCTGGACTACTAAGGTCTACCTGCTTGAGCATGGTGGAATAAGTACCCTGTAGGGGACATGTAAAGATGTATGTGGCCCTAAAGTTTCTCAGCTGATGACAGTGAACCAAGTGGACATCCTGAGTACAGAGAGTCAAAGGACAGAAAGGTTGCGACTTCGATTAGAAGTGTAAAGGATGTTGTCATGGATATCATTGTTTTTCTTGTCTCCTTATCGTGTGCTATAAGTTCTGCAATGATCTGGTGCCTGAACAGTGTTAAAACCTCCTTTATCTATCTCAATGCACACTGTGATGCAAGCTTCAATTGGTAACTTGGCTTGAATAAGGCAGTGTTTGTACATAATATGGTTGATCAAATGAGAAGTGCAATATTAACCGCCAAGAGTGAAATGTAAAATTTGTCTCCAGACTGTTTTGGGGTAAGAACATCAATAAGCCGTCCAATGTTGCCGCGCTTCTCTCATTTGTGAGTGACTGCTCTTCCCATATTATTTGCAATCCCAATTCCAGTAGTCTCTTCAGTCATATGTGATGGTGCATCCCCTCACCGGAGTTATTCTGCAATTCTAACAAAATGAGACATCTCTAAATGGTTCGGATTTAGGCACATGCTGATGGCAAAACTCTTGTCCTTCCTGCAGGCTATTTACAGGGGTGCCATGAAGGGCAAGCTTATCGTGAACTGTCCCCTTCCACCAGAGAGAATACCGAGATATCAGTTGCTGTACAAAGACATATAAATAGCGCATTTCATCACTGTCCTTTTCTCGTGTTATACATATGAAGTTCGCATGACCCACCTGCGTTCTTGATTTATAAATTGCAACTAACATTCACCACGTCTTGATCGTCTCACTGCTCTTGATAGCTTCGCATTCCTTGCACAATCTTCCAAAATCCCGTATTCGTCAACCTTTGCTTTCAAGAAATAAATTCCCAGTCGAGAAAAATTTATGTGTGTGTATGTTTTTTGTTTTCTCTGGACATAGTATGATGAAAGGAAATAGGTTTCTTGCACGGTTAATGATATACTCTCCGAAGATGAAAGCCGACTGATGTGGCTTTTTTGTTTGGATGATGATGAACGCCGCCATGCATCATTTTCAAGCACTGCTGAATGATGAAAACACTGATTCCATCATGTACTGAGGTCATCAAGAGCACGAGCAGCATAAAATATGAAATATAGTATGATGCAAACGTACGTTGCCTTCACAATACAATCATGCAATAATCAGCAGAATTTTCTGGGAGCGTACAATTCTCACGTGATTTTTGCCCGGTCAAAAGGGGTAG
The DNA here is from genome assembly GCA_031216405.1 of Syzygium malaccense. Taxonomy (NCBI): domain Eukaryota; kingdom Viridiplantae; phylum Streptophyta; class Magnoliopsida; order Myrtales; family Myrtaceae; genus Syzygium; species Syzygium malaccense. The sequence continues at coordinate 16,191,253 of CM062260.1, read as the reverse complement.
ACGAGACAGAAGCCAACCAGAAGCAGCAGCTCAATAGATGACTCAAGTCCGAAGTAAACTTAGTTTACCATTGACTCGGGACTCGGAAGTTCTTGCATGCTACGCTTTTGCCTATAATCATGGGATCGAGTGATTCATCGGTAAGAAAGATTTCTGTTCGTGTTCTGTTCTAATTCGGTTTCCTTGTCATTATGGCAAGACCGGGGGGCGGGGGATGCAGAAACAGCGATTTAACGTGCCGCGTTCGTTGTCTATCTGGTTTGGGAATTCGAAGATGTCCTACTTTTCCTTCACGAGAAGAACAAATACGGCTGAGACTAGCCCGCAACCTTAAGGCACGAAGGTAAATTGGATATGTGTCCATAATCTATATAGAGGCCCAAGACATGCTAAAAAGGGCGGTCTAGACGGCCTCACCTATGTACGCAATCTAGACTACCGGTATTGTACCGTCACGAGTCCGCATCAACTTAGGTTTGAAACGACCGATGTGATTATCATCGAGTTGCAGAGGCGTGCAAGATCGAGCTTAAGGAGTTGGACCGGCTTTAATGATCCTGAAAATTACAATATTGCAACGGAGTGAGGATATGCGATATTGCAGGCTTAAATCTCTTGTGTGAAAACTGACCTAGCCATTTAATCGATACGCATAGACTTTATCTTTTCGCGAGCTGCAAATGCACGGACATTAAAATAGGAAAAATGACTCTCTCGGAAATTATTTGAGCATGACAAGTTAAATGCATATTAAACTCGATCAATTTCAAACTAACTCAAGTAGGACAGTCATCACATTCATCAAGGTTTACTCAGTGTGGTCCGTTAACTATCCCTAATTCAATATATAGGCCCTAAATTTTGAATTGTTTATTCTAGTCTCTCGACTTTCCATAAAAAAAAGTTGAAAGTCTTTATAATTACTCTATTGCCTTGATTTTAGATTATCCTTTCATTTCAAATGGCTATCATCTTGTGACTTTTCTTATTTTTTTGGTTTTAATAGATATTACACATAGTTTCATTTATGTATATTTTAGTTTATTATCACTATAATAGTAAAGGTATAACCTCATGTAAAGTTGTATTGAGTTGATATTCTTACTATTTTGATTTCCTAATTTATAGATTTAACTAAATTTAGATAAGAAAACACGCAATACAAAAATTTTATCTAAAAGAAAAGGAACAAGATTTAGATTAATATAAGTACAAGAAATCAATAGATAAATTAATATCTTCTTATATTAAACTCATAAAAACAATAATTATAATGAATCCGATGTAACTCTAAACGAGGTTATATTTTTACTATTGTTGAGATCAGCTAAAATGTAATTAAATTAAACTATAGTAATATTGATAAAGACAAAAAGGTAAAAAGTAATTAAAAGTAGGCATATTAAACGGATTGAAAATGAAAAAGGTATTCTAAAATCTTGACTATAGTGTAATAATGAAAACTTGTGAATAGATTGTTACTGAAAATCGAGAGACTAGATTGAAAGAATCGAAAGTTCGGAAATTATACTGAACATTTAAAAATATTTCCGGGATCGCATCAAATGAATTAAAAATCTAAGGATAACATTACACATTGAGCCAAAATTTGAAATTTACTCGATTTTCCTCCCCTTCCCTCCTCCCCAAACAAAGCTGAGACTTCAATCTTCATATAATTTTGCTAATTTGAGACGTTTTGCATAAGAAATGCAGACCTGTCAAAATGAGTCATAAACCTATTTCTTAACCTATATATTAGTAAATGGGTCATAAATGGGTTAGTTATATTTAATAAATGGGTATAAGTCTAATATGGGTGTTAAATGGGTCATAAATGAGTTTACAGCTGATTTAAACTCAACTCATCTCTCTCGCCCTCATTCAATCTCGCGCTCACTCACTCCGTATTCTCATATCAGCTTAGATATGAATTTTCCTAGATTTAGTTAAATATAAAAGTATTTTAGTAATATGGATCGGATCGGGTATGGATTGGGCATGGGTCAAGAAAATTGCGTTGCGCATAAAATGGATCATAAACGGGTTTATGGGCCAATTTGGATCGGACCATTTATGACTCGACCCGACCCACCAATTTGGTAGATGTAAAGAAATGTCACGTTTTCAATGTTAAGGTTGAAATAAAAGCCAAAAGTCAAATCAAAGAAGGATTTGAATTTGAGTTGGATGGAGCTAGAAGTCCTAAGAGTGTGGTCCACTTGATTTGGAAGCATAACAAATCACTTACTTCTGTTCGTGTGTTTTTTTACCCTAAGAATTTTATTTTTCAAATCTTTTGATTTTCTTTGACAAAAAAAAATCTTTTGATTTTCATTTTATTCGAGTACATCATATCATTTCTACACATAACTAGTACATCCACAGTGAAGTCAGTCAACTTTAACTTTTTTTTTCTAAATCTTTGAAAAATAAAACTAGATTTTCAATTTGGGGAAAAATACTAATTTGAACCGAGGGTTTATTCTAAAAATGCCCGATAGAAAAATTACTTGGTTCAAGCGAGTTTGAGATCAAGACACGAGGCGACGTTCATAAACACAAAATGTCTAGAACTCGTGAGCGTGTTATATAAGTAGTACATTGAGCATATTATATAAATTTACACGCAGACATCTATCTCGGTTTCAATTTCAAACTTGCCTATTTCTATTATCAGGTAAAAGGAATTTAAAAATTAATGACGACATTGTCCATGCTAAGCCTCCATTTGTTTCTCGGAAAAACAATGATTTGAAAATGATCGTTTACGTCGTTTGCGAAAAAAAAAACAATCGAAAAAACTTTTCACTATTAACGAAAATATCAAGACATAAATTATTGTCGATAACGAACGCATTTTCTATAGCAATTGTTTCCAAGAAAATTTTTTCCATATCCTTCGTCCTTCGAAAAATAAAGTCTAAAATGGCAATTAGCCAATTACGATGTAATTGCAGGGCTTGAATATTTTTTTTTTTGAGACAGGGCAGTTTTCGATGGGGGTAGTTACTCCCCAATCGTGTACGATGACTGGCTTTAAAAAATGAATGAAATCACCAAAAAAAAAATTTTGCCCCTACATTTTTATGATCCTTTTTTTTTTGTGGGAAAAAGCCACCAAAAACCCCAAACTTTTCCACCTGTGACACATTTACCCCGAACTTTTTTTGTGACACAAAAAACCCCAAACTTTGCTATTTGTGACACATTTACCCCAATGCATTTAGTCTATGGGCATTTTCGTCTTTTTTGTATTTTCTTTTTTTCTTTTCCGGCGAGGGGGCCTCGCCGGACGTCGGCGAGGGTCGCCTCGCCTGGGCAAGCGAGGGCGGCCCTCGCCGGCGTCGGCGAGCGTCGCCCTCGCCTGGGCGAGCGAGGGCGGCCCTCGCCTGACCCAGGCGAGGTCGACCTCGCCGACGTCGGGCGAGGGTCGCCTCGCCTGGGCGAGCGAGGGCGGCCTGGGCGAGCGAGGGCGGCCCTCGCCGGATCTGGCGAGGGGGCCCTCGCCGGATCTGGCGAGGGAGGCCCGACGCCGGCGAGGGCCTCCCTCGCCCGACCCCTGCGAGGCTGCCCTCGCCGGCGTCGAGCGAGGGTCGCCCTCGCCCGGCGTCGGCGAGGGCCGCCCTCGCTCGCCCAGGCGAGGGCGACCCTCGCCCGACGCCGGCGAGGGTCGACCTCGCCGGATCGGGCGAGGCCGCCCTCGCTCGATGCGGGCGAGGGCCGCCCTCGCTCGACGCCGGCTAGGGCGGCCCTCGCCGGCGTCGGGCGAGCGAGGGCGGCCCTCGCCCGACCCAGGCGAGGTCGACCCTCGCCCGACGCCGGCGAGGGTCGACCTCGCCCGACGCCGGCGAGGGTCGACCTCGCCTGGGTCGGGCGAGGGCCGCCCTCGCTCGCCCAGGCGAGGGCGACCCTCGCCCGACGCCGGCGAGGGCCGCCCTCGCCGGACGCCGGCGAGGGCCCCCCTCGCCGGACGCCGGCGAGGCTCCCTTCGCCGGAAAAGAAAAAAAAAGGAAAAAAAAAGAAAATACAAAAAAGACGAAAATGTCCATAGACTAAATGCATTGGGGTAAATGTGTCACAAATAGCAAAGTTTGAGGTTTTTGGTGTCACAAAAAAAAATTTAGGAGAAATGTGTCACAAAATGAAAAAATTTGGGGGTTTTTGGTGGCTTTTTCCCCTTTTTGGTCGAAATCTTATATTACACGCAAAGAACAAGGAAGTACCGAAGACAGAGACAGGGTCGGGAAATTGACCAAAATGACCCCCCCTCCCCCTTCAGTCCGACAGTTAACGCTGACGACTCGCGAGGACGCTTCTAAATCCAGCGCCGCTCGGCCCCCCGTCTTCTCACTGCCAGCACGCACAGCGACGCCAACTTCGCCTCTCTCTCTCTCTCTCTCGCTGCGAAGAATCTCCGCTGGATCTGGAGCATCGGGATCGAGCCGCGCCGGAGATTGCTGCTGCTGCGGCGGCGGCGGCGGCGGCGGCGGCGATGGCTGCGATGTCCGAATCGCCGGGGAGCCGCCCGAGCTCTCACGCCAGCTCCTCCGAAGCTCCGGCGACGGACGACGGAGGCGGCGGGGGAGGCGGCGGGGGAGGAGGCAAGCAGCTGGACAATGGAGAGGCCGCCGGTGCTGCCGAGGCTTCGAGCGACGGCGAAGGCGGTTTTCCAGGTGGGTTCGTCATGCTCCCTCTCGAGCCTGGAATCGGTTTCGGTGATTTCGAAGTTGCCTGTGTGATTTTTTGTACCGTGTTGAGGAATCTGGAGGAGAATCTCGGCCGTGGTTCTTGTTTGCTGGAGGAGCGCGGGTTTCGCGAGCTCGATTTTGGATGTGTGTCGGTGCAGAGCCTCCTTTATCTGATGCTGATGGTGGTTGTTTCTTTGGTTCGGACTTGCTGGTTGCTGTGTTACGGCGTCCTGAGATTGATAGGCTTACTTATACTTGCTCGTGCTCCGAAATGAAATTGATAGATTCATTGTATAGGCTATTCTACTGGAAAGTTGCGACTTGATTTCTCGGGTATCAATTAAGATTCATATAACAGACAACTGGATGACGAGCAATGACAAGTGACTTAATACCTTGAGAGAATAAGTGACTGTCAACCTCGATCAAGTTGTCACTGAGTCTTTAAAGGAAGAAATTAGACCGTTCAAGCGGCATTGTCCATGGACACACCTGCCGTATTCCTTCCGTGCCAACAAAATAAACGAAATGGTTGAAAATATAGCAAGGGGTGACTTTTGTGTCATCTAATGGTAACTCTTGCTTCTCTGTGCTTGATTCTGAGGCGGGACACTGTCCTCCTTCGTTCATAACCAACATGGACGAGTGAGCTTACAACAGTCAATCAAAGAGTTACTTTGACATGCGACTTTCTACTATATTTGTAATGGTGGAAATGAGCAATGGTTTGGATGAGCTCATCAGAGATGTGGAGTGCAAAAAGGGCAAATTTTGCCGGGATATTCTATGTGGTTGTTATTCTTTTTAGAATACATATCAACACCGATGTGGGATTTGCAGCGAATGTTTTTCACACATGCAAGCTATTTTCCTAGGATCGCTCTCGGCCTCATGAAGTGCACTGAGAGTCCAAATGAAAAATCTTAGATTTTGTAGTCATGCGAGAACATCTTTTCTCTATAAATAGCTGAGGTCTTCTTCGAGTGTGTGCGTGTGTAATAAGCCGAAGATTCCACTGAGTCCCTTTGAGAGTCCAACCTTGGTACTTATGGGAGAAGGTGTATGGTGTGAGTATGCGTGAGTGTGGATGAGAAATAATGGAAGAGTCGTCAAGTGTATTTGTCCCTTTGTGTTGATAAGAAACTATCATGTATATATAGTTAAAGGATTGTCTTTTATATGTGTGAACATGCGAGCGTGATCAGAAAGAAACGAAGCAGAAGTCTGAGAGTGTCTTGAGTTGCGATTGAGAAAGCTCATATCTGTCTTGTGGTGGTATTATTATTATGGTGTAATGTTGTGTTGTACTATTTTTTTGATAAGTTCTTGCATTGCATCATTAAATGTGAGTTAAAAAATAGCTTCTTCCACGTAAAATCAAACATTTCTTTTTATTTTCTATGTTCTTTTTGTTTTCACACAGCTATAAAATGTCATTGCAAAATGCCAATGCATTTCCATATAATTGTCTTATATTGGTCTCGTGTGGGCAAATACTTGAAAAAATTGGCACGACTTGGTGGCAGGACTGTTGCTTCTTTTTGTGGAAAAGAAAACTTCTCTCTGATAAAGAATATATGCTATTCTGTTTAGTTTCATCAAGCTAGAAGAGATGCTTTTCATTTTTCTAGTTTTCTTCCGAATGTTGAATTTTCTTTTTCTGAAATTTGGCAGCTTCCGGATCTGGTGCTTATCTTTGTGTTGGTTCTGTCAGTATCCATGTTTATATTTGTTAAGCACGTTTGATGTTACTCTCAGTTATGGCCTTCTTTTGAGGAATTATTTCTCTGCATCAAAATTCAGTAATCACATCACATGCTTTGAACTGAAGAGTGCATGACCTCTATTGAAAGCTTGAAAATAGGAATTTGGAATGTGTTCTCCGGTTTCACACTATTGAAGAGAATTGGTTATCTGTGAGTGAAATTACCTTTTTATGCTTAGGAGTAAGATCTGTTAATGGTATATCTGAACTTCTTTCAGGATTTTCTCACAGGATAATGTCTAAAGTAAACACCTTGCCTGTGGGAAGGTTAAGTTCTGAACGAGAGGAATCAACTTCAAACCAGGTCAGGTTGGAAAGAGCGAAGACTGAGAAACCGATGGCCCCTAATATACTTGCTGAGGAAGCCGCCCAAATTTTTGATGACAAAATTCCTGTCCAGCAGAAGGTATGATTTCTGTGCCATTCGTCGCTCTTTTTGGTCTGCTTATTGGGAGAATGTTCATTTTGTGGTATGCTTGTTGCTTTCTGTTATTAGTGCAAGTGGGGACGTTTCTGTTCATGGCAACTTTCATTTATCTCCAGAAGGAATTTGACTTCTTCCTATGAGGAAAGTAAATGTGCTATGTCTATTATGCAAATGGAAATGGGAAAACCTCTGTACCTTTTGAGATTTATCACTGTCAGTTTTAGTTTTAAAAGGTCTAGCATTGTCAATTTTCATCAGAGGTTTTAAGCTAAAACTTAGTCAACAATAGATGCTATGCGGTAAACTACTCTAGCCGGAAAAAGGAAAATCAGTCATGTTTCAGAGAAAGTTATTATGCTTCACTTTTACATAGTAGGTGTGAAGTAAAGTGCAGCCAATGCTTAAGTGACCAAGTTGACAATTCTATAAAAATGGTTTTTCTAAATGTGTACTCAGAAATTACGTAGTGTATTGCTCTCATTAATTCTAAATCATGCACCTGAGATTTTCATTCAAGTGTTAAAATGTGCAGCTTCAACTGTTGAGCAGACTAGCTACTGTGAAAGATGGAGCTGTGGAAATTGAAGTTCCAGTTGATGTTCAAGCTCAATCTCTTGATGTTCGACCCGAAGATGCTTGCAATGAAGTTGTTGATGATGAGCCCCTTGATGCCATGGACCTTCAGTACATACCGCCCTTGCAGATAGTTATGCTTATTGTGGGTACCCGTGGAGATGTGCAGCCTTTTGTTGCTATTGGCAAACGCTTGCAGGTGAACAGCTTGTGTTTCTAGTTCGGGGGCTTCTAATTGATCGTTTGATTTTATGATACCTACCCCTCTTTGATCAGCAAATTTGGGAAATTTTATATTGGATATGTCAAAAGGTTAAATGTGTCTTTTGAAGATTGTGGACATATACATTTGAGTTTGGTATCTGAGGCACCATATAAGTTATTAGACTCGTTGGAAAGCAATGCAGAACTGTCAACTCCAAGAAAATTCTAAATGGTGAGAGTAATGAGAGAACGGGACCTCCCTTGTGGGAGACTCCTCGGCGAATTCGGAGACTTTGTGAATTTTTCTTCTCCTTTTGATGTTACTATAGATGAATTAGAATATGTGGACCTCCCCAATTAAAATTTGAAGCATAGAGGTAAAGTCACTGCAAAAATGGCTGTCGCAAAAGGAGCAGCCCTAATTTATGAGAAGTATTTTACTTTTCCTTAACATAACTGGTTTGTTTATCATCCTCGTGGATTGCCTCTCTTTCCTATTCTTATAAACTTTCATGAATAATCTGGAAGATGGGGCTGCTCTTTTGTCACTGAATGAAGCGGGATTATGTCAATTTTGTGCTATCCCATTGATCAGTATTGTCAAACTTTTGTTTTGTACAACATCTGTATGCAGGACTATGGCCATCGTGTTAGATTGGCGACTCATGCCAACTTTAAAGAGTTTGTTTTAACTTCTGGGTTGGAGTTTTTCCCTTTAGGAGGAGATCCGAAAGTCCTCGCTGGTTGTAAGTACTCCATACTTTTCTTTCATGTTCTGTTTGCTGTTCAGCAGAATCATGATATTTCATAGGAGGACAGTGCATTTGACTGAGTAGATTTAGTTTCTGTAATCAATTTTTATTTGCTTGCTGTTCTTTTGGACTTGTATTGTTAAGGTAAATCTTCTTCAACATATTTGATGTTTAGTATGAGGAAACTGTTAAATTGACTAAGTTGTGGCTTAGGAATTATTTAGCATTTCTTAATGGAACATGGGGATTGAATGCATACAATATATTGTAGTTGTATACTTTGCTTTCTCCTCGTGTGCTGGGCATAGTTTTCCTACATTAGATGTCTCAGAGGAGATCCTTGACTTAAATTTTCCCTGGGACATCTTGGTCTCCTCCTTCCCTGCCTCTCCCTAACCTGCATATCTCCAAGTACTTTAACCTATAGAATAGTTATGTTGTACTTTAACATATGGTAGCTTAACATATGATGCATTCCTTGTTGTGTGCTCTAGCAAAGCGAGCATAAAAGTGGAATTTGGTATCTATTCATTGGACTTTGTAAAATGGGCTATTGGCTCATAATTGTGGTTTAATTTGCAAAAGTACAAGTCTCTGTTTCTACTTTTGTTGTCAATCCTGAGTAGCTCTACAGTTGGAAATAATGCACGACATGTATGAGGAAACCAAATTGTTTTGTAAGAGCAGAGCATAGTACATAAAAGGGCAACATTTCAAAGTTTCTTGAAATTCTATTTTGATTTTGGTATTAGATTTCCTCTCATCAATCTATGTTAAAAACCATAAATATTGGAGGAAGAAAACTTGTTTTTTCTTGGATGAGATGGCTTTGAACTAGAACTCTTGTGGTAAGTGGAGTTACTTCATCAAACTTGAGTTTTCTAAGTCTGTCAATAGATTCAATATTTTCTTCCAATTTCTCCTCGATTGATTTTTCTTTACTTTGTTGAGCAGACATGGTTAAAAACAAGGGCTTTTTGCCATCAGGGCCTTCAGAGATACCAATTCAGCGTAATCAAATGAAAGAAATTATATATTCTTTACTTCCAGCTTGCAAGGACCCAGATATTGATTCTGGCATTCCATTCAAAGCAGATGCCATCATTGCCAACCCCCCAGCATATGGTTAGATCTTGTCACAGCTATTTCATTATCTTTTACTGTTGTGAGTATCCTCATATAATGCTTTTGTTTTCTGTTTGGTTACTGTAGCAGATTTGACTAGTAGCTTTGAACTTTATGTGCTTTTTATTGGGCGATTTATAATATTCGTCTTTATTGGTCTGTGAAGAAGGAAAATACTGTATAGTTTATGTGCTTTTGAGCTGTTTCTTTAAATATGAGGTTCCTGGTGACATTTTAGTGGAGAATTTTGACATATATTAGTCTGATTTCATCAAGGATATATTAGTTCACTTTTTTCTGAATATCACAAAATCTGGGAAAACTTAGGATGTATGATGCATGCAAGGATGCTAAAATGGCTACTACCATTCCACTTATGTGTTGGAAAAGTTTATTGATTCTAGTTATAAGTTCTAAGTTTTTGCTGGATACAGGATGATTATGATACTCTGGGATTCCTAAGATTGTGCATGTTTCAATTCCTACTCATGGCCCTCATTTCTGGTTTGTTGATTTACTCTGTGAATCACACTAGCTGCCAATGAGTTGGTAGTTATAGATTTTGCTTGAAATTGTTCCCGGATATGGGCTTACGAGTATGTATAAGGACAAATGATGTGTACCTTGTTGAATCTGTTTGAATCAGAATGCATATTGTAATGGCGTAAATGTTTGGCATATCAGACTAAAGAGTTACTCTAGCTTCCCTGCTGAAACATTTGCGTCTACAACTTTATAAGATACTTGTTTCATTTAAATCATTTGTTGATTTTTCTCGTGTACGTGTATATGCTGTTTCTTGAGGGACGGTTCATTGACAGAGACTATGAATGTCGGCCTTATCGCAGATTATCCGGCATGGCGGTTCATGATGGGTTTCTTTCACATGTACATATTGTCCCTAGCAAACTGCATTCTATTTTTGTCGTCTTCCTGACCCAGCCTTTGAGTTCTTGTTGCAGCTATCTACTGCAATGAAATGCATTGCCATGGGTTATAATGTTTATCAATCTCCTGCATGGAGCAGTTCTACATGCATAGAGAACTTATGATTTGGTTTTATTGATTTCTATACTTTATTGAATTGTCTAACCTGGTCAATGCTTCTTTAGGGCATACTCATGTGGCGGAACATTTAAAAGTACCACTTCATATATTTTTTACTATGCCATGGACGTAAGTCTTGTTTGAGTTACATTAAGTAGTCTATTTTGACATATTCTGCACTTTTTTCACGGGATCTTAGTTGATGCCTTTTCACTTTCTGTTTGTCATTATTCAAGAAAATGGTTTAGAAGCTTCCTGACCTAATTTCGTGCTTTCATTGCATCATTTTTCGCCAGACCAACTACCGAATTCCCACATCCTCTATCTCGCGTCAAGCAGCAAGCTGGATACCGAGTAATTCCATCCGTTGTCATTACCTTTGGTTTATATTTTCTCGTTATCTTAAGCTAACATTTACCTTCTGTGGAATTACCAGCTGTCCTACCAGATTGTCGATTCCTTAATTTGGCTTGGCATACGGGACATGATAAATGATGTTAGGAAGAAGAAGTTAAAGCTTCGTCCTGTTACATATTTGAGTGGTTCACAAGGCTCTGAGAGTGACGTGCCTCATGGATACATATGGAGCCCTCACCTCGTTCCCAAACCAAAAGGTGGTTTATTACATTTGTAATTTGCATCTTTAGTACTTGATTTGGTGATTGCTTGATGAACTCCAAGGAAGGATCACCTCACTCATTGCTGCCACTAGCTGTAATTCTTATCAAATAGAGTAATTGTTGAACTGAAAAAGATTTGTTGCTTCCTGCTTACGGTCTTTTCCTTATCTTTTTAATCACGTGTTTAGTGTCATACTTGGCAATATATATCCTTAATTTTATGGTGTTTGCTGTGGCTGACGGTGGTTTAGGTTCTATATCTGTCCTTTTAAATGAACATCTATGCTGGGATTCTGGTGTGTGGGCACATAGTTGGTCCTGCTTGTTTCTTTATTGGACTTCTGAATCTCTTTCATTTTTCCTAAGCCGGTGGATGCCTTTTTTCTTTTTGTGGTCATATGACTTATTACACTTCTTTTAGTAAGCGCACCCCCCCCCGCCCAGCCCCCCCCCCCCCCCCCCAACCACACCTTCCCTTTCTTCATATGATTTTTTAAGTATCATTGACATCTACTATTTGTGATCTTGTACATTATTCAACAAATTATCGTCTTTTTATCTGAAACTTTATCTGATAATGAAGGCCTACAACTTGGCTTTCACAAGACTTTATACGAATCTGAAAGGGCTTCCTTGCTTTTCTGTATCAATTTCATGCAGAATGAATGTCCTCTTTTTTTGGCTGAATGACTGGAAGAGTAGAAATGCTATATGACCTGAAAGATGATCCTAGGAATGATTGTAATCAATCTTGACATTGCCTTGTTTCATTTGCAGACTGGGGACCCAAAGTTGACGTGGTTGGCTTTTGTTTCCTTGATCTTGCCTCGAATTATCAACCTCCTGAGCCTCTTGTGAAGTGGCTTCAAGCTGGTGAAAAGCCTATATATATTGGGTTTGGTAGCCTTGTGAGTTTATTTCCTTTTCATTCCTTAATTATTACTTTTGTCGTTTTCCCATGAAACTATACTCCATGACACTCATTCAGAGTAGCACATCATATAACTGAGGGACTTCCTACCCTCATTATTGACTTGTTATAGTATTTAATGGATAAATATTGTTTTAGATGATATCTTTTAAATAACTTATTCTTCAAATAGTTTGAGTTGTGCTATGTTTATCGTTTTTCGGAAGTTGAATCCTTGGGCCAAACTTCCTGACCTGATATTTCTACCTTTGTCTTGCGCATGTCAGCCTGTTCAAGAGCCTGAAAAGATGACCCAGATAATTGTAACAGCATTGGAAGAAACTGGACAGAGGGGCATCATCAACAAAGGATGGGGTGGTCTTGGAAACTGTAAGTCGTCAGCCATTTGGCTCCATCATCTATGTTACAGTCTTCTGTAACAGTTTTCTGATAGCATCAATCACTACCTTACAATGGTTTCGACCAGAGTGGACCACCTGCTTGTTGAAATCACATTTCTTGTTAATATTTCAGTGGCAGAACCAAAGGACTTTATATACCTGTTGGACAACTGCCCTCATGACTGGCTCTTTTTACAGTGCAAGGCTGTGGTGAGGATTGCATGTTGTTTCCTTTTCTATTTTGTAGGCTGCATAAGTCTTAGAAATGCAGGGATGCTTTTGCATTAATACTTGTTTTTTCTGTCAGATATAACAGGCTTCATGCATGTCCTTATAGTTCTGTCTTCTGATGTTAGACCTGGTTTTTGGCCCCACCATTGAGGCCAAATTGATACCACCTATATAGATGTTTGTGTAGCTGATTGATACCACCTTAGTTTTTGCCCTATAAATATATGCTCAACTGAGTATATGTACAGAATCTGGCAATCCAACCTACTCTCTGTTCAGCAAAAGATGCTACAAAGCTAATCACTTCCTCTTAATGATTGCTGATAAATTCTTAAGTAAAGTTCCCTGTGCAAAGAGTCATGCCAAATAGGGATAAAGTTTCATTTGCCTTTTGGGAGCTGAGTGAAAAGCTATCCAAATATTGAGCCACCCTCTCTATCTTTATTGAGAACCCTCCATTGAGTTTCCTCTTATTTTGACTTCTACTGTTTGCAGATGCAAGTCAGATGTTCTCCCAGAAATTCACTCCATAGACTTTTTATGCTGAGAGATTTGTGAAAGTGGATTAAGGCTTTACTTGGTTGGCCTGGCCTCCTGAAAACAATGGAATCACATTAAAAAATGATGAAATTCGAGATTTATGCTTCTTGAGATGCAATTTTCCTGTTTTGTTTGTCACTTTACTACTACCATGACTGAAGAGTTTTGCTGAACCTGCTGCCCTGAGCTGTTGTCTTTGTAGTCGAACTCCTCATATCACCCAAAAATGTATTCATCTGGTATATTTGATTTATGTTGCTACAAGTTCTACAAGCTGATAAGATTCACGTAGTAGATTCTTCATTACAATATCTTGGAAACTGTGGAATTTTCTATGCCTTCTCATGGGCAGATCTATGTGTTTTCCTTTTACAGAGCAGAGTTTGTCGACTCACTCGCCCTTCCCTTGATTTTTTTCCATATCATTTCAGGTGCATCACGGTGGCGCCGGAACAACAGCTGCTGGTCTAAAAGCTGCTGTAAGCGTTTCAGAATTTATTAATCAGTTTAGTTTGACATCGAACTTTGCTTGATAATAGCTAATCCATTCTCTTACCTTATACAGTGCCCAACAACCATTGTACCTTTCTTTGGTGATCAACCTTTCTGGGGAGAACGAGTACATGCCAGAGGTGTAGGTCCCCTGCCAATACCAGTAGAGGAATTCTCACTTCCCAAATTGGTTGATGCAATAAAGTTTATGCTGGATCCCAAGGTAAGAATTAATTTTTTTCATATTGCCTGATACAATCAGTTCTGTGGCTGAATGGGATGATCTTATCATTTTCAAGGATCTGGCAAGTCTATAAGTTTAAGCTCTAACTTATATCCAGCAAACAAAACGAAAATTAATTTAAGTTAGAGGTGTGGGTGTACTGAGCTCGAGCATAATTTCAATGCTCAATTATCATGCGTAGAACATTTATTGAAGCGCCAAATTGCTGTAAATTGTATTAAAGCCTTAAAAAACACGCACTTTAGTTTTGCATCCTAGCTATGTTGAGAGGTCTTTGATAAATTCGCTTTGCTCAAGCTTGTCCAGTGAATTGTAGGTTTTTTGTGATTTGTACGATATATTCAGTCAGACGAGCCTAAACTGGGACCAAAGGCAGCCTGATCAATTAGTGTGATATCTTTGTATCTTTGAATAACGGGATTCCACCAATGTCCTCCCTCTGTGGGTGAGAAAACTTTAGGTGCTCTTGTAGGTTGGATGCCTCATGAGAAACATGCAAACTTGTTGAGTAGAAAGCTAATCTTCCTCGTGCTCTTATTCCTGTCAAATCTCACATCCACTGTCCTTTTCACCCAGCCACGGAGACGATGAAATGTAGCAATTAGTTGTTTTCCATTTCCAATGTTTTTTGGTAAGGTTTAATTTTTTTGGTTTATAAAGCTTTTTCTTGAAAAAGAATCTATGACAGGAAATTATTGATGTTTGGTGCATGCGAATGTCTGCGGAAGGAAGTGGATATCTGCCATGTCATTAGATGCTGAAACAGATTTTGTAATGTACTTGTCTGAGAAAAATGCCAGGTCAAAGAGCGGGCAGTTGAGCTTGCAAAGGACATGGAGAACGAGGATGGGGTGACTGGAGCGGTGAAAGCATTCTTTAAGCATCTGCCCCCTCGAACACCCGTTCAAGAGCCCGAGCCACCACACTCAAGCATCTTCTCTTTCAGTAGATGCTTTGGTTGCGCGTGAATTGGCAGTGGTCAATCTCTTTATGTGCTCACTTCTGGATCTCGGCTTTCTTAGCAGCACTCCCGCAAGAGTATGGTCTCCCAATGCCTTTTTAGCAACGGAAACTACTGGCCCATAGTCATGAATTCGTTTGTACAGATTTAGGGTTCAAGTCCCTTTTGTTGTTGTTGTAATTATTCCTATTCTTACTATAGTAAATATTCGGTCGGAGCAAAACGGTTCTTGCATCATCGTCCATGCACTTCCCATCTCTGGATATCATCTTTGCGTCTCTGTATATGTGGATTGAGATGTTCCCGTTCCGACCTCCATTGATACCCCTCAAAATCGAGTTGCGGTCCTTGGTTAGATGCACCTGGATGCGATTACACAGGTGCATCGTCATTGTTTCTTGCATCTGAAGAAATGATGACGATGGTTGTCTTTCACCTTCTTGTGCCCCACATGATTTCTCGAAAGAGCTGCGTGATGTCATAACACCGAAAGATTGCAGATCAGAGCAGAAGCCCAAGGGGGTTTGGACTTTGAAGGCATCAAACGGATGGAAGCAAGGAGGTCGAGGTAACCTTCTTGTCGCCCCCTTTTTTGGGGGTCTCTGGGTAGATTGCTGAGTTCAGGGCACGTCAGTTGGATTCTTTCTGAGCTCCGAAAACGCCAATAGAATCTAAAATCTTAAAACCCATTTCTTGAGCCGTGGCCACGTGTACGGAAACAGGTGGCGGAAACGAAGTGAGTTGCATCATGCGTTGCCATGGTGCATGGGGACAAAAATTCGACGCAGGAGTGGCGGCGGTGGAGATGGAGACAGTTGCTCTTGCAGTCCCATAACTCGTCTCCCTCTCTGCCCCCCCCTTTATATCTTAAGTCCAGCAGGTTGACACAATGGAGAGAGAGAGAGAGAGGACCAAGTGCAGAGGACTTGCTGACTGTAGCTTTTGGCTCGCCCAATCCTCCCACATTGGCCGTTGGATCTCTTCTCCAAGCCTCCATCATCGTCAGAGATGGTCTGACTCCCCCATTCTCTCTCTCTCTCTCTCTCTCTCTCTCTCTCTCTCTCTCTCTCATTGGCAGTCTCACGGCGCCACTTCTGTAGAGCGCGGACAAGAATTGCCCCCTCTTTGCCTCTTCGAAGACTTGGACAATTTAACCTTTATGGAGGGGGTGATGAGGGGTCATTCGACCAATCCGCGAATTGATTATCCTTGAAGTTTGGTAAAAATGATTAACGTCATGCCCCCCCTCATCCTTTAAAACCAGGGCATGGATGTGGGGAAATTAGCGGGGAGAGATGGGGAGTTTATACCGCTTCAACATTACAACTTTCTAATCAGCTCAAGAAAAAGTCCCAAGAAAAAGAAAAAAAACACCTAGTGCCCATGACAGTCAAAACAAAGAAGACGTGCTGTCAGGTGAAGAGAGAGAGAAAGAGAGAGACGGAGATTTCATTTCCCAATCCAAAAACCACTTGTTTCCACCAATCCACTTCATCATGCAGAAACGGTCTGCATGAACACAAATCTCTCTGTCTCTCACAGACTTATCTCTTCTGTTCCCAAGCCCATAACCCTCACTTGTGTCTTCCACTCTCTTATTAAATTATCTTCACTCAGAGACGCTTCCCGTTTTCCAAAACCCTCTCTCTCTCTCTCTCTCTCTCTCTCTCTCTCTTAAAGTCCCTCTGAACTTCTCGTCCACTCTTCTTCCATCAGATCACCTATAAAAACACCGCACTCGCCATTCAAGTCCGCTCGCTCACTCCCCAGCAGTTCCCACTCCCCACTTCTTTATTCCCTCTATTCAGCCACATTCTCCTCCTACTCCTAAACCCCAAAAGAGAATTCTCATATTCGCGCAATATCCCATTTGACTTCTTCCCCCCGTTACTCCGTTCCCTTCCCACAATCCGACATCAATTCTTTCCCCCCCCCCCCCCCCCCCCATTTCTCTCTCACGGACAGATATGGAAGATGAAGAGAAAGTGGCTCACTCCAGCAGGGTCTTCCCTTGCTTGTTCTGCTCGAGGAAGTTCTACAGTTCCCAGGCGCTGGGAGGCCACCAGAACGCCCACAAGAAAGAGAGGACGCAAGCAAGGAAGGCCAAGAGGGCATCGGAACTCATAGCGAGAAACTTCTCGCCCCCGACCCCGCCCATGATCCTCTCTCAGAGCCATCACGTAGGAGGACTCCTGAGCCCTTCCGTTTGCGTCTCCGCTCATGCCCATTATTTGCCCGCTCACCACGCGGTGCCTTCGGACATGTTCGGAACCAACACCGCACCTAGGTTCGACGCTGGCGGTCTCGTCACGTACGGCGGGGTTTGCTCCGGTAACGGCGGGTTCTGTCCTGAAGACAGTGACCCGAGTTTGCTCAACTGGCAAAGGAGTGCCATGAGGTGCGGTGGCGTCGACGGAGGGAACCTGTCCCGTCATGAAGCTCCTCAAGATCAGGCCTTCGAGACTCGTGACAAGGATCAAACTAAAAACCTTGATCTGTCTCTCCATTTGTAGAACTCTCCACGATCGATTTCTTTGGGCAGCGGAGAGAGAAATTTTGGCGGATTCAATTTTTTTTTTTTTTTTCATGGTACGCTTCAGCTTCTCGAGAGGTCTAGGAAGGAGTTGGGTTGGGTTCGCATTTTGTTTTTTAGAAGAAATAAGTCGTTGACCTACTCCTCCTCTATGCCAATTAATGCAAAGAACATATAGTTCAGTTGACTTTTTACTTTCAAAGCTTTCAATTCCATTTTCAGCGTTCTAGGAATTCTCCCATAGTAGCCCCACTTCTGCAGAGTCCGGGGCCTATCAGCTTATCAGGTAATATCTAGGAAGAGTACCATTGGTGATCAGAACTACGAAGGTCATCCAAAACGCAACACAGAGAGAGAGAGAGACAGACAGACAGACAGAGAGAGAGAGACATGAAAACCGTATGAGTTTCTTCCCAGATGTTCTAGTTGATGCGATGCTTAAGGAGTCTGCAAAATAATGTGGAGCATAATCTGGGGTAAGAAACATTCCGTTGTGTATACATCTGATCACAAAATTTGTGCGCGCCAACTACACATTCCCATACTAGACTTGTTACACAGCCCGTTCTGTCTTCAATAAATGAAGCGAATCTTCATATGATAAGGGATAGTAGCAAATCAAAGACCAGAATAGCGTAGAAGACTATTTCCTAATTCACAAAATTGTTAAGACTGGGTAGGTTTTCTAAAGGTGATTCGCGACTTGTCTGGATTCGATGTCCTGATCTTTAACTTATCACATTCTTACTTTATATCTCACGCCATTTCTCTGTTTGCGCATGTCATTAGATAGTCCGTGTTTTCTAGGTCTTAGGGTCATTCATGAAACTAGAAAATATATGCTTTCTTACAAGTTAAGAATCGAGTAAATCAGACCTCGGCGAAGGTTTAGGGCTAGACTTTATTGAAAGTAATGCATTATGGAGACACTGACTTCAAAACAATGATAAACACACCTCGCTCTTGGAGTCTCTATAGTTCACGAAACTTGAGAGATACCATCTGCACGCCAGGAGCCGTTCATCAAGCATTGCTTTCTTGCTCGGACTCTACGCCCGCTTTAAGTTCACAAACTTCAAAGGTTAAATCGGAACCAGTCTCAGTGTCTGCAATCCGCGTCAATCGAGTTGGTTTGAATCAATCTTTAGTTCGTGCTCTTCGTGACCTTTCCAAGGACACTAAAATCACTCTAAAGATTCGACAAGTGCACATCATTGTCACTATTGACCAACCAAAAGACTAAATGGATCACCCCCAAAAAAGCACCGCGAATGAAGTACAACCTGTTTTAGTGATTTCTACTGGTAGACATCATGTGTCGATAGCCCGTGCTCACTTAGCAATTTCCGAAAACTTTAGATATGGAAATTCGACAAAACTGAATTACACCAATCATGATCGGACGTTAGGCCATGAACTAGAATGATAACCAAACAAGCAATAAATCCCCCCAAAATTACCAGGACCAGAAATACAATTCCCTCTCTTTTATCCCCCGGTAACGTGAAAGGAGGCAATTTCTAGCACACAAGCCAAGCCCTTCTCTAGCATTTCAAACCACTCTGATGAAAAAATTGAACTAGTAAAGATGCATTGTGCAAGCTACATTACAATTACGAACCACTTTCAATCCTATGATAAGTCTGCCTTCACTATAATGAAGAAAATCACCAACAAAACTACTAATGCCTCCTATGTAAGAAAAACCATATCGAAATAAACCGAAGAAGTCAATACTTATCATGAGATAGTTCCAAACGATCTTGTCTTAGAAAGGTGTGTCGACCTCGCTCCTCGTCTCGGTAGGGCTATACAAGGCCGACCTGTTCCTCGGCCTGTTCTCCTCGAGCTGCTTCACGACCTCGTCCATGGTGGGTCGCACCGAAGCCACCGGGGCACAACACCCCATAGCAAGCTTCAGCGCTTGGACGAGCCCTTCTTCCATTGGGCTCCTGATCCCCTTTACGACCTCAACGTCAAAGACTTCCAGCGTCGTCTCCTCCAAGACCGCAACTTTCACCATTGAAGGCAAATCAATGTAATCGCTGCTCCTACTGTTTTTCCCGGGTCTCTTGCCAATTAGTATCTCGAGCAAAAGTATTCCATAGGCAAAGACGTCTGTCCTGGAGTTGCATTTCTTCATCTTCTGAAGCTCCGGCGCCTTGTAGCCGTCAGTTTTCGCAAGTGCCACCATCTCGTCAGCAACGGCAGGGACCATCAGCTTGTCGAGCCCAAACTCGGTGAGCCTGGCCACGAAGAATTCATCCACGAGAACGTTTTTAGATCTTATGTTTCCATGAGTGATTGGTACTTCAAGGCCTGAGTGAAGATGTGCCAGTCCTTTGGCTATGCCCAGCGCAATCTTGTGACGCCGGGCCCAGTTCAAAACCGGTTTCCCTGCCCTTGTTTCTGAGTTCAATAATCAAGATTAAGATAGCTACGTCAGTTTCGAACTTATTCTACACAACATTGACATAAGAACCTGCACACAAAGGGTTTCAAAGATCATGTCAACTTCCCATTTTTGCTTCGTATCCAAATTAGCTCTCCGTTTGAAGATGCATTTATTTATGGTCCTATCCTTCAAATCATAGCAACTATTCATACACAGCTATAAAAACATCCATTAATTCCAGTTCAAACTCCATATGCCAATGGCGCCAAAAAAGGCTCAACATTGGTTAGTCGATTCTCTAGTTGGATCAAGCACATACAGAACATGCCTAAAAATAATCCGAGGACGCTGGCGCATTTGCCATGAATCCCTTCCATGCAACCTAATTATTCAAGTACTCCGTTACTGGGGCAAAGAGGGCCTGGCAGAACCAGCGAAACATTTGTCAACGATCAAAGGCCGATAGCTTTGTTAGGTGCCTTGAAACAGTCTTAAGTATTCCTAATGCGCCCGAATCCCAAAATGTTTCTCACAATTCACAGAAAGATCATTTATCTTTTTTAAAGGAAACATCGCAAGGACAAGCTTTAAAAGTCATATCAGAAACTCCACTAAAACGAAATAGCGATGCCATCATATCATAGTAATAGAACAACGAAGAGCGAATTTGAGAGTGCAACATTTTTATTACCATCATGAGACTGCTTGGATCAGATGGAAGCAAAAAAGAGCATGCTCGGTAAAACAAGGTGACATTTTAGTGATGGAACATCAGTTTCATAAGACTATAGGACCAAACTAAGGTGGAATAGCAGGGGCTCGAAGCCTAGAAAAGCCTGACATTAGTCCCACTCATTGATTAAGGCCAAAAAAATTACTGAGATAAAGTTAGCCAAAGTAACACTGCATGGACCTCTCCCACTTCAGCTGATGAAGAATTTAACAGCCGCACTAGATCACATTAGGGAAGTCGAGCTTTGCTTCGGGTGGTTTTGCATTTCCAAGAAAGTTGGCCCTGCAAATTGCAGATTCTAGAATAGCTTCTTCTTTTTTTTCTGATTTTGGCCTCTTTTTCCCTTTTGCATGCCAATGAACTTTGAGCTCAAGTTTCAGAATCATGATACTAGACAAGGATGAGTCTTCGGCATGAGTAGGGTGCAGCGTTTCATGGTAAATGTCTTTTTCATGGTAAACAAAAATATTATGCTCTGTTTTGTGGTAAATGTCTTTTTTATCGATTAATATTGGAAAAACCGTTTATCTCCAAAACCCGTGAATCATCAGTGACAACTAATTCACCAAGTAAATCTAGATTGACAGCAAGCACGCAAGCACTTACTTTTTCCTCGACTAATCACAAATCCACTTTTGGATAAAGCATTTTTGGCCACCAAGCTAGACAAGAGTGTATTATGTGTACAAAAGAGGAACGAGGAATTAGTTTTGACAACTTACATATTAAATGAGTAGTTGATTTTATACCTGATTTCTTACTTTAATAAGTTCAGAATCATGACGGGACAGACTATAGATCACAAATTTCAATGAAAAAGACAGGAACAAGATGAGAACATACCGTGCAACAGATCATGAAGCGTTCTAACAGGGAGATAATCATAGATGAGAAGCTTCTCTCCTCTCTTTCCTTGATAAAAAGCTCTAAGCGGGATCAAATTCTCATGCCGAACTCTTCCCAGCTGCTTAATCACCGGTA
Organism: Syzygium malaccense; assembly: GCA_031216405.1. Classification (NCBI taxonomy): domain Eukaryota; kingdom Viridiplantae; phylum Streptophyta; class Magnoliopsida; order Myrtales; family Myrtaceae; genus Syzygium; species Syzygium malaccense. Next base: position 16,169,628 of record CM062260.1, on the reverse strand, counting down.
AACAAGAACCCCTGTCCTTGCAGCTTCCCTCCCTCAGCAACCTCAAAGCAATTGTCCCGCCATCAGCAAGTTTCGCCTTGTACACCGTCCCGTAGCTAGTCTTCTCCATGACTTGCCCGGTCGCATTCAGTACATCCTCTAGTGTCAAATGCTCACCGCCCTGAAATAAAATAAGCTTGCCTTCGCCGCCGCCGCCACCGCCTCCGCCTCCGCCTCCGCCGCCAACACCAACTCCATTTTCCTCATCCTCACCTTCCTCGAATTCATCATCGCTTTCACCCCTAGTCTTTCTCTTCCTGTTCTGCATATACCCAATGAACAATGAAGCGGAAACGACAGCCCCAGTCATCAGACCAATCACTATACCGGCTATAGCACCGGAGCTCATCCTGGACCCCCCGCCACAACTACTTAAGGGCAACCCACAAAGCCCGGCACTATTTCCTTCGAAAGCATCCGCGCTGAATTTCGACCCGCCAAACACCGGCAATGCCCCGGTGAAATTATTATGCGAAAGATTCAGCTTTTCAAGGTTCAAACTAGTCAAACTCTGGGGTATCACACCCGAAAACATGTTATTCGAAAGATCAAGCTCCTTCAGACCCTGAAACCTGGTGATGAATTCAGGGAACTCTCCGGTGAACTTGTTGCCACCCATATCAAGAACTTGCAAGCTACCACAAGTAGAGTTAGGCAAAGCAGGTTCAGGGAGAGACCCAGACAAGGAATTCCCGTGAAGCCTAAGAGCGACAAGCCTGTCGCACAAGTTCCATATAGAAGGTGGCAAAACCCCATTCACCAAATTACCACTCAAATCGATGTCGGAGAGGGAGGAGCTGTACCCGAGCTCAAGAGGCACGGTCCCGCTCAGCGAGTTGATGCCGAGATAGAGGCTCTGCAGCATCGAGAACTCGCCGAGCTCCCTGGGGAGCGAGCCACTGAGGTTGGCCGACGGGAGCTGAAGGGAGAGGAGGTGCAGAGACGGGTCCCTGTAGAGGGAGGCGTTGGCCCAGTGGGGCGACGACACGTCGCTGCAAGAGAGAGGAGTCCCGTTCGAGAACACCCATTTGAGCCCCCTCCACTGGCACAGAGGCACCGAGGCGTTCCATGAAGAGAGCAAGATGTTCTCAGCGTCACCCTGCAGTGCAGCTCTGATCTTCCCCAGCAGAAGCTCAACATCAGAAGAAGAAGAAGACTGAGCAAACGCAACAGGAGGCAGCGCAATGAGCAAGACCACCACAATGCAGGGACAGTAAAGCCTCGAGAACGCCATGAACGAGGAAGCCATCAGGTTTAGAGAGAGAGAGAGAAAGAGGAAAGTAGCTTGTGTGGTGGACTGCAGTTTTCAAGGAGAGAGAGGTTCTTCTTTCTGGGGAAAGCTGACACAGTGTTGACCGAAATGGGTTGCGGGGTGGGGGGGAGGGAGTTGATTGATGTCAAAAAAGTACATCAATTGGACGGCCGCGATTTGACGGCATGTGATTCCAAACAGCAAACCGGGGCATGACCCTCATTCATCGCCCGCCGCTGGATCGACAAGCGTGGGGCCCCGTCCCCCACCCCACTTCCCTTCACCGCAAAATTGATGGCGATCGAACGGTGATGACGATGTCGAGGATGGAAAAGGTTGATACTTTCAAGCACAGTTTTGCTTTTCCCGGTACACTGCACACATGTTTCGAAATAGCTTTTTCTTTTTTTTTTGGTCGGAAGTTTCAAAATAGTTTACTAAAGCTTATTGAAAAAAAACAGACACACATATATATACAGGGGTGTCTGAGGTAATCTACTTAAGAAAAAAATTTCCGACCGCATACACTTTTTTTTTTTTATTTTACCTAAAAATAATTTAATTTTTTTTTATAAATTTATGTATAAATATCCATACATAATATTGGCTTATATAATATAAATCTTTTTTTTAAGATTCTGAATCTTAAAGAAATGTAAAAAGGGTTGCATTTTCTTTTCTTTCGCCAAAATAAGCACATATATAATGAAAAAAAAGCTATTGCACTGTAAATTTTTAATTCTTTATTTATTGCTGATTAAGAGCGTGGAATGGACTCTTCGGCAAAATCGATAATTCGTTTGCATTGCTTTTGAAATGTTAAAACAGTACTTTACTACTCAAACTCACGGTAGCTTGTACCGTAGATTTATTTTTATTGATTGTTAAAAAGCAAAATTAAGAAATGTTAATGTACTCAATTTACTAGTTTCTCTTGCACAACTAATGTTCAAAAAATCAAGTTTTTTTTGTTAAGAACGTTAACTTGGAATCTCGAGCTGTTCGTTGATACGACTTACATATCTTATAAAAAATTTTAAAGGGTTAATACTATAAAAAAACCCTAAATCAGTATATATTTGTGACAATTTTATCCTCGTTAATTTTCGTTAAATTTTACAGTCAAATTTCTGAGTTTGATGGCACGTGACAGTTAACGGATATACCAGTTTGGGGTTTTACCCTCCGTTTGTAGCGAGTATATAGGGTTTGTAATTTTTTGCGATATTAATCCAATGTAACGAAGAATAAATTTGTCACATATGTATCAGTTTGGGGTTTTTTATGGTCAGAAAGTTAGTTTTTGATAAATTTATCATAGGTGTATCAGTTTTAGATTTTTTTGTGATCTTGATTTCAAGTAAATTTATCACGGGCGTACGAGTTTCGGATTTTTTTGTGGAATTATCCATTTTTGAAAATGTATAGAGTTCTGAAATCTTGGGAATGCCTCCGTACTAAAATTATGAGCGGCCTTCAATAATTTAATTGGGGTACCAATCAAAGGGTCTTGTCCTACACGTCTGTAATTTTTCTCTTGCACGCTTCGTCTTTTTTGGGAATTAGCGATACCCATTTTCTCGCGGCAGCGACAGAGCGAGAGTTTGGTCGGTGCAGGACGCCAACAGCCCCCGCGCCCCCCGGCCGGGCCCCCCCCCCCCCCCCCGGTGTGGTCTTTTCCAGGGGCGAAGCGTGAGGGCAGGCCCATCGGACGGCCGGTGCTCCTGCCCTAACCGCCGTACACGTGGCGCGGATCCCGGGCCTTCGAAGCGTTCGGGAATCGGAGGGAGGAGATCGGGCGACGAGGGGGGGGGCGCGCCTTTCGCGTCCGATGGCCGCAACGCCGGCGGTGCGGCCCCGAGGAGGGGAAGTGGGCCCCACCGGGAGCAGCCTGAGGATAGGGAAATGGTCTACTACAAATTCCTTTCGAGGTGGGCATTATTAAAGTGGAGGAGGGTCCACCGGTCCATTCGGTGGGGGCCTTGTCCTAGAAACTCGAGAAAATTATTAAGGATCAATGTCACGAAAAATCTTAAACTGGTATGTTCGTGATAAATCTATTCAAAATTTATTTATTAACAATAAAAAATTTCAAATTGATACACCTATGATAATTTTACTCTATATTAATTTCTATTAAATTTTACAGTCGAATTTTTAAGTTGGATGACACGTGACAGTTAATGGGTGTACTAGTTTGGATTTTACCGTCAGTTTGTCCCAAGTGTACTAGTTTGTGATATTTCGTGGTATTAATATAATTTAACGGAGGGTAAATTTATCACAAATATATCAGTTTGGCGTTTTTTGTGGTCAAAAAATTAATTTAAGGTAAATTTATCACAGATGTACCAATTTAGGATTTTTGATAGTCAAAAAATTAATTTTTGGTAAATTGTCATGGGTGTACCGGTTTAGAATTTTTTATGATATTAACCTTGTTATTAAAGATTATGTAGTGATTTTATTAGAGGTCGTTATCCCCGGATCAAAAGCAAAATAGTTTGGGTATTATCGGAATAGTAATTTAGTATTATCGTCATGAGTCTCAACACAAAAATCTAACAAAAAACAGTGGCTACCATGGCAAACGAATATCTTAAAATGAACATAAATGAGAAAATTAGATTTTCAATATTTTCAATCGATTTCGAGTTTTTCCCGACCTCTTTCAGTCCCGTAACAAAAAGCACCCCGATTTTATTTAAATTCGTTTGAAATATGTCCCACGTCTTTCATCATCATTTGTAAGAGGAAATATTCCATTAGAATTCATCTTACTTTGTATCGGCCGTTCTTTCATATGTCGACTTCTTTTTTTGAATAAAAACGAGGCATTAGGTTTCCTTTCAAAAAATATATCGTGATTTGAACAAGAATTTCGTAGATGCGTGACGTCGAAAAGGGAAAAATAGTCATTAAGATATAGTCATTGGAGAGATTATAATCTCGATGTAGATTTGACATGCGACGGGTGGAGATTTATTTCGATAACCTAAAAAAGGTGGGGATAAATATGAAAAGAGGAGAAAAAGGTGAGCATTTCTATTATCACTTGACCATTTATTTAACAACAAATAGCAAGAATAAATACAAACTGGATGGACCGAGTGGAGACTAGTCCCCTCATTGCCTTGCACACCGAAAGGTTTATTATTCGAAAGACGCTTTTGGATCTTCGGTGTTTGGTAAGGTTTACCTCATAAAAAACGGGTATTGCCATCTGTTACTGGCTACGGCGCCTTGTTTAATGATTCGACAGCCAGTCTACCTGTACACCCCGTCCCTCCTCTGTTTATTTTTCTTCCAGGAGAATGATTGGAGTATCTTCTGATTTTAACGTCCCGAAGTCTATACAAAGCCTTTGATGTCAACAAGAATAAATACATGTTGGATGGATCGAGTGGAGAACGGTCCCCTCATCGCCTTGTACCTCACAGCGAAAATTCTTCCTTTTTTTTTTCTTTTTGCTCGCGCTTTAAAATGAGCGAAAAAATCCTTTTTCGTCTTCCGTCAAAATTTTAAATACTATTCAAAATTTTAAAAAAGTATACATGAACTATGCGGGAATCTACGTATTGATATTCGGGTGTTGTAAGAATTTATGGAGCTTCGAATTTAAATAAACTAAAGCGTCCAAGTTGCAAAATTCAGATTACGAAAAAAAAATGAAAAGTAGAAGTCGATACAGACATATTTGTGAGAAGGGCGAAGGTGAAGAATTTAGGCTCCGTCTGTCTCATGAAAAATAGATGATTCGGAGTTCAACCATAAGAAATGGATGATTTGGAAAGCTTCTTCTAAAACCGATCGCTTGTGTCGCCTACGAAAATAACCGAACGAAAAATGTTTCCACCCTACACAAAAATGTTTAGACACGAGCTGTTGTCGGTGATGAAAACATTATCCATCGACTAATCATTTCACGCAGTATAAACGATCATTTTTAGATAAATATTTTTTAAATAATTCATTTTTCGCGAAACGAATGAAGGGTCAATACGGAAGGTGTTTTTCTTTCGCCGTATATTGATTCTAACACATGGCACCATTGCATTTCATCTGAATTTTTTGAGTTGATCTGGAGCTAAAAATGAGGAAATAATTACAAAGATAAAAGATACACTGTGGATGCTCATGCATGTCCGAATTGGAATGATTTGCCCAATTGACTTTAAGGCTTCAAAGCTAAACATGATTCCCCCATGCTCGACCGGCTTTCGGGCGAAAGTGACCGCTTTGTCTCGTGGTTCTTTTGATGGTAATAATTGTAATATACAAATGCCCCCAAAAGAGCTATTAATTATTGAAGTACATGGATTATAAATTCCATAACACACACCCTTTTTTTTTGTTTTTTTCGTGTGAATTTTTTTTTGTTGGGCAGGGCATGTTTGCTTGCCATTAATCAATAGCAAAAGGTGCTTTTTTTTAAAAATTTTTTGATAAAATATGAAATATATTCTGAATTTTTAAAAATCAAGAAAATTTTATATTCTAATTATTAGAATTAATAAAAAAAAAGTGCCATTATTATTAGAATTAAGAAAAAAAATTATATATCCTGAACCGCAATATATTGATTAGGTAAAAAGTAAAATGTAAAAGTTAAAGAAGATATTCTTCTTTTTCTTTTTTTTATATTTCTTTGCTAGAAAGTTCGCCTTCAAACACTTTTACTAAAAAAAAAAACAGGTTCAAGTTACAACCATAAGCCGACCTAAACAGCTATTCTCAACCAATAATCTATGGGAAAAAAAAAGTATCGAAAAGCATCGATTTTCCCATGCAATGAACCATTTTAAGGTTATGTCGGTTCGAACATGCTCTTAAATATTTCAGTAACTGAATTCTCATCGATCGAATGTGAATATATTCATGGGCGCTTTCAGAACATCATACGTGAATGTCTCTTTATTCAAGAAAAGCTAAACTATATACCGTCGCCATAAAAAAAAGGAAAAACAAAACATATTTGAAGCCCTCTCTCTTCCTCTTTCCATGGAAACAGTAAAAATGACAAACTGGTTTCTGAAAATTTTACTTTTCATAATATTGATAATTACTGCTTTTTTACTTCGTTAAAAGCAGTGGACTGACAAGAAGAACATGACAGACCACCACACACGATACAATCGACGCGGGCCTTTTCGAACGGGGGGAATCTGTGGTGGATTTTCTGAAAAAAAACTAAGGGAGTCGGGCGTGTTGGGGACACAATCATTAAAAGGTGTTTTATTCCGTTAATACAATATTTCTAGTGGAGGCAAAGCACTCTTCCTTTTCTTTTCTTTTCTTTTTTCTTTTTCGCCGAACTCTTCTTGGCCTATGGCATGATTCTTCTTTGTCACTTTATGGGAAATTTTTTTTTTTGGTCCAGACACTTTATGGAATTATTGAACATCTATAATTTCGGCGAGCATGTCCGGTGACGGTGAGATCTAATTTATGGATTATATTCCCTGAATTGGGCATTTGAGATTGTTTTTTTTCCTATTCACGTGCGACTTCGCATGAATAGAATCGGGGGAACGAATTTTCAGGACGAAATTGCCTCAGCCCAATGGCCGGAAATCGGCATGCAACCCTCTCGAGGTCGCCGGACGGGGGTTTTCAGCACGGGTGATGTTCCCGGGGGGGTCAATTGGAACACTGTGATTCATTTTGGGGGTATTTTTAAAATAAGTCTTGCTCTAGAGGGCTTTTGAGGAAAAAACATGCATCCAACTCGGGGGTTTTTGAGATTTCCGTTCTAGAGATTAAAGGTGAGCATAGTCCGAGTGGATAGTTCTCACCATTCCAGAAAATTGGAAGCAGAAACCGCCCATTAATTCCATAGATCCACTCGAGAACCGGACCGCTAATCGAGTTCGATTGCCGAGTGAGTCCATAGAACATGTCTCTATTCCCTAAAAAATTGCATTCGTCAATCAATACCATGGTAAAGTTAGTTTATGTGGGTACTTCTTTGTAAGGAAAAATGTAAGAATAATAAAGAAATATGCACTAGGGTCGTGCTTGTGATTTAAGGATGAATGCTTCCATTTGGATATTTGGTTCCATCCATTGCTTATCATTTGATAGAAAGCCAAAAAGACTTTGAAAAGCCATTTATTTTAGCTTAAATCTATCATCACAGTTTGAAATGTTGTGCATATTCTTGCTTCAAATATAAGATCGAGTCAACAAAAATAGAATGTACACATCAATGCTTAGTAGCTGCGACTAGATGTTCTAAGAGATGCATTTGAGAGCAAGTGGCGAGGGAGAAAAATAGAGAGAGACTCACGTTGAGAAAAGCAGCATCCAAGTATGAGACATTAATCTCAATGGAGACATCCGTGAGGGGGACATCCGTGAGGGGGGCGAGAAAGATTCACTTTCACTAAAAGTGAGCTGGAATTGTTCTAAAAATAACACGCACACACACCGATCGGCGGCTCCATGCCTAGAATTGGACTAGTATTGGAATCGGGAATCGCCAATTCTGGGCCGATCCGGTCCAGTTCCGAGCAATTCTCAATTCATTTACACACCCTTCCTAGAGATTATACAAACTAATAGAGTTTATCAAGCAAACTAGAATCCATGTGGTTAACGATTGAGATGACTTTAGTCCGCACTGTCTAAAACACCATGGCATATTTTTTTCCCGCGAGACTTTGGACGAGAGGCACATATGATCTAAACCGTTCGATCTGTATAAGCTTTTTGAACTAAGACAGGAGTTAATCATAAAACCTAATATTTGTCTGCGCGAAGTTGTTTCGATGAGAGAATTTAAGTCGCTGCGGGATACAGGAAACAATTAAAATTCTTAGAAGCCTTTTCTAGGACTAATTATACTGTTTCATCCGCTGTTTGATAAATTACAGTAATTGTATATACTGTCATATATAGCAAAGAGAGCCTCATTAATTTTAAGGGATCTCAATCAATTTTTCTTCTTCAAAATTCTCAATTTATTTCTCAAATGTTTGAGTTTTTTTATATTCTAAAACAACCTTCTTAACAGAATTTCCAATCTTTAATATGATATATTTTTTTATTTTTAAAAAAATCGATTTTATCGTTATGTTCATTGGCGGCGTAAAAAATTAGTTTACGCACTAATCGCTCATCGCACCTCGGGCCCGATAGGCACTCCACTGGACCCATATCTTATCGGGCCGACAACCCGGCCCGATAGGCGCTCCACTGGACCCATATGTTATCGGGCCGACAAGCCCGGTCCGAACTTAAATGTTAATCATCAACCCCTTTGCAAGAAAGAATCACGAAGGGTAGTTTGATCGAACGGCCAGGATTGATTCGGACTCCCCCTACGCTTGCGAACCCTAGACATATATAAGAGACGTCCAGCGCCGATCCTGTCTCCGAACTCTCAGTCGGCCATAACCAGAGCTTTTGGAAGGGTAGGCGCGCCGCCGCACATCGTTCCTTTCGCCTCGTGCCCCGTAAAGCTTCGTCGTCGGAGCGAAGATGAAGGTGGTCGCCGCGTACTTGCTGGCCGTCTTGGGAGGCAACGCCTGCCCATCGGCCGACGATTTGAAGGACATCCTCGGATCAGGTCCTCTCTCTCTCAGTCTGTCTCTCGATTTAGTTCGGGGTTCCCCTCTTTTGATGATGGCTCTGGATGTGGCGGTGGCGGTGGTTCAGTAGTTTTGAGGCTCTCTTGCATCGATTGACGTTGGAACAAAGTTAGCTGATGTACATGTTAAGGCGGAATAGCTGACCATTCAAATGTATGTCGGTTTGTATTCTTGATGTTGCGTTGCCTGTTCCCGTGACCGGAGCGAGGGATTGTCAAAAGTTGCGTTCGCTCGCAAGTACTGATTGCTTGATGCGTATCTGGTCAGGGATGTTAGCTCTGGGGCTTAAGATTTATGTCGAATGAACTGTGCTCGTCCTGTGTCGGCTTCGGCTGATGTGATTTTTGATTCGCTCTTCGGATGGCTCCAACAATCAGTTTAATCAGTTCTGTTTGGGAATTGAAAATGCGAATCCTGCCTTTTTGATTGCTGTGTCGGGATGGTTTTGATTGTCATGGTGGATGTGGGTTGCAGAAATGACCAGGAGTTGATCTGTAGATTATGCTTTTCGTGTACTGATTTACCCGCATCATGTGAAAAGGTTTTTGATGCTTGTTGCAACGTCGATTTGTAATTTGGTGGACCTGCGCGTAGAAGTAGTTGCTGGTCATCATTCTGTGGAGTTAGTAGACTACGTTGTATCAGAAAGAAATGAGAATTTTCTGTCTTTAATGTAATCGAGTGAGATGAAGGAGTTCTTGGTGGACAATATGTTTCGAAGGGTACGTTTGTTTCGCGGAAAATGAATGTAGCACTTGCAAGAATAAATGACCAAAGGTATTTTTATCGTTCACGAAAATGTTTAGACATAATTTGTTGTCGATAACGAAAATGTTGCTCATTGACTAATCATTTCAAGAGATACGAGCAATCATTTTTAGGAAAATGTTTTCCAAATGATTCGTTTTTTGTGAAATAAACGGAGCCTGAGATGTTCCTAGATTTATGGCCCTCTCGAGGGAAGGGAGTGCAGTTCGCTGATTTACTGAAGGATTGCCTCGTGATTTTGACAGTTGGAGCTGAGGCCGATGATGACAGGATAGACTTGCTCTTGTCCGAAGTCAAGGGAAAAGACATCACTGAGCTGATTGCTGCCGGAAGGGAAAAGTTGGCCTCCGTGCCCTCTGGTGGCGGTGGTGGTGCTGTGGCCGTGGCTGCAGCTCCCGCGGGCGGTGCTGGTGGTGGCGCTGCTCCGGCTGCCGAGGCCAAGAAGGAGGAGAAGGTCGAGGAGAAGGAAGAGTCCGACGATGTAAGCGCCATCCCTCGGCTCTCTGGTCTTTTCGGTGTTTGTTTTGTGGGGACGACTTCGTCTTTCAGTTTCTGTTTAATTCAACCTAACCTGGACCCTCGCCATTGCTGCAGGATATGGGCTTCAGTCTCTTCGACTAAGGCAACAGATGGTGATTTTTGCTCACAAAAGGAGTGTCGTGGATATAGGCTCAATTGTGTGGTCTCTCCCTAGTCTCTAAATAGTTGGCAGTTGTTCTTGGTTTTGTTACCGTCGGGACTCCTTGGAATTATCTTTTTCGCTTACCTAATGAGATGTTTTCGGATGCGGGATTAATTTTTTCCCTGAGATTCTTCTGTTTCTGATTCCCTCTTTGATTACACGGGGCTCGTCCTGATTCGGTTCGGTTTTTACATTGCGCGGCATTGCAAAGACTACAACGCTAGTCGTGCGACCTGGGGTTTTCGAACCTGTGGCGACCGCAGCAGGTTCTCCGATCATTAATCTGATCAGAGGTGATTTCAAGATATAGGATCATGTCCTGTTCAGTGTGATGCTCAAATCGTGGAATTACTGTTATAGATCATTGTTCGAATAAGTAAAGTGTCTCGAAGATCAATCGAAAGATCTTACTAAGAGCTGCAAGTGTTTAGCGTTCGATCTTGAATTGACCTTCGTTTATCGATCGTAATGCCTAGGCTCGTCAAATTTTGACGGACCAAGTAAGGAGACTATCCTGAAATGTATTTTTGAACTCTTGATTCTCAAGTTTTTTAATTATACCCAATAATCTTACAGTGTTTAGTGTTATAATTCATCATGAAATAAGCTCATGATTTCACAAAAAAATATACAAATATTACTCACAAGATTTATGGTGGGTTTTGTTGGATTTTGGAGGAGTGCAAAATCATTTCCCCAAGACTCCTCCAAAACCATTTCCCCAAGTACTATTGGTGAAGGTGTGAAGGTGCATTTGGTGAAAATAAGTAGTGTTTGGAAAAATCATTATTGTGTATGCTTTTATAAAGCAACTATGAAACGAAAAAAAGAACAGAAAGAAAAGGAGAACAGAAGGCAGGCATGTCACATGGGCAAGCATTGACAGAGAAGACAGGGACAGGGAGAACTTTGCCGGCGGCAACCACAGGCGAACATCGCAGCGACAGAGGCAACTGTCGGCCAGACGAGCTTCGATTGGCGATCCATGTCGGAGTAGATCTTGTCTTCTGAAGCTGAGCAAAACTCAAGTGAGTTGCGCCTGAGTCGCCTAGGAAAATTACCAAAAAAGTTATAAACCTTTTGTAATTGTGTTAATTTAGTCTTAAACATTTTTTTTTGCCAAATCAGTTCTAAACCTTTTGCAATTATGCCAATTCAGTCAATTCGGTTACTTTTGGCCGGCCAGCGCTAATGTGGGCGCCGACCAGTTGATGTGGCAATATTTTAATAATTTATTATTATTTTTCGAATTTTTTTCTCTTTTATTTTTTTCTCCTATCTTCTTCCCCAGTCGCTGATCCGGCGACTGGCGAGTTCAACCTCGCCGTCGTCAGGCAGGGTAGAGCCTCGCCTTGGCCAGGCGAGGTCGAGCTCATTCGGTGATGGCGGGGTTGACCTCCCCATGGCCGGGCGAGGTCGAGCTTGCCTAGCGATGGCGAGGCCTCGCCCAGATTTGGCGAGACCTTGCCATTGCTGGGCGAGCTCAACCTTGCCATGGCCATGGGGAGGTCGACCTCTCCCGACGACGGCGAGGCTTGCCCTCACCAGTGCCGGCGAGGGCCAACCTCACCCAGGGCCGGTGAGGTCAAACTTGCTGGCCTTAGCCTCTCACCGGTCGCCAGACCGGCGACTGGGGAAGAAAATAAGGGAAAAAAAATAGAAAGAGAAAAAAAATTCGAAAAATTATAAAAAAAATTATTAAAATATTGCCACGTCAGCCGCCTGGCGTCTATGTCGGCACTACCAAAAGTGGTCGGATGGACTGAATTGACACAATTGCAAAAGGTTTAGGACTGAATTGACAATGCAAAATGTTTAGGGCTTTTTTGGTAATTTTCCCGAGTCGCCTTGCTCGGAGTCATGAAACCCAGGCGCCCTGACGTAGCGTCGCAACGTCTGGGTCGCGGACTATTAACACTTAGATCTAAAGTCTTGCGACCAGCCACGATCTCTCCTCAATTTGGCCTTCAAGCGTCGGCCGAACCTCAGGCAAGCCTTCTCTGAACTCCGACGTCACGCGAGTTAGGCGGTAGATTTGGACTCCGACATTGCACAAGCTAGGAGACGAGTAATTGAGGCCGCACGACCACGGCAGCATGACATCAGTGTCACGCGACCCCTTGCCGGCGTCTGTCCATCTCCTCCACCTTTGTGAACTCCCATATTTGCATGGAAAAGATGAACAGTTGTGAGGGCAAAATTGAAATAATTAGTGCGGACAATTTGGGAACAAAAAAAGTTCATTTACCTTGGGACATCCCTTCCGAAAATGCTGAGAACCTCTCACTTGCCTTGGGCTTTCAACTTTGCCAATACTGACATTTCCCCAAAGTTGCCAAAAAGAAATAGCCAAATACCTAAACTTTTTCCCAAGGAGCCTTGTCAACACTTGAATTCTCGATGTAAATCCACGAACAAAATTCACGTAGATAAACCCCTGATGGCGCTTCAACAGCTTCGTCAAAAGGCATCCCCTGACTTATATGTACACCGACACGTTTATTGTATCTGATTTGCATGTAAATGAAATAAAGCTTTTTTTTTACTTACGAGGGAATTTAGATATCGTGCATCCACTATTCTATTCAATTTCGCAAGGCGAATCGTGAAATGGAACTTATGACTTCTCGTGAGTTCTTTTTCTTTTGGGACTTGTCATGAGTTTGACTTTAGTGTGAAAAAAACGAAGAACAGCGCAGCCGAACATCTCAAGCTCCATGGCCCGACCCGAAAGTCGTGTAAGCGAAATTAATTAACACGATTTAAAATCGGTGAGCTCGGACCGCAAGCGCTTGCAATAAGGGCTAAAGGCCATCTCGGGCCAATCAATGGATTGAGCATATACTATCCAAACAGACATAAACACACAAACAATTACAAGGTTCGTATCCCTGAAAACTAAAATTAATCGGTCAGCGCTGACGTTTGATAAATATATATAGGTCCATGTTAACGAGCGCCTACTTTACGGTCTCTAATGTAGCGATTACCCTGGTGTTATGCACATTCAATGCCTTGAGAAAACCAAATTATTCAAAATTAAGTATACTTAACAATAGGGCTGTCAATAAAGCCCGCCCCGACCCACACCGGACCGACCCGACCCGGACCGGCCCGGAAATTTAGGACTTTTTCGGGGCGGGCCTCCTCTGGGTTGGGTAAGAGCTCAAAATTTCATATTTATCCTTGTTTCGGGCCGGGCCGGTCCGGATCAGGCTTTATTGACAGCCGGCCCGTAACTTAAAAAACCCCTAGAATGTATCATCGACATCTCTTTCGTCACTTCGTCTTCAAGCTCCCGCTCAGTCGCTCACGCCGTCTCTACAGGTTTGCAGTGAAGTCTTCGACGAAGATCCGGTGAGCCGGGGATCTGCGCTTCTAGCAAGAAGATCCTTTTCGAGTACTCCTCCTTCGCTTTCATCTCTTCATGTCCCCTGGGAAGCTTTGATGGAGCCTCGTGCTCTCGCGCTTGCAGGACGATCGAGTGGTTGCCTTCCAGGACGTCAACCCCTCCGCATCCAGGTAATTCCCCAGCTACCTATCCGATTGGTGCTTCTCTGGATTGTGCTTCGAGCTCCTCTTTTAGTTTGGATTAAAGCTGTAATGGATGCCGCCTTTGAGTACGAGCTTTGCTCTGATATTTTTGGACCTTGTTGATCTTGCGCTGTCGCTCGACTCTGTCCGGATGATATGTGGATTGGTCGGTTCGAGCGTGCGCTGCTGTTGCCTCTGGAGATCTGGACGGGCTGACGAGTGCTGAATCATTTTTCTAATGAGATGATGGGCGGGGTGGTTTGTTCGGTCGAAATTCCGTTGGTTCCGGGGTGGATTAGTGCAAATCAGAAGGACCCCAAGCTGTGCAAAGAAATTTGCCGACCGACCGTCGACCGACACAACCATACTATCAGTTCTGTAGCTTTTGGTCTTAGGTCTTTGTTTGTGACATGTTGCCAGGCGCAATTGTAAACCACTTCTTGGATAGCAGGATCAACAGTGCAGAGATTTTTTCCCAGGAGTGTTGATTCTGTGTCGAAGTTTAAGTATCTTATCTTTTTCCTATTTTTTAAAGCAGCTTGCAATTTTTTCTATTCGGAGTTCACACCTGCTTTGTAGTGGTTTATACGTTTAACCATGCGCGAAAAAAAAAAAAAAGGAAACCCGAAAACCCGGCCCGACCCGACCCGGCCCGACCTGAATTTTCGCTTTGGGTTCTATGCATTTTGGGCCGGGCCAGGTCAGAGAGAGCATGTGCCCCTTGTGATTTGGGTCGGGTCGGATATCATAGAAACCCGACCCGACCCATTGACACCCCTACTTAACAAGGGCTCCAGAGTCGCTCGTCGATGTGATCTTATCCCGTGTTTTGTTTTTCGAGGCCAATCTTAAAAGAGAAATTACCATGTTAATCTCACTGTGGATGTTGGGTGGGTGATTAGTTAGATTATTTGTCTTCTACTACAACAAGATTCTGATATATCAAAATCAGCATTTTGCCTTGATCCAAATTCCAATTCCCACTGATTTATTGTGTAACCTACCTTGTCATTTTCCTCTTTTTTTCTCCTTCTGTGTGATTTGAATTTGATCACCTTATATTGTGTAGCCCTTCTCGTTTTAGTGATTTCTATATCTCATTATTTAGAACGATTGAGGAAGAAAGAAATATACTCTATAGACAGCAGATACTTGAACCTCTCTAACAAAAACTCGGTTTGATATTGTTAATCCGTCTACATCACTGTTAGTCAAATAGCCAACTATAATCGAATGATTGATACGCACTATTATCCGAATAATTCTTGCATGATCCCGAGACTCATATGGACTGTTGACAATGTGATGTAGAACAGTTAGCCTGTGATTATCTTGAACAATGTGATCGCCGTAATCACTGGAAATCTCAGCAGTTTTTCTGATTTTGGGGAAAATAACCATTCAGGCAGTTTCCTATATTATCATTTAGGCAGTTTCCTATATTATTATTTAGGCAGTTTCCTATATTATCAGTCAGGCAGTTTCCTATATTACCATTCAGGCAGTTTCCATTAGTATTCGGAGTCCTATCTCTATATATAAGATATCCGTCTTGTAATCAAAATCACAGTATTATTGAATAAAAATTTCGAGTTCTTTGGAGTTGTTCCAAATTTACGCTTTCTCTTTGCGTCATTTGGTATCAAAGCAGGATTCTCCTGTGATGATGGTGAATAACGTGAATGTCAATCTCCCCGCTGCTGAGGGCCGTGAGAACGAGCCTATTACGCGAGCTGAGTTCAATCAGTTCGTGGATCAAACTGATCGGAGGTTTCAAGAGATCCTTGATGCCATCCAGCATTTGTCCACAAACCATGCGCCTGGCGTTCTTCCAGCCGAGCGAAATCCTGTCGCTCGCGATCCCGAAGATGCTATGAGGCGTGGAGGAATTTCCCAACAAAGGCGTCAAGACTATGTTGAGGATACGGAAGACGAAGACGAAGATTTCCAGGAGATGCAAATTCGTGGTGATCGCCGATACAGGGGATTCCAGGAGGAGCATGTTCGTGGGAATCGACGTCAGGGAGGATATCGACGAGATCCTGAGCAGTATCAACTAAAGGTAGATCTCCCTACTTTCAATAGGAATTTGGATATTGAAGATTTCCTTGATTGGCTTTGGGAGGTTGAAAAATTCTTCGACGCTATGGATATTGACGAGGATCGCCAAGTGAAACTTGTGGCGTACAAGTTGAAGGGTGGCGCTTCAGCTTGGTGGGAACAAACTCAATTGATGCGACGTCGACAAGGCAAGGCTCCTATTCGATCTTGGGGTCAGATGAAACAGAAGTTGAAGAAGAGGTTCCTCCCAACGGACTATGAGCAACTGTTATTTCAGCAATTCTAAAATTGCCGACAATCGAATAGATCGGTCCAAGCTTATATGGAAGAGTTTCTTCGACTCTCCGCTTGCAATAACCTGGATGAGTCCGAGGCACAACAAACTGCTAGGTACATTAATGGTTTGCGACTTAATATCCAGGATCGAGTTTCTTTGTATCGACTATTCTCTGTCGAAGACGCCCAGGATATGGCGCGAAAAATTGAGATGCAATTGGAGAGCACTAGCCCTAGTACTCGTGGTAGAAATTATTTGGATCGTGGGTCATTCGGGAAAGAAAGACAGCCTGATGTTGCAAGTTCTTCTAGTCAACAAACCCCTGATTCGAGCCGAGTTCCAGTGGGTACTACTGGGACGTCTAAGGAAGCAGTCGCAACAAGCAATCGCGCTCCCAATCAGAATACCCAGAATCCATATGCCAAGCCCCAACCGATCAAGTGTTACAAGTGTAACGAGTTGGGCCATCGTTCCAGCGATTGTCCTCGTCGTAGAATGGCCAATATCGTTGAACATGACGAAAATGTGTATGAGGAAGATTGGGAAAAGGAGGAAGAAGTGGGAGTGGAAGATGAAGTGGGCGAGCAAGTTAATTGTGTTGTGTGTCGTCTATTATTTGCTCCGCGGATAGAAGATACCCAGCGGAATCAACTTTTCCGCACTCGTTGTACTGTCAACGGCAAAGTATGCGATATCATTATTGACAGCAGAAGTTGCGAGAATATAGTGTCAAAGGCCTTGGTGGATCACTTACAACTAAAGACGGAGTTGCATCCCACGCCCTACACGATCGGGTGGATACGTAAGGGAGCAGAACTTAAGGTAAACCAATTATGCCGTTTACCTATTTCGATCGGAAAATCATATCAAGATACTATCGTCTGTAATGTTGTAGAGATGGATGCGTGTCATGTTTTACTGGGTCGACCATGGTAATATGATGTTGATGCTACACACCGAGCTAGGGAGAATACGTATTCTTTTGTGTGAAAAAGGACTAAAATTACTTTGAGACAAAAAAGTAATTCCCCTCAGATTGTGAAGAAGCAAAATGCAGGGATTATGATGAACATCCGAAAGCGTGAAGGGATGTATACGATTGTAGACAAGGGCGACCAGTAAGTTATGGTTCGTGTTCCCGACATTTTTAAGCTCTTATTAAAGGTATTCAGTGATGTTATACCTGAAGATTTACCTGATGGATTATCTCCTTTTAGGAATATCCAGTATGAGATTGATTTTCTTCCGGGAGCTAGTCTTCCTAATTTGCCGCATTATCGGATGAATCCGAAGGAGAATCAGATTTTACAGGAGCAAGTGGGAGATCTCCTTCGAAAGGGCTTCTTGCGTGAAAGCAAAAGTCCATGTGCAGTTCCTGCATTTCTCACGCCAAAGAAAGACGGCACCATGCGTATGTGTGTAGACAGTCGTGCCATTAACCGGATTACTGTCAAGTATAGGTTTCCGATTTCATGACTTGATGATATGCTAGATAGACTTGCTGGATCACAGATTTTTACGAAGATCGACCTTCGAAGCGGATGTCACCAAGTTCGCATCCGTCCTGGCGACGAATGGAAAACAGCCTTCAAGACAAGTGCGGGTTTGTACGAATGGCTTGTCATGCCGTTTAGACTCACTAACGCGCCTAGTACTTTCATGCGTTTGATGACTCAGGTTCTCAAACCTTTTATTGACAGGTTTGTGGTAGTTTTCTTTGATGATATACTCATATATAGTCCGGATGGACGTCAACACATGGAGCACTTGAGGGATGTCCTACTAATCTTGCAGCAAAATAAATTGTTCATTAATCTGAAAAAGTGTAGCTTCATGACAGAACGCCTCTTGTTTTTGGGTTTTGTTGTTGGCGCAGATGGACTTCACGTTGATACAGATAAGGTGGCCGTGATTCGCAATTGGCCAGTTGCAAAGAATGTTGGCGAGGCTCGAAGTTTCCATGGCCTTGCAACATTCTATAGGCGTTTCATTCGAGATTTCAGTATTATTATGGTCCCGATCACTAATTGTTTAAAAAAGGGCAAATTCCATTGGGGAGATGAAGCTTCGGCCATTTTTGCTCTTATAAAAAAAAAGCTCTCCACGGCGCCGATATTGATGCTCCCTGATTTTGAAAAAGTGTTCGAGCTGGACTGTGATGCTTTCGGTGTTGGGATTGGCGTTGTCCTTTCCCAAGAAGGTAAGCTTATAGCCTTCTTTAGTGAAAAACTTAATGAAGTTCGCCGGCGTTGGTCAACGTATGAGCAGGAATATTATGCTGTCGTGTGAGCTATAAAACATTGGCAGTCCTATCTTTATCAGCAGGAATTTATTCTTAACACCGATCATCAGGCTCTTAAATATATCAAGAGTCAAAAGCACTTAAATCGAATGCATGCACGATGGGTTTCTTTTCTGGAGCAATTTAATTTTGTGCTTCGTCATAAAGCAGGCCATTTAAATAAAGTGGCAGATGTGCTGAGTCGACGTGCTGCGACACTCGTGATCATGCGCACTGATGTTGTCGGTTTTGATCACCTGTGTTCTTTTTATCTTGAGGATGATGATTTTGGTCAGATATGGGAGAAGTGTTCTGAAATAAGTTGTCATGACGATATGATAATTCAAGAAAATTTCTTGTTCTTTGGCAATAGATTATGCATTCCACGCGGTTCCTTACGTGAACAACTCATTCGAGAGCTTCATAGTAGTACTCTTGGCGGACATTTGGGGCGAGATAAAACTATAGCCTTGGTGGAGGAGCGGTACTATTGGCCTCAATTGAAGCGAGACGTGGGGCGATTTGTCAGTAAATGCTACATTTGTCAGACTGCTAAGGGCCACTCTCAGAACACTGATCTTTATACCCCATTGCCTATTCCTTCGGGTCCTTGGGTAGACATATCGATGGACTTCGTGTTGGGACTTCCTCGCACTTAACGGGGTTTAGATTCTATTTTCGTGGTGGTTGACCGATTTTCAAAGATGACGCACTTCATCCCTTGTAAGAAAACTTCGGATGCTTCGCATTTGGCAAGTTTATTCTTTTGTGAAGTAGTTCGTCTCCATGGTGTGCCGAAGACAATCACTTCCGATCGTGATACGAAATTTCTGAGCCATTTTTGGCGTACTTTATGGCGTTTGTTTGGGACTGATTTACAGTATAGTAGTTCTTTCCATCCCCAAACGGATGGTCAGACGGAAGTTGTGAATCGTACTATGGCGAATATCATTCGCTGCCTCTGCAGTGATATGCCTAAGCAGTGGGACCGGTATCTTGCTCCTGCTGAGTTCGCTTTCAATAACTCGGTTAATCGCTCTACCGGTACATCTCCCTTTCAGGTCGTTTATGGGCGTACACCACAGCATACTCTGGATTTGGTTCCCTTGCTCAAGATTCCAGGCTATAGTGTCGTGGCAGAGAATTTGGCGATCAGAATTAATGAAGTCCAAGCTGCTGTGGTTAGTCAATTGACTACTTCTAATTCAAAGTATAAGGAGGATGCTGACAAACGGCGACGTTCGAAAATTTTTGAGGTAGGCGATGAGGTAATGGTTTTCCTGCGAAAGGAGCGTTTTTTTGTAGGTACCTATAATAAACTGAAGCACAAGAAGATTGGTCCTTGCCGCATCCTGAAGAAGATCAACGACAATGCCTATGTAGTTGACCTTCCTGGTGATCTCAACATTTCTCCTACATTTAATGTGGCAGATTTATTTGAGTATCATGCTTCTGATACACCCCTCTATCCTGATCATAACTCGAGAGCGAGTTTTTCCGAAGAGGGAGGGAATGATGTAGAATAGTTAGCCTGTGATTATCTTGAACAATGTGATCGCCGTAATCACTGGAAATCTCAGCAGTTTTTCTGATTTTGGGGAAAACAACCATTCAAGCAGTTTCCTATATTATCATTCAGGCAGTTTCCTATATTACCAGTCAGGCAGTTTCCTATATTACCAGTCAGGCAGTTTCTTATATTATCATTCAGGCAGTTTCCATTAGTATTAAGAGTCCTATCTCTATATATAAGATGTCCGTCTTGTAATCAAAATCACAATATTATTGAATAAAAATTTCGAGTTCTTTGGAGTTGTTCCAAATTTACGCTTTCTCTCTACGTCACAATGTGGGCCTCACATGGGACCCAGATGATCCCATAATGCACGTGAATTGAGCTTTCATGGACCGTCATGCAAGTACGTCTCCTTCTATCGGTTGGTTGTCCTCGCCAACATCACCGCTATAGTTGCCCCTCAACCGGTGTCGATGCAAAGATACTTAGTCGATTTCTATCTTCGTCCTCTTCTTTACTTGCAACCTGTTGTTTTTTATCCCTTTTTTCCTATAGTCTTCGAGTTCTCGACATAAATTTTGGGAGAGAACATTGAAAGGTATCCAATAGTGGAGCTGATCATAAGCTTGACAGTCCGCTAAGCTCGCTCTTAGTTTAGCCTGTCTAGGCCCAATCATCTTACAAGAAAAATTACAAAAAGATACCCCCCGCCCCCGAGGTATGCTTGCGTAAATTTTTTTTAAGAGAATTGAATAATATTTTTACATTACGGACCGGCTTAGTCAAGCACTTTTAGACCAAGATAATTATTCAAAATCAATTGTATAGTGACCAATTCGGTCCTACACTTTTTAATTTGTCCAATTTAGTTATAAACCTTTTGAAGATTTATCAATATGGTCATTCTAATTAATTTTGGCCACAAATCGCTAACGTGGCACGGCTTGCTCATGTGGATGATTTTTCTAAATTTTTTTTCTTTTCTTTTCATTTTTTTCCTATTTCTCTATGTCAGTCACTAGGGCCTCGGCAATAGCTGGCAAAGGTCGCTGGCTACAAGTGAGGGCAGCCCTTGCCTAGTCCAGCGAGGGCGATCCTTGTGTGTGGCCAATCATCAGCAAAGGGAAATAGGGCAAAAAAAAAAAGAAAAGAAAAGGAAAAATAAGAAAAGAAAAATTTAGAAAATATTGTAAAAATGGTCAACGTTAGTAGGAGTAAGCACAAGTCCAATTTTAAACGTTCTTAAATTTTGGAACCAATGATAATCAGTCTTGTTTCCGATTTTAGGCGCGGACAGATTCACCCGAACAGGACTGATAGTTTTTCTCTTTTTTACAGGTCTTATTATTACAATTCCCAAAAGATGATTGGGGGCAAAAGTCTCAAAACCCAGAAAAAAGCAACGTTTATTTGGATATCCATGAGTTTATAGGAAATAAACTCAGGACCTTGTTATGCTTGCGCAACTAATTCCTTTTGTAAAGGCTTACTTCAGGTCATATGTTGTGTTATAACGATCATTTTGCTGAGGTTTACGTCCAGCAAGTGTGGAACATGTTGCATAGGCAGGACAACTACTTCGAGGATGACAACTTCCATAAAGCAAGACACACTTGCAGCCTTGCAGGGAATAGAAGGGAAAAAAACAATTATTTGCTGGTTCTTAGACCACTCGGGAATTGGATTGGACAGGTCGATCCAGTTCCATAACCAGGTGGGCTGGTTCCCGATTCCACAAATCTGGAACCGACCAGTTCTAGGTTTCAAGGTGGGAACCGACCTACCTTGAAACCAATTACCCTTAAATGTTAGTGTCGGTCGTGTCACGAGGATCATTGACGTTGGCTGGATTGCTATGTTAGCGATTTCTAGTCGAAGAAGAACTATTGGCAAATTGTCAAATATAAATTGGTCAAATTAAAAAGTTTATAACTGAATTGATTGCCGTACAATATAATTATAAATTTTTGGACAATTTTCTTTTCTTAAACCTATTATTGAGTTTGACTAGTTTATTGATCAGCTTTACTAGACGAGTCAAGTCGATGGAGTGACTCGAATTTTCAAAACTTTTTCAAGCAATAATATGAGCATGGACAAGCATCAAAGTTGGAAAATATGTGCCCTGGTAACATGTGCCGTTGAGTTATATTACTTAACTAACGAAACAGTTTACGGTAACAAGGACAACCTAAGCCACCGACTAGTAAATGTTGAAATTTTCTTATCATATGGTCTGTAATTTCAAAACCCCGGCAGTATTTCACTTCCCTAGAACAACCGCTCCCATATATCTATTCCTAAACAAGCAAAGGCCGGCGATGTCCGTCAAATCCTGTCTTCTACAACTACGATTTCAATTAGAAAAAACTGAGAACAAAATGATTTTTATTTTGAATTTTGATGGTAATTATGTTACCGAATCTTTGGACTGCAAAATTTCATGGTACCATTAAAGTAGATAGATTAATTTTTTAATTAAGGGCCTCTTTTTTTTTGTTCGAATTATTGAAGGGTCCTTGACAAAAGCAAAGAAACGTGCACAGATTCCACACAAGGGAAGTTCCCAAGGTCATACCCTAGAACTCTGAGCTCGATGCGTTGCACTGTTTTCTTCTTTATCTTCACTTGTGTTCGTACATCATTTAGCCGATGCGATTTTCTTATGTAAACTGCACGAAATCCCAGCATTTTCTTCTCCCGTTTCTTAAATAATTTTGCTTGTGTCATAGTTAAGTAATGCTCCTGGGAAAAGAGTGGGGTAGGTCATGTCAGTACACACACATTGGCTGAAGAAGATAAAAAGTCTCGTTTGCTCACATGACTTGCCTTGAAACTGGGGACAAACTCAGCTATTAACTTAGCCTCATGACACGATTCAAATTTAATGTTCTTGAACTTCTTTCGTGGTCATTTCCTAGGGATGAGCCATTTGAGAAGTGATGGAAAAGGTCTTGCAGAATAAGAATTCAAATCTAGGGTATTGCTGCTCAGAGGATATACAGATCCATGCTTACTGACCACTAAATTTTATGAGAAATACAGTTTCTATAAATGAAGTTTTACCTGTGTGTAAAACCATATTGCGGGCGTTCGCGAAATTCATTGAAGAATATGCATAACAAGAACCAGAAATTGTTTCAGATAATTGGTGGAGAAATGGGCTCTTACCTTACCATGTGTGCTGTATTCACAGTTCATTGTGTTCTGGATAAAAGCTGATAGATATCTAGTAAGTCGTAAAGCGAGTCACAATTTGGGATGCTTTTTTGCTTAGATAATGATTTTGGCCATGCCTAATTGCCCGGGAAATGAGAAAAGCTCAAAAGCAAGGCGTGGCTTGTAATCATAATAGTAATCTGTGGTAATAAAAGGACCAAAAAGGAAAAGCAGAAGAAAAGCACTTTGAACAGCAATACATCCAAGCCAAAGATTTAACAGGATTCTGCAAAAAGCTTAAACAGCTTAATGGGCAAGAATTAATATCTCATCGTTTTCTGCAATTTTGTTCATTTGAAAAGTAGTTTTGGCTCATTGGGTCGTGGAATTTGATTCTCATTTAACCTCGGAAGTACGATAATTAAGATGGGTCGTCTCCAATAAGATTAAAAACCTCTGAGTGGAAACAGAATCTTCAAGCTGTGACATAGGGACTCATATGGAGTAAATTTGACTGGCCTTCAAACTTCAAAGGCGAGACCTGTATTCAAAAAGAAGAAAAAGACCTAATAGACAGTGGCTGAGGAAAACAATGCACGAACACATGGTGCCTAATGCTAATGAGTAATGCCAGCAAGAGCTATGGTGCAATAGTTTAATCTTTAAGAGAAAAACAGTAAAACCTACAGCAAGAATTGCAGAACCTCGAGGCAAACGATTTTTTTAACTTGTCCATTATTTTGACCCCTTTTCTTTTTAATCATCTCTTCTTTTCTTGCTTGCCCTAAAAGTAACTGTGGCCGCGGTGTCACTAAATAATGCAGTACCAAGACGAGGCTTTCAAGAGACAAGCTAGGGCGTGCGTGAGAGAGAGGTGAGAGAGACCCGATGCAAAACCAAGAAGAGCCATATTTGGGGATTTTGAGGAGATAAGCTTCGGCAAAGCCAATGCCGAGGTGAGCCTTGAACCCCTACAACGACCTCCGCCCGATGTTGAGGCAGTGTTTCGCCACCCGAAGCCGCCTCTTCCTCCGCCACCGCAGCTATTATCATATGTTTAAACTCCTCCTCCTCCCCCTGTTCCTCCTCCTCCCAACACTTTTCTCCACCTTTGTTCGGGCTGCAAACAACAATGAAGCCCTCACCCTGTATTCATGGCTTCGCTCCTCCCGCGCGCCGCCTCCCGCCGCCCTGGCGAGCTGGAACAACCCGTCAGATGCCGACCCGTGCGGTTGGTCCTACGTCACCTGCTCGCCGCAGAACTTCGTGACCGAGATCAACATCGAGTCCGTCGACCTCGCGTTCCCCTTCCCTTCGAACCTTTCCTCGCTCCCTTTCCTCCGGAAGCTCGTCATATCCGGCGCTAACCTCACCGGCTCGATACCGCCAGATATCGGGGACTGCGCCGAACTGGCCACTCTCGACGTCAGCTCGAATAGCCTCGTGGGAAGCATGCCCCCGAGCATCGGAAGGCTCCGGAATCTTCAGGATTTGATCTTGAACTCTAACCAGCTCACCGGGGAGATTCCTGCAGAGATTGGTAACTGCACTAGTCTCATGAATCTTGTAGTTTTCGATAACTACTTGAGCGGAGATATTCCAGTGGAAGTCGGAAAGTTGTCGAAGTTGGAAGTTTTGCGGGCCGGAGGAAACAAGGACATTGCAGGGAACATCCCAGACGAGATCGGCGAGTGCCTCAACCTGAAGGTGCTGGGTTTAGCGGACACTAAGGTTTCAGGATCGATCCCAGCTTCGGTGGGCAAACTGAGCCAGCTTGAGACGCTGTCGGTGTACACTACTATGCTGTCTGGCGAGATTCCCCCAGAAATAGGCAACTGCTCAGAGCTCGTCGAGTTGTTCCTCTATGAGAATGACCACTCGGGTTTGCTACCGGCTACGTTAGGCAAGCTTAGGAAGTTGGAGAAGCTGTTGCTCTGGCAAAACAGCTTCCATGGGACGATCCCGGAGCAGATTGGCGGGTGTGAAAGCTTGGTGATAATGGACCTCTCGTTGAACTCATTTTCTGGAAGCATACCCTGGTCTTTAGGGAAACTCTCTTATCTTGAAGAGCTCATGCTGAGTAATAACAACATAACGGGTTCGATCCCAGTTTCGCTGTCGAATGCTACTAATCTTGTGCAACTTCTGCTGGACACGAACCAAATATCCGGTCCCATACCGAGAGAAATCGGGAAGTTGACGAAGCTGATAGTTTTCTTCGCCTGGCAGAACAGCCTCGAGGGAAGCATCCCTTCGACTTTGGCTGATTGCAAGAGCCTCGAAGTTCTTGATTTGTCCCACAATGCACTCACTGGTAGCCTACCTCCAGAGCTATTTCAGCTTCAGAATCTGACCAAGATTCTCCTGATTTCAAATGACATTTCAGGCTCGCTTCCTCCAGAGATTGGTAATTGCGGCTCTCTCGTTAGGTTTCGCCTGGCAAACAATAAGGTCGGCGGACAAATCCCAAAAGAAGTTGGGTTCCTAAATAACCTCATCTTTCTTGACTTGTCCGATAACCATTTCATGGGGTCAATACCGGAAGAAATCGGAAACGGTACTGCTCTGCAGATGCTTAATCTCAGCAACAACAGCCTTGGCGGCACTTTGCCGAACTCTCTGTCTTCCCTGACGAAGCTCCAGGTGCTTGATGTCTCCCTGAATAGACTCACGGCTCAGATTCCACCGAGCTTCGGTCAGCTTTCTTCGCTCAGTAGTCTCATTCTTCGGCGAAACTTGCTCTCTGGGCCGATCCCCTCCTGGCTGAAAGGGTGTTCGAATCTCCAAATGCTTGACCTTAGTGGCAATGGCTTCTCGGGAACAATACCTGTTGAGCTGTTCCAGATCAAATCTCTTGAGATCGCTTTGAACTTGAGCTGGAATTCGCTGTCAGGAATGATACCGCCCGAAATATCCGGTCTGAACAAGCTCTCCGTTCTTGACCTCTCTCACAATTGGCTCGGAGGCAACTTGTTGGTACTCTCTGAGCTGGAAAACCTTGTGTCGCTGAACATCTCATACAACAACTTCACTGGTTATCTCCCAGACACGAAGCTCTTCCGACAATTATCATCAACTGACTTGGCTGGAAACACGGGATTGTGTCCTAGAGGTAGAGAAGCATGTTTTCTAGGTGACGCAACAGCGCTGTCCTTGCACAATAGGCAGACTTCCAAGCAGTCGGTGACGATCAAACTGGCCATCGCATTGCTCGGTACCTTAATAGTCGCATTAGCAGTGTTCGGGGTGTTTGCAGTGATAAGAGAGCAAAAGATCGGTCGGAGTGACAATGACTCTGAGATGGGAGGGGATAAATTGCCCTGGCAATTCACTCCATTCCAGAAACTGAACTTTTCAGTTGAGCAAGTCCTTAAGTGCCTGGTTGAAGAAAACGTCATTGGAAAGGGATGTTCGGGGATAGTCTATCGTGCGCAGTTGGAAAATGGGGAAGTGGTTGCAGTGAAGAAGCTGTGGCCGATGACTCTCGTGGCAGGATACGATTGTTGTCCGGACAAAGTAGGCACTGAAGCGGGTGTTCGGGACTCGTTTTCTGCAGAAGTTCGGACTCTCGGCATGATCCGGCACAAGAACATCGTAAGGTTCTTAGGTTGCTGTTGGAATCGGAGCACGAGGCTTCTTCTGTATGATTACATGCCGAACGGGAACTTGGGCAGCCTCCTGCACGAACGGAGTGGCAATTGCTTGGAGTGGGACGTCAGGTACCGAATTGTCCTAGAGGCAGCTCAGGGCCTGGCCTATCTGCACCACGATTGCGTCCCGCCAATTGTGCACAGGGACATTAAGGCAAACAACATTCTGATCGGTCCAGAATTCGAACCTTACATCGCTGATTTTGGGCTTGCCAAGCTGGTAGGTGATGGGAACTTCGCTCGGTCTTCCACCACTGTTGCCGGCTCCTTCGGTTATATCGCCCCAGGTAAGTTGAAGAATCTAAATACCGAGTCCAGCTTTGATTATTTCTTTTCATAGTAACAATATCTATTGTGTGATGAATTACAACTGGCGAGGAAGATAGTAAATTCGGGTCATAACAAGTATTAGAAGAAGTAACTGGTTTATAAGAGTCATCAGTATAAGTACAGATTTCTCAAGCTTAGGCAAATGTTAATCCTAAAGCTCGATGACCCGAATTTAGTGTAGATAGAGCCATGGCAGTAGAAGATGTAAAATGCCCTCGTGCTAAATTGTTCTTCACAAGGTTACATTCGGAACTATGCTCGCTTTAATTGTGTTCACGCTCTGCAGAGTACGGGTACATGATGAAGATAACAGAGAAGAGCGATGTGTACAGCTTTGGGATTGTAATGCTGGAAGTACTGACGGGGAAGCAGCCGATCGACCCGACGATACCCGAGGGCCTCCACATTGCGGACTGGGTGAGGCAGAGGAGAGGGGGAGCCGTGGTGCTTGATGCGAGCCTGAGGGCCCGGCCCCAGCCCGAGATTGACGAGATGCTGCAGACGCTGGGGGTGGCGATGCTGTGCGTCAACGCGAGCCCGACCGACCGGCCGACAATGAAGGACGTGGCGGCTTTGATAGGGGAGATAAGGCAGGGGAGAGAGGAGAGCTTGAAGGTGGACAACATGCTCAGGAATCATCACGGGACTTCAACAGTGAAGGGACGTGAAGATGAAGACAACGGCGATGGCTCAAGGAAGAGACCGGTGACAATGAGGCAACAAGAAGCGTACGCCAGGAGCAGCAACACCGCAAGCTTCTCTGCTTCATCGCTCCTGTACTCCTCATCATCTCATGGGCACACATCATTTAAGTAGTGGAAAGTGAAAACAGTTCTCAGTTTCATCAAAACAGATAGGGAGAGAGAGAGAGAGAGAGCAGAATTTGTTCCTGTAGAATTGGAGAGTTTCTTTCAAGATGTGGTTTTTTTTGCATGATCATGATCGATTGTTACGGAGCATTGTTGTGCAGAATATAGGAGTAATCTGGGCTTAAACCATTAGCTTTAACGTTGCAAGTTATTTCAACAATTCGACGTGAACAAACGGCCCAATTCATGCACATGCTCGAAAATGCGTGAAACGATGGGCCAAGTTCATGTAGGTTGAGCTAATACATGGTCAATATTTTTTTTTTTTTTGATAACCCAGGGAACCCCCGCACGGCCGACAGCCGGAAAGTAAACCCTGGGGGCGACACGTGCTAGCCACCACACACGTGCACCGGTTAAGTCACCCTGCGGCGCCCGGGATTCGAACACTCAACTTTTTGCGAGAGGAAGAGTACCCTTTCCAGCAGCGCCACCCAGGCGGGTGGTATACATGGTCAATATTTGATCATTCACTAGTTCAATAACACCTATATACATTGTATTTTACCTTTATTTTCTTGTTATAGCTCGAGAATGAGCTTATGTAACTTCAATTGAAAGTTGCTCTTTGTATTATCATCTCAACCGTTGTTGGATCATGTGAATTCCGCCGTTGAGATCAACTTATTACATACTAAGCATACCTCCTATATTATATAGGACCCCCCAATCTCGATTCCTACGTAACATAGGGACATAGGGGTGTACGAAATGGACCGTCTGGGCTAGACCGGATCCGCCAGTGTGGTCTAGTTCCTGGAAGTGTCGGTCTTATTCCTGGTTTCAAAAGAGGATCGGACCGGGCCGATTATATATATATTTTTTATTTCTTAAAAAAATAGTAAAATGGAAACTAAATCCACGCACAATGTTTTTCCTTTATTATTGCACTACATTGACTCTTCACTCATCGTCGCTTTTATCAATATGTTGAGATTTGTTTCTCTTGTTGTGGTAGGAAAAATATAAAAAATTGACCGGTTCCGTTAGACCGGACCACCCAATCCTCAACATTGGGAACCGGTCCTCCCGATCCGGTTTTCGATTTCAAGGTAGAACCGGGAATTGATCACCCCTAATGTAACATTCTTTACGATAAAATACGTTACTCAACTTAATACAACAAAACAAGAGAAACCTATGGCTCTTTTTATTCGACATTCTCTTTAATATTAGAGTACAACGACATACGACGACGAGACCGACGGCGATGGAGAAAGGCACGAGACCCCCACGTTTTTCCAATCAAAACACAGCACGCACCTTCTCCAACCCTTAAAATGTCACCACTCTTTTTTTTGTTCTCACAGAGAAAAAGGAAACAAAAGGAAAAAGTAAAGATAAAGAAAAGAGCTTCAATATTAACTCCTCACGCTCACGCACCGAAACCAAAGCGTCGCCCTCCTCTCTCTCTCTCTGCATGCAATTGGTCGGCCTTTCTGCACCACCTTCTGCAGACAATCCACGGCCGTACGATCGCGCCCAGCGGCCCCTACCCTCCAGAAGATCAGAGCCCTCCATTTTTCGACCAACCCTCGTGCATGGAGGACAGACGGACGGACGGAGAGAGAGTCAAAGGAGGTTTTTTTTTTGGTCCTGTTTCTTGTTAATTACTTATATATATTTATATAAAACAGTGTGGTTTTGCTTGAGGCCTACTTCTTCTGCGAAGAGCACGCATGCACGTTTCTCTGCGGCTTCTCGGGCCTCTTGTGAGCCTCCAGCTTCGTCCCCTCCGGTTGCCGTACCTTCACTCCTCGTATCATCTGAATGAAAGAACACGCGCGCACGTTAGATCAGTCAAATTCAGTTTCGTCGGCAACATGACCTGAATCCATGCGAAACGACGCGAGTTCAAGAACGTATGAAACGAAGCACGAGTGCAGAAAGACAAATGCCCTACGTATTTGCCGCATTTGACGTCCGAATATATGACTATGAAGTCTCCTTCCTCGAGCCCATTTGCTCGCACAAAATCTCCTGCGAGAATGCAAAGAACAAAGAAAAGAATTCGTCGGAGCGCTCTACAAACACAGAACAAATCTTGGAAAAACCACGAGATCGACAAACAATGAGCGAGAAACATTTGATTGGACGCGTGACACTGTGTTAGCAGTGCGTCATATGTATTAGGTGTTGTACACTAAAATTTTGTAGCTTACAATAAAAATAGACCAAAAAAACTCACCTGTGTTTTCGAGGAGATACATCCTGCTTTTGTTGTTTGGCCAGAATCTGGAAAAAATATAAGGGAACAGCAATGAAGACCATACATGCGTGACATGTCACAGTCAAATCCGAAGGTAATGTTGAATCTTAGAGAAGGCGAAAAACTGAAAAAGAGAAAAGAAACCTGTAACGCATGTTCCAGACTTTGGAGGTCCCAATGTCTTCCATGGGTATGGAGATCCCGTCCCTTGCCTCCAGCTCCGGCAGGTGGGTCTCGGCTTCTTTCTGATCAATTTATATCAATACCGTGAACAGCGTTATTTTCCTCATTAATCACTGATAAATCAATCACCAGCTAAAAAATTGTCATTGATAGTACTATGTACAATGACAAAATTTTTTTAAAAACAAACACAAGAAGAGTGCACTTCAATCTCTCAAAGCAAGACCAAAAAAAAAAAATATCTCAGAAGGGAATCATTGTGTCTACCTTTGGCAAAACAATCCGGCCTAGATTCCCCACATCGCTCTGTTTCAACACTTTCTGAAGAAGAAACTTCAGATTGTTCTCTGACTTCCAACCCTAACAAAAAATGCATATTTTTTTTGTTCATCAACGTCTAAGGTTAATTAATCTAGCAAAAATGACCCATCAAATAGAGACCCACCTGCCTCCTCTCTGGCGCCACCTGCCGCTGATAATTCTGGGGCTGCATGGCTGGCCGGTCCGCTGGATGAGCCACCTGCATCGGATCCACCACAAGAAGGGGCGGTGGTGCGGCCACCGGCCCGGCATTAGCTGGGGACGGCCAATACACCCAGCTTCCCGGGTGGTTATGAGCTGGATGAGCAGCTTCTGGAATGGCGCAGTTCTCCCCCACAAGCCTTGCATGTTGCTCCGCTGCCACCGCCATGCTCTGGTGGTTACCCTGCTGGTTGCTCTGGTGGTGGTGGTCGCTGCTCCGGTGGTGGGAGCAGAACCGCCGCTGCCTTGCCATCCTCTTCTTCCTCGCCTCTTTTGTTGCTGAGGACCCTAATCTTACCAGCCTCTGGTCATTCCCATTATAGTACTGAAACGGGTACTGATGATGCTGGTAGCCCCTTAAACCGTGCGCCTGTGGTGGCTGGTGAAAATTCTCCGGGTAATCATAGGGCTGCGAGGCCAACGAGAACTGTGACATGGGCCACGACTGCGCCGAGCTGATCATATGGTATTCGGGCGGAACAGCGTTTCCACTTAAATGATGAGGAGGAGCTCCATGACAATACACAGGATCACCCATATAACCAGGTGCTTGGCCATAACCGGGTTGAGGCGGCGGCACTTCCATCAATGGAGCTGGACACACAACATAAGGTGGCGGCGGCGTGATCCATTGCGGCTGGTGCGGGAAACTTGGGGGGTGGAGGCCGTTGGGTTCTGGCGAAAAGCTCAAGTTAGAGTTAGGGTTTTGGTGGTGGTGAAACGGTTCTTGGTTTTGGTAGGGTACTTGAGAGGCTGAGACTGAGGCTGATTCTTTCAAGCGCTTCTTGTGGAGGTGGTTAGTCTGGACCCACTGAAGTATGAGCTTGAGCAGCTGCTTCATAGCTTCTCTTCCACCGCCTAAACGCTTCGCTGCTGTCTCCACTGTGGCTTTCTTGATCTTGATCCTCCTCAAATCATCAGCTGAAATGTTGTCTTTGTTCTCCGTGAGCCACTCCAACAACACCGCCCCCATCTCGTCTGAGACTGGACCCGTCCGAGTCGCACTGTCCGCCTCGGCCGCAGTGGCTTGTGCCAGATAGTTTTGTTGCTCCGCGAGCTTGGCTTCAGGCTCTTTATTTAGGAACTCCTCCTCCAGCAGGTTTTCACTCTGAAATAGCGACGCTGCGTCGAAGAAGTCGTTGCTCTCGAGCAAGTCCATGTACCCAAAAGTGTCCATCGCATCAATGAATGAGCCCACTGCATCCGTGGAGGCCTGATCCACAGGCGGCTCGAGGATGATCTCCATCGACGCTGTGGAGGACAGCGCCTGAGACGGGGCATCCGCTTCTCCTGCATGTTGAAAAAAACGGTTGCTGTTGTTGTCACAATCGCCGCTCCTGCGACTATTCTTCCTATTCTCGATGTTGTCTGTGGTGGTGTCCTCGGACTTCAAGGCTGCCCAGGAGGCCGCTGAGGACGACGACGACGTCGACGCCGAGGAGGAGGAGGACGACGAGTATATTGTTGCCTTGACGGGGGCGCGGGTGGAGGAGGAAGACGAGGACGACGACATGCACGGGAAGTCCGGGAGAGGGAAGTCGGAGTAGAAGACGGAGGCCGCCTCGTTCACGTTGAGCAAATTCTCCTCTTCCTCTTCTTGCTTGTCCAGCCACATCTCTCTGCCGGGATCTCCGCTGTTCACGACGACCTGCTGCGCCTCCATCGTGCGCTTGCCTTTCGGCACAGCGAAAAGGGCATCGTCGAATCTCCGATCTCCGCCGTAGAATTGCTCCGCTTGCATGATAGTCTTTTTTCCCAAACTCAGGTCTATCTGTGTTTCTGTTTTTCCTTTTTTTTTTTCCTCTTTTTTCTTTTTCGGTTGGTTCTGCGTCACATATGTCAAAGAGCTGGATCTGATCAAGAGGGGAAGAAGAAGAAGAAAAAAAGGGGAAAGAAGAAGAAGATGATGATGAACAAAGAAACGGAGGTTGTTAGGGCTTGTACAGTGTACGGATAAGGGCAAGTTGAGATTATGTAGTTGATTAAGGAAGCAAGAGAGGCAAGTTGTTTCTGACCATCAGAATCTCAACTCAGAGAAGCAACATAAACCATCTGGTCCATCAACACCCCCAACCCCCCACCCACCCACCCAGCCACACACACACACACACACACATCACACACACACACACACACACAAACTTACATAAAATAATCACTTAATAAAATACAGAACCCACAAAGATCATCGAAGAAAGCGACCTCTCATCACTCCAATTCTGAGCAAACCACGCACAGCAGAAAATGAGACCAGCAAGTTATCCGCAGAAGAGATCGAAATCTTTTCCAAAACAAAAACATATGAAGCTACAATCTATTTGGTGAGAGTCCCACTTGCTTAAATACTATACAGAACTCACTGCAACCATCACAAGAGAACTAGAAGGTTCGGTTCAGTCTCTAACCTCTCTTCGGGCTTACGATAGGGATCATCAGGTGGAATTTTTTCTCCGAGACTTTTAAGTTTAAGAGGGTGTTCTTTGACGAGAGAGAGAGAGCGAGAGAGAGAGAGAGAGAGAGAGGATGAGAAGACGAAGAAGACGAAGAAGAAGAAGAAGACAGTTTATGGGGACTCGGAGAGAGAAGGCAGCGAAAAGAGGAAAAAAACAAAAGGAACAGAAAATGCAAAAGATGGAAATGGTGCCGATACTTCCTCGATTCACACTCCGGATTTTGTGCCACTCGCCATGCGTTCGTCACTGGATGGTTGCGCATAGCGGTGCAATCAGTCCTTTCAAAAATGTAAACGTGGGAAAAACAAGAGTGACTTGCTCGTCATATTTGTATTTTTGCTTTTACGAACGTGCTCCGTTTTTTGTTTGGAACCACGTTTTGAGGAGCTTCTGGAATCCCGTTCACATTGAGCGACAGAGAGAGTAAAAGAGAACAAGAAAGACGAGATGTGATATTTAGCTCTCTCGAGACGTTTATCATATCTTTTCTGATCTGGTTATTAACGAGTAAATTGATAACAAGCAAGCATTGAGCATACTTCGAAACTTGTATTTTCACCTTCGACATGATGGAAAAAATAAGTAATTTCATTATTTAATATTTTCTAATTTATATTGTGAACTTTTTGTTTTTTTTAACTCTAGTTAAGTGCTCTTGGGCCACTCCTTAATAAGATACATATGATAGATTTTGTAAAATTGTGTCCTAAGGGCACTGATTAAGCAATCGATTAAAGAAATTTTACTTACTTTAACGCATGGATTACTATCAGGTTATGAACAATCAGAATTTTGAAGAGAAATTATTACGAATAAATATATTTAATAAGAACCTTACGGGCACTCATTAACAATCCCCTCTTAATATATTTTGATTTTACGTGATTCGGTGTTAATTGCTTTTTTTTTTCTAATTTGATGGTAATTGGGGTCCCCTTTTACCCGGGGAAAGGAGGGCATGCAAAGCCAATATAAATCAAAGGGCCTTAACCCACCTGCCATAACCCATAACGTTCCACCACTTTCAATGTCGATTTAGTTACAAGCTCACATCACATGATTGATGATAATAATGTTTATATATATGGTAGTAATTTTCTAAGAGCTTGAGAAATTGGATATTGTATGTTGTGAAACAACGATTTTTTTTAGCTCTTGTTAAGTGCACTTGGGGAACTCCTTAATAAGAACCATATGATATTTTGTGAAAGAGTGTCCTAAAGACGCTCGTTAAACAATCAATTAAGGAAATTTTACAGTTTCTGACGCATTGATTACCCTCGTGTTATGCATACTAGGAATTTTAAAATCGAATTATTATAAATGAAATATACTTAACAAGAACCTCACGAGCATTTAATATATGCAGATTTTACATTATCTTATTGTTTTTATTCGCTAGCCGAATCAACAGTGATTGAGGTCCTTTTTCACCCGGGAAAGGCGGGCACACAAAGCCAATATAGGTCAAAGGGCCTCGACCCACCCACCCATAACCCGTAACGTTCCACTGCTTTAACGTCAATTTAGTTAAACGCTCACGTCACACGATTTAATGATAATAACGGTTATATTTATGGTCACGATTTCCTAAGAGCACGAGAATCAGATTTCGTAGGCCACTTTCTACACGGATCACCAGCTGTCACTCATGCCGAGATGACTAGAAAAACAGAGCTAAACCGAGTTCTCAATCCCTCCAAAAAAACTCACCTCCTAGGATATCCTCGGTTTCGAATTTCAAGTTTCGAGTTCGATCGCAACGCACGGGTTCGATCGGTGTAATCAAATCATGCTATAACATACGGTCTTGTCAGCAAGCGTTGTTCGAACTCCTGTCAATTCACATCCATCAAGTGAGATATCTTCATTTCAAATACATTGATTGCGCATGTCACGAGCTAGCGTATTGAAAATAATGAACTTTCTTTAACCGGTAGTTTCCTAAGAGGTTTGGGACCATGCATGCTTAGCTGCAGAAGCTGCATTAATTATCCTCGAGATAAGTTTTCACATTTTCTGGCCATCCTTTCCCCCCGTATTCTCCGAATTTCCACGTAAAAAATAGGAGGTGGACCGACTCGCTCCAATCGGAGGAGGATTAGCACGACATTTAACCTCAGCCTGTGGTCTGGTTTCTGGGTTTTCTTCTGTCACGATTCGCGGGATCAAGCGGTGGAGCACGACCGTTTCTGCTGCAACGCCCTTACGTGTCGTGCCATCTCTGACGTCGCTTCCCCCCACCACCCTCCTCTTCTTCTTCTTCTTCTTCGAATCCCGCCAATGAACGCGCTCGAGCTCTGTCGCTCCCTCGAACGCTGTCGTGTTGTCCCCCGCGGGAGGTTTGATAACCTCACCCCGAGAGCACCGGGAAGATCTCACAGGCGCCTTCGCTGAATGGCGCCACGTGTCGCCGGTTGGTTGCTTCGAGGCGGGGCACGTGATAGTCGTGTTCGAAAATTCATATCGACTTGGGCGGGATGGTACGACGTGTCCTGGTTTTGGTTTCGACGAGGCGAAGGACTGATTCACGTCGTGCTAATCCACGTCGATATGCTTTTGACCCAAAATAAATTTGTCGATATGCGAATTTATGTGCGTCGCGTCACAATTCGATCTTCTATGTTCCCAAAATTCTTCCGGAAGATTTTTGGCCTAAATCCCGAGTCTGTACACTTATAACAAATTTAACTTAAACTTGATTATGAAAAACCCTAAGCCTATACACCCGTAACAATTTTACCTTTTAAATTTCTAAGTTGGATGACACGTGACAATTTTTTTTTTACGCGTGACAATTGATGATGTTGAGGAAAACTCCTACTAGTTTTGAAGTTGACAAAACCTTCTGTTTTCATTGTAAAATCTGATACTTGTTCTGAACTCTTGATTCCAGGTATAAATGTATATACATATGAAAACTCAGAAAGAAGTTATTCAGACTTTACGAGGCTGGAAATATAAGTCTTTTGATAACCCACATAATCTAAGTTCTGAGATACAGACGCAGAATTTATTCAGACGCAGATGCAGACGCAGAATTTATTCAGACGCAAAGTTCAGAACGAAACATAACAGCTAGTGATCTGGTATGGATTTCACAGAAGGAATGTTTTGATTGTCTCAATCTCAATCAAATTGATTGACAATCAAATATTACGACAAGAATGCATTACAACGGACAAAGCTCTACTTATGGAAACCAAGATTCTGATTGTATGGGCGAACAGAATCAGCGGGATTCAGAATCTGTCATCCAACGGCTACTCAATCTTTCTTATACAAATCTGTCCATAGTAAAGATTGGAAGATGATCCTCTGGAAGCTGTCTAACGGCTAGTTTGGAAGTAGAGGAGTATTTAAGGAGATCAACGAGCAGCAAGAAGAGTACAAATTCAAGAATTAACAAGTCCAAAGCCTGAGTTTACTCCATTCATTTCTCTTGTTGTTCCGAGCCAAAATACTGAGATCTTGAGGGTTACTTTGTAAGAGTGACTGTGTGAGATAGAGAGTCCTATCATACACAAAAGTGATATCACTCAAAATCTGTAAATTCCTCTTGATTACATAGTGAAATCCAGCCGGTAGGCTGTACGCGTGGGAGAGTGGACGTAGGCTTGCTATAAGCCGAACCACTATAAATCTGTGTGCAGTTCTTCTATCCCTTATCTCTCACTTTACTTTCTGCACAACAAAAGCTTCTTCTATATAAACTGTTCTGAATCTGAACTTTATTCTGACTCTACTGTAATTTATTTATTTCCGCATAAATATATTAAAATTGTTTAAAATCACCTATTTCACCCCCCTCTAGGTGACTCCTGCTAGCCACATCAATTGGTATCAGAGCTCGGTTGCTTGTTTATTGAAGTGTTTTACTTCTGAGCTAACGATCTACATGGCTAGCTTTGGTGCTCCAGGGCTTATTGAAGGTCAGAGTAATAACAGGCCACCATATTTCGATGGCAAAGAATACAGCGTTTGGAAGAATAAGATGAAGGCATTCATAAAGTCAATCGATCATTCGCTATGGGATGTTATTATCAAAGGAGTCAAACCAAAATCCTCTGATTCAAAAGAAAAGGCAGACGAAAGCAAATCAGCAGATCCTCCTTTATCTCCAGCTGAAATCTCAAAAAGAGAAACTCTAGATTCTAAAGCAATTTATTCTCTTTATTGTGCTTTATCTCCTATTGAATATAAAAAGATTGCTGCCTGTGAATCTGCTAAAGAAATCTGGGATACTCTCTACATTACTTATGAAGGAACAGATCGAGCCAAGGAAACTCAAATCAATCTTTTGCTTGGTCAATATGAATCCTTCAAACTGAAGCCTGAAGAATCAATTGCTGATATGTATGACAGGTTTACTGACATAGTAAACGGTCTTGCATATCAAGGACAACCAGTCCCAGATACATTGAAAGTCAACAAACTACTGAGAGAACTGACAAAGGAATGGGATAACATCAAAACATCTCTTCGTGAGACACAAAGGATCAAGCCTCTATCAGTGAATGAGTTAATTGGAACTCTTCAATCATATGAGACTGAGAAACGAAATGAGGAGAACGAAACCAGAGGTAACAAGTCAATTGCATTGAAAACTAACATTGATTCTGATGCAGATTCAGAAGATGAAAATGTTGATGATGAAGAATTAGCTCTCTTCATAAAGAAGTACAAAAGAATGAAAATCAGAGGAAGAAATCTCAAAGGGAAGAAGCCCTTTGAAAATAAAAGGTCTGTCGATGAGACAGAAAGATCAAAGGATGTAATATGTTTTCACTGTAGGAAACGTGGGCATATCAAGCCTAACTGCCCACTCCTGAAAAAGAAAACAAAATTTGAGAAAGCAAAGAAGGCTTTGAAGGCAGAAACCTGGAGTGATACAGAGTGTGAAGATAGTGATGAAGATATCTCAAACTTCTGTCTAATGGCAGAATCAGATTCAGACTCAGACTCTAATCCTAGAATGGAAATCGAGGTAAAACCCTCCGAAATGACTATTGAAGTGTCGAATTACATTGATAAATTATGCTTTGAATTCAAGACTGCTCTTAAAAGAATCTCTTCTTTGAAAAAGGAAATTTCTTCTCTGAGGCAACAGGATATCTTACAAAAAGAAAAGATTGATTTTCTTCAAAAAGAATTTTGCCTTGTAAAGGAAAGTCAAGATTATCTTTCCAAAGAAAATGCTATTTTGAAAAAGGAAGTCTCAGGAATTACTTCTAAGTTTTCAAAAGGTTCAGAAACCTTAAAGCATATTCTTTCCATTCAAATTCCTTACTATAACAAATCTGGTCTAGGATTTGTAAAGGAAAGTGACAGCTTGATTGATTTTCCAAAAGTCAAGGAGCGATTAAAACAAAGACCTCCTCGACAAGCTTACAAAAATCATTTTAAAAAGAATTTTGTAAAACCTGTTGGCCGAAGTGCTCTCAAGTGCTCAAATTGTGAAAATCCACAACATTTCGAGAATGAATGTCCTAAGGTCTGGAGACCTGTTCGAAGAGATTTTGTTAAGACAGCCTATACCAATGCTCAAGGACCCAAACAAATTTGGGTACCAAAGAAAACTTGAGAAGTTTTGATTTTTGCAAGTTACCACAAAAAGAAAAAGAAAGTGATACCTAGACAGTGGATGCTCTAGACATATGACAGGAGATCCAAGCATATTTACTGATCTACACAATCTGAATGGTGGAAAAGTTTCATTTGGAGGAAATACCAAAGGAAAAATAGTTGGCAAGGGGACAGTTGAAATTGGAGGACTTACAATCAATGATGTGTCATTGGTAAAAGGACTCAAATACAACCTGATAAGCATAAGCCAACTATGTGATACAGGTTTCAGAATAAACTTTCAAGAAAATACATGTTTAGGGACAAGCAAAGATTCTTCTCAAACATTTACAGGAAGAAGACATGGCAATATCTATCTTCTGGATGTCAATCCAAACTCCACTCATTGTTTGATCTCAATCAAAGAAGATGAAAACCTATGGTACAGAAGGTTGGGACATATCAGTATGAAACAAATCTCAAAGGTTTCAAACAAGAAACTGGTTCGAGGTTTACCAGATCTGAAATACAGAAAAACAGAACTATGCAATGCATGCAGCCTAGGAAAGCAAGTAAGGAGCTCTTTTAAATCTATACATCAAGTTTCCACTAATCGTGCTTTGCAGCTACTTCATATGGATCTGTTTGGACCAACCAGAACTTAAAGTAGTGGTGGTAAGAAATTTTGCTTAGTAATTGTTGATGACTTTACAAGATTCACTTGGGTATTCTTTCTTGCTCATAAAAATGAGGCATTTTCATACTTTTCAAAATTTGCAAAAAGAGTTCAGAATGAAAAGGGCTATACTATTTCCTGCATTAAAACAGATCATGGGGGAGAATTTGAAAATCAAAATTTTTCAAACTTCTGTGAGGAAAATGGTATTCAATATAATTTTTCAACTCCATATACACCAGAACAAAATGGTGTTGTGGAAAGGAAAAATCGTTCTTTGCAAGAAATGGTAAGAACTCTTTTGATTGAAAGCAAGATTCCTTCTCATTTCTGGGCAGATGCAGTCTCTACAACGTGTTATATCATAAACAGGATCTTTCTCAGACCTATACTTGAGAAAACCCCCTATGAGCTTTACAAAAGTAGGAAGCCCAGCATATCATACTTTCGTGTGTTTGGTTGTAAATGTTTTATTCTAAAAAATCCAAATGATCGCACTGGAAAGTTTGATGAGAAAGCAGATGAAGGAATCTTCCTTGGATATTCAACCACAAGCAAAGCATACATAATCTTCAACAAGAATTCTCAGACTGTGGAAGAATCAATGAACGTAAGGTTTGAAGAAAATATTCAGACTCACAAAGATGAATCTGAATCACTCTCCAACATTCAAGAGTTAACAGAGGATCATCAAGAATCTCAAAAAATTGAAGAATCCTCGAGAGAAAAGGAAAAGGACAAAATCCAGACTCAACCGGAAAATTCAGAGTCTGCAGATATTCAGAAGGAAAAATTTGACAAAAACTGGAAACATAAATCCAGTCATCCGAAGAATCTCATCATCGGAGAAATAGAAGATGGTATCAAGACAAGATCCAAACAAAAGGAAAACATCAGCAACTTAGCATTAATATCAGAAATAGAACCAAAAGAAGTTGAAGAAGCCTTATCAGATGAAAGCTGGTTAGAAGCTATGCAGGAGGAACTTCAGCAGTTCAGAATCAATGAAGTATGGGAGCTTGTGCCAAGACCCAAAAATCATCCAGTAATTGGAACAAAATGGGTATTCAGAAATAAACTGGACGATAAAGGGAAAGTCACAAGAAACAAAGCGAGACTAGTTGCAAAAGGCTATTCTCAAGAAGAAGGCATAGACTATGATGAGACTTATGCACCAGTTGCAAGGTTAGAAGCCATTCGGCTACTATTAGCTTATGCTTGTTTCCATAACTTTAAATTGTTTCAGATGGACGTGAAAAGTGCCTTCCTGAATGGATATATTAAAGAAGAATTATATGTGGATCAACCACCTGGTTTCGAAGAACCAAAAAGGACTGATTATGTCTACAGACTCAAAAAGGCTCTTTACGGACTGAAACAGGCACCCAGAGCTTGGTACGAAAGGTTAAGTAACTTCCTTCTGCAAAATGAATTCACCAAAGGTAAGGTCGACACAACGTTATTTGTTAAGAAAAAGGGTAAAGATTTCCTACTTGTTCAAATTTATGTTGATGATATAATCTTTGGATCCTCTAATGAATTACTCTGTAAGGAATTCTCTAAGGATATGCAGAACGAGTTCGAAATGAGCTTGATGGGAGAACTGACATTCTTTCTTGGCTTACAAGTAAAACAAACCAAAGATGGTATTTTCATCTGCCAAGAGAAGTATGCCAAGGAGATTATCAAGAAATTTGGACTGCAAAATGGTAAGAAAATAGACACTCCAATGTCCCACACATCCAAACTAGACAAGGATGAACAAGGTAAAAAGGTGGATCAGAAGATATACCGAAGCATGATAGGTTCATTATTATATCTTACTGCATCCAGACTTGACATACTTTTTAGTGTCTGTATGTGTGCAAGATTTCAATCAGATCCAAAGGAATCGCATCTCTCAGCAGTAAAAAGAATAATTAAATACATTGGCACTTATCCAATGCTAGGTCTTTGGTATTCCAAAGATTCAGATTTTACTCTCATTGGATATTCAGATGCTGATTTAGCCGGTTGTAAAGTGGACAGGAAAAGTACCACAGGGACTTGTCAACTGCTTGGAGATAGGTTGGTATCTTGGTACTCAAAGAAACAAAATACAGTCGCTCTTTCCACAGCAGAAGCAGAATATGTAGCATTGGGAAGTTGCTGTGCACAGATTCTGTGGATGAAGCAGCAGTTGAGCGATTTTGCTGTTGAAGAATCAAGTGTTGCAATCAGATGTGACAATACAAGTGCTATTAATTTGTCCAAAAATCCGATTCTTCATTCACGTGCAAAGCATATAGAAATCAAGCATCATTTCATTAGAGATCATGTTCAAAATGGTGATGTGAATATTCAATTCATTGATTCTAAGAATTAATTAGCTGATATATTCACCAAACCTCTTAACAAATCTTCATTTGAATATATTAGAACCAAACTATGCATTACTTATCCATTCCCTTGAAGTGTTTAACAGAAAGGAATTTTTCAGACTCAAGGATTCTCGGTCTGAACATTTTTCAGACCCTCAACAAAGGTACGTACATAGTTTAAAATTTGGCGGGAATATTTATGGCAAGATATTTTCACACTTGGAAGCAAATCGGGTACGTATCCTAATTTATCTGATTACTTATGCTTAGAATATTTTAATTATATTATCCTGATCTTTTGCGCTTCCAAAAATATATTTCTTTCCTACCTGATTAAGCTTATTTTTCCTTTGCAAAAATAACCTTTTGCCTCTGTGACCCGTTCTATTCGTTTATAAACCTGTCCTACTCTTTTCAAAACCCTATCTGTACGTTTTTCGTCCTTCTCAAAACCCTCCGATATTCAGAGACTCTCCTCGTCTTCCTCCTACAAAGATCGGAACTTTCTGCTCTTAGAGTGATCAAAATGCCGTTCAAAAGGAGATCCTCACGCATTCTGAACCAAGACTCTAAATCTACCGCACCAGCAGAGTTTATGGAGATATCAGATACAGAGTCAGAGCATCGTGAAGAACTCTCTGGGGAGACACCACCAAAGTGATCGTCTCCACCAAAATCCTCCGGTAAATCTGATTTTCGCTTTCGGAGTATTAAACACGTATGGGAAACGTATCAAAAATTGAAAAAGTATAATGCTTCGGCATCGGTTCTTCATGAATGTCTGCGAGACAACAATCTCTTTTCGGAAGAACACCTTGTACAAAGCTACACTCTTTTTTGTTCCAAGCCTGAGGAAACTCCAGTCAGTGCTACTACAAGAGAGCCCTCTTCCAAAAAGGGCAAGGAGAAAGTTGGAGAATCCTCCACTCCCCCTGTACAGAAATCTGCCCCTATTAGCCCTAAATCGAGAACTGCCTCTAAGTTTATTATTCCTGATGATGATGCTCGTCTCTTTGAAACTTTTGAGATGAAAGTAGGAATAGCATCAGGTGTACCTGGTAAGGGTGGATTGTTCAGAAGTTCGGAGCACAATATTTGCTACAAGTTGCTACTTGCTAGAGGGATTATGAACCACCGAACTGTGGACTTCGACTTTCTAGAGAAGGCTGACGTTTCAGTAAAACACCTGTTTCAAAAATTAGGCATGTATGAATTTTGCCTTCAATCTGCAGATGTATTTTCTGAACTCACTGCCTATTTCTATTCAAATCTCTCTATCTTGTCGCCCTACTGGATCCAATTCACTGTTGGTGACAAGAAATTTGATCTCGAAGCTGAATTGTTGGCAAAGATTATTGGAGTACCACACTACAAGTTTACTCCACTGGCAGTAGCTATTGAAGATGCTTCAAAGATTGCTTCTGAAAATTCCAACCTTGCTCTTGGATCAAACCGACATCTCTCCTATTCTGACTTATCCAGAAGATCAGTGATTTTGCACAAGATCATTATCAACTGCTTGAGGCCCAAGGCAGCCTCGAAAACTGACCTATCCAAATCAGAAATCAAGCTCATCTGGGCTATCTTGAAAGGTCAACCTTTTTCTCTTCCTCATATCATCATATTTCATATGTACAGGACACTACATAAAGAGAAGGGACAACTACCGTATGGTGCCCTAATCTCTCGGATTTTCATGTTTCTAAAAATATCAATTCCTAATGAATTGCGAAAAAGTCCTGTTCCCTGTATGTTTGTTGGAGAAAGGATGATCTCCAAAATGAAACAGTTTGATGATGTGAAGAGTAGACTAAAAGGAAAGGAGGCTCATCAATCTGAAGCAAGATCTTCTGTAAAGTCTAGCATAAGAAAGACAGTGCAAAAGCAGCAGGCATATTCAGCAAGCAAGAAGAAAGCTTCTTCGACCCCACTTAAAGTGTATAGCAAGAAAAGAAAGATTCTTCTGCATGATGAAAGTGACGAAGCAGAAGCAGAAAACACTGATACAGGTCATGTTGATGCTCCAGAACATGTTTCTGAACCAACTCCTACAGAACATGTTTCAGAAGATCCAGCACCTGTTCAGGGGGAGAATCCAGAAGAAGCAACTATGGAGTTCGATCAGTCTGAACCAGCTCATTTCCAAGAACAGCCTTCAGAAACTCAGAACATTCTCTGTATTCTGCTAGAAATTAAGGACAAGCAAGTTGCTCTGGAACAAGACATGAGAAATCTGAAGAAAATTATTGAGGAAAATTACAACAATCAACGTCTTCAAGCAGCAGCAGATAAAGCAGAACTTGGGGAAGCCATTGCCCTGTGCTCATCCAATATGGATAAGGCTGTAGGGCAGTGTAGTTCGAAGATTGAGGAGGCTGTTTCGATATTGGAAAATTTTCAACTGATTCGTACTCCGTCAAAACATTAGCCTGTTTTCGCAAACATTCTTTCTCAAAATCTTCTTTATTTTCTTTTTTGGTATGTAACTAAACTAACACTTCTTGTTAGACCATTTATTCAATATAAATGCTTCATACTATCTGTTATTTACTTTTTGCTGATGACAAAAAGGGGGAGAATTTATTTGATGCAGATCATATGCAGGCTATCTACAAAGAAAGTGAAGACACAGATATCAACAGAGTTTGCTCTCTCAAATTTCAATCTGTGATCCATGCGCTATATATGCTTACTTACTTCAAAATTAAACTCACATTGATTCAATCTGCAGAAAGTTTTGTCACCATCAAAAAGGGGGAGATTGTTGAGGAAAACTCCTACTAGTTTTGAAGTTGACAAAACCTTCTGTTTT
Organism: Syzygium malaccense; assembly: GCA_031216405.1. Taxonomy (NCBI): domain Eukaryota; kingdom Viridiplantae; phylum Streptophyta; class Magnoliopsida; order Myrtales; family Myrtaceae; genus Syzygium; species Syzygium malaccense. The sequence continues at coordinate 16,124,838 of CM062260.1, read as the reverse complement.
CATTGTAAAATCTGATACTTGTTCTGAACTCTTGATTCCAGGTATAAATGTATATACATATGAAAACTCAGAAAGAAGTTATTCAGACTTTACGAGGCTGGAAATATAAGTCTTTTGATAACCCACATAATCTAAGTTCTGAGATATAGACGCAGAATTTATTCAGACGCAGATGCAGACGCAGAATTTATTCAGACGCAAAGTTCAGAACGAAACATAACAGCTAGTGATCTGGTATGGATTTCACAGAAGGAATGTTTTGATTGTCTCAATCTCAATCAAATTGATTGACAATCAAATATTACGACAAGAATGCATTACAACGGACAAAACTCTACTTATGGAAACCAAGATTCTGATTGTATGGGCGAACAGAATCAGCGGGATTCAGAATCTGTCATCCAACGGCTACTCAATCTTTCTTATACAAATCTGTCCATAGTAAAGATTGAAAGATGATCCTCTGGAAGCTGTCCAACGGCTAGTTTGGAAGTAGAGGAGTATTTAAGGAGATCAACGAGCAGCAAGAAGAGTACAGATTCAAGAATTAACAAGTCCAAAGCCTGAGTTTACTCCATTCATTTCTCTTGTTGTTCCGAGCCAAAATACTGAGATCTTGAGGGTTACTTTGTAAGAGTGACTGTGTGAGATAGAGAGTCCTATCATACACAAAAGTGATATCACTCAAAATCTGTAAATTCCTCTTGATTACATAGTGAAATCCAGCCGGTAGGCTGTACGCGTGGGAGAGTGGACGTAGGCTTGCTATAAGCCGAACCACTATAAATCTGTGTGCAGTTCTTCTATCCCTTATCTCTCACTTTACTTTCTGCACAACAAAAGCTTCTTCTATATAAACTGTTCTGAATCTGAACTTTATTCTGACTCTACTGTAATTTATTTATTTCCGCATAAATATATTAAAATTGTTTAAAATCACCTATTCACCCCCTCTAGGTGACTCCTGCTAGCCACATCAGATGAGTGTACTAGTTTGGAGTTTTACCTTCCGTCTATGACATATATCCAATTTAACATAAGGTAAATTTATCACAAGTGTACCGATTTAGAGTATTTGATGGTCAAAAAATTAGTTTAGGGTAAATCTGTCACAGGTGTATCGGTTGAGAGTTTTTGATGGTAAAAAAATTAGTTTTTGATAAATTTGTCATATGTGTACTGATTTGGGGTTTTTCGTGGTATTAACCTTACTTAATATTCCCAATTCATGATACGACTATATAGCTAATGACATCTATAAAAATATTTCCTATTGTATCTCGTTCTCGCACAAAGTCTCTGGGTGAACGAATGGTAAGATAGAGTGAAGTGGTGAAAATAGGACATAGCTTTTGGGATTCATCTAAAGATCTTGTTGAGTAACATCGTGAAACTTGATACTTCAAATTAGGACTCATGACTTTTCAGTGTCGCGTTTTTTTCTAATCAAAGTTCATTAAAGATGATGTTCTGAGTCAAGAAACATTGCAATTTGTTAATTAATGCAATTTATCGAAGTTGTGGCCAGTGCTTTCAGACAAGCAATAATTTATCCATAGTCAATATTTCTAACACCACGGTTGTGTCCGTTAATCATCGTAACTCTCTCACAATAGATATCTCATTAGTTCGTTTTTCATTTGATGCATATCTAGACGCTTCACTACTTCGACCTTTTGGACTTTCAAGCTCCTCGACTTAGGCATCTTTGAATTTCAGGACTTCCATGTATGAAACAATGAAAACTCTCCCTCATCGACTACCAGATGTTTTGCTTGATTTACGGTGGTTTCAAGTGATTTGACACCCTTGAGTGAGGAACTTCTTATGTGATATCCTCGAATTAACTTATTCGAGGTATTAAGCCTATCTCATACTGAGTCTCACAGTTTTGTTTTTTGGCGTACAGGTAAATATTTTTCCAAGAGGTCATCCATTTTGATAGTGTTTTAGCCTAGACTCGCTTAACTATGGAGTTTCAAGGCAAAGTTTGCCATTATGTCAAAATGCGCCTTCATGAGTTAATTCCAGTTTGCACACTATCTTAGAATCACTCTCTCTATGTTCAATGCATAATTCGGTTAATTCTTGTTCTATTCGCTATTTTAAAAACTTGCCAAGAGCTGCTTCTTATCCAGATCCTCTGACCTTTGTGATGACTCCCTGCCTTCATTAAACTGGTCGCGACACCTCGCTTGTCATAGGACATTCGAGTCTACTAAAATCATCCGCTCCTCTCACGCTCTCGTCCGACCATATAACACTGTTGGGTTTTGTCCCCCGTGCATGCATCGGAGAGACCTTCGGCCAATTGGGTTTCGAAAGCGAACGGCGTCTTTTCCTGCTCTTCATTGCTTTGCTGTCTTTCTTTATCTGATTTCGTCGGCTTTTGTGAAACCTTTGTTGTCATTTTCATCCTAGGAAAGAACAACGTTTCGATTGGATTATGGCAATATACATTCAACAGGGGATAAAAAATGCTCAGAATTGTTATTGGGCTTTGACCCAAAAGAGAATTGGTATTGGGATGCTGAGGACAAGGCGTCTTTCGTGTTCTAATGGGGCAGGCCCATGGATAAACATCTACGACAATTATACATCATTTAGTATATCAAATCTTATAAAGTTCATCGATATTATTCTTTGCAGAAAGAGACTGTATATCGAATAGTAGATAATGGAATCATAAAATTCTGTAATTCTAGAAAGCTAAATGACTTGTCTTTTCATGTGGCAAGTACTTTTTTTTGTGTGCATGTTATGGCTTAGTTTTCCTGCTCCACCTTGTGAAGTTTATGGATATATAGTGTAGGGGTGAGCAAAAGGAACCGCCTTGACCGGTCGATTTTGGGCGGTTCCCGAGATCACCAGTTCCAATTTTTGGAACCGATGAATTTCGGTCCGATTCCCATTTTCAGGTGTGGAATTGCTCACTCGTATCGGACCAATTTTTTTTTATAATTTCTTAAAAATCTTATAAAAAAATCCTAATCTATCTCCCACTTCACAAAGGAAGGCTCTTCAAGGCTGGAGCGACTACATTTACATATGCACGTAAGTAAAATGACATGAATAAATCAAAACACAACATTTATTACATGTTACTCACTGATTGTAAAAATACATAATCTTCAATAACATCTTTAATTTCATCTTGGACATTAACGACAAATAAAAAAAAATTGAACATGCCATCAGTTTCATTGGCTCACCCAGAAACCGATCACCTCTAATATGGAGGGCCTCTTTGTTAACACTTTTCTCTAATCAGTCTCTTTGTTAGCACTTAAAAATATAAGTAAAAACTACTTCTTGCTTTCCCGTAATAAAATAATTATAAAAGTTCGAATTTTCAGAAAAATTATGAAAAGTTATATGTGAGTATCCGAATTTTCCCGTAAACCACTTCTCTGTTCTGTCTCTGCGTGTGCCCGCTGTGTGTTGTAAATTGGCCTTTGCAGAAGCCCCCCTCCAGCCACTTTTGCCTCTAGCCCACTGCTTTGAGCCTCAGCCTAACGAGGATCTCTCTCTCTCTCTCTCTCTCTCTACATATCTCCCGCGCCACTAAAGACAAAATCTGGTCGTCTCTTGGTCTGGTCTCCCTTGTCAAAAAGACTACGTTTGGCCCCCTCCTTTTGTTGACCGATGAGACGGATCTGGTTGGATTCAAGGAGAGAGAGAGAGAGAGAGAGAGACGTGAGAAGAGGAGCGACGACATGGGAAGAAGGACATGAAGGTCGTTGTTGACTGGCAGCTTCTGCATTGTCTGAACAGTATGCAATAAGAGAGAGAGAAGGGAGATGGAGAGAGGGGTGGTATTCTCCAATAGGGTTGGGTACTTTCAGGTGTAAATGGTCACGCATACGAATGAACATACGTCAATTTACCTAATCGAGGATTTATGAAAATCCGAGTAAGCATAGGACCACTCCACCACGTGACCGATGTTCTTAAGGACAAGCTAGGAACAAGTCATTTCATTGCTTTAACTTAAAACCCTATCATATGGGGGAAAATTACTAAAAAAGTCCTAAACCTTTTGTAATTGTGTCAATTCAGTTTTAAATTTTTTTTTTGCCATTTCAGTCCTAAACCTTTTGCAATTGTGCCAATTCAATCCATTCGGCCACTTTTGGCCGGCCGGTGCTGACGTGGATACCGACCAGCTGACGTGACATTATTTTAATATTTTTTCCTTTCTCTTTTTTTTTTCTTTCGTTCTTCCCCTTGGCCGGTTCGGCCAGGGGGAGGCTTGCCGGCGAGGTTGACCTCGCCCAGATTTGGCGAGGTCTCGCTGTCGCTGGGTGAGCTCAACCTCGCCGGCAAACCTCCCCCTGGTCGGTTCGGCCAGGGGAAAGAAGGAAAGAAAAAAAAAGAAAAAGGAAAAAAATATTAAAATAATGTCATTTCAGTCGGCCAGCGCCGGCCGGTGTCCATGTCATCACTGGCCGGCTAAAAGTAGTTGGATGGATTGAATTGGCACAATTGCAAAAGGTTTAGGACTGAAATGATAAAAAAAAAGTTTAGGATTGAATTGACACAGTTACAAAAGGTTTAGGACTTTTTTGTTAATTTTCCCATCATATGGAAACTTTTCCTTCTTCCTGTTGAAAGTTTGCAGTTTTCTTGTGCAAGCAAAACTTCATGAGGATGTAAGTTAGTTCGTTCTAGGATAAATTTTATTGGTGCTAAGTGAGTGCAATCAAATCACTCCATTTTAGTTTTTCAATCACTAAATGCACTAATTTTAAATCTGAGGGGAGGGCCGTCCTAAAATTGTCGTATCCTAGTGCATTTTGTGGTATCTCCTACACAAAACGCCATACCTCACAAACACTTTAAAATTTTTTCATTGAAATTCTTAGGGTGTAGAAGTGCCCCGGTGATGTTCAGGTCACATGACTCAATAGCAGAGCGCCACTTAGCCCTTATCGGTAGATTGGAGAGTGTTGCATACTCTAGTTTTTTTTGTCTTAATTAGAGATGACGTTGCATCGAGTTGGTACCACATTAATGACATGTGATCTTGGCAAGGCACCACGGTGTATGTAATGTTAGTTCTCTTAAAATATTAGTCAAATAGTGTTATGGCACAATGCATCCTTCGTAGAAACGAAAAATGAGCATGTGTACCAAAAATCTTAAATCTTGTAAGAAAGTGCAATCAAGTTTTTATACTTTCACAAGGTATAGTCAAGTCCAAAAACTTATTCAAAAAAGTTAAATCAAGTAATTTTGTGAAGTCTATTTATCTCAAATAATAGAAAAAATTGTGAGTGAAGGAGAGAGAGAGAGAGAGAGAGAGAGAGAGAGAGAGAGAGAGAGAGAGAGAGAGAGAGAGAGAGAGAGAGAGAGAGAGAGAGAGAGAGAGAGAGAGAGAGAGAGAGAGAGAGAGGCATAATATGTTTCTCTATTAGGCTCGCTCAAGGTTGTGAAATGGATAACATGGTCCTTTGGCCTGATATATTTCTCTATTTGTCTCGCCGCTGTAAGGAGTTACAACGTCATATCACGCAAGAGTATGTGGATAACATGGGATATAACGCGAGGAATTAATAATCATTTAGTGTCGATGTACATTCTCCAAGGAGCAAGGTATAATTCTGTCAAATTAATATCTTGAGTTTGAAACACGTGTATGAAACCCGATACAAATTGGATGAGGTGGGTCGGTGACCAAATATTTACTGAAGTCCTGCCATTAGAATTCAACCAGGATAAGGGCTGTTAATTTACTTTATCTATTTCCTCTGGAGCGGTGTTGATTTCGTAAATATTCAAGTTTCACCAGGATCAAGACTTGGACTTAGCTCTGATGCCGAAAGGGAAAAGTGAAGGACTTTAATTTTGGACGTACCAAAAGGGGCTCCAACATTCTATATACATATGGGCATGTTTGGTTTGATTTTGGAAAAATATCTTTGGCAAAATATAAAGGCTTTTGAGCTAAAAGAATTTTTTGAAATGCAAATAGTATTTGATAATGTGCATTTTAAAATCACATTTGAAAGTAATTTTGGCCTAAATATCGTTTGGTAAAAATTATTTGTAAAAGACTTTTGCTAATATTTAAAAAAAAAAGCTAGCCAACAGATCACCACCGCCGGCCAGATCTAGTTGCTGACCGATCGCCGAGGCGAAATTTGGCGTCGGCCAACCACCAACGATCAGATCTAGTTGCTGGCCAGCCTCACCTGACCTCAGGCGAGGCGGCCTGAGGTCGTGCGACCTTAGGCGAGACGGCCTGAGGTCGTGCGACCTCAAGCGTCGCCTAAGTCGCATAACCCAGGCAATGCCTGAGGCCTGATGATCTCAGGAGGCGCCGTCGGGGTCGCGCGACCCCCAGGCGACAGTTGCCTGAGGTCACGTGACGCCCAAGCGGCGATCGTCGGCCGCCGAATCAGTTGCTTGGAAAGAGGATGAACAGTGAGCGATGAACCGTGCTCGATTGTATTTCGAAAATGCAACTTCCCAAGTCTTCTAATAGACTCCATTTAACCAAAGGCCCTTTCTAAGTTTTGGAGATGCAATTGCATCTTCTCAAAACTTGCCAAAAAATTTGCCAAATAACTTTGTATTTGTTCGAGAGATTTTAAAGCCTTAAAGCAGCATTTAAATGCTGAACCAAATATGCTCGTATATGAATAATTGTGGGGTCAGTAGGTTTTCGTCATAGGAAGAGGTCTTTGCTTTTTCTGCTGTAGACCGGCCGAAGACACAGGAAGGAGCGTACGGGGACGCCTTTTGTCGATTAGCCGCACTTAGTAAAGAACAGGCGAAGACAATCCTCGGACGTACGAAGACCTCTGATGGGTTTGTACTCTGAACTTCACATTCAATCGACTTGTTTCTCTGTAAACACTGTATTGTAGGAAACACTCGACCGAATCACGTAAGTTTCCGGTAACTTTTATTCTTCTTCATTTATTTCTGTTATGATTTCGTATTGATTTGATTACAACGTTAGTTTCCGCTTTAATTTTGCAACAACCTTAACCCCCGCCAGATGAAAAACAACCATCCAGTTGCAGAAACACTGCCCAAATCAATTTTTTCTTACAGGCAAAATAGTAACACTTTCCTCTCTCAGCTCTCGCTCCCCCTCACACGTACCAAATGTACAGTAGCTAGGGTTTCAAAATTCTGAGCCACCACTCACAACTCACACTGGCGGATGATGTGTTCTCCATCGGCATCGAATGCCCTGCCGCTGTTTCTGACATCGATCTCACTGGCACACCGTTTGCCATGCCACAGAACTACTCCCTCTCCTTCCTCTACCCATCACTTGGCCGTGCTTTGATAACTCATCGATGAATTCCAGATGGTAAAGAGCCATTTTTGAACGTTAAAACGTGCTTAAACCATTGAACTTACAATGCCTTTGCAATCATAAGTTCTGGGTTTTACTAGCACTGTGACTCAAGTACTCTCTCAGTTAGGACAGACACCAAAACCCCGAGCTCCGCATTTAATCCCCCATTTACTGCCAGCAACTGTCCCTCACCGCTCGCATATGCCTTTAAAAGGACAAACCCGATCTCGCTCTATGCCACACAAGTACTTGTAGCAAGAAGCTGAAGTCTGTATTGAGAGAGAGAGAGAGAGTGAGCGAGAGAGTATGGCAAGGCACTGTGTTATGTTGGTTCTTGCTCTCGTAGTGGTGCAAGCTACTGCTAGAAATGTGCCTAGCGGTGCTGGCCTCAATGACCAGAAGAACTTCCTCACGTATGGTGGAGTCGGTGGTTTTGCTGGGGTCGGCGGTGCTGGAGCTGGCGGTGGAGTTCCGGTGTACGGCGGAGTCGGAGGGATTAGTGGGATCACGGGGCCTGCCGGTGGAGTTGGGATTGGAGCCGGTATAGGAGGAACCGGCACCCTCGTGGGTGGGGTGACCGGAGTAGGAGGCGGTGTTGGCGGGGTCGGTGGTGGAGCTGGTGGTTTGGGTGGGGTAGGCGGTGGGATCGGCGGTTTGGGTGGCACTGTTGGTGGTGGCGTTGGGGGATTGGGCGGTGGAGTCGGTGGCAGCGTTGGAGGTGGAATTGGAGGGGTCGTACATCCATAAGCTTATTGTGATATTTTTCATGAAACCCTAGAGTGTCCAAAAATCATGTAGGAGACTCATTTCCCGGTGTCTTTGTTCATGTGTTTCTATGTTTTGAGTAGGCGTGAGAAATGTGTTTTGTGTCGTGTCCATTGGCTTGTTCTTCAGATTGTACTTCTCATTCTCTCGTTTCATCGTGGACTTTCCGCACGAAAATGTACCATGCAAAACACTAGCATGTCTTTCGTGATGCTATTAGCAATGCAATTTTCTATATTTTTGCCTTTACATTCACTTTCTTTGTTATTTGTGTTTTCATTTGGCCTACGACGGACACAAGATATACGTCGAGTACGTGATTTGAATGGGCGGGACGGAATTATACACACACTAAATATTGGACTAAGTCGAGTAAAAAATATTGTATGCAAGAAGCTTAACCAAGTAAAGTTCCTAATAGGGTCGTTCATTAGGAAATGAATACAAACAATGTGCTCATGCAATTCCTCAGGTAGGGTTCCATATATAAAGTGGCAAAACAAGACAGAAAAGTTATCATTATAAGAGACACAAGCTATCCTTTGCCTTTGATAACTAAGAAACACAAATATATATACATATGTATATATCAGGATGTCCCATGAGCCAAAAGCGGTTCATCATGCATGTCAAGGAATTACATATGGGTCAAAGCTTGATAGCAATGACAACGAACTATGTGTACAAATCTACATATATACCTATTACCTAATATAAGGGAAAGAATAATGTCTGTCTGCTTCTCGAATTCCCTCCATCTTAATCCTAACGCATCTCCTCTTTTCCCGTGTATATTCATCAAACCCTAATGGTCCACTCGAGTCCCTTTCTTCAATCTCTCTCTCGATGATAAGTTCCTCTCCCATGGCAACCATAGAGAGAAAGAGATAACCAAGAAGAGTAATTAACATGACAAGAGAGTAATTAATAAGTTTTTATACATTAAAATCCCATAAACCAAAGATATCTCCCAAGCAAGGATGAGATATCTAACAAAAAATTGGATACTCACATAAGAGAAGTAAATTAAAATTCCTATTTCTTTTTTTTATTTGAATCGTATATGTATATATCTGGAAAAGTTATTTCTATGAAAGGAAACTATCAAAAACCTGTCTAAGTTTTGACCCACAAATATTCATTGAACGGATGGATGATCAAATCTCGAGATCTCCATGTTTTTCCGAGAGACTTTATGCTATTTTGAGTATTTGGATAATAGGAAGACTAGCTATAGCTATGAGTCTACCTTTCTAAGTGCAGATGATATGCTCGTCAAGATGTGGCATACCGTCTATTATACCACATATTCATGCATTATGCAATTGTCATGTAATAGTTTAAAGAAATCAAAGGGCTATATTTGGGCACATTTTTCCCGACTAGCCTTTTAAATTGGTGAATTGCAAATATAGATAACACCCATATTTAAAGTCGAGTTTGTATATCTGCAACAAGATATCTCGATGTCGTGTTAAGCTGTCAAGTGATTGATGGGATTACTTCAACGTGTCAAGCTGAAATGCAAAACACTAAAAGAAACCAAATGCTCACTGAAATGTGTCAAGTGATATGCAATATCACTTCATTTTTCATGCACTCCAACAGTTCAAATACTCGACTAGACTTTACCGTCTTATGCAATAAGAGATTTCAATAACAACACTCGATAAACAACTTTGAGGAACTTATAATCGATTAGTATTGATAACATGTGTCTAGCCATATTTAATGAAGAATTTTTTTTTCATTTTCAATATATTAATGGTACATAACACGAGAAAAACAGTGTTTTGGTGTTGACAAGGCATCTTTATGCGAAAGTTCGCCCGTAGGATTCTCTCTTTATAATTAAAGAGTGATATAAAGAGGTGTCCTTTTTCGGGTAAAATGAATAACCGAAACATTCAAAGCTACCAGTGGTCCAAAACACCAACCAAAGGGAGGAGGGCACACTTTCTCGTGTGGTTGGATCCAAGTTAGATGGGAGTTTTGATGTGCATGGAATGGAAGTAAATGCAGAGAGCAGGCTATACGTGACCCACTGTTGATTAATGCATATTGATTGAGCAATGAACGCACCAGGACTCTTCCATACATGGCCAATTCACTCCGAGTGTCAGGTCCTATTGAATGAGCTCATTAACCTTGTGCTAGCTCATGTAGGAAAAGTTGCCCAAAAAGTCAACAAACTTATTGTATCCGTGCTAATTCAGTTATAAATTTTTTGACAATTTACCCAATGTAGTTCATCCGGCCAATTTCGGTTGGAAATCGCTGATGTGGACGCCGGCCGTCTTACGTGACACGATTGAAACTGAGGTGAACAATTTTTACAATTTTTTAAAATTATTGTGGACTTGCTCAGCCACAATAAAAAAGAAACAAAGAAAAGAAAAAAGAAAAAAAATATATAAAAGATGATTGTAAAAATTGACCATATCAGCGTCGGCTGTGTCATGTACAATGAACAGCGTCCACATCAACTATTGCTGGCCAAAATTGGCTGAAAAGGCTATGTTGGCGAATCGTAAAAAAATTTAGGACTAAATTGACTAAATTAAAAGGTTTAAGACTGAATCAGCATCCGCATAACATATTTAAGAGTATTTTTGGTAATTGTCCCGTACTCCACAATTCCACATCGCCCCCCATCTTTGATATTTCCTTGGTGGTCCTGAAATTACAAAGAACGTACGATCGCGATCTTTCGAATCACGAGGGCTTTTGCACCAAAATAAAGGGTTCTTCTTTCAAATCGAACGTGGGTCAAGTTTGCCTTTAATCTGATCGGGAGGGTGTACTCAGCTTGAACAGCAAAAGCTGGAGAAATATGCAATACTCTTGTTCCTGCTTTGCATTTGAAGCTGGAGTTAATAATTAAATAGTTATAATACCTAGGTGTGCGATTTTTCTTTGTAGATCAACTTACCACCCAGGTATAGATTTTAATTTTTAAATTTTTCTTATGTGCATGGGCAGTGATAGTGAATCATAATTCGGCAGGAGATATTCAGGTCCCGTCCAGACACGACCTAAAAAAGTTATCCTGTCGTGATTGTTCATAACTAAAGAAAGATATCAACTACCTCCTGTGTAGATGGTCTGTTCTTAATTGGAAGTTGGAGCTGGATGTGTTTTTATCAGACAACATTTTCTAGTTTTCTTTAGATAAATTCACGAAGCTCAAACCGAAAAACTAAAAATTAGGGAAAAGAAACGGAAAACATACCTATATTTTCATTAATTTACCTCCACTATCTATGAAAATGCAAGTTTCTTTTCTCAACCCAGCCAATTGAAAATGCCGTGGATCTTTGGTGTTTAGTAAAGTTTACCTCATCACAGCAGGGTGTTGCCACCTATCAAATCTACAATGCCTCGACTCGGTGACCGGTCTACCTTGGAACCCCCTATCCCTCTTCTGTGTTGTTTTTCTTCCGAGGTGAGGTCTGAAAGACGAAGAGAGCTTACAAAAAGATCCCTCCACCATACTAATAAACTCCTTCCCCTATATCTTATTGAGCCTTTTAAGGTCCTGCTCAGGACCAATCTCCTCTATCTATGAAATGCAAGTTTCCTTCCTCAACCTAGCCAATTGAAATGACTCTCTCTCTCTCTCTCTCTCTCTCTCTCTCTCTCTCTCTCTCTCTCTCTCTCTCTCTCTCTCTCTCTCTCTCTCTCTCTCTCTCTCTCTCTCTCTCTCTCTCTATGTTTAGTCTTGATAAGGGCCACCATGGTTGCAACCTTGGAGTGAGGTCATGATGCCATGGGTGGCCTCAAATTGATGTCCCTGTAGCTGTTGCTATCTCAACTAGTTCAACTACTGCTAAGAGGTGGCGCTGTAAGTGACCTCAAATAGAGATATTTTCGACATAGGAGCGTGTCGTGTGAGGGCAGTGTTGGCAATGGGTTATCGAGGGAGGAGGGGGAGGCGACGGTGGCAGGGCAAGGGGCTGAAGGCGATGGCATTGGGTGATGAAGGCCGTTGCTTTGGCGATTGAACTAGAGGCTTAAGATTTTGGTTTTATGATTTAGGATTTGTGTGTTGATTGGTGCGACAAAATTTGGCATTTATTTTACGGAAGAGAAATAACAGTTTTACGAAGGGTTTTGTTAACAAGCATCCTTAAAGCACTAGTTAGACATTTAATACTAAATATCTTGTTTCGTATATATTGATCGATATAGCATACTACGAAATTAGCCAGTGCATTGAAAATTGTAATTTTTATTTTTTTGATTGCTCAATAAGTGTTCCGGGAACATGTTTTAATAAAATCTGAAACTAAATAATTGCACGAGTTTGCTAAAGTGAAGGGGCAAACTTGCATTTCTGAAAATAGAGTGAGGGTACTTGATAATTGATGAAAACTCAAGTAATTTTTTGTTTTGAATTCTCCCTCAAAATTTCACCCCACAACAAAATCTGTCACAACGAGCTGCTTCAAAAAGTGACTAATGTGGAAAATCTACCGATAACATCAGCTTTTCACATAACCCAACAAGAGTAAAAAGTAATCCCATTGATTATACACGCACGTTTTGGGGAGATAACTCCATGATTTTAGATCTCTGAAACTTGGGGAACTCCGAGCTATGAAAGTAAGAATCAATAACCGTAAAATCTATCGTTTGAGGTACGAGACATTTTAAGATAGAGGGTCCCAAAACTCCATGGGCCGGGGTAGAGATGGCCACGGTTCGGAACCGACCGGTTCCGGTTCAGAACCGGCGGTTCCGGTTCGTGGCCAAGTGTGAACCGGAACCGGAACCTCCTCTGGCGGTTCCGGTTCCGGGTCTGAACCGCCCGGTTCAGGGCCGGTTCCGGTTCGGAACCGGTTCCGGGCCGGTTCCGATTTTTTTTCTATTTTTTTTCTTTTCCTTTTCGTTTTCTTTTTTTTTTCTTCCTCCGCGGCCGGCCATAGCCGGGGTCGGCGCGGAGGTCGGCGGCCTCAGGCGAGGCGGCCCTCGCCGGCGTCGGGCGAGGCCGGCCCTCGCCTGGGCTGGGCGAGGCCGACCTCGCCCGACGCCGGCGAGGTCGAGCCTCGCCCGACGCCGGCGAGGTCGAGCCTCGCCCGACGCCGGCGAGGTCGAGCCTCGCTAGATCTGGCGAGGCTCGACCTCGCCGGCGTCGGGCGAGGCCGGCCTCGCCTGGGCTGGGCGAGGCCGACCTCGCCCGACGCTGGCGAGGTCGAGCCTCGCCGGCGTCGGGCGAGGCCGGCCCTCGCCGGGGCTGGGCGAGGCCGACCTCGCCCGACGCTGGCGTCGCGAGGTCGAGCCTCGCCCGACGCCGGCGAGGTCGAGCCTCGCCAGATCTGGCGAGGCTCGACCTCGCCGGCGTCGGGCGAGGCCGGCCTCGCCCAGCCCAGGCGAGGGCCGCCCTCGCCCGACGCCGGCGAGGGCGGCTCTCGCCCGACGCCGGCGACCTCCGCGCCGGCCCCGGCCATGGCCGACCGCGGAGGAAGAAAAAAATAATAATATAAATTATAATTTTAAAAAACAGAAACAAGAAAAAAAGACAAAAGAGAAAAAGGAAAAACAGAAAAGGAAAAGAAAAAGAAGAAAAACAGAAATGAAAATAAAAAAAATTTAAAAAATACTATTCTTGTGAATTGTGATAGAACATTATTCAATATAAATTGTGATTAAAATACAAATTGTACTCAAATTTGATGACAAAAAGACAAGAGAGAAAGAGAGGGCTTCAACTTCAACTTAATAAATTTTCATTAAGCACGTTACAATTCGTTACAACGATCTTAAAAAAAAAGGAGTACAATATATATACCATAAAATCATCCCAAAACCTAAGCATTCCGTGCGTAGGGGACCAAAGGTCACATATCGTCGGATTATATTTCGGTTTCCCTAAGCTCACGTGGGCGTACCCGGTATGAGAAACAAGAGTTCCCGAAATATTTGCCAACTCCAATAGTTCTTTTACCCTCAATCGTCACTACCCGTTTCAGTACCGATACTGGTAGCGGTAGTATCTCCGTCGTTAAAGAATTCGGATTCATTATTCCGATCTATCTCTTGTTGCTGGTATTGAGCCTTCGTCCAATCAGCAACACAAGCTTGCATCTCCACTGATTCTGGATCTAATCTTGAACGATGTTCGTTCAAAATATTACCTCCGGCACTGAATGCTTGTTCGACCGCAACTGTGGAACAAGGGGTTGAAAAAATCTGTTTTGCAATAAGAGAAAGGATTGGGTATTGGCTTGCGTGCCTCTTCCACCAATCCAAAATTAAAAAATCTGTACCACCTTCGGCTTCAGTAAACTCAAATAAAATGGTTAGATAACTCTCTAATTCAGAAATATTTCCCATTACTCCCTTTTGTTTTTTTTGTCTATGTAATAAAAGTTTGTAGCCTCTACTAATTTTACCTGTATTGTCATTTTGTATCTCCGTAGATTGAGAAGATCCAATATCACCTAAATTATATTTAGTATAAAATTCATTATATAATTCTATTATTACGTTTTTAACCTCACGTACGATGGTTGTAATATTTGGCGTGTCATAATGTAAACATTGATAATATACACGCAAAAAATCATTTAAGCCATCCAATTTGCAACGTGGATCAAAAACACAAGCAACTAAATAAATCATGGGAATTTCACTATAATAATGAAGCCATTTCATTTTCATTGCAACTATAGTATGTTGTAATTCAACATCATTTTCATATTCATCAAAAGTTCCGACAATATTAGTACACTCTACTAAAAATAAATGTGTAGTAGGACAATAAACACCGGACAAAGTATAAGTTGCATCATTAAAAACCTTTAAAACATCTAAAATTTTTTGACAAATATGCCACTCTTGTGGGTATAAATTAATATGAGGTATATTATTAGAAATGAATGCACATAATAAATCTTTATATGGTAAAGATTCATTAAGCAAGTGGAAAGTAGAATTCCAACGAGTTGGAACATCTCTTGAAAATTTTTTTGGCTTTGCCTGATTTTCTCTACAAAATTGACCCCATTCTTTCATTTTTTTGGGATGTTTCCATAAAAATTGAATCGCCGTTTTTATTGGTTGAAGAAAAATATCAAGAGTTTTCAAACCATCTTGTACACATAAATTTAAAACATGACAAGCACATCTAATGTGAAAAAATTTTCTGCCAAAAGCAGGTTTACAAATATTTTCTAACTCGGCAATTGAAGCGGTATTTGCTGCGGCATTATCAAAACCAATTGAAAAAGTTTTGTTAAGCAAATAATATTCTTCTAAAACTTGCCTAATTATTCTATAAATATTATTTGCCGTATGATGATCATCGAAAACTCTAAATGCAATAATTCTTTTTTGAATAGTCCACTCGTCATCTATCCAATGACATGTTATGCCCATGTAAGAATGATTTTGCCAATGATCACTCCAAATATCACTACCTATATGCACGCATCCATTAAATTGCATAAAAAAGTTTTTTAAATCTTTTTTTCCATTTTTGTAAAGATCTTTAATTTGTCGTTTAATTGAATTTCTAGGAACACGTTTTGCTTGTGGAGCACATGCTTTTTGTACAAATTCATTAAAACCAAATCTTTCTCCAAAATTAAATGCTAAATGCTCAACGGAAATAAATTTGCCTAATTCTTCCTTATAAGTTTTTTCATTAAAACGAAATAAAGGGGAAGTGTTAGGATTGACGTACCCGGAAATTTGTTGTTGCCCGATATCGATTCCCGTTTCGGTTGGATGTTTGCTTCTAAGATGTCGTTTAAATGTTCCATATCCTTGTCCACCTGTATGTTTATATATTTTTCCACAATATTTACAAATTATATCATACCTTTTTTGACCGATATCAAACCTTTCCACTTTCGTGAAGTGATTCCAAATATCAGATGTAAATTCCCGTTCCGCTTCCTTTGTTGTAGATATTTCGGCAGGAGGATGAAAAATTTCTTGCGTCGGGACGTGCTCCACATCAGGAAAAATGTTGATTCCATCATCTTGAAAATCTGCATATTCACGAGGATCAAAAGAATGATGGGATTCCGTCGCGATATTCTTACCTTTGTCAGTTGACACTCGACTTCCACTTGCCATTTTTCGAATGGATTGAGAGAATTGAGCGGATTAATTGGGAGAATTAAGAAAAAATTGCGTGGATTGAGAAAATTGAGAGAATTTCAGAGAATTTGAGAGAATTTTGAGTATTGAGAAAATTTGAGACTTGAGAGAAGAGAATTTGAGAGAATTGTGTGTGTATTGTGAGAATTTGAGAGAATTTATAGGAAAAAAATAGAAGAAAATTTAAAATTAAAAAAATAAAATATAACCGTTGCAAAATTGCAACGGTTATATCTTTTTTTTTTTTTTAATTAGAAATGCCCGTTGGGGCGTACGGGCGTAGCCGTTGCTCGCCCGGATGCCCCAACGGGCCGCTGCAGCAGGGCCTGCACGTCTGCAGGCCCTGCTGCAGTTTTTCTTTTTTTTTTTAATTTTTGGCCGTTGGGCCGTTGCCAGGGAGGGGCCTGGCAACGGCCCAACGGGCTGCTGCTGCTGCAGGCTGCTGCTGCTGCAGGCTGCTGCCTGCTGCTGCAGCGTGCACGTGCAGCCTGCAGCAGCAGCAGCTGCGGTTTTTTTTTTTTTCGTAGAACCGGCCCGGAACCGCCGGTTCCGGGCCGGTTCAATTTTTTATGGAACCGGAACCGGGCCCGTATGTCACGGGCCGGTCCCGGTTCCGAACCGTTGGCCCGGTCAACGGGCCGGGCCCGGGTTTGACCGGGCCGGTTCCGGGCCGGTTCCGGGCCAAAACCGGCCCGTGGCCACCTCTAGGCCGGGGGCTTTCTTGTTTGTGGTGTGCAGTGCAGGGTATGTTGAGCCAAGAGTTAGGTGAACGAGGAGCCAAAGCGAGGAAGATTGAGTCGCGGCCCAGATCACATTAGACCTTGGCCATCTCCTATTCCTATTAAATTTACGTCTGCCTTTTCCTTCGCGAAGCACTTGGAGACGATGGTAAAATGGAGCGTGCTTCTCATGTAGCGGACCGCTTTGACTACCTTTAGTGAAGTTTGATTCAACAACGTCGAGGAGGACGGTAGCCACCACAATATTGCGGGTTCAAAATGCACCTGATCCTCAAAACCACGTGAAAGCATTTCATCTGCCTCATCTAACACAAACATCTTGGTGTGATCAGAACGAAGGGACTGTCTTCGGAGCATGTCAAAAACACGTCCATGAGTACCAACTACAACATAAACCCCACTAGAAAGTAGAAAGGATTCTTTGGTCTTCACGAACGCTGGTTCCACCAACACAAGCATGCACTGTAACACCAAGATAGTTTCCAAGAGCTCGCATGAATTTCTCAATTTGCTGCGCAACTGGAACCATGACCGAACCAATATGGTCTGGCCCGGTTCCAAGACCAGGTGGACCGGGAACCCGCCTATATGTCCGGTTCTCGATTCCTGAGTGGGGATCGGAGCACCCAAGAACTGATCACCCCTATATCAAACGACTTGTAAGCATTCATGGAGTTGCTCCGTAGATAAATAATAGTAAAATGTGGGTGCTTCAACAGCCATGTCCATTGCAAACCTATAGACATTACGCTATCCGCCATAGACAATATAGCACGAAATGCTTTGTCTCGGAACCGAGCCGTATATTCTTCCTTCTTTTTCTTAATCAAAATATACATGCGACGATATTAGTAAAAATCAAATGCACGCCGGATAATTAATCAGAGGCAGGGTAGCTCGTGCGACCCAAAGATTCAGATCCGCAACCCCTATTATCCCAAAACAAAGAGAGATTAGCCCGTAATAAAATTCTCAACATACGTTACTAATCCTACTAAATCTCACGGTTAATCTTAAAACAAAGCGAGAATCATATCATTAAAAAAAAAACTCAAATTGCCCCAAATAGACAGGCCCACTACAGATCCACAGAAACGAAGCCCAACCCAATAAATCTACAAAGCCCAGCCCAACCCAACAACACTTCAAAGCCCAGCCCATTCTCTCCTCAAACACACACGCCGTCTCTCTCTCTCTATACTCGAAAGCAGCTATATAACTTGTTCCCAAAGCCAGCTCCTGATAGAAATCACCTCCGATCTCTCCCTCTCTCCAGACCTTGATTTCGCCCCCAATCTCTCGCCGGAAAGCCCTCAAGCAGCCATGGGACAGGGGACTCCGGGAGGCCTCAACCGCCAGTCCGGCGACCGCAAGCAGGACGGCTCCGACAAGAAGGAGAAGAAGTTCGAGCCGGCGGCCCCGCCGTCGCGCGTCGGCCGGAAGCAGCGGAAGCAGAAGGGTCCCGAGGCCGCCGCGAGGCTCCCGACCGTCACCCCGCTGACCAAGTGCAAGCTCCGGCTGCTGAAGCTGGAGCGGATCAAGGACTACCTGCTCATGGAGGAGGAGTTCGTCGCGAACCAGGAGCGGCTCAAGCCGCAGGAGGAGAAGGCCGAGGAGGACCGGTCGAAGGTCGACGATCTCAGGGGGTCGCCGATGAGCGTGGGGAATCTGGAGGAGTTGATCGACGAGAACCACGCGATCGTTTCGTCGTCGGTGGGGCCGGAGTACTACGTTAGTATTTTGAGTTTCGTGGATAAGGACCAGCTGGAGCCTGGATGCGCCATTCTGATGCATAATAAGGTTGTGAATTCTAGGGCTTTTTGTGGGAAGTATTTGTAGTTCTATGCGATTTGGATTGATTTGCTGAGTGAATTATGTTATTTATTGAGGAATGCGTATGAAAAGATTAGGGCTTTCTTAAAGATTCGTTGTTGGGATTCGATCGTTGTGTTATTAGGTTCGGAAGATGTTATTCTTCGATTGGTTCAAAACTTTGGGCAAATTAAGAGTAGACTTGAGGAGCTGTTATCTGGGTAGGAAACTGGTTGATAGCTTTTATATTGCATAGTGGAATGTGAGAAGGTGTAAGGTGCGCATCAGCTGTATTAGTCATGGTGGTCTGAGGGGATTCCAGATGAAGTGCGAATTCCTTACGACAGAGTGGTCACTTCCGTGTGTTAACAGACTTGTTTAATGTCCATGAGCATATGCGCGAGTATCCCTGTTATGGCCTGAGGACGAAATGTTAGGGTTCTTGAAGCCCCTATATTGGTTCTTTTACCTTTTCTTTTGGTCTGTGATAGCAGTTGGCATGGCTTTAACTTCTTCAGGGCCCATCAACTGTACACCCCGGCAATATACTGGATAGATTACTGAATCATTATATAGCTTCGTGTGCCGTTACACTAAATAGGATGGAATATATTCTTTTGGACGCATATTTTATAGATGCCTTAATCTGTGGATTTGACTTGATGTCATTACTGTCTCAATCAGGTGCTTTCTGTGGTTGGGCTTCTTCAAGATGAAGTTGATCCCATGGTGTCTGTAATGAAGGTTGAAAAGGCTCCTTTGGAGTCTTATGCAGATATAGGTGGTTTGGATGCTCAGATTCAAGAGATAAAGGAAGCTGTTGAGCTCCCTCTTACCCATCCTGAGCTTTATGAAGACATTGGTATTAAGCCTCCAAAGGGAGTTATACTATATGGAGAGCCTGGAACTGGGAAAACTTTGCTGGCAAAGGTATATTACACAAGCTATTCCACTACACTCAAAAAGATTTTGTTGGGAAGACCCATATAATGTCTGAAAGCAATATTTACTACGGAACAGCTTTGTTCTTGCATTGAACCTTCACACTTTGAAAGAACTTGTTATTGTTGTCTCGTAACCCTATCATGTCTATCATGAACTCATTATGATGTTCTTTTGTTTAGTGTGACCATCTTATTTTCTTGATGGTAGCATTGTGTACTGCGTTATCTTGGTGCTGAATCCTGTTATTCATTTGGCTTATGAATTTGGGAACCTTGTTTCCCTTCAGTCATGATGCCTTTCTACAAGAAACCAAAGTATGAATCATTATACCAGCTAATTTACAACAACCATGTTCTTGATCTGAGGATGAATCTTCTTAGCCATCATTAACACTTCCCTGTTAAAATTGCTTCTGTTAATTGATAATGAGACAGCATGAGGAGACGCATCTTAAGAAGGAAAGACAGAAGCATGAGAGTGTTAGAGTGTCAGTCAAGGGATCGCCTGTTGGAATAGTTATTGGTCAACAATAGGTGCTAGGAGGCCCAGGACAACTCCAGAATGCCAAACATTCTTGATTTCTAATCCACACTCCTGTTTGGTAATTCGTGATATATGAGTGGGTACCTCATATTTGTATTCACTGGACCTTGCATATGTCCTCATTTTCCTGCTTAATATGATTATTGTAATTATGAATTCCAGTATTGCTGAAGTGAATTTTTATTCTATAAGTGAAGTTTTGTGAAGTTTTACCTTCTAAAAATCATGTTTGGACTTCTAGGCTGTTGCTAACTCAACATCAGCAACATTCTTGCGTGTTGTTGGGAGTGAGTTGATTCAAAAGTACTTGGGAGACGGTCCAAAGTTAGTGAGGGAGCTCTTTAGAGTTGCTGATGATCTCTCACCTTCGATTGTCTTCATTGATGAAATTGATGCAGTTGGTACAAAGAGGTAAAAAGAGGCTCTTCTTGTGTCTTGAAGGATGTTGTGTCTTGAAGGATGTTGTTTTGAATTGTGCTTTAATTTTTGAGTCTGTATCTTATATTGATATGCATGGCAGGTATGATGCACACTCTGGTGGTGAACGTGAAATTCAGAGGACTATGTTGGAATTGTTGAACCAGTTGGATGGTTTTGATTCTAGAGGAGATGTTAAAGTTATTTTAGCGACAAACAGAATTGAGAGTCTAGATCCAGCTTTGCTGCGTCCTGGTCGTATTGATCGGAAAATTGAATTTCCTTTGCCTGATATCAAGACCAGAAGACGTATTTTTCAGGTACTTGGCATGTAATTTTTAAAGCATGCTGAACTTGATCGTGTTGTTTGTCTTGTAGATTGGTTTCATTTTATTTTATTCTTCGAGTGAGAGTCCTTGCTCTTGTCATTCTGCAGATACACACATCAAGAATGACTTTGGCTGATGATGTCAACTTGGAAGAATTTGTGATGACCAAGGATGAATTCTCTGGTGCTGACATAAAGGCAATTTGTACTGAAGCTGGCTTGCTTGCTTTAAGAGAGCGTCGTATGAAGGTAAGTCTTATTCTCCTCATTCCCAAATAGGCTTCTTTAACAGGGAATTGCATCCTCTGCTTATCTTTGTATGTGGGTCCCTTAGTGTCTTTTTCCTAACCTGGCATATTCTATTTGCTTAAATGAGGTTTATTTATTTTGGTATCATTAGTTGTCATCCCTCTGTCCCCCATCCCACATTTTTTGTCATTTTTTTGGTTGGGTGGGATGGGGCTGAGGGGACCCTTAGTATCTCCTACCCCCCGATTATACTGCTTTCCAGTTAAATTGGATTCTGTCTTGTTTGTCTGGGGGACCCAGCTCAGCGAATTAACCCTGTGCAGCCAAGGCAGTATAAATGGTGCATAAAGGAAAAGAACTTACATTTGTATAGGTTTTAAGTCATCAATTTCACAGAATAAAAGAAAAGCTAGGAATTGTGGTAGTTGAATGAATCATCTTTCTTACGAATTAGTGTTGCAAACTTTGCTTCTAATTCCAAGAAGATCATCTTCTCTGGGCACACATCAAACTAGAAATGTCCATTTTTGTCCCCCACAAAATTTCATGGGACAACAAATTAAAGAGCCATTCTTTTATTTTTTTTGCTGTGAGGCATTCAAAAGAAGATAGAGGAAGAGAGTTCTCATTTGGTAGGTATACACTGAATAAGCGGGGGGTTCCACATTGGGAGGGAACTGTTCATGTTCCTTGGTATAATCTTAAGGACTACCTCTTTCTTCAGTTAATGTGAATCTAAGAGTGTTTTGGACTTTTTAGTGGTGGCTTCCAAATTTGAGTTTTTGCTTTATGTTTGTGTTCTGCCAAGTATTCGAAGACCTATAGTCTCTCAAAAATGGTTGTTTTTCTCACATTTAGCATCTTCTTTAGTGATCTGTATAATGGGAAACAAAACGACATTCTTAACCTAGAAAAGGTTTATAATACTAAGTATAAGCAATCTTTTGTGAACATCTTCTTTTTGATGATTAGTTTCTTACGTGGGGTTGTAATGGCACTAGAGCTCCATGGAAAATGTGGTTAAGCTTCTAAAGAGGTCATAATATGTTTGGTGCGAAAAGAAGTTTGACCAGAGAAGTTTAGTAGGGATTTGTCAGGCCCTCGAGGAGGATATTGGGTTAGGGAGATCTTGTAAGGAAACTAGATGGAGTGCCCTTATCTTTTGTAATTTTTATCAAGTGCTGCCTTACATCAGCCTTGTTGTCCCCAATGTATGTGGCAACTGGCTGGACTTCACTTGTTGGGTGATGTCCCCCCTTGATATGTCATATGTCAGAACTGGTTCTGTGGTTTGGCTGCATCTATACGTGGCCATTTTCCTGATTCGTCACATACTGAGCTCTTGCTTTTCTGAGTATAATTACGCAATTTAGAATCTGTTTTTTTTTGCCTTTTTGTATTAATATGTTGTTTAATCCATGTTCTCTAGCATTATTTTCATCAGCTCAGCAAAAAGTTTTCCCATTGTTTCTCATCTATTTAACAAGCCCTCGATGAATCGACTTTGATGAAAATAACTTCACGCATTTTTGTCTTGATTGATTGCTTTTAAACCACCAAGGATCTTGACCAAGTTCAGATTGTCTCTGAATTTTCACCATACTGGTCATAGTTTAACTCTTTGTTGGAATATTATCAGGATTGTGACAGCATTTGATCTTGTTGAGTTGTTAATGTTCCTTGCCAAAGCTTGTCAATTTTCAAGTATTTATGATGCCAATATGTTGAGCCGATAATGTTGAATTTGCCTTCAAGTAGAATTGCTTGCAGTTTAAAGTTCAGGCGGGTTTGGTAATAAGTGAGATGGGACATGCTTGCGGGACTCCTAAAATTGGTTATGTGTGGTTGGGTGAATCTAATGCGGCAACTCTCACGTTTCAGGTGACACATTCGGATTTCAAGAAGGCAAAGGAGAAGGTTATGTTCAAGAAGAAAGAAGGGGTTCCGGAAGGACTTTACATGTGAGAGTCTGAGTTCACTTATTTCTGGGATCGACAATTCTGTAATTTATACTGTTTGTTTCAAGTTTAGTCCTCAGATGATGGATGGTCCTTTTGTTTGTAATGTGCTCTCTTTTTCCGGAGAAAAAACCAGTTATTGATGTTTTCCTCCTTATATCCTATAATTCCCCTGGATGTGATTTAAGCCCCGCCTCTTTTTCTTGTGGTTGATCACAAGTGCCATTCATTATTTTACTAGAGATAGATGCTAGAGAGAGTGCTGATCATATAAGAGGCGCGTTGTTCGTTGATCGTAAAAGGGCGAATGCTGGACTATGTTTCATTGACCTCACCTGTTGTTAGCTGAGTTATCCAGGAGTGTCGTCTACCACAAAACTTTCACCACCTCGGTGACTCAGGTCGAGTTGAACATTACAAGAAAACCACGGACGTGACATCTTGGACCTTTGGCATAACCCAGCACCGAGTTCGATTTGACGTGGTAAACTTCTCCCACCACTGAGGAAGGGCCTCGTTTCTTGTAGTCAGGCAGACCTAAAATAGAATAAAAAACGACCGTCGGTTTCTAAAAGGATATCAGACCGTATCAATCAAGAAACCCCAAAAAAAGTGCATCCCAGATGTATTGATACCGATAAATCCCTCAGCGACTCGTTTTCTCCCAAATAAACTAACTCTGACCTCTGTCATTAAAATAAGTTTATATTAAACCGTTCATCAGGAGCATGCACCGATATGATAATCACAGTTCACAACTGCGCGTTGCAAGGTCGTATCAATGATCATTTACGGAGTTTGATTTGAGAATTATATGTTAAGTTCCTTGTCTAAACTCGCAGAACTTCAAACTTGCTCAAAACATTGAAGTTGATTAGGAAAGGAGATGAGTTATCTTACACGAAACTGGCCTCCTTGTTAGAATTTTGGAGCTCTAATACCATATCGAAAATTTGGTTGTGCACGGAAACATGGATATGATATGGATGATGGTTTGTATTTTGATGTGTGTCTGGTCTTGTTAATGTAGAGGAATAGACAAACTTAGGATACTTTGAGGAATATAAGCAAGGTTTATGGAACAATGATAATTTCATTAGTTTATAGTGGAGGAGGTGTTGGAGGAGTGTTATGCTCACCCCACACTGGGTGGAGGTCTAAACCTCAATGAGTACAAGCTCTATTTATAGAGCAAAATTACCGACATAGTGCTGTTATTTTTCTGCAAGCTGAAGATTATTTTGATACAAACCCTAGTGCTCTCTACACACTTCCTTTGCTGCCGAGGACTAGATATATATTTTTTTATGGATTCTTCTGAACTTCTCTTTGCTTGTCTTCACGTGAGAGTCTTCAAGATTCAACTAGTAGTTTCTAGATTTAGTGTAGAGAAAATGGATCACAATGTCCAACACTCCTCTGCTCCTACTTTGGCTTGGCAGCACCTGGCTGGATCATCAGTTGGTCCTGTTCACAGTAGTAAACAATTCTTAATGTCAATCTGAGAAGAGCAACCAAGTACAATCAAACTCCCGAGTGCATTAAATTAAGATTAGCGTAGACAAATTAAAAGTTAATATGTGTTCTTATGCTGGTCCAGGTAGTAACTAGTACGTGCTCTCAGGCATATTCAGGCTTAAGACGGAACTAATGTTGCAGTGAATCAAGTAGTAAAAAGTATCTTCTCCACCTTCAAGAGGCTGCTGTTATTGGTTTTTTTTTATCAAATATTTTGCTTTGCTGAAGACATTCAGAATAAATAAGCAAACCGGAATGATGACTTCCTCTCTGAAGCAAAGAAAGTATTGTAGCATGAAAGCGGTAAACAGTGTATTACCGCATCGCATATAAGTTCCTAGCGTCAAAGGACTTAGAAAGTACCTTTTGTTCTGGTTGCTGCATATAAGGAAGGCCCAGATGCTGCTGATAGGAATTGGCATTTGCGGAAAATTGCTGGCTCGGATTTTTAATCATCTGTGAGCTTAATGTCAGATCGAAAAGATTAGGTGATGGTGTTCCTAATTGATCAGGAGTTTCTTGCTGCGTGCTAAAGGTTGGAATGGGGAACCCAGGGCCCAATTGAGCACCATTAGGTGACGGTTGCGTCATCAAACCAGCCAAGACGTTAGGAAATAGTATCCTGGAGCGATTCACGCCTGCATCCATTGCAGTGCCCATGTTCATGCATGGCATGTAGGGTTGTAAACCAGGAAATACAACAAGGACCAAGCCACACCCCATGGACATCATCTGGATGAAGTGTTTGTTTTGTGAAGTCAGTATCAGACTCAAGAAAGATGATGCAGTGTTGTAAGCTAAGCTTAACAGAAATGAGAAATATACTCCATTTATGCCAATATCTCAGAGATTGACAAGAGTGCTCTAGTCCAGGAAAGTATTTGATAATTTATTCTAGATGAGCTCAGGCTCACTTTAATAGGATTAAATACCAGGCTCCTACGAATGATTTATTAATTCAAAAAGATGAATGTAGGATGCGCGCTTGAGAGTGTAATTTAAAAAAAGAATTCACGGTAAACAGACTTCTGTTAGCTCCTTCTACTGCTTACCATTTTAGCAGCATGTACTAAATGAATAATAATCCTACATAAATTTTGCAAGCCAATGCCTAATGACCGTACCCATTTGTCTATCTGAGATTATTCTACTAGCATCAGTACTCTGGTCTAAACTTTGTGCAGTGAGGGAGATATCATGAGCTTCAGAAAAAAATGTTCACATGCAGCTTACTTAGTTCTAAGTTAAATATCAGGATCATCTAAAGAGCACTTGGAGACTCTACCTGCACTTTCGATTGAAGTGACTGCACTTGCAGTTGAAGTGACTTCAAGTACTCAATTGCGTCATCCAGCAATGATGCTTCATCAGCCTGAAAAGAAGGGAGAGGCAAATTTCCAGGAGTAAAATGCTAATAACAGAGCGGGAACATACGGATCACAACCAGAACTGGTAGTTCAATTCACATGGAGACCGGATATGTTTCTGAGCAAAACATTGGGGAACCGGTCCCAACCACTATGCCACAGATTGCTCATAGGCATATTTTCCTAAAATAACAGTTATATCACTTAAAGTTTGATAGGGGTTCTCGGGTCGACCTGGAATCAGCCCAATTCAGTTCCGGGCTGGTTCCTAAAGGATTCCAGGCCCCGGAACCAATTACCCCTAGGAGTAGTACGGACCATCTCCGACAGATTGTGGTCGTTTGCACTGCGAGATATTTTTGCAGGGGTTGATTTAGCAACTTGCTCCTTTGCATTAGCGGATTCAAAAGAAACGTCCTTCTCAGCATAGAACACAAAAGGAAAAAACAATGAATATTTGAAAGCGAGAAACATATTTGTGTTTCTAGTCAGTGCTAGTCAAGACCGGGGAATTGGGAGACCAGGAAAATTTCTCAAGGCCTTAGGATTGATACTCATCATCAAGGCTTTGTTGAGAAAGCATAGTTTCTTAAGTGTAAGTGAAGCTCAAGTAACCCAATCCATGCATTAGCAACTCACTCGCTATCACCTTTAACGAGGACATCGAATGGAAATTCTATAATTTCGTGAGGTTCCAACTTTCTAATAGACATAAGCTGAAGTGATCGTGGCGACTGATACAAGAAGGGACCAAAAACCTAAACGAGACTTGCAAGTACCTCGTCACTGAGCCACTCGCTGTCCTTCCTCTTCTCCGTCTGCATGCAAAGCTGTGACGCCGCGCTCGTCAGAGCTAGCCCCCCATGCCAGCTGTGGTGGAGCCGACAGGCGATGACGTCACCGTCATCTCATGACTTGCCACCCCCTCCTCACCGCTGCCTGCTGCTATCGCGGCGTCCTCGCACGCATACGGCGGAGATCGCGGCTTGGCTGGTCTCTGGCGTTCGTCTTGCCAGAGCAGCTCCATGATCTCATCTTCGACCCTGAGAATTCATAGTCATACAAGATGCTGAACGACAAAGTTTGACTTTGGAAAAACACCATCATCACGGGAATGTTCGCGCAGGGGAAGCACACTCCAGTTTTCTTCGAATTCAGAGGAAAACTCCTGAGAGAACCGATGTGCTTACATGGCTACATTCGTCGAGTCTGGAACTGAGAATTCGTCGCCGTCGTCAATCTGGAAGTGAGGGACGAGCGCACTCATCATCTCTGTGTGTTATCTGCCACCGCAATGGGCGTGGCTGAAAGTGGAACATACACTTCAGTGAGTGATGCGACTCTATGACTTGGAGCGTGAGTGAAAGCTAGTTGGACAAAAAAGATTGAAGGACAGAGAGTGTGAGATTTGGTAAGATCACCGCAAATTGTTTTAAAATTTAAGTTGTGAGATGAATGCGTGATTTGTTATTTAAATATTCTAATTGAGAGAGGGAGGGCGGGGGAAGGGGGGGGGGAGAGGCGATACCAACTCGTACCTCGCACCGCAAGAATCGAAGTCCTCTCTGTGGGTACGCACGAGATGGATGGAAATGGAACCAGCGATGATGAGCTCTCTGGAGTCTCTGTGCTGTGCAGAAACTGGGAAGTCGAAGTGGTGTTGGAGAGAGGGTGTGAAGCTCGCGAGCTATGCTATAAATGGCAGCTCTCTCTGCAGCAATCTTTGGGAGTTCCCATGCAGAAAAGGCGTAAACTTGTCGTGTACACAGCTTGATGAGGTATAACAACGAGCTTTTCGCCCGCGGTATCAGGACTTGATATACTGTGTACGGCCAAAACATGTGTCCGTGCTACTCTTTCCTTTGAGAGAGATCTTTGGGAGTTCCCAGCCATAAAGTAGCTTTTTGTCTTGTACGTAGCCGTTGAGATGGTAAGCTTTTCGCACGCAGTATCAAGACTTTGGTTTGTTGTCTACGGTTGGCATACTGTGCACGGCTCAAACATCTGTATCTATACCGCTCTCTCCTTTCCTTGAGAGAGAGAGAGAGAGAGAGAGAAATCTTTGGGAGTTCACGTTCAAAGGAAGAGATAAACTCGTTTCGTGCACAGCCGATGAAATAACAAGTTTTTTCGCCGGCCGTATCATGATTTGGTAATGCTATCCTTTCAATTTGAGAGAGAGAGAGAGAGTTATTATTTCAAAACTAAATTATGGTAATGACTTTGAATCAATATTAAATGAATTCTTCTTTTTTGGTCAAACAACTTTGAATGAATTCATGGACTATTTTTCATCATATATGGTACTGACAAGTGAGAACCATCATGCACTGAATTTGCTGGATCATTTGCTTATCAAAATGTAATTAGGCAATTTAAAGGAAAAAAGAAAAGCTAATAAACTAGTTGCATGAGAGAGCTATTTCAAAGTTGCGAATAATTTATGAGCATCACCGGCCCAATCTAATATAAATGGCGAGCGCATCACACATCAGGTTTGAGTTAATATCAAGAAAAAAAATGGATTTGGTCTCTCTCTTGGGGAATTCTTTGATTTTTCCTATATTAAATCATATAAAGACAAAAAAAAAAAAACCCAATTAACACTCTTGGTAACTTCCCACTTACATCCCACTTCCTTGTACAACTACCCATTTTCTTCCTCAACAAACTTGCCCATTTGTGCACAAGCAAATACATGTCCTTATGCATAATTGGTTTGTGCACAAGGACATTTTAACGCTATATAGAATTAGATTAATACACATGAAATGATAGGATTATGTATTTATCCATTCCTCGTTGGAGGAAACTTGGTCGTATTAGTTTTCTGATTGATAAGTCATATGATAAATATCGTTGATACTTGTATTTAGTTAAGTTTGCATGTAAGAGATGTCTATAATTCGTAATGTGCTATTCAAAGACACAGTTTCTCTAATGTTAGACGGAGGAAATGAAGTCTCTATGCAAAGGAAATGAAGCACGTCAATCGAGTGCGATGGAAGAGATTATTGAATAGTATCATCATTTCATTGTAAATCAGTGAGAGGCATTGCGAATCATAACATTTCATCTTAAAACTAAGGATTGCACTATATCACATAGACGTCGCAACAAATTAACAACATAACTCCATGACAAATTATCGACGAGTTACCCTATCTCGTGGCACCGCAGACAAAAAGCTCATAAATCGAAATGACATTCCCTTATCGGAGATGTTGAATATCGCGGTACCTTCCTTTGACATATTTTCTAGCAATAGTTACAGTCTATCCAATGATTTTTTGGGACGCCGCTATCGCTAAAATTAACCGAACAACGCAAAAATTGGATTTCGCAGAGACATTATTCGATTACATCCATCGCATCATTCATAGAACAAGGTCGTTAATTAATTTCTCTTTAGAGATATTTCTTGTGGCTGCTTTGTAGCTGCTGCTGTTTTGTTTTGGCTTGATGGGTAGCCCACTTGGGATGCATGCGCCTGTCGATGACCCCATACTTGGAATTTGGGGTATGGTCTGTCCCTCCCTGTCTCCTCCATGCGCCTTCTTTTGGACCCTCTTGACCATCAAACTCAGCTCCTGCTTCAAACACACGCGTGAAAAAATGAATTATATTTTTCGTCGCGGAGCTTACCTACGATTTTGGTCATATGCGTCCACAGACACTAGTTAAGCAATCAGATTTAAGAACGTTTTATAATTTTCAATGTGCCGAGTGCTTTCGTGTAAGGTATACTCGATGCTTCAAAAATGGAATTATTTAAAATCAAGTGTGGGTTCGGAGGCGATTGAAGATACTCATCTCAAAATATTAACTACGCATAGTACAAGAAATATCCATATAAATTTCCACGTAAAATGAGATAGCGAGCAAATGATTATCGATTCTTTTGATCCAGTAATATCGAGACCTCTTGTCTCAATCATGTGTGCAAATTCCGCTTTGATTTATCTATGTATACTTCCACCGCACTTAGAATTTTAGCTCTGGGCGGCATTAAATAATTTTGAAACATCATTTGTTTGATTTTCTTTCTTTTTTTTTCCTTGCATTTAAAACTTCGGTGGAGCTATTGGAAGAAAGAAGCAGACGAACACGCAACTGTCAAGGAGAGCCCACAGCAATTTTGTGCAAAAAATATCCAAAAAATATTTATCTGGCCATTGCAATCTCCTCGAATCAACAAAAGTAGTCCCACCACCGGGTGTGCCAAAAGAAGTACGTCACTAAAAAGTGAAAATTTTCAAAACCGATGGAATCCATGAATGTTATGGGGGAAAAAAAATGGTTCTCTGTTGATTTTGAATAGGAATGTAAGGGCCTGTTTGGTAACTATTCTATTTTTGAAAACAATTTCTATGATTTATTTTTTATTCTGTTCCCGGAAATAATTTCTAAGTATTTGAAGACGTTTGGTAACGGCCCAAAATTTCCATTCTTGGAATAGAAAAAGAACAAAAATGCGGTTGGTAACTGCACAAAATTTCTTTTTATTAATAATATATTAATATTTCTTTTTTTTTTCTTTTTCTCCTTCTTGGCCATGGCTAGGCCGGCAACCGGCCATAAGCGAGGGTCCCCCTTGTGGCTTGGGCAAGGGTCACCCTCGCTTACCTTTTCCAGCCCTCGCCGGCTCCTTGTTGCCACCCTCGCCCAGGCTGCGAGCCTCAATGGCGGCCCTCGCCGGCTCGGGCGAGGGCTGCCCTCGCCGCTCGCAGCCTGGGCGACCTTGTCGACCCTCTCCCAGGTTGCGAGGTTTCAGCCCTCGCCCTTGCCTGTGGCCAGCGAGGGCCGCGATGCCCTAGCTTGTGGTCAGTCGCTAGCCATCGGCCAGGAAAGAAGAAAAAGAAAAGAAAATCTCTTTTATTTCTGATTCTTATTCCCAGAATCAAGAAGCAGCCTTTTTTAACTTTTTGATTCTGTTCCAAATTTATTTCCTGATTACTTTTTTGTTTCGGAGAACAAAAAAATTGATTGACGTTATCAAACGGATTTCTGTTCTTTTTTAGTTCCAGGAAATAAAAGAATAGAGAATCATAGAATCTGGAGTGTTACCAAACATGCCCTAAATGGCTATAAAAGCAAAGGAATTGAAATGCATGCACTGTAAATTAAAGGGTGCCGAAAGGGTAAAGGATGTGGGAAATTTAAAGTGCTAGAAGGTAAATTTGCAAGAAATTTAAAGAAGAAAATAAATATGCGAAGAACAGAATGTTCTGTGATTGACCGCGAACCTTTACAATTTAACATTTATATCCCACTACGGACAATTATTTACAAGCAATTATTGAATTCACAAATAACTTTTTATATAGTACTATCTACTGTTATTGATAAACATATATGCTCGAGATTCTAGCCACGATTCTCTACTTTCTAACAGTGATTATTCAGAAGAAGTTACAAATTTCTAAATATAAGCATAACAACCTAGCTAGCAGCCATTTGGTGGTATAGATCCACCGTCTTTGTATTCAATTGAGGTGTCGACAAACCCTTGTTTTGTTCATAAATGACTTTGCTTCAACACTTAGCAAGATCTGCAATACTTAACTATCGATGACTTCGACCCAAAGTTAAAAAAAAACTATCGATGACACTATCGGCGGTACATTAATGATATGGCTTTCAAGTTGTCCACTGGTATGGCTTTCATCGATAATCTCTGCACTGTTTGCTATCAATGACTCTATTGATGAGCTAACGAATTCATTTAAATTATCGATTGCTTTATTTATTAATCACTTCTGCTTTGACTAAGTTTTGCTCTCATCAACTGAGCTTGCTACTCGTCGATTTAAATAGTCAAATCGTTTTGTGGTGTCGAACTACATAGATATGATTTTTTTCCTTTGGCATAACACACTGAGTTCAGTTTGACATACTAACCGTTTCACTGAAAAAGTCGATAATGAGATACCTTTTAGAATATGGATTGAAGCGAATCGATAAAGGTTGCAAAGGGTTCTTTGTTGGCTTTTGATAGAAAAGTACATGACAAGGAAATTAAAGGTAGAGACAATTTTGTTCATGACCCTCTGCTTTATGCATGAGAGAGAGAGAGAGAGAGAGAGAGAGAGAGAGAGAGAGAGAGAGAGAGAGAGAGAGAGAGAGAGAGAGAGAGAGAGAGAGCACTGAAACTATATTTCATTGATCTACACAACAGTTAGCTGAATTAGCCAGGATTCTCCTTTTAGACCGGTCTTTCATTGTCAACACGAGGTGAGAATGCATGGATAGCCGAGCTTAATGGTGCCGAGCCTATAAGGAGGCACAAAATTTTCAATTCAGTGACTCGGGTCGAATCGAAGATTGCAAAAAACGACGGACACGATATTGACGCTGAGTTCAATTGACTTTATAACTACACCAAGCAACGACAGAGAACTAATCAATTGAGGAAGGCCTCCTTTCTCCTAATCAGGCACCTACTATAGAAGTAAGAGCAGAGCATTGTTCTAATGTTTCAGAGAGGATATCAGCCCTTATCAATCCCACAATGAAAAAAAAAGCACCCCCAATGTATTGATATCGATAAATCCGCAAGCAACTCACTTTGCCTCAAATAAACTCACTTTGACCTCTATGCTTCTCCTTCTAAGTAATTACTCATGAAAAATAGAGTTTTTCAACTTGTGGATCAGCAGCATGCACCGACATGATAATCACGGTTCACAACTTCACAATGCAGGCTCTGATCAATGATCCTTTATGGAGTTTGATCCAAGAACAAACTTTCTAAGTTCAGAACTACAAACTGGTCCAAACATTTGAAGTTGATTGGGAAAGAAGATTGAGTTAGCTGACCTGATACTGACCTCCTCCGCTCCTACTTTGGCTTGGCACCACCAGGCTGGATCATAACTCGGTCCTGCTCTCCTTAATAAGCGACTGTCTATGTCAATCTGAGAAGAACAGCAACCAAATACAATCAAATTCCCGAGCGCATTAACTTAATATAAGCGTAGACAACCAAAAGCTAATATGCATTCTTATTACAGTTCAGCCTCAGCAGTACGTGCTCTCAAGACTGAATAAATGTTACAGTGAAACAAGTAGCAAGTAGTATGTTCTCCACTTTCAAGAGGCTGCTGCTATTGGTTTTTCTTATAAAACATTTTGCTTTACTGAAGACATTTAGAGTAAACAAGCAAATCAGAATGATGACTTCCTCTCTGAAGCAAAGAAAGTATTGTAACTTGATAACGGGAGACAGTTTATTCCCGCATCGCATATAAACTCCAATCATTGAGGGACTTAGAAAGTACCTATTGTGGTGGTCGTTGCGTATAATAAAGGCCCAACTGCTGCTGAAAGGAACTGGAATTTGCAGGAAATTGATGGCTCAGATTATGAATCATCTGTGAGCTTAATGTTGGATCCAAGTGACTAGGTGATGGTGTTCTGAATTGACTAGGAGTTTCTTGCTGCATGCTAAAGGTTGAAATAGGGAACCCAGGGCCCAAGTGAGCACCATAAGTTGACGGTTGCATCATCGAACTAGTCAAGATGTTAGGAAATAGCATCATGGGGCGATTCATGCCCGCATCTGTTGTAGTGCCCATGTTCATGCATGGCATGTAGGCTTGTACACCAGGAAATACTACAGGGACCACACCGCACCCCATGGACATCATCTGAAGGAATTATTTGTTTGTGAAGTCAGTATCAGGCTCAAAAATGATGATGCAGTGTTGTAAACTAAGCTTCGCACAAATGAAAAATCTACTCCATTCAAGACAGTATTTCAAAGATTAACAAGTGTGTTCTAGTCCGGAAAGTATTGAATAATTTATTCGAGATGAGCTCGGGCTCAGTCTAATAGGATCAATATACCAGGCCCCTAAGAATGATTTAAAAATTCAAAAAGATGGATGTAGAATGCGCACAATTGAGCATCATGTACTAAATGAATAGTACCTACATCAATTTTGCAAGACAATGCTTAATGACTGTACCCATTTGTTTCTCTGAGGTAATTCTACCAGCACAAGTACTCTGGTCTAAACTTTATGCAGTGAGGGAGATACCACGAGCTTCTTCAGAAGAAATGTCCACATGCAGCTTATTTAGTTCATAGTTAGATAGCAGGACCATCTAAAAAGCACTTGTGGAGACTCTACCTGCACTTGCAATTGAAGCGACTTCAAGTACTCGATTGCTTCATCCAGCAATGACGCTTTATCAGCCTGAAAAACAGGGAGAGGTAAATTTGTATCAGCAAAATGCTCACCACAGAGAGGGAACAGAAGCATCACCATCAGAAATGGTAGTTGAACATACAAAAATCTTAGATAAGAACTGATTTGTGTAACAGAACAACCTTGGTGCACTGAGGAATAAGTTCTTGCAAGGCCCTCATCTTGCTACTGATTCTGTCTCTGCGTCTCTGCAGATGAATCAAATACACATGTCAAGCAAACTAGAGACTCGAAAGAAACAGCTGCCATCATTATCTAAAAGGGGCAGTAGCACAGACCCTCTCCGACAGATTGTGGACATTTGCACGACGAGATCTTTTTGCAGGGGTTGATTTAGCAGCTCGCTCCTTTGCATTAGCAGATTTAAAACGGACGTCCTTCTGCAAAAGTATGGAACACAACCACAAAAAAGATGAATATTCGAAGGAGAAAACATCCTAGGCATGGAAAACACCCTTGAAACATGTTGGTGTTTCTGGCCAACCAAGAAGTAAAAATTAAGAGTGTCGTGACTTTACCACTACGTTCAAAAATCTAATATGATCTCCGGCCAAGAAGACCGAATATCTAAACGAGACTCGCAAGTACCTCGTCACGGAGCCACTCAACGTCCCCTGCCTCTCTCCCTTCGCGCTTCCTCTTCTCCCTCTGCATACCCAGCTGTGATGCCGCCCCCGCCGGAGCTAGCCGCCATGTGCCGGTTGTGGTGGACCCGACTGGCCGTGACGTCACCATCGTCTCATCACGAGCCTCACCGACTCCGACGCCGCCGCCTGCGCCTGTCGGAGCATCCACCGCCGCGCCGCTAGCCCTCTCCCGCCTCATGTCACCT
The DNA here is from genome assembly GCA_031216405.1 of Syzygium malaccense. Classification (NCBI taxonomy): domain Eukaryota; kingdom Viridiplantae; phylum Streptophyta; class Magnoliopsida; order Myrtales; family Myrtaceae; genus Syzygium; species Syzygium malaccense. The sequence goes on along the minus strand of CM062260.1, from coordinate 16,089,727 downwards.
CTCACGCCTCCCGAGCTCGCGGGAGGTGCAGTCCCGTTCGGCTTCGCCGCAGTCAGCTCATTCGAGACCGGCGGACTCAATTCCCCCATCGCCGCCTTCGGAACGAGCGCGGAGCCCTCCGACGCGCCGTTCTCGCTTGTAACCTCGCGGGAATCGGCGGTTCCGAAGTCGCAATCGGCGTCGGAGGTCGAAGTGACGCAGGGCGTGGGCGAGCACGGGAGGTCGGAGCCGAAGCCGCCGCCGTCGAAGATGTCGAAGGGGTACTGTAGCCACGAGTCCACTTCGTCTTCCTGGATGAAGGGGCGACGGTGTCGCTGGCGTTCCCCCTCGGGGGACCCTCCGCCGCCCGCCCCGGTCCCGGCTCGCGCCTTGGCCGGCCTCTGGCTCTGAACGACGAGGCTCTGAACGACGAGCCGCCCGTCTTCCCAGAGCAGCTCCATGATCTCATCTTCGACCCTGCGAATTCATAACCAAGCACCCTTCAGTTCTCTTCCAGTCCAGATGGAAAGAAAGAACCAAGGAGAGAACCCATCTTGCTCCCGTGGCTAACCTCGTTGAGAAGGGTACCGAGAAGTCCTCGCCGCCGTCGGGGTCGAGCACGCTCATCGTCTCTCCGTGTTACCTGCAACTGCAAATGGCGAGACAGTGATGGGACTCCGCGACGTCCAGCGCGAGTGAAAGCGAGTTGGACACAAAGATTGAAAAAACAGAGAGACACAGAGCCACACAGAGAGAGACGTGACGGCGACCCATACCTCGCACAGCAAGAACCGAAGCTGTCTCCTTGGGTTACGAGATGGAGATGGAGATGGAGATGGAGATGGAGATGGAGTCTCTGTAGTGTGTAAGATACTGGTGAAGTTGGAAGTGCGGATGAAGAGAAGAGAATTGAAGCTCGCGAGCTATAAATGGCAACTCTTTCAGCTTGTTTTTACGCACGCAGTATCCAGATTTGGTATTACCGGGTACGGCCGAAACATCCGTACCACTATACTCTTCTGTTCTCTCTTCCTTCGAGTTTTCTCTATTCTGTGTCTTTTCCATCTACAGACATTTCTTTTTTTTTTTTTGTATTTGTTTTTGGTATCTTTCTGTCTTCATTATTTCGAAACTAAAGTTATGATAATAGCCTGGATAAATTTAGGGGTTAATACTAACAAAAATTCTAAACTGGTACATCTATAATAAATTTATTTCAAATTATTTTTTGACCACAAAATCTCCAAACTGATACACCTGTGATAATTTTATCTTGAACTATTTTTTGACCACAAAAAACTCTACATTGATATACCTGTGATAATTTTACCATGAACTAACTCCAAAGTAGAACACCTGTGAAAAATTTACCTTTCGTTAGTTTTTGTTAAATTCTATTATCAAATTGCTAAGTTTGATGACACGAGATAGTTGACGGGTATACCAGTTTGGGGTTTTACCCCTCTATTTGTCACAAGTTTATCAATTTATGATTTTTCGGGATATTAATCCAATTTAACGAACACTAATTGAGGGTAAATTTGTTAAAAATATACCGGTTTGAGGTTTTTAGTGGTCAAAAAATTAATTGGGGGTGAAATTGTCCCATGTGCACCAGTTTGAGATTTTTTATGGTTAAAAAATTAGTTCTGATTAAAATTGTCATAAGTGTACTAATATTAGGCTTTCGGTGGTAAAAAAAATAGTTCGGAATAAATTTGTTACAAGTGTACCAGTTTGGGATTTTTTGTGATAAAAAAATCAGTTTGAAGTAAAATTGTCACAAGTGTATTGATTTAGAGTTTTTCACGGTATTAATCCTAAATTTAAATAAATTCACACAGTCTATTTCCCTCGTATTGTACTGAAAAGTGAAAGCCAACTTCGTCGAATTTGCACAGTGATTTGATAATCCAAATGTGGTTAGACAACTATGAAACAAGAAATGAGAAAATAATTACTACATCTATTTAACGAGAGAACCGTTTATTATTTGAGAAGTTTTAATGAGCAACACCGGCGCAATAAAACGTGTATGGTGCGCGCAGCACGCACGTTGGGTCTAATTAAATTTAAGGAAAAGTCGGGTTTTATCTTACTTATTGGGTATCTTAAATTATCCTTATATTAAATCATAAAAAGCCAAAAAAATAGATAAATAATTGACACTATTACCTTGTAGAACCACCCATTTTTTTCTTTCTCAACAGACTTACCCATTTGCCCCGCACGTGCTACGAGCATGCCCATAGATAATTTGTTCATGCATAATGACATTTTAACTGTATGTATCATTAAATTATAGTATCTCATCAATCACTTAAAAATACATGAAAATGAAGGGACCATTTTCTTGTCCCTTCCTCATTGGAAGAAACTTCATCATGTTAGTCTTCTGATTGAATATCGTTAATGTTTATACTTAGTTAAATTTGCATGAGCACGGTGTGTCCATAATTTGTAACCTACTAATTAGAGACATGATTTGTCCAATCATGAGTGGAGGAATAATGTACATAATCGAAAAGGATATAAAGAACCTCAATCGAATGCCATGGAAGATATTATTTCGTCATTTTATTGTAAATCAAACAAAGCAATTTTCATATTTCATCTCAAAATTAGGAATTGCACTACTTTGCATCAATTTGGCAACAAATCGGTAACATAAGTCCGCGGCAAATTATCGATAGACAAGAAGCTCATGAATTGAAATGACACTCCCTCGTCGGACATTTGAATGTTGCGGTACCTTGCTTCGACATATTGTTAGCAACATTTATACTTTCTACTATGACTTTTGGGGATGCCATTGTTGCTAAAATTAACTCGACAATGCGATATTAGATTTCAACAAGATGCGTTTCGACTTCGTCCATCGCATCATCCATAGAACGACGTTGTTTATTGATTTCTCTCTGGAGAGAGATTTCTGTTGGCTGGTTTTGTAGCAGTTGGCTTTGGTTTGGTTTGGTGCTGCTGCTGTTTTGCCTGCTGCTGGGTCGTGACAAATGCCTGCTTGGATGACAAGTTGGGGATAAGGTCTATGCCTCCCTCTCTCCTCCATGCGCCTCCTTTTGGACCATCAACCCTCACTTGCACTTGCATGATAAAATGCCACTATATTTTGTCGTTGAGTTCATGGTGGATTCCATCGACATGTGTCCAAAGACGACCGAAGTTAACCACCCGATTAAGAAAGCTTCATGGGATGGTTTTGTTAATAAGTACGCTTTAAGGGCGCCTAAAGACACTCGTCGAGATGATATAGTGGAAGTTAAGTTTTCAAAATATGAATTATACGTGATGCGGGAAATCGAGATAGTGGGTAAATGGTTATCGATCCGTTTGATCCGGTAATATGGGGATGTGAATTTCCGAACGTACTTTGAAATTCCATTCGGGTTTGACCTGTCACTGATGGTTTCGATCGGATGAAGATACGTGCGGAAATAACTCCACGCCAAGAAGAGACTCCAAAGAGATGTCGACTGTCCGTATATGAAGAAGATCTACGCATATGCCAGGCGCTGCATGTCGGGGACAAACGTTGACAATTGGCCATTAAGTGTTTGTGGACAACATTCAACTCATTTGGCGCACAAAGACAACACGATTGCAAGTCCCAAACAAGAAGTGATGCTGATAGAAAGTGACGGGCCACAAATATCTAGGAATCCATTCAATTAAGTAACTAGGGGCTTGCAGTGAATCTTTGATGGGGGTTATTGAGGTGTATCTCACCACAATATGAAAAGCAAAGCTTCCGGTTAGGACCGCTTCACTTTTCCAAGTACATACATTTGAAGGGCTGACAGACGTCGGTGTCTGCACGCCTAACACACCAAGTTAATTGAATCTTTATCAAGCCTAGTATCCGGCTCTATTTCTTATACGTTTTACGTTTAAGAGATGTCAAAATTCGTGCGAAATTTCAGATGAAGCAGTTTAATGTCTTGCTTAGGACCTATCTAGGAGTCAATTCAATTATTATTAATATTATTGTTGCTGTTGTTATTAGTGTCGAATTAATTATTAGAAGTTAGCTTCAAATGTGGACTTGCCGGACATTGTTAGGACTTTTTAATTAATAAAAAATATCAGACCTAGCAAGTGGTTCCATCAGAAGAAGAATAGATATATAATTTTAGAATCCCCCAATAAAATATTATATTTTTGTTCAGAAAACAAAAGCAAAAAATAATTAATTTATGGTGGGATTGCTAGTGTCAGATTCCCAAAAAAAAGCGTGTCTATATTAAACCGTGCCTGTACTGACTTTTATATACTCGTTGCATAATTTCATAATTCTTTTTAAAATTCGATTCAGGACAAGTTTTATAAGGGACAAACTCAAATGGGAAGTTTTTCTTTTCTTGAATATCAATGATTACGTAGGAGAAAAGACTGAAATTGCTATTTTAAAATGTCGCGGTTAAGATTTTAGCTATGTATTATTCTTCTTTATTAAGGTTTCGTTCACTGCTTATTATCTCGAGACATCTCGAGTCTCGTATTGGATGGGAGATGTTCTGACGAGTGATTCATGTGCAATGAGTGTCATTGCATGTTCATAGAATTGTAAGTCTCTTTTGAATATCCCTAGCATTACATAAGTGATGATCATGCTCTCTTAACCAGGAGAAACAGTGCAAATAAGAGAAACTTACAGCACGACTGATAAATTAGTTCCTGAACCAAATGAGAACAAAATTGCTACTCTTTATTATGCAGTACATTCAAACCACATCATCCAGTAACTCTCAAAGTAACAATGATTTATCGGTAACGCGGTGAGAGTTCATGCTATGCCTTGTGCTTGATTTTGCTGACAACAGAGAGGAGTTTAGCAACTGACAAAGGCTTCTCATGATAGTCATCAAGACCTGCTTCGATGAATGCTTGCCTCTCTTGTGATACTGAATGAGATGAAACACCAGCAATTGTGCTCCTAATGCCCATATCTCTCAGTTTCTTCGTCGCCTGTCAAAACCCACAACGTAAAATGTCCAATGGCTCTTGCTTGGTTTCAAGCTTAGTTTGCTTAGCTCTTAGATCATAGGAAAAGTTAATAGTACCTCTTTGCCATTCATGACAGGCATGTCCCTGTCCATGAGAATGAGGTTGAATTTCTTCCCTGATAGGTGGATGTCAACCGCTTCTTTCCCATTGCCAAGAAGATGGTTCTCAATTCCGAGGATTTTCCGGAGATGGTGGTGAATCACTTGGCTCACCTTATTGTCGTCGACCACGAGCGCAGTGACCTCGCCCTTCAGGCTGGTGATGCTGAGTGCTTGGCTTGTCGACATTCGGTTTTCTTCTCTTTTCCTCAGGACTATGTTTATATACTTCAGTGGTCGTATTGGCTGGTGTCTGTTACTGACAAACAAATGGGAGTCCTATAAATAGACCTGTGTGTGAGGTGGTTGAAATTAGATAACCAGATATGATGAAATCACTTGGATTTCGTTGGATATCGTGAAATCCATGAATCGGATCTTTTCCATTTCTGGTTAATAGTCACAGAAGCGGATATTGCGGCTTTTTCATGTTGTGGAATGGATGTCGAATTTGGCTGCAAATGGTTAGAAATCGCACTTCAGCTGACACATTCAATCTGCACTGGCGACGTCCTGTAATCCCTCTTTCTATGAACTTATCAATGTGACATCAGTTTTCCTACTTTTTCTAATCAAAATAGACACTGCGTTCTTCTTTTAGAGGCAACTTTATCATATGACTTTTTAAATGTTTACATGCGCGGCATATCGTTTTCAAATTCATACACGATCTATTATTACCTTTCAAAGAAAACCATGAACAGATTTGGTAATATAGACATAGAAAAAGGAGTCATCTTTCTTTTCGGATCGTTTTTTTCCTCACTACATCCATGTGTAAGGCTTGCAACTTTATTTTCCGTGTGACATTTCATGCTTGTCTCAAATCTACAATATAAACCTCGAGATTTCGTTGCTTCTGTATGGTTTCGAAACAAATATCAGAAGCCAATTGTAAAATTGAGGAAAATTTCTGAGGTCTGACGGTGCTTAGGTGATATAAGATCTACAAAAAAGAAATCTCTAAGAGTTGCATAAGTGAAATAGTTGCGTAAGTGAATGTCAAAGGATGTTAACTCTACCGTCTACTGCACAAATATAGAAGATTGTAGATGACGGAAGGTCATGGTTAACTTAAATAACGACATTGCTGCAATAAATAGCAGTTCCACGAGCACCATTCGCAAAGGTTATACGAGCCAAATCAAAATTTTTGCATACCGTTTCATTGCCAGGTGAAACTAGAGCCCGATCTTATATTATAAAGCGAGCAACTGAAATGTGAAGATACAATGAATTCGAGACATTGGAAATGGAAACTTTTCATCTAAGTCACTCATCTTCCATATCCTGTAATTAATTTGAGAACCAGGTGCAGATAACTTGTGTGTCAGGCTAACAGCAGAAGAATTTGACCTCTGAAGGAATGCCTTTCTTTTTCTTGATGAGAGAAAAATTAAAAGGAAGCTACAATTCCTCAATGCATTATGGAAACTTTTTCTCCATTCGATGCTTAAGAAATGAACAGCCTATAGTTAAGACTCTAATCTTACATGAATAGATTTTCTGTTGGATTTTGTTTCCGCAAAGTTTATGTACTGGATCAGACAGGTTAACTATGTGCTGAACTTCCATAGTTAGCCTCCTTTCCTATACTAAACTCACAATTGCGGCGAAAAGGATTAAGTTAATCACCAACAAAAGAACATTGGGTTGTCTACAACACACAGCCTCCTAATGCATCAGTACAATTAAATGAACACAAAATAATCAACACCACTGAAATCACATCCAACTTGAGTTGGCTGTTATCAACAATAGAATCAAATTCCGAGGAGATTTGTAATGACAGATCCTGGTGTACATATAACACATGGACATCATAAATCTTGTTTTTAATTTTTAGAAAATAAAATGCTTGGGACACTCGTCTTTGCAAGAAGTATCATCGTACACGGTGAAGTTTCTTTTTGAATCTCATGCATGTTGAAGTTCAATTTGGTCCTTTTGAAGGCAGCCCAGGCTCTGATCGAGGATTCGACATGCACCCACAGATAACAGGCTAAGGCATGCCGTGTGACCCGGATTGGCCTTCCGATACTTAAGTCGGTAAGTGCAAAGAACGGGAGGAATAGACTCAGTATTTAGAGGACAGAACTGGCTTATGCGTGCCTGGGCATGGCGAGATGTATTTACAGGTGGACTTACCTTTTAAATGGGTATACCCCTTATGAGTGGAAAAGACACGCGTCACGCTGACCTGTCAGATGGGTTGGAGCGACAGTTAGGCCACTGTAGTGGACCAATAGGTGCCCGGCTTTTGGGTGGTGGTTAGACTGCCACCCCCTCCATTGGGATCAACTTAAGACGAGGGTTTCAACTGGTGCCACGCCAACGGGGTCATCCTGATGCATCTGATCGGGTTAGTACTGCCAATGGGGTAACCTGTCGGGCGCCGGCTCTATTCCCACCGGGCGACCAAGGACACATGTCCACAGCTCATTGGTTGTGTCAAATCCGTCATATAAGTACACTATAAAATTATGAGTCCGTAATCAAATCAAGTTTCATTATCTTGCACAATCATGTGAAGAACCGATGTCATGTCACTTATAAAAGAACTATTGTGATGGAAGAACTTTAAATTTAGCAAGACTTATTGACTAAGCAATCTAATAAGTTCATAGACATTGGTCATTCAAATGAGCTAACCACTTTGTATCTGGTTTCAACTTATTTGAACATCTGTTTAAGATTTGTTATAAGTTTTTGTACAAAGCCTTAGCATGTGATGAGTCATGATCATGCTCTCTGACAGGAGAGGCAGAGCAAAAAAGGAAAACTTCAGCATGCCTATAAAATTCTTCACTGAACCATATGAGAATGGAAAAAAATGCTACACTTTCTTATGCAGTACATACAATCTGATGACATCATTAACATCTCAAAGCAACGACCGTTGATTTGGTAATGCTGCGCAAGTTCACGCTATCCCTTCTGCTCCATGTTACTGACAACAGAGAGGAGCTTAGCAACTGACAAAGGCTTCTCATGATAGACATCAAGACCAGCTTCAATAAATTCTTGTTTTTCTTTTGAGGATGAGTGAGACGAAACGCCTGCAATGGTGCTCCTAATGCCCATATCTCGCAGTATCTTTGTTGCCTGTCAAAAACCAAAACATAAAATTTCCAATGGCTTTTTCCTTGCTTCAACCTTAAGTTTTCTTTAGCTCTTAGTTAGATCATAGGAAAGTCAATAGTACCTCTATGCCATTCATGACGGGCATGTCCCTGTCCATGAGAATGAGGTCGAATTTCTTCCCAGACAGGTGGATGTCAACCGCTTCTTTCCCGTTCACGACAACATCATTCTCGATTCCAAGGATGTTCAGGAGCTTGTGGTGAATCATTTGGCTAACCTTGTCGTCATCGACCACGAGCGCAGTGACCTCGCTCTTTGGGCTAGAGACACCGTGCAATTGACTTGTCGGCATTCCCTTTCTATGTACCACTGTATTGGACCTCAGGATGAACTCCGCGTACTGCAGTGGTTGTAATGACTAATGAGTTTGTCAATATCAAACAAATTAGAGGTCTATAAAAAGGCCCCTGTGTAAGGTTGGTTGAGATTAATTAGTGAGGAAGAGAACCAGATACGATGAAATCGCTTGGATTTTGTAAGATATCATGAAATCCATGAATTGGATCTTTTCCATTTCTGGTCATACTCATTAAGAAGCGGCTTCTTCTTGTTGAGCAATGAATGTCGAATTCAGCCAGAAATGGACAGAAATCACTTCGGTTGATGCATAAAATCTGCACTGACATCCTCTTAGTGATCCCTCTTTCTATGAACATTGATTCGACATTGAGTTCCCTACTTTTTTGAATGGAAACGTACACCAGAGTTGCTCTTCAGAGGCTACTTTTTAATATACCTTTAGAAATGTTTACATGTGCAGGGTATCGTTTTCAAGTACATACATGATATGTTACCTTTCAAAGAAATAAATGATCAGATTTTCTAATATAGACAGAAAAAGAGCCATCTGTCTTTGCAGTTTTCCTTTTTGCCCCACCACATCAGAATATTCTAGGCTTGTGGGTTCATTAAGATATTCCTACACTTGCTTTCGATCGATCCTGATAAATTCCTCAAGATATCGGTGCTTCTGTATAGTTTGGAAACAAATATCAAAAACCACCTGTAAAATTAGTGAAAATTCCTAAGAGGTCCGACCTTAGTTAGATTATATGAGATCCATAAGAATTTAATCTCCTGCGACTGCATTAGTGAATGTCGAAGGATGTTAACTCCACTGCTCGGAAATAAAAATGTTTAGATGACATAATGTCACTCTAAACTAAATTACGGCATCGCTGCAGTATGTAGCAGTTGCAAAGTTACCATCCATAAAGCTCTTACAAAACCGATTCAAATTTTCGCATTGTTATGTTGTGAGGTCAACCTTAAAATGAAGACATTTGAAATGCATGAATGTCTAGTCAGGCATCTTTCATATCCTGGAATTTATATTGGAACCGGGTGCAGAGAGTGCATGTTTAACAGATGAAAAATATGATTCTTGAAAGAATGTCTTTCTTTTTCTGGATGAAGAATTTGATAGAAGGAAATGACATTTCATGATTGCATTTTGGAAATCTTTTCTTCATTAAATACATATGAAATGAACAACCTATTGTTAAAACTTTAATCTTGCGTGAATAGATTCTCTAGTAGATTTAGTTTCAGCTAAATTTTCGAACTGCATAGACAGCCTAATTATTGGCTAAAATTTTCCAAGATTTAGCCTCCATTCTTTTACTTAATTCACAAATTGACGAGAAAAGGATTTACTCAATCACCAACAAAACGAAAATCTAGCTTAAATATTGCATTTATTCAGGCGAAAGTAATCAGCACTGGTCTATTCAGGTGAAACAGTTTTAAGTAATGAGCCTTTTTCAAGCATCTTCTAACGACAATATTTTATTAAAAAAATAATCCAAATTTTCTTCTTTGAAATGTTAAGAAGGGTATTTTAGTTGCAAGTAAAACTGCTTATCAAATCTCACCTATCATACAGAACCAGATGGTTTCTGATCTATAATTGGCTTAGTCCTAGTAATATCAGCAATATGCTGAGTTACAGTAACTTCTCCATATTTCAGATACAAGCACGAGGCGTTAATCTCAAGGGTCGCGATCAGATGAAATCTTGCATTTCGGGTTCAAATCCATAGAATTGAACAATACACCGAGCTCCTAGAGATATATAATGTGCATCTGAAGGTATCTGATCGGAAATAGAGAGGATATGTCGGTACGTTATCTCACGTGTCATGTATGAAGTATACAACTGAAACATAAATATATAGCAGGCAAAGAGTACAAGGTGAGTCCTATTTCCTTGAGTTGTTAGAGTTGATGGGGATTGGTTTCAAGTAAATTTGCAATGAGGCCGTTCAACTGTTCCAGTACTCGTGCTGGCTATGCGCGATGAAAAGAAATCCTTTCCTTGAGCACAGAACATGCAGGAACATTGAGCTCAACAAAGTTCATCGGGCGCTCCTTAATCTCCCTTCCTGACCAAACAAGGTGTGATATGTCGAGTTTTGACAAAACGGATACTCTATTTTTCCAGGAAGTTGCATGAAAGATCTGTAATATCTGCATGAAATTAATAAGAACGCAGCTGTTCCAGTCCAACTTAAGTGCACTTGGTGAATGAAAGGTAAGTCTGTAGGTACCAACTTCGCGGGCGAATTAACAAAAAGCAGTGTTTGGAACGGCAATATAAAGTTGGAATCAGATAGAAATGGAGAGATGTAACAGAGGGGAATCCTTACTTCTTAAACTGACATGGACACTGATGCATAAGGGTGTCTTAACTATATCTATGCTTATTATTGAGATTGACTCTCAATACGCAAGTTCAGAGACACTAAGGACAGTGGAGCCCCAGAATTGCTCATTAGACACCAATTAACGGTTCTGCTGGTTGTCAATCTGTGCCAGGATCGCAGCCAAAGTTTATAGGTGCAGCGGCTGCTCGATGCAGCTGTGGACTCCCACAATTGTCATTTCTTTGCCGCCAATACTCATCACAACATGGGAGAACTTTGAGCTCATTGTCCTGTGCCATTCTACTATTCAATTTTCCATCAGAAAGAGAAAAAAATTCATTGAGCACTCTTCTTTTGCTATTACAGTGCTTGACCAACCAGAAGGTGATATATTAAGTTTCGCCAGAAAGGAAAACTTGTCTAGCAACAGGTGTCCGATGAGCAATTCTCACAAAGGGACATGGACATCATCGTTTTTTGTCTAGTTTTCCAGGAAATTGCACGAAAATATCTATAATGCCTACTAAAACTTATTTAAAATTGCAGCTGTGCACTTGGTAGATGAATTGTTAGTGCAATGCTTTAATATCCCTAGCATTTGATTTAGTCTGGATCATGCTATCTTAGCAGGAGAGACAGAGTAAAGAAGAAAACTTCAGCAAGACTCATAAAATTCTTCATTGAGCCAAATAAGAGGAAAAAAATGCTACAATTTCTCATGCACAAGATTCTATCTAACAACAGTAGCATCTCAAAGGAACAATGATTGATCAGTAATGCCACGAGGTTTCACGCCTTGATCTTGCTGACAACAGAGAGGAGCTTAGCAACCGTCAAAGGCTTCTCGTGATAGTCATCAAGACCTGCTTCAACGAATTCTTGCCTCTCTTTCGACAATGAGTGAGACGAAACACCAGCGATCGTGCTCCTAATGCCCATATCTCGCAGTTTTCTTGTCGCCTGTTAAAAGTCGAAAATAAAAATCTCCCTAACTGTCCAAAAAATTAATGGCTCTTGCTTAAAACTTAGGCTTTATCTAGCTCTTAGTCGTAGGAAAGTTGACAGTACCTCTATGCCATTCAAAACAGGCATGTCCCTGTCCATGAGAATGAGATCGAATTTCATTCCCGAGGAGTGAATCTCAACCGCTTCTTTCCCATTTCCAACAACATGGTTCTCAATTCCGAGGATGTTCAGGAGCTGGTGGTGAATCATTTGGCTCACCTTGTTGTCGTCAACCACGAGCACAGTGACCTCAACATTCAGGCTAGGGATTCCGAGAAATTGACTTTTCGGCATTCCCTTTCTATGTATTTATGTACCCGATCTTTTTCTCTCTTCTGGGCTTTAAACCTCTTGATATGTACTGCAGTGGTTGTAATGTACTAGAGAGGTTGTCGCTGTCAAACAAATGGGAATCCTATATAAAGGCCTCCGTGCGGAGGGTTGAAATTAAAGCGGGGAAGAGAACCAGACATCATGAAATCACTTGGATTTTGTTCGATATCATGAAATCCAAGAATTGGATAGTTTCCACTCCTGGGTTATACTCATTATGAAGCGGCTTTTTCGAGTCGAAATGAATGTTGAATTCAGGCAGAAATGGACAGAAACCACATGTCCGCTGATGCATTCAATCTGCGCTAGCATCCTCTTGGATCCTCTCTTTCTAAAAACTCATTGATTTTCCTATATGGAAACAGAAATCAACCGAGTAGTTCTTTCAGAGGCAACTTCTTAATAGACCTTTTGAAATCACCACATGGGCGACATGTCGTTTTCAAATACATACTCGAGCTGTTACCTTTCAAAGAAAAGCATGATAAATATAGACAGAAAAAAGAGTCATCTTTCTTTTCAGATTTTTGTGCCTCACTACATCCACAAATTCTTGGTTTGTAAGTTTATTTTCAGTATACGCATTTTTTGCTTTAGTTCAATCCTCGATATACGACTCGAGATTTTGGTGCTTCTTTGTGGTTTGGAAACAAATAAGCTAAATGTAAAATTGAAGAACATTTCTGAGGGTCTGAGGATAATAAGGTGGATAAGGTCTACAAGATTTAAGTTCTAATAATTGCATAAGTGAATGCCGAACGGATGTTAACTCTACTGGACCGAAATAGAACATTTTAGAAAGCCTAAGTTCACAGTCGACCTAAATTACGACATCACTGCGACAAGTAGCTGTTCCTCAAATAAGCTTTTATGAAGCCAAATCAAAGTTTCGCATGACGTTATTTGTGAGGTCAACCTTTAAGAGCAGCTTAAATCAGGAAGGAAGCAACCGAAATAAGACATGATGAATTCAAGACCATTGAAATTTCAAAGATGACTGAGCTTGAATAATGAAATAGTTCGGGTGAAATTCAATTATGGTCCCAAGAAAAAAAGAAACAGTTTGAGATAATCAGCCTCTTGAAGCGTTTACAAACAATGTTTTATTATGAAAAAGAATACAACAATTCTGCTTTGAAATGTTAAGTGGTAATCATACTCGCATGAGATGGGTTCTGAATTGTGATTGGCTTAGTCCACTCATCGGCAATTTACTGAGTTTAGACAGTAACTTCCCCATTAGCCATAATAGAAGTGCAAGGTATTAATCTCGAGGGTTGTTGTTGGTCGGAGACTTGCATTTCAGGTTCAAAATTGTTGATATTGAACTATATGTTGACCTCCTAGAGATATAATGTGCATCTGAAGGTGTCTGATTGGAAATACAGTGGATATATCGGTATGTTATCTTTTATGTTCCTCCCATGTCATTTGTGAAGTGTGCAACTACAACATTAAACTTTTAGCAGGAGTGGATTACAAGGTGAGTCCTATTTCACTGAGTTGTTGAAGTTGAAATCCGACAAGGCTGTTCAATCGTGCTGGCTATGCAGGATGAAAGAAATACATTCCTTGAGCACAGAACATGTGGGAACATTGAGCTCATTGGCATTGTGGTGTAGCATGGGTGCTCTTCCGTTGCTATTTAAGGGCTTGACCAACCAGAATTGTGATATGTCGAGTTTTGGCAAAAAGGAAAAATTGTCTAATAATTCTCGCAAACGGACCTGACTGTTTCTCGTTGAGTTTTCCAGGAAATTGCGTGAAAATATCTATGATGACTACAAGAACTCGACAAAAGTGCAGCTATTGAAGTTTATCTTGAGATAAGTCCACTCAGTAAATGAACTGAAAGTCTGTAGGCACCAAGTTAATGGGCAAATTAATGGAAAGCAATTTGGGACGGCAATGCAAATTAGAAATCAGACAGAAATGGAGAGATATCAATGAGGGGACTCCATTATTTCATAACCTGACATGGACACGAACAATGGCCACAATGCATAATGGTCTTGTGACTACACAGATGCTGACTATTAAGACTGACTCTTAGATCATAACTTCACAGACAGAACGAGGACCATGGAGCCCCCAGACTTGTTAATCAAACACCCATTAACAGGTCCTCCGGCCATCAATCACGGCCAGGATTGAAGCCAAAACGTCTGGACACAGCGGCTTCTTGACCCAGCCGTTGGCTCCCACATTCATCATTTCTGGTCTCTCAGTTCTGATGGAGCCAGATGTCACACCAATGATCATGCTTTGGATGCCCATCTCCCTGAGTTGCCTTACTGTCAGCCACAAGAACATGTCGGCGCAGTCTTAGGTGCCTCAGCATATGTAAGTGAAAATGAAGATGAAATCGGAAATTTAGAGCTGAATTGGATAGTGGAACTTACATTTCAAAAGTATAATCTTCCTAAACTGATCTTTGTTCAACTTCAGTCTGATTGCCCACAGAGATGCTATCCGATGATGTTGTTCTCTTGTTTTTAGCATTGTGCATAAAAGAAAAAAACAGTATGGGGAGGAGTGTGGCTCTTGTTCGGCTAAATCAGTTGATCTAGTTTTGTTGAGTTTAAGAAGTTCCTGGAACAATCATATTGTCGGTATATGGATCTCTTAGAATCTTAAAACATCAGCATATACTTACCAGTCAACAATGGTTTGATGCCAAGAAAACTAATAAGGTCAATAGTAAGAAACTCGGTCGCATTCTTTACCTCAACACCATTGATTTTAGGCATATGCCCGTCGACAACGATCAAGTCATAATTTGCCCCCAAAATGATTTGATGGAGTGCATCCTGTAATATTAAAAAAAAAAAGGAAAAAAGCCACCAAAAACTCCAAACTTTCCCACCTGTGACACATTTACCCCGAACCTTTTTTTGTGACACCAAAAATCCCAAACTTTGCTATTTGTGACACATTTACCCCAATGCATTTAGTCCATGGGCATTTTCGTCTTTTTTGCATTTTCTTTTGTTTTTTTCTTTTTTTTCCTTTCCGGCGAGGGAGGCCCTCGCCGGCGTCAGGCGAGGGCCACCCTTGCTTGGGCGAGCGAGGGCGGCCTTCGCCCGACTTAGGCGGCCCTCGCTCGCCCAGGCGAGGGCAACCCTCGCCCGACGCCGGCGAGGGCCGCCCTCGCCGGCGTCGAGCGAGGGCGGCCCTCGCCCGATTTGGCGAGGGCAACCCTCGTCGGCTTCGGCGAGGGCCGCCCTCGCCCGGCGTCGGCGAGGGCCGCCCTCGCCCGGCGTCGGCGAGGGCAGCCCTCGCCCGACGCCGGCGAGGGCAGCCCTCGCCCGACGCCGGCGAGGGCAGCCCTCGCCCGAGTCGGGCGAGGGTTGCCCTCGCTCGCCCAGGCGAGGGTGACCCTCGCCCGACGCCGGCGATGGGCAGCCCTCGCCCGACGTCGGCGAGGGCCCCCCTCGCCGGATCCGGCGAGGGCAACCCTTGCCCTACGCCGGCGACGGCCCCTCTCGCCGGAAAGGAAAAAAAAAGAAAAAGCAAAAAAGACGAAAATACTCATGGATTAAATACATTGAGGTAAATGTATCACAAATAGCAAAGTTTGAGATTTTTGGTGTCACAAAAAAAGTTCGGGGTAAATGTGTCACAGGTGGGAAAGTTTGGGGGTTTTTGGTGGCTTTTTCTCCCAAAAAAAGGTCAAAATGTCAAAAATGTTGAAAAGTCAACATTTGCTACAGTAAATTTCAATTTATAAAAGAGGACTGAGAGCTTTCACGGAGGAAGGAAAAGAAGAGAGAAAGGAAGAAAAGAAAAGAAAGAAGAAAAAAGAAAGGGGGGAGAAGGGGAAATTTAGCGTGCTCATGATCCGGACGACTCGTCAAGCCGATTTGATTTCGATTAGCAATGCCCGGTATGTATTTGCACCCCTCGTTCATTCCATCGGAGTAGTTTCGGATTTAGGGCTTGAAATTTGGAATTATTAGAGATTTGTGCAGTGAAATCCGATTTTTGAGTCGTTAAGCTGCGCGCGCGCGCGCACACACACACACACATATATATAATTGATAGTTTATAGTGTTGTGGAGCCGTGAGATTTTACGAATCTTGATTTGGACTTACGGTTTGCTCAATATGAATTTTTGAAGTTGGCCACACAAGGTGAACAGTGCGCGACCAGTGGGCTTTAGGCCGATTTTCGTTGGTTTTTGGCTTGATTTTGGGAACGGCCAAGCTAGGGCTTTTGTAATACTCGGAATGGGCTTTCTTTTGAATATAAGTTTGCTAGGATCGGAGTTTGATGGAGAAAGTTATGACGCGCTCAAGTTCCGCGCTCAAGTTCCGCGTTGCGGACGATTTAGATAATGGCTTTGGATAAGCAATTTGCGGGCGTATTTGAGTTGTCTTGTTAGTATTTAAGTGTCGTTTAGCCGTTTAGTAATTATCTCGGTATTTTACTTGGTTTTGATGTCGATTCTTGTTCAATTGATAGGATTATGAGATCATCGACGCGTTTAGCCATGTTATTTGGTTTTGGGGCATTCCAGGTGAGTGGTTTTGTCTCTTTTATGAATTTATAAACTCATGTTTTGAAAGTGATAAGAATTTGAGTATTGTATGAGTTACTAAAGTATGTTTTTTGCATAAAATTCTGGATCGGGTAATTGCTATCCTTTTGATATTTGAGAACGATTTGAGAAATTCGAGAATGGTTTTAAGATATATTGCGAACAAATATATACGTATTATGTTGTGAACTAGTTTATGGAATGAGTTCTTAATCATTTGAGAAACGTTTTATGAATAATATTACGTACATATCGATTTATGAAGAATTTTGCAATGATGTGAGAAATGTCTTGCAAAATGCGTTTGGTTTGACGAACAAAGTTGAGAAAGATTATGTGTTTTGTTTTGGGAAATCAATTGGTGATGTTGATTGTGGATTATGAGACTTATTATAGATTTGGTATTGTGGATTATTGGAGGACGTGCGTTGGTGCTCAATATCGCTGTGAGCCCATTGAAGGGCTTGTGGATATGCACATACTAGTCTAGGAAATCCTTGTGGGCCGAGCCACCGGCTTATAGTATGTGGAGACCTTGCCAAGGGGGGAATCTTGGTTGCCTTATCACGGGGTGATGCGTGATCATAGTTTGATGTCGATGGAATGGACTATCGACATGTGATGTGATATGAGATTCATTAATGGAATAAACTATTGACGTGTGCTTTTGACGAGATTGGCTAATGGAATGGGCCATTGGCGTGTGTTTTTCGATGAGATTGGCCAATGGAATAGACCTTGCCAAGGGGGGAACCTTGGTCGCCTTATCATGGGATGATATGCGTCATCATAGTTTGATGTCGATGGAATGGACTATCGACATGTGATGTGATATGAGATTCATTAATGGAATAAACTATTGACATGTGCTTTTGACGAGATTGGCCAATAGAATGGGCCATTGGCGTGTGTTTTTCGATGAGATTGGCCAATGGAATAGGCCGTTGATTTTTGCTTTGATATTATTGATTTAAATGAGTATTTTCTAGTTTGTATCAAATTTTATGAAAGGAAGATAACTCATATTTGATATGATATGTATATGATATTGTGGGTTTGAAAATATGAGTTTTTGGTATTGCTTTATGTATACATAGTGATTGCTCGATCTGCTTAAAAGAGATACACACTACTTACTGAGCTGTGGTTGCTCACCTCCCTCTTTTCCCAATCTTTCAGGGTCTTTGATTAGCAGCTAATAGAGCGAGAGCGATGTCATGGGGACATTTGGGTGATATGAGGCTACGTCCTTCAGGTGAAAGGACGGCCGTGTCATCCTCCATCCGGTAGATTTCGGGATGTGACACATCCTCCCAGCATTTGCTTCTCTATAACTCAGCAGGTGGTTACCGGATCGACCACAAGAGCAATGAACCTGTTCTCGAGAACTAGCTTGGGAATCCCGTGGCGATCTCCGTCCTCAAGTGATTGCCTGTTCACTCTTGCATTTCTTCCTGCCACATGAACTTGACTGCATGCCATGATCTTTTTTTCCTAGATACTGTTAAACCAAATAAGTTGATGAAACAATATAAAAGAGAGATTTAAAAAAAGGTTATGTATCAATAGCTGCTCCAATATAAGTTTTAGCGACCACTCAACATTCATTGAGAAAAGTACTAGACATTTCCTTATGTTAGAAATATAATAAGGAGGGTAGAATTGTAATATTGTGTTTAGAGGGTTTTACGTTATGTTAAGTATATATATTGTAATTCCTTCATTAAAAAACATAATAGAAACAATTAATTATCCTCTCAAACATGGTATCAGAGCTCGGCTCTTAACCCTAATCCACTTGCTGTCGTCGTCTAGCCGCCGGAACTGTCGGCCATCGTCACTGCCGCCGTGGCGGCGGGCTCCACCCTCACGCGGCCCTCGCGCGCACGACTATCACGCTCTGCTTGCGCGAACCTTGCGCTCTCGCTTTGCTCGTGCAATGCCCCTCGCCGTCTTTGCTTGCACTGCCTCACCATCGATGACTGTGGTTGTTGGATTCTTCATGTCCTCATGAATTAATATGGTCCATTTGTCACCAGGTCCGTAATCTTTTGGCCAACACATGAATACCTGAAGTCGCTTTTTGTTAAAGTACTGGATGTCACTGGATGTTGTGGGCGTTGGATGTTGTGGTACACTGAGGATACTTGTCGGCAGTGATAGAGTTTGGAATTAAGAGGGTTTCTTCCTTTCTTTTTGAGATTCATGGGTACCGTGCTAAAGTGAATTTTAGGTAATGGTGGATCTTTTAATTGGTGGTGTTTGTAGGTTGTGGAGACTTACAATTGCATTGGGTTATTGATCAGTCGGCATTCCTCCACCGAATATTGTGCTCAAGTTCTGATGAAGACGCCGCTGTTTCTGGTTATGCAGCTATTGTGAACAGTAGCTAGTTTTTTTCGGAAAAAAAAATAGAACAGGAGCTATATTATCCAATGTAGCGATGACCACTGTCTAGTAGCTACAGTACTTCATAATATTCAGTCCTCTCTTATGAATGTGGTAACTCTTCAACATTGACTTGATGGTTATATGATTTTGCCATGAATTATCATGACTAGTTGTGATTCGATTGAACCCTCATATTGGTGATTACGTTTGGCTGATTATGTTTTGGAGACTGTTATTAGAGTTGAATACTTAGTTGTTGTGACATTCTTTGTGGGTTCAATCATATATTGAGCTTATTAATAGCTACTGCTGCATCCTCTGCCGAATTACCACATTTATAATTGATTTCAATCAAGTTGGACGGTACCAATTATGCATCCTGGTCTAAAGCTGTTGAGGTTTACCTTACTGCTACCAAACAACTGGATTATTTTACGTCTGAGGCCCCATCAGATCAGAGTAAGGTTGCCGATTGAATTGTTGGTGATGCCTTGATACATACATTGTTATGGAATAGTATGGACTCGAAGATTAGTCCTCATTTTATTCAATGTAACACAGCTAAGGAGGTTTGGGATAAATGTGCCTTACTGTATTCTGGACAAAATAACATGACACGAGTTTGTGATACATGGGAAACACTCTTTGATCTTAAGCGTGGAGATTAGTCATTATCTGAATATTATGCTCGTTTCACGACTTTATGTAGACAGTTGGACAGTTATCTTCCAGCTTTAGACAATCTCGCCACTCTTACCAAAAGATAAGAGGATCTTCGGGTAATACTATTTCTCAAAGTGTTGGGACTTGAATATTCTTCATTGCGTCAACATATTACTTCTCAGAGCTCTCTTCCTACTGTAGATGAGGTTTTCTCTCGGGCTCTTCGTTCGACGCCTACTGAGAAGATTTCAACCTCAGTTTTGGAGACTAGTGCTATGGTTTCTCATGGCACTATTGGATGTGGAGCCCGAGGTCGTGGTTATAGGGGTCATGGATGAGGTTTTGCTTTGAATGGTAGTCGTGGTGGTCGTGCTGGTAGTATTGATGGTCGTGGCTCTCGCTATTGCACCCATTGTCAGAGAACATGCTATACAGAGGCTTATTGTCACAATCTTCATCTTGAGCTCCGACCTACTGTTGCTGCATATGTTGATTCTCCAGCATTAGCATCACCGGAACCTCCTACCATGCATAGTACAGGTGATACCATTACATTGTCACGAGCTGAATATGATGCATGGGTTCGCTCTCAACAGGTGACAGGCTCTTCACCTCCTACTGCAACTTTGGCACAGATTTCCCAAGGTATTTTGTCTTGTTTAATGTCTACATTGTCAGACTCCTAGGTCATAGACTCTGGAGACACTCATCATATTACGAGTAACCCTAAGCTGCTGTCTTCTTTTCATTCTACATCTCCTAGTGTGTCTAATTCTATTACATTAGCCGATGGTTCCCAATCTCATGTTAATGGTACCGGAGTTGCTCAATTAAGTCCTTCTCTCTCTCTATCATCTGTCTTACACCTCAAATCTCCATATAATTTGATTTTTGTTAGCTCATTGGCCAAGGAACTGAATTGTTCAGTATCCTTCTCTACGTCTCATTGTGTTTTTCAGGATCTGAGAACTAGACAGATGATTGGTGGGGGACATGAATCGAATGGCTTGTATTATCTTGATAAACAGATGGTTGCTGCTGCCGTTAGAAAGCGAACATTATCTGACGTGTATCGCATGCATTGTCGAGCTGGTCATCCACCACCAAACATTCTTCAACATTTATTTCTAGAGTCTACGTCTGTGAGTTCATTTCAATGTGAAGCTTGTCAGTTCGGTAAACATTATAGGGCATGTTTTCCTTCTTGTTTTCGGAATCGTGTTTTTAGTCCATTTGAGTTAGTTCACTCGGATGTGTGGGGTCCGTATCGTATTTTTGATACTTTTGGTTTCCGATACTTTGTTACATTTGTGGATGATTTTTCTCGAATGACTTGGTTATTTTTAATAAAAGATCGTACTGAGATTTTTCATTGCTTTCGCCTATTCTATTATGAAGTATTGAATCAGTATAATATCTTTGTTAAAACTTTACGATCAGATAATGCAAAAGAATATCTTGCCTCCACTACTGGTTTTAAATCTTTCCTTGATTATCATGGTATTATTCATCAAACATCATGTTTATACACTCCATAGCAAAATGGTGTAGCCGAATGCAAAAATTGTCATCTCCTTGATGTTGCTCATTGTCTTATGTTTCATATGCATCTCTCTAAACATTTTTGGGGCCATACTATATTTACAGCTTGTTACTTAATTAATCGCCTTCCAACTTCTGTTCTTCAGGGGGAGACACCATTTTCTATCTTACATATGGATCATCCCCCTTTTGCATTACCTTTGCGTGTCTTTGATTGTGTTTGCTTTGTTCATCGTCTTACTCCTGGCTTGGACTTACTCTTGGCTTGGATAAGTTAGATTCTCGTGCCGAGAAATGTGTCTTTGTAGGATATTCTTGTACTCAAAAGGGCTATAAATGTTATAGTCGTACTCGTCGTCATCTTTTTTGTGTCAGCTGATGTAACCTTCTTTGAGGATCAGGCTTATTATGATACCAAGTCTATACCTGCGGTGGCTATTGACGGTAGTGAGTATGTCCTCCCTGCACTTCCTCCACTCTCTGTACCTCCAGCACCATCGACAAGATTTCAGTTTGCTGAGCGCACATATCATCGGCGTAATGCAGTTCCTACCATGACGGTACATGTCCCACAAACATTTGATTTATCTGTTCCTTCACCAGTTGTCGAACAATCCTCTGATCCTAATCAACCTATTGCTCTTCGAAAAGGTACAAGATCTTGTGTTGGCCATCCTAGGGATTGCCATGCTCATTATTCTGATCTTTCTTCTTGTCTTCGTACTCATCATCCCATGTCCAATTTCATATCATATGATCATTCGTCTCCTACCTTTTCTACCTTTGTCTCTTCTTTGTCCCCTATCCCTATGCCTAGTAGTGTTGCTGAAGCTCTTGCTCATTTTGGATGATGGCATGCCATGGAAGATGAAATGAAGGCACTTCTTTAGAATTGTACTTGGCAACTCACTTACTTACCTAATGGGAAATAATCTGTTGGTTGTCGTTGGGCTTTTACTGTTAAGATTCACCCTGATGGTACCCTT
This sequence comes from Syzygium malaccense, assembly GCA_031216405.1. Lineage (NCBI taxonomy): Eukaryota > Viridiplantae > Streptophyta > Magnoliopsida > Myrtales > Myrtaceae > Syzygium > Syzygium malaccense. Next base: position 16,067,378 of record CM062260.1, on the reverse strand, counting down.
GATCAATTGAAAGCTATATTGGTTGCCAAAGGATATACTCAAATATGTAGTATTGATTATGATGACACTTTTTCACCTGTTGCCAAAATTCCATCTGTTCGTGTTTTTATTTCCCTAGCAGCACACTTTGGCTGGCATCTTCATTAATTGGACGTCAAAAATGCCTTTTTACATGGAGATTTAGCTGAAGAAGTCTATATGGAGCAACCACTTGGGTTTGTTGCTCAAGGGGAGAATCTGGTATGTCGTTTATATAAGGCCTTATATGGACTTAAACAATCTCCTCATGCTTGATTTGGTGAGTTCACTGACGTAGTTACCAAGTTTGGGTTAAAACTGTGTCAAGTCGATCATTCAGTATTTAGTTCTATATCCTCAGCTGGTTGTGTACTTCTAGTGGTATATGTAGATGATATTATTATCACTGGTAGTGATTTAGATGGTATCCAACGACTTAAATAATTTCTACATACATAATTCGATACTAAAGATTTGGGACATCTACAATATTGTCTTGGGATTGAAGTTGCCTATTCACAGGCAGGTATCAATTTATCACAACAAAAATATGTAATTGATATTCTTAATGAGGTTGGATTTCTTGGAGCAAAATCAGTTGATATACCTATGGAGCCTAATGTGAAGCTTGATGCAAAACATGGAGAACTGTTACATGATCCATTGAAATATCGAAGGTTAGTGGGTAAATTGAACTATCTCACTGTTACAAGACCTGATATATCCTTTACCGTCAATGTAGTGAGTCAGTTTATGAGTTCTCCTCGCATTACTCACTGGGATGCTGTACTGCGAATTGTTAAGTACTTGAAGGGAACACCAGGTAAAGGATTACTTTTTAAGAGTTATGGTCATCAGAACACTACAGAATACTCTGATGCAGACTAGGCTGAATGCCCTACTGATGGAAGATCTACATCAGGATATTGCGTATTTCTTGGAGGCAATTTAGTTGCCTAGAAAAGTAAGAAACAACATGTGGTTTCTCGATCAAGTGCTGAAGTAGAATATGGAGCTATGGCACATGTGATAGGTGAATTGCTCTGATTAAGGATGTTATTGTCAGAAATTGGTGTGTCAACATCAGATCCATCATCATTATATTGTGATAATCAATCTGCTATCCATATTACAAACAATCCTGTTTTCCATGAGTGAACCAAACACATTGAGATTGACTGTCACTTTATACAAGAGAAGGTCTAGAAAGGGAAAATCACTCTTTAACATGCAAGGACAGTGGATCAACTAGCGGATATTTTTACTAAGTCTCTATGGGGGAATAGAGTGAGTTTCCTATGTAACAAGTTGGGACTATTTGATATCTATGTCCCAACTTGAGGGGGAGTGTTAGAAATATGATAAGGAGGGTAGAATTGTAATATTGTATTTAGCGGGTTTTACGTTATGTTAAGTATATATATTATAATTCCTTCGTTGAAAAACATAATAGAAACAATTCATTATCCTCTCAAACACCTTGCATGAGTTCAATAGATCAAAGGTTGAGCATTTCTAGCTCACAGAACAATTTGTCAGGAGATGCATCAAAAAGGAGGAAAAGAAGAGGAAAAAGGAACATGTACAGAGTCTGTTGAACGTACCATGAGACCGTTCCTAAAGATGCGCTTAACGATTACTTACTGTCAAACTGTTCAAATTTGGAGTGGATGCCAGTATAGGTGCTCGGTATGGCATTATATAGGCAAAACCGACTTGGCATTTTCTGGAAACTGCTGACTTTGGCAGTAAAAGACCGATTCTTTCTAGAGAAGGAGAATCCGGGATAGCTATTTATGCAGACAAAAGGTCAAGTGGTTTTGGCTATAATGACCAAATCCGGAAGCCAGATTTTCTCAATTCAAAATAAATAGCCAAGATTTCCTCGCAAGTTTGGGGTTTTTAAGGACTTAACAGTATCCCGGATTTTTTTGCTTGATGTATGCACTGCGGCAAATTTCAACCTTTTTTTTGTGGGAAAATTTAACTTTCACTGCAAACACTTCAGGTTATACAATCTGAGGATAATTAGAAGTTGATGCACCTAAGGAAAGTATGATAAGGCATATTAAGAGTAAACATGTTTAGTTGATTTTCATGACTCCAATATATTGATGATTCAAGTGCCTTTCTTGGTAATTCCCCAAAAAGGGTCCTTTTTGTTTAACTTCAGTCATAGAACACTTACACCAGAGATACTATCTGAGGACAGTCATTAACACTTACACCAAAGATACTATCTTAGGACAGTCATTCTTGCAGATTTTTTATTGTTTTCACATATATTCAACAGCTTAAGTACTAGTTAGTGCACATCTATAGCTTGTCAGATGAGGCAAATTCTATTCCCTGCGTACGGAGTTATTAACCCAACCGGGCTATCTTATACTGTAGCCAGATTAATGTGTAGACATTTGAAAGATTATGACGACCATTTTCTTCACATGCTTTCTTCAAGCCATTATGATCGGTTCATAAACCTCGGCTGCTTGGTGTATTCTACTTGAAAATAATCAGGTAATATCTATCTATGCTAGACCATCAGATGGTGTCAAAACTTGAACCTACTCTTTCTACATGTTGAAAGTCACTCAGGTTCTCAGATAATTTTTAGTCTGAATGATCAAAAAGAGCTTCATGAACCCATCTGATTCTATCCGGTGAACTAACTTCCAACGCTAAAGCAAATCTTTCAACCAATACGCGCGCATAAGATGAGCCAAGACATATCGGTTGTGGTAAGCGATCTGCCTAATGGATTGTGTGTTGTAAAGAAATCAGTAAGTGGGACTTCTTGCAGTGTGGATCGTGCTTTTACTTTGGCCGATTGATGTTTCTGATGTTTAAATCAGGACTATGCATATTGTGTTCCGTAGATCTTTTTTCCCTATTGTTTTCTTCCTAAAATCTTTCAGACCTGTCACAAACTTCAAACTGGAGACCGTTGCTCATTGACAGTACACAAGTGATACTTGAAAAAACAAGAACGAATCAATTGGTTGGATTATGAACTTCAAGAAACACTGCTCAGTAGTTGCTAAATTTGTGGAGGGTGGTGGTATTTAAAATAAACACACAGGATTATATTCCTGAAAGGTGTTTATTTGACCTTTTTTGCAGCAACATAAAATATAGTCAAGACTCAGAACATTCCTTAGAAGTATCATAGTCGAGTGTCTGAAATCCGAAACCCCGTTGAAACACCAAAACACCACGTCACTGTGGGTGAACCGAGAGGAACATTTTCCATCCTAGAGCTCAGGCAAGAGGATTGAGTTTTTTTTTTTCCTTTTCTAATTTCTTCTGAACAACGAATACAGGCTACATGAACTGAATTTGGAGCGCGCCTTAGTGTACAATTTACCGACCTTTTTATCACTTGCGATATTCCAATATGGGTCATTCATTCTTCTTTTCGGTTCACTTTCTTTTTCTTTGGGAGCATTATTTGCTGAAAGGATCAATGCTTTTACTCCATCGAGCTACTGGCACTTGGATATAGTGTCTTTTTAGTTCTCATATGGGTTTATTTGCTTAAACTCGCATGTTTGCCTCAGCATTAACTAGCAAAAAATGGCAAGAAATCTGATGATTATAGAAAATGTGGTGTAGATTGTGTTGGGAAATTAGTTCGACCAATGACAGCATGAGAGATATCTAATTTACCCAATTTGTGAGAAATTTAGGGAATAAGATGAGAGCTTTGTTCGCCGTTTTAAATTATCATTTGTTTGGTGATGTGCCCTTTAGCAGACTTTATCGACATTATTAGCAAAAGTTCAAAGTTACAGACAAATTAGGTTTATTTGATAACGCAGGGAGATAGATCTGATGGTCGGATACTTCATGCATAATTGGTATCGATGAGTTGGACTTGGAACAGGAGCGATGTATGTGCAAGCACATAGGTAGAAAGCAACGAAAAGAAAAGAGAGTTAAAAGGGCATTGCGGAGCGTAACAAGTAGTTCGTTTTGTTAATAAGGTTAATAAGAGTTTGACATTCTATTTTTACCAGATGATGATATACCATTCCTCTACTAAAATTAAATTTTATTCATCCGTGACCTGATCCTCGGTTTTTAGTGGAAATGTTATATTATGTATTATTGCGGAAGCCAAGCGATCGACCAATAAAATTTACAGAATAAAAAAATAGATCGAACACCAGATTTACGTAGTTCGGTCCTAGTGACCTGCGTCCACAGGGAGAGCAGCATAGAATTCCACTACAGATTAAGCGAAACAACGGAGATTACAACCACATTCGAGTCACTCAAATACTTTCGGTATTTTTCAAGCCTCAATTACACCCAATAACGCATGCAGTGTTTAGTCCTACAATTTCTCGCGAAATAATCTTTCAATCTTATTAAGGAATTATACACAAATCTTACCATAAGATTTACTCGCTACTAACACTTGAATTCTTGATGTAATTCCACGAAGAAAATCCCACGCCAAACGCTCAACGAAACAGAGCTTCAAGACTCACATCCATGGTGGCACTTCATGACTTCTTTGTAACCAACGAAACAACCCACTGCCCACTAACATCAATAACAACGTGCATATGTATACATACCCAAGAAGGAGAACGTGGCTGACTCAGAATTGGAAACCTGCATATTTCGATTGACAAAGTATGGTTTGGACTTTCCCTTTGTTGACCGTGACTCCCACTATAATTAGGAAAGAATATCTTTCTAATTTCCTTTTTATTTCTCTGATGCAATTGGCCACACGTCGACGATTGACTTTTCAAACTCAGTACAACTCTTCAACGCACAGTAGGAAAGATGATTTCCAATATTTCCTTTTGCTTGATATCAGATGTCCGCAAAATATCAATTCGGAATATTCAGATTTTCGTTTCGGGCTCAAACTCGAGACATATTTTTAACAATCTCTACCTTGGCTCGACATTTGAGTCAAGTTACAATCGCTTTGATAGAAATCTGAATTTTGCTACTACTCACCCACAGCCCCCGATGGGCTCAATCGCCACAAACGTCTTTCAAGTCCAAGCCTCGCTTGAATTTCGCCATAACCATAGACCTTATCAGAATACCAACTCCACATGCACCTTTAACTGCTCTACAAGGATTTTCCGATACAATCTCCTCAATCGCAGATAAAGCAAAACCATCGTTGCATCCATATCTATCGGGAGATTGAATACGCACCTTGTCAATTTCAGCAGTTACAGTAACTGTTGGCTCAATAGGCTCCACCTCGCTAGAAGCACCATCCGTGTCGATTATTTCGCTAGTACCCGCTACCTCAGGAGTTTCTGGTTGCAACTCCACCTCAAGTTGAACACCGTTCAGATCCGAATAAACACTGCTATTAACACTCCTAACCAGAAGTACTAGAGACTCGTTAAATGTAACTTCTCTACTGATAATAGGTGAAGTTAATTCCGAGCACCACAACTTATAGCCCCGCTCACCTTGTGCATAATCTAGGAACATGCACTTCATGACAACCAAATATTTTAAGAATAGAATAATCAGCAACGTTACTTGACCACACTTCTTCGGGAGTCCGACATTCAATCGTAGTCGATGGAAATTTATTCTTCAAGTAGCTCGCCGTACTAAGCACATCCGCTAGGAATCTCCTAGCCATACTAGCACTAGAGAGTATTTTATGGGCCGTCTTTAGTAATGTTCTGCTCATCAATCCTGCAACATGTTTTGGTTCATTGACACTAGTGCGGTGTCTCACTATGCCTTCCTTTATGCAGAATTCGTTTAACAACTTCGAGCAAAACTCCATACTATTGTCAGTCCGCATCTGTTTGATCGTTTTACCAGTCTCCTTTTCGATCAAAGTTTTCAACTGCCCGATCCTGACACTAGTATCAAACTTGTACCTTAGCACAAATACCCAAGTCTTCATCGAGTAGTCATCAAGAACTGTTAGCATAAATCCGACACTCTTCCTCAAAGGAAATTGTGACAACCTGCGAACATCTAAGTGAATTAATTCTACAATATCCGTGGTTTCTCTGAAAACCGTACTAAACTGCACTTTTCGCCATTGATCTAAATCACAGCACTTGCATACATTCAGTTTGTTAGCCACATAACCACATAACAAATTTCTTTCACTTAAATCCTTCGGGCTTTTCTTGCTAATGTGCCCCAAATACATATGCCACAATTCAGACTCTCAAACAGATGCATCCGACATCTCCGCAGCGAATTCCGTCACTATTTCATCTTGAAGCTCATACAGGCCATTATGCTTGATTCCTTTCATTATCACCAAGACACCTCGAACAACTTTCAGAAGTCTACATTCTGAAGAATACCGACACCCAGCTGAATCCAGGACACTAAAAAAAATCAGATTTTTCTTCAACTCTGGAACATGCCTCACTCCAGTCAATGTCCACACAATATCATCATGCATTCTGATTCTGACATTATCAACACCAATAATATTGCATTCAGAATTGTTCCCCAATTGCATTTTACTACTATCAGTGCACTGATAAGTAGTAAACCAGTTCTTGTTTGGTGTAGCGTGAAAAGAACAACCAGAATCCATAATTCATCCATTAAACGACGAATTATCAGTGACAAACAAGACATAATCAGCATTATCCGAATTAATGTCTGCTATAGCAGCAACATCATCCGTAGACTCAACTCTAATTCTCTTACCCTTGTCGTTTTTCAGCTTAAGGCAATCTCTTCGAAGATGCCCCCTCTTGCCACAGCTCCAATAGACAACACCACCAGTCCTAGACTGATTTCGTCTATTCGATTTCATACTACTTTTGCTAATACGTGTACTAGTTCTTCCTCTTCTTTCACCTATTAAAGAAGCAGATACATGTTCGCCAGGTTCTCTTCTACGGATGTCTTCACTCATAATTAAATCTTGAACACCATCAAACGTCAAACTTGTTGACCCAGAAGAATTACTAACAGCAGTAACAATAGTATTCTAACTATTAAGCAACGAGGATAATAGAATCATAGCACGTACCTCATCTTCAAAGTCAATGTCAACTGAACTCAATTGACTAACGATCATATTGAATTCATTAATATGATCAGCAACTGACGCACCTTTGCTCATCTTCAAATTAAATAGACGTTGCATCAAGTAGACTTTGTTGATGCAGAGGGCTTCTTGTACATGTCCGACAGGCCTTTCATCAAACCCGCAGTGGTCTTCTCATTCACGATGTTAAACGCGACGTTACGAGCCAACGTCAGCCGAATAACACCCAAAGCTCGTCTATCCAGCAATTCCCAATCAGCTTGCTTCATTGTCTCTGACTTCTCTCCAGATAGGGGCAAGTGCAATCTCATCTGATATAGATTATCCTCAATCTGCATCTTTCATAAACCAAAATCCTTCCCATCAAATCTGTCGATTCTCACTTTTCCTTCTTCTATCGCCATCGATTTGCTTCAACTTAAGCAAGCCTTACTTTGATACCAATTGTTGCGGAAGCCAAGCGATTGAACAATAAAATTTACATAATAATAAAATAGATCGGACACCAGATTTACGTGATTCGGTCGTAGTGACCTACGTCCACGGGGAGAGCAGCACAGAATTCCACTATAGATCAAGCGATACAACGGAGATTACAACCACAGTCGAGTCACTCAAACATTCTCGGTGTTTCCCAAGCCCCAATTACACCCAATAACGCATGCAGTGTTTAGCCCTACAATTTATCGCGAAATAATCTCTCAATCTCGTTAAGGAATTATACACAAATCTTACCACAAGATTTACTCGCTACTAATACTTGAATTCTTGGTGTAATTTCACAAAGAAAATCCCACGCCAAACGTTCAACGAAACAGAGCTTCGAGACTCACATCCATGGCGGCACTTCAAGACTTCTTCGTAACCAACGAAACAACTCACTGCCCACTAACATCAATAACAACGTGCATATGTATATATACCCAAGAAGGAGAACGTGGCCGACTCAGAATTAGAAACCTGCATATTTCAGTCGACAAAGTATGGTTTGGACTTTCCCTTTGCTGACCGTGACTCCCACTATAATTAGGAAAGAATATCTTTCTAATTTCCTTTTTATTTCTCTGATGCAATTGGCCACACGTCGACGATTGACTTTCCAAACTCAGTCTAACTCTTCAACGCACAGTAGGAAAGATGATTTCCAAATTTCCTTTTGCTCGATTTCGGACGTCCGCAAAATATCAATTCGGAATATTCAGATTTTCGTTTCGGACTCAAAATCGAGACATATTTTTAACATGTACTTTAGACGCTAACAAATGGCATGAGCCGATGTCATTAAAATTTTGGAGGAATTTACTCTTTTCCAGGCCATATTGATCAGCTAAGGTCCAAAATATGGAAGAAAGAGGTGTTTCCACGACTCTACTACCCATCCCTATTATATGCCACGTATTTTTCCAGCTAAGTAATGAGAAACCTTTCTACCATTAAATGAATCTGATATTCATTTCATGACTCCTGTTGCGGTAAGACAAACCAAAGCAATAAGAACAACCTAAACAAGAGGGGCTTCTCGACTACCAGAATGTAGGGAGGAACCACCTGGCCTTAGATTCTAGTTAAGGGGCATATGTGCTCAATAAATTCGCTGTTGGTCCTACTCGCAGTTATAGTCCAGGAAAAAATGGAGAGGCAAGCTCTTCGAGTTCTTGTTTGATTTGCCGCTCCTAGAACACCACAGGATTTCGTCCTTTCTGGGTCAATGCTCTCAATAGTGATTCGATCGGGATAGAGCTCGCAGACAGGCTGAGGGCAGAGAAGGATAGACGAGACGGGAAGCCTTCTGTGGATTGTACGTTCACGCTTTGTTTAAGCAGCTTCGAATGAATTGACTCTTCTCCAGGCCATATTTGATCAGAATCCAGCTACGGTTCAAACGGGAAGAAGAAATATTCAAGATGGAAACATTGTAAGCCAAGGCTAGAACATAGTTTAAGGAAAAAAGAACTGGGTCAATGGGATTTTATTTTAGGTACTAAAAGGACCGGGCACCTAACGTTATAGAGGTCGCAAATAGCCTCAACTGCCATTTGCGAACGTCACTCCGTCTTTCCCCCTCGTAAGCAATGGATTGATGGGTGAACTGTCAGACTATAGGACGCAAAACCGAAGTTTAGCCATATCTCAGACAAAGCCATACATGGGAAACAAAAGAACGTGTATTCGTAGAACACTGGTCATTGTTAACCATAGGCTGCAGACTTTCTCAGTGTCCACAACCCTTGGACGTTGGTCGATCGGGGAACTCAAATCGGCGACATAGAAAGTCTTCAAGGATGATTTTATGTTGGAGCATAGGATGGGATGTTTACCCGACTAACATAAAGCTTTACCATTAGCATAGCATTTGCAGCGACGGTCTCCCTTAAAGAACGAAGAAACCAGAGAGAAGGGCCACGCATTTAACCTGTGACGATGGCCTCATAGTTCTCAAAGCAGCTAAGTTTAACGGTTTGGGGGTAAACTAGACATGGACAGGGCGTTCGGGAATTTTATGAAGCCCATGGTAAACTTAAGCTTCCGGAGTTAACATCGCCACGCACAAAAAGCAGTGACAATGGCTTTGATATCTCAAAGCAGCTTGATTGAACAGTCTGTTGTACGTGACTTTTACGCAGACTCGCGGTTTTCAAAATGACAGAAAATCGCAACAAGATAGAAACTAAAAGTGCATTTCCTCTCCGATTTTAATGAACAACTACATCAGAGAAAAACTATCCATTCCTATGTTCAAACGCCAACATCCAAATACACAACTTAAACTCAGAGAGCTACATGGAAAAGCCCACAAGAAACAAAGATCCATGACAGGAGATAGTTGTAGAAACAATTTCCTCCAAAATCACATTTATTTTTCATGTTTCAAGTGTTGCTCTCCAAATAAAAATTACAATTCTCTCCCACCATAATCAATCACTCACAAAAAACCAAACAAATTAAAAGTAAAAGCAATATGTACGAAAATACATATATACCAACAACCCATTTCACACAAATTTACAAAATACACAACAATGAACCATAGAACCTCATGGTCATTGTCTTTCCCACCCAAAAAAGAAAAAAGAAAAGAAGAGCTAAACATGATTAGTGTCTATGGCAGTTCCTGTCCTGGCTTGCGATATACGATTAGCATAGATGGTCACCAAGCGCAATTGTGTACTGTTAAGGCCTTCCAAGTATGGCAAGAATGCCGTCCCAAGCATGATATATATATCGACCAGACAGAAAACTACAGTCTGCACCAATAGAAAAACAAAACCGAGCTGAGATTGTAAAACACAGTGCAACGGTAGAAGGTTGTGATCTACTCAACCTCAACGATATGAAAAAATGATGAGAATGAGCCAAAAAAGACATCTACCTTAGAGATGTCGTGATGATCAAACAGATATATAGTATCTAAGATTGACTTAACACCATATTTATTCTATTTATGTGTCCTTCCACATCAAGCAAAAGAGAGAAATAATCGAAAAGAACTATGACATTCATCAAGATTGGTAAGGAACAATGCAGCAAAAACTTGAAGGAAGGCAAACATGTGGAAGCGCGTATTATAGGACAAAAGCTTGAAGTAGGATCTTCACTCCTGCTACAGATCACAGAGATTATATCTATCACAGACTCGAATACAATCCCAAAGAGATAAGTCAGACCAAGACTCAATTGCCGAAAATCAAAGCATATATATTTGCGGATTATTTTCATCCTTCCCAATCCATATATTTGCAGAACAATAACGAGACACTCTGTAGCCCATACTTAATTTTTCCTTTCCACTGAGCTTAATAGCCAAAGTCCAAGTATTAAGAGATACAGTCATAAAAACATTAAGAATGCTACCTTGCGAACGTCAGCACTCTGATTCCCAAATGCTTCAAAAAGAGCAGGTAAAAATGACGGCAACTGAGCCATCAGCTCCTCTTGTGATAGCCGTCCCACAAGCTGGAGATAGGAGAGGAAGTTTTCTTTTAGATAAAAATAAGGAGCGTTGGAAGTTAAATGTCTTCAAATTGAAAGGGGAGGGCTGGTTTACAAGCAGAAGATGACCTTTAGGCTGGACTAAAGGATCTTGATAATGTACAGCCTAAGATCATCCAAGGGTGGAAAACTATGTAAATGGCTTTAGAAGGCACTCAGTGTAGATTACATCATGGTGGTGGACGTGACTAAATTGCTCTTAAGCCGAACTGAAGCGATAGTAACCAGTGACAACTTTGAAGACGAAGCACATACAATTTTTTACGTGAATATGCTTCGAAAAGAATATAGATGATCAAAATTGCCAAAGAAAGTTCCTGATGGTCAAAAAAGTCACAGAAAGAACCAGTTCCAGCAGTCTGGACATCATAACTGCTCCTAAATCCTAATTATGTCTATGATTGATAAGTTTGTTTCATAAGTAACCATCCAAAAGAACATGTACTTTGCAAAGAGTTGCTACAACAGAGGGAGCCAACATTAGCCCAACTGACACAGCTAAACAAGCATGCGTCAACATTATCAAGTCCAATAAGCAAATAATTTTTTGTATGTTCTTTGTTTCTTTTGTCCACTCTTCCTTGGGAGGTTGGTTTGGGGAGGGGGGGGGGGTGTTTGTTTAGTCAGAGGAGGTACTATACAAGGTTGGATTGAGAGTAGAAAGCAAGGTACCTTCGTCAAACAATTTATGCAAGTAACAAGCATTTTCTCATCTTCAGTAACCAATAATGGAACAATAACCTGCTCATCAAACAATCACATCACCAACAAATTAAAAAATTAGTCTACTAGCAACCTCCATTTTTCTAAAAGAAAAGAGTACCAGAATTCCAGAGAGAGAGAGAGAGAGAGAGAGAGAGAGAGAGAGAGAGAGCACGTACACTTAGACATCTGAAAGGATCATACTTGGACAATACAATAGATAAGCAATGCTCAGCTTCATTTGAAACCTAAAGGCAGAAAAATAAAATATAAAAGGTGGATACAAGGGAAGCTAATGATATAGGGTCGGAAAGACTAGTAAAAAAAATTACCTTGGCAACGTCATCCTTATTAGCGTGAAGCAGCTTTTCAATTATAATCTCGATAGACTCTTCTATCATATCTTTCTGGAACCATAAGAGAAATGTAGAATTTACCCAGACAAAAATTATGAGAAAAACACAAGCAAGCATCTGTGTAAAGAAATGTTTCAACACAAATTTAAAGACACGGTACTATTTTAAAAGCAAAATGATACACAACGCACCTGATTCTGGAGTATTTCGGCAATCGACAAAAGACCGAGTTCACGGATGAGGGAGTCAGAATCATCCAGCACCTCAAGTACCATTGTCAAAATTTGATTGAAATACTGCATAAAAGCCACGTTACCATAAGTCATCATACAGAATAACATGCTGCAACATTAATCTAACCACACTTTCTCAAATGAGGTCCTCCTCCCTGATGGAAAAAATTTCAACCATGAGAGAATAATATGACTTAATAGCTTCCGGAAAATGGTAGATTCCACTTTATCAAGGTGAGAAAAACGGAGATTCTTTTTTTTGGGGTCAGAAAACGGATATACTTTGATGGGTTGACATATACAACGAATGGAATAAGTATATAAGATATCCAAAAACATCGACTGTCTTGTTCAACAAAAAAGAAACCAGTTGACCTTTAACCGGTGTTCTTTTTCAATTAACATCATTTTACATAGTTCTGACAGTTAGTAGGATTATCCTGATACAGAACTGTCACCATTTTCAAGGAACAAGCCATAGCAGAACAATTAGATTCTGAAGATATTGGCAAATGACAAGTATCATATAAACTTCATAGTACACACGCGGCAGAATTGGCACCAAGTTTCTACTTAACTGCAACGCCATGTTAGGGTACTGCACAAGGAAGAACATTCATGGCATAAGCCTCGCGAAAATGGGGGAGACTGAGGTTTGTCATTGCATACCTTTGTCCAAATAGAAATATCACTGGCCTGAGATATTTCAACCAGTTGCTGAAGTCCAGTTCTTCTATTTGAAGATGAAACATCATCATTGCTGTTACCGATCTACAATAGAAGGATTCTAGATTCATTACCCTCGATGAATTTGTTTTTCACACTTCTAATTGTACTGTTTCCAAAAGTAAACAATCTCATCATTAAAAGCCACTAGAAACTAAAAGATATCTTACCAGGTGAAGAATTTGGGGAATACTTGGCTCGTCTGGCAATGCATTAACTTTTGAAGCGGAGAAATTGCGATTGTCGAGGTCAACCTCAGCTGAAGTCTCACCATCAGGACTGAAGTTTTCAGCAGCCCCAAGGTCAGAACTGCCCATAGCATTGATGTCCACCTGTGGGCTGGACCAGCCCTCTAGATTCACGGTAGACACATGTTCAATCCGACCAATCTGGGAATCTATATTATTGTCAGTGAGATTTATTGTGCAGCTCAGGTCTTCAGACTTGGAATCAGAGAAGTCACGGTACAAGCTATCATGAGTTTCGTTAGATGCTACAATCCCACCAGTAGGCAGGGATGAATCTTGCATAGAACTCCACTTCCTGCCCCCATTACTGTCTAGGGAACCAGCAGAACACCTGCCAAAGAAATTACCCATCCTTTGCTGACCAATATATCCATCTTCAGATGATGAGCCCACAACATCAGATGGATCATAACCAGACTTGGAACGCTGTCGCTCTCTCTTGCTTTGCAAAAAGTTCATCAGATCAACTTCAATACGAGGAGTGTACTGTTTAAGAGCTCGTCTCAAGGAATTCTGTTCCTCAACAGACAAACTTAGGATAAAATTGAGAAATGCGGTTGAATCATAGTGGGAGTAAATTGATATGAGGCAAGAAATAGCTGCTTCCTTGAGCTTTGTATTTTTATCGTGGGCTAGGGGAGTCAACTTAGCAAGCCATAGTTTTAATATACCAATATTACCAGAACCTTCAGAGTTTGCCACATGCTTGTTAAATGAATTGATGGCAAATTCTATCACTGCCAATTTTGCCTTGGGAGAGCGTTGTTCATCGAGTGATCGAAGGAAAGCAGGCAGAAGGGAATCTGTACTGTATGATTTACTCAAAATTTCTAGCGTTGCTGAGCAAGGCTGCCGAACTAACTCTTTTGGGTCAATTAAACGAGAAAAAACATGTGGCACAATCCTTTCCATGTAACCCTCAAACGGTTTGCGGCAAGATTTAATGATGTCAGCAAGAGTGGAAAGAGCTGCCTGTGCAACTTTATGGTGCGGATCATCCAAATGCTGGAAAAATAGCTTCATGACTTTCTCAAAGTTTTGGACAACTTCTTGAATACCTCTTGGTCCTTGCTGCAGCAGAGACTTTATATAACTAAAAGCAGCAACTCTAGCAGACCAGTCAGAACTTGAACTGAGACCCTCGCTAAGAGCATCGCTGAGAGATGCTGGACCATCCACATAACTTGATAAATCAGTCAGCGCTAGCTGGCTATCATCAAAGCTTCTCCTCCTGCTTGCAGACATTCTTCCCACCACAGCCTTTCTCGAAAGTGGCCTCTGGAAGTTAGGGACATGACTGCTCTGTAAATCCCTCAAACTTCCATCTCTGTGTGGTGTGTCCATATATTGCCTCTCGATGTGCAGATTTGTCAATCGCCTAGCTTCCCTAATGTCACCTTTCTCCTCAATTGAACCCCTTTCATGCAGCTTCTCTGAAGTTCTCCTTGCTGAATAGGCAGAAAATGCTGACAAAGTCTCAGTTACCGCATTACCATGATAGGATGACTTGACAGAATCTTTGGAAGCTTGAATTTGAGAAATGATATCAGATAAACCCAAGCCACCATTTCGGTTGCTACCCCTGCCGATAACTGCTGCAGCCGAATCTGAGGCTAAAGAGCTCTGGTTGGAGGCTGGAATTGCATGTGGAGACGGCGGATCACGAGAAGATGGACGGTCAACTCCTGCACTAGGGGCAACACGAGATAAATTCAACTGCTTACGAAAAATCAAGAGTGTCCATCCAATAACTAAGAATATTTACTTCAACAGACTGGAAGAAATAACTCGAGTCCATCTTTACCTAAATCCAGACTAGATGAATGAAGAGCCAATGGATTGTGCTTATCAGATATATCCAAGCCTCTAAGCATGCTTTCAATGGCACTGACCTTCTCTTTGCTTGAATGTAACACACTTTCAAGACTACGCTCGGCACCTTTACCAGTTGCTTTTGTCTGTGACAAAAGCAGCCCTGAAGAAAGAGAAGCCCCTGAGGACAAACTAGACGTTCTATCCATTGCAACAATAGCAGAAGTTCCATATCCAGGTAGACTTGTATGACCAGAGGTATGAGTGGATGGCATATGTGCACTTCTCTCACGAATCGAAGGAGAAGAATGTCGCCTGTGCAAGCCACCATCTTCTTCATTTATTATCTGCACAGAAGGAGGGATAAAAGAAAGCTAAATGGAAGAAAAAGAATACAAATAGGCCAAGGATATCCCTGTTCATAAGAAGCATTTACCCTCTGAATCACAGGATCAAAAGCTAAAAACAGGCGGCGGGAGCGCTCTGGCCAAGTTTTTGAAAACATTCTGTAGCACATTCTGGCTGTGGATCGAACCTATTAAATTTCAAAAATCAATTAACATTTTAACTGAAATGAAAAGGCTAAAAGATATAAACATATTCAAACAGCTTTACCTCACTCATTGCATCAGCGACACAACATCTTATAAGATCCTCAAAAAGATCAGCAGATCGCTGTATTTCTGGCGCATCAGGCCATTGTTCCAATTCCAACAGTGCATATTCGCAACACCTGACATTCAACAAACATAAAAGAAACAATGTAAAAGAAGTAACAATTATATTCGGCACAGAACAATATGCATTGTCGCCTGCTAGTAAGTTATTCAATGAGAAAAAATTACGTAACATAAAGACTTTTTTAGCACCTTGCACGAAGTACTGCATTTCGGTCATTCTTTGCAGAGTCGGCCAAGCGAGGAAGAACACGTGAAACCTTGCAGTTACGCAACATCTGTAGGTAAAAGCATATAGCGTGAAGAATTATGTAGTTAAAAGTAATATCTGAAGTTTTTCTTTTGGCTAAACATGGTGATGAGTTAGTTTACCGTTTTTATACAATTATCAGCAGACTCTGCAATAACAAGGACAGTGATCACAACTAGCTTGAAAAGAACCTGATGGGAATAACACATTATTAATAAACGGAGAGTGAAAATGAAAAGACCAAAATTAAAGAGAGTTTAGCGCGTACTGGAATAAACAACTCGGCACAGGCTTCAAAATCCCCCAGGAGCTCCTTAGATAAAAAGCATAGCAGGTGGCATGCCTTCAAAGCACATAACACAACCAAAAAGCAGCTTATAAACAGTATCTTTTTTATAAAGACTTAATACAGTACTTGATGCAATGTTTGATTAGAGAAGCAATTTTGCTAGTGATCCAGCAAAGTAGAACCAGCCTTCAAAGCACCTAATACAACCATAGAGGCTAATATATAGTACATTTTTTATAAAGATTAATTTACATTACTTACTAGGACAGTTGACTACAAAAAAAAGTTTTACTAGTGATCTAGCAAATTAAGGTGCTCTTGTTTTACCCATATTTTCAGGGCAAGACTAGCTAAATCCCTACAATTGATGAATCTGAAAAGCCACAGTTTGCTTGGCATGTGAAGTTCCGGCAAGTTGGCAACCACCAGAGATTTGTGGCAACCGTTTCCTCAATCCACAGTATAGAAGAAGTAAGAAGCTTTACAAGCAACAGATGTGGACAAAAAACATGCCAAATAAATCTGTTATTGGTCATTATAAACATGACACAGAGACAGGAATGGGATTCAAGCAAGGTAGTAGATCTCAATAAAAACCATGCCTTTGTCCTTTTATTGTAATAAACCAACCACGTTTTTTTGTTATCCTCCAATAAACACGTTTTGCGGCAATGAGCCAGAATCAAAGCACTGTTGGCAGGCACTTGTGGATAAAAATGAGCCCACCTTGCCACAACCCAGATTTAATTTCAAGATAAAGGGCCACCTCAGTGACCAACTTAAGATCAAAGCCAAAGCAAGTCTGCTTGGCAATCCACCAGTCATCAACCAGCCTTAGGAGCCTCTAATTGGATAATTCGAGAACCACCAGTGGTAAAGAAAAATAGACAAACAAAAAGGGCAGCACTAAGCCATGAAGTTGCACCTGCTTCACTATGCTGGACCTTCTGTCAGACAATTGTGTGCTCAGAGGGCCCACAAGTTGCTTCAAAAGTCCCTTGAAACATGGATATTCAGTAGCACCTGGTAAAAGTATGATTGATGACAAAAAGACTCACATTAAAACATGGTTTGTAAGGCTTCAGCAAATAATACCACCACTACAATGGCTTTCGTTGCAAAAAGGCCAGTAAATAAGATAAAGGGTACATTAGTAACATTACTATGGCCTCAGCAGATAATACCACCAAAATAGTTGCATTCATGAGCAAAGTCAAGGATCATCAGGTAAAATAATCAATAAAGATATAAATAGGGATTAGATTATAAAGACATTAAAATTAATAATTGGAAGATAGGAGAAGAGCACATGTATACAGTATTAAGATTTTGTGAGTTCTAACAGTAAACTAAGGTTGCCCCAACACATTGTTGATTAATCAGTTTTATCTCGATAAAGATTATTCAAACAGACATCTAGATATTCACAGGGAAATTTATAACTGCTTCTTTTGGCAATTGTCATAGTGTCTGTTTACTACTGTTGTTGCTGTGCAATGAAGTCTGATGTGCAGCGCATGCATTTGACAACATGTCCTAAAACTGTAGCACCCTAAAACTAAGAGGGGGCAACATTGGCTCTGAAGTGTTCACTAAACACCTTTAAAATGCTGAAGCACCCTTTTAGGAGGTACCACTGTGCCACCAGATCTATACCCATCTCAGTCACATTTGGCATGGATCTATCATTTCAAGCGAGGTGGCAAGCATGGGATCTATTTTCAATGTGGTAATTAGACTTGTTTCTTTGAAAAATCAACATAAAATTGCGACTATCATAATGATGAGAACGACATAATCCCATGAGAGAGTGAGAGAGAGAGAGAGAGTAAAAACCTCCAAAAACTAGTGCTTCGATTCTTTGCATGGCAGCAATGCGAACTGACCAATCTTTATCCGGTACAAGGGTAGAAGCAATCTTCTCAAATTCCCTTATCAGTTCTTTCTCTGAGTACACAGAAATTGGTTCTGCGGGTTTTACTGTGACATCACCTTCACCTGCACAGAACGGAACAGAAAAGATAACACCGAAAGATTAAACTGAAAGCACATCTTACAAATTTTGTCAAAAGCTTCGTGGTCAGAGTAGGACTGGAAGAGAAGTACAGAACACCACAAAGAACAAATCCATCAATATTTCACAAATATACATAACTTTCCCAACAAAATGTCAAAACATAATACATCCAACCCCCACCACCTCTCAAGGAAAGGGGAAAAAAACACATTCAACTGAATGGAAGAGCATTCTACTTCTACCTTGAATGTGGTGAAAAGATATCTTTGGGGACTGTAGTATAGATCATACACTTAAAGATATATAGAAAGAATTAAAGTGAAGATGCTAACCTCCAAATAGAGACATATCCCTAGTAGAACTCTTTGCCCTGGGACTATTTCGTTTAGGGTTATGACTTGTAGGCTTTGTATCTGCGGCAGCAATATTACCCATAAGTCCATTTGAATTACGAATTTGTGGTTCGAGCTTCTCTAATCTTGCATTGATCTCTTTCACCTGCAATCATAATTTCTATCAGAAGGTAGCAAAAAGTTCCTTTCTCTGAAAAGCAAAAATATTGGTTATCCAATCAAATAAAAGAAAAGACTGGAATCCCTCAATATTTTTCGCACTTCATCAGAATGTTTAAACTAGACAGCAGAATGATAAAATCTGCTAATTAGTATATGCACATACTCACCATTGATGAAGGGAGATGATGCCGTTGAAGTTCATCACGAAACTGAGACCCAGCCTGTGTATACATCTCCTGGAAAGAGAGGAAACAAAAGCCTTCTCAATGAATGTGGTCCAGCAACCAGCTAAAAGACAAATCAAAAAGCTCAAAAGAGAAATGCCATTTCAAGTTCAACAGGCAAAACGTGCTGCTTCCCTAGAACGGCTCATCCATCTTATAAGAGAAACACAACTGTATAAGCTTTCCATAAAAGTTGCATCAATTATCTTTCAGAACAGTGACATCAGAATACAAGTATCACAGCTGCTGAAACTTACTTTTGCTTCTCGTAACAAAGAATTAGAAAATACGTCAACCAGCACCAGGCTTTATTTGAGAAAGGAACCATTACTCACAGGATGACGGAAGAGACAGGAGAAAATTAAAAAACATGTTTAATGGCCAATTATGAGTTTTCGCGGAAGAGGAGTCTTGAATAATGTCACTTGTGCCTAGTAATTCAACACCAATTTTGATCCTTGAGCAGACTTACAAGCACCGACCAGGATAAAAATATGAGCTAAACAAAAGTAATACAGATACAGCTTCTCTTTTCATTAAACAACTTCTGTGTGAACAGAACATCTCGAGCGGATGCATTGTGTGTCTCTCCTTGATGTCATACCACTGAAAAAAAAAAATGTTGCCATCACAGTAGAGGTTACTTATAAACAGAGATAAAGCTATTTGAGGATTGTTTATGCGATGAGCATATCACTGAGTTTGGCAACTAAATATTATAATTCAAATGCAAATCCAACAACTACCCTGTGAGATGGATCCAACTTGACTCTATTACAGCTGACCGAAGCAAAGGGATTTGCGAGTGCTATGGCAAGATTATGAGTTTTTCCATGCAAACACATTGGTTTTAGTATTTTCTGCTTACCAATCACACTAATTCACTCCCACAACTACCAAAAATAGTTAGTTGTATGAAGTTTGAACTATATGATGCTTTTCAAAAACAACTCTAAACAAGAAATACGAGGAAATACAAGGTCAAACAGGAGACTTCTTAGCAAATTAAGATAACTCCACATAAAGATCTTACAAGGCTTGAAGGAGTAATGTGTCAAGGATGCCACTGACCTCAATGCATGATATAGCTGCTTCCCTAACACCATGATTTGGGTCGTTCAACATTTGCAAAATCTAGAAATGAAAGGAAGCGTTAATAAATCCAGTTTGGAGGAAAAAATCTCTATACTCTCCCAACTAAGTCGAGTCAATGGGCATACCGGCGGAAGGATGGCCCGCTGAAGAGGAAGCTCTGTAGATGCAAAGAGACCAATTGCAGAAGTCACAGTCCGAGCAAACTCTTCTCTGACTCTCCAATTTTTGTGAGTCCAAGCAAAAGACCCAGCTCTTTCAACAATTATTGTTGGTGACGAAACCTGCAGGAAATACATAACCAAGATCAAGTTTGACAAAACCTAGAAAAACAAGTGAAAGATCACTAGAGTTTAAATGGCACCAAAACATGGAAAAAAAATACTAGGAAGACGGAAAGAAATATTAAAGTCCCCTTGCGTTTCCTACAATAAGGAAGGAGAACTCCCCTTTGCATTTCCTGGAAATTTAGAAAGAAGAGATAGAAAATATACTTCATGGTCCTATCTATTTCGCCCTGGTTTAAGCTAGTAGTGAGCAAACAACCAGGCACAACTGAATTCAAATGGAAATATGCAACGCAAACCAAAAGGTCAGTTCTAATTCTCGGGCAAATTAAATACCCGCTCATGCTTTTCCTCCAACTTGATCTAAGGTTTTCAGACAAAGAAACCACACAAATAAGAAGAACCGAGCAGTTTAGCCTCAACTGAGTCATTTTTGTTGCAACATACATATCACATGAAATAGGGATGATAGATGATGTGGGAAAAGAAAATGTATATTTAATTAACACGTTTTAATTAACACGAACATAATAAGAAAACAAATTGGTTAACTGAGAACCAAACTGAACCAGTTCTCCAATTCAAGTTTCCTCCTTGCAAATCCTGTTCAGGCATAGGAACCCTAAAAAATATACAGGTCGTTTCCACTCTTTGCATAAATTGAGGCTGAAGTAACGCACGATGATTGCTTTGAACTCCCCATCTAATGAGCTGCCAGTGCTCCTAAAAAAATCTCTAAAAATCCTCTCCTAATAGGGGAAAATAAAACACTACAAAGGAGTTAAAAGAAGTTCTTAAGGCAAAATTTGGTCAAATTAAACCCTGGAACGTCTGAATTGTCTAAGAACTAAGTCAACCAAGCTTGATTTGTACATTGACTTCATTTCGGGTTCTTAAACAGCCTTAATTAAAGAAGTGCAAGAGCAAGAGTCACACAGGCGATATTTGAAGTTAAAAGATGCACAAAGCTAAAAATTAGAACTTCTCATACGACAACAGTAATTCTCAAGAATCAGCAACACGGAGATCAACCATTAGCATCTCTGATTGTTCACGAACGAACCCACATTTTAGAAAATCCGGGAGAACTTCAAAGAATTTCTTTGATAGGCAAAACTTCAATCGAGAAACTACCGCGCACTCCTAACGGTCCGAATTTTCACAGAATCTTCACTCCAGCAATCAACATTCCAACAAAACAAACACCACACGCGCATCCCCATCACCGCCTTCGCATTTCACACAGCGCACGCGCGCGAGCGGGCGGGCGAGCGAGCGGAACGGGGCAGTTACCTCCATGAGCGTGAGCAGCAGCCTCCGGGCGGCGTCCCTCACGGGCTGCTTGCCGTCCCCGAGGCGCTCGACGACGGCGGGGACGAGCGCGCTCAGGTGCAGCTTCAGGTGCTCGCCGGAGAGGACGGCGGCGGAGGCCAGGGCCTGGAGGGAGCCCTCGCATACCCGGAAGTTGCCGTCCCCGAGGAGATCCAGGCAGCAGCCGACGAGCGACGCCGTCTCCGGGGCGGAGAGGCTCTTCCGGGAGGCCTCGAGGAGCTGGTACAGCCGCTCCACGGCGGCCAGCCGCTCCTTCGGGTCCTTGGCGCGCGCGAGCTCCATGGCCTCCTCCATCTCGGCCGGTCGGGCGGGGAGGGCGGCGAGGAGGCGGGGCGCGGGGCGGGGCGAGGAGAGAGAAAGCGGATCGAGCGGCGGAGATTGTTGGCTCGGAGCGGAGCGGAGGTCTCCGATGTAGAGAGAGAGAGAGAGAAGTTGAGATGGCGGTGAGCGTTGCAGTGAAGGAGGAAGGAGGAAGAGGAAAAAAAAAGTAGTTTTTTTCTGAGTGACGCTGACGCTCAACTTTGAAGCGACAGTGACTACTGTGTGTTGTGTCTCTGTGTGTATGAGAGAGAGGGGAGGCGCGGATGAAATTGCCACCCGAAATTGGAGTTATTTACGAAACGTACCGCGGCGGGGACCCCGTCGGTCGCGGTCAAGTCGGGTCCAGGACGGACCTCGTCGCGCTCGGGGTTCGTCACGTGCGGCGTGAGGTGGGCCCGGGCGACCCGACCGACTACGACGTGGGACGGTACTGCGGGGGGAGCTGGGCGAATAGGGGGAGATCAAGATCTACCCCACGCACACGGAGCACCACATTGGCCAAAGAGCACGTAAGCATAACATATACTTTGCAAGCAAATTATACCCGCTCTACGTTGACGAAAAGAGATGCGGTTTCGCAGAGATTTCATTATGAGTTTCGAATGATGCGTGCCCGCCGAATTCGAGTCAATTTAAACGAAAAATACAGTCCCGCGAATCACAAGTTGCTATTTATTCATAATTTATTTCTATTTTCAACCCGTCAAAATTCGAGCTACAAGCTAACTTTATGATTACGTCAATTTGCACCCAAAAAAACTACCGCGAATCACAAGTCGTTATCTATTCCCAATTTACCCCTAATTTCCTTTGGACGGTTTTTAAGTTAAAGAAATGAATTGAAATACAGAAGGTGAGTGATTGCATTGTACCATATGAGGTGAAAAATAATAAAAAAAACATGGGGTCTTCGTGTCCATGAGAGTGGGCTTCCAATCATCCAATGCAAGAGAAACTGGGATGTTAAAAAATAAAATGTCGCATGTATAGAAGCATTAGGCAAGAGATGAGGGGAAATTGCCTCGACAAAGATGGACAGTCATCTCAAATTTTTTTCCAATTTTTTGCGAGGTTGCAAAGGGACAATAGAGGAGGGGTTGACATTGATAAGAATGCACCTAATCGACGTCGCTGTCTGAATCCCAACCGAGAAAAGGAACGAGTTCGCTTTGGAATGGAGTTAAATGGACGGAAGAAGAAAAAATTGGCGCATTGAGACCTAATAATCATGGCGACAAACATGCGGCACCAGACAATAATAACTAAAGTGGTTAGTTCACGGGTCACTTGCACGAATCGTGTGTTTATGTGATGGATTAGGAGAGGATAAGGCTCGAACGAGGCGATGATTTGCTGGAGAATAGAAACAAGGGGGAGGCCCTTAGCTTCACGACAAAGCCACCTTAAGTTCTTAACTACTGCTGCTTTTGGACACAAGCTCAAAAGGAAAGGAGAAAAAGGGGAGCGAGAGTTGTGGTCGCTTTCGCTTTCGCTTCATCATGGTGGGCTTTGCTATTCTGACGTTTAACGATTTATTTTCTTCCTTCTTTTTTTTTTAAATTTATGAATTGCATAAAGAAAGGAAGAGATCGATCTTTACAGGTTGGCTGATTAACGAAAAAAAAAAGAAAAAGAAGAAATTGAGGGTTGGCCAATTGTAAAACCTTTGTTAGGAGCAGAGAGAGATTCCTGCTAGGCCAGACAATTCTCGATCAAGAGATCTCACAGAATTAGGGCAATTGGACGAAGTTTTCATATAGGCGCCTACTTAGATCCCTGAGTTAGAAGTGCCAAAGAAACTCCAACAGCAGATAGTCATAAGCTAAGATAGTCCAGCTACAGCTCACAGTCTGAAGGAGAAACATGTACGCTGGTGAGATTGTACGTGCACATCGGCTAATCATACTCCATAAGCGAAGAAAAAATTGCCCGAATCTTGTATTGGCCATAAAAACCCAGTGCCCCTTAAGTTCGAAAGGCTCTGTACAGCCCTAAACGACAATGCCACTTGAGATGGCTGGTGACCTCCCAGTCTATGAAGACCAAATGTAGTCTGATGCTCTCAACTGCAATCAAGAGTACCTGAAAGGTAAGGCAGAGACATATGGATAGCAGGTAGAATCACAAGCAAAAGCTGAGTATCGAAATTAATCATACACGCATGGAGTTCCTTACCCAATTGTCACATTTGGCAGGGCACGTGTGACGAGAAGAGGTTCTATCTTCAAGCCCAAAGTGTGTGGAATCAGAAGATTTTGCACATTCCGAATGCCCCAAGACAGTGTCAAGGATCATCATCATAAGGGGCGTCTGAGGTTGGTGACGATTCAAAAACTATACGAAGTCTTCCATCCCGTTGAAGATCAACAAGCATGCTTGCATCATTGGCAAGTTTGTCCAAATTATTACCTCTCAAGTCCAAGAGCCCAAGATTACCTATGTCGCAAGTGTATGGTGAAGTCATCGTATCACCACATATGAACAGACATTAGATTAAAGATAATACATAACACAATTTGAATAAGACAGGGTATAAGGCATAATTTAGTATGTGATTGCTAGAACTTATAGTTCACTAAAGTTTGAAAAATTCTGAGTACCTCATCTCTACAAGATTTCCATCTAAGATTACTTCAGCATTCAAAGTCACCAGAAAAGGGAAGGATGTGAAACACTTCATAACAATAAGTACACCCATTAAATATACACTAATTAAATGAAAACCGCAACATTAGCCAAAGGAAGATTGAACCAACTCAAGAATTTATAAGTTATTACTAGAACAAAGTACCTTTCGCAACTTTCAATGCTGAGCATATGACAGTGAGGGACTCTGGAGGCATAAGATTATACGCAGCGTTGACTGCAATGAGCTGCGGCGCGCATTCGATAAGCTTTGACAAAAATTTGGCAGATTCAATCCCACCGCGATTTTTACTATACCAAGCAAATTAAATGACTTATCTTAATCATAGTGAATGACAAATAAGAAAGGCTTAATGGAAAACCCATGCTCAATGTTAACCTTATATCAATTTTGACAAGCTTCAAAGATTCACATGATACTTTCTGTAACTCTTGAAAGCCAGAAGAATCCAATCCAACACCACTTATATTAAGTACTGGAATTGCTGTGCCCAATAACTTTAGCAAGGCTTCTGCTACATGGCTAAACAGACATAAGACCAAATTTAATAAACCAGACAAAAATAAGCTTCAGGAGTTAAAGAGTAATTATAAGGCTAGAGAAGTACCTGCCAAGCCTATTATCTGAGATAGAGAGCGAACCAAGTGTTTTATCTAAGGTGGATAGGGTACTTAAGAATTCGATAACTCCGTCGGATGAAAGCTCGCAGTTTTCCAGACTTAAGTCAGCCAAGAAAAAGCCTTTTCCAGATGCCTCAACCAAAAAGGGAATTAGATGTCTGCAGAGGAAAATACTATCAAAGATGAATAACAAGCCATGCCCCCAACTGTGAAGATGTAAAACTTGTACTGACCTTAGTCCATCATCCCCAATGGGATTCTCACTTAAATCTAGTGTTCGCAAGGCAGGCATGTGAGCAAGAGCATGTCTAAGATTGTCTGCATCTTCTCTGTGAAGATTATTTCCCCTGAACGCAATGATAGCAAAATTACAAGAACTACAATAAAAGTACGGTGTCCAGGATTTTATCACTTCCACCCCTACTAAATCCAAGCCCAAGAAGGATAATAAGAGAAAGGGGTACAGATTGTTTATCTAAAACCATTAATTCTGCATATGGTCTCCACAACTCACCATATGTTGTATGTTACGTAAACAACTAGTGTACCACGAAAAGGGGGTCATACCTCAGATTGAGTATACACAATGACGCCAATGATTTGCTAGCTCCGATAGATGAGATCGCGCTCCCTTTATATTTCCAGGTGAAACTAGAAAGCCATCCTGCTATCTGCAAGTAAAGTACATTTGATCTCGAGTTAGTTTTTTCCTTGAGAAACAAAAAAGATGGAAAGAAAAATTTGCGTATTATGCACCTCATTATCAGAGAGATCAAGGATGGATAGGTCAGACGAAGCATCAAGAAGTGTAGTAAATACCAACCCAGCGAAGTGTCTATCCAGGTGGGCGTCACAAAATCTCAGTGAATACAAGTGCCTGACAACAAAAGTTTCAAAAGCAAAATCAGGAATCAAGGGTTAGAATTCACTGGGTAATACAATCACCAAGCATCTGACAGAGCAGTATATGCCTCCTATATTCTGAAATACTGAAGTAGCTCTCTTCCCCAGATACATAGACGGCCATATCAACTGGAGAACATGAATTTCATGGAAAAAGGCGCACAAGGTCCCGTAGTACAAGGACTAAGAAAGCCAACTTCTTTAAGGGTCCATCTTGGTTGACTTTTACTTTTTGCTTAAATTAAATATTGTAGCTCACGTAATTTGACTTTGCTCAAACCCTAAACACTTGAAACTTTCACAGCATACAGATATTGACACGTAGATTCACATATGATTTTTTTCAAAATTAATTTTAAATTCAACTAATACTTTAAATTTTGGCAGGAACTTTTTGCTTTTGCTGGATCTTAAACAAATAAGCCATTAAGTTTTTAAGCTAATACACTCAACTCACTGTAGAACACGTAATCCAGTCATTTGCTCATTGTCACGCTATAAAAGGACGAAATAAAAAGTAGAAATTGATCACAACATTTGCAAGATGCAAATATTACTGTACCAATGATGCCCGTCTCTTCTGAACAACACATAACACAAACTCCATATACGTAGGTTCTTAATATTGGATTTCAGGCACTTAGTAAATAGTTCTTAAATATTATGCGGTGAAAATCATGCTGCATGCAGTTGTTCTACATCCACAGTGAATTCTCTCGTATTACTTGTACTATATGGGTTCATAACTTCTTGGGGATTCTTTAAATATTTACTTTATAGCACAAAATAAAATAACACAACAGAGTCCATAACGTAAAGTTTTCAATTGAAGAGTGAGACTAAGCAAGATAATGTGCAATCAGAAGTTGGTTATAGCACAAAACAAAGATTACCTTCCACATGAAAGAAATGACGAGAATTCAGAAGGAAAGACCAAATTGCTGTCGAGAAAGCTTGATGCTTGAACCGAGAATTGCACTATTCCATGAGATTGCATTCCCTTAACATGAAGCGAAGCACATATTGAACTCACTGAAGTTGAAGGAAGTTTGCAGTGAATAAATTCAAGGGATGTCAATGTTTCAGAGTTCTGGAGCAGAAGTTGGCATAAACCACGAACCTGTAGAATCGTGTTTTGTAAGCTTTCACATCTAAAATAGAAGGGTGTGCAGAATGCTTGGTTGATATTTTGTCCACGACAAGAAGCGAATTGAAAGTACTAATATCATAACCAACATTCATTCATAGCTAGAAAATTCACTAAAATGTACCTACTTTGGTTAATATGGAATTGATCATACATAATTAAAGTAAGAGAAATGCTCTTAGGACGTGACAACTATGAGTTAGAAAAGCATGAAACCCTCAGGGAAAAAATAACCCCACTGTTCAAACAACAAAAAAAAAAAGCAAGAATTTCAGCTCGAGGGACAAATATCCATGAGCTTATACTCTTAGGACAAAAACAACCTCACTTTTCAATTGAACAAAAAAAGCATCTGAGGTGGCTAATTGAACTTCACGAGTTGCTCAAACTCCACAAATTAGCTGAAAATAGATGATATGAAATCCTATTTTGCGAACTCAATTTGGGGAAAAGTCTTAGGCATCCAATTTGTGAACTCGAATTGGAGATAAAATCATTTGTCTCTTAAGAATAAATCAAAACCCTGCTCAAACTACATCCAATTTGTTTGAAAATACAGGTGTCACTTTGCTCAGTTGACGTGTCTATTGTACACATCACAGCCGTTAGCCACGCAGATGCAGCATTAGCCTTTTTTTCCAGAAAAGGTAAAAATGGATATTTTTGTCCCTTTAGTAAAAGTTTGTGTTTCTTTGAGATTGTTCCAAAAGTGAGGTTATTTTTGTCCTGAGGATATAAGTTCATGGACATTTTTGTCCATCAAGCAAAAGTTTGTGCTTTTCTTTGGGTTGTTTGAAAAACGGGGTTTTTTTTGTCCTGAGGGTATTACTTCGTGCTTTTTTCTGGCATTTGGCCAAAGACGAGTTATCCAAGTATTTTATACATGACTTTGAACATCACCTCACATGCACTACCTCTATTGAAGCACAGCTACCCCATGTTCATGTCAATCCGGTGTCTTTGTTTGCAATCAGTTGCTAAGAAGTGCAAGTGAACCTTATGCCATCTATACTTACTGTACAGCTTCACACTTGGTTTGACCCCAATGGCCAGTGCCCAGGACTCTCTCCTATTGAACAGGGATTACAGGTAACAAAAGGAAGCACTTTTGGCAGAAAGCGCAGATCTAGACTACCTCTTCCTGGCAATGTCTCAGTAGAATCTTCTCAGTATTTTATGACCATCACAATTAATATCATCAATAGTCTTTGACTCATGCTCTTCTCTGACAAGAAGTAAATATCACTGAAGAAAACAGTGGATTGTGCAAAAAAAATGTACGGCCACCTAATCAAAGTAGGCTAGATCTATCATGCCATGGGTTGCAGCAGAGTTGAAATGTTCCATCTTCAGTAATACAGGCTTACTTGTGCAGCTGCTTGAGTGAGTGAAGAGATGGTCAGTCTAGAAGCAGATAAATGCAAAAGGCATCATCATTTCCAGAATGGGTTTTTTTGGCTTTAGCCATGACTTGTGACTTCTAGCTTTAGCAATGGCTTTTGTTAAAATTAGTGATTGGCAAATATAACCCTTGCATTTGCTGACTTTATGGCTTTCACACTACAGCAAAAGAAACAATAAAAGTTCAGATCAACCAGTGTCATACAATGATATGTCATACTTTTTTGTTGACTCATATTGTCCAAGAAATATTTGGATTAAAAGTCCAGAGTAGAAACTAGGGGCAAAATCCTCCCCGAATACCCCCTTATTAAGCAATCTAACCGAAACTGAAAGCATAAAAGAGGAACCCCAAAAATTTAAGTCTGAAAAGTATCGTGATGTTGTTTGCATATGACTAGTTCAACATGCAACATTCACAGTATCCCCTTGGCTTACTTCAAAATCATCAGCCAAAGAGCTGCAAAAAGGCTTATCCTGCATGCCTGCCTTGCACTCTACCTTCTACTTTAAATATTAAATTGTCTCCCATTGCCAGTTCTTCTTAGAAGGATTTCTAAGAGAATCATGTGGACAGGTCCAGTCCATGGGTATGTCCACCTTTAGTCATTGTGGGGGGGGGGTGTTGGAGTTGTGGTGGGGTGGGTTTGGGGGGAAGGAAGAGGAAAGGGTAACTTACATGCTCCTTCGTTCTGATCCACTGAAGTACCAAGCTTTCCAATCTAGAATTCTTCAACAAATGCTGAAAAAAAGAAATACTGAAGTTAGACTAACCATTTTTAACTCTTTGGCCAACAGACCACCATTTACTGACTCACCCAAGATGCTTACTGCTTTGCCATTCAAAAGTTTTCAGGCCAACAAAAAATCATTTTGGATTCGCACACGTTCTGGAGGTTAAAAAGATAGAACATGCATAGAGCAATTTTTTATCTGCTCAGGCCACATTAAAAAGAGACCAAACATAACATTAACAATAAAAGGTTATCTAGCTACTCTGCATTGAAATTAGTTAGTTGAGGTACACGCAATATGATATTTATGCTAAATTTCATGTTCAGGTGCTGGAATTTATTCTCTTCAATATGCTTCACAGATCTAGCTACACAAAATGACAGATTTTCAAAGTGATAAACATAACAAAACAATAACATTTTAGAGTATCTTACACAAGTTTCTTCAACGCATAGCACATTTTGAAGTCTCAGATATCTGCAGAACAACAAAACAATAAAACAGAAACACAGTTGCTCACTTCCACTGGAAAACAGTTTCATTATAGATTTACAGACTCTGAATGAGAAGTAGGCAGTTACATAAAAAAGGGGGTATTATCGTATCAACACAAATTTATAGAAAATTACCTAACGTAGTGTCCAAAGCGTTCGCAATGCTGATAAAGTTTTGAGTACTCGGACGTTGAAGCATCAGCTTGCCCCTCGTACCCGAGAAATTTCAACATAGCATCTGTGAAGAACAAAGATATCATATTGCAGAAAATAAATACCGCTGAGAAAAAAGAATTTTATGGATGGCCAATAATTATCATTGTGAATAAAGTATCAAAGCCTGTCTTAGACTCTCGTTCTCACTTTCAAAGCTTCATCTTTGACAAAAAAATATATATTTGAGACATACAAAGGACCTCAGGAAATCTACCTGAAATTCTTATTTCGCCTAGTTTTCCATCAAAGGACGGGAGCAATGCAACCTCCGCTGCTTCATCTATGCAACTGATTTCCAACAAGAAGAACAACAGAATCAAAACGATGATGAAAGATAAATATCACCCGATGTCTAAATTTAAAACTACTCATCGCACTTCCGCAAGTGCATCTCCCAGTATGCCTGTTGCCAATCAGCTGGTTGCACCTGGTGAACGAGCTCCGCCCAGCGCCGTCTAAACAATGACCTCCACGCATCGTCGAAGCTCCCATTCCTATCGCAATAAACTCGTATTCAATAGCTTCTCTCGAACAATGACTCGTCCAATAGGATGCTCTCTAATAAAACTCAAATTAAGGCACGACAAACTCTCACGGACCTCGCACGTTTTCTACCATTCGTGAAGCAATCATCCGCGTCGTAATCGTCCCGTTTCCATTTCGGCCTGCTCAAAAGAAAATTTCGAGCTAACTTGTCATAAAGACGGTCGGTCGACAAGGAAAAACACGATTGGTAAGAAAGACACGAC
Source organism: Syzygium malaccense (assembly GCA_031216405.1). NCBI lineage: Eukaryota > Viridiplantae > Streptophyta > Magnoliopsida > Myrtales > Myrtaceae > Syzygium > Syzygium malaccense. Next base: position 16,036,359 of record CM062260.1, on the reverse strand, counting down.
AAAATTAACAGATTTCCTACTCAACACCACGGTAGCTAGTCTCCTCAATTCGCGAAAATGCGCAATCCGCCATCACACACGCACACACAGAGTCAGATGCACGCATCGCAAAACGAAATTGACTCTAATGGAATGATTTCATAGCAAACAGGACGAGTCCCACTCACATCTCGTTCTGCAGCTTCTGCAAGCTCAGCGGCGGCAAGCGAGCCACCAGGGTGTCGAACAGATGCGCCGGGAGCTCGTAGACGTGCGGAAGGAGATCGTCCCCTGAGATTTTCGCCGGCGAAACAGCAGAATCAGAGCGAGGAAACATCTCCCTCCGTGTCAGCGACAGGCAGAGGCAGAGGCTGCGGTTGCCGAACCGCGAGGGAGGAATACTACTACCTCGAAGGAGCTCGTTCTCGACGGCTTCCAGGGAGAGAGAGACGAGCGACGGAGCTGACCTCATGATCGGCGGCGGCTTCCGGCGCGGAGGAGGCGGAGACCGATTGGCGGGAGGAGGAGGAGGAGGCGGAGCGAGGAAGGCGAGCGAGATTGGCTGCTCGAGCTCGAGGGAAACGTCTGCTTCGATGAATTTACGCGCCCGACTTTGTTTTCTTTTGGGCAATGTCACAAATAGTCATAAAATTTTGATTTAACGTGCAACGTAATATTTAAATTTTTAATTTATTCAATATAATTTTTAAATTTTAAATATTTATATATATTTAATCTAATCAATAAATTATATAAAAATATTTAATGTCGTATTTCTATTAATTCAAGATCAGGAATAATATTGAACATCTTCATATAATTCAAGAACGAAATTGAACACATATCAAAAATTCAAAAATTACATTAAACAGATTAAAAGTTTATGGGCCATATTGTATATTAGATAAAAGTTCAAAAATCACATTACACATTGAGCCAAAACTCAGAAATCATTTGTGTCATTTTTCTTTTTTCTTTTTGGGACAGCGTCAAAGATACTAGAGCAACTCTTGCTCAAATTAATTTGATCTTAATAAATTTTATTATTTGGTAACATCTTGAATTTTTTTAATTCATGTTGACCAATATGATATATTCTCTTTGAGTTAAAATCAATTTACTCCGTCCGGTCAACGCGGTCTGTTGACTCGTGATGGGAAATTAAATCCAATTTAGTCTTGGCATTGCCAATGTTACCATTAGCCACCGTGGGTCTACGGCCCAGCCGATGAAGGAGTGGGCCTTGCAGGTGTTTGCCGACGGCTTGCAACCCTTGCTGGCAACTAGCGATACCGCGCGAGGGTCGTGTCCATGTCTCGCTCGACCTCTCTGTCGCGTGCGGTGCACTTCCTCCATCGTTGATGTGGGTGGCATTCACAAGCAACGGAGGTGAGCATTCGGCTGCCGGTGAGGGCCTTGCCACCATTGCCCGAGCCGAACAAGGGTCGGGCCACCCTCACCCATGGCTGGCAACGACACCGTCACCATTTGTTTGCTGGAGCAAGCACAGGATGGTTTTTCCTTTATTTTAAATTCCAATCTTTCATATTTTTAGAAACCTCAACTTTATCTTCTCTAATATTTCTTTCAAATTTGTAAAAGGGACGGTTGGCGGTGGGTAGCTGCCACGTAAGTACTTAATGGCTATTTAATTGCCACATCAGCATTTCCATCCAATTTTTTTGGTCAAAATCCCTACCAATTAACAAGAGTCGTGTATAATTGTTAGTAGGAATTTTCTGATCAATAATTCCCAAATTAAGAAAAGAGAATCACACTCAGCGAATTGCTCAAATTAAATGGGTAAAATAGTTACAATCAAGGAGCAATTAAATTCGAAAGGGGTTGGGGAAGTAGTAGTAGACAACGTATCGGTGATAAGATCGAGATAGCGCTATCGACTAGTGATGTGATAGTCATCAATAATTACATAATGTAGGTATCAACGATGGTGAAATTCATTGATGGCTACGAACAATGTTTATCGATGATCATGAAATACAGTTATCGATGTGCAGTGGTGTTTGGTCGACAAACATCTCGTTTTGATAACAAGACCTATATATAGCCTGTCATGATAAAATTGGCTAAGTGTTGGATACACGGAGAAGGAGAAAGTAGGCAAAGTAAAGATACCGATTGACGGTGAAGTCCAGTGGAAATGAAATTGTAACCGCATTTAAAATATTAGTTGCTGATGAGCGATTATGTTTAGTAGATTACAAAAGGCAGTGTGTAATTGTAAAGAGAACAGTCATCATGAACGAATTTCTTATTTACTTTTTCAATTTATCAACTTTAATTCCTTGTAAATTCCTTTCCTTCCATTTACCGTCTTAAATTCTTGCTATGCCCATTGAAATCCTGTACAAAATCACCACTGCGTTCCATAAAAAACCAAAAAAAGATCAACCTTCTAGTGAAAGGTTTTTCACTATTTGGGACAACTCCCAATTTCAAGTGAAACGATAGTATATATAGAAATATATGCTTCCAAAGATGAAGGAAAACAATAATCACTCATTAGAAAAGAGAGACTAATTTAGTACAACACAAAAGTCTGAACCACAGCAAATCATGTTACGCTTGACATGTGGTAAGTGCATAGTCTAATACGAAGACACTTGGGAGTCGGAGACTGATTGCTTGCTCCGAAATAAGTAATGCTGCTACACGGGAGACTTCAATTGATCAGACCTTGGAGTCCAAGGCCATGATGGTGCTCAGGTTCATCGGGCTCATGTAGTCGGTCGAGCCGGTCAGGATCTGTTGGGCGATGATCCGGTTCGCGCGCTCGGTCGGGTGGAACGGGTCCCAGAATGCGTACACGCTCCGGTCGGGACACAAGTTCGAGAGGGAGGTACATAGTCCCAGCCCGTTGTAAGCCCCTTGTCCACAGCACGCCACTTTGGATGTAATAAAGCCTGTGATCCGAAATTGGAAATCAGGATAGGCAAATGAGTAATGCAAGCAGCACTGGACCAAGCCGCGAACTGGTTAAGGAGCCAAAAAGGGAGCATAAAACGGAGGCAAACCAAATTGTTGGGGGTTGTTGATGAAGTCCATGTTCATCTGGAACGCGTTAGCGGCGATGAAGACGTCGGATCCGATCTCCTGGTTCAGTCCTTGGAGCATCTGGACGAGCGCCGGGTTGAATAAGCTGGCGGCTCGTTGGGGCTCCGGTGCGCACTCCCCGTTCCGGCTTCCTTGCGAGGCTAACTCGGCCGGCACGCAGCCCAACGGCCCGGTCCCCGTCACCAGCACTCGGCGGGCTCCCAAGTCGTACAGTCTCTGCAGATAGTGTCACATTAAGCACAAATTTGTCATCTCCTACTACGACTTGGCCAAGAAATTTGGTCAAGGGGTGATTGTTAAATCCTTGAAGAGGATGAAGGGAGGATTTAATAAATTATTTAGGTAATTCACCCGGAGGATATTTCTGTACTCGGAGATGAGGTAGTCGGAGAAGGCTTCGATGGAGAACTGGCGCCGCCTCGGGGTGATGGGCGTGAGGAAGTAGTTGTTGACGAAGTCGTTGCCGCCGAGGGTCATCAGCACCAGCGCCTCGTTCACCAGCTGCTGCGCCGGCTCTGCTCCGATCAGCGCGCTCAGCCTCGCTTGGTACACTTGGAAGTTCGCAAATTGCTGGAACATCCTTATTATGGTAAGCTGCACAATGATAAGAAATCAACAGAAGAACATCACAGCTTAAAATTTCAATCAGCATTGACACATTTTGAACTGGAATGTACGTATTCTCACGCCCTTAATGGCATTACATGCTCGACATATACACTTAGGATACGATTGCATGGTAATAAATCTACGTAATTGAGTCATAATGTTCTTTTAGCCATTAAAAGTTAGATTAATTTCTTTGATTTCACTTTTCCAAATGGATTAGTTGCGCGCGGGCATCAACATCTGAAAGTAAAGCTTGTTGACCACCATGTCCCTTTCAACACGAGCCATTATCATTTTATTTTTACTGCATTACTATAAGTTTCATAGTTTGGCTGTCCATATACGTTAGAAACCCTAACAGATGTCGACACTTTATGTTCCATTTTCAGATCTCCATTTTAATGGAGGTCTACCTGCTTCTTCTTGTGGGGCCTGCTTCATTAATTGGTCATGCTAAAAAAAAAAGGCAGAGAGAGAAGAGAAACAGAGAATAAGAACTTATAGGTGAAACATCACATGACCAAGATCTTTCGCTGTTTAGGGGATCGAAGAACCATACAAACTGAACGCCGGTGTCGTTGAGGATCCCGACCCCGGCGGACGCGAAGTTGGCGCCAATGAGTAGCTTCTCTCCAGTGAGCTCTGGGTTCAAGTATGGCAGCGTCGGCTCTGAACCGATACTCTCACCTAGATATACATCCCATTTGTTTACATGACAAGTGCTAAAACAATAAGCAGAATAATTACTTGGGAATAATGTCATTATGGAGCAAGAAAATCTGATCATTTGAGCTTCTTTTGTAAACTGACTTCACAAGTTACTCTTTGATTATTCTTATCAAACCAATTGTCACATAGTCACATTCTTCTCAGTGACCGCATACAAGAACCTTCAGCAAATCTCTTTAAGCTTCTTTTATCAAGTGACGATAACGACTTCTCATTGACCATCCAAATCTTACAAACAAGTCACTTTGTTTAGTGATCCTAATTAATAAACTTGAAGCCCATATTTCATCTGCAGTATATAATTCTTCACTCGGCATATGTTACTGTCAAATTGTTAAGCATGCATATCCTTGCTCTAGAAAAAAGAAGAGGCAAAACCCTACCCTACATAAATTTAGGAGCACGAAGTCATAATCACGAAGTAGAGGGAATTGACATACTGATAATGTCGGGTAAGTTGAGGCCGTTGGAGAAGCGGCCGGTTGGCCGGTGGGACGGATAATCAATGCCATACGGGGGGGAGTCGGCGCGCGCGATGGTGACCAAGTAGTTGTTGTTGCCGCTGTCGACGAGAGAGTCCCCGAACACAAAGAAAGCTCGAGCCGCTTCCGCTCGCGGTGGTGGTGCTACTATGCTGAGGGATAGTATGACCCAGGAAGCAATCACTGAACTAAGCCGAGGGCTAGACATGATGGAGGGAGGGGACTTACTCTCTCTCTCTCTCTCTCTCTCTCTCTCTCTCTCTCTCTGGTGTGTGTGTGAAAAGGAGAGCGTGCGTGGTGTTTTATAGAGGGTTTTTCTGATTATGGAGGATCCATCTTATCATCATGCGAGATATAAGCTCAGTTCGTGACTTCCTATTCTGGTTTTTCTATTTTGGGAGGCTTCTTGTTCTTTGACCATTTCATATGTACTAGAAATTGCAAAGATCCGCAACCGTTAATGGCGGGAGAGCGGGTCTCTCTAAAGGCAGAATTAAAAATTAGGGCACACTAGTTTTCAAATTAGAATATAGTAGTTATCATTGACGACCTACCACGAAATCACGCATAATTATCCCGCTTTGCATTAAAAACACATACGCAATCACTATGATTAAAAGGCAACAAAATCTTTTTTTCTTTAATTTTGGTTCTCTTTATTTCGTAGAAATATGTATTTTCTTGGTCGAACCGAGCACTGTGCAAATTGCACATCACCGTAACTAAACGTTTAGTCCGCATATAGTATGAAAATTATTATTAAGTCCACTGTTGATGTACGAAATAATTGCATCAGCGATGGTTTGCCCTTTATCTACGTGTAAGTGATCTTGAATTGGATTCAAACTTCGCCGGATATTTCATTTTTATGTGTTACGGGAACTCAAATTCATAATAAATTTACTACGGATGTTATATATACACACACATATTTCGAGTTGACATGCTTGGATGATTTCGTTCATTCAAACAGTAATTAAATAAAAATAAATAAAATAAACTTGTTGATTTAACTCGATTCACGAAATATGATAAAAGGATCACACTTTGCTAAGTAACCTCATAGGCTGCAAATATATAATGTACATTTAACAAGGCTCATAGGCTGAAAGCGCAAAAATCTTGGAATAAACAAAGTACGAAGCGTACTTAAAGCGCGTCACCTCTGGTCCCCGCAATCCTTTGGGCTGTCATATAGCTGGGATCAACACACAATCAAACACCAATATCTCTCCCCATAATTATATGGTAGGACCATAGGCAAGTGATTTATTGTTTTGCAGGACACGGCACAGCATTGCCTCCCTGTTAGCAACCGAGCGAACCCCAAACTAGACAACATGCTTCACCGGAGGATATTCCCCTCTCCAGATCACGAGCGGAGGAAAATGCCGACTTTTTCTAACTCCGGCGGGAGACTTACGGTGCCGACGTCGCGTTACATTTCAATTTCAATTTTCATTCATTGGATTGATGCCATCTTTTATGATGCCATTCTGCTTTTGGGTCCAGATGATTTGAGCTAAAAAACTTACACACTAAAATGTGGTCAGAGTAACCAAAATGGAAGATGCATGTGAGAAGCCAATACAAGAAAATTATTGAGCCGTGAAACCCTAGTCTCCGACTTTCCTAACTATTCATTATATTTGAAGAATCGTATCAGAGAGGTAGGGTGCGACCGTTTGCTTCCTGCTGCCTTGGAAGTGACGAAACAATCAAAATAAACTTTCATCTTTTGGCTCAATAATGGAGGAGTTGACTCGTTCAACTGCGACCAGCTCCTGAGATGGGGATAAGAACACACAACAGTGAATGGGACAAGCAGTTATTGAAGATGGCCCAAGATCTCCACCTAAAAGTGCCCAAAAGGGCACAGCCTGCAATAAATGGAGATGACTCGTGAAAATTTCCCTCCTCGAAATTCCATGCATGATGATTTCAAGGTCTCAGTTTCATGTGCGGTCCACACCTTCGCGGGTTTGTAGGCATGTTAGAGTATCTGGGCACAACTTCATGCTCGTAGCATCGAATTCTTGGAGGGAAGAGGGGGATGGTTGTGTTGATCGAATTTGAAATATATGTGAAAGTAATTTGGTCACTATAAGGCAATATCATTACGGTGAAACATTTTAAATCGCGTGTCCTGTTAAGGAAATATACGCTAATATCGATCAAGTTTCGAATGAACTAACTTGATATGTATACTAAAACGCTGGCGTAAAAAATGTCACTTTGATATGATATTGTAAAATTGCATAAGGTGACATGTATACACATGATATCATAATCATTTAGGCAAGAGAAGCCACGGAAGGATTGGAGAAACCGCATGAAGAGACTAATGTCTACTGCTTGTCAACGTTCTAACGTGTGCAGGTGTCGTCACGGTAAAATGGGGGCTTGCAAAGTTATCTCAGCAGTTGACATGTCCTCATCACCGTAAATTTAGGCAACTGGGTTTCGAAAAATAGTAACGAGAACGAAAATAACAGTGCACACATGAACAAAACACAATAACTACAAAGAGATATACTGAGCAACTAATTTTACAGATTATTTATGGTTCTGACATTACTGCATCGAGATTTTTCTCAGATCATGCCTGCATTTACCATTTAATCATCAACCTCTTATTAAAGACGATACACCTACCGGTAGTACACGTACATCTATACTCATATATGTATTTCGTTTGCTTTCTGGTTCGTGTAATATAAACATCTACTAATATACTGATGATCATGTCCGTGCACCATGATCTGTATAATTCCCCCAGGGGCTTTAATCCATCATTGGTGCGTTCACACGGGCAAATAACCCACCGACAAAAACCCTAAACACGAAAGAAAACCCTCACAACGTAGACCAACTGCTACTTTTTCTTTTTGGAGGGAGAGAGGGTGAGGGAGAGAGAGGTCAGAGAGTTCAAATTTGCTGTTTTCTTCACCTTTCTTAAAGCAAGAAACTAGCACAAGTCCTTATCATGATCGAGACTGTCAGGGCGAAACAATTAGCAAGTCACTATTCCAAAATGTCACTTCCAGGTCGCTCCATGATATGGACCTCTCTCAAATTAAATGAAACCACCAAACTTCCTTCCTCTTTGTTCTTTAGCCGCTGGATCTCTTAGGGCCCCTCTAAATTCTTAGTCATATGCTATAAAATCATTGGTCTAACAATTTGTATAACAGTTCGTATGACATGGTAGTTAAGAATTAGAATATTGACACTCCTCAATATTCTCGTGTTATTTTTGTTATTCTGCTTGTTTTCATGTTCTACTGATTATCCTGTTAAAATAATTATGTTCAGAACCCTTCTTGCGCACGTAAGATTGACTTACGAACTAGGGAAAGTGTTAAGTCGTTCATTATAAATACATTGTTGGTCCGTTTCCTCATAGTTTAAATCTTGCGAAGAACGATTGGTCCAACAATACAAAATAACACGCTAGCTAGGGAGCTAGGTGATCTCCATTTATTAGGGAGGCTTGGTGATATGATACTAGAGTGAAGGTGCATGTGGCAAGACTTAAATGAGAAAGCTAGAACTACTTTTTTTTCAGAAAATGAAAGTGTGATGTATCTGCATCTTTCATCATTTGTTTATTTAGTGGATTAGTTAGTACCCTTCGAGAATAAAACATGCAGGGGGATTAATCTAGCCAGTTAGCTACAAGCCCGTTAAAGTTAAGTTTCAAATTGTCATCAAGATCACTCTACCATCACTCCCCCAAAATTTCTACATATTTCTTTATGCATGCTCATTCCTATAAATACATTTACTCATATCTGCAGAAGATAGTTTATAGCAAACATTTTACTCGAGACTATCAAAGAGACCGTCAAAGCTATATCAACAGCATTGTAATGTTCATCAAGAGTGTTCCTCATTCTATGCATGATAAAGTTAACCACACACAGCCAAATTAACTCAACATCTTAACTCTCTTTATCAAACATAGCTCCAACACTTGCCTCCCTAGACATGAAGACGGACAGCCTAGAAACATATGAAGATATTGATTCCTAGACTCCATATGCAGAGAAGAGAACACCCCACGATTTGCGACCTTTGAATGCCATTTCATCAGTTTATTGCAAGTCAACGATCAGTCATACATTGCTTAGACATATCTGGTGAAACCCTAAAACTATCTTGCGTACCTAAGCTTTCCTGTTGTGCATGACAAGTCCAAGGACTACTTACGGATAAAAATCTCCATTGATATTACTTGGAACAACCTCAGCAGCTCACAGGTTCTCTTGCGTGCTGCGTCTCATTCATCGCTCAGGTGACTGCACCGGCTTCTCAATTGAAGTGATACATGTCCTTACATATAACATTTAAATCAATGGACAGGATTTCTCTTTCCAATTTTTTCAACACCAACTTTGCCATCACCCATTAAATTGGAGTGAGATAGTTAATCATGGTATATCTACGAAGCTCAGATACCTTTTTTAGGTTGGTCCAATACGATCATCATTCCATTCTCGACATAGTGATTCCAGGTGAATGTAATGTCATAAACTTATGAATACCAAGTGCCTTGGAAAGCCCGAAATGAATGGAACCCCAGAAACTTAACTCTTCCTTTCAAGATATTATTCCGGGATGTCGCAATGTTGATAACAAGAATCGAATCATTAGCAGAACGGATGCTTCAAAGTAAACTTTGATATAACGTACGAGCTGATTGCTTAACGTGTATTGTGTTTGCTGTGCTTGCTGGGAAATGGCTCGCCAAGCCCAACCCATATTTCGGCCAATTAATAATATCATCTTAGTAAAGTACGTAGCTGGAGACAACCTTCATTTAATATGCATGCAAACCACCTTCATCGCCGCCAGTACTCTTCCTATGCCGTACGCGCATAGAGTAAATACTGCATTATATGGATAGATGCATTAATGATCTCTTTGTTTATCTTCTTTTTTTTCTTCATGGTCAATTTATCTGCTTATGCAGTATTATCCAGTGGAGGATCTTCTACAATATCTCTAGAGGAAGAAAGGAAAACTAGTGGCTTGGAAATAGGACTCTGCCTCTTAATTATAAACGCTTTCTTAACGCCATGGCCCATTTGTTGCCCGACATTTGGATTCTTGTATATTTATCCCATTCTAGGAAGCCGATCTCGCATCCATTTGATAAATCATCGGCTCATGTTGAGCTGCAAGTAGAATGATCCATTTAATTTTTCGAATTTCATTTAATTTTTTCTCTCTTTTTTCTTTTCTTTCTCTTTCTTTTTTTTTTCCTCTCTTCATCTTCAAACTCTAGTCATCCGGCGATAGGCTAGAGGTGAGGGCTAGCGAGGTTGGCTTGCCGGCCACTGGCGAGGGCAAGCCTCGCCCGACCCTGGCGAGGCTCGACTTCTCCGTTGCTAGGCAAGGTCGACCTCGCCTACGCCAATGGCTGTACGAGGGCAAGCCTTGCTAGCGGCCGGTGGGGCCAACCTCGCCGGCCCTTGCCTCCAGCCAAAGGAGTAAAAAAAAGAAAGAGAAAGAAAAGAAAAAAAAGGAAAAATATTAATAAATAATTCAAAAAATAGTAATTATTAAAAGTATTCCACATCAGAGCCACCTACGCCACGTAAGACGGCCAATATCCATGTCAGCACCGGGCGGCCAAAATTGACCGAATGGAGTGAATTGGCACAAATGAAAAATATTTATGACATAATTGATATAAAAAAAGATTTATGACTCAATTGACATAATTGCAATAGGTTTGTGACTATTTTGGTAATTCTCCTTTTATCTTGGGATTATTCTTCTCCTTGAACACCGACTTCATGCAGAAAGGCTTGCGTATTGCTATCCTTGCCAAGAGTTGCTAAATGCCAATCAAGTATCGTTGTTCTCGGTTCCATTTTTATCTCTTCATCAACGACTTCTCTCACTTTTTCCTCTCGATTGAACTCTTTAAAATCAAGCGAGATTCGGAATACCCACCCTAGGATCGACCCAATTATAAGGACAGTCTCATCTTTTCGGTTCACGAACCGATTGGTTGTGAGTTTAACACCTGCACCAGGGAACTCATCTTTAAGTCGATGGCCATGGCGTTGAGTTGCAAAGTCGCTTCCCCTCCAGATAAGTGGTTGATTATGGTCCTACCTCTGAGTTTAAAGAGAGAGAGAGATTCGAAATTAGCAAAGAAAAAAATAAGTGTTTAATCATCACTTGTCTCTTCGGTTGCTTCTTAAATGTCTTAATGATATTCTTCATCGTGGAGAATCCCATCGGAGAGAGCGGTGCCGGGGCACAATATCCTCGAATTTTTCCAAGAACATCCATTGTCCACGTAAATACAGGAGAAGAGTGAAAGACGTAGGGGGCTGGTTGTAGGGTTTTGGAAAAGAGAGTGAGCGTGAGGACCGTGAGGGTATCAAAGTTTGATAAGAAGAAACTGCGAAGGCATGTCGCAATAGAAAACGAAGAGTGCAAAAAAAGAAATCAAAACGAAAGAGAGCTTGGGTTCAAAAAAATGTGAGAGAAGTTGAAGGATTCAAATGATTACTCGTATTGTCTTGAAATAATTAGCTAATAAAAAATATTTTCATAATTGACAGTAATTTATGTCTAAAACACTTTCGTGGACAGTGAAAATATTTTTTTATTCATTTATTTTTGTAAGCGATACAAACGATCGATTTTAGAAAAATATTTTTTAAATCAGTTATTTTCCGCGAAACAAACGGAGTAATGAAGTGCTGTGAATAGAGTTTGAACTCTTGCTAGGGAAAATTACCAAAATGTCCTAAACCTATTGCATTTGTGTCAATTTAGTTGTACAACTTTCAATTTGACCAATTTAGTCCTAAACCTTTAACAAATTTGCCAATGTGGTCAATCCGGCTAATTTTGGCTGGAAATTGATGATATGGACATCGGCTGTCCTACGTGTTACAGCTGGCGTTGACGTGGAAAGTTTTCTAATTTATTTATTGTTAGGGCTGGCAAGGGTCCCAACCCCTCCCCTAGTGGTTGGCGAGGGCTCGTTGCCCTTGCATGTTTTGCGGCCCTTGCCCGTTGCTAGGGAGGGCTTCACGGCCCTTGCCTACGGCCGGCAAGGGCTCACAAGCCCTCATCCCGTGGCTGTCAAGGGTTGCCGGGCCTCAGCTGATGGCTAGCGGCCCCCTGCCAGCCCTTAACAATAAAAGAAAAGAAAAGAAAAGAAAAAACTTAATAAAAAACAAAAAAATTTCATGACAACATCGGCCGTGCCACGTAGTATGACTGATGTCCACATCACTAAATTTCGGCTAAAATTGGCCAAAAGGACTAAATTGATAAATTGTCAAAATGTTTATAACTTAATTGGCACAATTGAAAGGTGTAAAATTGGGAAAATTGTCCGAAAATTTTTGCACTTATTACACTTTTACCAATTCAGTCATAAACCTTTTAATTTTGCCAATTGAATTATGAACCTTTTGACAATTTGCCAATTGAGCTCATCTGATCAATTTTGATCGAAAATCGCTGACGTGGATGCCGATCGTCCTACGTGGCAATGTTGACACTAACATGGGCAATTTTTTATAATATTTTAATATTTTTCATTATTTATTTATTTCCTTTTTTTCTTCTCTTTTTCCCTTTTTCCCTTCGCCAGCCACTATTGGGACTCGTCGATGGTCGACGACCTCCGCCAGCCTCAGGGGGCTGGCAACCACCGCCGGCCATTGATAAGGCCTAGCAGAGGGAATAAGGGAAAAGTAAAAAAGAAAAGAAGAGAAAAGGGCAAAAAGGAAAAAAATTAAATTAAAAAATTATTAAAAAATATTCACATTAACATGTCATATAGGACACCCAGCATCTACGTTAGCGATTTCCCTCCAAAATTGATCAAATAGACTAAATTGGCAAAACATGAAAATATTTATGACTCTCTTTCTTTGTCGAAATGAAATGATTTATGACTCAATTGATAAAATTTAAGGTTTAGGACTGAATTGGCAAAAATGCAATAGGTTTAAGACTTTGTGAATAATTTTCCCGTGTAGAACTAAATTGGCACAATTGCAATAATTTTAGGACTTTTTGGTAATTTTCCCACTATTGTTAACGATTTAAAGAATCACTAATTGAGTTTCGGACCTTAAATCGCACATTGATGATTTGAATGTTGAACATAATTATCACCTTGGTTTGTACTTGGAGGCCTTTAATCAAAAGTATAAGTAATGTATTGCATTTGTATTTCAGTTTTTCATCCCTTCTAGTTATGTCTTTAGATCACATATTATATTCATATCAGTATTCTATTTATCATACATTTGCCTCGCTAGTCATTACCTAGTCATCGTCTCTATATTGGAAATCAATGGTCAATGTGTTTCCATCACAAGTCAGATGACCTTCTCTGTATGTCTTAAGTCTTTCATCGTTTTACTATTTTTGAACTAGAGCTGTAAAATTCTCTCTTGTCCAAAGAGCTGTAAAATTCTCTCTTGTCCAAAGGGAAAATTGTCCAATCAATCATAAATTTATTATACGGATACCAATGCAGTTTTAAACTTTATAATTTTATCAATTTAGTCAAAAACCTTTCGCATGAAATTCCAATCCAGTCTTTCCAGCCAATTTTTCACCAGAAATTGCTCATGAGGCGGTGTGCCACGTAGGATGGCTAGTAGTGACTGGACTGTCACGTCAGTGATTTCCAGCGATAATTGACCAGAAGAACTAAATTAGAATTTCACATAAAAATTTAGGACTAAATTGACAAAATTGGAAAGTTTATGATTGAATTGATATCCATAAAATATGTATAGAACTAATTGGACAATTTCCCAAAGTTAGTGCATTGATTCTTCTTCTATCTTATCCTATAGTGTGGTACTCTCTTCATCATGCTTGCACGTGTATATAGATGTATGCTAAAGAATGGGAATCATAACAATTAAATGATATGTGTTTTCCAACTAAGTTCATCAATAGCTTCATTGGTCCACAAAAATCCCCATGAATGAGTCGAAAGGGGCTCGATGATGAATTTGGTAGCTATGAAAAGTTTTGTGATATTGCTTGCCGAGAATATAATGCAAGACAAATTTGTCTGGGATGCATACCGGAAGGCAAGCACCAATTGATGTTTACTTTAAGTGTCGCAATGTGAAATTGGCATATAAGATGTTTAAGCAAGAGAAAGTCAGTCATGATGTAGTCATCTACACAGCCATGATTTCTGGATATGTGCTTAATGGTATGAAATCGGATGCTATACAAATATTTAGGTTGTTGCTTGATAGAAAAGTAAATCCAAATTCAGTAACTCTGGCCAGCATTTTACCAGCTTGTGCTGGTTTGGCTTTCTTAAGACTTGGGAAGGAATTGCATGGATATACTCAAGAGTGGTCTTGATGGCAGATGTTTTGTTTTAAGTGCGATTACAGATATGTATGCAAAATGTGAGCAAGTCGATGTTGCTCATCTAATCTTCAGGAGCATGTCCGAGAAGGTTGTTGTGTTCTGCAACTCAATGGTCACAGACTTCTCCCAAAACGGGAAACCAGAAGTATGACTGTGTTAGCATTTCATCTGGTCTCTCTGCTTGTGCAATCTTACCTTCACTCTATCACCGGAAGGAGATCGATGGCTACATGACAAGATGTTTGTTTTGCCATGATATTTATGCGGAGACTGCACTCATAGACATGTATGCTAAATGTGGTCACCTGGAATTTGCTTGCCGTGTTTGACATGGTGGATGAGAAGAATGAAGTTTCATGGAATAGTATGATTGCTGCTTATGGAAGCCATGGTCTCCCAAGGGAATGTCTCTCACTGTTTTATGAATAACGGTAGGCAGCCTGATGATGTCACATTTCTGACTATAATTTCTGCTTGTGGTCATGCAGGCCAAATTGACAAGGGAATACGGTTTCTCATCGCATGACCGAAAAGTACGCGATTCGAGCAAAGATGAGGATTTTGCCTGCATGGTAGATCTATTAGGACGAGCTGGCCACTTGGATGAAGCTTTTAAAACCATAAAGTGCATGCCATTTTCCCCGGATGCAGGTGTCTGGGGGACATTGCTAGGTGCCTGTCGCTTATATGGCAACGTTGATCTCGCTAAAGTAGCTTCAAGACATCTTCTTGAAATGGAGCTTGATAATTCTGGATACTACGTGTTGTTTTCCAATTTGCATGCTGGTGCAGGCCACTGGGCTTGTGTCCTTGGTGCACGAAGTAAAATGAAAGAAAGAGGAGTAAAAAGGGTAGCCGGACACAGTTGGATTGAGGTTGATAACATGACCCATGTATTTGTTGCAGCTGATGATACTCACCTGCAATTTGCTCGTATCTATTCAATGCTGGAAATTCTTCTGTTAGATGAGAAAATAGGGTTATGTAACTCAACAATACATTCCAAGGCACCCACAAACCAGGGGATGTATGCACTCGAAAAGGTTTCATTATGCCAGATTCATTCGACATAAGTTGGAACAGAGAATTATGGAGGCTTGTTTGCTATGACAAATTACCAGTTTGAAGGAAGCGCTTTCACATTAGCCAATGGAAAGGTACTCTCATTGTTTTTCAAAAACAATACGCAGATGGCTAACTCCATTTTTGGATAGGTTACTCTAACACTCCCTTAATTTTATTTAAATTACGTACCCTGTTACTGTGGGAGAGTAACCATTAGATGACAATCTAAGTTGTTTCGAAAGTAATAAGATTTGTAAGATGATTCGGTGTCAACTACAGTTGGTTTGATTAGGTTGTCTATTTTATTTTATTTTATGAATGTGGGAAGTGGCGTTCTTTTTTATGTTAGAATTCCAGCACTGCGGTTAATTTGAAGGATTTATTTTGGGTACGTGGGCTATATTGTTAGTCCTGACTATATAGTCACCTTGGGAATGCATTATATGAGGCATATAACACGTATATGTGAATGTGGTGCCATCATCTAACGAGGGGGACCTTATACTACAATAAAATTTGCTTTTGGCAGGATTGTGCAAGTCACCATTCCTGAACATCATCGATTTATTTCTTTTAGGCCACTTTTTAACAGCAATTGTCCAGTTCCTGCAGGAATATGCAATCTGCCGGAAAAGGTTAGCATCTATTGGTTTGGACAATATCGAGGCCTATGGATACGCCTATGACAACGTCTGCTGGCCACCCCGGATTGAGTGGATACATCTCTGGGACCATTATATTTTTTAAATTCTGTCGTTAAAAGAAAAGCTGTCTAGGGATGAGTATTTGTCCCGGTTCAACCTGGGAATTGGCCGAAATCAGCATGGCCAGGCCGGTTCTCGAGTAAAACCCGTTGAAACTGGCATTTGAACCAATTCTTATCTTCTGTAAAAGAGAACTCTAAAGTTACTGAGAAGTAGTTTCTAATGTGGGTATTATGTGCTCCAAACACTTTGCCAAGAGGACTTAATATAACAAATATTCTGGAAGTAATTTAAACATTGATATATCTAAAAAATTATCTTTATATAGCAAATATAATGTGAACGAGGGCCTGAGAGCTGTGAGTGAGTCATGAGCCTTGAATGGACATGGAGTTCATAAATTTGATGGAATGACGAGCATTAACTTTTTTTTCATGGATATCCTGCAAATGTCATAAGCAATTTATTTTATCGTCTGCCTGCTAGGGAGGGTCCTCTTCCAGCTCTTGTGAATCGTCTGACCGATTGAACATGTTGATGTTGGAGTACGCGGATGTTACGCAGAAGAATGCTGAACTGAGAAAGGAATTTAGGGAGTTGATGGAAAAGCATAAGTTAGCTGAACAGGGGAAATATCAGGCTCAGAAGCAAGTTCTTGCTCCGGGTAAACAGCAGAAAGCTTATGACCAGGAAAAAAAAAAGAAACAGCAGAAAGCTGGGCCATTTGATACTATTAAGGATTCGAGAACCACTCCCACTGTTGTCCCTGATGAATCTGTGAATCCGAGATTAACAAAAATATTGGAGAAAGTTGCAGTTAATAGAGAGCTCATGGTTGCCCTGGCCAACTCATATGTGAGGAAATGTTGGAGGTTTGGTTCACCAACATAAAGTGTGGGTATACCTAATTATTTCGTTGTTGCTCTGGATGAAGATATTGCTGAGTCCTGCAAGTCAAACAGTGTTCCTGTCTACAAAAGAGATCCAGACGAAGGCTTTGATTCTATAGGAAGGACAGGAGGAAATCATGCTGTTTCAGGATTGAAATCCCGCATTTTGAGGGAATGTTTGGAGTTGGGATATGGTGTTCTTCTCTCTGATGTCGACATAGTCTACTTGCAAAACCCGTTCGACCATCTTCATCGGATTCAGATGTGGAGTCCACGACAGATGGTCATGACAACAGGACTGCTTACGGATTTAATATTGTCTTTGATGAGCCTTGAATGGGTTAGGCTAGATATGCTCATACGATGTGCATCTGGGTTTATAATTCTTGTTTCTTTTGTATCAGACCAACAATCCCCTCAAATTGAGCTCCCTGATCGTGTAGCTGCTAGGCTTTCTTGATAAAATGCCTGGGACCAGGCGGTTTTCGACGAGGAACTCTTTTTTCCTTCACATAATGGGTATGATGGTCTCCATGCTGCCAGGAGGACGATGGACTTTTATCTCTCTACGAATAGTAAGGTCCTTTTTAAAACTGTCAGGAAATATGCCTCATTCAGAATAAACCCCTGATTTTTCATGTAAACTACCATCCCAACAAGCTTTCGCGCACAAAGGCGGTTGTAGAATACTATGTTAATGGTAAAGAAGATGCTCTAAAACCCTTCCCTGATGGTTCAGATTGGTAAAACGTCCTTCTGGTATTCAAAGATACTTCTTAGCACCTGTTGTCTTCTTCGCTGAAACTTGACTTGTTGGGCATCGACAAAATACCATTTGGATTTGAAAACTTTTCCTGTTGGCCTCATCGATTTCAATCCATCTTTTTCGCTGAGAATATTACTGTTTTTCACTGGCTGTATCTTCAAGTAGCTTAGGAACTGTTGTTTATGTAGTTGGGATATGTTGGTTTTTTTCTATCATCTGATTGTATGAATAGCCTCCTTAACTCTCTGAGCTATGCGTGAACCTTTCGGGTCAAATCTATTGATCTGGAGTCCTTTGCTTCTGTTTCTGAGTAGTAATTCATCTGGAGTTGAAGTCGACACATCTTCAGTCTAGGACTTTCTGATGCCGATGATAATACTACATAGGACAACATCGTTTGAGATGAAGAGAAATTGAATAGTGAGAAGGTGGGTTAGAATGTCATGAACCCTTATAACTTCAATGCGTCTGTTTAGTTTCGCTGAGCCCAGCTCCTTCTCTGATAGCCTTGTTCTTTATTGCCCTGCTTTAGTCATTGATTCCTCGCTCAAGTGAAGTACAAAATGTGAATGCTGAAGTGTCTTGAGGGTAGTCCTTCCTTTCCCAGCTTTTTATACCCTTGAAGAGCAACATTTCATTTAATTTCACTGATTTCCTGTGTTCGTGGAGATGCCCGCAATGGATGGTTATGAAGCAACGAAAAAGATCAGAAAGGAGGAGAAACAATATATAATCCACACGCCAATCATAGCATTGACTGCTCATTCTTCAGGTGCTGAAGTGAAGAAGATATTTGAGGCCAGGATGGATTTCCACATTGAAAAGCCTGCGAACGGCGTTCGCCTGATGAAGTCATCAATGAGATTCAAAGTAGAGCAGGAGGTGTATAATCAAGTGCATCTAATGTTTAATATGTGGATCCTGGGCAGCATATGAATGACCTTGGACAGTGCATGTTTCTATGTACAGTAAACTTAAGAATTGCCATTCAAGATATGGCAGAATCTGCTTTGTGAAAGCACAACCAACCCAACAGCATTAGGAATCAACAGTTTCTACGAACTTGTACAGATTGTTGTGTAAGTTGCTGGGTTATCCACAGGAACTTTATAGTCATTAAATGATTCGTTTAAGGACAAATAGGTTAAATTTCTCTCTCCAGTCTTCAATGATGTTGGAATATACGCTCGTCCAGATACTACATACAATGTTGTAGGCCCAACGTTTATGTTACATATATTAGCCTGTAGAACCCCTTGCAAACAATAGAAGCAATGGTCAGGGTGATTTTCAAATTCTATAGCAAGTGATTTGCTAGTTACTAAAGGCAAACAGGAATTTTGCCCGTGATTCACAAAATAAACCTCATCTTTGTGTCTCGAAAACCTGGAAGAGAAAGGAAGAACAGAACGTATATCGAAAACCAGAATTACAAATAACCAGAACTATCAGAATGCAAAGATATCCACAGGAACTATATAGTCACTAATCTCTGTCACATTAAAAATAAGTACTCACAGATACTATATATGTATCCTCTGTTGCTTGAAGAGGAAACTAAGTAAAAGCTTGGATACTTCCCCAAGTTGTGGAGGAGGTTCAAGATACACATCGGGAGGCAAATAACTAAAGGGACCAAACCTCTTTTCTGAGTTTTGTTTCACTAAGTCTCACTGGTTTCGATCAAACTAAGGTTTCATTCGCTGAGTATTAGCCAACAATTTCGGAGTATTCTAGTCTTTTAACAAGAAATTCTTTTGTCAACCAAAGTGCGCTCTACTTAAAAATATTACCGGCAGCCATGCAAAGAGCAGCTACCGAGACGGTGATAATGGCATAGTGTTTCATCAGATAATGCCTTGCCTCGGTTGATTTCATGTCCCCGTCTAACTTCACTTTGGTCTTCATATCCTCCAAATTTTGTCGCGTTTTGGCAAATGTAGAACCTAAATTTTGATTGAGTTCTTCCAATTTATTGAAATCCCTCGAAAAATTATATTCCTGCAATGAATGTCACAAAAATCTAGCCATTGTAGGACATGATATGCTTGATAGCAAGAAAATTTACAACAAGTCCCTTAGACGTAAGCCAATCAAAATTTTGAAACAGACACGATATCCTCACACTAAATTCAGCTCAAATAGAAAGATGAAAAAACTTGCTGCTTTGTTGAGTTCCCAATTTGTATGACGAAAAAATTACGTTGCTAATTGTTATATACACATGGCACAAAATGAAGGCAGAAAGGTAGAACGCAGTGCATACCTGCTCAGCCTGGGATTGATTCTTTATCTCTCTAAGCCTTTCTTGAAAGGATTCCTCAATCTACAAAGCACAAATAGAGAAAAAAAGATTACAAGCCATCAGCATCTACCATAAGTGGCTCAACTTCACTATCGCCCCAAGGCTGTCCTGTTCTCATGCAATCAATTCTATCAAAACTGCATGCAGGAAAAACAGACCAAACAGGAATTTACCGTCTCAATTTCTTCTCGTTTGGCAAAGGTGTCATCCAGATTTTCAAGGGTGTGGTTCCATATTTCGAAAACAACAGAAGCTATCACCTTCGCTTGATTAGGTGGGAAGGCTAGAGCTTCTAGAATCTTCTCCTGTATCAGAAAAACAAAAATAATGTATAGAAAAATACTCATCGGCAAGCATGTTATCCTCTCGATTATAACAAGAAAAATCACGGGTGAAACGTAATATACCAATAAGCACATGTCTAATCGATGCCCACCAATGCCGTTTGACTTCACCAGCTGAGAAAACTCTTCGTCGGATGATGAGCTCGAAGTTGAATGTGCTCTCGACGCTCGACACCTCGTCAGACGATTCTCCGCCTTGATCCCCACTCGAATCACGCGTGTAAATGCTGACATCCTGCGAGGAAAACAAGAATTCGCAAGATAAAGAAAGTTCAGCAAATTACATTCCCGGTAAAAAAATCAATACGTAAGCATTCCGGAAACCATTCGGCAATAATCAACTCACACTATTTGATAAGAAACTTCACAATTTCAAATAAGCAAAGCCAGCAAACGATCAATCCGGATTTACGCAACAAACACTGTCTAAACAGCACTTTTTACTTTTCAAAAAAATATCGAAATATGCGATGCCTCTTTCATAACTCAAAACATATCCAATTCAGAGAAAAAAAAAATAGAGTTCAAGACATGAGCATACAACCATAATCCAATCATCACCAGATGCTTCAAAGCGAATTACTATTAGGAACTTATCAAAGACCAGCCTGGTCAGTCTCTACCCTAGCCCTCTTCAAACGAGAAACAGAAAAATCGAAACGCAATCAATGAATCCAAAGCTGAAATAATAGAGAGACGAGGAGAAGAAGGAAGAAAAGCATCAAACAGTTTTATTTTACTGCCAAAAATTTAACTCCACATGTACCGGAAGTCATCTAATTTAACTCCAAATGTACCAGAAGTCATCTAGGGGTCATCTAACATACATTAAACATAAGTTAAAGGGCCAAATTCCCTAAAAAACCCCAACTTTAGCCTTTATCCCAAACTTTTTTTTATCTCATAAAAAACCCCAAATTTTTACTTTTGTCCCAAATCTACCTAGTTAACTTTTCGTCTAATTTTTTAATATTATTTTTTCGATTTTTTTTATTTTTTCTTTTCTTTTCTTTTTCCTTTCCTTTTCTTTTTTTTTTTTGTTTCACCTTCAACCTCCGGCCGATCGCCGGTCCGACGACCGGCCAGAGGTGGGGGCCGATCTGGCGAGGCTCGGCCCCGCCGGCTACTAGCGAGGTCGGCCTCGCCCAGCAACGGCGAGGTTTAGCCTCGGCCGACCTCGCCGTTGCTGGGCGAGGCCGACCTCGCCAGCGGGGCCGAGCCTCGCTAGATCTGGCGAGGGTCGGCCCCGCCGGCCGCTGGCGAGGCTCGGCCTCGCCGTTGCTGGGCGAGGCCGACCTCGCCAGTCGCCGGCGGGGTCGAGCCTTGCCAGATCTGGCGAGGCTCAGCCTCGCCGCTGCTGGGCGAGGCTCGACCTCGTCGTTGTTGGCGAGGCCGACCTCGCCAGTAGCCGGCAGGGCTGAGCCTCGCCAGATCGGCCCCCACCTCTGGCCGGTCGTCGGACCGGCGATCGGCCGGAGGTTGAAGGTGAAACAAAAAAAAAAAGAAAAGGAAAGGAAACACTGAAGAACAGAAACCAGTAACCCTAGCCCTCTTCAACAGCAACAGCGAAAATCGAAACGAAATCAACCAAACCAAAGCTGAAATAACAGAGAGACGAGGAGGAGGAGGAGGAGGAAGGGAGAATAGATGGAAACCTTGCTGGAGAGAAATCGCGGGACAGAGAAGAAGGCTGTGCGAACCAAGCGGCGTGCGTCGTAGACTAGTATATCACAGCTTCGATGGAAAAGAGTCGAATTCGTTTGGGAAGACCGGGATGCTTCGGGGCCCACATATTTGTTCGGGTCGGGTCAATCCGAGTCAGGGACGCATATGCAGTATTTCGGGTCAGGTATATTTAAAACCGACCCGACCCGTCGACACCCCTAATTTTATCGTCCTGAGTTTTATCAGCTCCAAAACCCCATCCCGCCGTTCTTTTCTCAGGTGCGAACATTTTGAGCCCTCCGATTCCCATACCCATTCCTCTCGTCCCTCTATTGTTTGATTAGACTAGATTGGTCGTGTATCTTTTGCGCTTGTCCGATCATGAATATATTAGTTCTTCTTTATTTTTTTGGCTCAACAAAAAAATAAAAGAAAGGAAACCAAGAAATACGGCACACTACAGTTTTCAAATTAGAATATAGTAGTTATCATTGGCGACCTACCACGAAATCACGCATAATTATTCTCCTTTGCATTAAAAATACATACGTAGTCGCTATGATTAAAAGGCAACAAAATCTCTTTTTCTTTAATTTTGATTCCCCTTATTTTGTAGAAAAATGTATTTTCTTGATCGGACCGAGTGTTGCGCAAATGACACATTGCCGTAACTAAACATCCGGTCCACATATAGTATGAAAATTATCGTTAAGTCCACTGTTGGTGTATGAAATAATTGCATCTAGTGGTGGTTTTCCCTTTATCGACATGTAAGTGGTCTTGAACTGGATTCATACGCGGCCCAACTCATTTTTATCTCTTACGAGAACTTGAATTCATAATAAATTTACTCCGGATATTACATATACATATTTTGAGTTGACATGCTTAGATGATTTCGTTTATTCAAATAATAATTACATAAAATTAAATAAAATAAACTTGTTGATTTTACTCGATTCACGAAATATGATAAAA
The DNA here is from genome assembly GCA_031216405.1 of Syzygium malaccense. NCBI lineage: Eukaryota > Viridiplantae > Streptophyta > Magnoliopsida > Myrtales > Myrtaceae > Syzygium > Syzygium malaccense. Next base: position 16,013,378 of record CM062260.1, on the reverse strand, counting down.
GGATCACTTTCCTGGGTCACCTCATAGGCTGCAACTATATAATGATACATTTAACAAGGCCATAGTTTTATAGGCTGAAAGCGCAAAAATCTTGGGACAAACCACAAAGAATCGACATCACCAACTTACGAAGCTTACTCAAAGCGTGTCACCTCTAGTCCCCTCAATCTTTTGGGCTGTCATATAGCTGGGACAACACACAATCAAACACAGTTTCTCTCCCAATAATCTATGGTAGGACCATAGACAAATTGTGTATTTAAGATTCCTAACAAGAAAGCCGATTTCACATCCATTTAAAAAATCACCGGCTTATGTTAAGCTGCAAGTAGAATGATCGATTTAATGTTTGCTAAATGAACAACCAAAGCAAAACCCTCACCGTAGTTGATCTCGGGCCATTGGCTACAGCCTTTGGCGACCAATCTTGCTTTCAAACCTCTCAACTTCTATCTTGGGATTCTTCTTATGCTTAAACACCCAATTCGTACATAAAGGCTTGCGCATTGTGATCCTTGCCATGAGTTGCTAAATCCCAATCAAGTATCATTTTTCTTGAGCACTCTTTTATCTCTTCATCTATGACCTTTCTCACTTTTTCCTCTTGCACGACCTTTTCAAAATAGATAGAGATTCGAAATACCCTAAAAAATTTGACCCAATTGCATGAGCATTCTCATATTTTCGATTTAGGAACCAATGATTGTGAGTTCGATTCTTGGACCAGGGAACTCGATTTTTAAGTTAAGGGCCATGGTGGTGAATTACCGTGTCGGTTCCCTCTAAATAGCTAGTTAATTATGGTCTTGCCTTTGAGTTATAAAGGGAAAAAAGAGAGAGATCCAAAATTAGTAAAGAAACAACAAAGTGTTTAATCATCACTTGTCTCTTCTGTTGCTTCATAAATGTTATAAAGATTTTCTTCATCGTGGAGAAATCAATTGGAGAGGGTGGTGTCGTGGCACAATATCCATGAATTTTCTGAAGAACATCCATTGTTAACGATCTAAAGAATCACCAAGTGAGTTTCGGACCGTATAACACTGAGGATTCGTATGTTGAACATAAATTATCACCTTGGTTTGGACTTGGAGGACTTTAATCAGAAGTATACTTTATGTATTGCATTTAAACTTCAGCTTTTCATCCCTTCTAGTTATATCTTTAGCTCACATATTATGTTCATATTACTATTCTATATCATACATTTACGGGAAAATTGTCCAAAAAGCCAGAAACTTATTATACGAATATCAATTCAATCGAAAATTCTCAACAATGCCAATTTAATCCTAAACTTGTTGATGATTTGTCAATGTAATCCTTATGGCCAAATATCCAAATAATAGGTTTATGACTAAATTGGCAAATCTTCAAAAGGTTTAGGACTAAATTGACAAAAAAAATATTTAGGACTAAATTAGCAATCGTCAAAAGGTTTATAATTGATTAGCACAATTGAAATATTTATAGCTGAATTGACTGCCGAACAAAAGGTTTAACACTTTTTGGACAATTATCCCATCCATTTACCTTAGTAGTTATTACCTAGTCATCTTATTTGTGTTCATCCATTTGAAATCAATGGTCAATGTGTTTCCATCGCAGGCAAGATGACCGTTCCTCTCATTCATTAATTATTACACCTATACTAAGCCGGTCAAGAGCCAAGTAAGGCGTAAGAGGTCGCCTTACTTTTGCAAACCACATAATTGAGTTCGGAGACTTGATTACACTCGATGAAAGCCGATTATCTGTCAATCGGTACCTCTTTTCTTTGAAGAAAGCTATTCATGCGACATCTTGTTGACTTTATTTCGTAACATGCATGTCTAAGTGTCCATGCATTTATGGCAATAAATCAAAAACTTAAAATCCAAATCTACCAAAAAGATAAACTTATCCAAGCGATTACATATCTCTCTTTGCAAGCAAAATATCCTCGCTAGCATTTTAATTTAAGTAGATAGCAAAGAATCATCCTATTTTTTAAGTTGATTATTTGTTGTGCTAAGCCCAACGCCATAGTCAAATCTTGTTTAAATGTGAAAGCTGCTTGGACCACATGTCCTAACTTTGGGTGTATTAATGTGGGCCCTATATGAATATGAAATTCATGAAAGCTTCTATGGCCCTCCTTTTTACATGCAGAAGCTAGGATGAGTCCCACATCGACCAGGAACACACATACACCTCAATTTATATCCCCAGGCGAGGCAAGAGAGGCCGTTTTTTCGAAGACATCTGATAAAATTGGAACGATACAAAGAAGATTCGCATTGCCCTGCGCAAGGATGACACACAAATCGAGAAATGGTTTAAATTTTTTTTTTCATACTTTCCCGGTGTATTTTTTTAAAAAATTTCATATGTTTAGAGTTATTCTGAATTTCACAAAATTTACCTCTTTGCCATCCCTTTCACCTTATGTATATGTAATCAGTTATATAGATTATTCTTTTTTATTATGCTTCAATGAATATCAAAGATTATTCAATATCACGGAATTGCATTTAATCGTTCTTGTTTTATTTTTGTTTGTGTATTCATTGTTTCCCTTGCATGATCGTGATACATGCCACCAAAATTTAGAAGATATTATCATGGTTTAATAATTTTGTTGTTTTACTTATTTATAGGTCTTAATATTTGAGGAGGTTATAACTTATGACTTGTTTCGCTGAAGAGAAACGTGGGATTGGAGTCGACCTTCTAAAGAAACTTCGATTCTACTCACTGGAGATCTAGGATTGGCGTTTATTTTCCTGTCATATCTTTATAGATTAACATGTTTGAAAAGGTGATTTTAATGAAAATCCTTTTTCTTTAAATCTTTATACTTCGTTTCAATAATTTTCTGATCTAATCCAATTAGATTAGTTCACGTGCTTTGTTGTAGCAGTTAGCACGAAAAAATAAGTGGAGGATGATATTTGCTTATTTCGTTTGTGTTAGGGTTTAAGGATGGTTTTAGTTAGGGTATGCTTGAGATGACTTGCTTATTAGAAGAGACGTGACTATATCTTCAAAGGGGGCTAGTGTTGACCCACCTGACGAAATTGTGGTTCGTTTTTGAAGAAAGTTATTAGATGCTAATCGAACTGAGATGTCTGTTCGTCTTCTGTGTCTATGAGGTGGATTTGAAACTCTTTAGTCTAGTCACAAACGCCATACTGATGATGGTGAAAGTAGCCAATTTGGTCCTCTTTAGAAGCCCATTCAACATTGAAAATGTTGAAATACACGTGTAAGTTGTGATAGAGAAGTCCCACGTTGGAAAATTGATGTGGTGTTGAGCTGTTAATATATCTTAATTGGCCCATAACTCATTGACTTTAGATTTTGAGTGAAGGTAAGTCCAACTGGATACATTGACGGGCTCGGACTTGAGCTCCTTCATGGCAATCTCCCCGGATGAAGGTATCGGGCTTCTGATGTGTGCTCCCTACAAATGGTATTAGAGCCAATGGTTGATTGGTAGGCCTCCAAAATCTGTGCCGGTGTTTGGTGAATATCTCAAGAAAGAAATTTCACGATCGACGCTTGTTTCAAGTGAAAATTGCCATTACGGTTGGTTTGACAAGAAGAGACTATGGATAGTTGGTTTGGTGTTGGTCTAGTGACGCAAGATAGAAACCATGGGTTGAAGAGGGAGCATACCTAATACTGAGCTCACACGTGAGAGGGAGATTGTTGAAATACACGAGTCTGAAGTCCAACATCGGAGAATTGGTGTGGTGTTGAGCAGTTAATAAAAATCTTAGTTGGCCTATAACTCATTAGCTTAAGTTTTTGAATGAAGGTGGGTCCAACTGGATACGTTGATGGGCTTGAACTTGGGCTCCTCCTTGGTGATCTCCCCGAGTGAAGGTATCGGGCTTATGCTGCGTGCTTCCTATAGAAAACACATCTTGTCTCCTCATGAACAAGTCCATTTCATTGAAGTGTGTTTAAGTTCCTTCAATGGGATCAACACTCCCATATCTTAAAGGATCACGCTGATAAACATCGAAACATCCGATTCTCGGCTCAATGGATCGAGTTTACTGTCAGATTACATATTTGGAAGCTTGATGCTGCTTCGTAGCGAGACCAAGTGCGTATCGATGGGAGAGAATTTTGCTGGATCTTCCCAAAATCAGGATCTTGTGAGATGTTATGATCTTTAGTGCCTAGGTGGTACATGGTTACAACCATCTAATTAGACATTGCTTTGCCCACCACCATGTTTAAACAACATCTTGCTCAAGTGTAGACTGAAGCTGGGGTTGCATATGAGCCTTTTCTTTGTGTGCAAGATATGCCGTCAAGCCATTGCACCGGCAGCATCCAAGTAAACAAGGTTTAGATTACATCCAATAATACAGTGAGCAGGAGAAGAAAGAGGAATCATAAACTCTCTCTCACCCGATTGACTCTAGAAGTAGGCAACTTCCATTTCGACGGATGGAGGATGTTAGGAGGCTTCTCCCCCGTCTGTTCTGTGGCATGTTATTCGCTTAAAGTCCCATGGATGGCGCTCTCTGCTTGAAGGATACTGCTCCTTTGACCGACCACGATTTGGACTGGATTGTCGAGTTGAGATTATGACGGATGTCGGGATGTTTCATGCCTAAAACATTGCAGACACTGTCACATTGCAATGTCTGCAATGTCAAGTTAAGGTTCTGCCGGTTCACCCAGTTAAGGACATAGCAGACACACTATGCTACGGACATTACTAAAACAAGCGCAAAGCACAAGGACTGAACCATATTTAATTTGATATATGCTCAGTCTAATATAAGATATTCATGGCTTAAAGGGGATGAAAATAAGGTACTATGACATACTGAGGTAATAAAGACGAGCATCCAGGAAACATATGATTGATTCTATGCTTTTGCAAAAGGGTCTTCATTTATCAATATTTGAGCTTAAAACCCTGTGATTTATATTTACTTTCTTCATAATCGTTGGAGGAGATGAAACATCGATTAGCATATTGTAGGCAAATATACCGTCATCTATCCGTACTTTTTGTGTTGGAGATATGTTGTAATTCGGGTTGATAACGGATGAGCGATAAAAAGCAAAGGTAAATCCAAATGGGGAAGATGCCTTCTTGACAAGAAAGGTTTATTTTACTCTATTAGAAAGCTCATTGTGCTCCGCAATAAGCATATGGAAACTAAGCAGCATATGTCTACGCAAGTGTCTCTGGCACTTGGATCGCCTTATTGACATATCTTCAATGACGTATTAGAGATAAATGGATCAAGTCCTTCGAAGCATCTTGACATTTTTAGAACTATCTTGATTGAGGTGTTACATGTATCTACACAATTATCAGCCTTCTTATCTTGTATTCCTTTCAGCAGGCTAAGAACAAATTTCCTATTCAAGATATAGAAGAACCCAACATTATGATGAGACAGTAGCAAAAGGCGGCAACAAATAATTCCTCGTTGAACTGAGATGCAAATTGACTGTATCTTAATCAACAGAGGTTCGACAGAGTGCAATATCTGATTATCACAAACTCAATGTCTATACCTCGGTCTTCAAAGCCAAGGAGGACATAGAAATCATGTTCTTATGCTGTCGCTATTGTTAACCATCGAATCGGAACACTCTTAAACACCAATCGCTAACAACTAATGTTTTTTCTACCCAGTAAAGCTCAGGTGGTCAAGAATAAAAAATCTAATCTCCTAATTGGGAGCTGAACAATTCAATAACGGTGAAAACAAGAAGTACTGTAAATGGAACCACAGAAACGTGTGCATAGTAATCTGAATTTGCCCCTGGGATCTCATTGCTAAGCAAAGATTTGCTGTTACCTGTACTAGAACCGAACTAAGAATGAAGAAGTAAATGAAAATGATTACCTGGCCTCCTGAAGCGTAATACAGATGAACGGCTTTAGGTGATATTCGTGCATGACCCCTGCCCGCGTGTTGCTATAAAACACGGGTAGTGATCAGGGCACTTATACACAGCGCGTTCTTTCGATTTCAAGTAATGATTGACGAGTTCTTCAATAGTGGCCTTCGACTTTGAACCCCGTTGGCGAAGACTCCACAGCTTCATTGTACGGTCTCCCATTTGATGTTCTCTGTGCCAGAAACACAGCAGACATGAAGTTTCTGAACTTTGCTAAGAGTGCTTTGGTATCCACGCCTATGAGAGAAGAGTTGGGAATTTTTACTGTACTCACATTGAGTTGGAGTCGTGCCTGTTTTCTCTGGCCTTTTGGTGGATTCCATCTGCTTTTTTTTTTCTTCCCTCCAACTTGATTCACAAGTCTCATAACTTCCTCCGGAAGTTGAGTTGATTGAGACCTTATTGCTGGTCCTACCAGGATGCTTCTTGCTCAATGTATTCACTTACTTTTTTGCGAGTTGGTGGGCTTGTTACATGTATGTTTGGATACAATTAACTTTTTGTGAGTCTCTCCTTTAAGCAAATTAACAGAATAACAATTATAATTCATGCATTTCCTTTTACTCCTTAACAGTTAACACTCGAGCTGATTAGTCACCTACTCGGCGGACCGTGCTAACTTTTAAGAGCTTATTACCCGGTCCGCGGGTCAATTAATAGACACTTTCATTGTGTACACCCCTGTCGTATGTGATGCGGATTTTGGTAACTCGACATCCATCTTTGTATGAGAAGAGGATTTATAGGCTAGAGTTCGAATAATTACTTGTCCTTCGGCTACTCTGTAACAACCTGGCCAAAACCATTCAATTCCGAGTCCCGCCAGCCACGTCTCGGTTGAGTCTTTCATGCTTTCTTATCACAAAGACAATTCTGCTATAGACAAAGGGAAGTAAAGAGTCAAGAATGGGACTAGCGAAATAAGCAGAGGAAACAGAGTTTACTCATCGCTTGGCTTTGGTTGAGTTCATAAATCCAAAGAACAAGTAAATTCTTTAGCCCACATCGTTATTTCCAATCCAAGTGGGTCAGTTCATAAATCCAAAGAACAAGTAATATTCTTTGGCCTTGTTTAAGAAAGCAAACTCCTGCAAGCTCAAGACACACGACTGTTTCAACAGCTTCTTCGAAGTCCATTGCGCATATTAACGATGTTAATAGGACCCATTTGGTTGAAAATTTTGAAAGCTTATAAAACAAGCTTTCCAGTTTCTTCATGAAGACAGACTCCAGAATTTCATGTATGTAAGCAGAAGGCCAAGATATGAAGTTGTGTTAAATATGTCTTGAATTTTATGTACTCGGTCCGATTCATGACCCGACCCGACGGCTAGGTTTTCTCATTAATGTACAGAGAGAATTTTGTTTACAGAGAGTTTTGTGAGCCGTAAGCTTTAGTCGTTGTTTCGACTTCTGAAAACTGTACTCTTTTTTATTGTAGTGGAATCTTGTCTTGTCTCGCCTGTGGACGTAGATCACCTTGGTGATCGAACCAAGTAAATCCCTATGTTCTGTCTTTATTTTCGCATCTATTTACAACAAGTTGCTCGAGTGTTTCCTGAGTGAAGAAGATTCTAGGATCTTATGCTAATGCATACTTTGAGCAATGATATCAATGCATGTAAGTGTATACACTTTGTAGACACCTATTTTTAATTTGCCCAAAATTAATTGCACAAAATTTAGGAGTTAATTTTCTTTAATTCCTAAAACAAAAAAATATTTCAATTTAAAACGCATTGCATATAGAATTAGGCACATTTGCATTAATAGGGCTTATTAGAGCATATTTTCTTAATTAATCCTTAAAAAAATATAATAAAAAAAGAAAAAAGGAAAGAAGAAAAAAAAGAGAAAAAGAAAAAAAATTAAATTAAATTAAAATCGAGTCGGGCCGGGTCGGGGCCGGGCCAACCCGGCCCGTTTCTTTCCCCCCCGCGCGCGGGCCCCCGGCCCGGTCCCTTTTCTTTTTTCTTTTTTCCCCTCCGCCCGGCCCAGCCCTTCTCCTTCCTTCTTCCCCCACTCGCCGGTCGCTTTCTTCTCCTCTGTTCGCCCCTGTTTGCGATGTCACACCGACGCACGGCGGCGCTGCTCCTCGCCGTCGCTATCTGGCCAGAGGAAGGCCGAGACAAGCACGCCACAGGGACTGGCCATTAAGGCCAGTCCCGTCCTCCCCGCTTTCCCGTAGCCCCCTTATCCTCTCCTCTCTCCCGGTTCCCTGTTCTCCCCTCTGCATTCATGAACTGACACCCCCTCTGCACCGGCCTATGGCCGCGGAATTCGCGGAGCCTAGGCTAGTGCAGGCCGTCGTCACGCGGACGTAACGGAGCAGAGGGCCATCGTCGTCGCCGGCTATATATAGCCAGAGAGAGAGAGAGAGCGCCGGCCGGCGAAACAGTAAAAAAGAGAGAGAGACACAGAGAGAAACAGAGAGACATAGGGAGAGAAACGGAGAAGAGAGGAGTCTCAGAGGGTATCGAGGCCCCGGTCAGCCTCGCCGTCTCCAGCAAGCCGACCGGCAACCTCCCGGAAGTACCCCTGGTCGGCCATTTAGAGAGAGAAAACAGAGCAGAGAGAGATTGAGAGAGAAGAGAGAGAATAGAGAGGGAGAGAGAGAGCAAACCGAGGTCACGTCGGAGCCAAAGGAGAACCAGCAGTGGTCATCGGCGCCCTCAGACTAGCCGGAAATCACCTAGACGTGCCGACGACCGGTGAGCCCCCCGGCCGAGAGCCTCCTCTATTTTCCCCTGTTTTTGCACGCGGTCCGGCCGGGACTCGCGTTGGCCGAGTTGCACGATTCCCGGCCCATGCCGTCGCCGGTCCCGATTCCCACTCGCAGTCGGACATCAGCTGCAGCCGTCGGAGCCGACCGCACCGCCGGAGGAGGTCGAAATCGGTTGATTTCCACCGCGCACGCCCAGTGTTCGACAAAATGCCTCAACGAGGCCGGTTTTTTGTTTCGTCGTCGGCCGGCGAACGGCGGTCCTACGGCGGCTCAGGTAAGTGGCGCAGCTTGGCATGGGTGCCAGGGGACCGAATTGGGGGCAGTACTGGCCTGGGCCGGCCGGCGGACGGCCAATTTTGGCCTCGCCGGCGTTCCCCCCGCGGTTCTGTTTGTTCGGGTCGGGTCCGACCCGAATCAACAGATCCGACCCGGGTCAACGCCCGGGTCGGATCCGTTGACTCGGGTCGTTTTCGACTGACCCGGATCGATAGATCCGACACGGGTCAACGCCCGGGTCGGATCCGTTGACCCGGGTCGGTTCCGCCCGACCCGAATCAGCCGAACCGACCCGGGTCAACGCCCGGGTCAGGTCCGTTGACCCGGGTCGGATCCGACCCGACCCGGTTTAATATTATATTATTATTTTTTTAAAAAATTTTAAAAAATTAAAAAATTTTAAAAAAAAATTTTAAAATTTTTATTTTATTATTATTATTATTTTCTTCGGTATTATTATTATTTTTTTTCCAAAAAAAAAAAATTTCAAAAAAGTTCAAAAATTTTTTTTTAAAAAGAAAAGTTTTATTATGTGATATATCTAAGTGTTTTATTTGTTGTATTATTATGTATATTTTTATCTTGTTTAAATTAGACAAGCCTGAGTTACGCGGTGGTATTTTGCATGTTGTTTTTATTACCGTTGCGTTGTTATGCATGTTTTTAATACAATTGCATGAGCTATTGTGTTTTGAATGTCATATGACTTAGTTAAGGTTAGAACCTTAGGCTGCATGAATTGTTGTGTTCCTGATTGCTGATCGTTTATGATTATGCACTCGCTTGATCACCTCACATGTTAGGAGAAAGGTCCTAAAATCAATCCAAATTGCCTGACAAATGTTTTCATGAAATGAACAGGGTAAAATGGTACCGAAAGGGCATTAGTTATCCAACTAGTGTAATCAAGTCCCCGAACCCAGTTAATTTCTGATTCATAGGAATAGGGTGATTCTCCCGTCATCCTATTTGGGTTTCTAATCGACCTACCCCAAATTGATTAGTGGCGACTCCTTGGTATAAACCACTTGCATGTTAAAAAATTTAAACCCTAAGTCGCGATATGATATAGGCTTGGGAGAGCCCGAGTTAAGTCCTGAACCTAGACTTAGCACGTACCAGACGAGCCCTCCTTCTTTTTTTGCATGTCGTCCGATGAAAAGGCGCGGGGGTTCGGTCGCGACAGACTGGCGACTCCGCTGGGGATTTGCATTTTTTTAAAAAAAGTGGACTTAGGCCAAAATTTTTATCCTGTTCAAAAATTTTTGTTTGGCAGCAAGGACTCCAGGTATGATCCTGACATTAAGGTGTTATTTGTTCTTGCAGGTTCGAATTGATTATTTATAAATTGTTGTGCATGTTTTAATGATTTAGCACTACACTATTGCATACACAACCACGCTGCCGGACCTGGGCCGCAATAGGGTTTTTTAGGATGGTGTTAAGAAAGATACGACCTCGAACGCGAGCCCGCGATGTAGAGGTTGCCTTTCTTTTCCCCGAAATTTATTTCTAAAAAATCGCAAAGAAATATCTTTAGCCGCTATTCGCGTGACTATAAGATATTCCTTTCGATTTGGCCGAGGTTAAAAGGACTTGACACCAACGCGAGACTGCGACGGTCAGGCACCCTTTTAATTTCATTTTGCTGAGCCAGTCTAGATAGAAATCGAATCTCACTTCTCATGTGCATGTCGTTGTGATTGCCATGGTTCAAGGAAAGGTATATATTCTATCCCTTCTCATTTTTTTATACGGCCTACTTGTTTAATTGTTTTGTCACTGATGGGCCACTCATTGATTGCAGTTTATATACGAGGGATACGCTTATTGCGAAAATTGTCCATAAAAATAAGTGACTCCGAGAGACCGTGATTTCCCCGTCGTTTATAAAATGAGTATTCGGGAAGGGCGCCTTTTTGTTAAAAACCCCTGTATTTTATATTTCCTAGTAATTGTGTTCAGGGGTTTTGGTTTTCTTCCTTAAAAGTGTTTTTGGGTTATACTAATATTAATATAACTCGGACCGCTTTTTATGCTTTAAATAAAATTTTTTGCCCCTTTAAGGCACCACCGCGGCCTTCGGCCCAGTGGTATCCGGGGGTGAAGCCTCAGGGTCCGAGGTGACCGGGGTTCGAATCCCGGGGATGCCGCCTGTAATGAATATATAAATAAAAACCTTTATTGCTGCTGATTTTTTTTGCAAATAAAGAAAATACATGATAGACAGATGCAATACTAGACTAAGTCATGGATTGATCATTTATGAGATTTTATACTCATTCGTTGCCATTTTTTTTACAGGTAATTATAAATCATACTAACCCGCCAAGTAAAAATGGCTGAAAAAGATATGACAACTCGTGTGGCCGACGTGGAGGCCGAAATGAAGCAAGTCTTTGCCTTTCTTCAACAACTCTCGAAACAAGTGGAACATTTATCAATCCGCTTAGACCAACTCACCATGACTCAGTTTTGCTATCCAAGACAAGGGGTGATGATTCAAATGGAGCCCTCCAGTATCAACCAAAAGGGTAAAAATGTCATAATTGACAATGTCCACGAGTCCCCTGAATCTAAGGAATTGAGCACCCTATGCCCAAAGTTCATGCAACGTGAACAATACAAACCCAGTATCCTTCCATCACAAAAGCAAAACAACCGGAGACAGTTCACTCCTCTCCTAGGACCTCCGTCTCAGATACTGACAATACTCCGGGAAAAGGGGCTGCTCTCCACTGAACCAAAGCGACCTAATCCTGAGAGTTTTTCAAACTACAATCCGTCTAAAAAATGTGATTATCACATGGGCGAGGTAGGGCATTCAACTGATGGGTGCTATACTCTTAAACACCGAATTCAAAACCTACTGGACAGCGGGACCTTCTCATTCGAGACCGGTGAAGGGAATGAGCGAAAACCTGCTTGAGTAGAACTCCTCTCATCCTTTTGCATGAACCCCTGGAAAAGGGGTTGTCCTTGTATTTTGCCTTTTGTCGTCATTTCTGTTGGAAGAAATGTCTTTTTAAACTCTCCCTCTTTTGAGGTTGTAAATCCATGTATTGTAAATAAATAATGTTTTGAGGGCATGAGAAAGTATCCCAAACCGGCCCGTTGATGATATCCAGCCATGTAAAGGAAAGTGTTCCGAGGCCCGGGCTTCCTCATGTTTCCTCGTTTCTAAGCTTTTGAAAATAAAACAAATGTTTTATCATTTTTCAAAAGGTCAAAAAATGGTGGTGGAAAAGCACGCATGCTCATAGCCCTATTTGTTTTTTTAACTTGCTCACTTCATGTCTCAGAGCATACTCATTTTTTATTACAAAGGGGACATTTGAAAATGACACAAACTGAAGCGCACATCAGACCCTGATGAAGTTAGCGAGCCAACTCATCTAATAGGGGCAGTCCAAGCGAAGATCATCCAATCTTCAAATGAAACATGGGGCAAATCTCATTATTACCAGTGGGTGATATCAGCCCCAGGAAGTCAATGAGACTGCTGAGCATTCCCTGATTCCATGATGAGCGAAACATCATCTCGTACAAAAATCGGGGGCAGATCAAGAAAAGATTACCCCTTTTGAAAGAAAAGGTATGTCTCATTCCTCAACAAATTTTGGAAATGACATTCTATCCCTTTTCTTTTGCAGATAAGGAACTGGGAAACATGCTAGACTCTGATGTACTAGCAAGCCCGATGGAATACCAATGTTAGGACTTCTCGAATGAAACATGACGAAGAAGTGCTCAATTGGAAGAGTAGACTAAGGGGCATGCAATCCCCCAGTCCATAAAAAAGGGTGTATTTCGTTCCTAAAGTTTATTTACTTTAGCATAGAAATGACATATCTTTTCCTTTTATATAGGGTAAAATTGAGTAAACAACACTCATGGTGCAAGCAGCTGGAAAAGACTTTGCATATGACAAAATGGCGTCGAAGCCAATCTTGACAACCACAGAAGTCTCGATGGTAGTCACGCCCATGCCCGTCAAAGACCTTTAAAGTAGAGATTAGCTTTGCTGCGAAGCTCTCCATGCAGGCAATTGCACACGCCTGCGTAGTCAAGAATCGAGTCGAGAAACTCCTCAACATACCGGAGCCGCATTGACACAACATGCGCTGACAATAGAACCCTCTATTTGGAAACATCCCTAATAATAGAGGATTTCATTCGAGCTTCGAGACCAAGAGTATGGAGGAGCAGATTGAGGCAGAGAAGGCTGAACAAAGTAAAGAGTAGAAAAGACTCTGCTAGCTTTGAAGGCAAAATGGAAGAAGGGTAATTACCCTCAATCGCCTCATTTCTAACATAAAACCCATGTTTTTGTCAGAAGGGAATTATCAACATCCGAGAAAACTCAAGGAGTTACCGGTTTAATCTCAAATGAAGGGATTCACGAAGGGTAATGTTGTATCGTTTCCAATTCTTATCCCTCAAAGAACTGTTCATTAACACTGTTTTCCTTATTACCTTGCAGGTTTGCTCTACTATTGCAGCATAGGTAAGTATCTCTTTCCCTAAAAAACTCTTCTCATAAGAGTAGAAAGAAACAAGAAGGAAGAAATAATTAAAGAAAATAGAGACTATTTTCTTCCTCAAGTGCATTACGTGGAAAGTAATTTTGCATGGTAATTTTACCTGTTTAATTCATCAATTCCTTGAGAAAATTTTGACAATTCGACGAATGATGTCGAACTGCTCCGATGTATTGAACGAGGTGTGTCAGGATGATGAGAGGCAATCCTTGATTTATACACATTCTCAAGTACCAAACCCTTGCAAGATGAGCGAAAAGGTTTCATTTCTACAAGGTAAATGGATTTCTCGCATAAGGTACAGTAGCCAAAATGACAAGAGGCAGTTCATTTCTCTGCCCCATACACTACTATTAATCATTTGCTTAACCATTTTGAGCCCATACACTCAGCGGTTTCTTTTAAATCAACCCTGTCAAGAACCACCCCACATTGGGGCAGTTTGAGGTCCGGCGATCCTCGACAGAGTCCTCCAGGACAAGCACACCATCGACGGCCGGACGGTCGAGACTAAGAGGGCTTTGTCAGGAGAGGAGCAGCAAACTAAAGCCTATCCAAAATGACAATATCTTATTGATAACAGCGATGTTTTCACTAAGATGGATGAGGAGTTTGTAATATCTAAAATTTTCTATCATCATCAGCTGCAACAGCTCGCACAAGGCGAAAAGATGAATAGAAGTTTTCTTGCTCTCACTTGCATTAATCTTTGAGTGTTTTTATTGCAGATGAACTCTCACGATAATTTAAGTGCCCTAGGATGACGAAGAGCAATTCTTTTTCTATCCCATACACTTATATCCTTTGCTAGCCCAATTGAGCCGACGATTTCATTTCATACAAACCCAGTTGATGATTATCCCCCCACACTGGGGCAAAGCAAAAGTCACCACAATTTGAGCATCAGGGTCCAAAGCATCGAATCAAGATGAAGACTTCAAACTCGTTTAGGCTAGTCCTAACACAAAAAATGCTGAAAATTTGGGGCATGAAAAAGCAGTGTGCCTGGTAAAAGCAAGGCCAATGCCCATGAATGGAGATTTCTGAGCGTGATGAAAGCGCTCTTAAATATCTCAAAGACATTAAGTGGTATAGAATAGACGACCCAAAGGGTTTGAACTTGAGTTCTTCTTCGATGTAAATTCATACTTTAGGAACTTTGTCTTGACAAAGATCTGCCACATGACAGACGAAGATGAACCTATTCTTGAGAAAGCAATTGGGACAGAGATAGAATGGTATCCAGGAAAATGCTTGACACAGAAGCTCTTCAAGAAAAAGTTATCAAAGATGCTAAAACACAAGATTCCCCAGCGGAGTCGCCAGTCTGTCGCGACCGAACCCCCCCAGAGCCTTTTTATCGGATGACATGCAAAAAGAAGGAGGGCTCGCTTGGTACGTGCTAAGTCTAAGCTTAGGACTTAACTCGGGCTCTCCCAAGTCCATACCATATCGCGACTTAGGGTTTAAATTTTTAACATGCAAGTGGTCTATACCAAGGAGTCGCCACTAATCGATTTGGGGTAGGTCGATTAGAAACCCAAATAGGATGACGGGAGAATCACCCTATTCCTACGAACCAGAGATTAACTGGATTCGGGGACTTGATTACACTAGTTGGATAACTAATGCCCTTTCGGTACCATTTTACCCTGTTCATTTCATGAAAACATTTGTCAGGCAATTTGGATTGATTTTAGGACCTTTCTCCTAACATGTGAGGTGATCAAGCGAGTGCATAATCAGAAACGATCAGCAGTCAGGAACACAACAATTCATACAGCCTAAGGTTCTAACTTTAACTAAGTCGGATGATATTCAAAACACAACAGCTCATGCAATTATATTAAAAACATGCATAATAATAATGCAACAGTAATAAAAATAACATGCAAAATACTGCCGCATAACTTAGACTTGTCTAATTTAAACAAGACAATAACATGCATAATAATATAACAATGGATTAAAACACTTAGATAACCCACATAAAAAACTTTTATTTTTTTTAAAAAAAAAGTTTGAATTTTTTTTTGAATTTTTTTGATTTTTTTTTTGGAAAAAAATAATAATAATAATACCGAAGAAAATAATAATAAAAAAATAAAAAAATTTTAAAATTTTTTTTAAATTTTTTTTAATTTTTTTTAAAAATAATAATATAATATTAAGCCGGGTCGGGTCAGATCCGACCCGGGTCAACGGACCCGACCCGGGCGTTGACCCGAGTCGGTTCGGCTGATCTAGGTCGGGCGGAACCGACCCGGGTCAACGGATCCGACCCGGGCGTTGACTCGGGTCGGATCCATCGATCCGGGTCGGTAGGAACCGACCCGAGTCAACGGATCAGACCCGGGCATTGACCCGGGTCGGATCTGTTGATTCGGGTCGGACCGGACCCGAACAAATAGAACCGCGGGGGGGAACGCCGACGAGGCCAAAATTGGCCGTCCGCCGGCCGGCCCAGGCCAGCGCCGCCCCCAAATCGGCCCCCTGGCACCACCATTAAGCTACACCACTCACCTGAGCCGCCGTCGGACCGCCGTTCGCCGGCCAGCGACGAAACAAAAACCGGCCTCGTTGAGGCATTTTGTCGAACGGTGGGCGTGCGCGGTGGAAATCAGCCGATTTCGACCTCCACCGACGGCACGGTCAGCTCCGACGGCTGCGGCTGATGTTCAACTGCGAGTGGGGACCGGGACCGACGACGGCATGGGCCAGAAATCGTACGAGTCGGCCGACGCGAGTCCCGGCCGGACCGCGTGCAAAAACAGGGGAAAACAAAGGAGGCTCTCGGCCGGGGGGCTCACCGGTCGTCGGCGCGTCCGGGTGATTTCCGGCTGGTCTGAGGGCGCCGACGACCACTGCTGGTTTTCCTTTGGCTCCGGCGTGACCTCGGTTTGCTCTCTCTCCCTCTCTATTCTCTCTCTTCTCTCTCAATCTCTCTCTGCTCTGTTTTCTCTCTTTAAATGGCCGATCGGGGGTACTTCCGGGAGGTTGCCGGTTGGCTTGCTGGAGACGGCGAGGCTGACGGGGGCCTCGAAACCCTCTGAGACTCCTCTCTTCTTCGTTTCTCTCTCTATGTCTCTCTGTTTCTCTCTGTGTCTCTCCCTCTTTTTTTACTGTTTCGCCGGCCGGGCCTCTCTCTCCCTCTCTCTCTCTGGGTCGCCGCTGTCGGCTCGGCGGTTGGGATGGACGAATGAGGCACGGTGGCCGCGGGATGCTGCCTTTCTCTCCCGGCTCACTCTGTTTCTCTCTTTTTCTGTTTCGCCGGCTGGGCCCTCTCCCAAAATTCACCGATCGGCGCTCCCCTCTCTCTCTGGCTATATATATAGCCGGCGACGACGATGGCCTCCCCTCCCTCTTCCGTGGCGTCCGCGTGACGATGGCCTGGCTCCGCGAATTCCGCGGCCATAGGCCGGTGCAGAGGGGGCGTCAGTCCTGGGATGCAGAGGAGAGCACAGAGAACCGGGAGAGAGGAGGAGATAAGGAGGCCCCGGGAAACTAGGGAGGCGGGACTGGCCTTAATGGCCAGTCCCTATGGCGTGCTTGCCTCGGCCTCCTCTGGCCGGATAGCGATGGGGCGAGGGCGCTTGGCCGCTCGTTGAGCGGCGGCCGGGAGCAGAGGCGAACAGGGCAGGGAAAGGGACAGGCTGCGTGGGGGGAAGAAAGAAGGAGAAGGGCTGGGCCGGGCCAGGCCGGGCCAGGCCCAGCTCGCGCGGGGAGAGGAAAAAAGAAATGGCTCGGGCCCGCGTAGGGGGAGAAAAAGAAAGAAAAGGGAAGCGGGCTGGGCCGCGCGGAGGGGAAAAAAGAAAAAAGAAAAGAGACCGGGCGGGGGGCCCACGCGCGGGGGGGAAAGAAACGGGCCGGGTTGGCCCGGCCCCGACCCAGCCCGACTCGATTTTAATTTAATTTAATTTTTTTTCTCTTTTTTTTTCTTCTTTCCTTTTTTCTTTTTTTTATTATATTTTTTTAAGGATTAATTAAGAAAATATGCTCTAATAAGCCCTATTAATGCAAATGTGCCTAATTCTATATGCAATGCGTTTTAAATTGAAATATTTTTTTGTTTTAGGAATTAAAGAAAATTAACTCCTAAATTTTGTGCAATTAATTTTGGGCAAATTAAAAATAGGTGTCTACAGCTGGACTCCAGGTATGATCCTAACATTAAGGTGTTATTTGTCTTGCAGGTTCGAATTGATTGTTTATAAATTGTTGTGCATGCTTTAATGATTTAGCACTATACTATTGCACACACAACCATACTGCCGGACCTGGGCCGCAATAGGGTTTTTAGGATGGTGTTAAGAAAGATACGACCTCGAACGCGATCCCGCGATGTAGAGGTTGCCTTTCTTTTCCCCGAAATTTATTTCTAAAAAATCGTAAAGAAATATCTTTAGCCGCTATTCGCGTGACTATAAGATATTCCTTTCGATTTGGCCGAGGTTAAAAGGACTTGACACCAACGCGAGACTGCGACGGTCAGGCACCCTTTTAATTTCATTTTGCTGAGCCAGTCTAGATAGAAATCGAACCTCACTTCTCATGTGCATGTCGTTGTGATTGCCATGGTTCAAGGAAAGGTATATATTCTATCCTTTCTCATTTTTTTATACGGCCTACTTGTTTAATTGTTTTGTCACTGATGGGCCACTCATTGATTGCAGTTTATATACGAGGGATACGCTTATTGCGAAAATTGTCCATAAAAATAAACGACTCCGAGAGACCGTGATTTTCCCGTCGTTTATAAAATGAGTATTCGGAAAGGGCGCCTTTTTGTTAAAAACCCCTGTATTTTATATTTCCTAGTAATTATGTACAGGGATTTTGGTTTTCTTCCTTAAAAGTGTTTTTGGGTTATACTAATGTTATTATAACTCGGACCGCTTTTTATGCTTTAAATAAAATTTTTTTGCCCCTTTATGACACCACCGCGGCCTTCGACCCAGTGGTATCCGGGGGTGAAGCCTCAGGGTCCGAGGCGACCGGGGTTCGAATCCCGGGGACGCCGCCTGTAATGAATATATAAATAAAAACCTTTTTTGCTGCTGATTTTTTTTGCAAATAAAGAAAATACATGATAGACAGATGCAATACTAGACTAAGTCATGGATTGATCATTTATGAGATTTTATACTCATTCGTTGCCATTTTTTTTACAGGTAATTACAAATCATACTAACCCGCCAAGTAAAAATGGCTGAAAAAGATATGACAACTCGTGTGGCCGACGTGGAGGCCGAAATGAAGCAAGTCTTTGCCTTTCTTCAACAACTCTTTAAACAAGTGGAACATTTGTCAATCCGCTTAGACCAACTCACCATGACTCAGTTTTGCTATACAAGACAAGGGGTGATGATTCAAATGGAGCCCTCCAGTGTCAACCAAAAGGGTAAAAATGTCATAATTGACAATGTCCACGAGTCCCCTGAATCTAAGGAATTGAGCACCCTATGCCCAAAGTTCATGCAACGTGAACAATACAAACCCAGTATCTCTCCATCACAAAAGCAAAATAACCGGAGACAGTTCACTCCCCTCCCAAGACCTCCGTCTCAGATACTGACAATACTCCGGGAAAAGGGACTGCTCTCCACTGAACCAAAGCGACCTAATCCTGAGAATTTTTCAAACTACAATCCGTCTAAAAAATGTGATTATCACATGGGCGAGGTAGGGCATTCAACTGATGGGTGCTATACTCTTAAACACCGAATTCAAAACCTGCTAGACACTGAGACCTTCTCATTCGAGACTGGTGAAGGGAATGATCGCAAACCTGCTTGAGTAGAACTCCTCTCATCCTTTTGCATGAATCCCTGGAAAAGGGATTGTCCTTGTATTTTGCCTTTTGTCGTCATTTCTGTTGGAAGAAATGTCTTTTTAAACTCTCCCTCTTTTGAGGTTGTAAATCCATGTATTGTAAATAAATAATGTTTTGAGGGCATGAGGAAGTATCCCAAACCGGCCCGTTGATGATATCCAGCCATGTAAAGGAAAGTGTTCCGAGGCTCGGGCTTCCTCATGTTTCCTCGTTTCTAAGCTTTTGAAAATAAAACAAATGTTTTATCATTTTTCAAAAGGTCAAAAAATGGTGGTGGAAAAGCACGCATGCTCATAGCCCTGTTTGTTTTTTTAACTTGCTCACTTCATGTCTCAGAGCATACTCATTTTTTATTACAAAGGGGACATTTAAAAATGACACAAACTGAAGCGCACATCAGACCCTGATGAAGTTAGCGAGCCAACTCATCTAATAGGGGCAGTCCAAGCGAAGATCATCCAATCTTCAAATGAAATATGGGGCAAATCTCATTATTACCAGTGGGTGATATCAGCCCCAGGAAGTCAATGAGACTGCTGAGCATTCCCTGATTTCATGATGAGCGAAACATCATCTCGTACAAAAATCGGGGGCAGATCAAGAAAAGATTACCCCTTTTGAAAGAAAAGGTATGTCCATTCCTCAACAAATTTTGGAAATGACATTCTATCCCTTTTCTTTTGCAGATAAGGAACTGGGAAACATGCTAGACTCTGATGTACTAGCAAGCCCGATGGAATACCAATGTTAGGACTTCTCGAATGAAACATGATGAAGAAGTGCTCAATTGGAAGAGTAGACTAAGGGGCATGCAATCCCCCAGTCCATAAAAAAGGGTGTATTTCGTTCCTAAAGTTTATTTACTTTAGCATAGAAATGACATATCTTTTCCTTTTATATAGGGTAAAATTGAGTAAACAACACTCATGGTGCAAGCAGCTAGAAAAGACTTTGCATATGACAAAATGGCGTCGAAGCCAATCTTGACAACCACAGAAGTCTCGATGGTAGTCACGCCCATGCCCGTCAAAGACCTTTAAAGTAGAGATTAGCTTTGCTGCGAAGCTCTCCATGCAGGCAATTGCACACGCCTGCACAGTCAAGAATCGAGTCGAGAAACTCCTCAACATACCGGAGCCGCATTGACACAACATGCGCTGACAATAGAACCCTCTATTTGGAAACATCCCTAATAATAGAGGATTTCATTCGAGCTTCGAGACCAAGAGTATGGAGGAGCAGATTGAGGCAGAGAAGGCTGAACAAAGTAAAGAATAGAAAAGACTCTGCTAGCTTTGAAGGCAAAATGGAAGAAGGGTAATTACCCTCAATCGCCTCATTTCTAACATAAACCCATGTTTTTGTCAGAAGGGAATTATCAACATCCGAGAAAACTCAAGGAGTTACCGGTTTAATCTCAAATGAAGGGATTCACGAAGGGTAATGTTGTATCGTTTCCAATTCTTATCCCTCAAAGAACTGTTCATTAACACTGTTTTTCTTATTACCTTGCAGGTTTGCTCTACTATTGCAGCATAGGTAAGTATCTCTTTCCCTAAAAAACTCTTCTCATAAGAGTAGAAAGAAACAAGAAGGAAGAAATAATTAAAGAAAATGGATACTATTTTCTTCCTCAAGTGCATTACGTGGAAAGTAATTTTGCATGGTAATTTTACCTGTTTAATTCACCAATTCCCTGAGAAAATTTTGACAATTCGACGAATGGTGTCGAACTGCTCCGATGTATTGAACGAGGTGTGTCAGGATGATGAGAGGCAATCCTTGATTTATACACATTCTCAAGTACCAAACCCTTGCAAGATGAGCGAAAAGGTTTCATTTCTACAAGGTAAAGGGATTTCTCGCATAAGGTACGGTAGCCAAAATGACGAGAGGCAGTTCATTTCTCTGCCTCATACACTACCATTAATCCTTTGCTTAACCATTTTGAGCTCATACACTCAGCGGTTTCTTTTAAATCAACCCTGTCAAGAACCACCCCACATTGGGGGCAGTTTGAGGTCCGGCGATCCTCGACAGAGTCCTCCAGAACAAGCACACCATCGATAGCCGGACGGTCGAGACTAAGAGGGTTTTGTCAGGAGAGGAGCAGCAAACTAAAGCCTATCCAAAATGACAATATCTTATTGATAACAGCGATATTTTCATTAAGATGGATGAGGAGTTTGTAATATCTAAAATTTTCTATCATCATCAGCTGCAACAGCTCGCACAAGGCGAAAAGATGAATAGAAGTTTTCTTGCTCTCACTTGCATTAATCTTTGAGTGTTTTTATTGCAGATGAACTCTCACGATAATTTAAGTGCCCTATGATGACGAAGAGCAATTCTTTTTCTATCCCATACACTTATATCCTTTGCTAGCCCAATTGAGCCGGCGATTTCATTTCATACAAACCCAGTTGGTGATCATCCCCCACACTGGGGCAAGGCAAAAGTCACCACAATTTGAGCATCAGGGTCCAAAGCATCGAATCAAGATGAAGACTTCAAATTTGTTTAGGCTAGTCCTAATAACAAAAAATGCTGAAAATTTGGGGCATGAAAAAGCAGTGTGCCTGGTAAAAGCAAGGCCAATGCCCATGAATGGAGATTTCTGAGCGTGATGAAAGCGCTCTCAAATATCTCAAAGACATTAAGTGGTATAGAATAGACGACCCAAAGGGTTTGAACTTGAGTTCTTCTTCGATGTAAATTCATACTTTAGGAACTTTGTCTTGACAAAGATCTGCCACATGACAGACGAAGATGAACCTATTCTTGAGAAAGCAATTGGGACAGAGATAGAATGGTATCCAGGAAAATGCTTGACACAGAAGCTCCTCAAGAAAAAGTTGTCAAAGATGCTAAAACACAAGATTCCCCAGCGGAGTCGCCAGTCTGTCGCGACCGAACCCCCCCGGAGCCTTTTTATCGGACGACATGCAAAAAGAAGGAGGGCTCGCCTGGTACGTGCTAAGTCTAAGCTTAGGACTTAACTCGGGCTCTCCCAAGCCCATACCATATCGCGACTTAGGGTTTAAATTTTTAACATGCAAGTGGTCTATACCAAGGAGTCGCCACTAATCGATTTGGGGTAGGTCGATTAGAAACCCAAATAGGATGACGGGAGAATCACCCTATTCCTACGAACCAGAAATTAACTGGGTTCGGGGACTTGATTACACTAGTTGGATAACTAATGCCCTTTCGGTACCATTTTACCTTGTTCATTTCATGAAAACATTTGTCAGGTAATTTGGATTGATTTTAGGACCTTTCTCCTAACATATGAGGTGATCAAACAAGTGCATAATCATAAACGATCAGCAATAAGGAACACAACAATTCATGCAACCTAAGGTTCTAACCTTAACTAAATCGGATGACATTCAAAACACAACAGCTCACGCAATTGTATTAAAAACATGCATAATAACAACGCAACAGTAATAAAGATAACATGCAAAACACTACCGCGTAACTTAGACTTGTCTAATTTAAACAAGATAAAAATATGCATAATAATACAACAAATAAAACACTTAGATATATCACATAATAAAAAACTTTTCTTCTTTTTAAAAATTTTTTTTTTGAATTTTTTTGAATTTTTTTTTTCGGAAAAAAAAAATAATAATACCGAAGAAAATCATAATAATAAAAAAATAAAAAATTTTTAATTTTGTTAATTTTTTTTAATTTTTTAATTTTTTAAAATTTTTTTAAAAAATAATAATATAATATTAACCCGGGTCGGGTCCGTTGACTCGGGTCGGTTCCGCCCGACCCTGATCAGCCGAATCGACCGGGTCAACGCTCGGGTCGGGTCCGTTGACCCGGGTCGGATCCGACCCGATTTAATATTATATTATTATTTTTTAAAAAAATTTTAAAATTTTAAAATTTTTTTTTATTATTATTTTCTTCGGTATTATTATTATTATTTTTTTCCGAAAAAAAAAATTTCAAAAAAAAATTCAAAAATAATTTTTTTTTTAAAAAGAAAAGTTTTTTTTTATGTGGGTTATCTAAGTGTTTTAATCCATTGTTATATTATTATGCATGTTATTGTCTTGTTTAAATTAGACAAGTCTAAGTTACGCGGTAGTGTTTTGCATGTTATTTTTATTACTATTGCGTTGTTATTATGCATGTTTTTAATATAATTGCATGAGCTGTTGTGTTTTGAATGTCATCCGACTTAGTTAAGGTTAGAACCTTAGGCTGCATGAATTGTTGTGTTCCTGATTACTGATCGTTTATGATTATGCACTCGCTTGATCACCTCACATGTCAGGAGAAAGGTCATAAAATCAATCCAAATTGCCTGACAAATATTTTCATGAAATGAACAGGGTAAAATGGTACCGAAAGGGCATTAGTTATCCAACTAGTGTAATCAAGTCTCTGAACCTAGTTAATTTCTGATTCGTAGGAATAGGGTGATTCTCCCGTCATCCTATTTGGGTTTCTAATCGACCTACCCCAAATTGATTAGTGGCGACTCCTTGGTATAAACCACTTGCATGTTAAAAAATTTAAACCCTAAGTCGCGATATGGTATAGGCTTGGGAGAGCCCGAGTTAAGTCTTGAACCTAGACTTAGCACGTACCAGACGAGCCCTCCTTCTTTTTTTGCATGTCGTCCGATGAAAAGGCGCGGGGGTTCGGTCGCGACAGACTGGCGACTCCGCTGGGGAATCTTGTGTTTTAGCATCTTTGATAACTTTTTCTCGAGGAGCTTCTGTGTCAAGCATTTTCCTGGATACCATTCCATCTCTGTCCCAATTGCTTTCTCAAGAATAGGTTCATCTTCGTCTGTCATGTGGCAGATCTTTGTCAAGACAAAGTTCCTAAAGTATGAATTTACATCGAAGAAGAACTCAAGTTCAAACCCTTTGGGTCGTCTATTCTATACCACTTAATGTCTTTGAGATATTTGAGAGCGCTTTCATCACGCTCAGAAATCTCCATTCATGGGCATTGGCCTTACTTTTACCAGCCACACTGCTTTTTCATGCCCCCAATTTTCAACATTTTTTGTGTTAGGACTAGCCTAAACGAGTTTGAAGTCTTCATCTTGATTCGATGCTTTGGACCCTGATGCTCAAATTATGGTGACTTTTGCTTTGCCCCAGTGTGGGGGATGATCACCAACTGGGTTTGTATGAAATGAAATCGCCGGCTCAATTGGGCTAGCAAAGGATATAAGTGTATGGGATAGAAAAAGAATTGCTCTTTGTCATCCTAGGGCACTTAAATTATCGTGAGAGTTCATCTACAATAAAAACACTCAAAGATTAATGCAAGTGAGAGCAAGAAAACTTCTATTCATCTTTTCGCCTTGTGCGAGCTGTTGCAGCTGATGATGATAGAAAATTTTAGATATTACAAATTCCTCATCCATCTTAGTGAAAACATCGCTGTTATCAATAAGATATTGTCATTTTGGATAGGCTTTAGTTTGCTGCTCCTCTCCTGACAAAGCCCTCTTAGTCTCGACCGTCCGGCCGTCGATGGTGTGCTTGTCTTGGAGGACTCTGTCGAGGACCGCCGGACCTCAAACTGCCCCAATGTGGGGTGGTTCTTGACAGGGTTGATTTAAAAGAAACCGCTGAGTGTATGGGCTCAAAATGGTTAAGCAAAGGATAAATTGTAGTGTATGGGGTAGAGAAATGAACTGCCTCTCGTCATTTTGGCTACCGTACCTTATGCGAGAAATCCCTTTACCTTGTAGAAATGAAACCTTTTCGCTCATCTTGCAAGGGTTTGGTACTTGAGAATGTGTATAAATCAAGGATTGCCTCTCATCATCCTGACACACCTCGTTCAATACATCGGAGCAGTTCGACACCATTCGTCGAATTGTCAAAATTTTCTCAGGGAATTGGTGAATTAAACAGGTAAAATTACCATGCAAAATTACTTTCCACGTAATGCACTTGAGGAAGGTCAGGCATTTATTTGCTTTAACATACTTCCTCTTTCCCTCGTTGTTTTGCATTATTATGAGGAGGGCCTTTGATGAAAGAAATACTTACCTATGCCGCAGCGGCAAGGCAAACCTACAAGGTAATAAGGAAAACAGTGTTAATGAGCAGTTCTTTGAGGGATAAGAATTGAAAACGATACAACATTACCCTTCGTGAATCCCTTCATTTGAGATTAAACCGGTAACTCCTTGAGTTTTCTCGGATGTTGATAATTCCCTTCTGACAAAAACATGGGTTTATGTTAGAAATGAGGCGATTGAGGGTAAATTGAGAACGATACAAATTACCCTTCTTCCATTTTGCCTTTAAAGCTAGCAGAGTCTTTTCTACTCTTTACTTTGTTCAGCCTTCTCTGCCTCAATCTGCTCCTCCATACTCTTGGTCTCGAAGCTCGAATGAAATCCTCTATTATTAGGGATGTTTCCAAATAGAGGGTTCTATTGTCAGCGCATGTTGTGTCAATGCGGCTCCGGTACGTTGAGGAGTTTCTCGACTCGATTCTTGACTGCGCAGGCATGTGCAATTGCCTACATGGAGAGCTTCGCAGCAAAGCTAATCTCTACTTTAAAGGTCTTTGACGGGCATGGACGTGACTACCATCGAGACTTCTGTGGTTGTCAAGATTGGCTTCGACGCCATTTTATCATATGCAAAGTCCTTTCCAGCTGCTTGCACCATGAGTGTTGTTTACTCAATTTTGCCCTATATAAAAGGAAAAGATATGTCATTTCTATGCTAAAGTGAATAAACTTTAAGAACGAAATACACCCTTTTTTATGGACTGGAGGATTGCATGCCCCTTAGTCTACTCTTCCAATTGAGCACTTCTTCGTCATGTTTCATTCGAGAAGTCCTAATATTGGTGTTCCATCGGGCTTGCTAGTACATCAGAGTCTAGCATGTTTCTCAGTTCCTTATCTGCAAAAGAAAAGGGATAGAATGTCATTTCCAAAATTTGTTGAGGAATGAGACATACCTTTTCTTTCAAAAGGGGTAATCTTTTCTTGATCTGCCCCCGATTTTTGTACGAGATGATGTTTCGCTCATCATGGAATCAAGGAATGCTCAGCAGTCTCATTGACTTCCTGGGGCTGATATCACCCACTGGTAATAATGAGATTTGCCCCATGTTTCATTTGAAGATTGGACGATCTTCGCTTGGACTGCCCCTATTAGATGAGTTGGCTCGCTAACTTCATCAGGGTCTGATGTGCGCTTCAGTTTGTGTCATTTTCAAATGTCCCCTTTGTAATAAAAAATGAGTATGCTCTGAGACATGAAGTGAGCAAGTTAGAAAAACAAACAGGGCTATGAGCATGCGTGCTTTTCCACCACCATTTTTTGACCTTTTGAAAAATGATAAAACATTTGTTTTATTTTCAAAAGTTTAGAAACGAGGAAACATGAGGAAGCCCGGGCCTCAGAACACTTTCCTTTACATGGCTGGATATCATCAACGGGCCGGTTTGGGATACTTTCTCATGCCCTCAAAACATTATTTATTTACAATACATGGATTTACAACCTCAAAAGAGGGAGAGTTTAAAAAGACATTTCTTCCAACAGAAATGACGACAAAAGGCAAAATACAAGGACAACCCCTTTTCCAGGGATTCATGCAAAAGGATGAGAGGAGTTCTACTCAAGTAGGTTTGCGCTCATTCCCTTCACCGGTCTCGAATGAGAAGGTCTCGGTGTCCAGCAGGTTTTGAATTCGGTGTTTAAGAGTATAGCATCCATCAGTTGAATGCCCCACCTCGCCCATGTGATAATCACATTTTTTAGACGGATTGTAGTTTGAAAAACTCTCAGGATTAGGTCGCTTTGGTTCAGTGGAGAGCAGCCCCTTTTCCCGGAGTATTGTCAGTATCTGAGACGGAGGTCCTGGGAGAGGAGTGAACTGTCTCCGGTTGTTTTGCTTTTGTGATGGAAGGATACTGGGTTTGTATTGTTCACGTTGCATGAACTTTGGGCATAGGGTATTGTTCACGTTGCATGAACTTTGGGCATAGGGTGTTCAATTCCTTAGATTCAGGGGACTCGTGGATATTGTCAATTATGACATTTTTACCCTTTTGGTTGACACTGGAGGGCTCCATTTGAATCATCACCCCTTGTCTTGGATAGCAAAACTGAGTCATGGTGAGTTGGTCTAAGCGGATTGACAAATGTTCCACTTGTTTCGAGAGTTGTTGAAGAAAGGCAAAGACTTGCTTCATTTCGGCCTCCACGTCGGCCACACGAGTTGTCATATCTTTTTCAGCCATTTTTACTTGGCGGGTTAGTATGATTTGTAATTACCTGTAAAAAAATGGCAACGAATGAGTATAAAATCTCATAAATGATCAATCCATGACTTAGTCTAGTATTGCATCTGTCTATCATGTATTTTCTTTATTTGCAAAAAAAATCAGCAGCAAAAAAGGTTTTTATTTATATATTCATTACAGGCGGCGTCCCCGGGATTCGAACCCCGGTCGCCTCGGACCCTGAGGCTTCACCCCCGGATACCACTGGGCCGAAGGCCGCGGTGGTGTCTTAAAGGGGCAAAAAATTTTATTTAAAGCATAAAAAGCGGTCCGAGTTATATTAACATTAGTATAACCCAAAAACACTTTTAAGGAAGAAAACCAAAACCCCTGAACACAATTACTAGGAAATATAAAATACAGGGGTTTTTAACAAAAAGGCGCCCTTCCCGAATACTCATTTTATAAACGACGGGGAAATCACGGTCTCTCGGAGTCGCTTATTTTTATGGACAATTTCCGCAATAAGCGTATCCCTCGTATATAAACTGCAATCAATGAGTGGCCCATCAGTGACAAAACAATTAAACAAGTAGGCCGTATAAAAAATGAGAAGGGATAGAATATATACCTTTCCTTGAACCATGGCAATCACAACAACATGTACATGAGGAGTGAGGTTTAATTTCTGTCTAGACTGGCTCAGCAAAATAAAATTAAAAGGGTGCCTGACCGTCGCAGTCTCGCATTGGTGTCAAGTCCTTTTAACCTCGGCCAAATCGAAAGGAATATCTTATAGTCACGCGAATAACGGCTAAAGATATTTCTTTGCGATTTTTTAGAAATAAATTTCGGGGAAAAGAAAGGCAACCTCTACATCGCGGGCTCGCGTTCGAGGTCGTATCTTTCTTAACACCATCCTAAAAAACCCTATTGCGGCCCAGGTCCGGCAGCGTGGTTGTGTGTGCAATAGTGTAGTGCTAAATCATTAAAGCATGCACAACAATTTATAAACAATCAATTCGAACCTGCAAGAACAAATAACACCTTAATGTCAGGATCATACCTAGAGTCCTTGCTTAGGACTTAACTCGGGCTCTCCCAAGCCCATACCATATCGCGACTTAGGGTTTAAATTTTTAACACGCAAGTGGTTTATACCAAGGAGTCGCCACTAATCGATTTGGGGTAGGTCGATTAGAAACCCAAATAGGATGATGGGAGAATCACCCTATTCCTACGAACCAGAAATTAACTGGGTTCGGGGACTTGATTACACTAGTTGGATAACTAATGCCCTTTCGGTACCATTTTACCCTGTTCATTTCATGAAAATATTTGTCAGGAAATTTGGATTGATTTTAGGACCTTTCTCCTAACATGTGAGGTGATCAAGCGAGTGCATAATCATAAACGATCAGCAATCAGGAACACAACAATTCATGTAGCCTAAGGTTCTAACCTTAACTAAGTCGGATGACATTCAAAACACAACAGCTCATGCAATTGTATTAAAAACATGCATAATAACAACGCAACAGTAATAAAGATAACATGCAAAACACTACCGCATAACTTAGACTTGTCTAATTTAAACAAGGGAAAAATATGCATAATAATACAACAAATAAAACACTTAGATATATCGCATAATAAAAAACTTTTCTTCTTTTAAAATTTTTTTTTTGAATTTTTTTGAAATTTTTTTTTCAGAAAAAATGAAAATAATAATACCGAAGAAAATAATAATAATAAAAAAATAAATTTTTTTTAAATTTTTTAAAATTTTTTTAAAAATAATAATATAATATTAAACTGGGTCGGGTCGGATCCGACCCGAGTCAACGGACCCAACCCGGGCGTTGACCCGGGTCGGTTCGGCTGATCTGGGTCGGGCGGAACCGACCCGGGTCAACGGATCCGACTCGAGCGTTGACCCGGGTCGAATCTGTTGATTCGGGTCGGACCCGACCCGAACAAACAGAACCGGGGGGGGACGCCGGCGAGGCCAAAATTGGCCGTCCGCCGGCCGGCCCAGGCCAGTACCGCCCCCAATTCGGCCCCCTGGCACCCATGCCAAGCTGCGCCACTTACCTGAGCCGCCGTAGGACCGCCGTTCGCCGGCCGGCGATGAAACAAAAAACCGGCCTCATTGAGGCATTTTGTCGAACACTGGGCGTGCGCGGTGGAAATCAACCGATTTCGACCTCCTCCGGCGGTGCGGTCGGCTCCGACGGCTGCGGCTGATGTCCGACTGCGAGTGGGAATCGGGACCGGCGACGGCATGGGCCGGGAATCGCGCAACTCGGCCGACGCGAGTCCCGGCCGGACCGCGTGCAAAAACAGGGGAAAACAGAGGAGGCTCTCGGCCGGGGGGCTCACCGGTCGTCGGCGCGTCTGGGTGATTTCCGGCTGGTCTGAGGGCGCCGACGACCACTGCTGGTTCTCCTTTGGCTCCGACGTGACCTCGGTTTGCTCTCTCTCCCTCTCTATTCTCTCTCTTCTCTCTCAATCTCTCTCTGCTCTGTTTTCTCTCTCTAAATGGCCGACCAGGGGTACTTCCGGGAGGTTGCCGGTCGGCTTGCTGGAGACGGCGAGGCTGACCGGGGCCTCGATACCCTCTGAGACTCCTCTCTTCTCCGTTTCTCTCCCTATGTCTCTCTGTTTCTCTCTGTGTCTCTCTCTCTTTTTTACTGTTTCACCGGCCGGCGCTCTCTCTCTCTCTCTGGCTATATATAGTCGGCGACGACGATGGCCCTCTGCTCCGTTAAGGCGACCGAAGATAGGTTCGGGTCCTAGACAAGCGATTTCCCCAGTCAAGGCGACCGAAGAAAGGTTCGGGTCCTAGACAACAACAATCTCCGTCAAGGCGACCGAAGAAAGGTTCGGGCCATAGGCGACCGTCAATTTAAAACGCATTGCATATAGAATTAGGCACATTTGCATTAATAGGGCTTATTAGAGCATATTTTCTTAATTAATCCTTAAAAAAATATAATAAAAAAAGAAAAAAGGAAAGAAGAAAAAAAAGAGAAAAAGAAAAAAAATTAAATTAAATTAAAATCGAGTCGGGCCGGGACGGGGCCGGGCCAACCCGGCCCGTTTCTTTCCCCCCGCGCGCGGGCCCCCGACCCGGTCCCTTTTCTTTTTTCTTTTTTCCCCTCCGCGCGGCCCAACCCGCTTCTCTTTTCTTTCTTTTTCTCCCCCTACGCGGGCCCGGCCCATTTCTTTTTTCCTCTCCCCGCGCGAGCTGGGCCTGGCCCGGCCCAGCCCTTCTCCTTCCTTCTTCCCCCACGCGCCGGTCGCTTTCTTCTCCTCTGTTCGCCCCTGTTCGCGATGTCACGTCGACGCACGGCGGCGCCGCTCCTCGCCATTGCTATCTGGCCAGAGGAAGGCCGAGACAAGCATGCCACAGGGACTGGCCATTAAGGCCAGTCCCGTCCTCCCCGCTTTCCCGGAGCCCCCTTATCCTCTCCTCTCTCCCGGTGCCCTGTTCTCCCCTCTGCATTCATGAACTGACACCCCCTCTGCACCGGCCTATGGCCGCGGAATTCGCGGAGCCTAGGCCGGTGCAGGCCGTCGTCACGCGGACGTAACGGAGCAGAGGGCCATCGTCGTCGCCGGCTATATATAGCCAGAGAGAGAGAGAGAGCGCCGGCCGGCGAAACAGTAAAAAAGAGAGAGAGACACAGAGAGAAACAGAGAGACATAGGGAGAGAAACGGAGAAGAGA
This sequence comes from Syzygium malaccense, assembly GCA_031216405.1. Taxonomy (NCBI): domain Eukaryota; kingdom Viridiplantae; phylum Streptophyta; class Magnoliopsida; order Myrtales; family Myrtaceae; genus Syzygium; species Syzygium malaccense. The sequence continues at coordinate 15,982,101 of CM062260.1, read as the reverse complement.
GGAGTCTCAGAGGGTATCGAGGCCCCGGTCAGCCTCGCCGTTTCCAGCAAGCCGACCGGCAACCTCTCGGAAGTACCCCTGGTCGGCCATTTAGAGAGAGATTGAGAGAGAAGAGAGAGAATAGAGAGGGAGAGAGAGAGCAAACCGAGGTCACGTCGGAGCCAAAGGAGAACCAGCAGTGGTCGTCGGCGCCCTCAGACCAGCCGGAAATCACCCAGACGCGCCGACGACCGGTGAGCCCCCCGGCCGAGAGCCTCCTCTATTTTCCCCTGTTTTTGCACGCGGTCCGGCCGGGACTCGCGTCGGCCGAGTTGCGCGATTCCCGGCCCATGCCGTCGCCGATCCCGATTCCCACTCGCAGTCGGACATCAGCCGCAGCCGTCGGAGCCGACCGCACCGCCGGAGGAGGTCGAAATCGGTTGATTTCCACCGCGCACGCCCAGTGTTCGACAAAATGCCTCAACGAGGCCGGTTTTTTGTTTCGTCGCCAGCCGGCGAACGGCGGTCCTACGGCGGCTCAGGTAAGTGGCGCAGCTTGGCATGGGTGCCAGGGGGCCGAATTGGGGGCGGTACTGGCCTGGGCCGGCCGGCGGATGGCCAATTTTGGCCTCGCCGGCGTCCCCCCGCGGTTCTGTTTGTTCGGGTCGGGTCCGACCCGAATCAACAGATCCGACCCGGGTCAACGCCCGGGTCGGATCCGTTGACTCGGGTCGGTTCCGACCGACCCGGATCGATAGATCCGACCCGGGTCAACGCCCGGGTCGGATCCGTTGACCCGGGTCGGTTCCGCCCGACCCGGATCAGCCGAACAGACCCGGGTCAACGCCCGAGTCGGGTCCGTTGACCCAGGTCGGATCCGACCCGACCCGGTTTAATATTATATTATTATTTTTCAAAAAAATTTTAAAAAATTAAAAATTTTAAAAATTTTTAAAAAAATTTTAAAAAAAAATTTTAAAAATTTTTATTTTTTTATTATTATTTTCTTCGGTATTATTATTTTTTTTTTCCAAAAAAAAATTCAAAAAAATTCAAAAATTTTTTTTTTAAAAAGAAAAGTTTTATTATGTGATATATCTAAGTGTTTTATTTGTTGTATTATTATGCATATTTTTATCTTGTTTAAATTAGACAAGCCTGAGTTACGTGGTGGTATTTTGCATGTTGTTTTTATTACCGTTGCGTTGTTATGCATGTTTTTAATACAATTGCATGAGCTATTGTGTTTTGAATGTCATCTGACTTAGTTAAGGTTAGAACCTTAGGCTGCATGAATTGTTGTGTTCCTGATTGCTGATCGTTTATGATTATACACTTGCTTGATCACCTCACATGTTAGGAGAAAGGTCCTAAAATCAATCCAAATTGCCTGACAAATATTTTCATGAAATGAACAGGGTAAAATGGTACCGAAAGAGCATTAGTTATCCAACTAGTGTAATCAAGTCTCTAAACCCAGTTAATTTCTGGTTCGTAGGAATAGGGTGATTCTCCCGTCATCCTATTTGGGTTTCTAATCGACCTACCCCAAATTGATTAGTGGCGACTCCTTGGTATAAACCACTTGCATGTTAAAAAATTTAAACCCTAAGTCGCGATATGGTATAGGCTTGGGAGAGCCCGAGTTAAGTCCTGAACCTAGACTTAGCATGTACCAGACGAGCCCTCTTTCTTTTTTTGCATGTCGTCCGATGAAAAGGCGCGGGGGTTCGATCGCGACAGACTGGCGACTCCACTGGGGAATCCTGTGTTTTAGCATCTTTGACAACTTTTTCTTGAGGAGCTTCTGCGTCAAGCATTTTCCTGGATACCATTCTATCTCTGTCCCAATTGCTTTCTCAAGAATAGGTTCATCTTCGTCTGTCATGTGGCAGATCTTTGTCAAGACAAAGTTCCTAAAGTAGGAATTTACATCGAAGAAGAACTCAAGTTTAAACACTTTGGGGTCGTCTATTCTACATCACTTAATGTCTTTGAGATATTTGAGAGCGCTTTCATCACGCTCAGAAATCTCCATTCATGGGCATTAGCCTTGCTTTTACCAGGCACACTGCTTTTTCATGCCCCAAATTTTCAGCATTTTTTGTTGTTAGGACTAGCCTAAACAAGTGTTAATGAGCAAACCTGCAAGGTAATAAGGAAAACAGTGTTAATGAGCAGTTCTTTGAGGGATAAGAATTGGAAACGATACAACATTACCCTTCGTGAATCCCTTCATTTGAGATTAAACCGGTAACTCCTTGAGTTTTCTCGGATGTTGATAATTCCCTTATGATAAAAACATGAGTTTATGTTAGAAATGAGGCGATTGAGGGTAAATTGAGAACGATACAAATTACCCTTCTTCCATTTTGCCTTTAAAGCTAGCAGAGTCTTTTCTACTCTTTACTTTGTTCAGCCTTCTCTGCCTCAATCTGCTCCTCCATACTCTTGGTCTCGAAGCTCGAATGAAATCCTCTATTATTAGGGATATTTCCAAATAGAGGGTTCTATTGTCAGCGCATGTTGTGTCAATACGGCTCCGGTATGTTGAGGAGTTTCTCGACTCGATTCTTGACTGCACAGGCATGTGCAATTGCCTGCATGGAGAGCTTCGCAGCAAAGCTAATCTCTACTTTAAAGGTCTTTGACGGGCATGGGCGTGACTACCATCGAGACTTCTGTGGTTGTCAAGATTGGCTTCGACGCCATTTTGTCATATGCAAAGTCCTTTCCAGCTGCTTGCACCATGAGTGTTGTTTACTCAATTTTGCCCTATATAAAAGGAAAAGATATGTCATTTCTATGCTAAAGTGAATAAACTTTAGGAACGAAATACACCCTTTTTTATGGACTGGGGGATTGCATGCCCCTTAGTCTACCCTTCCAATTGAGTACTTCTTCGTCATGTTTCATTCGAGAAGTCCTAACATTGGTGTTCCATCCGGCTTGCTAGTACATCAGAGTCTAGCATGTTTCCCAGTTCCTTATCTGCAAAAGAAAAGGGATAGAATGTCATTTCCAAAATTTGTTGAGGAATGAGACATACCTTTTCTTTCAAAAGGGGTAATCTTTTCTTTATCTGCCCCCGATTTTTGTACGAGATGATGTTTTGTTCATCATGGAATCAGGGAATGCTCAGCAGTCTCATTGACTTCCTGGGGCTGATATCACCCACTGGTAATAATGAGATTTGCCCCATGTTTCATTTGAAGATTGGACGATCTTCGCTTGGACTGCCCCTATTAGATGAGTTGGCTCGCTAACTTCATCAGGGTCTGATGTGCGCTTCAGTTTGTGTCATTTTCAAATGTCCCCTTTGTAATAAAAAATGAGTATGCTCTGAGACATGAAGTGAGCAAGTTAGAAAAACAAACAGGGCTATGAGCATGCGTGCTTTTCTACCACCATTTTTTGACCTTTTGAAAAATGATAAAACATTTGTTTTATTTTCAAAAGCTTAGAAACGAGGAAACATGAGGAAGCCCGGGCCTCAGAACACTTTCCTTTACATGGCTGGATATCATCAACGGGCCGGTTTGGGATACTTCCTCATGCCCTCAAAACATTATTTATTTACAATACATGGATTTACAACCTCAAAAGAGGGAGAGTTTAAAAAGACATTTCTTCCAACAGAAATGACGACAAAAGGCAAAATACAAGGACAACCCCTTTTCCAGGGGTTCATGCAAAAGGATGAGAGGAGTTCTACTCAAGCAGGTTTGCGCTCGTTCCCTTCACCGGTCTCGAATGAGAAAGTCTCGGTGTCCAGTAGGTTTTGAATTCGGTGTTTAAGAGTATAGCACCCATCAGTTAAATGCCCTACCTCGCCCATGTGATAATCACATTTTTTAGACGGATTGTAGTTTGAAAAACTCTCAGGATTAGGTCGCTTTGGTTCAGTGGAGAGCAGTCCCTTTTCTCGGAGTATTGTCAGTATCTGAGACGGAGGTCCTGGGAGGGGAGTGAACTGTCTCCGGTTGTTTTGCTTTTGTGATGGAAGGATACTGGGTTTGTATTGTTCACGTTGCATGAACTTTGGGCATAGAGTGCTCAATTCCTTAGAATTAGGGGATTCGTGGACATTGTCAATTATGACATTTTTACCCTTTTGGTTGACACTGGAGGGCTCCATTTGAATCATCACCCCTTGTCTTGGATAGCAAAACTGAGTCATGGTGAGTTGGTCTAAGCGGATTGACAAATGTTCCACTTGTTTCGAGAGTTGTTGAAGAAAGGCAAAGACTTGCTTCATTTCGGCCTCCACGTCGGCCACACGAGTTGTCATATCTTTTTCAGCCATTTTTACTTGGCGGGTTAGTATGATTTGTAATTACCCATCGACGGTGCGTCCGGAGGGGATTCCGGCTGGTCAGGGGGGCGACGGCGACGCTGCTGGCTCTTCTCTTGCTCCGGCGGACCTCGGCAACTTCTCTCTTCCTTCTCTCTATTTTCTCTGTTCTCTCTTTGTTTCTCTCTCTATTCTCTCTCTTTGTCCTGTTTCGCCGGCGTCGGCTTGGCGGCGGGAATGGATGGCTGAGGTGCGGTGGCCGCCGGAGGCTACCTTTCTCTCTCGGCTCACTCTCTATTTCTCTCTATTCTTTCTCTCTGTCCCTTTGTTTCTCTCAAAAATTGCCGACCGGCCTCCCTCCAAAATTGGCCGACCCTCTCTCTCTCTCTCTCTCTCTCTCTGGCTATATATAGCCGGCGACGACGATGACGATGACCATGACGGGCCTCCTCTGCGTCGGCGTGACGATGGCCTGCAACGGCCGTCGTCACCCCATGACTTTGGTGGCCATTTGCAGGCCGGGGCAGAGCGAGACAGGGGGGAACAGGAAGCCGAGAGGGAGGAAAGGATAGGGGAGCCGGGAAACGAGGGAGACGGGACTGGCCAAAGTTCATGCAACGTGAACAATACAAACCCAGTATCCTTCCATCACAAAAGCAAAACAACCGGAGATAGTTCACTCCTCTCCCAGGACCTCCGTCTCAGATACTGACAATACTCCGGGAAAAGGGGCTGCTCTCCACTGAACCAAAGCGACCTAATCCTAAGAGTTTTTCAAACTACAATACATCTAAAAAATGTGATTATCACATGGGCGGGTAGGGCATTCAACTGATGGGTGCTATACTCTTAAACACCGAATTCAAAACCTGCTGGACACCGAGACCTTCTCATTCGAGACCGGTGAAGGGAATGAGCGCAAACCTGCTTGAGTAGAACTCCTCTCATCCTTTTGCATGAACCCCTGGAAAAGGGGTTGTCCTTGTATTTTGCCTTTTGTCATCATTTCTGTTGGAAGAAATGTCTTTTTAAACTCTCCCTCTTTTGAGGTTGTAAATCCATGTATTGTAAATAAATAATGTTTTAAGGGCATGAGGAAGTATCCCAAACCGGCCCGTTGATGATATCCAGCCATGTAAAGGAAAGTGTTCGGAGGCCCGGGCTTCCTCATGTTTTCTCGTTTCTAAACTTTTGAAAATAAAACAAATGTTTTATCATTTTTCAAAAGGTCAAAAAATGGTGGTGGAAAAGCACGCATGCTCATAGCCCTGTTTGTTTTTCTAACTTGCTCACTTCATGTCTCAGAGCATACTCATTTTTTATTACAAAGGGGACATTTGAAAATGACACAAACTGAAGCGCACATCAGACCCTGATGAAGTTAGCGAGCCAACTCATCTAATAGGGGCAGTCCAAGCGAAGATCGTCCAATCTTCAAATGAAACATGGGGCAAATCTCATTATTACCAGTGGGTGATATCAGCCCCAGGAAGTCAATGAGACTGCTGAGCATTCCCTGATTCCATGATGAACGAAACATCATCTCGTACAAAAATCGGGGGCAGATAAAGAAAAGATTACCCTTTTTGAAAGAAAAGGTATGTCTCATTCCTCAACAAATTTTGGAAATGATATTCTATCCCTTTTCTTTTGCAGATAAGGAACTGGGAAACATGCTAGACTCTGATGTACTAGCAAGCCGGATGGAACACCAATGTTAGGACTTCTCGAATGAAACATGACGAAGAAGTGCTCAATTGGAAGGGTAGACTAAGGGGCATGCAATCCCCCAGTCCATAAAAAAGGGTGTATTTCGTTCCTAAAGTTTATTCACTTTAGTATAGAAATGACATATCTTTTCCTTTTATATAGGGCAAAATTGAGTAAACAATACTCATGGTGCAAGCAGCTGGAAAGGACTTTGCATATGACAAAATGGCGTCGAAGCCAATCTTGACAACCACAGAAGTCTCGATGGTAGTCACGCCCATGCCCGTCAAAGACCTTTAAAGTAGAGATTAGCTTTGCTGCGAAGCTCTCCATGCAGGCAATTGCACACGCCTGCGCAGTCAAGAATCGAGCCGAGAAACTCCTCAACATACCGGAGCCGCATTGACACAACATGCGCTGACAATAGAACCCTCTATTTGGAAACATCCTTAATAATAGAGGATTTCATTTGAGCTTCGAGACCAAGAGTATGGAGGAGTAGATTGAGGCAGAGAAGGCTGAACAAAGTAAAGAGGAGAAAAGACTCTGTTAGCTTTCAAAGCAAAATGGAAGAAGGGTAATTTGTATCGTTCTCAATTTACCCTCAATCGCCTCATTTCTAACATAAACTCATGTTTTTGTCAGAAGGGAATTATCAACATCCGAGAAAACTCAAGGAGTTGTCGGTTTAATCTCAAATGAAGGGATTCACGAAGGGTAATGTTGTATCGTTCCTAATTCCTGTCCCTCAAAGAACTGTTCATTAACACTGTTTTCCTTATTACCTTGCAGGTTTGCTCTACTATTGCAGCATAGGTAAGTATCTCTTTCCCTAAAAAACTCTTCTCATAAGAGTAGAAAGAAACAAGAAGGAAGAAATAATTAAAGAAAATGGATACTATTTTCTTCCTCAAGTGCATTACGTGGAAAGTAATTTTGCATGGTAATTTTACCTGTTTAATTCACCAATTCCTTGAGAAAATTTTGACAATTCGACGAATGGTGTCGAACTGCTCCGATGTATTGAACGAGGTGTGTCAGGATGATGAGAGGTAATCCTTGATTTATACACATTCTCAAGTACCAAACCCTTGCAAGATGAGCGAAAAGGTTTCATTTCTACAAGGTAAAGGGATTTCTCGCATAAGGTACGGTAGCCAAAATGACGAGAGGCAGTTCATTTCTCTGCCCCATACACTACCATTAATCTTTTGCTTAACCATTTTGAGCCCATACACTCAGCGGTTTCTTTTAAATCAATCCTGTCAAGAACCACCCCACATTGGGGCAGTTTGAGGTCCGGCGATCCTCGACAGAGTCCTCCAGGACAAGCACACCATCGACGGCCGAACGGTCGAGACTAAGAGGGCTTTGTCAGGAGAGGAGCAGCAAACTAAAGCCTATCCAAAATGACAATATCTTATTGATAACAGCGATATTTTCACTAAGATGGATGAGGAGTTTGTAATATCTAAAATTTTCTATCATCATCAGCTGCAACAGCTCGCACAAGGCGAAAAGATGAATAGAAGTTTTCTTGCTCTCACTTACATTAATCTTTGAGTGTTTTTATTGCAGATGAACTCTCACGATAATTTAAGTGCCCTAGGATGACGAAGAGCAATTCTTTTTCTATCCCATACACTTATATCCTTTGCTAGCCCAATTGAGCCGGCGATTTCATTTCATACAAACCTAGTTGGTGATCATCCCCCACACTGGAGCAAGGCAAAAGTCACCACAATTTGAGCATCAGGGTCCAAAGCATCGAATCAAGATGAGGACTTCAAACTCGTTTAGGCTAGTCCTAACACAAAAAAAATGCTGAAAATTGAGGGGCATGAAAAAGCAGTGTGCCTGGTAAAAGCAAGGCCAATGCCCATGAATGGAGATTTCTGAGCGTGATGAAAGCGCTCTCAAATACCTCAAGGACATTAAGTGGTGTAGAATAGACGACCCCAAAGTGTTTAAACTTGAGTTCTTCTTCGATGTAAATTCCTACTTTAGGAACTTTGTCTTGACAAAGATCTGCCACATGACAGACGAAGATGAACCTATTCTTGAGAAAGCAATTGGGACAGAGATAGAATGATATCCAGGAAAATGCTTGACACAGAAGCTCCTCAAGAAAAAGTTGTCAAAGATGCTAAAACACAAGATTACCCAGGGAGTTTGCCAGAAGGATCCTAGCGGTGAAGAAAAGACAGGTGACAACGCTAAGATGATCACCAATTCTCACCCTTACACATATTTTTGAGCCTAACGATCATTTCGTTTCTCAACTTGTGAACCAAACCCACGTTACATCCCTCATAAAGTCTCTTCTGACTAGGACACATGAATTAACGTGAAATTTCAAATGTTTATAAACACCGCTCGAGGAGGTGCGAGCAAGACTACTTCTATCTCTTTTGCAGGGTTCTTGACTTGTAAACCTGGAGATAATTGCAAAATATTTTCTTTCATGGCCTTGACTTGGACAGTCACCTTTGTTATGCCATTGACCAAGCCTACATTACGACCCTAAAGAAGACCTCTCAGATTGGCAGTGTCGTACCGCTTGCGAGAAAACTCAGACCCTTGTTGATATGATAGAGGTCAGATTGAGTGTTTTCGATGTTCCCGCATTAATGGACGGGACAAACAACCATTTTCAATGAGAGCGAGTGGAAAGTCCTTTCTGACTGAAGGTCCCTCGTTCAGCATCTTGAGAAGTCCACCTCACGAGCGAAAATTGTCTTGATTGACCCTTGGTGGATTTTTGGTGATGCAAACATGGCAAAATCATCATGCATGAATTTTCAAATACACATTTTAGAATAGCCTAGCTTGTCTATTCTTGATGGATGCATGCATGTTTGCGCTAATCGTCTTTGACAGCTCAGAGTTCTAATCCCTAGTGATAGAACATAAAAATTCGGGCGCTGGAGAAGCCCTCATTATCATCCCAAAAGAAATGCCCCGAAAAATTCGGAACTCGACCCGTTGCGTTGTTATTATGCATGTTTTTAATATAATTGCATGAGCTGTTGTGTTTTGAATGTCATCCGACTTAGTTAAGGTTAGAACCTTAGGCTGCATGAATTGTTGTGTTCCTGATTGCTGATCGTTTATGATTATGCACTCGCTTGATCACCTCACATGTTAGGAGAAAGGTCCTAAAATCAATCCAAATTGCTTGACAAATGTTTTCATGAAATGAACAGGGTAAAATGGTACCGAAAGGGCATTAGTTATCCAACTAGTGTAATCAAGTCCCCGAACCCAGTTAATTTCTGGTTCATAGGAATAGGGTGATTCTCCCGTCATCCTATTTGGGTTTCTAATCGACCTACCCCAAATCGATTAGTGGCGACTCCTTGGTATAAACCACTTACATGTTAAAAAATTTAAACCCTAAGTCGCGATATGGTATAGGCTTGGGAGAGCCCGAGTTAAGTCCTGAACCTAGACTTAGCACGTACCAGACGAGCCCTCCTTCTTTTTTTGCATGTCGTCCGATGAAAAGGCGCGGGGGTTCGGTCGCGATAGACTGGTCCGTTGACCCGGGTCGGATCCGACCCGACCCGGTTTAATATTATATTATTATTTTTTAAAAAAATTTAAAAAATAAAAAAATTTATAAAAAAAATTTTAAAATTTTTATTTTTTTATTATTATTATTTTCTTCGGTATTATTATTTTTTTTTCTGAAAAAAAAATTTCAAAAAAAAATTCAAAAAAATTTTTTTTTAAAAAGAAAAGTTTTTTTTATGTGGGTTATCTAAGTGTTTTAATCCATTGTTATATTATTATGCATGTTATTGTCTTATTTAAATTAGACAAGTCTAAGTTACGCGGTAGTGTTTTGCATGTTATTTTTATTACTGTTGCATTGTTATTATGCATGTTTTTAATATAATTGCATGAGCTGTTGTGTTTTGAATGTCATCCGATTTAGTTAAGGTTAGAACCTTAGGCTACATGAATTGTTGTGTTCCTGATTGCTGATCGTTTATGATTATGCACTCGCTTGATCACCTCACATGTTAGGAGAAAGGTCCTAAAATCAATCCAAATTGCCTGACAAATATTTTCATGAAATGAACAGGGTAAAATGGTACCGAAAGGGCATTAGTTATCCAACTAGTGTAATCAAGTCCCCGAATCTAGTTAATCTCTGGTTCGTAGGAATAGGGTGATTCTCCCGTCATCCTATTTGGGTTTCTAATCGACCTACCCCAAATCGATTAGTGGCGACTCCTTGGTATAGACCACTTGCATGTTAAAAATTTAAACCCTAAGTCGCGATATGGTATGGGCTTGGGAGAGCCCGAGTTAAGTCCTAAGCTTAGACTTAGCACGTACCAGGCGAGCCCTCCTTCTTTTTGCATGTCGTCCGATAAAAAGGCTCCGGGGGGGTTCGGTCGCGACAGATTGGCGACTCCACTGGGGAATCTTGCATTTTTTTTAAAAGTGGACTTAGGCCAAAATTTTTATCCTGTTCAAAATGATTTTTGTTTGGCAGCAAGGACTCCAGGTATGATCCTGACATTAAGGTGTTATTTGTTCTTGCATGTTCGAATTGATTGTTTATAAATTATTATGCATGTTTTAATGATTTAGCACTACACTATTGCACACACAACCACGCTGCCGGACCTGGGCCGCGATAGGGTTTTTTAGGATGGTGTTAAGAAAGATACGACCTCGAACGCGAGCCCGCGATGTAGAGGTTACCTTTCTTTTCCCCGAAATTTATTTCTAAAAAATCGTAAAGAAATATCTTTAGCCGCTATTCGCATGTCTATAAGATATTCCTTTCGATTTGGTCGAGGTTAAAAGGACTTGACACCAATGCGAGACTGCGACGGTCAGGCACCCTTTTAATTTCATTTTGCTGAGCCAGTCTAGATAGAAATCGAACCTCACTTCTCATGTGCATGTCGTTGTGATTGCCATGGTTTAAGGAAAGGTATATATTCTATCCCTTCTCATTTTTTTATACGGCCTACTTGTTTAATTGTTTTGTCACTGATGGGCCACTCATTGATTGCAGTTTATATACGAGGGATACGCTTATTGCGGAAATTGTCCATAAAAATAAGTGACTCCGAGAGACCGTGATTTCCCCATCGTTTATAAAATGAGTATTCGGGAAGGGCGCCTTTTTGTTAAAAACCCATGTATTTTATATTTCCTAGTAATTATGTTCAGGGGTTTTGGTTTTCTTCCTTAAAAGTGTTTTTGGGTTATACTAATGTTAATATAACTCGGACCGCTTTTTATGCTTTAAATAAATTTTTTGCCCCTTAAAAGACACCACCGCGGCCTTCGGCCCAGTGGTATCCGGGGGTGAAGCCTCAGGGTCCGAGGCGACCGGGGTTCGAATCCCGGGGACGCCGCCTGTAATGAATATATAAATAAAAACCTTTTTTGCTTCTGATTTTTTTTTGTAAATAAAGAAAATACATGATAGACAGATGCAATACTAGACTAAGTCATGGATTGATCATTTATGAGATTTTATACTCATTCGTTGCCATTTTTTTACAGGTAATTACAAATCATACTAACCCGCCAAGTAAAAATGGCTGAAAAAGATATGACAACTCGTGTGGCCGACGTGGAGGCCGAAATGAAGCAAGTCTTTGCCTTTCTTCAACAACTCTCGAAACAAGTGGAACATTTGTCAATCCGCTTAGACCAACTCACCATGACTCAGTTTTGCTATCCAAGACAAGGGGTGATGATTCAAATGGAGCCCTCCAGTGTCAACCAAAAGGGTAAAAATGTCATAATTGACAATGTCCACGAATCCCCTAATTCTAAGGAATTGAGCACCCTATGCCCAAAGTTCATGCAACGTGAACAATACAAACCCAGTATCCTTCCATCACAAAAGCAAAACAACCGGAGACAGTTCACTCCCCTCCCAGGACCTCCGTCTCAGATACTGACAATACTCCGGGAAAAGGGACTGCTCTCCACTGAACCAAAGCGACCTAATCCTGAGAGTTTTTCAAACTACAATCCGTCTAAAAAATGTGATTATCACATGGGCGAGGTAGGGCATTCAACTGATGGGTGCTATACTCTTAAACACCGAATTCAAAACCTGCTGGACACCGAGACTTTCTCATTCGAGACCGGTGAAGGGAACGAGCGCAAACCTGCTTGAGTAGAACTCCTCTCATCCTTTTGCATGAATCCCTGGAAAATGGGTTGTCCTTGTATTTTGCTTTTTATCGTCATTTCTGTTGGAAGAAATGTCTTTTTAAACTCTCCCTCCTTTGAGGTTGTAAATCCATGTATTGTAAATAAATAATGTTTTGAGGGCATGAGGGAGTATCCCAAACTGGCCCGTTGATGATATCCAGCCATGTAAAGGAAAGTGTTCTGAGGCCCGGGCTTCCTCATGTTTCCTCGTTTCTAAGCTTTTGAAAATAAAACAAATATTTTATCATTTTTCAAAAGGTCAAAAAATGGTGGTGGAAAAGCACGCATGCTCATAGCCCTGTTTGTTTTTCTAACTTGCTCACTTCATGTCTCAGAGCATGCTCATTTTTTATTACAAAGGAGATATTTGGAAATGACACAAACTGAAGTGTACATTAGACCCTCATGATGATAGCGGACCAACTCATCTAATAGGGGCAGTCCAAGCGAAGATCGTCCAATCTTCAAATGAAACATGGGGCAAATCTCATTATTACCAGTGGGTGATATCAGCCCCAGGAAGTCAATGAGACTGCTGAGCATTCCCTGATTCCATGATGAACGAAACATCATCTCGTACAAAAATCGGGGGCAGATAAAGAAAAGATTACCCCTTTTGAAAGAAAAGGTATGTCTCATTCCTCAACAAATTTTGGAAATGACATTCTATCCCTTTTCTTTTGCAGATAAGGAACTGGGAAACATGCTAGACTCTGATGTACTAGCAAGCCGGATGGAACACCAATGTTAGGACTTCTCGAATGAAACATGATGAAGAAGTGCTCAATTGGAAGGGTAGACTAAGGGGCATGCAATCCCCCAGTCCATAAAAAAGGGTGTATTTCGTTCCTAAAGTTTATTCACTTTAGCATAGAAATGACATATCTTTTCCTTTTATATAGGGCAAAATTGAGTAAACAACACTCATGGTGCAAGCAGCTGGAAAGGACTTTGCATATGACAAAATGGCGTCGAAGCCAATCTTGACAACCACAGAAGTCTCGATGGTAGTCACGCCCATGCCCGTCAAAGACCTTTAAAGTAGAGATTAGCTTTGCTGCGAAGCTCCCCATGCAAGCAATTGCACATGCCCTGTGCCTGTCAGGGATCATATGATTCCCGAGAAACTCCTCAACATACCGGAGCCGCATTGACACAACATGTGCTGACAATAGAACCCTCTGTTTGGAAGCATCCCTAATAATAGAGGATTTCATTCGAGCTTCGAGACCAAGAGTATGGAGGAGTAGATTGAGGCAGAGAAGGCTGAACAAAGTAAAGAGGAGAAAAGACTCTACTAGCTTTGAAGGGAAAATGGAAGAAGGGTAATTTGTATCGTTTTCAATTTACCCTCAATCGCCTCATTTCTAACATAAACTCATGTTTTTGTCAGAAGGGAATTATCAACATTCGAGAAAACTCAAGGAGTTACCGGTTTAATTTCAAATGAAGGGATTCACGAAGGGTAATGTTGTATCGTTTCCAATTTCTATCCCTCAAAGAACTGTTCATTAACACTATTTTCCTTATTACCTTGCAGGTTTGCCTTGCCCCTGCGGCATAGGTAAGTATTTCTCTCATCAAAGGCCCTCTTCATAATGATGCAAAACAACGAGGGAAAGAGGAAGCATGTTAAAGCAAATAAATGCCTGACCTTCCTCAAGTGCATTACGTGGAAAGTAATTTTGCATGGTAATTTTACCTGTTTAATTCACCAATTCCCTGAGAAAATTTTGACAATTCGACGAATGGTGTCAAACTGCTCCGATGTATTGAACGAGGTGTGTCAGGATGATGAAAGGCAATCCTTGATTTATACACATTCTCAAGTACCAAACCCTTGCAAGATGAGCGAAAAGGTTTCATTTCTACAAGGTAAAGGGATTTCTCGCATAAGGTACGGTAGCCAAAATGACGAGAGGCAGTTCATTTCTCTGCCCCATACACTACCATTAATTCTTTGCTTAACCATTTGAGCCCATACACTCAACGGTTTCTTTTAAATCAACCCTGTCAAGAACCACCCCATATTGGGGCAGTTTGAGGTCCGGCGGTCCTCGACAGAGTCCTCCAAGACAAACACACTATTGACGGCAAGATGGTCGAGGCTAAGAGGGCTTTGTCAAGAGAGGAGCAGCAAACTAAAGCCTATCCAAAATGACAATATCTTATTGATAACAGTGATGTTTTCACTAAGATGGATGAGGAGTTTGTAATATCTAAAATTTTCTATCATCATCAGCTGCAACAGCTCGCACAAGGCGAAAAGATGAATAGAAGTTTTCTTGCTCTCACTTGCATTAATCTTTGAGTGTTTTTATTGCAGATGAACTCTCACAATAATTTAAGTGCCCTAGGATGACGAAGAGCAATTCTTTTTCCATCCCATTCACTTATATCCTTTGCTAGCCCAATTGAGCCGGCGATTTCATTTCATACAAACCCAGTTGGTGATCATCCCCCACACTGGAGCAAGGCAAAAGTCACCACAATTTGAGCATCAGGGTCCAAAGCATCAAATCAAGATGAAGACTTCAAACTTGTTTAGGCTAGTCCTAACAACAAAAAATGCTGAAAATTTAGGGCATGAAAAAGCAGTGTGCCTGGTAAAAGCAAGGCCAATGCCCATGAATGGAGATTTCTGAGCGTGATGAAAGCGCTCTCAAATATCTCAAAGACATTAAGTGGTGTAGAATAGACGACCCCAAAGTGTTTAAACTTGAGTTCTTCTTCGATGTAAATTCCTACTTTAGGAACTTTGTCTTGACAAAGATCTGCCACATGACAGACGAAGATGAACCTATTCTTGAGAAAGCAATTGGGACAGAGATAGAATGGTATCCAGGAAAATGCTTGACACAGAAGCTCCTCAAGAAAAAGTTGTCAAAGATGCTAAAACACAAGATTACCCAGGGAGTTTGCCAGAAGGATCCTAGCGGTGAAGAAAAGACAGGTGACAACGCCAAGATGATCACCAATTCTCACCCTTACACATATTTTTGAGCCTAATGATCATTTCGTTTCTCAACCTGTGAACCAAACCCACGTTACATCCCTCATAAAGTCTCTTCTGACTAGGACACATGAATTAACGTGGAATTTCAAATGTTTATAAACACCGCTCGAGGAGGTGCGAGCAAGACTACTTCTATCTCTTTTGCAGGGTTCTTGACTTGTAAACCTGGAGATAATTGCAAAATATTTTCTTTCATAGCCTTGACTTGGACAGTCACCTTTGTTATGCCATTGACCAAGCCTACATTACGACCCTGAAGAAGACCTCTCAGATTGGCAGTGTCGTACCGCTTGCGAGAAAACTCAAACCCTTGTTGATATGATAGAGGTCAGATTGAGTGTTTTCGATGTTCCCGCATTAATGGACGGGACAAACAACCATTTTCAATGAGAGCGAGTGGAAAGTCCTTTTTAACTGAAGGTCCCTCGTTCAGCATCTTAAGAAGTCCACCTCACGAGCGAAAATTGTCTTGATTGATCTTCGGTGGATTTTTGGTGATGCAAACATGGCAAAATCATCATGCATGAATTTTCAAATACACATTCTAGAATAGCCTAGCTTGTCTATTCTTGATGGATGCATGCATGTTTGCGCTAATCGTCTTTGACAGCTCAGAGTTCTAATCCCTAGTGATAGAACATAAAAATTCGGGCGCTGGAGAAGCTCTCATTATCATCCCAAAAGAGATGCCCCGAAAAAGGTCGGGTATTCAGCAGATGATGCATTCAACCTCCGGGTAAGAAATCCCAGAAAATTTGTCTGACAGGAGACACGCCCTTAAGAGGCAGGAACACGCCCAGGTAGGTATATTCTACCCATGTCCGGTTCCAAAAATCCATGTACCTATGATTGTTATGATACCCTTTGAACATTGGATTGACCCCTCTGTTCACCAACTGAACATTGGATTGACCCCTCTGTTCATCCTGTACCTACGATTGTTATGGTACCCTCCTGAGCATAGGAATGACCCCCTCTGTTCACATCAAATCCTGGGGCGAGGACCCCCAGGTGCTCATCGTTTGAGCCTTTTCAAGACCTGCTGGCGAGGACCCACCAGGCAAATCATCAAATCCTCGGGCGAGGACCCCCAGGTGCTCATCGTTTGAGCCTTTTCAAGACCTGCTAGCGAGGACCCACCAGGCAAACCATTAAATCCTCGGGCGAGGACCCCCAGGTGCTCATCGTTTGAGCCTTTTCAAGACCTGCTGGTGAGGACCCATCAGGCAAACTATCAAATCCTCGGGCGAGGACCCCCAGGTGCTCATCGTTTGAGCCTTTTCAAGACCTGCTGGCGAGGACCCACCAGGCAAACCATCAAATCCTCGGGCGAGGACCCCCAGGTGTTCATCGTTTGAGCCTTTTCAAGACCTACTGGCGAGGAACCACCAGGAAAACCATCAAATCCTCGGGCGAAGACCCCCAGGTGCTCATCGTTTGAGCCTTTTCAAGACCTGCTGGCGAGGACCCATCAGGCAAATCGTCAAATCCTTGGGCAAGAATCTCTAAGTACTTAGACGTACAAAAGCCAGTCAGTCAAGGCGACCGAAGAAAGGTTCGAGTCTTAGACGGACAAAATCCAATCAATCAAGGTGACCGAAGAAAGGTTCGGGTCCTAGACGTACAAAATCCAGTCAGTCAAGGCGACCGAAGAAAGGTTCGGGTCCTAAACAGACAAAATTCAGTCAAGGCGATCGAAGAAAGGTTCGGGTCCTAGACAATTGAAATCCAGTCAAGGCGACCGAAGAAAGGTTCGGGTCCTAGGCAAATGATTTCCCCAGTCAAGGCGACCGAAGAAAGGTTCGGGTCCTAGGCAAGCGATTTCCCCAGTCAAGGCGACCGAAGAAAGGTTCGGGTCCTAGACATACAAAATCCAGTCAGTCAAGGCGACCGAAGAAAGGTTCGGGTCCTAGACAGTTAAAATCCAGTCAAGGCGACCAAAGAAAGGTTCGGGTCCTAGACAACGACAATCTCCGTCAAGGCGACCGAAGAAAGGTTCGGGTCCTAGACGAACAAACCCAGTCAGTCAAGGCGACCGAAGAAAGGTTCGAGTCCTAGACGAACAAATCCAATCAGTCAAGGCGACCGAAGAAAGGTTCGGGTCTTAGACGGACAAAATCCAATCAATCAAGGTGACCGAAGAAAGGTTCGGGTCCTAGACGTACAAAATCCAGTCAGTCAAGGCGACCGAAGAAAGGTTCGGGTCCTAGGCAAATGATTTCCCCAGTCAAGGCGACCGAAGAAAGGTTCGGGTCCTAGGCAAGCGATTTCCCCAGTCAAGGCGACCGAAGAAAGGTTCGGATCCTAGACATACAAAATCCAGTCAGTCAAGGCGACCGAAGAAAGGTTCGAGTCCTAGACAGTTAAAATCCAGTCAAGGCGACCGAAGAAAGGTTCGGGTCCTAGACGAACAAACCCAGTCAGTCAAGGCGACCGAAGAAAGGTTCGGGTCCTAGACGAACAAATCCAATCAGTCAAGGCGACCGAAGAAAGGTTTGGGTCCTAGACGAACAAAATCCCAGTCAAGGCGACCGAAGAAAGGTTCGGGTCCTAGACGTACAAAATCCAGTCAGTCAAGGCGACCGAAGAAAGGTTCGGGTCCTCGACAAACAATAATCCAGTCAGTCAAGGCGACCGAAGAAAGGTTCGGGTCCTCGACAAACAAACAATCCAATCAGTCAAGGCGACCGAAGAAAGGTTCGAGTCCTAGACATACAAAATCCAGTCAGTCAAGGCGACCGAAGAAAGGTTCGGGTCCTAGACAACAACAATCTCCGTCAAGGCGACCGAAGAAAGGTTCGGGTCCTAGACGAACAATCCCCAGTCATGGCGACTGAAGAAAGGTTCGGGTCCTCGACAAACAAAATCCAGTCAGTCAAGGCGACCGAAGAAAGGTTCGGGTCCTAGACATACAAAATCCAGTCAGTCAAGGCGACCGAAGAAAGGTTCGGGTCCTAGACAGTCAAAATTCAGTCAAGGCGACCGAAGAAAGGTTCGGGTCCTAGACAAATGAAATCCAGTCAAGGCGACCAAAGATAGGTTCGGGTCCTAGGCAAGCGATTTCCCCAGTCAAGGTGACCGAAGAAAGGTTCGGGTCCTAGACAAACCATTTCCTCGTCGAGGCGACCGAAGACAGGTTCGGGTCCTCGACACACAATATCAACTATCTGGAATTACTCTACCCTTCGGCAAGGTAAGTAGCTCCAGGTATGTTTTTTATTTGCTTTAGCATGCATCATCTTATATCGCATCATAAAAATGGGACTCACAGTCTCACCAAAAAATAACATTCATTGAGCATGCATGGGTCAAATTTAGGTGTCATTTTATCTTTGAATGTAATCTCTGCGAGCTTAATCTCTGCGAGCTCACCTTCAAAGAGGGGCAGCTGTAGACACCTATTTTTAATTTGCCCAAAATTAATTGCACAAAATTTAGGAGTTAATTTTCTTTAATTCCTAAAACAAAAAAATATTTCAATTTAAAACGCATTGCATATAAAATTAGGCACATTTGCATTAATAGGGCTTATTAGAGCATATTTTCTTAATTAATCCTTAAAAAAATATAATAAAAAAAGAAAAAAGGAAAGAAGAAAAAAAAAGAGAAAAAGAAAAAAAATTAAATTAAATTAAAATCGAGTCGGGCCGGGTCGGGGCCGGGCCAACCCGGCCCGTCCCTTTTCTTTTTTCTTTTTTCCCCTCTGCGCGGCCCAGCCCGCTTCTCTTTTCTTTCTTTTTCTCCCCCTACGCGGGCCCGGCCCATTTCTTTTTTCCTCTCCCCGCGCGAGCTGGGCCTGGCCCGGCCCAGCCCTTCTCCTTCCTTCTTCCCCCACGCGCCGGTCGCTTTCTTCTCCTCTGTTCGCCCCTGTTCGCGATGTCACGCCGACGCACGGCGGCGCCGCTCCTCGCCGTCGCTATCTGGCCAGAGGAAGGCCGAGACAAGCACGCCATAGGGACTGGCCATTAAGGCCAGTCCCGTCCTCCCCGCTTTCCCGGAGCCCCCTTATCCTCTCCTCTCTCCCGGTGCCCTGTTCTCCCCTCTGCATTCATGAACTGACACCCCCTCTGCACCGGCCTATGGCCGCGGAATTCGCGGAGCCTAGGCCGGTGCAGGCCGTCGTCATGCGGACGTAACGGAGCAGAGGGCCATCGTCGTCGCCGGCTATATATAGCCAGAGAGAGAGAGAGAGCGCCGGCCGGCGAAACAGTAAAAAAGAGAGAGAGACACAGAGAGAAACAGAGAGACATAGGGAGAGAAACGGAGAAGAGAGGAGTCTCAGAGGGTATCGAGGCCCCGGTCAGCCTCGCCGTTTCCAGCAAGCCGACCGGCAACCTCCCGGAAGTACCCCTGGTCGGCCATTTAGAGAGAGAAAACAGAGCAGAGAGAGATTGAGAGAGAAGAGAGAGAATAGAGAGGGAGAGAGAGCAAACCGAGGTCACGTCGGAGCCAAAGGAGAACCAGCAGTGGTCGTCGGCGCCCTCAGACCAGCCGGAAATCACCCAGACGCGCCGACGACCGGTGAGCCCCCCGGCCGAGAGCCTCCTCTGTTTTCCCCTGTTTTTGCACGCGGTCCGGCCGGGACTCGCGTCGGCCGAGTTGCGCGATTCCCGGCCCATGCCGTCGCCGGTCCCGATTCCCACTCGCAGTCGGACATCAGCCGCAGCCGTCGGAGCCGACCGCACCGCCGGAGGAGGTCGAAATCGGTTGATTTCCACCGCGCACGCCCAGTGTTCGACAAAATGCCTCAACGAGGCCGGTTTTTTGTTTCGTCGCCGGCCGGCGAACGGCGGTCCTACGGCGGCTCAGGTAAGTGGCGCAGCTTGGCATGGGTGCCAGGGGGCCGAATTGGGGGCGGTACTGGCCTGGGCCGGCCGGCGGACGGCCAATTTTGGCCTCGCCGGCGTTCCCCCCGCGGTTCTGTTTGTTCGGGTCGGGTCCGACCCGAATCAACAGATCCGACCCGGGTCAACGCTCGGGTCGGATCCGTTGACTCGGGTCGGTTCCGACCGACCCGGATCGATAGATCCGACCCGGGTCAACGCCCGGGTCGGATCCGTTGACCCGGGTCGGTTCCGCCCGACCCGGATCAGCCGAACCGACCCGAGTCAACGCCCGAGTCGGGTCCGTTGACCCGGGTCGGATCCGACCCGACCCGGTTTAATATTATATTATTATTTTTTAAAAAAATTTTAAAAAAATAAAAATTTAAAAAAATAAAAAATATTTAAAAAAAATTTACATTTTTTTATTTTTTTATTATTATTTTCTTCGGTATTATTATTATTTTTTCTCCGAAAAAAAATTTCAAAAAAAAATTCAAAAATTTTTTTTTAAAGAAAAGTTTTTTTTTATGTGGGTTATCTAAGTGTTTTAATCCATTATTATATTATTATGCATGTTATTGTCTTATTTAAATTAGACAAGTCTAAGTTACGCGGTAGTGTTTTGCATGTTATTTTTATTACTGTTGCGTTGTTATTATGCATGTTTTTAATATAATTGCATGAGCTGTTGTGTTTTAAATGTCATCCGATTTAGTTAAGGTTAGAACCTTAAGCTGCATGAATTGTTGTGTTCCTGATTGCTGATCGTTTATGATTATGCACTCGCTTGATCACCTCACATGTTAGGAGAAAGGTCCTAAAATCAATCCAAATTGCCTGATAAATGTTTTCATGAAATGAACAGGGTAAAATGGTACCGAAAGGGCATTAGTTATCCAACTAGTGTAATCAAGTCCCCAAATCCAGTTAATCTCTAGTTTGTAGGAATAGGGTGATTCTCCCGTCATCCTATTTGGGTTTCTAATCGACCTACCTCAAATCGATTAGTGGCGACTCCTTGGTATAGACCACTTGCATGTTAAAAATTTAAACCCTAAGTCGCGATATGATATGGGCTTGGGAGAGCCTGAGTTAAGTCCTAAGCTTAGACTTAGCACGTACCAGGCGAGCCCTCCTTCACCAGGCGAGCCCTCCTTCTTTTTGCATGTCGTCCGATAAAAAGGCTCCGGGGGGGTTCGGTCGCGACAGACTTACCCTGTTCATTTCAAAAAAACATTTGTCAGGCAATTTGGATTGATTTTAGGACCTTTCTCCTAACATGTGAGGTGCTGTCGCGACCGAACCCCCGCGCCTTTTCATCGGACGACATGCAAAAAAAGAAGGAGGGCTCGTCTGGTACGTGCTAAGTCTAGGTTCAGGACTTAACTCGGGCTCTCCCAAGCCTATACCATATCGCGACTTAGGGTTTAAATTTTTTAACATGCAAGTGGTTTATACCAAGGAGTCGCCACTAATCAATTTGGGGTAGGTCGATTAGAAACCCAAATAGGATGACGGGAGAATCACCCTATTCCTACGAACCAGAAATTAACTGGGTTCGGGGACTTGATTACACTAGTTGGATAACTAATGCCCTTTCGGTATCATTTTACCCTGTTCATTTCATGAAAACATTTGTCAGGCAATTTGGATTGATTTTAGGACCTTTCTCCTAACATGTGAGGTGATCAAGCGAGTGCATAATCATAAACGATCAGCAATCAGGAACACAACAATTCATGCAGCCTAAGGTTCTAACCTTAACTAAATCGGATGACATTCAAAACACAACAGCTCATGCAATTGTATTAAAAACATGCATAATAACAACGCAACAGTAATAAAAATAACATGCAAAACACTACCGCGTAACTTAGACTTGTCTAATTTAAATAAGACAATAACATGCATAATAATATAACAATGGATTAAAACACTTAGATAACCCACATAAAAAAAAACTTTTCTTTAAAAAAAAAATTTTTTTTGAATTTTTTTTTGAAATTTTTTTTTTCGGAAAAAAAATAATAATACCGAAGAAAATAATAATAAAAAAATAAAAAATTTTTAAATTTTTTTTTAATTTTTTTTTATTTTTTAAAATTTTTTTAAAAAATAATAATATAATAATAAACCGGGTCGAGTCGGATCTGACCCGGGTCAACGGACTAGTCTCTCGGAGTCGCTTATTTTTATGGACAATTTCCGCAATAAGCGTATCCCTCGTATATAAACTGCAATCAATGAGTGGCCCATCAGTGACAAAACAATTAAACAAGTAGGCCGTATAAAAAAATGAGAAGGGATAGAATATATACCTTTCCTTAAACCATGGCAATCACAACGACATGCACATGAGAAGTGAGGTTCGATTTCTATCTAGACTGGCTCAGCAAAATGAAATTAAAAGGGTGCCTGACCGTCGCAATCTCGCGTTGATGTCAAGTCCTTTAAACCTCGGCCAAATCGAAAGGAATATCTTATAGACACGCGAATAGCGGCTAAAGATATTTCTTTACGATTTTTTAGAAATAAATTTCGGGGAAAAGAAAGGCAACCTCTACATCGCGGGCTCGCGTTCGAGGTCGTATCTTTCTTAACACCATCCTAAAAAACCCTATCGCGGCCCAGGTCCGGCAGCGTGGTTGTGTGTGCAATAGTGTAGTGCTAAATCATTAAAACATGCATAATAATTTATAAACAATCAATTCGAACCTGCAAGAACAAATAACACCTTAATGTCAGGATCATACCTGGAGTCCTTGCTGCCAAACAAAAATCATTTTGAACAGGATAAAAATTTTGGCCTAAGTCCACTTTTAAAAAAAATTCAAGATTCCCCAGTGGAGTCGCCAGTCTGTCGCGACCGAACCCCCCCGGAGCCTTTTTATCGGACGACATGCAAAAAGAAGGAGGGCTCGCCTGGTACGTGCTAAGTCTAAGCTTAGGACTTAACTCGGGCTCTCCCAAGCCCATACCATATCGCGACTTAGGGTTTAAATTTTTAACATGCAAGTGGTTTATACCAAGGAGTCGCCACTAATCGATTTGGGGTAGGTCGATTAGAAACCCAAATAGGATGACGGGAGAGTCACCCTATTCCTACGAACCAGAGATTAACTAGATTCGGGGACTTGATTACACTAGTTGGATAACTAATGCCCTTTCGGTACCATTTTACCCTGTTCATTTCATGAAAATATTTGTCAGGTAATTTGGATTGATTTTAGGACCTTTCTCCTAACATGTGAGGTGATCAAGCGAGTGCATAATCATAAACGATCAGCAATCAGGAACACAACAATTCATGCAGCCTAAGGTTCTAACCTTAACTAAATCGGATGACATTCAAAACACAACAGCTCATGCAATTATATTAAAAACATGCATAATAACAACGCAACAGTAATAAAAATAACATGCAAAACACTACCGCGTAACTTAGACTTGTCTAATTTAAATAAGACAATAACATGCATAATAATATAATAATGGATTAAAACACTTAGATAACCCACATAAAAAAAACTTTTCTTTAAAAAAAAATTTTTTTTGAATTTTTTTAAAATTTTTTTTTCGAAAAAAAAAAATAATACCGAAGAAAATAATAATAAAAAAATAAAAAAATTTAAATTTTTTTAATTTTTTTATTTTTTTAAATTTTTTTAAAAAATAATAATATAATATTAAACCGGGTCGGGTCGGATCTGACCCGGGTCAACGGACCAGTCTATCGCGACCGAACCCCCGCGCCTTTTCATCGGACGACATGCAAAAAAAGAAGGAGGGCTCGTCTGGTACGTGCTAAGTCTAGGTTCAGGACTTAACTCGGGCTCTCCCAAGCCTATACCATATCGCGACTTAGGGTTTAAATTTTTTAACATGCAAGTGGTTTATACCAAGGAGTCGCTACTAATCGATTTGGGGTAGGTCGATTAGAAACCCAAATAGGATGACGGGAGAATCACCCTATTCCTACAAACCAGAAATTAACTGGGTTCGGGGACTTGATTACACTAGTTGGATAACTAATGCCCTTTCGGTACCATTTTACCCTGTTCATTTCATGAAAACATTTGTCAGGCAATTTGGATTGATTTTAGGACCTTTCTCCTAACATGTGAGGTGATCAAGCGAGTGCATAATCATAAACGATCAGCAATCAGGAACACAACAATTCATGCAGCCTAAGGTTCTAACCTTAACTAAGTCGGATGACATTCAAAACACAATAGCTCATGCAATTATATTAAAAACATGCATAACAACGCAACGGTAATAAAAACAACATGCAAAATACCACCGCGTAACTCAGGCTTGTCTAATTTAAACAAGATAAAAATATGCATAATAATACAACAAATAAACACTTAGATATATCACATAATAAAACTTTTCTTTTTTAAAATTTTTTTTTGAATTTTTTTGAAAATTTTTTTTTTCGGGAAAAAAAAATAATAATACCAAAGAAAATAATAATAAAAAAATAAAAAATTTTAAATTTTTTTAAATTTTTTATTTTTTAAAATTTTTTTAAAAAATAATAATATAATATTAAACCGGGTTGGGTCGGATCCGACCCGGGTCAACGGACCCGACCCGGGCGTTGACCCGGGTCGGTTCGGCTGATCCGGGTCGGGCGGAACCGACCCGGGTCAACGGATCCGACCCGGGCGTTGACCCGGGTCGGATCTATCGATCCGGGTCGGATCTGTTGATTCGGGTCGGAGCCGACCCGAACAAACAGAACCGCGGGGGGGAACGCCGGCGAGGCCAAAATTGGCCGTCCGCCGGCCGGCCCAGGCCAGTACCGCCCCCAAATCGGCCCCCTGGCACCCATGCCAAGCTGCGCCACTTACCTGAGCCGCCGTAGGACCGCCGTTCGCCGGCCGGCGACGAAACAAAAAACCGGCCTCGTTGAGGCATTTTGTCGAACACTGGGCGTGCGCGGTGGAAATCAACCGATTTCGACCTCCTCCGGCGGTGCGGTCGGCTCCGACGGCTGCGGCTGATGTCCGACTGCGAGTGGGAATCGGGACCGGCGACGGCATGGGCCGGGAATCGCGCAACTCGGCCGACGCGAGTCCCGGCCGGACCGCGTGCAAAAACAGGGGAAAATAGAGGAGGCTCTCGGCCGGGGGGCTCACCGGTCGTCGGCGCGTCTGGGTGATTTCCGGCTGGTCTGAAGGCGCCGACGACCACTGCTGGTTCTCCTTTGGCTCCGACGTGACCTCGGTTTGCTCTCTCTCTGTAACGCCCCGACCTCGGGGTCATTAACGTGACGTCCCGTTTATTATTATCTTTCTTTAAACACAAGCGGAAGCATATCTCGGGACAATCACATGAAAAACAACAGCGGGATTAAAACAATCATCATCATGAGCAAACCTTGTATCTATAGGATACGCAAATATATTTTACAAGCCAACTTAGTCCTTTTTAGCCATTTACACATAATAACAAGTGGCTTGGGGGTCCTAAGCCCACTACTTCGGATTCACCGCTCCAAGCTTTCCCCGAACTCGAACATGGCTCAAACTTCCCCTGTCGCTGCCGTCCATTCGACCATCCTATGGACCTGAGGGTGGGAAAAACGGGGGATGAGTCGGGGAGACTCAGCAAGTGAAAACACTAATATCAAGCGAGGATATATCAATCGCCGTTAACACAAGTCGGCTCTTACCGCACCCACATCGATGGCAGATCAATAGCAAAGTTCAAACAAGAGAACATCACGCACGGCTATAACATGTGCACTTTACCAGCCAACTCTCGATTACCAACCAAGGCTCGGTTCAACCTCATGTACACTTTACCAATCAAGGGCTCGGTTCTATCTCAAACAACATCAAACATGAAACATGATCAAACCAAGGAAATGAACCAACTACGACCAACCAAACGACCGAGAAACGGTCCAAGCAAACCACGTCACGACGCATCTCAACATCCTTTCCCGATATTAAGGAATTCACTTACACATCAGTGAAAACAGAACTAGAGAGTAGAAAATAGACGGGAAAGACGACGGCCTCGGGATCTCGTCAACTCACGGCGGTTGCCCTTTTCTTTTCTCTCCCTCGGCTTTCTTTCTCTCTCGATTTTCTCTCTCTCTCTCTCTCTCTCACGGTTCTCTCTCTCTTTTCTCTCTTGGCTTCTCTTTCTCTCTCTATTTCTCTCTTTCTCGGTCATGAACAAGAAGTAAAGAAGCAAGAGAGAAGGTTGTTGGTGTGTGTGAGAATGGGGAGAGGGGCATGAGAATGGCATGAGAGAGAGGGGAGGGTCCCTCTATTTATAGAACTTCAAACTTGCTCACCAAGTTGTTAATCCAAGCTTGCCTAAGAAGATACATGGCCATCATGACAAAGCCTCCAAGGTCAAGACTCATCATGGCATGCATTTAATGCCATTAATGGACTAAACCTCTTAGTCAAATTTCATGATGGCATGTAATTAATGTCATTAATGGTCTAAAATGATGTAGAAGCCAACTTTGGTCCTCTCTTTCTCTCTCCCTCCCTCACGGCTACTCTCTCTCTCTCTCTCCCCCTTGGCCGAATGGCCTACTTTCTATTTGTAGAAAGACAAAACTTGGGGCCAAAGTTTGGGGTATGAAGTCATGGCACATGTCATCCAAGCATGAGGTCATGGCTTAGGTCATTTGAAGCATGAGGTCATGGCTTACCTCACATGGCCATTAAGAACATAAGCCAAAAGTCATGATGAAGGTAACAAGCTTGGACCAATAAATGTGACTTCCACAAGAAGATTTAACCCTTGACTTGGTTAGTTTCGTTTTCTCATGGGATGACCACCAATCAAAGCATAAAATATCTCATTTGAAAGCTTGAAATGTGTACTTTAAATCACCAGAAGACACCAAGTCCAAATTCCAACGTTCTCACATAGAAAATGCTGATTCTTTGAAATCTGATAAAACCAAATAGCTTTGCACTGTTCACGAAATCGGACTTGAAATCATAGTAAACGGATTCCGAAAATTCTCAAATTCGTATATGTCATAAAGAAGGCTTTAACAAACATTTCTCGTGAAGAACACAAAATCGGAATCTCTCTATAAACACCATTTTTAGTAGCTCAAAGACAGACTAAAAACAGTTCATTGGAACAGTATTCTTGTTTCTCAAATTAAGCTCTGTCCAGAATCCAAATCATCTTGGAAAATTCCCAAATTCATGTACATTATAGAAAAGGATGTTCTCAACAACTTTCCTGAAGGAAACTTTTCCAAAATCAGCCCAGAAAAGCTCGTAGAAAATAAAGACGGTGTAAACATCACCGAAATACCCATTCTGGGCAGTTTCACACGGTCCGAAAATCAGGCCATCGTACCACTCATATCAACTCCAAAAATTATGAAATTAAAGTACATAAAACTTCATGATGTTTGGAACAACTTTCAAGAAGAAAGTGTTTAGAAATTCTGATCACAAAATTCTCCCCAAAAATAACAAAACGGAGGGGTTCAAAGGATCCAAAACTGGGTTTTCCAAAACAAGTGCAAACAATTTAGTTCTAATTGGAAAACCACCGAACTGAAACCATAGCCATTTCCAAGGACTGAAATTGAGGATATTACAATTTACCTGCAGCTTCCCAGGCCCAAAAATCGGGATGTGACAATTCTCCCCCTCTAATAAAATTTCGTCCTCGAAATTTAAACGTACCTAGTTCCTCGAATAAATGCAGGTATCAACTTTTCCTCAATTCCTCACTCTCCCATGTGGCTTCTTTTATGCCCTGGTAACACTATAGGACCTTAACTAAGGGAACGACCTTACCTCTCAACACTTGCTCCTTACAATCCATGATCCGCACCTGCTCCTCAGCATAGGACACTCTGCTGTCCACTTCGACCTCGTCGAAAAATTCAGCACGCGTGCCGGATCGGGCTCACACTTTCACAATATCAGTACATAGAACACAACATGTACCTGAGCAAGTTTTGGTGGCTACGCCAATCGATAGGCCAAGTTCCTTATTCTTCCTAGAATTTCAAAAGATCCCACATACCTGGGACTTAACTTACCATAGCACCTTTACAGCATCCACTGTCATGTGGACTAGCTTTGGACCAGCGACCTTTCTTTCCCCGACCTCGATCCAACATACTAGAGTGCAGCAAGCTTGACCACGCTTCCGCTGCGCTACTCTGATAAAATCTTTCTCAAACATAATTTACGAAGATCACACTGATCATTTCAAGTAACAGTTCCCGTCTTACTTTCAATTCAACATCTAGTTCGGTTTATTCCTTTCTTACCCGCCATCATAGAAGCCTGCCAGGAGTCGCACCTTGTTCAGGTCTTCAACCCCGGCGACACTCTTGCTAGAAGCCGCACCTTGATCAAGCTTCTTGCTCCGGCGTCCACTTCCTAGCCAAGAGCCGCTCCTTGCTCAGGTTCTGCCCTGACAATCACTCCCCGCCCTCATCGAATCGGGTTATGTCAAAATTCAATAGCCTTCTCTTGGCTCAACACCGAACTACAGCTTACTAGAGGGGAACCTGCTTGAACTTTTCTTTCGAGGTCGTGGCATCTTGCTGGGACTTTCCTTTTTCCTCAGCGGTCGCAACCTGATCCTAAGCACTTATTTTGCTATCAATAGTCTAACAAGACTTTCTACAACACAAGAATAGGTCAGTGATCATAAACAAACAGGAGCACTTAACCTATTCAACCACAATCAATCATTCACATGCGCAGGGGTGTTTCCTAGCTAACTACCCCAACTTCAGCGCACCTTATCGCTCCAGGTCTTTATTCCCGCTTTGATTTCAGAATCGTTTTCCCGATTCGGTGCACAGTTCGGTCATTCCTGCCCATAGCCATCCTAGAAGCCTGCCAGGAGCCGCTCAACGATCAGGCCCTTCACCCCGGCGCTACTTCTGCCCAGAGGTCGCTCAATGATCAGGCCTCTTGCCCCGGCGCCACCTCTGTCAGAAGCCGCTCAATGATCAGGTTGTATGGCCCCGATGCCGCTCCTCGCCCTCATTGGACTGGCCAATTGCAAGCCGCCCCGAACTGCACCTACTGGAGGGAAAACCTGCTCTGATACCAAATTAAACTGTAACGCCCCGACCTCGGGGTCATTAACGTGACGTCCCGTTTATTATTATCTTTCTTTAAACACAAGCGGAAGCATATCTCGGGACAATCACATGAAAAACAACAGCGGGATTAAAATAATCATCATCATGAGCAAACCTTGTATCTATAGGATACGCAAATATATTTTACAAGCCAACTTAGTCCTTTTTAGCCATTTACACATAATAACAAGTGGCTTGGGGGTCCTAAGCCCACTACTTCGGATTCACCGCTCCAAGCTTTCCCCGAACTCGAACATGGCTCAAACTTCCCCTGTCGCTGCCGTCCATTCGACCATCCTATGGACCTGAGGGTGGGAAAAACGGGGGATGAGTCGGGGAGACTCAGCAAGTGAAAACACTAATATCAAGCGAGGATATATCAATCGCCGTTAACACAAGTCGGCTCTTACCGCACCCACATCGATGGCAGATCAATAGCAAAGTTCAAACAAGAGAACATCACGCACGGCTATAACATGTGCACTTTACCAGCCAACTCTCGATTACCAACCAAGGCTCGGTTCAACCTCATGTACACTTTACCAATCAAGGGCTCGGTTCTATCTCAAACAACATCAAACATGAAACATGATCAAACCAAGGAAATGAACCAACTACGACCAACCAAACGACCGAGAAACGGTCCAAGCAAACCACGTCACGACGCATCTCAACATCCTTTCCCGATATTAAGGAATTCACTTACACATCAGTGAAAACAGAACTAGAGAGTAGAAAATAGACGGGAAAGACGACGGCCTCGGGATCTCGTCAACTCACGGCGGTTGCCCTTTTCTTTTCTCTCCCTCGGCTTTCTTTCTCTCTCGATTTTCTCTCTCTCTCTCTCTCTCTCTCTCTCACGGTTCTCTCTCTCTTTTCTCTCTTGGCTTCTCTTTCTCTCTCTATTTCTCTCTTTCTCGGTCATGAACAAGAAGTAAAGAAGCAAGAGAGAAGGTTGTTGGTGTGTGTGAGAATGGGGAGAGGGGCGTGAGAATGGCATGAGAGAGAGGGGAGGGTCCCTCTATTTATAGAACTTCAAACTTGCTCACCAAGTTGTTAATCCAAGCTTGCCTAAGAAGATACATGGCCATCATGACAAAGCCTCCAAGGTCAAGACTCATCATGGCATGCATTTAATGCCATTAATGGACTAAACCTCTTAGTCAAATTTCATGATGGCATGTAATTAATGTCATTAATGGTCTAAAATGATGTAGAAGCCAACTTTGGTCCTCTCTTTCTCTCTCCCTCCCTCACGGCTACTCTCTCTCTCTCTCTCCCCCTTGGCCGAATGGCCTACTTTCTATTTGTAGAAAGACAAAACTTGGGGCCAAAGTTTGGGGTATGAAGTCATGGCACATGTCATCCAAGCATGAGGTCATGGCTTAGGTCATTTGAAGCATGAGGTCATGGCTTACCTCACATGGCCATTAAGAACATAAGCCAAAAGTCATGATGAAGGTAACAAGCTTGGACCAATAAATGTGACTTCCACAAGAAGATTTAACCCTTGACTTGGTTAGTTTCGTTTTCTCATGGGATGACCACCAATCAAAGCATAAAATATCTCATTTGAAAGCTTGAAATGTGTACTTTAAATCACCAGAAGACACCAAGTCCAAATTCCAACGTTCTCACATAGAAAATGCTGATTCTTTGAAATCTGATAAAACCAAATAGCTTTGCACTGTTCACGAAATCGGACTTGAAATCATAGTAAACGGATTCCGAAAATTCTCAAATTCGTATATGTCATAAAGAAGGCTTTAACAAACATTTCTCGTGAAGAACACAAAATCGGAATCTCTCTATAAACACCATTTTTAGTAGCTTAAAGACAGACTAAACACAGTTCATTGGAACAGTATTCTTGTTTCTCAAATTAAGCTCTGTCCAGAATCCAAATCATCTTGGAAAATTCCCAAATTCATGTACGTTATAGAAAAGGATGTTCTCAACAACTTTCCTGAAGGAAACTTTTCCAAAATCAGCCCAGAAAAGCTCGTAGAAAATAAAGACGGTGTAAACATCACCGAAATACCCATTCTGGGCAGTTTCACACGGTCCGAAAATCAGGCCATCGTACCACTCATATCAACTCCAAAAATTATGAAATTAAAGTACGTAAAACTTCATGATGTTTGGAACAACTTTCAAGAAGAAAGTGTTTAGAAATTCTGATCACAAAATTCTCCCCAAAAATAACAAAACGGAGGGGTTCAAAGGATCCAAAACTGGGTTTTCCAAAACAAGTGCAAACAATTTAGTTCTAATTGGAAAACCACCGAACTGAAACCATAGCCATTTCCAAGGACTGAAATTGAGGATATTACAATTTACCTGCAGCTTCCCAGGCCCAAAAATCGGGATGTGACAATTCTCCCCCTCTAATAAAATTTCGTCCTCGAAATTTAAACGTACCTAGTTCCTCGAATAAATGCAGGTATCAACTTTTCCTCAATTCCTCACTCTCCCATGTGGCTTCTTTTATGCCCTGGTAACACTATAGGACCTTAACTAAGGGAACGACCTTACCTCTCAACACTTGCTCCTTACAATCCATGATCCGCACCTGCTCCTCAGCATAGGACACTCTGCTGTCCACTTCGACCTCGTCGAAAAATTCAGCACGCGTGCCGGATCGGGCTCACACTTTCACAATATCAGTACATAGAACACAACATGTACCTGAGCAAGTTTTGGTGGCTACGCCAATCGATAGGCCAAGTTCCTTATTCTTCCTAGAATTTCAAAAGATCCCACATACCTGGGACTTAACTTACCATAGCACCTTTACAGCATCCACTGTCATGTGGACTAGCTTTGGACCAGCGACCTTTCTTTCCCCGACCTCGATCCAACATACTAGAGTGCAGCAAGCTTGACCACGCTTCCGCTGCGCTACTCTGATAAAATCTTTCTCAAACATAATTTACGAAGATCACACTGATCATTTCAAGTAACAGTTCCCGTCTTACTTTCAATTCAACATCTAGTTCGGTTTATTCCTTTCTTACCCGCCATCATAGAAGCCTGCCAGGAGTCGCACCTTGTTCAGGTCTTCAACCCCGGCGACACTCTTGCTAGAAGCCGCACCTTGATCAAGCTTCTTGCTCCGGCGTCCACTTCCTAGCCAAGAGCCGCTCCTTGCTCAGGTTCTGCCCTGACAATCACTCCCCGCCCTCATCGAATCGGGTTATGTCAAAATTCAATAGCCTTCTCTTGGCTCAACACCGAACTACAGCTTACTAGAGGGGAACCTGCTTGAACTTTTCTTTCGAGGTCGTGGCATCTTGCTGGGACTTTCCTTTTTCCTCAGCGGTCGCAACCTGATCCTAAGCACTTATTTTGCTATCAATAGTCTAACAAGACTTTCTACAACACAAGAATAGGTCAGTGATCATAAACAAACAGGAGCACTTAACCTATTCAACCACAATCAATCATTCACATGCGCAGGGGTGTTTCCTAGCTAACTACCCCAACTTCAGCGCACCTTATCGCTCCAGGTCTTTATTCCCGCTTTGATTTCAGAATCGTTTTCCTGATTCGGTGCACAGTTCGGTCATTCCTGCCCATAGCCATCCTAGAAGCCTGCCAGGAGCCGCTCAACGATCAGGCCCTTCACCCCGGCGCTACTTCTGCCCAGAGGTCGCTCAATGATCAGGCCTCTTGCCCCGGCGCCACCTCTGTCAGAAGCCGCTCAATGATCAGGTTGTATGGCCCCGATGCCGCTCCTCGCCCTCATTGGACTGGCCAATTGCAAGCCGCCCCGAACTGCACCTACCGGAGGGAAAACCTGCTCTGATACCAAATTAAACTGTAACGCCCCGACCTCGGGGTCATTAACGTGACGTCCCGTTTATTATTATCTTTCTTTAAACACAAGCGGAAGCATATCTCGGGACAATCACATGAAAAACAACAGCGGGATTAAAATAATCAGCATCATGAGCAAACCTTGTATCTATAGGATACGCAAATATATTTTACAAGCCAACTTAGTCCTTTTTAGCCATTTACACATAATAACAAGTGGCTTGGGGGTCCTAAGCCCACTACTTCGGATTCACCGCTCCAAGCTTTCCCCGAACTCGAACATGGCTCAAACTTCCCCTGTCGCTGCCGTCCATTCGACCATCCTATGGACCTGAGGGTGGGAAAAACGGGGGATGAGTCGGGGAGACTCAGCAAGTGAAAACAC
Source organism: Syzygium malaccense (assembly GCA_031216405.1). Taxonomy (NCBI): domain Eukaryota; kingdom Viridiplantae; phylum Streptophyta; class Magnoliopsida; order Myrtales; family Myrtaceae; genus Syzygium; species Syzygium malaccense. The sequence goes on along the minus strand of CM062260.1, from coordinate 15,948,762 downwards.
TAATATCAAGCGAGGATATATCAATCGCCGTTAACACAAGTCGGCTCTTACCGCACCCACATCGATGGCAGATCAATAGCAAAGTTCAAACAAGAGAACATCACGCACGGCTATAACATGTGCACTTTACCAGCCAACTCTCGATTACCAACCAAGGCTCGGTTCAACCTCATGTACACTTTACCAATCAAGGGCTCGGTTCTATCTCAAACAACATCAAACATGAAACATGATCAAACCAAGGAAATGAACCAACTACGACCAACCAAACGACCGAGAAACGGTCCAAGCAAACCACGTCACGACGCATCTCAACATCCTTTCCCGATATTAAGGAATTCACTTACACATCAGTGAAAACAGAACTAGAGAGTAGAAAATAGACGGGAAAGACGACGGCCTCGGGATCTCGTCAACTCACGGCGGTTGCCCTTTTCTTTTCTCTCCCTCGGCTTTCTTTCTCTCTCGATTTTCTCTCTCTCTCTCTCTCTCTCACGGTTCTCTCTCTCTTTTCTCTCTTGGCTTCTCTTTCTCTCTCTATTTCTCTCTTTCTCGGTCATGAACAAGAAGTAAAGAAGCAAGAGAGAAGGTTGTTGGTGTGTGTGAGAATGGGGAGAGGGGCGTGAGAATGGCATGAGAGAGAGGGGAGGGTCCCTCTATTTATAGAACTTCAAACTTGCTCACCAAGTTGTTAATCCAAGCTTGCCTAAGAAGATACATGGCCATCATGACAAAGCCTCCAAGGTCAAGACTCATCATGGCATGCATTTAATGCCATTAATGGACTAAACCTCTTAGTCAAATTTCATGATGGCATGTAATTAATGTCATTAATGGTCTAAAATGATGTAGAAGCCAACTTTGGTCCTCTCTTTCTCTCTCCCTCCCTCACGGCTACTCTCTCTCTCTCTCTCCCCCTTGGCCGAATGGCCTACTTTCTATTTGTAGAAAGACAAAACTTGGGGCCAAAGTTTGGGGTATGAAGTCATGGCACATGTCATCCAAGCATGAGGTCATGGCTTAGGTCATTTGAAGCATGAGGTCATGGCTTACCTCACATGGCCATTAAGAACATAAGCCAAAAGTCATGATGAAGGTAACAAGCTTGGACCAATAAATGTGACTTCCACAAGAAGATTTAACCCTTGACTTGGTTAGTTTCGTTTTCTCATGGGATGACCACCAATCAAAGCATAAAATATCTCATTTGAAAGCTTGAAATGTGTACTTTAAATCACCAGAAGACACCAAGTCCAAATTCCAACGTTCTCACATAGAAAATGCTGATTCTTTGAAATCTGATAAAACCAAACAGCTTTGCACTGTTCACGAAATCGGACTTGAAATCATAGTAAACGGATTCCGAAAATTCTCAAATTCGTATATGTCATAAAGAAGGCTTTAACAAACATTTCTCGTGAAGAACACAAAATCGGAATCTCTCTATAAACACCATTTTTAGTAGCTCAAAGACAGACTAAAAACAGTTCATTGGAACAGTATTCTTGTTTCTCAAATTAAGCTCTGTCCAGAATCCAAATCATCTTGGAAAATTCCCAAATTCATGTACGTTATAGAAAAGGATGTTCTCAACAACTTTCCTGCAGGAAACTTTTCCAAAATCAGCCTAGAAAAGCTCGTAGAAAATAAAGACGGTGTAAACATCACCGAAATACCCATTCTGGGCAGTTTCACACGGTCCGAAAATCAGGCCATCGCACCACTCATATCAACTCCCAAAATTATGAAATTAAAGTACGTAAAACTTCATGATGTTTGGAACAACTTTCAAGAAGAAAGTGTTTAGAAATTCTGATCACAAAATTCTCCCCAAAAATAACAAAACAGAGGGGTTCAAAGGATCCAAAACTGGGTTTTCCAAAACAAGTGCAAACAATTTAGTTCTAATTGGAAAACCACCGAACTGAAACCATAGCCATTTCCAAGGACTGAAATTGAGGATATTACAATTTACCTGCAGCTTCCCAGGCCCAAAAATCGGGATGTGACAATTCTCCCCCTCTAATAAAATTTCGTCCTCGAAATTTAAACGTACCTAGTTCCTCGAATAAATGCAGGTATCAACTTTTCCTCAATTCCTCACTCTCCCATGTGGCTTCTTTTATGCCACGGTAACACTATAGGATCTTAACTAAGGGAACGGCCTTACCTCTCAACACTTGCTCCTTACAATCCATGATCCGCACCTGCTCCTCAGCATAGGACACTCTGCTGTCCACTTCGACCTCGTCGAAAAATTCAGCACGCGTGCCGGATCGGGCTCACACTTTCACAATATCAGTACATAGAACACAACATGTACCTGAGCAAGTTTTGGTGGCTACGCCAACCGATAGGCCAAGTTCCTTATTCTTCCTAGAATTTCAAAAGATCCCACATACCTGGGACTTAACTTACCATAGCACCTTTACAGCATCCACTGTCATGTGGACTAGCTTTGGACCAGCGACCTTTCTTTCCCCGACCTCGATCCAACATACTAGAGTGCAGCAAGCTTGACCACGCTTCCGCTGCGCTACTCTGATAAAATCTTTCTCAAACATAATTTACGAAGATCACACTGATCATTTCAAGTAACAGTTCCCGTCTTACTTTCAATTCAACATCTAGTTCGGTTTATTCCTTTCTTACCCGCCATCATAGAAGCCTGCCAGGAGTCGCACCTTGTTCAGGTCTTCAACCCCGGCGACACTCTTGCTAGAAGCCGCACCTTGATCAAGCTTCTTGCTCCGGCATCCACTTCCTAGCCAAGAGCCACTCCTTGCTCAGGTTCTGCCCTGACAATCACTCCCCGCCCTCATCGAATCGGGTTATGTCAAAATTCAATAGCCTTCTCTTGGCTCAACACCGAACTACAGCTTACTAGAGGGGAACCTGCTTGAACTTTTCTTTCGAGGTCGTGGCATCCTGCTGGGACTTTCCTTTTTCCTCAGCGGTCGCAACCTGATCCTAAGCACTTATTTTGCTATCAATAGTCTAACAAGACTTTCTACAACACAAGAATAGGTCAGTGATCATAAACAAACAGGAGCACTTAACCTATTCAACCACAATCAATCATTCACATGCGCAGGGGTGTTTCCTAGCTAACTACCCCAACTTCAGCGCACCTTATCGCTCCAGGTCTTTATTCCCGCTTTGATTTCAGAATCGTTTTCCTGATTCGGTGCACAGTTCGGTCATTCCTGCCCATAGCCATCCTAGAAGCCTGCCAGGAGCCGCTCAACGATCAGGCCCTTCACCCCGGCGCCACTTCTGCCCAGAGGTCGCTCAATGATCAGGCCTCTTGCCCCGGCGCCACCTCTGTCAGAAGCCGCTCAATGATCAGGTTGTATGGCCCCGATGCCGCTCCCCGCCCTCATTGGACTGGCCAATTGCAAGCCGCCCCGAACTGCACCTACCGGAGGGAAAACCTGCTCTGATACCAAATTAAACTGTAACGCCCCGACCTCGGGGTCATTAACGTGACGTCCCGTTTATTATTATCTTTCTTTAAACACAAGCGGAAGCATATCTCGGGACAATCACATGAAAAACAACAGCGGGATTAAAATAATCAGCATCATGAGCAAACCTTGTATCTATAGGATACGCAAATATATTTTACAAGCCAACTTAGTCCTTTTTAGCCATTTACACATAATAACAAGTGGCTTGGGGGTCCTAAGCCCACTACTTCGGATTCACCGCTCCAAGCTTTCCCCGAACTCGAACATGGCTCAAACTTCCCCTGTCGCTGCCGTCCATTCGACCATCCTATGGACCTGAGGGTGGGAAAAACGGGGGATGAGTCGGGGAGACTCAGCAAGTGAAAACACTAATATCAAGCGAGGATATATCAATCGCCGTTAACACAAGTCGGCTCTTACCGCACCCACATCGATGGCAGATCAATAGCAAAGTTCAAACAAGAGAACATCACGCACGGCTATAACATGTGCACTTTACCAGCCAACTCTCGATTACCAACCAAGGCTCGGTTCAACCTCATGTACACTTTACCAATCAAGGGCTCGGTTCTATCTCAAACAACATCAAACATGAAACATGATCAAACCAAGGAAATGAACCAACTACGACCAACCAAACGACCGAGAAACGGTCCAAGCAAACCACGTCACGACGCATCTCAACATCCTTTCCCGATATTAAGGAATTCACTTACACATCAGTGAAAACAGAACTAGAGAGTAGAAAATAGACGGGAAAGACGACGGCCTCGGGATCTCGTCAACTCACGGCGGTTGCCCTTTTCTTTTCTCTCCCTCGGCTTTCTTTCTCTCTCGATTTTCTCTCTCTCTCTCTCTCTCTCTCTCTCACGGTTCTCTCTCTCTTTTCTCTCTTGGCTTCTCTTTCTCTCTCTATTTCTCTCTTTCTCGGTCATGAACAAGAAGTAAAGAAGCAAGAGAGAAGGTTGTTGGTGTGTGTGAGAATGGGGAGAGGGGCGTGAGAATGGCATGAGAGAGAGGGGAGGGTCCCTCTATTTATAGAACTTCAAACTTGCTCACCAAGTTGTTAATCCAAGCTTGCCTAAGAAGATACATGGCCATCATGACAAAGCCTCCAAGGTCAAGACTCATCATGGCATGCATTTAATGCCATTAATGGACTAAACCTCTTAGTCAAATTTCATGATGGCATGTAATTAATGTCATTAATGGTCTAAAATGATGTAGAAGCCAACTTTGGTCCTCTCTTTCTCTCTCCCTCCCTCACGGCTACTCTCTCTCTCTCTCTCCCCCTTGGCCGAATGGCCTACTTTCTATTTGTAGAAAGACAAAACTTGGGGCCAAAGTTTGGGGTATGAAGTCATGGCACATGTCATCCAAGCATGAGGTCATGGCTTAGGTCATTTGAAGCATGAGGTCATGGCTTACCTCACATGGCCATTAAGAACATAAGCCAAAAGTCATGATGAAGGTAATAAGCTTGGACCAATAAATGTGACTTCCACAAGAAGATTTAACCCTTGACTTGGTTAATTTCGTTTTCCCCTGGGATGACCACCAATCAAAGCATAAAATATCTCATTTGAAAGCTTGAAATGTGTACTTTAAATCACCAGAAGACACCAAGTCCAAATTCCAACGTTCTCACATAGAAAATGCTGATTCTTTGAAATCTGATAAAACCAAATAGCTTTGCACTGTTCACGAAATCGGACTTGAAATCATAGTAAACGGATTCCGAAAATTCTCAAATTCGTATATGTCATAAAGAAGGCTTTAACAAACATTTCTCATGAAGAACACAAAATCGGAATCTCTCTATAAACACCATTTTTAGTAGCTCAAAGACAGACTAAAAACAGTTCATTGGAACAGTATTCTTGTTTCTCAAATTAAGCTCTGTCCAGAATCCAAATCATCTTGGAAAATTCCCAAATTCATGTACGTTATAGAAAAGGATGTTCTCAACAACTTTCGTGAAGGAAACTTTTCCAAAATCAGCCCAGAAAAGCTCGTAGAAAATAAAGACGGTGTAAACATCACCGAAATACCCATTCTGGGCAGTTTCACACGGTCCGAAAATCAGGCCATCGTACCACTCATATCAAGTCCAAAAATTATGAAATTAAAGTACGTAAAACTTCATGATGTTTGGAACAACTTTCAAGAAGAAAGTGTTTAGAAATTCTGATCACAAAATTCTCCCCAAAAATAACAAAATGGAGGGGTACAAAGGATCCAAAACTGGGTTTTCCAAAACAAGTGCAAACAATTTAGTTCTAATTGGAAAACCACCGAACTGAAACCATAGCCATTTCCAAGGACTGAAATTGAGGATATTACAATTTACCTGCAGCTTCCCAGGCCCAAAAATCAGGATGTGACACTCTCCCTCTCTATTCTCTCTCTTCTCTCTCAATCTCTCTCTGCTCTGTTTTCTCTCTCTAAATGGCCGACCAGGGGTACTTCCGGGAGGTTGCCGGTCGGCTTGCTGGAGACGGCGAGGCTGACCGGGGCCTCGATACCCTCTGAGACTCCTCTCTTCTCCGTTTCTCTCCCTATGTCTCTCTGTTTCTCTCTGTGTCTCTCTCTCTTTTTTACTGTTTCGCCGGCCGGCGCTCTCTCTCTCTCTCTAGCTATATATAGCCGGCAACGACGATGGCCCTCTGCTCCGTTACGTCCGCGTGACGACGGCCTGCACCGGCCTAGGCTCCGCGAATTCCGCGGCCATAGGCCGGTGCAGAGGGGGTGTCAGTTCATGAATGCAGAGGGGAGAACAGGGCACCGGGAGAGAGGAGAGGATAAGGGGGCTCCGGGAAAGCGGGGAGGACGGGACTGGCCTTAATGGCCAGTCCCTGTGGCGTGCTTGTCTCGGCCTTCCTCTGGCCAAATAGCGACGGTGAGGAGTGGCGCCGCCGTGCGTCGGCGTGACATCGCGAACAGGGGCGAACAGAGGAGAAGAAAGCGACCGGCGCGTGGGGGAAGAAGGAAGGAGAAGGGCTGGGCCGGGCCAGGCCCAGCTCGCGCGGGGAGAGGAAAAAAGAAATGGGCCGGGCCCGCGTAGGGGGAGAAAAAGAAAGAAAAGAGAAGCGGGCTGGGCCGCGCGGAGGGGAAAAAAGAAAAAAGAAAAGGGACCGGGCCGGGGGCCCACGCGCGGGGGGAAAGAAACGGGCCGGGTTGGCCCGGCCCCGACCCGGCCCGACTCGATTTTAATTTAATTTAATTTTTTTTCTTTTTCTCTTTTTTTTCTTCTTTCCTTTTTTCTTTTTTTATTATATTTTTTTAAGGATTAATTAAGAAAATATGCTCTAATAAGCCCTATTAATGCAAATGTGCCTAATTCTATATGCAATGCGTTTTAAATTGAAATATTTTTTTGTTTTAGGAATTAAAGAAAATTAACTCCTAAATTTTGTGCAATTAATTTTGGGCAAATTAAAAATAGGTGTCTACAGCTGCCCCTCTTTGAAGGTGAGCTCGCAGAGATTAAGCTCGCAGAGGTTACATTCAAAGATAAAATGATACCTAAATTTGACCCATGCATGTTCAATGAATGTTATTTTTTGGTGAGACTTTGAGTCCCATTTTTATGATGCAATATAAGATGATGCATGCTAAAGCAAATAAAAAACATACCTGGGGATACTTACCTTGCCGAAGGGTAGAGTAATTCCAGATAGTTGATATTGTGTGTCGAGGACCCGAACCTGTCTTCGGTCGCCTCGACGAGGAAATGGTTTGTCTAGGACCCGAACCTTTCTTCGGTCGCCTTGACGGGGATTGTTGTTGTCTAGGACTCGAACCTTTCTTCGGTCGCCTTGACTGATTGGATTGTTTGTTGAGGACTCGAACCTTTTTTCGGTCGCCTTGACTGACTGGACTTTGTACGTCTAGGACCCGAACCTTTCTTCGGTCGCCTCGACGAGGAAATGGTTTGTCTAGGACCCGAACCTTTCTTCGGTCGCCTCGACTGGGGAAATCACTTGCCTAGGACCCGAACCTATCTTCGGTCGCCTTGACTGGATTTCATTTGTCTAGGACCCGAACCTTTCTTCGGTCGCCTTGACTGGGGGAAATCGCTTGCCTAGGACCCGAACCTTTCTTCGGTCGCCTTGACTGGATTTTATTTGTCTCGGACCCGAATCACCTTCGGTTGCCGTGACTGGGGAAATCATTTGCCTAGGACCCGAACCTTTCTTCGGTCGCCTTGACTGGATTTCAATTGTCTAGGACCCGAACCTTTCTTCGGTCGCCTTGACTGAATTTTGTCTGTCTAGGATCCGAACCTTTCTTCGGTCGCCTTGACTGACTGGATTTTGTACGTTTGGGACCGGAACCTTTCTTCGGTCGCCTTGACTGACTAGATTTTGTCCGTCTAGGACCCGAACCTTTCTTCGGTCGCCTTGACTGACTAGATTTTGTCCGTCTAGGACCCGAACCTTTCTTCGGTCGCCTTGACTGACTGGATTGTTTGTCTAGGACCCGAATCTTTCTTTGGTCGCCTTGACTGATTGGATTTTGTACGTCTAGGACCCGAACCTTTCTTCGGTCGCCTTGACTGAATTTTGTTTGTCTAGGACCCGAACCTTTCTTCGATCGCCTTGACTGACTGGATTTTGTTTGTCTAGGACCCGAACCTTTCTTCGGTCACCTTGACTGAGATTGTTGTTTTGTTTGTCAAAGTACTTGGAGATTCTTGCCTAAGGATTTGACGATTTGCCTGATGGGTCCTCGCCAGCAGGTCTTGAAAAGGCTCAACGATGAGTACCTAGGGGTCCTCGCCCGAGGATTTGTTGGTTTGCCTGGTGGGTCCTCGCCAGCATGTCTTGAAAAGGCTCAAATGATGAGCACCTGGGGGTCCTCGCCTGAGGATTTGATGGTTTTCCTGGTGGGTCCTCGCCTGCAGGTCTTGAAAAGGCTCAAACGATGAGCACATGGGGGTCCTCGCCCGAGGATTTGATGGTTTGTCTGGTGGGTCCTCGCCAGCAGGTCTTGAAAAGGCTCAAACGATGAGCACCTGGGGGTCCTCGCCCGAGGATTTGATGGTTTGCCTGGTGGGTCCTCGCCAGCAGGTCTTGAAAAGGCTCAAACGATGAGCACCTGGGGGTCCTCGCCCGAGGATTTGATGGTTTGCTTGGTGGGTCCTCGCCAGCAGGTCTTGAAAAGGCTCAAACGATGAGCACCTGGGGGTCCTCACCCGAGGATTCGATGTATCATCTGCTGAATACCCGACCTTTTTCGGGGCATCTCTTTTGGGATGATAATGAGGGCTTCTCCAACACCTGAATTTTGTGTTCTATCACTGGGGATTAGAACTCTGAACTGTCAAAAATGATTAGCGCAAACATGCATGTATTCATCAAGAATAGACAAGCTAGGCTATTCTAGAATGTGTATTTGAAAATTCATGCATGATGATTTTGCCATGTTTGCATCACCAAAAATCCATCGAGGGTCAATCAAGACAATTTTCGCTCGCGAGGTGGACTTCTCAAGATGCTGAACGAGGGACCTTCAGTCAGAAAGGACTTTCCACTCGCTCTCATTGAAAATGGTTGTTTGTCCCGTCCATTAATGCGGGAACATCGAAAATACTCAATCTGACCTCTATCATATCAATAAGGGTCTGAGTTTTCTCGCAAGCGGTACGACACTGCCAATCTGAGAGGTCTTCTTCATGGTCGTAATGTAGGCTTGGTCAATGGCTTAATAAAGGTGACTGTCCAAGTCAAGGTCATGAAAGAAAATATTTTGCAATTACCTCCAGGTTTACAAGTCAAGAACCCTGCAAAAGAGATAGAAGTAATCTTGCTCGCACCTCCTCGAGCGGTGTTTATAAACATTTGAAATTCCACGTTAATTCAACTGCCCTAGTCAGAAGAGACTTTATGAGGGATGTAACGTGGGTTTGGTTCACAGGTTGAGAAACGAAATGATCGTTAGGCTCAAAAATGTGTGTAAGGGTGAGAATTGGTGATCATCTTGGTGTTGTCACCTTTCTTTTCTTCACCGCTAGGATCCTTCTGGCAAACTTCCTGGGTAATCCTGTGTTTTAGCATCTTTGACAACTTTTTCTTGAGGAGCTTCTGCGTCAAGCATTTTCCTGGATACCATTCTATCTCTGTCCCAATTGCTTTCTCAAGAATAGGTTCATCTTCGTCTGTCATGTGGTAGATCTTTGTCAAGACAAAGTTCCTAAAGTAGGAATTTACATCGAAGAAGAACTCAAGTTTAAACACTTTGGGGTCATCTATTCTACACCACTTAATGTCTTTAAGATATTTGAGAGCGCTTTCATCACGCTCAGAAATCTCCATTCATGGGCATTGGCCTTGCTTTTACCAGGCACACTGCTTTTTCATGCCTCAAATTTTCAGCATTTTTTGTTGTTAGGACTAACCTAAACAAGTTTGAAGTCTTCATCTTGATTCGATGCTTTGGACCCTGATGCTCAAATTGTGGTGACTTTTGCCTTGCCCCAGTGTGGAGGATGATCACCAACTGGGTTTGTACGAAATGAAATCGCCGGCTCAATTGGGCTAGCAAAGGATATAAGTGAATGGGATGGAAAAAGAATTGCTCTTCGTCATCCTAGGGCACTTAAATTATCGTGAGAGTTCATCTGCAATAAAAACACTCAAAGATTAATGCAAGTGAGAGCAAGAAAACTTCTATTCATCTTTTCGCCTTGTGCGAGCTGTTGCAGCTGATGATGATAGAAAATTTTAGATATTACAAACTCCTCATCCATCTTAGTGAAAACATCACTGTTATCAATAAGATATTGTCATTTTGGATAGGCTTTAGTTTGCTGCTCCTCTCTTGATAAAGCCCTCTTAGCCTCGACCATCTTGCCATCAATAGTGTGTTTATCTTGGAGGACTCTGTCGAGGACCGTCGGACCTCAAACTGCCCCAATGTGGGGTGGTTCTTAACAGGGTTGATTTAAAAGAAACCGCTGAGTGTATGGGCTCAAAATGGTTAAGCAAAGGATTAATGGTAGTGTATGGGGCAGAGAAATGAACTGCCTCTCGTCATTTTGGCTACCGTACCTTATGCGAGAAATCCCTTTACCTTGTAGAAATGAAACCTTTTCGCTCATCTTGCAAGGGTTTGGTACTTGAGAATGTGTATAAATCAAGGATTGCCTTTCATCATCCCGACACACCTCGTTCAATACATCGGAGCAGTTTGACACCATTCGTCGAATTGTCAAAATTTTCTCAGGGAATTGGTGAATTAAACAGGTAAAATTACCATGCAAAATTACTTTCCACATAATGCACTTGAGGAAGGTCAGGCATTTATTTGCTTTAACATGCTTCCTCTTTCCCTCGTTGTTTTGCATCATTATGAGGAGGGCCTTTGATGAGAGAAATACTTACCTATGCCGCAGGGGCAAGGCAAACCTGCAAGGTAATAAGGAAAACAGTGTTAATGAACAGTTCTTTGAGGGATAGGAATTGGAAACGATACAACATTACCCTTCGTGAATCCCTTCATTTGAAATTAAACCGGTAACTCCTTGAGTTTTCTCGGATGTTGATAATTCCCTTCTGACAAAAATATGAGTTTATGTTAGAAATGAGGCGATTGAGGGTAAATTGAGAACGATACAAATTACCCTTCTTCCATTTTGCCTTCAAAGCTAGCAGAGTCTTTTCTTCTCTTTACTTTGTTCAGCCTTCTCTGCCTCAATCTGCTCCTCCATACTCTTGGTCTCGAAGCTCGAATAAAATCCTCTATTATTAGGGATGCTTCCAAACAGAGGGTTCTATTGTCAGCACATGTTGTGTCAATGCGGCTCCGGTATGTTGAGGAGTTTCTCGGGAATCATATGATCCCTGACAGGCACAGGGCATGTGCAATTGCTTGCATGGAGAGCTTCGCAGCAAAGCTAATCTCTACTTTAAAGGTCTTTGACGGGCATGGGCATGACTACCATCGAGACTTCTGTGGTTGTCAAGATTGGCTTCGATGCCATTTTGTCATATGCAAAGTCCTTTCCAGCTGCTTGCATCATGAGTATTGTTTACTCAATTTTGTCCTATATAAAAGGAAAAGATATGTCATTTCTACGCTAAAGTGAATAAACCTTAGGAACGAAATACACCCTTTTTGATGGACTGGGGGATTGCATGCCCCCTAGTCTACTCTTCCAATTTGAGCACTTCTTCGTCATGTTTCATTCGAGAAGTCCTAACATTGATGTTCTATCCAGCTTGCTAGCACGTCAGAGTCTAGCATGTTTCCCAGTTCATTATCTGCAAAAGAAAAGGGATGAAATGTCATTTCCAAAATTTGTTGAGGAATGAGACATACCTTTTCTTTCAAAAGGGGTAATCTTTTCTTGATCTGCCCCCGATTTTTGTACAAGATGATGTTTCGCTCATCATGGAATCAGGGAATGCTCAGCATTCTCTTTGACTTTCTGGGGCTGATATCACCCACTGGTAATAATGAGATTTGCCCCATATTTCATTTGAAGATTGGACGATCTTCGCTTGGACTGCCCCTATTAGATGAGTTGGCTCGCTAACTTCATCAGGGTCTGATGTGCGTTTCAGTTTGTGTCATTTTCAAATGTCCCCTTTGTAATAAAAAATGAGTATGCTCTGAGACATGAAGTGAGCAAGTTAGAAAAACAAACAGGGTTATAAGCATGCGTGCTTTTCCACCACCATTTTTTGACCTTTTGAAAAATGATAAAACATTTGTTTTATTTTCAAAAGGTTAGAAACGAGGAAACATGAGGAAGCCCGGGCCTCAGAACACTTTCCTTTACATGGCTAGATATCATCAACGGGCCGGTTTGGGATACTTCCTCATGCCCTCAAAACATTATTTATTTACAATACATGGATTTACAACCTCAAAAGAGGGAGAGTTTAAAAAGACATTTCTTCCAACAGAAATGACGACAAAAGGCAAAATACAAGGACAACCCCTTTTCCAGGGGTTCATGCAAAAGGATGAGAGGAGTTCTACTCAAGCAGGTTTGCGCTCATTCCCTTCACCGGTCTCGAATGAGAAGGTCTCGGTGTCCAGCAGGTTTTGAATTCGGTGTTTAAGAGTATAGCACCCATCAGTTGAATGCCCTACCTCGCCCATGTGATAATCACATTTTTTAGACGGATTGTAGTTTGAAAAACTCTCAGGATTAGGTCGCTTTGGTTCAGTGGAGAGCAGTCCCTTTTCCTGGAGTATTGTCAGTATCTGAGACGGAGGTCCTGGGAGGGGAGTGAACTGTCTCCGGTTGTTTTGCTTTTGTGATGGAGACATACTGGGTTTGTATTATTCACGTTGCATGAACTTTGGGCATAGGGTGTTCAATTCCTTAGATTCAGGGGACTCGTGGATATTGTCAATTATGACATTTTTACCCTTTTGGTTGACACTGGAGGGCTCCATTTGAATCATCACCCCTTGTCTTGGATAGCAAAACTGAGTTGAGATATTTTAGAGCGCTTTCATCACGCTCAGAAATCTCCATTCATGAGCATTGGCCTTGCTTTTACCAGGCACACTGCTTTTTCATGCCCCAAATTTTCAGCATTTTTTGTTGTTAGGACTAGCCTAAACAAGTTTGAAGTCTTCATCTTGATTCGATGCTTTGGACCCTGATGCTCAAATTGTGGTGACTTTTGCCTTGCCCCAGTGTGGAGGATGATCACCAACTGGGTTTGTATGAAATGAAATCGCCGGCTCAATTGGGCTAGCAAAGGATATAAGTGAATGGGATGGAAAAAGAATTGCTCTTCGTCATCCTAGGGCACTTAAATTATCGTGAGAGTTCATCTGCAATAAAAACACTCAAAGATTAATGCAAGTGAGAGCAAGAAAACTTCTATTTATCTTTTCGCCTTGTGCGAGCTGTTGCAGCTGATGATGATAGAAAATTTTAGATATTACAAACTCCTCATCCATCTTAGTGAAAACATCACTGTTATCAATAAGATATTATCATTTTGGATAGGCTTTAGTTTGCTGCTCCTCTCTTGACAAAGCCCTCTTAACCTCGACCATCTTGCCGTCAATAGTGTGTTTGTCTTGGAGGACTCTGTCGAGGACCGCCGGACCTCAAACTGCCCCAACGTGGGGTGGTTCTTGACAGGGTTGATTTAAAAGAAACCGCTGAGTGTATGGGCTCAAAATGGTTAAGCAAAGGATTAATGGTAGTGTATGGGGCAGAGAAATGAACTGCCTCTCGTCATTTTGGCTACCGTACCTTATGCGAGAAATCCCTTTACCTTGTAGAAATGAAACCTTTTCGCTCATCTTGCAAGGGTTTGGTACTTGAGAATGTGTATAAATCAAGGATTGCCTTTCATCATCCTGACACACCTCGTTCAATACATCGGAGCAGTTTGACACCATTCGTCGAATTGTCAAAATTTTCTCAGGGAATTGATGAATTAAACAGGTAAAATTACCATGCAAAATTACTTTCCATGTAATGCACTTGAGGAAGGTTAGGCATTTATTTGCTTTAACATACTTCCTCTTTCCCTCGTTGTTTTGCATTATTATGAGGAGGGCCTTTGATGAAAGAAATACTTACCTATGCTGCAGCGGCAAGGCAAACCTGCAAGGTAATAAGGAAAACAGTGTTAATGAACAGTTCTTTGAGGGATAAGAATTGGAAACGATACAACATTACCCTTCGTGAATCCCTTCATTTGAGATTAAACCGGTAACTCCTTGAGTTTTCTCGGATGTTGATAATTCCCTTTTGACAAAAACATGGGTTTATGTTAGAAATGAGGCGATTGAGGGTAAATTGAGAACGATACAAATTACCCTTCTTCCATTTTGCCTTCAAAGCTAGCAGAGTCTTTTCTACTCTTTACTTTGTTCAGCCTTCTTTGCCTCAATCTGCTCCTCCATACTCTTGGTCTCGAAGCTCGAATGAAATCCTCTATTATTAGGGATGTTTCCAAATAGAGGGTTCTATTGTCAGCGTATGTTGTGTCAATGCGGCTCCGATATGTTGAGGAGTTTCTCGACTCGATTCTTGACTGCGCAGGCGTGTGCAATTGCCTGCATGGAGAGCTTCGCAGCAAAGCTAATCTCTACTTTAAAGGTCTTTGACGGGCATGGGCGTGACTACCATCGAGACTTCTGTGGTTGTCAAGATTGGCTTCGACGCCATTTTGTCATATGCAAAGTCCTTTCCAGCTGCTTGCACCATGAGTGTTGTTTACTCAATTTTGCCCTATATAAAAGGAAAAGATATATCATTTCTATGCTAAAGTGAATAAACTTTAGGAACGAAATACACCCTTTTTTATGGACTGGGGGATTGCATGCCCCTTAGTCTACTCTTCCAATTGAGCACTTCTTCATCATGTTTCATTCGAGAAGTCCTAACATTGGTGTTCTATCCGGCTTGCTAGTACATCAGAGTCTAGCATGTTTCCCAGTTCCTTATCTGCAAAAGAAAAGGGATAGAATGTCATTTCCAAAATTTGTTGAGGAATGAGACATACCTTTTCTTTCAAAAGGGGTAATCTTTTCTTGATCTGCCCCCGATTTTTGTACGAGATGATGTTTCGTTCATCATGGAATCAGGGAATGCTCAGCAGTCTCATTGACTTCCTGGGGCTGATATCACCCACTGGTAATAATGAGATTTGCCCCATGTTTCATTTGAAGATTGGACGATCTTCGCTTGGACTGCCCCTATTAGATGAGTTGGCTCGCTAACTTCATCAGGGTCTGATGTGCGCTTCAGTTTGTGTCATTTTCAAATGTCCCCTTTGTAATAAAAAATGAGTATGCTCTGAGACATGAAGTGAGCAAGTTAGAAAAATAAACAGGGCTATGAGCATGCGTGCTTTTCCACCACCATTTTTTGACCTTTTGAAAAATGATAAAACATTTGTTTTATTTTCAAAAGCTTATAAACGAGGAAACATGAGGAAGCCCGGGCCTTAGAACACTTTCCTTTATATGGCTGGATATCATCAACGGGCCGGTTTGGGATACTTCCTCATGCCCTCAAAACATTATTTATTTACAATACATGGATTTACAACCTCAAAAGAGGGAGAGTTTAAAAAGACATTTCTTCCAACAGAAATGACGACAAAAGGCAAAATATAAGGACAACCCCTTTTCCAGGGGTTCATGCAAAAGGATGAGAGGAGTTCTACTCAAGCAGGTTTGCGCTCATTCCCTTCACCGGTCTCGAATGAGAAGGTCTCGGTGTCCAGCAGGTTTTGAATTCGGTGTTTAAGAGTATAGCACCCATCAGTTGAATGCCCTACCTCGCCCATGTGATAATCACATTTTTTAGACGGATTGTAGTTTGAAAAAATCTCAGGATTAGGTCGCTTTGGTTCAGTGGAGAGCAGCCCCTTTTCCCGGAGTATTGTCAGTATCTGAGATGGAGGTCCTGGGAGAGGAGTGAACTGTCTCCGGTTGTTTTGCTTTTGTGATGGAAGGATACTGGGTTTGTATTGTTCACGTTGCATGAACTTTGGGCATAGGGTGCTCAATTCCTTAGATTCAGGGGACTCGTGGACATTGTCAATTATGACATTTTTACCCTTTTGGTTGACACTGGAGGGCTCCATTTGAATCATCACCCCTTGTCTTGGATAGCAAAACTGAGTCATGGTGAGTTGGTCTAAGCGGATTGACAAATGTTCTACTTGTTTCGAGAGTTGTTGAAGAAAGGCAAAGACTTGCTTCATTTCGACCTCCACGTCGGCCACACGAGTTGTCATATCTTTTTCAGCCATTTTTACTTAGCGGGTTAGTATGATTTGTAATTACCTGTAAAAAAAATGGCAACGAATGAGTATAAAATCTCATAAATGATCAATCCATGACTTAGTCTAGTATTGCATCTGTCTATCATGTATTTTCTTTATTTGCAAAAAAAATCAGCAGCAAAAAAGGTTTTTATTTATATATTCATTACAGGCGGCGTCCCCGGGATTCGAACCCCGGTCGCCTCGGACCCTGAGGCTTCACCCCCGGATACCACTGGGCCGAAGGCCACGGTGGTGTCTTAAAGGGGCAAAAAATTTTATTTAAAGCATAAAAAGCGGTCCGAGTTATATTAACATTAGTATAACCCAAAAACACTTTTAAGGAAGAAAACCAAAACCCCTGAACATAATTACTAGGAAATATAAAATACAGGGGTTTTTAACAAAAAGGCGCCCTTCCCGAATACTCATTTTATAAACGACGGGAAAATCACGGTCTCTCGGAGTCGCTTATTTTTATGGACAATTTTCGCAATAAGCGTATCCCTCGTATATAAACTGCAATCAATGAGTGGCCCATCAGTGACAAAACAATTAAACAAGTAGGCCGTATAAAAAAATGAGAATGGATAGAATATATACCTTTCCTTGAACCATGGCAATCACAACGACATGCACATGAGAAGTGAGGTTCGATTTCTATCTAGACTGGCTCAGCAAAATGAAATTAAAAGGGTGCCTGACCGTCGCAGTCTCGCGTTGGTGTCAAGTCCTTTTAACCTCGGCCAAATCGAAAGGAATATCTTATAGTCACGCGAATAGCGGCTAAAGATATTTCTTTGCGATTTTTTAGAAATAAATTTCGGGGAAAAGAAAGGTAACCTCTACATCGCGGGCTCGCGTTCGAGGTCGTATCTTTCTTAACACCATCCTAAAAAACCCTATTGCGGCCCAGGTCCGGCAGCGTGGTTGTGTGTGCAATAGTATAGTGCTAAATTATTAAAACATGCACAACAATTTATAAACAATTAATTCGAACCTGCAAGAACAAATAACACCTTAATGTCAGGATCATACCTGGAGTCCTTGCTGCCAAACAAAAATTTTTAAACAGGATAAAAATTTTGGCCTGAGTCCACTTTTTTAAAAAAAATGCAAATCCCCAGCGGAGTCGCCAGTCTGTCGCGACCGAACCCCAGGAGCTTCTTCTTATCGGATGACATGCAAAAAGAAGGAGGGCTCGTCTAGTACGTGCTAAGTCTAGGTTCAGGACTTAACTCGGGCTCTCCCAAGCCTATACTATATCGCGACTTAAGGTTTAAATTTTTTTTAACATGCAAGTGGTTTATACCAAGAAGTCGCCACTAATCAATTTGGGGTAGGTCGATTAGAAACCCAAATAGGATGACGGGAGAATCACCCTATTCCTACGAACCAGAGATTAACTGGATTCGGGGACTTGATTACACTAGTTGGATAACTAATGCCCTTTCGGTACCATTTTACCCTGTTCATTTCATGAAAACATTTGTCAGGCAATTTGGATTGATTTTAGGACCTTTTTCCTAACATGTGAGGTGATCAAGCGAGTACATAATCAGAAACGATCAGCAGTCAGGAACACAACAATTCATACAGCCTAAGTCGGATGACATTCAAAACACAACAGCTCATGCAATTGTATTAAAAACATGCATAATAACAATGCAACAGTAATAAAAATAACATGCAAAATACTACCGTGTAACTTAGACTTGTTTAATTTAAACAAGACAATAACATGCATAATAATATAACAATGGATTAAAACACTTAGATAACCCACATAAAAAACTTTTCTTTTTTTTAAAAAAAAATTTGAATTTTTTTTTGAATTTTTTTTTGAAAAAAAAAAAATATTAATACCGAAGAAAATAATAATAATAATAAAAAATTTTAATTTTTTTTTAAATTTTTAATTTTTTAAAATTTTTTTAAAAAATAATAATATAATATTAAACCAGGTCGGGTCGGATCCGACCCGGGTCAACGGACCCGACCCGGGCGTTGACCCGGGTCGGTTCGGCTGATCCGGGTCGGGCGGAACCGACCTGGGTCAACGGATCCGACCCGGGCGTTGACCCGGGTCGGATCTATCGATCCGGGTCGGTCGGAACCGACCCGAGTCAACGGATCCGACCCGGGCGTTGACCCGGGTCGGATCTGTTGATTCGGGTCGGACCCGACCCGAACAAACAGAACCGCGGGGGGGGACGCCGGCGAGGCCAAAATTGGCCGTCCGCCGGCCGGCCCAGGCCAGCGCCGCCCCCAAATCGGCCCCCTGGCACCACCATTAAGCTACACCACTCACCTGAGCCGCCGTCGGACCGCCGTTCGCCGGCCGGCGACGAAACAAAAACCGGCCTCGTTGAGGCATTTTGTCGAACGGTGGGCGTGCGCGGTGGAAATCAGCCGATTTCGACCTCCACCGGCGGCACGGTCGGCTCCGACGGCTGCGGCTGATGTTCAACTGCGAGTGGGGACCGGGACCGGCGACGGCATGGGCCGGAAATCGCACGAGTCGGCCGACGCGAGTCCCGGCCGGACCGCGTGCAAAAACAGGGGAAAACAGAGGCGGACGGGACCCCGGGGCAGCTCACCCGTCGACGGTGCGTCCGGAGGGGATTCCGGCTGGTCAGGGGGGCGACGGCGACGCTGCTGGCTCTTCTCTTGCTCCGGCGGACCTCGGCAACTTCTCTCTTCCTTCTCTCTATTTTCTCTGTTCTCTCTCTGTTTCTCTCTCTATTCTCTCTCTCTGTCCTGTTTCGCCGGCGTTGGCTCGGCGGCGGGAATGGATGGCTGAGGTGCGGTGGCCGCCGGAGGCTACCTTTCTCTCTCGGCTCACTCTCTATTTCTCTCTATTCTCTCTCTCTGTCCCTCTGTTTCTCTCAAAAATTGTCGACCGGCCTCCCTCCAAAATTGGCCGACCCCCTCTCTCTCTCTCTCTCTGGCTATATATAGCCGGCGACGATGATGACGATGACCATGACGGGCCTCCTCTGCGTCGGCGTGACGATGGCCTGCAACGGCCGTCGTCACCCCATGACTTTGGTGGCCATTTGCAGGCCGGGGCAGAGCGAGACAGGGGGGAACAGGAAGCCGAGAGGGAGGAAAGGATAGGGGAGCCGGGAAACGAGGGAGACGGGACTGGCCTTAATAGCCAGTCCCGTCGGCGTGCTCCTTCGGCCTTCCTCTGGCCAGATAGCGACGGCGAGGAGCGGCGCCGCCGTGCGTCATGCTTCGGTCGTGCACAGGGGCGAACAGGGGAGGAGAGAGCGACCGGCGCGAGGGGAAGAGAAGGAAGGGAAACTGGGCCGGGCTGGGCCCAGCCGCGCGCGGGGGGAAAAAAGAAGGAGGAGCTGGGCTTGGGCCCGCGCGGGGAGAAGAAAAGAAAGAAAAGAGAAGCGGGCTGGGCCCGCGCTGGAGGGGAAGAAAAGAAAAGAAAAGGAAAGGGAGTGGGCCGGAGGCCCGCGCGGGGAAAGAAACGGGCCGGGTTGGCCCGGTCCCGTGCGATTCGATTTTTTTTAATTTTTAATTAATATTTACTCTAATAGCCATATTAATGCAAAATGTGCCTAATTCTATATGCAATGCATTTAAATTGAAATATTTTTTTGTTTTAGGAATTAAAGAAAATTAACTCCTAAATTTTGTGCCTTACAAAAAAAAACTCCTAAATTTTGTGCAATTAATTTTGGGCAAATTAAAAATAGGTATCTACAGCTGCCCCTCTTTGAAGGTGAGCTCGCAGAGATTAAGCTCGCAGAGGTTACATTCAAAGATAAAATAACACCTAAATTTGACCTATGCATGCTTAATGAATGTTATTTTTGGTGAGACTGTGAGTCCCATTTTTATGATGCGATATAAGATGATGCATGCTAAAGCAAATAAAAAACATACCTGGGGCTACTTACCTTGCCGAAGGGTAGAGTAATTCCAGATAGTTGATATTGTGTGTCGAGGACCCGAACCTGTCTTCGGTCGCCTCGACGAGGAAATGGTTTGTCTAGGACCCGAACCTTTCTTCGGTCGCCTTGACGGAGATTGTTGTTGTCTAGGACCCGAACCTTTCTTCGGTCGCCTTGACTGATTGGATTGTTTGTCGAGGACTCGAACCTTTCTTCGGTCGCCTTGACTGACTGGACTTTGTACGTCTAGGATCCGAACCTTTCTTCGGTCGCCTCGACGAGGAAATGGTTTGTCTAGGACCCGAATCTTTCTTCGGTCGCCTTGACGGGGATTGTTGTTGTCTAGGACCCGAACCTTTCTTCGGTCGCCTCGACTGGGGAAATTACTTGCCTAGGACCCGAACCTATCTTCGGTTGCCTTGATTGGGTTTCATTTGTCTAGGACCCGAACCTTTCTTCGGTCGCCTTGACTGGGGGAAATCGCTTGCCTAGGACCCGAACCTTTCTTCGGTCGCCTTGACTGGATTTCAATTGTCTAGGACCCGAACCTTTCTTCGATCGCCTTGACTGAATTTTGTCTGTCTAGGACCCGAACCTTTCTTCGGTCGCCTTGACTGACTGGATTTTGTACGTCTAGGACCCGAACCTTTCTTCGGTCGCCTTGACTAACTGGATTTTGTCCGTCTAGGACCTGAACCTTTCTTCGGTCGCCTTGACTGACTGGATTTTGTACGTCTAGGACCCGAACCTTTCTTCGGTCACCTTGACTGACTGGATTTTGTACGTCTAGGACCCGAACCTTTTTTCGGTCACCTTGACTGACTGGATTTTGTACGTCTAGGACCCGAACCTTTCTTCGGTCGCCTTGACTGACTGGATTGTTTGTCTAGGACCCGAACCTTTCTTCGGTCGCCTTGACTGATTGGGTTTTGTACGTCTAGGACCCGAACCTTTCTTTGGTCGCCTTGACTGAATTTTGTTTGTCTAGGACCTGAACCTTTCTTCGGTCGCCTTGACTGACTGGATTTTGTTTGTCTAGGACCCGAACCTTTCTTCGGTCGCCTTGACTGAGATTGTTGTTTTGTTTGTCAAAGTACTTGGAGATTCTTGCCCAAGGATTTGACGATTTGCCTGATGGGTCCTCGCCAGCAGGTCTTGAAAAGGCTCAAACGATGAGCACCTGGGGGTCCTCGCCCGAGGATTTGTTGGTTTGCCTGGTGGGTCCTCGTCAGCAGGTCTTGAAAAGGCTCAAACGATGAGCACCTGGGGGTCCTCGCCCGAGGATTTGATGGTTTGCCTAGTGGGTCCTCGCCAGCAGGTCTTGAAAAG
The DNA here is from genome assembly GCA_031216405.1 of Syzygium malaccense. NCBI lineage: Eukaryota > Viridiplantae > Streptophyta > Magnoliopsida > Myrtales > Myrtaceae > Syzygium > Syzygium malaccense. Next base: position 15,927,294 of record CM062260.1, on the reverse strand, counting down.
GCTCAAACGATGAGCACCTGGGGGTCCTCGCCCGAGGATTTGATGATTTGCCTGGTGGGTCCTCGCCAGTAGGTCTTGAAAAGGCTCAAACGATGAGCACCTAGGGGTCCTCGCCCGAGGATTTGATGGTTTGCTTGGTGGGTCCTCGCCAGCAGGTCTTGAAAAGGCTCAAACGATGAGCACCTAGGGGTCCTCGCCCGAGGATTTGATGGTTTGCTTGGTGGGTCCTCGCCAGCAGGTCTTGAAAAGGCTCAAACGATGAGCACCTGGGGGTCCTCGCCCGAGGATTCGATGTATCATCTACTGAATACCCGACCTTTTTCGGGGCATCTCTTTTGGGATGATAATGAGGGCTTCTCCAACACCCGAATTTTGTGTTCTATCACTGGGGATTAGAACTCTGAACTGTCAAAAATGATTAGCGCAAACATGCATGTATTCATCAAGAATAGACAAGCTAGGCTATTCTAGAATGTGTATTTGAAAATTCATGCATGATGATTTTGCCATGTTTGCATCACCAAAAATCCATCGAGGGTTAATCAAGACAATTTTCGCTCGCGAGGTGGACTTCTCAAGATGCTGAATGAGGGACCTTCAGTCACAAAGGACTTTCCACTCGCTCTCATTGAAAACGGTTGTTTGTCCCGTCCATTAATACGAGAACATCGAAAACACTCAATCTGACCTCTATCATATCAACAAGGGTCTGAGTTTTCTCGCAAGCGGTACGACACTGCCAATCTGAGAGGTCTTCTTCAGGGTCGTAATGTAGGCTTGGTCAATGGCTTAACAAAGGTGACTGTCCAAGTCAAGGCCATGAAAGAAAATATTTTGCAATTACCTCCAGGTTTACAAGTCAAGAACCCTGCAAAAGAGATAGAAGTAATCTTGCTCGCACCTCCTCGAGCGGTGTTTATAAACATTTGAAATTCCACGTTAATTCAACTGCCCTAGTCAGAAGAGACTTTATGAGGGATGTAACGTGGGTTTGGTTCACAGGTTGAGAAACGAAATGATCGTTAGGCTCAAAAATGTGTGTAAGGGTGAGAATTGGTGATCATCTTGGTGTTGTCACCTGTCTTTTCTTCACCGCTAGGATCCTTCTGGCAAACTCCCTGGGTAATCCTGTGTTTTAGCATCTTTGACAACTTTTTCTTGAGGAGCTTCTGCGTCAAGCATTTTCCTGGATACCATTCTATCTCTGTCCCAATTGCTTTCTCAAGAATAGGTTCATCTTCGTCTGTCATGTGGCAGATCTTTGTCAAGACAAAGTTCCTAAAGTAGGAATTTACATCGAAGAAGAACTCAAGTTTAAACACTTTGGGGTCGTCTATTCTACACCACTTAATATCTTTGAGATATTTGAGAGCGCTTTCATCACGCTCAGAAATCTCCATTCATGGGCATTGGCCTTGCTTTTACCAGGCACACTGCTTTTTCATGCCCCAAATTTTTAGCATTTTTTGTTGTTAGGACTAGCCTAAACAAGTTTGAAGTCTTCATCTTGATTCGATGCTTTGGACCCTGATGCTCAAATTGTGGTGACTTTTGCCTTGCCCCAGTATGGGGGATGATCACCAACTGGGTTTGTATGAAATGAAATCGCCGGCTCAATTGGGCTAGCAAAGGATATAAGTGAATGGGATGGAAAAAGAATTGCTCTTCGTCATCCTAGGGCACTTAAATTATCGTGAGAGTTCATCTGCAATAAAAACACTCAAAGATTAATGCAAGTGAGAGCAAGAAAACTTCTATTCATCTTTTCGCCTTGTGCGAGCTGTTGCAGCTGATGATGATAGAAAATTTTAGATATTACAAACTCCTCATCCATCTTAGTGAAAACATCACTGTTATCAATAAGATATTGTCATTTTGGATAGGCTTTAGTTTGCTGCTCCTCTCTTGACAAAGCCCTCTTAGCCTCGACCATCTTGCCGTCAATAGTGTGTTTGTCTTGGAGGACTCTGTCGAGGACCGCCGGACCTCAAACTGCCCCAATGTGGGGTGGTTCTTGACAGGGTTGATTTAAAAGAAACCGCTGAGTGTATGGGCTCAAAATGGTTAAGCAAAGGATTAATGGTAGTGTATGGGGCAGAGAAATGAACTGCCTCTCGTCATTTTAGCTACCGTACCTTATGCGAGAAATCCCTTTACCTTGTAGAAATGAAACCTTTTCGCTCATCTTGCAAGGGTTTGGTACTTGAGAATGTGTATAAATCAAGGATTGCCTTTCATCATCCTGACACACCTCGTTCAATACATCGGAGCAGTTTGACACCATTCGTCGAATTGTCAAAATTTTCTCAGGGAATTGGTGAATTAAACAGGTAAAATTACCATGCAAAATTACTTTCCACGTAATGCACTTGAGGAAGGTCAGGCATTTATTTGCTTTAACATGCTTCCTCTTTCCCTCGTTATTTTGCATTATTATGAGGAGGGCCTTTGATGAAAGAAATACTTACCTATGCCGCAGGGGCAAGGCAAACCTGCAAGGTAATAAGGAAAACAGTGTTAATAAACAGTTCTTTGAGGGATAGGAATTGGAAACGATACAACATTACCCTTTGTGAATCTGTGTTGTCTTGAAAAACAAAGTCCAGAAATTGTTGGATGCAAAGATATTTTCATTCCGCAACACACCACCCAATCAAGCAGGAGGCGCAGATGTCGTCATCGAGTAAACTAAAGACTCAATTTTCCTCCTTTAGAATAGAGGCATATTTAATAGTTTGAATCCTCCCATACGTGGGAGCTTTTCCTGCTTTCTAAAGTTTCAGCTGTTTTCTAAGATTCCCAGTTTTCTGAATTTTTAATTATGCTTGGAATTTTAGTGTTGCAATTTCCATTTCAACAAATGTAATTCGCCTGAATTATTCGAAAGAATTACAAATGTTTTGTTTTGAGGGCATGAGAGAGTATCCTAAACCGGCCCGTTGATAATATCCAGCCATGTAAAGGAAAGTGTTCTGAGGCCCAGGCTTCCTCATGTTTCCTCGTTTCTAAGCTTTTGAAAATAAAACAAATGTTTTATCATTTTTCAAAAGGTCAAAAAATAGTGGTGGAAAAGCACGCATGCTCATAGCCCTGTTTGTTTTTCTAACTTGCTCACTTCATGTCTCAGAGCATATTCATTTTTTATTATAAAGGGGACATTTGAAAATGACACAAACTGAAGCGCACATCAGACCCTGATGAAGTTAGCGAGCCAACTCATCTAATAGGGGCAGTCCAAGCGAAGATCGTCCAATCTTCAAATAAAACATGGGGCAAATCTCATTATTACCAGTGGGTGATATCAGCCCCAGGAAGTCAATGAGACTGCTGAGCATTCCCTGATTCCATGATGAGCGAAACATCATCTCGTACAAAAATCGGGGGCAGATCAAGAAAAGATTACCCCTTTTGAAAGAAAAGGTATGTCTCATTCCTCAATAAATTTTGGAAATGACATTCTATCTCTTTTCTTTTGCAGATAAGGAACTGGGAAACATGCTAGACTCTGACGTACTAGCAAGCCGGATGGAACACCAATGTTAGGACTTCTCGAATAAAACATGACGAAGAAGTGCTCAATTGGAAGAGTAGACTAAGGGGCATGCAATCCCCCAGTCCATAAAAAAGGGTGTATTTCGTTCCTAAAGTTTATTCACTTTAGCATAGAAATGACATATCTTTTCCTTTTATATAGGGCAAAATTGAGTAAACAACACTCATGGTGCAAGCAGCTGGAAAGGACTTGGCATATGACAAAATGGCGTCGAAGCCAATCTTGACAACCACAGAAGTCTCGATGGTAGTCACGCCCATGCCCGTCAAAGACCTTTAAAGTAGAGATTAGCTTTGCTGCGAAGCTCCCCATGCAAGCAATTGCACATGCCCTGTGCCTGTCAGGAATCATATGATTCCCGAGAAACTCCTCAACATACCGGAGCCGCATTGACGCAACATGCGCTGACAATAGAACTCTCTATTTGGAAGCATCCCTAATAATAGAGGATTTCATTCGAGCTTCGAGACCAAGAGTATGGAGGAGTAGATTGAGGCAGAGAAGGCTGAACAAAGTAAAGAGTAGAAAAGACTCTGCTAGTTTTGAAGGCAAAATGGAAGAAGGGTAATTTGTATCGTTCTCAATTTACTCTCAATCGTCTCATTTCTAACATAAACCCATGTTTTTGTCAAAAGGGAATTATCAACATCCGAGAAAACTCAAGGAGTTACCGGTTTAATCTCAAATGAAGGGATTCACGAAGGGTAATGTTGTATCGTTTCCAATTCTTATCCCTCAAAGAACTGTTCATTAACACTGTTTTCCTTATTACCTTGCAGGTTTGCTCTACTATTGCAGCATAGGTAAGTATCTCTTTCCCTAAAAAACTCTTCTCATAAGAGTAGAAAGAAACAAGAAGGAAGAAATAATTAAAGAAAATGGATACTATTTTCTTCCTCAAGTGCATTACGTGGAAAGTAATTTTGCATGGTAATTTTACCTGTTTAATTCACCAATTCCCTGAGAAAATTTTGACAATTCGACGAATGGTGTCGAACTGCTCCGATGTATTGAACGAGGTGTGTCAGGATGATGAGAGGCAATCCTTGATTTATACACATTCTTAAGTACCAAACCCTTGCAAGATGAGCGAAAAGGTTTCATTTCTACAAGGTAAAGGGATTTCTCGCATAAGGTACGGTAGCCAAAATGACGAGAGGTAGTTCATTTCTCTGCCCTATACACTACCATTAATCCTTTGCTTAACCATTTTGAGCCCATACACTTAGCGGTTTCTTTTAAATCAACCCTGTCAAGAACCACCCCACATTAGGGCAGTTTGAGGTCCGGCGGTCCTCGACAGAGTCCTCCAAGACAAGCACACCATCGACGGCCGGACGGTCGAGACTAAGAGGGCTTTGTCAGGAGAGGAGCAGCAAACTAAAGCCTATCCAAAATGACAATATCTTATTGATAACAGCGATGTTTTCACTAAGATGGATGATGAGTTTGTAATATCTAAAATTTTCTATCATCATCAACTGCAACAGCTCGCACAAGACGAAAAGATGAATAGAAGTTTTCTTGCTCTCACTTGCATTAATCTTTGAGTGTTTTTATTGCAGATGAACTCTCACGATAATTTAAGTGCCCTAGGATGACGAAGAGCAATTCTTTTTCCATCCCATTCACTTATATCCTTTGCTAGCCCAATTGAGCCGGCGATTTCATTTCATACAAACCCAGTTGGTGATCATCCCCCACACTGGGGCAAGGCAAAAGTCACCACAATTTGAGCATCAGGGTCCAAAGCATCGAATCAAGATGAAGACTTCAAATTTGTTTAGGCTAGTCCTAATAACAAAAAATGCTGAAAATTGGGGCATGAAAAAGCAGTGTGCCTGGTAAAAGCAAGGCCAATGCCCATGAATGGAGATTTCTGAGCGTGATGAAAGCGCTCTCAAATATCTCAAAGACATTAAGTGGTGTAGAATAGATGACCCCAAAGTATTTAAACTTGAGTTCTTCTTCGATGTAAATTCCTACTTTAGGAACTTTGTCTTGACAAAGATCTGCCACATGACAGACGAAGATGAACCTATTCTTGAGAAAGCAATTGGGACAGAGATAGAATGGTATCCAGGAAAATGCTTGACACAGAAGCTCCTCAAGAAAAAGTTGTCAAAGATGCTAAAACACAAGATTCCCCAGCGGAGTCGCCAGTCTGTCGCGACCGAACCCCCGCGCCTTTTCATCGGACGACATGCAAAAAAAGAAGGAGGGCTCGTCTGGTACGTGCTAAGTCTAGGTTCATGACTTAACTCGGGCTCTCCCAAGCCTATACCATATCGCGACTTAGGGTTTAAATTTTTTAACATGCAAGTGGTTTATACCAAGGAGTCGCCACTAATCAATTTGGGGTAGGTCGATTAGAAATCCAAATAGGATGACGGGAGAATCACCCTATTCCTACGAACCAGAAATTAACTGGGTTCGGGGACTTGATTACACTAGTTGGATAACTAATGCCCTTTCGGTACCATTTTACCCTGTTCATTTCATGAAAACATTTGTCAGGCAATTTGGATTGATTTTAGGACCTTTCTCCTAACATGTGAGGTGATCAAGCGAGTGCATAATCATAAACGATCAGCAATCAGGAACACAACAATTCATGCAGCCTAAGGTTCTAACCTTAACTAAGTCAGATGACATTCAAAACACAATAGCTCATGCAATTGTATTAAAAACATGCATAACAACGCAACGGTAATAAAAACAACATGCAAAATACCACCGCGTAACTCAGGCTTGTCTAATTTAAACAAGATAAAAATATGCATAATAATACAACAAATAAAACACTTAGATATATCACATAATAAAACTTTTCTTTTTAAAAATTTTTTTTTTGAATTTTTTTGAAATTTTTTTTTTGGAAAAAAGTAATAATAATAATACCGAAGAAAATAATAATAATAATAAATAAAAATTTTTAAATTTTTTTTTAAAATTTTTTAAAATTTTTTAAATTTTTAAATTTTAAAATTTTTTAAAATTTTTTTAAAAAATAATAATATAATGTTAAACCGGGTCGGGTCGGATCCGACCCGGGTCAACGGACCCGACCCGGGCGGAACTGGGAAACATGCTAGACTCTGATGTACTAGCAAGCCGGATGGAACACCAATGTTAGGACTTCTCGAATGAAACATGACGAAGAAGTGCTCAAATTGGAAGAGTAGACTAGGGGGCATGCAATCCCCCAGTCCATCAAAAAGGGTGTATTTCGTTCCTAAAGTTTATTCACTTTAGCGTAGAAATGACATATCTTTTCCTTTTATATAGGACAAAATTGAGTAAACAACACTCATGATGCAAGCAGCTGGAAAGGACTTTGCATATGACAAAATGGCGTCGAAACCAATCTTGACAACCACAGAAGTCTCGATGGTAGTCACACCCATGCCCGTCAAAGACCTTTAAAGTAGAGATTAGCTTTGCTGCGAAGCTCCCCATGCAAGCAATTGCACATGCCCTGTGCCTGTCAAGGATCATATGATTCCCGAGAAACTCCTCAACATACCGGAACCGCATTGACACAACATGTGCTGACAATAGAACCCTCTGTTTGGAAGCATCCCTAATAATAGAGGATTTCATTCGAGCTTCGAGACCAAGAGTATGGAGGAGCAGATTGAGGCAGAGAAGGCTGAACAAAGTAAAGAGGAGAAAAGACTCTGCTAGCTTTGAAGGCAAAATGGAAGAAGGGTAATTTGTATCGTTCTCAATTTATCTTCAATCGCCTCATTTCTAACATAAACTCATGTTTTTGTCAGAAGGGAATTATCAATATCCGAGAAAACTCAAGGAGTTACCGGTTTAATTTCAAATGAAGGGATTCACGAAGGGTAATGTTGTATCGTTTCCAATTCCTATCCCTCAAAGAACTGTTCATTAACACTGTTTTCCTTATTACCTTGCAGGTTTGCCTTGCCCCTGCGGCATAGGTAAGTATTTCTCTCATCAAAGGCCCTCCTCATAATGATGCAAAACAACGAGGGAAAGAGGAAGCATGTTAAAGCAAATAAATGCCTGACCTTCCTCAAGTGCATTACGTGGAAAGTAATTTTGCATGGTAATTTTACCTGTTTAATTCACCAATTCCCTGAGAAAATTTTGACAATTCGACGAATGGTGTCAAACTGCTCCGATGTATTGAACGAGGTGTGTCAGGATGATGAAAGGCAATCCTTGATTTATACATATTCTCAAGTATCAAACCCTTGCAAGATGAGCGAAAAGGTTTCATTTCTACAAGGTAAAGGGATTTCTCGCATAAGGTATGGTAGCCAAAATGACGAGAGGCAGTTCATTTCTCTGCCCCATACACTACCATTAATCCTTTGCTTAACCATTTTGAGCCCATACACTCAGCGGTTTCTTTTAAATCAACCCTGTCAAGAACCACCCCACATTGGGGCAGTTTGAGGTCCGGCGGTCCTCGACAGAGTCCTCCAAGACAAACACACTATTGACGGCAAGATGGTCGAGGCTAAGAGGGCTTTGTCAAGAGAGGAGCAGCAAACTAAAGCCTATCCAAAATGACAATATCTTATTGATAACAGTGATGTTTTCACTAAGATGGATGAGGAGTTTGTAATATCTAAAATTTTCTATCATCATCAGCTGCAACAGCTCGCACAAGGCGAAAAGATGAATAGAAGTTTTCTTGCTCTCACTTGCATTAATCTTTGAGTGTTTTTATTGCAGATGAACTCTCACGATAATTTAAGTGCCCTAGGATGACGAAGAGCAATTCTTTTTCCATCCCATTCACTTATATCCTTTGCTAGCCCAATTGAGCCGGCGATTTCATTTCATACAAACCCAGTTGGTGATCATCCCCCACACTGGGGCAAGGCAAAAGTCACCACAATTTGAGCATCAGGGTCCAAAGCATCGAATCAAGATGAAGACTTCAAACTTGTTTAGGCTAGTCCTAACAACAAAAAATGCTAAAAATTTGGGGCATGAAAAAGCAGTGTGCCTAGTAAAAGCAAGGCCAATGCCTATGAATGGAGATTTCTGAGCGTGATGAAAGCGCTCTCAAATATCTCAAAGACATTAAGTGGTGTAGAATAGACGACCCCAAAGTGTTTAAACTTGAGTTCTTCTTCGATGTAAATTCCTACTTTAGGAACTTTGTCTTGACAAAGATCTGCCACATGACAGACAAAGATGAACCTATTCTTGAGAAAGCAATTGGGACAGAGATAGAATGGTATCCAGGAAAATGCTTGACGCAGAAGCTCCTCAAGAAAAAGTTGTCAAAGATGCTAAAACACAGGATTCCCCAGCGGAGTCACCAGTCTATCGCGACCGAACCCCAGGAGCTTCTTCTTATCGGACGACATGCAAAAAAAAGGAGGGCTCATCTGGTACGTGCTAAGTCTAGGTTCAGGACTTAACTCGGCCTCTCCCAAGCCTATATCATATCGCGACTTAGGGTTTAAATTTTTTTTAACATGCAAGTGGTTTATACCAAGGAGTTGCCACTAATCAATTTGGGGTAGGTCGATTAGAAACCCAAATAGGATGACGGGAGAATCACCCTATTCCTACGAACCAGAGATTAACTGGATTCGGGGACTTGATTACACTAGTTGGATAACTAATGCCCTTTCGGTACCATTTTACCCTGTTCATTTCATGAAAACATTTGTTAGGCAATTTGGATTGATTTTAGGACCTTTCTCCTAACATGTGAGGTGATCAAGCGAGTGCATAATCAGAAACGATCAGCAGTCAGGAACACAACAATTCATACAGCCTAAGATTCTAACCTTAACTAAGTCGGATGACATTTAAAACATAACAGCTCATGCAATTGTATTAAAAACATGCATAATAACAATGCAACAGTAATAAAAATAACATGCAAAATACTATCGCGTAACTTAGACTTGTCTAATTTAAACAAGACAATAACATGCATAATAATATAACAATGGATTAAAACACTTAGATAACCCACATAAAAAACTTTTCTTTTAAAATTTTTTTTTTTTGAATTTTTTGAAATTTTTTTTGAAAAAAAAAATAATAATACCGAAGAAAATAATAATAATAATAATAAAATAAAAATTCTTAAATTTTTTTTTAAAATTTTTTTTAAAATTTTTTAAATTTTTTAAAAATAATAATATAATATTAAACCGAGTCGGGTCGGATCCGACCCAGGTCAACGGACCCGATCCGGGCATTGACCCGGGTCGGTTCGGCTGATTCGGGTCGGGCGGAACCGACCCGGGTCAACGGATCCGATCCGGGTCGGATCTATCGATCCGGGTCGGTCGGAACCGACCCGAGTCAACGGATCCGACCCGGGTGTTGACCCGGGTCGGATCTGTTGATTCGGGTCGGACCCGACCCGAACAAACAGAACCGCGGGGGGGGACGCCGGCGAGGCCAAAATTGGCCGTCCGCCGGCCGGCCCAGGCCAGCGCCGCCCCCAAATCGGCCCCCTGGCACCACCATTAAGCTACACCACTCACCTGAGCCGCCGTCGGACCGCCGTTTGCCGGCCGGCGACGAAACAAAAACCGGCCTCGTTGAGGCATTTTGTCGAACGGTGGGCGTGCGCGGTGGAAATCAGCCGATTTCGACCTCCACCGGCGGCACGGTCGGCTCCGACGGCTGCGGCTGATGTTCAACTGCGAGTGGGGACCGGGACCGGCGATGGCATGGGCCGGAAATCGCACGAGTCGGCCGACGCGAGTCCCGGCCGGACCGCGTGCAAAAACAGGGGAAAACAGAGGCGGACGGGACCCCGGGGCAGCTCACCCGTCGACGGTGCGTCCGGAGGGGATTCCGGCTGGTCAGGGGGGCGACGGCGACGCTGCTGGCTCTTCTCTTGCTCCGGCGGACCTCGGCAACTTCTCTCTTCCTTCTCTCTATTTTCTCTGTTCTCTCTCTGTTTCTCTCTCTATTCTCTCTCTCTGTCCTGTTTCGCCGGCGTCGGCTCGGCGGCGGGAATGGATGGCTGAGGTGCGGTGGCCGCCGGAGGCTACCTTTCTCTCTCGGCTCACTCTCTATTTCTCTCTATTCTCTCTCTCTGTCCCTCTATTTCTCTCAAAAATTGCCAACTGGCCTCCCTCCAAAATTGGCCGACCCCCTCTCTCTCTCTCTGGCTATATATAGCCGGCGACGACGATGACGGGCCTCCTCTGCGTCGGCGTGACGATGGCCTGCAACGGCCGTCGTCACCCCATGACTTTGGTGGCCATTTGCAGGCCGGGGCAGAGCGAGACAGGGGGGAACAGGAAGCCGAGAGGGAGGAAAGGATAGGGGAGCCGGGAAACGAGGGAGACGGGACTGGCCTTAATGGCCAGTCCCTGTGGCGTGCTTGCCTCGGCCTCCTCTGGCCAGATAGCGATGGGGCGAGGGCGCTTGGCCGCTCGTTGAGCGGCGGCCGGGAGCAGAGGCGAACAGGGCAGGGAAAGGGATAGGCTGCGTGGGGGGAAGAAAGAAAGAGAAGGGCTGGGTCGGGCCAGGCCCAGAGGAAAAAAGAAATGGGCCGGGCCCGCGTAGGGGGAGAAAAAGAAAGAAAAGGGAAGCGGGCTGGGCCGCGCGGAGGGGAAAAAAGAAAAAAGAAAAGGGACCGGGCCGGGGGCCCGCGCGCGGGGGGGAAAGAAACGGGCCGGGTTGGCCCGGCCCCGACCCGGCCCGACTCGATTTTAATTTAATTTAATTTTTTTCTTTTTCTCTTTTTTTTTCTTCTTTCCTTTTTTCTTTTTTTATTATATTTTTTTAAGGATTAATTAAGAAAATATGCTCTAATAAGCCCTATTAATGCAAATGTGCCTAATTCTATATGCAATGCATTTAAATTGAAATATTTTTTTGTTTTAGGAATTAAAGAAAATTAACTCCTAAATTTTGTGCAATTAATTTTGGGCAAATTAAAAATAGGTGTCTACAGCTGCCCCTCTTTGAAGGTGAGCTTGCAGAGATTAAGCTCGCAGAGGTTACATTCAAAGATAAAATGACACCTAAATTTGACCCATGCATGCTCAATGAATGTTATTTTTGGTGAGACTGTGAGTCCCATTTTTATGATGCGATATAAGATGATGCATGCTAAAGCAAATAAAAAACATACCTGGGGCTACTTACCTTGCCGAAGGGTAGAGTAATTCCAGATAGTTGATATTGTGTGTCGAGGACCCGAACCTGTCTTCGGTCGCCTCGACGAGGAAATGGTTTGTCTAGGACCCGAACCTTTCTTCGGTCGCCTTGACGGAGATTGTTGTTGTCTAGGACCCGAACCTTTCTTCGGTCGCCTTGACGGGGATTGTTGTTGTCTAGGACCCGAACCTTTCTTCGGTCGCCTTGACTGATTGGATTGTTTGTCGAGGACCCGAACCTTTCTTCGGTCGCCTCGACGAGGAAATGGTTTGTCTAGGACCCGAACCTTTCTTCGGTCGCCTTGATGGGGATTGTTGTTGTCTAGAACCCGAACCTTTCTTCGGTCGCCTGGACTGGGGAAATCACTTGCCTAGGACCCGAACCTATCTTCGGTCGCCTTGACTGGATTTCATTTGTCTAGGACCCGAACCTTTTTTCGGTCACCTTGACTGGGGGAAATCGCTTGCCTAGGACCCGAACCTTTCTTCGGTCGCCTTGACTGGATTTCATTTGTCTCGGACCCGAATCTACCTTCGGTTGCCGTGACTGGGGAAATCATTTGCCTAGGACCCGAACCTTTCTTCGGTCGTCTTGACTGGATTTCAATTGTCTAGGACCCGAACCTTTCTTCGGTCGCCTTGACTGAATTTTATCTGTCTATGACCCGAACCTTTCTTCGGTCGCCTTGACTGACTGGATTTTGTATGTCTAGGACCCGAACCTTTCTTCGGCCGCCTTGACTGACTGGATTTTGTCCGTCTAGGACCCGAACCTTTCTTCGGTCGCCTTGACTGACTGGATTTTGTACGTCTAGGACCCGAACCTTTCTTCGGTCGCCTTGACTGACTGGATTGTTTGTCTAGGACCCGAACCTTTTTTCGGTCGCCTTGACTAATTGGATTTTGTACGTCTAGGACCCGAACCTTTCTTCGGTCGCCTTGACTGAATTTCGTCTGTCTAGGACCCGAACCTTTCTTCGGTCGCCTTGACTGACTGGATTTTATTTGTCTAGGACCCGAACCTTTCTTCGGTCGCCTTGACTGAGATTGTTGTTTTGTTTGTCAAAGTACTTGGAGATTCTTGCCCAAGGATTTGACGATTTGCCTGATGGGTCCTCGCCCGAGGATTCGATGTATCATCTGCTGAATACTCGACCTTTTTCGGGGCATCTCTTTTGGGATGATAATGAGGGCTTCTCCAACACCCGAATTTTGTGTTCTATCACTGGGGATTAGAACTCTGAACTGTCAAAAATGATTAGCGCAAACATGCATGTATTCATCAAGAATAGACAAGCTAGGCTATTCTAGAATGTGTATTTGAAAATTCATGCATGATGATTTTGCCATGTTTGCATCACCAAAAATCCACCGAGGGTCAATCAAGACAATTTTCGCTCGCGAGGTGGACTTCTCAAGATGCTGAACGAGGGACCTTCAGTCAGAAAGGACTTTCCACTCGCTCTCATTGAAAATGGTTGTTTGTCCCGTCCATTAATGCGGGAACATTGAAAACACTCAATCTGACCTCTATCATATCAACAAGGGTCTGAGTTTTCTCGCAAGCGGTACGACACTGCCAATCTGAGAGGTCTTCTTCAGGGTCGTAATGTAGGCTTGGTCAATGGCTTAACAAAGGTGACTGTCCAAGTCAAGGCCATGAAAGAAAATATTTTACAATTACCTCCAGGTTTACAAGTCAAGAACCCTGCAAAAGAGATAGAAGTAATCTTGCTCGCACCTCCTCGAGCGGTGTTTATAAATATTTGAAATTCCACGTTAATTCAACTACCCTAGTCAGAAGAGACTTTATGAGGGATGTAACGTGGGTTTGGTTCACAGGTTGAGAAACGAAATGATCGTTAGGCTAAAAAATGTGTGTAAGGGTGAGAATTGGTGATCATCTTGGCGTTGTCACCTGTCTTTTCTTCACCGCTAGGATCCTTCTGGCAAACTCCCTGGGTAATCCTGTGTTTTAGCATCTTTGACAACTTTTTCTTGAGGAGCTTCTGCATCAAGCATTTTTCTGGATACCATTCTATCTTTGTCCCAATTGTTTTCTCAAGAATAGGTTCATCTTCGTCTGTCATGTGGCAGATCTTTGTCAAGACAAAGTTCCTAAAGTAGGAATTTACATCGAAGAAGAACTCAAGTTTAAACACTTTGGGGTCGTCTATTCTACACCACTTAATGTCTTTGAGATATTTGAGAGCGCTTTCATCACGCTCAGAAATCTCCATTCATGGGCATTGGCCTTGCTTTTACCAGGCACACTGCTTTTTCATGCCCCAAATTTTCAGCATTTTTTGTTGTTAGGACTAGCCTAAACAAGTTTGAAGTCTTCATCTTGATTCGATGCTTTGGACCCTGATGCTCAAATTGTGGTGACTTTTGCCTTGCCCCAGTGTGGGGGATGATCACCAACTGGGTTTGTATGAAATGAAATCGCCGGCTCAATTGGGCTAGCAAAGGATATAAGTGAATGGGATGGAAAAAGAATTGCTCTTCGTCATCCTAGGGCACTTAAATTATCGTGAGAGTTCATCTGCAATAAAAACACTCAAAGATTAATGCAAGTGAGAGCAAGAAAACTTCTATTCATCTTTTCGCCTTGTGCGAGCTGTTGCAGCTGATGATGATAGAAAATTTTAGATATTACAAACTCCTCATCCATCTTAGTGAAAACATCACTGTTATCAATAAGATATTGTCATTTTGGATAGGCTTTAGTTTGCTGCTCCTCTCTTGACAAAGCCCTCTTAGCCTCGACCATCTTGCCGTCAATAGTGTGTTTGTCTTGGAGGACTCTGTCGAGGACCGCCGGACCTCAAACTGCCCCAATGTGGGGTGGTTCTTGACATGGTTGATTTAAAAGAAACCGCTGAGTGTATGGGCTCAAAATGGTTAAGCAAAGGATTAATGGTAGTGTATGGGGCAGAGAAATGAACTGCCTCTCGTCATTTTGGCTACTGTACCTTATGCGAGAAATCCCTTTACCTTGTAGAAATGAAACCTTTTCGCTCATCTTGCAAGGGTTTGGTACTTGAGAATGTGTATAAATCAAGGATTGCCTTTCATCATCCTGACACACCTCGTTCAATACATCGAAGCAGTTCGACACCATTCGTCGAATTGTCAAAATTTTCTCAGGGAATTGGTGAATTAAACAGGTAAAATTACCATGCAAAATTACTTTCCACGTAATGCACTTGAGGAAGGTCAGGCATTTATTTGCTTTAACATGCTTCCTCTTTCCCTCGTTGTTTTGCATCATTATGAGGAGGGCCTTTGATGAGAGAAATACTTACCTATGCCGCAGGGGCAAGGCAAACCTGCAAGGTAATAAGGAAAACAGTGTTAATGAATAGTTCTTTGAGGGATAGGAATTGGAAACGATACAACATTACCCTTCGTGAATCCCTTCATTTGAAATTAAACCGGTAACTCCTTGAGTTTTCTCGGATGTTGATAATTCCCTTCTGACAAAAACATGAGTTTATGTTAGAAATGAGGCGATTGAGGGTAAATTGAGAACGATACCAATTACCCTTCTTCCATTTTGCCTTCAAAGCTAGCAGAGTCTTTTCTCCTCTTTACTTTGTTCAGCCTTCTCTACCTCAATCTGCTCCTCCATACTCTTGGTCTCGAAGCTCGAATGAAATCCTCTATTATTAGGGATGCTTCCAAACAGAGGGTTCTATTGTCAGCACATGTTGTGTCAATGCGGCTCCGGTATGTTGAGGAGTTTCTCGGGAATCATATGATCCCTGACAGGCACAGGGCATGTGCAATTGCTTGCATGGGGAGCTTCGCAGCAAAGCTAATCTCTACTTTAAAGGTCTTTGACGGGCATGGGCGTGACTACCATCGAGACTTCTGTGGTTGTCAAGATTGGCTTCGACGCCATTTTGTCATATGCAAAGTCCTTTCCAGCTGCTTGCATCATGAGTGTTGTTTACTCAATTTTGTCCTATATAAAAGGAAAAGATATGTCATTTCTACGCTAAAGTGAATAAACCTTAGGAACGAAATACACCCTTTTTGATGGACTGGGGGATTGGATGCCCCTTAGTCTACTCTTCCAATTTGAGCACTTCTTCGTCATGTTTCATTCGAGAAGTCCTAACATTGGTGTTCTATCCAGCTTGCTAGCACGTCAGAGTCTAGCATGTTTCCCAGTTCATTATCTGCAAAAGAAAAGGGATAAAATGTCATTTCCAAAATTTGTTGAGGAATGAGACATACCTTTTCTTTCAAAAGGGGTAATCTTTTCTTGATCTGCCCCGGATTTTTGTACGAGATGATGTTTCGCTCATCATGGAATCAGGGAATGCTCAGCATTCTCTTTGACTTTCTGGGGTTGATATCACCCACTGGTAATAATGAGATTTGCCCCATATTTCATTTGAAGATTGGACGATCTTCGCTTGGACTGCCCCTATTAGATGAGTTGGTCCGCTATCATCATGAGGGTCTAATGTACACTTCAGTTTGTGTCATTTCCAAATGTCTCCTTTGTAATAAAAAATGAGCATGCTCTGAGACATGAAGTGAGCAAGTTAGAAAAACAAACAGGGCTATGAGCATGCGTGCTTTTCCACCACCATTTTTTGACCTTTTGAAAAATGATAAAACATTTGTTTTATTTTCAAAAGCTTAGAAACGAGGAAACATGAGGAAGCCCGAGCCTCATAACACTTTCCTTTACATGACCGGATATCATCAACGGGCCAGTTTGGGATACTCTCTCATGCCCTCAAAACATTATTTATTTACAATACATGGATTTACAACCTCAAAAGAGGGAGAGTTTAAAAAGACATTTCTTCCAACAGAAATGACGACAAAAAGCAAAATACAAGGACAACCCCTTTTCCAGGGATTCATGCAAAAGGATGAGAGGAGTTCTACTCAAGCAGGTTTGCGCTCGTTCCCTTCACCGGTCTAGAATGAGAAAGTCTCGGTGTCCAGCAGGTTTTGAATTCGGTGTTTAAGAGTATAGCACCCATCAGTTGAATGCCCTACCTTGCCCATGTGATAATCACATTTTTTAGACGGATTGTAGTTTGAAAAACTCTCAGGATTAGGTCGCTTTGGTTCAGTGGAGAGCAGTCCCTTTTCCCGGAGTATTGTCAGTATCTGAGACGGAGGTCCTGGGAGGGGAGTGAACTGTCTCCGGTTGTTTTGCTTTTGTGATGGAAGGATACTGGGTTTATATTGTTCACGTTGCATGAACTTTGGGCATAGGGTGCTCAATTCCTTAGAATTAGGGGACTCGTGGACATTGTCAATTATGACATTTTTACCCTTTTGGTTGACACTGGAGGGCTCCATTTGAATCATCACCCCTTGTCTTGGATAGCAAAACTGAGTCATGGTGAGTTGGTCTAAGCGGATTGACAAATGTTCCACTTGTTTCGAGAGTTGTTGAAGAAAGGCAAAGACTTGCTTCATTTCGGCCTCCACGTCGGCCACACGAGTTGTCATATCTTTTTCAGCCATTTTTACTTGGCGGGTTAGTATGATTTGTAATTACCTGTAAAAAAAATGGCAACGAATGAGTATAAAATCTCATAAATGATCAATCCATGACTTAGTCTAGTATTGCATCTGTCTATCATGTATTTTCTTTATTTGCAAAAAAAATCAGCAGCAAAAAAGGTTTTTATTTATATATTCATTACAGGCGGCGTCCCCGGGATTCGAACCCCGGTCGCCTCGGACCCTGAGGCTTCACCCCCGGATACCACTGGGCCAAAGGCCGCGGTGGTGTCTTTTAAGGGGTAAAAAATTTATTTAAAGCATAAAAAGCGGTCCGAGTTATATTAACATTAGTATAACCCAAAAACACTTTTAAGGAAGAAAACCAAAACCCCTGAACATAATTACTAGGAAATATAAAATACAGGGGTTTTTAACAAAAAGGCGCCCTTCCCGAATACTCATTTTATAAACGATGGGGAAATCACGGTCTCTCGGAGTCGCTTATTTTTATGGACAATTTCCGCAATAAGCGTATCCCTCGTATATAAACTGTAATCAATGAGTGGCCCATCAGTGACAAAACAATTAAACAAGTAGGCCGTATAAAAAAATGAGAAGGGATAGAATATATACCTTTCCTTAAACCATGGCAATCACAACGACATGCACATGAGAAGTGAGGTTCGATTTCTATCTAGACTGGCTCAGCAAAATGAAATTAAAAGGGTGCCTGATCGTCGCAGTCTCGCGTTGGTGTCAAGTCCTTTTAACCTCGGCCAAATCGAAAGGAATATCTTATAGACACGCGAATAGCGGCTAAAGATATTTCTTTACGATTTTTTAGAAATAAATTTCGGGGAAAAGAAAGGCAACCTCTACATCGCGGGCTCGCGTTCGAGGTCGTATCTTTCTTAACACCATCCTAAAAAACCCTATTGCCGCCCAGGTCCGGCAGCGTGGTTGTGTGTGCAACAGTGTAGTGCTAAATCATTAAAACATGCACAACAATTTATAAACAATCAATTCGAACCTGCAAGAACAAATAACACCTTAATGTCAGGATCATACCTGGAGTCCTTGCTGCCAAACAAAAATCATTTTGAACAGGATAAAAATTTTGGCCTAAGTCCACTTTAAAAAAAAAACAAGATTCCCCGGCGGAGTCGCCAGTCTGTCGCGACCGAACTCCCGGAGCCTCTTCTTATCGGACGACATGCAAAAAGAAGGAGGGCTCATCTGGTACGTGCTAAGTCTAGGTTCAGGACTTAACTCGGGCTCTCCCAAGCCTATACCATATCGCGACTTAGGGTTTAAATTTTTTTTAACATGCAAGTGGTTTATACCAAGGAGTCGCCACTAATCAATTTGGGGTAGGTCGATTAGAAACCCAAATAGGATGACGGGAGAATCACCCTATTCCTACGAACCAGAGATTAACTGGATTCGGGGACTTGATTACACTAGTTGGATAACTAATGCCCTTTCGATACCATTTTACCCTATTCATTTCATGAAAATATTTGTCAGGCAATTTGGATTGATTTTAGGACCTTTCTCCTAACATTTGAGGTGATCAAGCGAGTGCATAATTAGAAACGATCAGTAGTCAGGAACACAACAATTCATACAGCCTAAGGTTCTAACCTTAACTAAGTCGGATGACATTCAAAACACAACAGCTCATGCAATTGTATTAAAAACATGCATAATAACAATGCAACAGTAATAAAAATAACATGCAAAATACTACCGCGTAACTTAGACTTGTCTAATTTAAACAAGACAATAACATGCATAATAATATAACAATGGATTAAAACACTTAGATAACCCACATAAAAAACTTTTCTTTTTAAAATTTTTTTTTGAATTTTTTTGAAATTTTTTTTTGGAAAAAAAATAATAATAATACCGAAGAAAATAATAATAAAAAAAAATTTAAAATTTTTTTAAAAAATAATAATATAATATTAAACCGGGTCGGGTTGGATCCAACCCGGGTCAACGGACCCGACCCAGGCGTTGACCCGGGTCGGGCGGAACCGACCCGGGTCAACGGATCCGACCCGAGCGTTGACCCGGGTCGGATCTATCGATCCGGGTCGGTCGGAACCGACCCGAGTCAACGGATCTGACCCGGGCGTTGACCCGGGTCGGATCTGTTGATTCGGGTCGAACCTGACCCGAACAAATAGAACCGCGAGGGGGACGCCGGCGAGGCCAAAGTTGGCCGTCCGCCGGCCGGCCCAGGCCAGCGCCGCCCCCAAATCGGCCCCCTGGCACCACCATTAAGCTACACCACTCACCTGAGCCACCGTCGGACCGCCGTTCGTCGGCCGGCCTCGTTGAGGCATTTTGTCGAACGGTGGGCGTGCGCGGTGGAAATCAGCCGATTTCGACCTCCACCGGCGGCACGGTCGGCTCCGACGGCATGGGCCGGAAATCGCACGAGTCGGCCGACGCGAGTCCCGGCCGGACCGCGTGCAAAAACAGGGGAAAACAGAGGCGGACGGGACCCCGGGGCAGCTCACCCGTCGACGGTGCGTCCGGAGGGGATTCCGGCTGGTCAGGGGGGCGACGGCGACGCTGCTGGCTCTTCTCTTGCTCCGGCGGACCTCGGCAACTTCTCTCTTCCTTCTCTCTATTTTCTCTGTTCTCTCTCTGTTTCTCTCTCTATTCTCTCTCTCTGTCCTGTTTCGCCGGCGTCGGCTCGGCGGCGGGAATGGATGGCTGAGGTGCGGTGGCCGCCGGAGGCTACCTTTCTCTCTCGGCTCACTCTCTATTTCTCTCTATTCTCTCTCTCTGTCCCTCTGTTTCTCTCAAAAATTGCCGACCGGCCTCCCTCCAAAATTGGCCGACCCCCTCTCTCTCTCTCTCTCTGGCTATATATAGCCGGCGACGACGATGACGATGACCATGACGGGCCTCCTCTGCGTCGGCGTGACGATGGCCTGCAACGGCCGTCGTCACCCCATGACTTTGGTGGCCATTTGCAGGCCGGGGCAGAGCGAGACAGGGGGGAACAGGAAGCCGAGAGGGAGGAAAGGATAGGGGAGCCGGGAAACGAGGGAGACGGGACTGGCCTTAATGGCCAGTCCCTGTGGCGTGCTTGCCTCGGCCTCCTCTGGCCGGATAGCGATGGGGCGAGGGCGCTTGGCCGCTCGTTGAGCGGCGGCCGGGAGCAGAGGCGAACAGGGCAGGGAAAGGGACAGGCTGCGTAGGGGGAAGAAAGAAAGAGAAGGGCTGGGCCGGGCCAGGCCCAGCTCGCGCGGGGAGAGGAAAAAAGAAATGGGCCGGGCCCGCGTAGGGGGAGAAAAAGAAAGAAAAGGGAAGCGGGCTGGGCCGCGTGGAGGGGAAAAAAGAAAAAAGAAAAGGGACCGGGCCGGGGGCCCACGCGCGGGGGGAAAGAAACGGGCCGGGTTGGCCCGGCCCCGACCCGGCCCGACTCGATTTTAATTTAATTTAATTTTTTTTCTTTTTCTCTTTTTTTTCTTCTTTCCTTTTTTCTTTTTTTATTATATTTTTTTAAGGATTAATTAAGAAAATATGCTCTAATAAGCCCTATTAATGCAAATGTGCCTAATTCTATATGCAATGCATTTAAATTGAAATATTTTTTTTAGGAATTAAAGAAAATTAACTCCTAAATTTTGTGCAATTAATTTTGGGCAAATTAAAAATAGGTGTTTACAGCTGGTCCTCGCCACCAGGTCTTGAAAAGGCTCAAACGATGAGCACCTGGGGGTCCTCGCCCGAGGATTTGATGGTTTGCCTAGTGGGTCCTCGCCAGCAGATCTTGAAAAGGCTCAAACGATGAGCACCTGAGGGTCCTCGCCCGAGGATTTGATGTGAACAGAGGGGGTCATTCCTATGCTCAGGAGGGTACCATAACAATCGTAGGTACAGGATGAACAGAGGGGTCAATCCAATGTTCAATTGGTGATCAGAGGGGTCAATCCAATGTTCCAAGGGTACCATAACAATCATAGGTACATGGATTTTTGGAACCGGACATGGGTAGAATATACCTACCTGGGCGTGTTCCTGCCTCTTAAGGGCGTGTCTCCTGTCAGACAAATTTTCTGGGATTTCTTACCCGGAGGTTGAATGCATCATCTGCTGAATACCCGACCTTTTTCGGGGCATCTCTTTTGGGATGATAATGAGGGCTTCTCCAGTGCCCGAATTTTTATGTTCTATCACTAGGGATTAGAACTCTGAGCTGTCAAAGACGATTAGCGCAAACATGCATGCATCCATCAAGAATAGACAAGCTAGGCTATTCTAGAATGTGTATTTGAAAATTCATGCATGATGATTTTGCCATGTTTGCATCACCAAAAATCCACCGAGGGTCAATCAAGACAATTTTCGCTCGTGAGGTGGACTTCTCAAGATGCTGAACGAGGGACCTTCAGTCAGAAAGGACTTTCCACTCGCTCTCATTGAAAATGGTTGTTTGTCCCGTCCATTAATGCGGGAACATCGAAAACACTCAATCTGACCTCTATCATATCAACAAGGGTCTGAGTTTTCTCGCAAGCGATACGACACTGCCAATCTGAGAGGTCTTCTTCAGGGTCGTAATGTAGGCTTGGTCAATGGCATAACAAAGGTGACTGTCCAAGTCAAGGCTATGAAAGAAAATATTTTGCAATTATCTCCAGGTTTACAAGTCAAGAACCCTGCAAAAGAGATAGAAGTAGTCTTGCTCGCACCTCCTCGAGCGGTGTTTATAAACATTTGAAATTCCACGTTAATTCATGTGTCCTAGTCAGAAGAGACTTTATGAGGGATGTAACGTGGGTTTGGTTCACAGGTTGAGAAACGAAATGATCGTTAGGCTCAAAAATGTGTGTAAAGGTGAGAATTGGTGATCATCTTGGCGTTGTCACCTGTCTTTTCTTCACCGCTAGGATCCTTCTGGCAAACTCCCTGGGTAATCTTGTGTTTTAGCATCTTTGACAACTTTTTCTTGAGGAGCTTCTGCGTCAAGCATTTTCCTGGATATCATTCTATCTCTGTCCCAATTGCTTTCTCAAGAATAGGTTCATCTTCGTCTGTCATGTGGCAGATCTTTGTCAAGACAAAGTTCCTAAAGTAGGAATTTACATCGAAGAAGAACTCAAGTTTAAACACTTTGGGGTCATCTATTCTACACCACTTAATGTCTTTGAGATATTTGAGAGCGCTTTCATCACGCTCAGAAATCTCCATTCATGGGCATTGGCCTTGCTTTTATCAGGCACACTGCTTTTTCATGCCCCAAATTTTCAGCATTTTTTGTTATTAGGACTAGCCTAAACAAATTTGAAGTCTTCATCTTGATTCGATGCTTTGGACCCTGATGCTCAAATTGTGGTGACTTTTGCCTTGCCCCAGTGTGGGGGATGATCACCAACTGGGTTTCGTACGAAATGAAATCGTCGGCTCAATTGGGCTAGCAAAGGATATAAGTGTATAGGATAGAAAAAGAATTGCTCTTCGTCATCCTAGGGCACTTAAATTATCGTGAGAGTTCATCTGCAATAAAAACACTCAAAGATTAATGTAAGTGAGAGCAAGAAAACTTCTATTCATCTTTTCACCTTGTGCGAGCTGTTGCAGCTGATGATGATAGAAAATTTTAGATATTACAAACTCCTCATCCATCTTAGTGAAAACATCGCTGTTATCAATAAGATATTGTCATTTTGGACAGGCTTTAGTTTGCTGCTCCTCTCCTGACAAAGCCCTCTTAGTCTCGACCGTCCGGCCGTCGATGGTGTGCTTGTCCTGGAGGACTCTGTCGAGGATCGCCAGACCTCAAACTGCCCCAATGTGGGGTGGTTCTTGACATGGTTGATTTAAAAGAAACCGCTGAGTGTATGGGCTCAAAATGGTTAAGCAAAGGATTAATGGTAGTGTATGGGGCAGAGAAATGAACTGCCTCTCGTCATTTTGGCTACCGTACCTTATGCGAGAAATCCCTTTACCTTGTAGAAATGAAACCTTTTCGCTCATCTTGCAAGGGTTTGGTACTTAAGAATGTGTATAAATCAAGGATTGCCTCTCATCATCCTGACACACCTCGTTCAATACATCGGAGCAATTCGACACCATTCGTCGAATTGTCAAAATTTTCTCAGGGAATTGGTGAATTAAACAGGTAAAATTACCATGCAAAATTACTTTCCACGTAATGCACTTGAGGAAGGTCAGGCATTTATTTGCTTTAACATGCTTTCTCTTTCCCTCGTTGTTTTGCATTATTATGAGGAGGGCCTTTGATGAGAGAAAGACTTACCTATGCCGCAGCGGTAAGGCAAACCTGCAAGGTAATAAGGAAAACAGTGTTAATGAACAGCTCTTTGAGGGATAAGAATTGGAAACGATACAACATTACCCTTCGTGAATCCCTTCATTTGAGATTAAACCGGTAACTCCTTGAGTTTTCTCGAATGTTGATAATTCCCTTCTGACAAAAACATGAGTTTATGTTAGGAATGAGGCGATTGAGGGTAAATTGAGAACGATACAAATTACCCTTCTTCCATTTTGCCTTCAAAGCTAGCAGAGTCTTTTCTCCTCTTTACTTTGTTCAGCCTTCTCTGCCTCAATCTGCTCCTCCATACTCTTGGTCTCGAAGCTCGAATGAAATCCTCTATTATTAGGGATGCTTCCAAATAGAGAGTTCTATTGTCAGCGCATGTTGCGTCAATGCGGCTCCGGTATGTTGAGGAGTTTCTCGGGAATCATATGATTCCTGACAGGCACAGGGCATGTGCAATTGCTTGCATGGGGAGCTTCGCAGCAAAGCTAATCTCTACTTTAAAGGTCTTTGACGGGCATGGGCGTGACTACCATCGAGACTTCTGTGGTTGTCAAGATTGGTTTCGACGCCATTTTGTCATATGCCAAGTCCTTTCCAGCTGCTTGCACCATGAGTGTTGTTTACTCAATTTTGCCCTATATAAAAGGAAAAGATATGTCATTTCTATGCTAAAGTGAATAAACTTTAGGAACGAAATACACCCTTTTTTATGGACTGAGGGATTGCATGCCCCTTAGTCTACTCTTCCAATTGAGCACTTCTTCGTCATGTTTCATTCGAGAAGTCCTAACATTGGTGTTCCATCCGGCTTGCTAGTACGTCAGAGTCTAGCATGTTTCCCAGTTCCTTATCTGCAAAAGAAAAGGGATAGAATGTCATTTCCAAAATTTGTTGAGGAATGAGACATACCTTTTCTTTCAAAAGGGGTAATCTTTTCTTGATTTGCCCCCGATTTTTGTACGAGATGATGTTTCGCTCATCATGGAATCAGGGAATGCTCAGCAGTCTCATTGACTTCCTGGGGCTGATATCACCCACTGGTAATAATGAGATTTGCCCCATGTTTCATTTGAAGATTGGACGATCTTCGCTTGGACTGCCCCTATTAGATGAGTTGGCTCGCTAACTTCATCAGGGTCTGATGTGCGCTTCAGTTTGTGTCATTTTCAAATGTCCCCTTTGTAATAAAAAATGAGTATGCTCTGAGACATGAAGTGAGCAAGTTAGAAAAACAAACAGGGCTATGAGCATGCGTGCTTTTCCACCACCATTTTTTGACCTTTTGAAAAATGATAAAACATTTGTTTTATTTTCAAAAGCTTAGAAACGAGGAAACATGAGGAAGCCCGGGCCTCAGAACACTTTCCTTTACATGGTTGGATATCATCAATGGGCCGGTTTGGGATACTCTCTCATGCCCTCAAAACAAAACATTTGTAATTCTTTTGAATAATTCAGGCGAATTACATTTGTTGGAATGGAAATTGCAACACTAAAATTCCAAGCATAATTAAAAATTCAGAAAACTGGGAATCTTAGAAAACAGCTGAAACTTTAGAAAGCAGGAAAAGCTCCCACGTATAGGAGGATTCAAACTATTAAATATGCCTCTATTCTAAAGGAGGAAAATTGAGTCTTCAGTTTACTCGATGACGACATCTGCGCCTCCTGCTTGATTGGGTGGTGTGTTGCGGAATGAAAATATCTTTGCATCTAATAATTTCTGGACCTTATTTTTCAAGACAACACAGTCATTGACGGAATGTCCCACTTCACCCAAATGATAGTCACATGTCTTGGAGGGATTGTAGTTGGGGAAATGCTCAGGATTTTCACGCTTCGGCTCTTTAGCAAGCAACCTCTTTTCTAGGAAAATAGGCAGGATCTGAGACATAGGCAAAGGGAGTGGCGTGAACTGCTTTTTGTTATTTCGCCTTTGGGGCGGCTTGCGGCCTGAGGCCGGTTTTTGTCCACTGCTCATCTGAATCATTAGGGAAGGACGAACGGTTTGGGTGTATGCAACATCCGCATCTGTTAGGGGTTCTTTCTCCTTCTTCATGCCGAGTTTCTTACTTGTGGAAGTAGGGTCTATGAACCACCCCTCACGCAATCCGATTTCGATTCGTTCGCCCACAGGAACAAGACGATTAAGGGATTCAGCAGTAGCACCAGCCAGGCGGTGTCTATATTCATACGGAAGTGACTTTATGAACAACTTCACTTGTTCATGATCAGTGAGTTGTGGGGTAACCTGGGCGGCCAAGTTTCTCTATCTGGTGGCATACTCTTTGAAGGACTCACTCTTCTTCTTCTCAGCGCGTTCCAGATCGTCACGAGTAAAGGTAATGTCGAGGTTAAATTGATATTGCTTGAGGAATGCATCAGCAGCATCATCCCAAGACTTAAAAGCATCCACATCCCTCGACATGTACCATGTCAAGGCTGGCCCCGTCAAACTTGCTTGAAAAGTTTGAATCATGAGGGGTTCATTATCAACGTACTGGGTCATTCGCACATGGTACATGTGCAAATGGTGTCTGGGACATGAGGTACCATCATACTTCTCGAATTCTGGCATTTTGAACTTTTCTGGTACTTTGACCCGTTTGTATATAGACAGGTCAAATGAAATCCAGTCAAGGCGACCGAAGATAGGTTCGGGTCCTAGGCAAGTGATTTCCCCAGTCGAGGCGACCGAAGAAAGGTTCGGGTCCTAGACAATAACAATCCCCGTCAAGGCGACCGAAGAAAGGTTCGGGTCCTAGACAAACCATTTCCTCGTCGAGGCGACCGAAGAAAGGTTCGGGTCCTAGACGTACAAAATCCAGTCAGTCAAGGCGACCGAAGAAAGGTTCGGATCCTCGACAAACAATCCAATCAGTCAAGGCGACTGAAGAAAGGTTCGGATCCTAGACAATAACAATCTCCGTCAAGGCAACCGAAGAAAGGTTCGGGTCCTAGACAAACCATTTCCTCGTCGAGGCGACCGAAGACAAGTTCGGGTCCTCGACACACAATATCAACTATCTAGAATTACTCTACCCTTCGGCAAGGTAAGTAGCCCCAGGTATGTTTTTTATTTACTTTAGCATGCATCATCTTATATCGCATCATAAAAATGGGACTCACAGTCTCACCAAAAATAACATTTATTGAGCATGCATGGGTCAAATTTAGGTGTCATTTTATCTTTGAATGTAACCTCTGCGAGCTTAATCTCTGCGAGCTCACCTTCAAAGAGGGGCAGCTGTAGACACCTATTTTTAATTTGCCCAAAATTAATTGCACAAAATTTAGGAGTTAATTTTCTTTAATTCCTAAAACAAAAAAATATTTCAATTTAAATGCATTGCATATAGAATTAGGCACATTTTGCATTAATATGGCTATTAGAGTAAATATTAATTAAAAATTAAAAAAAATCGAATCGCACGGGGCCGGGCCAACCCGGTCCGTTTCTTTCCCCGCGCGGGCCTCCGGCCCACTCCCTTTCCTTTTCTTTTCTTTTCTTCCCCTCCAGCGCAGGCCCAGCCCGCTTTTCTTTCTTTCTTTTCTTTTCCTCGCGCGGGCCCAGCCCGTTTTTCTTTTTTCCTCTTCTTCCCCCCCGCGAGCTGGGCCTGGCCCGGCCCAGCCCTTCTCCTTCCTTCTTCCCCCACGCGCCGGTCGCTCTCTCCTCCCCTGTTCGCCCCTGTGCGCGACCGAAGCATGACGCACGGCGGCGCCGCTCCTCGCCGTCGCTATCTGGCCAGAGGAAGGCCGAAGGAGCACGCCGACGGGACTGGCCATTAAGGCCAGTCCCGTCACCCTCGTTTCCCGGCTCCCCTATCCTTTCCTCCCTCTCGGCTTCCTGTTCCCCCCTGTCTCGCTCTGCCCCGGCCTGCAAATGGCCACCAAAGTCATGGGGTGACGACGGCCGTTGCAGGCCATCGTCACGCCGACGCAGAGGAGGCCCGTCATGGTCATCGTCATCGTCGTCGCCGGCTATAAAAGGCCAGAGAGAGAGAGAGCCCCAGGGGGTCGGCCAATTTTGGGGAGGAGGCCCGGCCGGCGAAACAGTAAAAAAGAGAGAGAGACACAGAGAGAAACAGAGAGACATAGAGAGAGAAACGGAGAAGAGAGGAATCTCAGAGGGTATCGAGGCCTCGGTCAGCCTTGCCGTCTCCAGCAAGCCGACCGGCAACCTCCCGGAAGTACCCCGGGTCAGCCAATTTTGGAGGGAGGCCGGTCGGCAATTTTTGAGAGAAACAGAGGGACAGAGAGAGAGAATAGAGAGAAATAGAGAGTGAGCCGAGAGAGAAAGGTAGCCTCCGACGGCCACCGCACCTCAGCCATCCATTCCCGCCGCCGAGCCAACGCCGGCGAAACAGGACAGAGAGAGAGAATAGAGAGAGAAACAGAGAGAGAACAGAGAAAATAGAGAGAAGGAAGAGAGAAGTTGCCGAGGTCCGCCGGAGCAAGAGAAGAGCCAGCAGCGTCGCCGTCGCCCCCCTGACCAGCCGGAATCCCCTCCGGACGCACCGTCGACGGGTGAGCTGCCCCGGGGTCCCGTCCGCCTCTGTTTTCCCCTGTTTTTGCACGCGGTCCGGCCGGGACTCGCGTCGGCCGACTCGTGCGATTTCCGGCCCATGCCGTCGCCGGTCCCGGTCCCCACTCGCAGTTGAACATCAGCCGCAGCCGTCGGAGCCGACCGTGCCGCCGGTGGAGGTCGAAATCGGCTGATTTCCACCGCGCACGCCCACCGTTCGACAAAATGCCTCAACGAGGCCGGTTTTTTGTTTCGTCGCCGGCCGGCGAACGGCGGTCCGACGGCGGCTCAGGTGAGTGGTGTAGCTTAATGGTGGTGCCAGGGGGCCGATTTGGGGGCGGCGCTGGCCTGGGCCGGCCGGCGGACGGCCAATTTTGGCCTCGCCGGCGTCCCCCCCCGCGGTTCTGTTTGTTCGGGTCGGGTCCGACCCGAATCAACAGATCCGACCCGGGGAAAACAGAGGAGGCTCTAGGCCGGGGGGCTCACTGGTCGTTGGCGCCCTCAGACCAGCCGGAAATCATACTAACCCGCCAAGTAAAAATGACTGAAAAAGATATGACAACTCGTGTGGCCGACGTGGAGGCCGAAATGAAGCAAGTCTTTGCCTTTCTTCAACAACTCTCGAAACAAGTGGAACATTTGTCAATCCGCTTAGACCAACTCACCATGACTCAGTTTTGCTATCCAAGACAAGGGGTGATGATTCAAATGGAGCCCTCCAGTGTCAACCAAAAGGGTAAAAATGTCATAATTGACAATGTCCACGAGTCCCCTGAATCTAAGGAATTGAGCACCCTATGCCCAAAGTTCATGCAACGTGAACAATACAAACCCAGTATCCTTCCATCACAAAAGCAAAACAACCGGAGACAGTTCACTCCTCTCCCAGGACCTCCGTCTCAGATACTGACAATACTCCGGGAAAAGGGGCTGCTCTCCACTGAACCAAAGCGACCTAATCCTGAGAGTTTTTCAAACTACAATCCGTCTAAAAAATGTGATTATCACATGGGCGAGGTAGGGCATTCAACTGATGGGTGCTATACTCTTAAACACTGAATTCAAAACCTGCTGGACACCGAGACCTTCTCATTCGAGACCGGTGAAGGGAATGAGCGCAAACCTGCTTGAGTAAAACTCCTCTCATCCTTTTGCATGAACCCCTGGAAAAGGGGTTGTCCTTGTATTTTGCCTTTTGTCGTCATTTCTGTTGGAAGAAATGTCTTTTTAAACTCTCCCTCTTTTGAGGTTGTAAATCCATGTATTGTAAATAAATAATATTTTGAGGGCATGAGGAAGTATCCCAAACCGGCCCGTTGATGATATCCAGCCATGTAAAGGAAAGTGTTCTGAGGCCCGGGCTTCCTCATGTTTCCTCGTTTCTAAGCTTTTGAAAATAAAACAAATGTTTTATCATTTTTCAAAAGGTCAAAAAATGGTGGTGGAAAAGCACGCATGCTCATAGCCCTGTTTGTTTTTCTAACTTGCTCACTTCATGTCTCAGAGCATACTCATTTTTTATTACAAATGGGACATTTGAAAATGACACAAACTGAAGCGCACATCAGACCCTGATGAAGTTAGCGAGCCAACTCATCTAATAGGGACAGTCCAAGCAAAGATCATCCAATCTTCAAATGAAACATGGGGCAAATCTCATTATTACCAGTGGGTGATATCAGCCCCAGGAAGTCAATGAGACTGCTGAGCATTCCCTGATTCCATGATGAACGAAACATCATCTCGTACAAAAATCGGGGGCAGATCAAGAAAAGATTACCTCTTTTGAAAGAAAAGGTATGTCTCATTCCTCAACAAATTTTGGAAATGACATTTTATCCCTTTTCTTTTGCAGATAAGGAACTGGGAAACATGCTAGACTCTGATGTACTAGCAAGCCGGATGGAACACCAATGTTAGGACTTCTCGAATGAAACATGACGAAGAAGTGCTCAATTGGAAGAGTAGACTAAGGGGCATGCAATCCCCCAGTCCATAAAAAAGGGTGTATTTCGTTCCTAAAGTTTATTCACTTTAGCATAGAAATGACATATCTTTTCCTTTTATATAGGGCAAAATTGAGTAAACAACACTCATGGTGCAAGCAGCTAGAAAGGACTTTGCATATGACAAAATGGCGTCGAAGCCAATCTTGACAACCACAGAAGTCTCGATGGTAGTCACGCCCATGCCCGTCAAAGACCTTTAAAGTAGAGATTAGCTTTGCTGCGAAGCTCTCCATGCAGGCAATTGCACACGCCTGCACAGTCAAGAATCGAGTCGAGAAACTCCTCAACATACCGGAGCCGCATTGACACAACATGCGCTGACAATAGAACCCTCTATTTGGAAACATCCCTAATAATAGAGGATTTCATTCGAGCTTCGAGACCAAGAGTATGGAGGAGCAGATTGAGGCAGAGAAGGCTGAACAAAGTAAAGAGTAGAAAAGACTCTGCTAGCTTTGAAGGCAAAATGGAAGAAGGGTAATTTGTATCGTTCTCAATTTATCCTCAATCGCCTCATTTCTAACATAAACCCATGTTTTTGTCAGAAGGGAATTATCAACATCCGAGAAAACTCAAGGAGTTACCGGTTTAATCTCAAATGAAGGGATTCACGAAGGGTAATGTTGTATCGTTTCCAATTCTTATCCCTCAAAGAACTGTTCATTAACACTGTTTTCCTTATTACCTTGCAGGTTTGCTCTACTATTGCAGCATAGGTAAGTATCTCTTTCCCTAAAAAACTCTTCTCATAAGAGTAGAAAGAAACAAGAAGGAAGAAATAATTAAAGAAAATGGATACTATTTTCTTCCTCAAGTGCATTACGTAGAAAGTAATTTTGCATGGTAATTTTACCTGTTTAATTCACCAATTCCCTGAGAAAATTTTGACAATTCGACGAATGGTGTCGAACTGCTCCGATGTATTGAACGAGGTGTGTCAGGATGATGAGAGGCAATCCTTGATTTATACACATTCTCAAGTACCAAATCCTTGCAAGATGAGCGAAAAGGTTTCATTTCTACAAGGTAAAGGGATTTCTCGCATAAGGTACGATAGCCAAAATGACGAGAGGCAGTTCATTTCTCTGCCCCATACACTACCATTAATCCTTTGCTTAACCATTTTGAGCCCATACACTCAGCGGTTTCTTTTAAATCAACCCTGTCAAGAACCACCCCACATTGGGGCAGTTTGAGGTCCGGCGATCCTCGACAGAGTCCTCCAGGACAAGCACACCATCGACAGCCGGACGGTCGAGACTAAGAGGGCTTTGTCAGGAGAGGAGCAGCAAACTAAAGCCTATCCAAAATGACAATATCTTATTGATAACAGCGATGTTTTCACTAAGATGGATGAGGAGTTTGTAATATCTAAAATTTTCTATCATCATCAGCTGCAACAGCTCGCACAAGGCGAAAAGATGAATAGAAGTTTTCTTGCTCTCACTTGCATTAATCTTTGAGTGTTTTTATTGCAGATGAACTCTCACGATAATTTAAGTGCCCTAGGATGACGAAGAGCAATTCTTTTTCTATCCCATACACTTATATCCTTTGCTAGCCCAATTGAACCGGCGATTTCATTTCATACACACCCAGTTGGTGATAATCCCCCCACATTGGGGCAAAGCAAAAGTCACCACAATTTGAGCATCAGGGTCCAAAGCATCGAATCAAGATGAAGACTTCAAACTCGTTTAGGCTAGTCCTAACACAAAAAATGCTGAAAATTGGGGGCATGAAAAAGCAGTGTGCCTGGTAAAAGCAAGGCCAATGCCCATGAATGGAGATTTCTGAGTGTGATGAAAGCGCTCTCAAATATCTCAAAGACATTAAGTGGTATAGAATAGACGACCCAAAGGGTTTGAACTTGAGTTCTTCTTCGATGTAAATTCATACTTTAGGAACTTTGTCTTGACAAAGATCTGCCGCATGACAAATGAAGATGAACCTATTCTTGAGAAAGCAATTGGGACAGAGATAGAATGGTATCCAGGAAAATGCTTGACACAGAAGCTCCTCAAGAAAAAGTTGTCAAAGATGCTAAAACACAAGATTCCCCAGCGGAGTCGCCAGTCTGTCGCGACCGAACCCCCGCGCCTTTTCATCGGACGACATGCAAAAAAAGAAGGAGGGCTCGTCTGGTACGTGCTAAGTCTAGGTTCAAGACTTAACTCGGGCTCTCCCAAGCCTATACCATATCGCGACTTAGGGTTTAAATTTTTTAACATGCAAGTGGTTTATACCAAGGAGTCGCCACTAATCAATTTGGGGTAGGTCGATTAGAAATCCAAATAGGATGACGGGAGAATCACCCTATTCCTACGAACCAGAAATTAACTGGGTTCGGGGACTTGATTACACTAGTTGGATAACTAATGCCCTTTCGGTACCATTTTACCCTGTTTATTTCATGAAAACATTTGTCAGGCAATTTGGATTGATTTTAGGACCTTTCTCCTAACATGTGAGGTGATCAAGCGAGTGCATAATCATAAACGATCAGCAATCAGGAACACAACAATTCATGCAGCCTAAGGTTCTAACCTTAACTAAGTCGGATGACATTCAAAACACAACAGCTCATGCAATTGTATTAAAAACATGCATAATAACAACGCAACAGTAATAAAAATAACATGCAAAACACTACCGCGTAACTTAGACTTGTCTAATTTAAACAAGATAATAACATGCATAATAATATAACAATGGATTAAAACACTTAGATAACCCACATAAAAAAAAACTTTTCTTTTTTAAAAAAAAATTTTTTTGAATTTTTTTTTGAAATTTTTTTTCTGTAAAAAATAATAATAATAATAATACCGAAGAAAATAATAATAAAAAAATAAAAAATTTTAAAATTTTTAAAATTTTTTAAAATTTTTAAAATTTTTTAAAATTTTTTTAAAATTTTTAAAATTTTTAAAATTTTTTTAAAAAATAATAATATAATATTAAACCGGGTCGGGTCGGATCCGACCCGGGCGTTGACCCGGGTCGATTCGGCTGATCCGGGTCGGGCGGAACCGACCCAGGTCAACGGATCCGACCCGGGCGTTGACCCTGGTCGGATCTATCGATCCGGGTCGGTCGGAACCGACCCGAGTCAACGGATCCGACCCGGGCATTGACCCGGGTCGGATCTGTTGATTCGGGTCGGACCCGACCCGAACAAACAGAACCGGGGGGGACGCCGGCGAGGCCAAAATTGGCCGTCCGCCGGCCGGCCCAGGCCAGTACCGCCCCCAAATCGGCCCCCTGGCACCCATGCCAAGCTGCGCCACTTACCTGAGCCGCCGTAGGACCGCCGTTCGCCGGCCAGCGACGAAACAAAAAACCGGCCTCGTTGAGGCATTTTGTCGAACACTGGGCGTGCGCGGTGGAAATCAACCGATTTCGACCTCCTCCGGCGGTGCGGTCGGCTCCGACGGCTGCGGCTGATGTCCGACTGCGAGTGGGAATCGGGACCGGCGACGGCATGGGCCGGGAATCGCGCAACTCGGCCGACGCGAGTCCCGGCCGGACCGCGTGCAAAAACAGGGGAAAACAGAGGAGGCTCTCGGCCGGGGGGCTCACCGGTCGTCGGCGCGTCTGGGTGATTTCCGGCTGGTCTGAGGGCGCCGACGACCACTGCTGGTTCTCCTTTGGCTCCGGCGTGACCTCGGTTTGCTCTCTCTCCCTCTCTATTCTCTCTCTTCTCTCTCAATCTCTCTCTGCTCTGTTTTCTCTCTCTAAATGGCCGACCAGGGGTACTTCCGGGAGGTTGCCGGTCGGCTTGCTGGAGACGGCGAGGCTGACCGGGGCCTCGATACCCTCTGAGACTCCTCTCTTCTCCGTTTCTCTCCCTATGTCTCTCTGTTTCTCTCTGTGTCTCTCTCTCTTTTTTACTGTTTCGCCGGCCGGGCCTCTCTCTCCCTCTCTCTCTCTGGGTCACCGCCGTCGGCTCGGTGGCTGGGATGGACGAATGAGGCGCGGTGGCCGCGGGATGCTGCCTTTCTCTCCCGGCTCACTCTGTTTCTCTCTTTTTCTGTTTCGCCGGCCGGGCCCTCTCCCAAAATTCGCCGACCGGCGCTCCCCTCTCTCTCTGGCTATATATATAGCCGGCGACGACGATGGCCTCCCCTCCCTCTTCCGTGGCGTCCGCGTGACGATGGCCTGCACCGGCCTAGGCTCCGCGAATTCCGCGGCCATAGGCCGGTGCAGAGGGGGCGTCAGTCCTGGGATGCAGAGGAGAGCACAGAGAACCGGGAGAGAGGAGGAGATAAGGGGGCCCCGGGAAACGAGGGAGACGGGACTGGCCTTAATGGCCAGTCCCTGTGGCGTGCTTGCCTCGGCCTCCTCTGGCCGGATAGCGATGGGGCGAGGGCGCTTGGCCGCTCGTTGAGCGGCGGCCGGGAGCAGAGGCGAACAGGGCAGGGAAAGGGACAGGCTGCGTGGGGGGAAGAAAGAAGGAGAAGGGCTGGGCCGGGCCAGGCCCAGCTCGCGCGGGGAGAGGAAAAAAGAAATGGGCCGGGCCCGCGTAGGGGGAGAAAAAGAAAGAAAAGGGAAGCGGGCTGGGCCGCGCGGAGGGGAAAAAAGAAAAAAGAAAAGGGACCGGGCCGGGGGCCCACGCGCGGGGGGAAAGAAACGGGCCGGGTTGGCCCGGCCCCGACCCGGCCCGACTCAATTTTAATTTAATTTAATTTTTTTTCTTTTTCTCTTGTTTTTTTCTTCTTTCCTTTTTTCTTTTTTTATTATTTTTTTAAGGATTAATTAAGAAAATATGCTCTAATAAGCCCTATTAATGCAAATGTGCCTAATTCTATATGCAATGCATTTTAAATTGAAATATTTTTTTTTTAGGAATTAAAGAAAATTAACTCCTAAATTTTGTGCAATTAATTTTGGGCAAATTAAAAATAGGTGTCTACAGCTGCCCCTCTTTGAAGGTGAGCTCGCAGAGATTAAGCTCGCAGAGGTTACATTCAAAGATAAAATGACACCTAAATTTGACCCATGCATGCTCAATGAATGTTATTTTTTGGTGAGACTGTGAGTCCCATTTTTATGATGCGATATAAGATGATGCATGCTAAAGCAAATAAAAACATACCTGGGGATACTTACCTTGCCGAAGGGTAGAGTAATTTCAGATAGTTGATATTGTGTGTCGAGGACCCGAACCTGTCTTTGGTCGCCTCGACGAGGAAATGGTTTGTCTAGGACCCGAACCTTTCTTCGGTCGCCTTGATGGGGATTGTTATTGTCTAGGACCTGAACCTTTCTTCGGTCGCCTTGACTGATTGGATTGTTTGTTTGTCAAGGACCCGAACCTTTCTTCGGTCGCCTTGACTGACTGGATTGTTGTTTGTCGAGGACCCGAACCTTTCTTCGGTCGCCTTGACTGACTGGATTTTGTACGTCTAGGACCCGAACCTTTCTTCGGTTGCCTTGACTGGGATTTTGTTCGTCTAGGACCCGAACCTTTCTTCGGTCGCCTTGACTGATTGGATTTGTTCATCTAGGACACGAACCTTTCTTCGGTCGCCTTGACTGACTGGGTTTGTTCGTCTAGGACCCGAACCTTTCTTCGGTCGCCTTGACGGAGATTGTTGTTGTCTAGGACCCGAACCTTTCTTCGGTCGCCTTGACTGGGGAAATCGCTTGCCTAGGACCCGAACCTTTCTTCAGTCGCCTTGACTGGATTTCAATTGTCTGGGACCCGAACCTTTCTTCGGTCGCCTTGACGGAATTTTGTCTGTCTAGGACCCGAACCTTTCTTCGGTCGCCTTGACTGACTGGATTTTGTTTGTCTAGGATTCGAACCTTTCTTCGGTCGCCTTGACTGAGATTGTTGTTTTGTTTGTCAAAGTACTTGGAGATTCTTGCCCAAGGATTTGACGATTTGCCTGATGGGTCCTCGCTAGCAGGTCTTGAAAAGGCTCAAACGATGAGCACCTGGGGGTCCTCGCCTGAGGATTTGTTGGTTTGCCTGGTGGGTCCTCGCCAGCAGATCTTGAAAAGGCTCAAACGATGAGCACCTGGGGGTCCTCGCCCGAGGATTTGATGGTTTGCCTGGTGGGTCCTCGCCAGTAGGTCTTGAAAAGGCTCAAACGATGAGCACCTGGGGGTCCTTGCCCGAGAATTTGATGGTTTGCCTGGTGGGTCCTCACCAGCAGGTCTTGAAAAGGCTCAAACGATGAGCACCTGGGGGTCCTCGCCCGAGGATTTGATGGTTTGCCTGGTGGGTCCTCGCCAGCAGATCTTGAAAAGGCTCAAACGATGAGCACCTGGGGGTCTTCGCCCGAGGATTTGATGGTTTGCTTGGTGGGTCCTCGCCAGCAGGTCTTGAAAAGGCTCAAACGATGAGCACCTGGGGGTCCTTGCCCAAGGATTTGATGGTTTGCCTTGTGGGTCCTCGCCAGCAGGTCTTGAAAAGGCTCAAATGATGAGCACCTGGGGGTCCTCGCCCGAGGATTTGATGTATCATCTGCTGAATACCCGACCTTTTTCGGGGCATCTCTTTTGGGATGATAATGAGGGCTTCTCCAACACCCGAATTTTGTGTTCTATCACTGGGGATTAGAACTCTGAACTGTCAAAAATGATTAGCGCAAACATGCATGTATTCATCAAGAATAGACAAGCTAGGCTATTCTAGAATGTGTATTTGAAAATTCATGCATGATGATTTTGCCATGTTTACATCATCAAAAATCCACCGAGGGTCAATCAAGACAATTTTCGCTCGCGAGGTGGACTTCTCAAGATGCTGAACGAGGGACCTTCAGTCAGAAAGGACTTTCCACTCGCTCTCATTGAAAATGGTTGTTTGTCCCGTCCATTAATGCGGGAACATCGAAAACACTCAATCTGACCTCTATCATATCAACAAGGGTCTGAGTTTTCTCGCAAGCGGTACGACACTGCCAATCTGAGAGGTCTTCTTCAGGGTCGTAATGTAGGCTTGGTCAATGGCTTAACAAAGGTGACTGTCCAAGTCAAGGCCATGAAAGAAAATATTTTGCAATTATCTCCAGGTTTACAAGTCAAGAACCCTGCAAAAGAGATAGAAGTAGTCTTGCTCGCACCTCCTCGAGCGGTGTTTATAAACATTTGAAATTCCACGTTAATTCATGTGTCTTAGTCAGAAGAGACTTTATGAGGGATGTAACGTGGGTTTGGTTCACAGGTTGAGAAACGAAATGATCGTTAGGCTCAAAAATATGTGTAAGGGTGAGAATTGGTGATCATCTTGGCGTTGTCACCTGTCTTTTCTTCACCGCTAGGATCCTTCTGGCAAACTCCCTGGGTAATCTTGTGTTTTAGCATCTTTGATAACTTTTTCTTGAGGAGCTTCTGTGTCAAGCATTTTCCTGGATACCATTCTATCTCTGTCCCAATTGCTTTCTCAAGAATAGGTTCATCTTCGTCTATCATGTGGCAGATCTTTGTCAAGACAAAGTTCCTAAAGTAGGAATTTACATCGAAGAAGAACTCAAGTTTAAACACTTTGGGGTCATCTATTCTACACCACTTAATGTCTTTGAGATATTTGAGAGCGCTTTCATCACACTCAGAAATCTCCATTTATGGGCATTGGCCTTGCTTTTGCCAGGCACACTGCTTTTTCATGCCCCAAATTTTCAGCATTTTTTGTTATTAGGACTAGCCTAAACAAATTTGAAGTCTTCATCTTGATTCGATGCTTTGGACCATGATGCTCAAATTGTGGTGACTTTTGCCTTGCCTCAGTGTGGGGGATGATCACCAACTGGGTTTGTATGAAATGAAATCGCCGGCTCAATTAGGCTAGCAAAGGATATAAGTGAATGGGATGGAAAAAGAATTGCTCTTCGTCATCCTAGGGCACTTAAATTATCGTGAGAGTTCATCTGCAATAAAAACACTCAAAGATTAATGCAAGTGAGAGCAAGAAAACTTCTATTCATCTTTTCGCCTTGTGCGAGCTGTTGCAGCTGATGATGATAGAAAATTTTAGATATTACAAACTCCTCATCCTTCTTGTCTTGCTTAGCGAAAACATCGCTGTTATCAATAAGATATTGACATTTTGGACAGGCTTTAGTTTGCTGCTCCTCTCTTGATAAAGCCCTCTTAGTCTCGACCGTCCGGCCGTCGATGGTGTGCTTGTCTTGGAGGACTCTGTCGAGGATCGCCGGACCTCAAGCTGCCCCAATGTGGGGTGGTTCTTGACAGGGTTGATTTAAAAGAAACCGCTGAGTGTATGGGCTCAAATGGTTAAGCAAAGGATTAATGGTAGTGTATGGGGCAGAGAAATGAACTGCCTCTCGTCATTTTGGCTACCGTACCTTATGCGAGAAATCCCTTTACCTTGTAGAAATGAAACCTTTTCGCTCATCTTGCAAGGGTTTGGTACTTGAGAATGTGTATAAATCAAGGATTGCCTCTCATCATCCTGACACACCTCGTTCAATACATCGGAGCAGTTCGACACCATTCGTCGAATTGTCAAAATTTTCTCAGGGAATTGGTGAATTAAACAGGTAAAATTACCATGCAAAATTACTTTCCACGTAATGCACTTGAGGAAGAAAATAGTATCCATTTTCTTTAATTATTTCTTCCTTCTTGTTTCTTTCTACTCTTATGAGAAGAGTTTTTTAGGGAAAGAGATACTTACCTATGCTGTAATAGTAGAGCAAACCTGCAAGGTAATAAGGAAAACAGTGTTAATGAACAGTTCTTTGAGGGATAGGAATTGGAAACGATACAACATTACTCTTCGTGAATCCCTTCATTTGAGATTAAACCGGTAACTCCTTGAGTTTTCTCGGATGTTGATAATTCCCTTCTGACAAAAACATGGGTTTATGTTAGAAATGAGGCGATTGAGGGTAAATTGAGAACGATACAAATTACCCTTCTTCCATTTTGCCTTCAAAGCTAGCAGAGTCTTTTCTACTCTTTACTTTGTTCAGCCTTCTCTGCCTCAATCTGCTCCTCCATACTCTTGGTCTTGAAGCTCGAATGAAATCCTCTATTATTAGGGATGTTTCCAAATAGAGGGTTCTATTGTCAGCGCATGTTGTGTCAATGCGGCTCCGGTATGTTGAGGAGTTTCTCGACTCGATTCTTGACTGCACAGGCGTGTGCAATTGCCTGCATGGAGAGCTTCGCAGCAAAGCTAATCTCTACTTTAAAGGTCTTTGACGGGCATGGGCGTGACTACCATCGAGACTTCTGTGGTTGTCAAGATTGGCTTCGATGCCATTTTGTCATATGCAAAGTCCTTTCCAGCTGCTTGCACCATGAGTGTTGTTTACTCAATTTTGCCCTATATAAAAGGAAAAGATATGTCATTTCTATGCTAAAGTAAATAAACTTTAGGAACGAAATACACCCTTTTTTATGGACTGGGGGATTGCATGCCCCTTAGTCTACTCTTCCAATTGAGCACTTCTTCGTCATGTTTCATTCGAGAAGTCTTAACATTGGTGTTCCATCCGGCTTGCTAGTACATCAGAGTCTAGCATGTTTCTCAGTTCCTTATCTGCAAAAGAAAAGGGATAGAATGTCATTTCCAAAATTTATTGAGGAATGAGACATACCTTTTCTTTCAAAAGGGGTAATCTTTTCTTGATCTGCCCCCGATTTTTGTACGAGATGATGTTTCGTTCATCATGGAATCAGGGAATGCTCAGCAGTCTCATTGACTTCCTGGGGCTGATATCACCCACTGGTAATAATGAGATTTGCCCCATGTTTCATTTGAAGATTGGATGATCTTCGCTTGGACTGCCCCTATTAGATGAGTTGGCTCGCTAACTTCATCAGGGTCTGATGTGCGCTTCAGTTTGTGTCATTTTCAAATGTCCCCTTTGTAATAAAAAATGAGTATGCTCTGAGACATGAAGTGAGCAAGTTAGAAAAACAAACAGGGCTATGAGCATGCGTGCTTTTCCACCACCATTTTTTGACCTTTTGAAAAATGATAAAACATTTGTTTTATTTTCAAAAGCTTAGAAACGAGGAAATATGAGGAAGCCCGGGCCTCAGAACACTTTCCTTTACATGGCTGGATATCATCAACGGGCCGGTTTGAGATACTTCCTCATGCCCTCAAAACATTATTTATTTACAATACATGGATTTACAACCTCAAAAGAGGGAGAGTTTAAAAAGACATTTCTTCCAACAGAAATGACGACAAAAGGCAAAATACAAGGACAACCCCTTTTCCAGGGGTTCATGCAAAAGGATGAGAGGAGTTTTACTCAAGCAGGTTTGCGCTCATTCCCTTCACCGGTCTCGAATGAGAAGGTCTCGGTGTCCAGCAGGTTTTGAATTCGGTGTTTAAGAGTATAGCACCCATCAGTTGAATGCCCTACCTCGCCTATGTGATAATCACATTTTTTAGACGGATTGTAGTTTGAAAAACTCTCAGGATTAGGTCGCTTTGGTTCAGTGGAGAGCAGCCCCTTTTCCCGGAGTATTGTCAGTATCTGAGACGGAGGTCCTGGGAGAGGAGTGAACTGTCTCCGGTTGTTTTGCTTTTGTGATGGAAGGATACTGGGTTTGTATTGTTCACGTTGCATGAACTTTGGGCATAGGGTGCTCAATTCCTTAGATTCAGGGGACTCGTGGACATTGTCAATTATGACATTTTTACCCTTTTGGTTGACACTGGAGGGCTCCATTTGAATCATCACCCCTTGTCTTGGATAGCAAAACTGAGTCATGGTGAGTTGGTCTAAGCGGATTGACAAATGTTCCACTTGTTTCGAGAGTTGTTGAAGAAAGGCAAAGACTTGCTTCATTTCGGTCTCCATGTCCGCCACACGAGTTGTCATATCTTTTTCAGTCATTTTTACTTGGCGGGTTAGTATGATTTGTAATTACCTGTAAAAAAAATGGCAACGAATGAGTATAAAATCTCATAAATGATCAATCCATGACTTAGTCTAGTATTGCATCTGTCTATCATGTATTTTCTTTATTTGCAAAAAAAATCAGCAGCAAAAAAGGTTTTTATTTATATATTCATTACAGGCGGCGTCCCCGGGATTCGAACCCCGGTCGCCTCGGACCCTGAGGCTTCACCCCCGGATACCACTGGGCCGAAGGCCGCGGTGGTGTCTTTTAAGGGGCAAAAAATTTATTTAAAGCATAAAAAGCGGTCCGAGTTATATTAACATTAGTATAACCCAAAAACACTTTTAAGGAAGAAAACCAAAACCCCTGAACATAATTACTAGGAAATATAAAATATATGGGTTTTTAACAAAAAGGCGCCCTTCCCGGATACTCATTTTATAAACGATGGGGAAATCACGGTCTCTCGGAGTTGCTTATTTTCACGGATAAATTCCGTAATAAGCATATCCCTCGTCTCATCGGTCCCACCATGCCAAAAACTCTTTCTTAGGAGCGGGGACGGATTGGATATCAGCTTTTCCCATCGTATATAGAATGCAATCAACGAGTGGCCTAACAGTGACAAAACAATTAAACAAGTAGGCCGTATAAAAAATGAGAAGAGATAGAATATATACATTTCCTTAAACCATGGCAATCACAACGACATGCACATGAGAAGTGAGGTTCGATTTCTATCTAGACTGGCTCAGCAAAATGAAATTAAAAGGGTGCCTGACCGTCGCAGTCTCGCGTTGGTGTCAAGTCCTTTTAACCTCGGCCAAATCGAAAGGAATATCTTATAGACACGCGAATAGCAGCTAAAGATATTTCTTTACGATTTTTTAGAAATAAATTTCGGGGAAAAGAAAGGCAACCTCTACATCGCGGGCTCGCGTTCGAGGTCGTATCTTTCTTAACACCATCCTAAAAAACCCTATCGCGGCTCAGGTCCGGCAGCGTGGTTGTGTGTGCAACAGTGTAGTGCTAAATCATTAAAACATGCACAACAATTTATAAACAATCAATTCGAACCTGCAAGAACAAATAACACCTTAATGTCAGGATCATACCTGGAGTCCTTGCTGCCAAACAAAAATCATTTTGAACAGGATAAAAATTTTGGCCTAAGTCCACTTTTAAAAAAAATGCAAGATTCCCCAGCGGAGTCGCCAGTCTGTCGCGACCGAACCCCCGCGCCTTTTCATCGGACGACATGCAAAAAAAGAAAGAGGGTTCGTCTGGTACGTGCTAAGTCTAGGTTCAGGACTTAACTCGGGCTCTCCCAAGCCTATACCATATCGCGACTTAGGGTTTAAATTTTTTAACATGCAAGTGGTTTATACCAAGGAGTCGCCACTAATCAATTTGGGGTAGGTCGATTAGAAACCCAAATAGGATGACGGGAGAATCACCCTATTCCTACGAACCAGAAATTAACTGGGTTCGGGGACTTGATTACACTAGTTGGATAACTAATGCCCTTTCGGTACCATTTTACCCTGTTCATTTCATGAAAACATTTGTCAGGCAATTTGGATTGATTTTAGGACCTTTCTCCTAACATATGAGGTGATCAAGCGAGTGCATAATCATAAACGATCAACAATCAGGAACACAACAATTCATGCAGCCTAAGGTTCTAACCTTAACTAAGTCAGATGACATTCAAAACACAACAGCTCATGCAATTGTATTAAAAACATGCATAATAACAACGCAACAGTAATAAAGATAACATGCAAAACACTACCGCGTAACTTAGACTTGTCTAATTTAAACAAGATAATAACATGCATAATAATATAACAATGGATTAAAACACTTAGATAACCCACATAAAAAAAAACTTCTCTTTTTAAAAAAAAAAAATTTTTGAATTTTTTTTGAATTTTTTTTTTTCGTCTGATCCGCCACAGCACTGTTTTCGTTTAAACAAAAACAAGGTCAACTGACCATACGAGCCAGACTAACCGAATTGAGGTAGAGAAGGCTGGACAAAGTAAAGAGGAGAAAAGACTCTGCTAGCTTTGAAGGTAAAATGGAAGAAGGGTAATTTGTATCGTTCTCAATTTACCCTCAATCGCCTCATTTCTAACATAAACTCATGTTTTTGTCAGAAGGGAATTATCAACATCCGAGAAAACTCAAGGAGTTACCGGTTTAATTTCAAATGAAGGGATTCACGAAGGGTAATGTTGTATCATTTTCAATTCCTATCCCTCAAAGAACTGTTCATTAACACTATTTTCCTTATTACCTTGCAGGTTTGCCTTGCCCCTGCGGCATAGGTAAGTATTTCTCTCATCAAAGGCCCTCCTCATAATAATGCAAAACAACGAGGGAAAGAGGAAGCATGTTAAAGCAAATAAATGCCTGACCTTCCTCAAGTGCATTACGTGGAAAGTAATTTTGCATGGTAATTTTACCTGTTTAATTCACCAATTCCCTGAGAAAATTTTGACAATTCGACGAATGGTGTCAAACTGCTCCGATGTATTGAACGAGGTGTGTCGGGATGATGAAAGGCAATCCTTGATTTATACACATTCTCAAGTACCAAACCCTTGCAAGATGAGCAAAAAGGTTTCATTTCTACAAGGTAAAGGGATTTCTCGCATAAGGTACGGTAGCCAAAATGACGAGAGGCAGTTCATTTCTCTGCCCCATACACTACCATTAATCCTTTGCTTAACCATTTGAGCCCATACACTCAGCGGTTTCTTTTAAATCAACCCTGTCAAGAACCACCCCACATTGGGGTAGCTTGAGGTCCGGCGATCCTCGACAGAGTCCTCCAAGACAAGCACACCATCGACGGCTGGACGGTCGAGACTAAGAGGGCTTTGTCAAGAAAGGAGCAGCAAACTAAAGCCTGTCCAAAATGTCAATATCTTATTGATAACAGCGATGTTTTCACTAAGTAAGACAAGAATGATGAGAAGTTTGTAATATCTAAAATTTTCTATCATCATCAGCTGCAACAGCTCGCACAAGGTGAAAAGATGGATAGAAGTTTTCTTGCTCTCACTTGCATTAATCTTTGAGTGTCTTTATTGCAGATGAACTCTCACGATAATTTAAGTGCCCTAGGATGACGAAGAGCAATTCTTTTTCTATCCTATACACTTATATCCTTTGATAGCCCAATTGAGCCGGCGGTTTCATTTCGTACGAACCCGGTTGGTGATCATCCCCCACACTGGGGCAAGGCAAAAGTCACCACAATTTAAGCATCAGGGTCCAAACCATCGAATCAAGATGAAGACTTCAAACTCGTTTAGGCTAGTCCTAACACAAAAAATGCTGAAAATTGGGGGCATGAAAAAGCAGTGTGCCTGGTAAAAGCAAGGCCAATACCCATGAATGGAGATTTCTGAGCGTGATGAAAGCGCTCTCAAATATCTCAAAGACATTAAGTGGTGTAGAATAGACGACCCAAAGGGTTTAAACTTGAGTTCTTCTTCGATGTAAATTCCTACTTTAGGAACTTTGTCTTGACAAAGATCTGCCGCATGACAAATGAAGATGAACCTATTCTTGAGAAAGCAATTGGGACAGAGATAGAATGGTATCCAGGAAAATGCTTGACGCAGAAGCTCCTCAAGAAAAAGTTGTCAAAGATGCTAAAACACAAGATTCCCCAGTGGAGTCGCCAGTCTGTCGCGACCGAACCCCCCCGGTGCCTTTTTATCGGACGACATGCAAAAAGAAGGAGGGCTCGTCTGGTACGTGCTAAGTCTAAGCTTAGGACTTAACTCGGGCTCTCCCAAGCCCATACCATATCGCGACTTAGGGTTTAAATTTTTAACATGCAA
The DNA here is from genome assembly GCA_031216405.1 of Syzygium malaccense. Classification (NCBI taxonomy): domain Eukaryota; kingdom Viridiplantae; phylum Streptophyta; class Magnoliopsida; order Myrtales; family Myrtaceae; genus Syzygium; species Syzygium malaccense. Next base: position 15,882,579 of record CM062260.1, on the reverse strand, counting down.
GTGGTCTATACCAAGGAGTCGCCACTAATCGATTTGGGGTAGGTCGATTAGAAACTCAAATAGGATGACGGGAGAATCACCCTATTCCTACGAACTAGAGATTAACTGGATTCGGGGACTTGATTACACTAGTTGGATAACTAATGCCCTTTCGGTACTATTTTACCCTGTTCATTTCATGAAAATATTTGTCAGGCAATTTGGATTGATTTTAGGACCTTTCTCTTAACATGTGAGGTGATCAAGCGAGTGCATAATCAGAAACGATCAGCAGTCAGGAACACAATAATTCATACAGCCTAAGGTTCTAACCTTAACTAAGTCGGATGACATTCAAAACACAACAGCTCATGCAATTGTATTAAAAACATGCATAATAACAATGCAACAGTAATAAAAATAACATGTAAAATACTACCGCGTAACTTAGACTTGTCTAATTTAAACAAGACAATAACATGCATAATAATATAACAATGGATTAAAACACTTAGATAACCCACATAAAAAATTTTTCTTTTTTTTTAAAAAAAATTTTGAATTTTTTTTTGAATTTTTTTTGAATTTTTTTTGGAAAAATAATAATAATAATATCGAAGAAAATAATAAAAAAAATAAAAAAAATTTAAATTTTTTTTAAATTTTTTAAAATTTTTTTTAAAAATAATAATATAATATTAAGCTGGGTTGGGTCGGATCCGACCCGGGTCAACGGACCCGACTCGGGCATTGACCCGGGTCGGTTCGACTGATCCGGGTCGGGCGGAACCGACCCGGGTCAACGGATCCGACCCGGGCATTGACCCGGGTCGGATCTATCGATCCGGGTCGGTCGGATCCGACCCGGGCGTTGACCCGGGTCGGATCTGTTGATTCGGGTCGGACCCGACCCGAACAAACAGAACCGCGGGGGGAACGCCGGCGAGGCCAAAATTGGCCGTCCGCCGGCCGGCCCAGGCCAGCGCCGCCCCCAAATCGGCCCCCTGGCACCACCATTAAGCTACACCACTCACCTGAGCCGCCGTCGGACCGCCGTTCGCCGGCCGGCGACGAAACAAAAACCGGCCTCGTTGAGGCATTTTGTCGAACGGTGGGCGTGCGCGGTGGAAATCAGCCGATTTCGACCTCCACCGGCGGCACGGTCGGCTCCGACGGCTACGGCTGATGTTCAACTGCGAGTGGGGACCGGGACCGGGACCGGCGACGGCATGGGCCGGAAATCGCACGAGTCGACCGACGCGAGTCCCGGCCGAACCGCGTGCAAAAACAGGGGAAAACAGAGGCGGACGGGACCCCGGGGCAGCTCACCCGTCGACGGTGCGTCCGGAGGGGATTCCGGCTGGTCAGGGGGGCGACGGCGACGCTGCTGGCTCTTCTCTTGCTCCGGCGGACCTCGGCAACTTCTCTCTTCCTTCTCTCTATTTTCTCTGTTCTCTCTCTCTTTCTCTGTTTCGCCGGCCGGGCCTCTCTCTCCCTCTCTCTCTCTGGGTCGCCACCGTCGGCTCGGCGGCTGGGATGGACGAATGAGGCGCGGTGGCCGCGGAATGCTGCCTTTCTCTCCCGGCTCACTCTGTTTCTTTCTTTTTCTGTTTCGCCGGCCGGGCCCTCTCCCAAAATTCAAAACAACCGGAGACAGTTCACTCCCCTCCCAGGACCTCCGTCTCAGATACTGACAATACTCCGGGAAAAGGGACTGCTCTCCACTGAACCAAAGCGACCTAATCCTGAGAGTTTTTCAAACTACAATCCGTCTAAAAAATGTGATTATCACATGGGCGAGGTAGGGCATTCAACTGATGGGTGTTATACTCTTAAACACCGAATTCAAAACCTGCTGGACACCGAGACCTTCTCATTCGAGACCGGTGAAGGGAATGAGCGCAAACCTACTTGAGTAGAACTCCTCTCATCCTTTTGCATGAACCCCTGGAAAAGGGGTTGTCCTTGTATTTTGCTTTTTGTCGTCATTTCTGTTGGAAAAAATGTCTTTTTAAACTCTCCCTCTTTTGAGGTTGTAAATCCATGTATTGTAAATAAATAATGTTTTGAGGGCATGAGGAAGTATCCCAAACCGGCCCGTTGATGATATCCAGCCATGTAAAGGAAAGTGTTCTGAGGCCCGGGCTTCCTCATGTTTCCTCGTTTTTAAGCTTTTGAAAATAAAACAAATGTTTTATCATTTTTCAAAAGGTCAAAAAATGGTGGTGGAAAAGCACGCATGCTCATAGCCCTGTTTGTTTTTCTAACTTGCTCACTTCATGTTTCAGAGCATACTCATTTTTTATTACAAAGGGGACATTTGAAAATGACACAAACTGAAGCGCACATCAGACCCTGATGAAGTTAGCGAGCCAACTCATCTAATAGGGGCAGTCCAAGCGAAGATCATCCAATTTTCAAATGAAATATGGGGCAAATCTCATTATTACCGGTGGGTGATATCAGCCCCAGGAAGTCAATGAGACTGCTGAGCATTCCCTGATTCCATGATGAACGAAACATCATCTCGTACAAAAATCGGGGGCAGATCAAAAAAAGATTACCCCTTTTGAAAGAAAAGGTATGTCTCATTCATCAACAAATTTTAGAAATGACATTCTATCCCTTTTCTTTTGCAAATAAGGAACTGGGAAACATGCTAGACTCTGATGTACTAGCAAGCCGGATGGAACACCAATGTTAGGACTTCTCGAATGAAACATGATGAAGAAGTGCTCAATTGGAAGAGTAGACTAAGGGGCATGCAATCCCCCAGTCCATAAAAAAGGGTGTATTTCGTTCCTAAAGTTTATTCACTTTAGCATAGAAATGACATATCTTTTCCTTTTATATAGGGCAAAATTGAGTAAACAACACTCATGGTGCAAGCAGTTGGAAAGGACTTTGCATATGATAAAATGGCGTCGAAGCTAATCTTGACAACCACAGAAGTCTCGATGGTAGTCACGCCCATGCCCGTCAAAGACCTTTAAAGTAGAGATTAGCTTTGCTGCGAAGCTCTCCATGCAGGCAATTGCACACGCCTGCGCAGTCAAGAATCGAGTCGAGAAACTCCTCAACATACCGGAGCCGCATTGACACAACATGCGCTGACAATAGAACCCTCTATTTGGAAACATCCCTAATAATAGAGGATTTCATTCGAGCTTCGAGACCAAGAGTATGGAGGAGCAGATTGAGGCAGAGAAGGCTGAACAAAGTAAAGAGTAGAAAAGACTCTGCTAGCTTTGAAGGCAAAATGGAAGAAGGGTAATTTGTATCGTTCTCAATTTACCCTCAATCGCCTCATTTCTAACATAAACCCATGTTTTTGTCAGAAGGGAATTATCAACATCCGAGAAAACTCAAGGAGTTACCGGTTTAATCTCAAATGAAGGGATTCACGAAGGGTAATGTTGTATCGTTTCCAATTCTTATCCCTCAAAGAACTGTTCATTAACACTGTTTTCCTTATTACCTTGCAGGTTTGCTCTACTATTGCAGCATAGGTAAGTATCTCTTTCCCTAAAAAACTCTTCTCATAAGAGTAGAAAGAAATAAGAAGGAAGAAATAATTAAAGAAAATGGATACTATTTTCTTCCTCAAGTGCATTACGTGGAAAGTAATTTTGCATGGTAATTTTACCTGTTTAATTCACCAATTCCCTGAGAAAATTTTGACAATTCGACAAATGGTGTCGAACTGCTCCGATGTATTGAACGAGGTGTGTCAGGATGATGAGAGGCAATCTTTGATTTATACACATTCTCAAGTACCAAACCCTTGCAAGATGAGCGAAAAGGTTTCATTTCTACAAGGTAAAGGGATTTCTCGCATAAGGTACGGTAGCCAAAATGACGAGAGGCAGTTCATTTCTCTGCCCCATACACTACCATTAATCCTTTGCTTAACCATTTTGAGCCCATACACTCAGCGGTTTCTTTTAAATCAACCCTGTCAAGAACCACCCCACATTGGGGCAGCTTGAGGTCCGGCGATCCTTGACAGAGTCCTCCAAGACAAGCACACCATCGACGGCCGGACGGTCGAGACTAAGAGGGCTTTGTCAGGAGAGGAGCAACAAACTAAAGCCTATCCAAAATGACAATATCTTATTAATAACAGCGATGTTTTCACTAAGATGGATGAGGAGTTTGTAATATCTAAAATTTTCTATCATCATCAACTGCAACAGCTCGCACAAGACGAAAAGATGAATAGAAATTTTCTTGCTCTCACTTGCATTAATCTTTGAGTGTTTTTATTGCAGATGAACTCTCACGATAATTTAAGTGCCCTAGGATGACGAAGAGCAATTCTTTTTCTATCCCATACACTTATATCCTTTGCTAGCCCAATTGAGCCGGCGATTTCATTTCATACAAACCCAGTTGGTGATCATCCCCCCACACTGGGGCAAAGCAAAAGTCACCACAATTTGAGCATCAGGGTCCAAAGCATCGAATCAAGATGAAGACTTCAAACTCGTTTAGGCTAGTCCTAACACAAAAAATGCTGAAAATTGGGGGCATGAAAAAGCAGTGTGCCTGGTAAAAGCAAGGCCAATGCCCATGAATGGAGATTTCTGAGCGTGATGAAAGCGCTCTCAAATATCTCAAAGACATTAAGTGGTATAGAATAGACGACCCAAAGGGTTTGAACTTGAGTTCTTCTTCGATGTAAATTCATACTTTAGGAACTTTGTCTTGACAAAGATCTGCCACATGACAGACGAAGATGAACCTATTCTTGAGAAAGCAATTGGGACAGAGATAGAATGGTATCCAGGAAAATGCTTGACACAGAAGCTCCTCAAGAAAAAGTTGTCAAAGATGCTAAAACACAAGATTCCCCAGTGGAGTCGCCAGTTTGTCGCGACTGAACCCCCCCGGAGCCTTTTTATCGGACGACATGCAAAAAGAAGGAGGGCTCGCCTGGTACGTGCTAAGTCTAAGCTTAGGACTTAACTCGGGCTCTCCCAAGCCCATACCATATCGCGACTTAGGGTTTAAATTTTTAACATGCAAGTGGTTTATACCAAGGAGTCGCCACTAATCGATTTGGGGTAGGTCGATTAGAAACCCAAATAGGATGACGGGAGAATCACCCTATTCCTACGAACCAGAAATTAACTGGGTTCGGGGACTTGATTACACTAGTTGGATAACTAATGCCCTTTCGGTACCATTTTACCCTGTTCATTTCATGAAAACATTTGTCAGGCAATTTGGATTGATTTTAGGACCTTTCTCCTAACATGTGAGGTGATCAAGCGAGTGCATAATCATAAACGATCAGTAATCAGGAACACAACAATTCATGCAGCCTAAGGTTCTAACCTTAACTAAGTCGGATGACATTCAAAACACAACAGCTCATGCAATTGTATTAAAAACATGCATAATAACAACGCAACAGTAATAAAGATAACATGCAAAACACTACCGCGTAACTTAGACTTGTCTAATTTAAACAAGATAAAAATATGCATAATAATATAACAATGGATTAAAATACTTAGATAACCCACATAAAAAACTTTTCTTTTTTTTAAAAAAAAATTTGAATTTTTTTTTGAATTTTTTTTGAATTTTTTTTTTGGAAAAAAAATGATAATAATAATAATACCGAATAAAATAATAATAATAAAAAAGATTTTTAAAAAAAATTTTTAATTTTTTTAAAATTTTTTTTAAAATTTTTTTAAAAATAATAATATAATATTAAGCCGGGTCAGGTCAGATCCGACCCGGGTCAACGGACCCGACCCGGTGTTGACCCGGGTCGGTTCAGCTGATCCGAGTCGGGCGAAACCGACCCGGGCCAACAGATCCGACCCGGGCGTTGACCCCGGTCGGATCTATCGATCCGGGTCAGTCGGAACGGACCCGAGTCAACGGATCCGACCCGAGCGTTGACCCGGGTCGGATCTGTTGATTCGGGTCGGACCCGACCCGAACAAACAGAACCGCGGGGGGGGACGCCGGCGAGGCCAAAATTGGCCGTCCGCCGGCCGGCCCAGGCCAGCGCCGCCCCCAAATCGGCCCCCTGGCACCACCATTAAGCTACACCACTCACCTGAGCCGCCGTCGGACCGCCGTTCGCCGGCCGGCAACGAAATAAAAATCGGCCTCGTTGGGGCATTTTGTCGAACACTGGGCGTGCGCGGTGGAAATCAGCCGATTTCGACCTCCACCGGCGGCACGGTCGGCTCCGACGGCTGCGGCTGATGTTCAACTGCGAGTGGGGACCGGGACCGGCGACGGCATGGGCCGAAAATCGCACGAGTCGGCCGACGCGAGTCCCGGCCGGACCGCGTGCAAAAACAGGGGAAAACAGATGTCGCGACCTAAAATTTCCTTCTCAGGCTAATGGATTGTTAGGACTAAACCTAACTCGAGCCCTCCCAAGCCCTACCAATTCGCAACTTTGGGTTTAAGTTTTTAACATGCAAATGTTTTCATACTTGGAGTCGCCACTAATCAATTTGTGGTAGGTCGATTAGAAACCTAAATAAAACATAGGGAGATATGTTTTATTCCTACGAACCAGAGATTCTAAGCCCGGGGACTTGATTACGCTAGATCTAGTCTAACGCCCTTTCGGTACCTTTTCTTTTCAAAAATATTTTGGCAAGCAGTTTGGATCTATTTTAACTTAGTCACTAACATGTGAGGTGTTCATGCGGGTACGCAAACCACCAATTTAACACTCAAGAAAGCATTAAATAAATTGCAAGATTAGGAGAATTACTTACCTCGAAGCAACGTAAGCATCTGCATGGTTAGCTAGAAAATCACATCAACAACCTAATATGATTTCTAATTAACAAGCAGTTCATTCCACATTTTTTGATTTTCACTTATTTAAATGAAAGCTAACCTACGTGCAATGACGTACAAGAATTGACATGCGAACAACGCAACCTAACATGCAAACTATATGTCATGCGACGACGTGACCTGATTCTGATGACGGGCAAATGATTTATTTTTGGTATTTTTTGGTGAAATTCGGAATAAAAATATGCCTAAATTAGCATGCAATCTATGATGACTTAACATATCCTAACATGACTTATTTTTGGGATTTTTTGTTAAAATTCGAAATAATAAATTAATTAAATTAAGAATGCAATCTATCCTAATCTACCATAAAACAATTCATTTTTTAGGGTTTTCTTGAAAATTCGAAATAAAAAAATAACCTAAATAATCTATTAAGATTAGAAAATTGATTAATTTAAACTCGGCCATAGATTATCTCAAGTCCTAATTTAAATTAAATAATTACTCTATCGTCTAGATACATTTAGGATTCTTAAACATGCAAAATTCAAATTCAAATCCTAACTGATATTTTTTTGAATTTTCTTTTTTATTTGAAAAGGAAAGATAATTTAAACAAAGATAGCATCCACATTTAAAATAACCACGCAATCCACAATATTCGTTTCAAATTCGGATTAGGCACAAAAATCGAGCTATCAGTCATATCTATAGGGTTATAGATATTAATGGAAAGTCGATCATTCAAATTTGGAAAGCAGATAAAAATCATTATCGTACCCAAGTGATTATGGATAGGATAATGATTTTCCGTATCGCCACGTATCATACCTTAGGGATAAGGTCGGATAGTTGTCCAGATACGTTGCTGAATTAGGAAAGATTCCTAATTTTGAATATTTTCAAATATTGCGAACAAGGCAAACATTATCCTAAGATATCTAGCAATCCACGCAATATTCACAGAATATTCAAACATTCAAAAATTAAGAAGCGAAATATTCTAAAAATATTAGATAATGTTCAATTACCTAATTTGCGGATAATTTCCAAATTCGAACTTGCGGATTGGGACGAACGGTGAACGGCGGATTTGGCGGTGCGGTGACGGGAACGACGACGGAGCGGCGGCGACGGAACAGCAAGGCAGCGCCGGCGTGTGACGGCTCCGGCGAGGACGGAGGCAGCAGCGTCGGGCTCGGCGGGGACAGCGGCTGGGACGTCGGCAGGGCGCAGCAACGGAACAGCAAGGTAGCACCGGCGTATGATGGCTCCGGCGAGGACGGCAGCAGCAGCGTCGGGCTCGGCAGCAGCAAGCAGCAGCGGCGTCGGCGTCGGCGGGAAGGGCAGCGGCAGCAGCAAGCAGCAACGGCGTCGGCGTCGGCCTGAGGAGCAGCGGCGAGCAGCAGCACAGGCGGTGTCTCGCGGGAGACAGCGGGAAGCAGCAGCGTCGGCGTCGCGCAGGATGTGCGGCAGCAGCTGCGTCGGTGGCGTGAGGAGCGGCGGCACGGCAGGGAGCAGCGGCAGCAACCGCGGTGGCGTGAGGCGCGACGTCGGCGGGAGAGGCGGCAGCACGCGGCAGCAGGACGGGTGGTACGGCAGCAGCAGCGTCGGCGGGAGAGGCGGCAGCGGCAGCAGGCACGGCAGCGGGCGACGCTCGGCAGGCGCACGCAGGCGTCGGCGGCAGGCGCGGTGGGGAGCAGCAGCGGCGCGGCAGCAGCAGCAGGCGGCGCACGGTTCTGGCCGTGTGGGGGTGCTCGGCCGGTCTCCTTCTCTCTCTCTCTCTTTCTCACACTCTGTAAAAAATTCTGATCTGAAAAATTGTGTCCTCCTAAAATTCTGACCTAATAATGTATATATAGTATTAACCTAGGTCAATTAGATGGGCTTTTTAGTCCTAATGGGCTTAGGCTTGGGCTTTAATTTAAATGGGCTGAATTAATGGGCTGAATTAATTAATGATAATGGGCTGAATTAATTAATGACAATGGGCTAAATTAAATTCAAATTAAAACAACCGAGCCCGTTTGACTTATAATTCCCGGCCTTTGCATTTCAAGCGAGCCGAGTCCCATTCGATGAAATTTAAGCTCGTTCATTCACCGCCGGTCCGATGCAAAAAAATGCAATGAATTTAAACTATATGTTATGCCATTTAAATATTTTTTGTTTAGGGGTTAACAATTTAATCCCTAATTTTCTATGCAAATTACACTAAATGGTTGCCAAAATTTAGGTGTCAACAACAGAGAAGGCTCTCGGCCGGGGGGCTCACCGGTCGTCGGCGCGTCTGGGTGATTTCCGGCTGGTCTGAGGGCGCCGACGACCACTGCTGGTTCTCCTTTGGCTCCGGCGTGACCTCGGTTTGCTCTCTCTCCCTCTCTATTCTCTCTCTTCTCTCTCAATCTCTCTCTGCTCTGTTTTCTCTCTCTAAATGGCCGACCGGGGGTACTTCCGGGAGGTTGCCGGTCGGCTTGCTGGAGACGACGAGGCTGACCGGGGCCTCGATACCCTCTGAGACTCCTCTCTTCTCCGTTTCTCTCCCTATGTCTCTCTGTTTCTCTCTCTCTTTTTTACTGTTTCGCCGGCCGGCGCTCTCTCTCTCTCTCTGGCTATATATAGCCGGCGACGACGATGGCCCTCTGCTCCGTTACGTCCGCGTGACGATGGCCTGCACCGGCCTAGGCTCCGCGAATTCCGCGGCCATAGGCCGGTGCAGAGGGGGTGTCAGTTCATGAATGCAGAGGGGAGAACAGGGCACCGGGAGAGAGGAGAGGATAAGGGGGCTCCGGGAAAGCGGGGAGGACGGGACTGGCCTTAATGGCCAGTCCCTGTGGCGTGCTTGTCTCGGCCTTCCTCTGGCCAGATAGTGACGGCGAGGAGCAGCGCCGCCGTGCGTCGGCGTGACATCGCGAACAGGGGCGAACAGAGAGAAGAAAGCGACCGGCGCGTAGAGGAAGAAGGAAGGAGAAGGGCTGGGCCAGGCCAGGCCCAGCTCACGCGGGGAGAGGAAAAAAGAAATGGGCCGGGCCCGCGTAGGGGGGAGAAAAAGAAAGAAAAGAGAAGCGGGCTGGGCCACGCGGAGGGGAAAAAAGAAAAAAGAAAAGGGACCGGGCCGGGGGCCCGCGGCGGGGGGGAAAGAAACGGGCCGGGTTGGCCCGGCCCCGACCCGGCCCGACTCGATTTTAATTTAATTTAATTTTTTTTCTTTTTCTCTTTTTTTTTCTTCTTTCCTTTTTTCTTTTTTTATTATATTTTTTTAAGGATTAATTAAGAAAATATGCTCTAATAAGCCCTATTAATGCAAATGTGCCTAATTCTATATGCAATGCGTTTTAAATTGAAATATTTTTTTGTTTTAGGAATTAAAGAAAATTAACTCCTAAATTTTGTGTAATTAATTTTGGGCAAATTAAAAATAGGTGTCTACATCTGCCCCTCTTTGAAGGTGAGCTCGCAGAGATTAAGCTCGCAGAGGTTACATTCAAAGATAAAATGACACCTAAATTTGACCCATGCATGCTCAATGAATATTATTTTTTTGTGAGACATTGAGTCCCATTTTTATGATGCGATATAAGATGATGCGATATAAGATGATGCATGCTAAAGCAAATAAAAAACATACCTGGGGATACTTACCTTGCCGAAGGGTAGAGTAATTCTAGATAGTTGATATTGTGTGTCGAGGACCCGAACCTGTCTTCGGTCGCCTCGACGAGGAAATGGTTTGTCTAGGACCCGAACCTTTCTTCGGTCGCCTTGACGGGGATTGTTGTTGTCTAGGACCCGAACCTTTCTTCGGTCGCCTTGACTGAATGGATTGTTTGTTTGTTGAGGACCCGAGCCTTTCTTCGGTCGCCTTGACTGACTGGATTGTTGTTTGTCGAGGACCCGAACCTTTCTTCGGTCGCCTTGACTGACTGGATTTTGTACGTCTAGGACCCGAACCTTTCTTCGGTCGCCTTGACTGGGATTTTGTTCGTCTAGGACCCGAACCTTTCTTCGGTCGCCTTGACTGATTGGATTTGTTCGTCTAGGACCCGAACCTTTCTTCGGTCGCCTTGACTGACTGGGTTTGTTCGTCTAGGACCCGAACCTTTCTTCAGTCGCCTTGACTGGGGAAATCGCTTGCCTAGGACCCGAACCTTTCTTCGGTCGCCTTGACTGGATTTCGATTGTCTGGGACCCGAACCTTTCTTCGGTCGCCTTGACTGAATTTTGTCTGTCTAGGACCCGAACCTTTCTTCGGTCGCCTTGACTGACTGGATTTTGTCCGTCTAGGACCCGAACCTTTCTTCGGTCGCCTTGACTGGGGATTTTGTCGGTCTAGGACCCGAACCTTTCTTCGGTCGCATTGACTGACTGGATTGTTGTTTGTCGAGGACCCGAACCTTTCTTCGGTCGCCTTGACTGACTGGATTTTGTACGTCTAGGACCCGAACCTTTCTTCGGTCGCCTTGACTGGGATTTTGTTCGTCTAGGACCCGAACCTTTCTTCGGTCGCCTTGACGGAGATTGTTGTTGTCTGGGACCCGAACCTTTCTTCGGTCGCCTTGACTGGATTTTGACTGTCTAGGATCCGAACCTTTCTTCGGTCGCCTTGACTGACTGGATTGTTTGTCTAGGACCCGAACCTTTCTTCGGTCGCCTTGACTGATTGGATTGTTGTTTGTCGAGGACCCGAACCTTTTTTCGGTCGCCTTGACTGACTGGATTTTGTCCGTCTAGGACCCGAACCTTTCTTCGGTCGCCTTGACTGACTGGATTTTGTACGTCTAGGACCCGAACCTTTCTTCGGTCGCCTTGACTGGGATTTTGTTCGTCTAGGACCCGAACCTTTCTTCGGTCGCCTTGACTGGATTTTGACTGTCTAGGATCCGAACCTTTCTTCGGTCGCCTTGACTGACTGGATTGTTTGTCTAGGACCCGAACCTTTCTTCGGTCGCCTTGACTGATTGGATTGTTGTTTGTCGAGGACCCGAACCTTTCTTCGGTCGCCTTGACTGACTGGATTTTGTCTGTCTAGGACCCGAACCTTTCTTCGGTCGCCTTGACTGACTGGATTTTGTACGTCTAGGACCCGAACCTTTCTTCGGTCGCCTTGACTGGGATTTTGTTCGTCTAGGACCCGAACCTTTCTTCGGTCGCCTTGACGGAGATTGTTGTTGTCTAGGACCCGAACCTTTTTTCGGTCGCCTTGACTGGATTTTGACTGTCTAGGACCCGAACCTTTCTTCGGTCGCCTTGACTGACTGGATTTTGTACGTCTAGGACTCGAACCTTTCTTCGGTCGCCTTGACTGACTAGATTGTTTGTCTAGGATCCGAACTTTTCTTCGATCGCCTTGACTGATTGGATTGTTGTTTGTCGAGGACCCGAACCTTTCTTCGGTCGCCTTGACTGACTGGATTTTGTCCGTCTAGGACCCGAACCTTTCTTCGGTCGCCGTTTCCCTATTTTTGCATGCGGTCCGGCCGGGACTCGCGTCGGCCGAGTTGCGCGATTCCCGGCCCATGCCGTCGCCGGTCCCGATTCCCACTCGCAGTCGGACATCAGCCGCAGCCGTCGGAGCCGACCGCACCGCCGGAGGAGGTCGAAATCGGTTGATTTCCACCGCGCACGCCCAGTGTTCGACAAAATGCCTCAACGAGGCCGGTTTTTTGTTTCGTCGCCGGCCGGCGAACGGCGGTCCTACGGCGGCTCAGGTAAGTGGCGCAGCTTGGCATGGGTGCCAGGGGGCCGAATTGGGGGCGGTACTGGCCTGGGCCGGCCGGCGGACGGCCAATTTTGGCCTCGCCGGCGTCCCCCCCCCGCGGTTCTGTTTGTTCGGGTCGGGTCCGACCCGAATCAACAGATCCGACCCGAGTCAACGCCCGGGTCGGATCCATTGACTCGGGTCGGTTCCGACCGACCCGGATCGATAGATCCAACTCTGGTCAACGCCCGGGTCGGATCCGTTGACCCAGGTCGAATCTGACCCGACCCGGTTTAATATTATATTATTATTTTTTAAAAAAAATTTAAAAATTTTTATTTTTTAATTATTATTATTTTCTTCGGTATTATTATTATTATTATTATTATTTTCCAAAAAAAAATTTCAAAAAAATTCAAAAAAAAAATTTTAAAAAGAAGAAAAGTTTTTTATTATGTGATATATCTAAGTGTTTTATTTGTTGTATTATTATGCATATTTTTATCTTGTTTAAATTAGACAAGTCTAAGTTACGCGGTAGTGTTTTGCATGTTATCTTTATTACTGTTGCGTTGTTATTATGCATGTTTTTAATACAATTGCATGAGCTGTTGTGTTTTGAATGTCATCCGACTTAGTTAAGGTTAGAACCTTAGGCTGCATGAATTGTTGTGTTCCTGATTGCTGATCATTTATGATTATGCACTCGCTTGATCACCTCACATGTTAGGAGAAAGGTCCTAAAATCAATCCAAATTGCCTGACAAATGTTTTCATGAAATGAACAGGGTAAAATGGTATCGAAAGGGCATTAGTTATCCAACTAGTGTAATCAAGTCCCCGAACCCAGTTAATTTCTGGTTCGTAGGAATAGGGTGATTCTCCCGTCATCCTATTTGGGTTTCTAATCGACCTACCCCAAATCGATTAGTGGCGACTCCTTGGTATAAACCACTTGCATGTTAAAAATTTAAACCCTAAGTCGTGATATGGTATGGGCTTGGGAGAGCCCGAGCCCGTCGGGAAGGGCGCCTTTTTGTTAAAAACCCCTGTATTTTATATTTCCTAGTAATTATGTTCAGGGGTTTTGGTTTTCTTCCTTAAAAGTGTTTTTGGGTTATACTAATGTTAATATAACTCGGACCGCTTTTTATGCTTTAAATAAATTTTTTGCCCCTTAAAAGACACCACCGCGGCCTTCGGCCCAGTGGTATCCGGGGGTGAAGCCTCAGGGTCCGAGGCGATCGGGGTTCGAATCCCGGGGACGCCGCCTGTAATGAATATATAAATAAAAACCTTTTTTGCTGCTGATTTTTTTTGCAAATAAAGAAAATACATTATAGACAGATGCAATACTAGACTAAGTCATGGATTGATCATTTATGAGATTTTATACTCATTCGTTGCCATTTTTTTTACAGGTAATTACAAATCATACTAACCCGCCAAGTAAAAATGACTGAAAAAGATATGACAACTCGTGTGGCCGACGTGGAGGCCGAAATGAAGCAAGTCTTTGCCTTTCTTCAACAACTCTCGAAACAAGTGGAACATTTGTCAATCCGCTTAGACCAACTCACCATGACTCAGTTTTGCTATCCAAGACAAGGGGTGATGATTCAAATGGAGCCCTCCAGTGTCAACCAAAAGGGTAAAAATGTCATAATTGACAATGTCCACGAGTCCCCTGAATCTAAGGAATTGAGCACCCTATGCCCAAAGTTCATGCAACGTGAACAATACAAACCCAGTATCCTTCCATCACAAAAGCAAAACAACCGGAGACAGTTCACTCCTCTCCCAGGACCTCCGTCTCAGATACTGACAATACTCCGGGAAAAGGGGCTGCTCTCCACTGAACCAAAGCGACCTAATCCTGAGAGTTTTTCAAACTACAATCTGTCTAAAAATGTGATTATCACATGGGCGAGGTAGGGCATTCAACTGATGGGTGCTATACTCTTAAACACCGAATTCAAAACCTACTGGACACCGAGACCTTCTCATTCGAGACCGGTGAAGGGAATGAGCGCAAACCTACTTGAGTAGAACTCCTCTCATCCTTTTGCATGAACCCCTGGAAAAGGGGTTGTCCTTGTATTTTGCCTTTTGTCGTCATTTCTGTTGGAAGAAATGTCTTTTTAAACTCTCCCTCTTTTGAGGTTGTAAATCCATGTATTGTAAATAAATAATGTTTTGAGGGCATGAGGAAGTATCCCAAACCGGCCCGTTGATGATATCCAGCCATGTAAAGGAAAGTGTTCTGAGGCCCGGGCTTCCTCATGTTTCCTCGTTTCTAAACTTTTGAAAATAAAACAAACGTTTTATCATTTTTCAAAAAGCCAAAGAAAATGGCAATAAAAAAGCATGCATGCTCGTAGTCTTCTTTGTCTTTCTAACTCATTCACTTCGTGTCTCAGAGTATGCTCATTTTTTATTACAAAGGAGACATTTGGAAATGACACAAACTGAAGTGTACATTAGACCCTCATGATGATAGCGGACCAACTCATCTAATAGGGGCAGTCCAAGCGAAGATCGTCCAATCTTCAAATGAAACATGGGGCAAATCTCATTATTACCAGTGGGTGATATCAGCCCCAGAAAGTCAAAGAGAATGCTGAGCATTCCCTGATTCCATGATGAGCGAAACATCATCTCGTACAAAAATCCGGGGCAAATCAAGAAAAGATTACCCCTTTTGAAAAAAGGTATGTCTCATTCCTCAACAAATTTTGGAAATGACATTCTATCCCTTTTCTTTTGCAGATAATGAACTGGGAAACATGCTAGACTCTGACGTGCTAGCAAGCCGGATAGAACACCAATGTTAGGACTTCTCGAATGAAACACGACGAAGAAGTGCTCAATTGGAAGAGTAGACTAGGGGGCATGCAATCCCCCAGTCCATCAAAAAGGGTGTATTTCGTTCCTAAAGTTCATCCACTTTAGCATAGAAATGACATATCTTTTCCTTTTATATAGGACAAAATTGAGTAAACAACACTCATGGTGCAAGCAGCTGGAAAGGACTTTGCATATGACAAAATGGCGTCGAAGCCAATCTTGACAACCACAGAAGTCTCGATGGTAGTCACGCCCATGCCCGTCAAAGACCTTTAAAGTAGAGATTAGCTTTGCTGCGAAGCTCTCCATGCAGGCAATTGCACACGCCTGCGCAGTCAAGAATCGAGTCGAGAAACTCCTCAACATACCGGAGCCGCATTGACACAACATGCGCTAACATTAGAACCCTCTATTTGGAAGCATCCCTAATAATAGATGATTTCATTCGAGCTTCGAGACCAAGAGTATGGAGGAGCAGATTGAGGCAGAGAAGGCTGAACAAAGTAAAGAGGAGAAAAGACTCTGTTAGCTTTGAAGGCAAAATGGAAGAAGGGTAATTTGTATCGTTCTCAATTTACCCTCAATCGCCTCATTCCTAACATAAACTCATGTTTTTGTCAGAAGGGAATTATCAACATCCGAGAAAACTCAAGGAGTTATCGATTTAATCTCAATGAAGGGATTCACGAAGGGTAATGTTGTATCGTTTCCAATTCCTATCCCTCAAAGAACTGTTCATTAACATTGTTTTCCTTATTACCTTGCAGGTTTGCCTTGCCGCTGCGGCATAGGTAAGTATTTCTTTCATCAAAGGCCCTCCTCATAATAATGCAAAACAACGAGGGAAAGAGGAAGCATGTTAAAGCAAATAAATGCCTGACCTTCCTCAAGTGCATTACGTGGAAAGTAATTTTGCATGGTAATTTTACTTGTTTAATTCACCAATTCCTTGAGAAAATTTTGACAATTCGACGAATGGTGTCGAACTGCTCCGATATATTGAACGAGGTGTGTCAGGATGATGAGAGGCAATCCTTAATTTATACACATTCTCAAGTACCAAACTCTTGCAAGATGAGCGAAAAGGTTTCATTTCTACAAGGTAAAAGGATTTCTCGCATAAGGTACGGTAGCCAAAATGACGAGAGGTAGTTCATTTCTCTGCCCCATACACTACCATTAATCCTTTGCTTAACCATTTTGAGCCCATACACTCAGCGGTTTCTTTTAAATCAACCCTGTCAAGAACCACCCCACATTCGGGTCCTCGACACACAATATCAACTATCTGGAATTACTCTACCCTTCGGCAAGGTAAGTAGCCCCAGGTATGTTTTTTATTTGCTTTAGCATGCATCATCTTATATCGCATCATAAAAATGGGACTCACAGTCTCACCAAAAAATAACATTCATTGAGCATACATGGGTCAAATTTAGGTGTCATTTTATCTTTGAATGTAACCTCTGCAAGCTTAATCTTTGCGAGCTCACCTTCAAAGAGGGGCAGCTGTAGACACCTATTTTTAATTTGCCCAAAATTAATTGCACAAAATTTAGGAGTTAATTTTCTTTAATTCCTAAAACAAAAAAATATTTCAATTTAAAATGCATTGCATATAGAATTAGGCACATTTGCATTAATAGGGCTTATTAGAGCATATTTTCTTAATTAATCCTTAAAAAAATATAATAAAAAAGAAAAAAGGAAAGAAGAAAAAAAAGAAAAAAAGAAAAAAAATTAAATTAAATTAAAATCGAGTCGGGCCGGGTCGGGGCCAGGCCAACCCGGCCCGTTTCTTTCCCCCCCGCGCGCGGGCCCCCGGCCCGGTCCCTTTTCTTTTTTCTTTTTTCCCCTCCGCGCGGCCCAGCCCGCTTCTCTTTTCTTTCTTTTTCTCCCCCTACGCGGGCCCGGCCCATTTCTTTTTTCCTCTCCCCGCGCGAGCTGGGCCTGGCCCGGCCCAGCCCTTCTCCTTCCTTCTTCCCCCACGCGCCGGTCGCTTTCTTCTCCTCTGTTCGCCCCTGTTAGCGATGTCACGCCGACGCACGGCGGCGCCGCTCCTCGCCGTCGCTATCTGGCCAGAGGAAGGCCGAGACAAGCACGCCACAGGGACTGGCCATTAAGGCCAGTCCCGTCCTCCCCGCTTTCCCGGAGCCCCCTTATCCTCTCCTCTCTCCCGGTGCCCTGTTCTCCCCTCTGCATTCATGAACTGACACCCCCTCTGCACCGGCCTATGGCCGCGGAATTCGCGGAGCCTAGGCCGGTGCAGGCCGTCATCACGCGGACGTAACGGAGCAGAGGGCCATCGTCGTCGCCGGCTATATATAGCCAGAGAGAGAGAGAGTGCCGGCCGGCGAAACAGTAAAAAAGAGAGAGAGACACAGAGAGAAACAGAGAGACATAGGGAGAGAAACGGAGAAGAGAGGAGTCTCAGAGGGTATCGAGGCCCCGGTCAGCCTCGCCGTTTCCAGCAAGCCGACCGGCAACCTCCCGGAAGTACCCCTAGTCGGCCATTTAGAGAGAGAAAATAGAGCAGAGAGAGATTGAGAGAGAAGAGAGAGAATAGAGAGGGAGAGAGAGCAAACCGAGGTCATGTCGGAGCCAAAGGAGAACCAGCAGTGGTCGTCGGCGCCCTCAGACCAGCCGGAAATCACCCAGACGCGCCGACGACCGGTGAGCCCCCCGGCCGAGAGCCTCCTCTGTTTTTCCCTGTTTTTGCACGCGGTCCGGCCGGGACTCGCGTCGGCCGAGTTGCGCGATTCCCGGCCCATGCCGTCGCCGGTCCCGATTCCCACTCGCAGTCGGACATCAGCCGCAGCCGTCGGAGCCGACCGCACCGCCGGAGGAGGTCGAAATCGGTTGATTTCCACCGCGCACGCCCAGTGTTCGACAAAATGCCTCAACGAGGCCGGTTTTTGTTTCGTCGCCGGCCGGCGAACGGCGGTCCTACGGCGGCTCAGGTAAGTGGCGCAGCTTGGCATGGGTGCCAGGGGGCCGAATTGGGGGCGGTACTGGCCTGGGCCGGCCGGCGGACGGCCAATTTTGGCCTCGCTGGCGTCCCCCCCGCGGTTCTATTTGTTCGGGTCGGGTCCGACCCGAATCAACAGATCCGACCCGGGTCAACGCCCGGGTCAAATCCGTTGACTCGGGTCGGTTCCGACCGACCCAGATCGATAGATCCGACCCGGGTCAACGCCCGGGTCGGATCCGTTGACCCGGGTAGGCTCCGCCTGACCCGGATTAGCCGAACCGACCTGGGTCAACGCCCGGGTCGGATCCGACCCGACCCGGTTTAATATTATATTATTATTTTTTTAAAAAATTTTAAAAAATTAAAACATTTTAAAAAAATTAAAAAAATTTATTTTTTTATTATTATTATTTTCTTCGGTATTATTATTTTTTTTCCAAAAAAAATTCAAAAAAAATTTTTTTTAAAAGAAAAGTTTTTTTTTATGTGGGTTATCTAAGTGTTTTAATCCATTGTTATATTATTATGCATGTTATTGTCTTATTTAAATTAGACAAGTCTAAGTTACGCGGTAGTGTTTTGCATGTTATTTTTATTACTGTTGCGTTGTTATTATGCATGTTTTTAATACAATTGCATGAGCTGTTGTATTTTGAATGTCATCCGACTTAGTTAAGGTTAGAACCTTAGGCTGCATGAATTGTTGTGTTCCTGATTACTGATCGTTTATGATTATGCACTCGCTTGATCACCTCATATGTTAGGAGAAAGGTTCTAAAATCAATCTAAATTGCCTGACAAATATTTTCATAAAATGAACAGGGTAAAATGGTACCGAAAGGGCATTAGTTATCCAACTAGTGTAATCAAGTCCCCGAACCCAGTTAATTTCTGGTTCGTAGGAATAGGGTGATTCTCCCGTCATCCTATTTGGGTTTCTAATCGACCTACCCCAAATTGATTAGTGGCGACTCCTTGGTATAAACCACTTACATGTTAAAAAATTTAAACCCTAAGTCGCGATATGGTATAGGCTTGGGAGAGCCCGAGTTAAGTCCTAAACCTAGACTTAGCACGTACCAGACGAACCCTCCTTCTTTTTTTGCATGTCGTCCGATGAAAAGGCGCGGGGGTTCGGTCGCAACAGACTGGCGACTCCGCTGGGGAATCTTGTGTTTTAGCATCTTTGACAACTTTTTCTTGAGGAGCTTCTCTGTCAAGCATTTTCCTGGATACCATTCTATCTCTGTCCCAATTGCTTTCTCAAGAATAGGTTCATCTTCGTCTGTCATGTGGCAGATCTTTGTCAAGACAAAGTTCCTAAAGTAGGAATTTACATCGAAGAAGAACTCAAGTTTAAACACTTTGGGGTCATCTATTCTACACCACTTAATGTCTTTGAGATATTTGAGAGCGCTTTCATCACGCTCAGAAATCTCCATTCATGGGCATTGGCCTTGCTTTTACCAGGCACACTGCTTTTTCATGCCCCAAATTTTCAGCATTTTTTGTTATTAGGACTAGCCTAAACAAATTTGAAGTCTTCATCTTGATTCGATGCTTTGGACCCTGATGCTCAAATTGTGGTGACTTTTGCCTTGCCCCAGTGTGGGGGATGATCACCAACTAGGTTTGTATGAAATGAAATCGCCGGCTCAATTGGGCTAGCAAAGGATATAAGTGAATGGGATGGAAAAAGAATTGCTCTTCGTCATCCTATGGCACTTAAATTATCGTGAGAGTTCATCCGCAATAAAAACACTCAAAAATTAATGCAAGTGAGAGCAAGAAAACTTCTATTCATCTTTTCGCCTTGTGCGAGCTGTTGCAGCTGATGATGATAGAAAATTTTAGATATTACAAACTCCTCATCATTCTTGTCTTGCTTAGCGAAAACATCGCTGTTATCAATAAGATATTGACATTTTGGACAGGCTTTAGTTTGCTGCTCCTCTCTTGACAAAGCTCTCTTAGTCTCGACCGTCCAGCCGTTGATGGTGTGCTTGTCTTGGAGGACTCTGTCGAGGATCGCCGGATCTCAAGCTGCCCCAATGTGGGGTGGTTCTTGACAGGGTTGATTTAAAAGAAACCGCTGAGTGTATGGGCTCAAATGGTTAAGCAAAGGATTAATGGTAGTGTATAGGGCAGAGAAATGAACTGCCTCTCGTCATTTTGGCTACCGTACCTTATGCGAGAAATCCCTTTATCTTGTAGAAATGAAACCTTTTCGCTCATCTTGCAAGGGTTTGGTACTTGAGAATGTGTATAAATCAAGGATTGCCTTTCATCATCCTGACACACCTCGTTCAATACATCGGAGCAGTTTGACACCATTTGTCGAATTGTCAAAATTTTCTCAGGGAATTGGTGAATTAAACAGGTAAAATTACCATGCAAAATTACTTTCCACGTAATGCACTTGAGGAAGAAAATAGTATCCATTTTCTTTAATTATTTCTTCCTTCTTGTTTCTTTCTACTCTTATGAGAAGAGTTTTTTAGGGAAAGAGATACTTACCTATGCTGCAATAGTATAGCAAACCTGCAAGGTAATAAGGAAAATAGTGTTAATGAACAGTTCTTTGAGGGACAGGAATTAGGAACGATACAACATTACCCTTCGTGAATCCCTTCATTTGAGATTAAACCGACAACTCCTTGACTTTTCTCGGATGTTGATAATTCCCTTCTGACAAAAACATGAGTTTATGTTAGAAATGAGGCGATTGAGGGTAAATTGAGAACGATACAAATTATCCTTCTTCCATTTTGCTTTGAAAGCTAATAGAGTCTTTTCTCCTCTTTGCTTTGTTCAGCCTTCTCTGCCTCAATTTGCTCCTCCATACTCTTGGTCTCGAAGCTCGAATGAAATCCTCTATTATTAGGGATGTTTCCAAATAGAGGGTTCTATTGTCAGCGCATGTTGTGTCAATGTGGCTCCGGTATGTTGAGGAGTTTCTCGACTCGATTCTTGACTGCGCAGGCGTGTGCAATTGCCTGCATGGAGAGCTTCGCAGCAAAGCTAATCTCTACTTTAAAGGTCTTTGACGGGCATGGGCGTGACTACCATCGAGACTTCTGTGGTTGTCAAGATTGGCTTCGACGCCATTTTGTCATATGCAAAGTCCTTTCCAGCTGCTTGCACCATGAGTGTTGTTTACTCAATTTTGCCCTATATAAAAGGAAAAGATATGTCATTTCTATGCTAAAGTGAATAAACTTTAGGAACGAAATACACCCTTTTTTATGGACTGGGGGATTGCATGCCCCTTAGTCTACCCTTCCAATTGAGCACTTCTTCGTCATGTTTCATTCGAGAAGTCCTAACATTGGTGTTCCATCCGGCTTGCTAGTACATCAGAGTCTAGCATGTTTCCCAGTTCCTTATCTGCAAAAGAAAAGGGATAGAATGTCATTTCCAAAATTTGTTGAGGAATGAGACATACCTTTTCTTTCAAAAGGGGTAATCTTTTCTTGATCTGCCCCCGATTTTTGTACGAGATGATGTTTCGTTCATCATGGAATCAGGGAATGCTCAGCAGTCTCATTGACTTCCTGGGGCTGATATCACCCACTAGTAATAATGAGATTTGCCCCATGTTTCATTTGAAGATTAGATGATCTTCGCTTGGACTGCCCCTATTAGATGAGTTGGCTCGCTAACTTCATCAGGGTCTGATGTGCGCTTCAGTTTGTGTCATTTTCAAATGTCCCCTTTGTAATAAAAAATGAGTATGCTCTGAGACATGAAGTGAGCAAGTTAGAAAAACAAACAGGGCTATGAGCATGCGTGCTTTTCCACCACCATTTTTTGACCTTTTGAAAAATGATAAAATATTTTTTTTATTTTCAAAAGCTTAGAAACGAGGAAACATGAGGAAGCCCGGGCCTCAGAACACTTTCCTTTACATGGCTGGATATCATCAACGGGCCGGTTTGGGATACTTCCTCATGCCCTCAAAACATTATTTATTTACAATACATGGATTTACAACCTCAAAAGAGGAAGAGTTTAAAAAGACATTTCTTCCAACAGAAATGACGACAAAAGGCAAAATACAAGGACAACCCCTTTTCCAGGGGTTCATGCAAAAGGATGAGAGGAGTTCTACTCAAGTAGGTTTGCGCTCATTCCCTTCACCGGTCTCGAATGAGAAGGTCTCGGTGTCCAGCAGGTTTTGAATTCGGTGTTTAAGAGTATAACACCCATCAGTTGAATGCCCTACCTCGTCCATGTGATAATCACATTTTTTAGACGGATTGTAGTTTAAAAAACTCTCAGGATTAGGTCGCTTTGGTTCAGTGGAGAGCAGCCCCTTTTCCCGGAGTATTGTCAGTATCTGAGACGGAGGTCCTGGGAGGGGAGTGAACTGTCTCCGGTTGTTTTGCTTTTATGATGGAGAGATACTGGGTTTGTATTGTTCACGTTGCATGAACTTTGGGCATAGGGTGCTCAATTCCTTAGATTAAGGGGACTCGTGGACATTGTCAATTATGACATTTTTACCCTTTTGGTTGACACTGGAGGGCTCCATTTGAATCATCACCCCTTGTCTTGGATAGCAAAACTGAGTCATGGTGAGTTGGTCTAAGCGGATTGACAAATGTTCCACTTGTTTCGAGAGTTGTTGAAGAAAGGCAAAGACTTGCTTCATTTCGGCCTCCACGTCGGCCACACGAGTTGTCATATCTTTTTCAGTCATTTTTACTTGGCGGGTTAGTATGATTTGTAATTACCTGTAAAAAAAATGGCAACGAATGAGTATAAAATCTCATAAATGATCAATCCATGACTTAGTCTAGTATTGCATCTGTCTATCATGTATTTTCTTTATTTGCAAAAAAAATCAGCAGCAAAAAAGGTTTTTATTTATATATTCATTACAGGCGGCGTCCCCGGGATTCGAACCCCGGTCGCCTCGGACCCTGAGGCTTCACCCCCGGATACCACTGGGCCGAAGGCCGCGGTGGTGTCTTTTAAGGGGCAAAAAATTTATTTAAAGCATAAAAAGCGGTCCGAGTTATATTAACATTAGTATAACCCAAAAACACTTTTAAGGAAGAAAACCAAAACCCCTGAACATAATTACTAGGAAATATAAAATATACGGGTTTTTAACAAAAAAGGCGCCCTTCCCGAATACTCATTTTATAAACGATGGGGAAATCACGGTCTCTCGGAGTCGCTTATTTTCACGGACAAATTCCGTAATAAGCGTATCCCTCGTCTCATCGGTCCCACCATGCCAGAAACTCTTTCTTAGGAGCGGGGACGGATTGGATATCAGCTTTTCCCATCGTATATAGAATGCAATCAACGGGTGGCCTAACAGTGACAAAACAATTAAACAAGTAGGCCGTATAAAAAATGAGAAGAGATAGAATATATACCTTTCCTTAAACCATGGCAATCACAACGACATGCACATGAGAAGTGAGGTTCGATTTCTATCTAGACTGGCTCGGCAAAATGAAATTAAAAGGGTGCCTGACCGTCGCAGTCTCGCGTTGGTGTCAAGTCCTTTTAACCTCGGCCAAATCGAAAGGAATATCTTATAGACACGCGAATAGCGGCTAAAGATATTTCTTTACGATTTTTTAGAAATAAATTTTGGGGAAAAGAAAGGCAACCTCTACATCGCGGGCTCGCGTTCGAGGTCGTATCTTTCTTAACACCATCCTAAAAAACCCTATCGCGGCCCAGGTCCGGCAGCGTGGTTGTGTGTGTAACAGTGTAGTGCTAAATCATTAAAATATGCACAACAATTTATAAACAATCAATTCGAACCTGCAAGAACAAATAATACCTTAATGTCAGGATCATACCTGGAGTCCTTGCTACCAAACAAAAATCATTTTGAACAGGATAAAAATTTTGGCCTAAGTCCACTTTTAAAAAAAATGCAAGATTCCCCAGCGGAGTCGCCAGTCTGTCGTGACCGAATCCCCGCGCCTTTTCATCGAACTACATGCAAAAAAAAAAGGAGGGCTCGTCTGGTACGTGCTAATTCTAGGTTCAGGACTTAACTCGAGCTCTCTCAAGCCTATACCATATCGCGACTTAGGGTTTAAATGTTTTAACATGCAAGTGGTTTATACCAAGGAGTCGCCACTAATCAATTTGGGGTAGGTCGATTAGAAACCCAAATAGGATGACGGGAGAATCACCTTATTCCTACGAACCAGAAATTAACTGGGTTCGGGGACTTGATTACACTAGTTGGATAACTAATGCCCTTTCGGTACCATTTTACCCTGTTCATTTCATGAAAATATTTGTCAGGCAATTTGGATTGATTTTAGGACATTTCTCCTAACATGTGAGGTGATCAAGCGAGTGCATAATCATAAACGATCAGCAATCAGGAACACAACAATTCATGCAGCCTAAGGTTCTAACCTTAACTAAGTCGGATAACATTCAAAACACAACAGCTCATGCAATTATATTAAAAACATGCATAATAACAACGCAACAGTAATAAAAATAACATGCAAAACACTACCGCGTAACTTAGACTTGACTAATTTAAACAAGACAATAACATGCATAATAATATAACAATGGATTAAAACACTTAGAAAAAATAATAATAATAATACCGAAGAAAATAATAATAATAAAAAAATAAAAATTTTAAAATTTTTTTTAAAATTTTTTTAATTTTTTAAAATTTTTTTTAAAAATAATAATATAATATTAAACCGGGTCGGGTCGGGCGGAACCGACCCGGGTCAACGGATCCGACCCGGGCGTTGACCCGGGTCGGATCTATCGATCCGGGTCGGTCGGAACCGACTCGAGTCAACGGATCCGACCCGGGACTTGACCCGGGTCGGATCTGTTGATTCGGATCGAACCCGACCCGAACAAACAGAACCGCGGGGGGGACGCCGGCGAGGCCAGTATCGCCCCCAATTTGGCCCCCTGGCACCCATGCCAAGCTGCGCCACTTACCTGAGCCGCCGTAGGACCGCCGTTCGCCGGCCGGCGACGAAACAAAAAACCGGCCTCGTTGAGGCATTTTGTCGAACACTGGGCGTGCGCGGTGGAAATCAACCGATTTCGACCTCCTCCGGCGGTGCGGTCAGCTCCGACGGCTGCGGCTGATGTCCGACTGCGAGTGGGGACCGAGACCAGCGACGGCATGGGCCGGAAATCGCACGAGTCGGCCGACGCGAGTCCCGGCCGGACCGCGTGCAAAAATAAGGGAAAACAGAGAAGGCTCTCGGCCGGGGGGCTCACCGGTCGTCGGCGCGTCTGGGTGATTTTCGGCTGGTCTGAGGGCGCCGACGACCACTGTTGGTTCTCCTTTGGCTCCGACGTGACCTCGGTTTGCTCTCTCTCCCTCTCTATTCTCTCTCTTCTCTCTCAATCTCTCTCTGCTCTGTTTTCTCTCTCTAAATGGCCGACCAGGGGTACTTCCGGGAGGTTACCGGTCGGCTTGCTGGAAACGGCGAGGCTCACCGGGGCCTCGATACCCTCTGAGACTCCTCTCTTCTCCGTTTCTCTCCCTATGTCTCTCTGTTTCTCTCTGTGTCTCTCTCTCTTTTTTACTGTTTCGCCGGCCGGCGCTCTCTCTCTCTCTCTGGCTATATATAGCCGGCGACGACGATGGCCCTCTACTCCATTACGTCCGCGTGACGACGGCCTGCACCGGCCTAGGCTCCGCGAATTCCGCGGCCATAGGCCGGTGCAGAGGGGGTGTCAGTTCATAAATGCAGAGGGGAGAACAGGGAACCGGGAGAGAGGAGAGGATAAGGGGGCTCCAGGAAAGCAGGGAGGACGGGACTGGCCTTAATGGCCAGTCCCTGTGGCGTGCTTGTCTCGGCCTTCCTCTGGCCAGATAGCGACGGCGAGGAGCGGCGCCGCCGTGTATCGGCGTGACATCGCGAACAAGGGCGAACAGAGGAGAAGAAAGCAACCGGCGCGTGGGGGAAGAAGGAAGGAGAAGGGCTGGGCCGGGCCAGACCCAGCTCGCGCGGGGAGAGGAAAAAAGAAATGGGCCGGGCCCGCGTAGGGGGGAGAAAAAGAAAGAAAAGAGAAGCGGGCTGGGCCGCGCGGAGGGGAAAAAAGAAAAAAGAAAAGGGACCGGGCCGGGGGCCCGCGCGCGGGGGGGAAAGAAACGGGCCGGGTTGGCCCGGCGCCGACCCGACCCGACTCGATTTTAATTTAATTTAATTTTTTTTCTTTTTCTCTTTTTTTTTCTTCTTTCCTTTTTTCTTTTTTTATTATATTTTTTTAAGGATTAATTAAGAAAATATGCTCTAATAAGCCCTATTAATGCAAATGTGCCTAATTCTATATGCAATGCGTTTTAAATTGAAATATTTTTTTGTTTTAGGAATTAAAGAAAATTAACTCCTAAATTTTGTGCAATTAATTTTGGGCAAATTAAAAATAGGTGTCTACACACTTACCCGCCGTCCCTGTAGCGAACATTATTAACATTTTGATAAATGGATATTTCAAGTTTGCGAAGCTAATCAACTTAGATAAAAGCGTCCCGTGTCAAGTCGAACCAGTACATATGACATAGTCCGACATGGATCACCACAAAATGCCTGAACTGTTGCAACGGAAGATCAATATCGCAATCAACTGAAGTTTCATACCAGCAATTTAGTCCAACTATTTCATTGACACAAGTCCATCACAGAATATGCAGTACAATACTTATCAAAACATATACAAGCGCGGGCGCTCACTCACACTCAATACAATACATGAAAACTCTGCCACATTGTTGAAGAGCTCGAGAGGAGTCTTCACTAATTTTCTAAAACAGTATCCTGCGAAGCCACATCGTTGAAGAGCTAATAGTGGTAATTCTTCACGTTCCAAGGCTCACCAGAAATCATTGCCCTATACGAAACGTAGTGATCATCAGTTTAATTAGGACATAGCGAATGGTTAGTTTGTGTTTCACCAATTGATAAAACCATCAGTATGCACCAAAAGCGACTATGTGCACCCTACCTGGCCATCCCCGTGTACATAGTGCTGCGGATTGAAAGAGGTATTCGAGTTGTAGTCCGGTAGGTTGTTGTCGAGCGTCTGAAATGGATGGAGTGATTCCATAGTTGCTTGAAGCGATGACTGATGTTGGACAAAAAATTTCGTGTTAAAAGATTCAAATTACTCCGAAATATTTGGCTAATGCTCAGTGCATTATCGAAGCCAGTGAGACTTGGGAAGCAAAACCCAGAAAAGAGATTTGGTCCCTTTAATTATTTACCTCCTCATCCGTGTCTTCTGTTGACCCATGTTGATAGGCAACTGGAGTGTTATCAGTCACACTTGGACCTACTCCAAAACTTGGGGAAGTATCCAAGCTTTCACTTGGTTTCCTCTTCAAGCGACAGAGGATATATGGAATCGGCAAATATTTAATTGTTTTAAATGTAACAAAGATTGGTCAGTATAATCTGAAGTTTCACTTTGAATACACTGCGGAATATAAGTGAAAAAGAAAACCCGTAAAAGTATGTCACAGGGTCAAAACAAAAAAAAATGATAGTAATTATACATGGTACAGTATTATAATTGGCTCGCTCTTTTCTTTTTGTAATCGGGACACGATGATGAAGTTAGCCTAAGCCCATGGAGTACCGTATATTCCATGCATCGGTTAAGTATAGGCGTTAGGATTGATGCAGGTTGTCCTAACTCAAAGCAATCTTGCACACAATTGACAAGATTTGAACAGGTGACTCCAATCCTGAACGGAAAATTGACTAACGCCCCAACTTCACTAACGCCATTGATATTACGTTGCAGTTCAAAAGAACGATCATCCTACTTTCTTAAGCCTGGCCGAATGCACTATTAATTCACTCCTCACAAATTTATTTTGCACGTGAAAAATACAAGAGAAATCTTAGATAGATCAAATGGTGAACCTGGAAGATTGAGGAGCATCCATTAAGGAGTTCAGGATTTAGGTGATATTCGTGCAAGACCCATCCGGTCTTGACACGGCCTTTGTTAAATACCAAAATCCTCTTGGTGCCAATTAAAACCTTGGTGTCTTGAGCTTTTATGTCATCACTGTCACGCCCCGAACCCTAACGGGCCCGCGACACCCCTCGATGGTCGACCATTGAATGCGACGTCCCAGGCACGTCGCCGACCCAACCCAAACATCAGAGATTAGGCACGCGCGGAAACAATAGAAACAACCCGGACAATTAATAATAACAAAGGAGTAGCAAAAGCAGGAAACAATAACTGTAATTTCTACACTAGGTCACAACAACAGACCCACATCCTCACAAGGGACAAAGGTTTGCAAACTTAACTCCTCTACAAAGGGGGACTCAAAATACAGTATACTTGACCCGTCCTCGATCTCCGAGATACCCTTGCGGCGTCTCTAATCACTCATGGTCGCGAATCTGAAATGGTTATATAATAACCGTGAGAACGAGTCTCAATAAGCAACTCCCTATACCCCACGTAGGCCAATGCGTACCCAGACAAGTCATACATGCAATCTACCCCATAGCATATAAAATTCGCGTCATTGCACTTACCTCGTCATCAAGCCCAAGTAAACTCTGCACGTTAGTCGTCATGTGATAATGCAATAATAGTAATTAAATGACACATCACAATTACTCAAATACCAACCACACTTGCACTCAATCAATCCAACTAATTCAACCAGCCAATTCGATCACACGCTCAATCAGCCTATTCAATCACACGCTCAACCAGCCAACGCAATCACACGCTCAACCAGCCAACTCAATCACACGCTCAACCAGCCAACTCAATCACACGCTCAACCAGCCAACTCAATCACACGCTCAACCAGCCAATTCAATCACACGCTCAACCAGCCAATTCAATCACATTCAAATCGCATGCATGGCCGAACATCTTTCTCACTGCCCGCGCCACTGCGCCCTCAAGTCCATTCTCACTGCCCGCGCTACTGCGCCTCAGGCCCAATCTCACAGCCCGCGTAAACACGCCTCAGGCTCACTTGGCACACCGGCCACTCATGCTTTCACACGGACCGCCGTCAACACGTCCCAAGTCCGTAGCCCTCCGATCAATCCGGGCTCAATTTCCAACTACCGACGTAAACCCGTCTCGGTCCAACACACCTTTAACGGGCCACCGTCAACACGTCTCAAGCCCGCAACCATTTGGCACACCGGCCAGTCAAACCTTCACACGGACCGCCGTCAACACGTCCCAAGTCCGTAGCCCTCCGATCGATCCGGGCTTAAAATCGACAGGCATACACACGCCATTCAATTCAATCAATTCCACGCCAATTTCACCAAGCGATCCATAATCACAATTCAATCCAATTCGCGACACGCCACATCAAGCGATCCATAATTACAATTCAATCCATCCACGAATGCCACAACAAGCCAATCATTGACCCACCTACATTAGCTTCTAATATGCACCCAAAACCATTCAAATCGACCACATTCAAACATCAATTTCCCCCACACACGCCACGACAATACGGTCATTTAGCCTGCCATAAATAGCCACTAAGTAAGCTCCCACTAATATCACAATTATATATAATAATTACGCACATGCAAATATTGACCCTACTTCACGTTTAGCCCCTAAACCGGTACTAATTAATCCCTAGACAAGTCTAATAATACCCAATGTACTAGGTAGGGTTTAGGAAGTCACTTACCAAGTTTTGGCCCGGGGAAAAACGGCTCGGGCCCAAAATAGCCCGGGTGAACAGTACCGGACTAGGCGCGGGCGCGGGCCACACGGGCGTGCTGACCGGCCAACGCGGGCACGGTGGCCGATCGGCGTGCCTGGCGCGCGGGCGCGGCGGACGTGCGGCGTGCCCAGGGCGCACGGGCGAGCGGATGGGCAACGCGCCCGGGCGACGGGCCGGCTGAACGGGCAACGCGCCTGGTGCATGGGCGAGCGGCCGAACGGGACGGGCCAAGGCGCCGGGCACGACGGGCGAGCGGGCGCGCGGCCTGGTCGCATGGGCAACGGGCCGGCCACGGCCTGGGCAAGCCCGGGCAGGGCTGGTCTGGCCGGCTGGGCTGGCTGGCCGGGGCGGCGACTGGCGCCGGCGGCGACGGCGACGGCGACGCGGCGGCGGCTCGGCAGCACGGCGCGGCGACGGCGACGGCGACGGCAGCGGGCAGCTGCGACGGCGACGCGGCGGCGAACGGCGGAAAGCTAAAGGGAAGAAGAAGGTGGCTGAGGCGAGTGGCGTGGCTGGGGCGTTCGGCGGCGGTGACGGCGACGCTCAGGCGTCGGGGCGGGGCTGGGGAGTTGGCCGGACGACTGGACGGCGGCTGGGACTCGCCGGACACGGCGGCAAGCAGCGGCGAGCCGAGCTCGTGCACTCGGGAGGGGAGGAAGGCAGCGTCGGGACGGAGCTGCCGAGCGACGCGGCGGCGCGACGACGGCGCGAGGAGGACGGCGGCGTCGGCGGCTGGTAGGGCGGCGTCGGGCGGAGGCTGAGGACGGTCGAGCGGCGATCGGTGGCCTGGACAGAGGCGGGGAGAAGCTGCGGGGGAGGAGGGGAGTGAGAGGGGGGGCTTCTGTGGCGGCGGCGGCAGGGCGGAGGTGGCGGCCGGACGGCGCGCGGCGCGGCGGTCGAGCGCGGCGAGTGGCTGAGCGGAGGCGAGCTCGGTCGGTCTGCGCCGGGCATCAAGGAGAAGAAGCAGAAGCAGCGGCGTCGGGCGAAGGAAGAGAGAGGAAGAGGAGAAGAAAGAGAAGAGAAGAAAGAGAAGGAAAAGAAAAAGGAGGAGAGAGAAAGGAGAGAAGGGACGGGTCTGCATGGGGGGAAAGAGTGGACGTGCGCGGAGAGGACAGGCGCGGCAGAGAGGAGAGAGGAGAGAGAGAGAAAGAGAAAAAGGTCAACGCACTCGATTGCGATCTAACGGACACGATTCAAACCCAAAAACGATCTAACGGTTCACGAAAAATTCCAAATAATAATATAGGACAAAGGGCCAGAATAAAATAATTCAAAACACACTACGAGGGAGGTCTACTAGTCCAAATCCGCACCCGGTCCAAACTTCCACTTTTCCACTATTCCTGGCAATCTCGACGCTGGCCACAAAAATATCGACACTGTCCAATTTAGTTCGTCCCGAAACCCCTGAAAATCGACTGCCAAATTCGGGATCTAAATAACGGTCAAATTCGATCGAGTGCGATTCTAGCAAAATCTCTATTTTTAAAACAAGAACCCGAGAGTGATCAGTTCTCAGGCGAGATTCTATTATAAGCGCACTGACGAATTACACGTTCTATAAATCCCAAAAATGGGCCAAAATTCGGAATGTCACAACTCTTCCCCCCTTACAAAATTTCGTCCTCGAAATTTACAATCCAACCTCCTATTCAAACAAATTGGGATACTGGTGTCGCATCAACTCTTCACTTTCCCACGTCACTCCTTCGGTCCCATAGTGCTCCCAAATTATCTTGACCATCGAAATTTTCTTGTTCTGCAATACTCTTTCTATTCTGCCCTCGATCCGAATTGGCTTTTTCCACGTACGACACTCTGTCGTCCACGTCTATTTCTTCATAGCTCAGCACGTGGGTCGGGTCCGGTTCGTATTTCCTCAACATAGATACGTGGAATACATTATGAACATGAGATAAGTTTGGCGGTAGCGCAAGACGATAAGCCAAGGTGCCTATTCTCTCTGAGACCTCAAATGGACCCACGTACCTCGGGCTCAACTTTCCTTTCTTACCAAACCGTGACAATTCTCTCATCAGCGACATCTTGAGGAATACGTGGTCCCCTACTTGAAACTCCAAGGGCCTATGTCTCCGGTCTGCATAATTCTTTTGGTGGCTCTGAGCGGTCTTAAGCCTATCCCGAATCACTTTGACTGTTTCGACTGACTGCTGAGCTAACTCGGGACCCGTGATGCTCCTCTCACCCACTTCATCCCAACAAATCAGTGTTCTGCAAACCCTGCCATAAAGCGCTTCGAATGGTGTCATTCTGATACTCTGCTGGTAGCTATTATTGTAGGCAAATTCAACCAAATGTATCTGTTTCTCCCAACCATTCTTAAAATCCAAAACACATGCTCGCAACATGTCCTCCAAAGTCTAAATCGTCCTTTCAAACTGGTCATCCGTTTGGGGATGATAGGTCATGCTAAACTGTAATCTCGTTCCTAATGCCGTATGAAAACTTTTCCAAAGAGCGGCAATAAACTTAGGATCACGGTCTGAAGTGCTTGTCACTGGCACCCCGTGCAGACAGACTATTTGTCGCACATATAAATCGGCATACCTTTCCAAGGTAAAATCCTTTTACACTGGTAGAAAATGTACTGACTTTGTTGACCGATCAACTATCACCCAAATCGAATCATGACCCTTTTGACTTCTCGGTAATCTCATTGCAAAGTCCATCGTGATGTTTCCCATTTCCACTTGTGAATTTCCAATGGCTGCAACATTCCACCCGGCTTGCAATATTGCGCCTTCACTTATTGGCACGTTAAACACTTAGCCACATGCTTGGCCACGTCCACTTTCATGCCGTTCCACCAATAATGTTACCGTAAATTCTGATATATTTTTGTACTCCCCGGGTGAATACTGTAATTATTCCGGTGGGCTTCTGATAAGATCTCCTCCTTAAGCCCTGCATTATTGGGTATACACAACCTTTCATGGAACTTTAAAATCCTATCCTCAGACACCTGAAAGACCGGCTTCCTTTTTGTGGCGTCCATTTCCAAAACCTTCTGAATCTCTGGGTCTGTCGATTGTAAAGCCTTAATCTTTGCCTGGATTTCTGGTTTGGTCCTCAAAGCGGTAAGTAGACTTGAAACATGACTCACTTCGAGCCTAAACTCCGAATCCCGAATTCCCTCCAACAGAGTCCACTCCTTAACCATCATGTGCGCGATGCTTGATTTCCGGCTCAGTGCATCCGCTACCTTATTAGCTTTCTCTGGGTGATACATAATCTCACAGTCGTAGTCCTTAAGGAATTCCGTCCAACTGTGTTGTCTCATATTTAATTCCTTTTCGTAAAACAAGTACCTTAAACTCTGATGATCCGTATAAATCTGAAATTTCTCCTCACACAGGTTATGCCTCCAAATCTTAAAAGCGAAAATAATCGCGGCTAAGTCCAAATCATGCGTTGGATAAATCAGCTTATGCGGTCTCAATTGTCGCGATGCGTGTGCTACCGCTCTTCCACATTGTGTCAACATGCATCTGGGTCCTCTTAGCAAAGCTTCACTGTAGATTTCATATCCTTCTAGACCTGACGGGACCGTTAACACTGGCGTGGTCGTCGAACTCTGTTTTAATCCTGAAAACTCATTTTATACTTATCTGTCCATCCAAATTTTGTTTCCTCCTTTAGCAAACGCGCCCATGGCGTTGCTAATACCAAAACCTTTCCATGAAATGTCTGCAGTAACATGCCAGATCCAAGAAACTCCGAACCTTGATTACCGTTGTCGACCTTAGCCAATTTATGACGGCTTCAATCTTTGCCGGATCCACTGCAATCCCTTCACCAGATATCACATGTCCTAAGAACGCTACTCGGGTAAAGCCAGAATTCGTACTTACTGAACTTGGCGTAGAGAGCATATCTCCTTTGAAGTCTGTAGAACTTTTTTCCAAAAGTAACTCATACTCAGCGGAACTTTTTGAATATACCAAGATATCGTCCATAAACACGATTACAAACTAATCCAGAAATTCCTTAAATACTCGATTCATTAAATCCATAAAGGCTGCATGGGCGTTCATCAGTCCAAACGGTATCACCGTAAACTCATAGTGTCCATACCTCATCCTAAATGCCGACTTCGGCACGTCTTCCTTCTTGATCCTCAATTGGTGATAGCCAGCCCTCAATTCAATCTTAGAAAACATTGACGCCCCTCGTAACTGGTGGAACAGGTCATTTACCCTTGGCAATGGGTGTTTATCCTTACTAGTCACCTGATTCAACTGTCTGAAGTCAATGCATAATCTTAATGATCCGTCCTTCTTCCTCACGAATAAAACTAGTACTCCCCATGGAGACCCACTCAGACGAATAAGGCCCTTATCCAACGATTCCTGCATTTGAACCTTTAATTCTTTTAATTCCGACAGTGACATTCTATAAGGTGCTTTCGAAATCGGTCCCGTCCATAGAGCCAACTCAACCATAAACTCCACTTCACCATCATGTGGTAATCCCAACAATTCCTAAGGAAAGACATCGGGAAGGTTACGCCTCAGCTACACAGTCTCTCAAAACAATTTACCTCAGTTCTTTACAGAATCCGAAATTTCCAAGCAACACACATCCTTCCCAACCCGTCCAAAATATCATCAGTAATCCATAAATCCTTAAACCGAGTACGCCGATCCCTTATAAAATTGATTTTAAGTCTTACATGACCGCTCAAGCGATAAATTCGAAATTATCTCCTATTGTACCCAGTACCATCTCATAACGCATCTAGACTTTCAAGGCACATCCTTCACTTTCTTATCAGCCACAACATACACTTTTCCTTACGTCCTTAGCCGATTCTGATTAATCTGCGGGGCAATTCTCGCTTAATGCCATACCTGCGGTTGTTATGATTGCATTAGTGACCTAACCTATCAGTTCAACAATTTCTCACCTGATGACCTTACTGTCCACATTCACAATATGCTCCACTTCTACCTTGGCAAAGGCCATTCCTATGCCTCTTTCCGTAAGACCGACTTGCAGCATTGAAGTAGTAGTTCGGCTTTCCAGAGTTCTTCCTTACCGAAGGGACAAGTCTCATATTCTCTGTCATAGGTTTCTTTCCAAAGTTCCTGTTGTCCCTAGCCGACGCGTACCGTGATCCAGAAGCGGCAATCCTTTCACTCATATCCGTGTCAACCATCGAGCTCTCTCATACAACTCATTGTAATCCCTTAAGACCCAAAAATACCAACTGATTACGGAATTCCAATTCCAATCCATCCTGAAACCTCCTTGTCCTATCCTCACGGTCCTTAACCATCCTTGGTGCGTACTTAGGCAACCTTACAAATTTGACCTCGTATTGATCGACTGACATCCAATTTTCGTGAAGTCGAAGGAACTATGTCATTTTCTGCCCTCGCACACTCTCTGAACGTACTTCTCATTAAAGGCCTCGACAACTACACCCCAGCTTGGAGTTATGTCCTTCAAAATATCCTACATTGGGGGTCCTTTTTCCAATCACTTGCATTTCCTTAGGGTTGATACATAGCCAGGGTCACTTTCTCCTCATCAATACACCCAAATACCTCAAAAGCCTTTTTCTAAGTCTTCTATCCAAAGTAATGTAGCCTTAGGGTCACCTCTCCCCATCGAACCTTGCAGGTTTAAATTCCAAAAATTTTCCAACCAGCTGACGCATCTATCTGTCTGCATTAACTTGCCCTTAACCTTGATTCCCAACATTTCCATTATGCTCATGATTCCCATTATTTCCATTGACGACGACAATAATGGTCTCAGCATCGGTAGCAACAATAGCATTTCGCTCCTCAGTCTGTCTTCCCAATAACATTCCAACTTCCTCGAGCGCCCTCAAAATCTCATCCCATCTGGGATTCCCCACAACTCCAACTTGCGGACCTACACGACCTCGACCTCGACCTCTTCCTCGGCTACTCATACACACAGAGTTCACACCACCCACTTACCTGCTATAATTCCCCTCGGGAATTAAAGACCTAGGCCAACTATACCAGTCTACGCCCTAGGCAGTGCACCACACAATAATTCACACAGCAGGTAGCAATTCACCAACATCACTCAATCACAACCAACAGGTTTCGTGCACTTACCTCAAGTCCTGACGCACCTGCACTTCACATATTAGTGCATAATATCCCCCAGCAATCACAACCAAGCAATCTGGGTAACGCATGGCCAACAAGTCTCCCTAACTAGCTACCCCAAAGTCATCGCTCCTTATCACTCCAAGCTTCGACCATCTTGGTTCGAGCTGACCTTGCTCTGATACCAAATCAACCGGGGATGTCACGCCCCGAACCCTAACGGGCCCGCGACACCCCTCGATGGTCGACCATTGAATGCGACGTCCCAGGCACGTCGCCGACCCAACCCAAACATCAGAGATTAGGCACGCGCGGAAACAATAGAAACAACCCGGACAATTAATAATAACAAAGGAGTAGCAAAAGCAGGAAACAATAACTGTAATTTCTACACTAGGTCACAACAACAGACCCACATCCTCACAAGGGACAAAGGTTTGCAAACTTAACTCCTCTACAAAGGGGGACTCAAAATACAGTATACTTGACCCGTCCTCGATCTCCGAGATACCCTTGCGGCGTCTCCAATCACTCATGGTCGCGAATCTGAAATGGTTATATAATAACCGTGAGAACGAGTCTCAATAAGCAACTCCCTATACCCCACGTAGGCTAATGCGTACCCAGACAAGTCATACATGCAATCTACCCCATAGCATATAAAATTCGCGTCATTGCACTTACCTCGTCATCAAGCCCAAGTAAACTCTGCACGTTAGTCGTCATGTGATAATGCAATAATAGTAATTAAATGACACATCACAATTACTCAAATACCAACCACACTTGCACTCAATCAATCCAACTAATTCAACCAGCCAATTCGATCACACGCTCAATCAGCCTATTCAATCACACGCTCAACCAGCCAACGCAATCACACGCTCAACCAGCCAACTCAATCACACGCTCAACCAGCCAACTCAATCACACGCTCAACCAGCCAACTCAATCACACGCTCAACCAGCCAATTCAATCACACGCTCAACCAGCCAATTCAATCACATTCAAATCGCATGCATGGCCGAACATCTTTCTCACTGCCCGCGCCACTGCGCCCTCAAGTCCATTCTCACTGCCCGCGCTACTGCGCCTCAGGCCCAATCTCACAGCCCGCGTAAACACGCCTCAGGCTCACTTGGCACACCGGCCACTCATGCTTTCACACGGACCGCCGTCAACACGTCCCAAGTCCGTAGCCCTCCGATCAATCCGGGCTCAATTTCCAACTACCGACGTAAACCCGTCTCGGTCCAACACACCTTTAACGGGCCACCGTCAACACGTCTCAAGCCCGCAACCATTTGGCACACCGGCCAGTCAAACCTTCACACGGACCGCCGTCAACACGTCCCAAGTCCGTAGCCCTCCGATCGATCCGGGCTTAAAATCGACAGGCATACACACGCCATTCAATTCAATCAATTCCACGCCAATTTCACCAAGCGATCCATAATCACAATTCAATCCAATTCGCGACACGCCACATCAAGCGATCCATAATTACAATTCAATCCATCCACGAATGCCACAACAAGCCAATCATTGACCCACCTACATTAGCTTCTAATATGCACCCAAAACCATTCAAATCGACCACATTCAAACATCAATTTCCCCCACACACGCCACGACAATACGGTCATTTAGCCTGCCATAAATAGCCACTAAGTAAGCTCCCACTAATATCACAATTATATATAATAATTACGCACATGCAAATATTGACCCTACTTCACGTTTAGCCCCTAAACCGGTACTAATTAATCCCTAGACAAGTCTAATAATACCCAATGTACTAGGTAGGGTTTAGGAAGTCACTTACCAAGTTTTGGCCCGGGGAAAAACGGCTCGGGCCCAAAATAGCCCGGGTGAACAGTACCGGACTAGGCGCGGGCGCGGGCCACACGGGCGTGCTGACCGGCCAACGCGGGCACGGTGGCCGATCGGCGTGCCTGGCGCGCGGGCGCGGCGGACGTGCGGCGTGCCCAGGGCGCACGGGCGAGCGGATGGGCAACGCGCCCGGGCGACGGGCCGGCTGAACGGGCAACGCGCCTGGTGCATGGGCGAGCGGCCGAACGGGACGGGCCAAGGCGCCGGGCACGACGGGCGAGCGGGCGCGCGGCCTGGTCGCATGGGCAACGGGCCGGCCACGGCCTGGGCAAGCCCGGGCAGGGCTGGTCTGGCCGGCTGGGCTGGCTGGCCGGGGCGGCGACTGGCGCCGGCGGCGACGGCGACGGCGACGCGGCGGCGGCTCGGCAGCACGGCGCGGCGACGGCGACGGCGACGGCAGCGGGCAGCTGCGACGGCGACGCGGCGGCGAACGGCGGAAAGCTAAAGGGAAGAAGAAGGTGGCTGAGGCGAGTGGCGTGGCTGGGGCGTTCGGCGGCGGTGACGGCGACGCTCAGGCGTCGGGGCTGGGCTGGGGAGTTGGCCGGACGACTGGACGGCGGCTGGGACTCGCCGGACACGGCGGCAA
This sequence comes from Syzygium malaccense, assembly GCA_031216405.1. Taxonomy (NCBI): domain Eukaryota; kingdom Viridiplantae; phylum Streptophyta; class Magnoliopsida; order Myrtales; family Myrtaceae; genus Syzygium; species Syzygium malaccense. Next base: position 15,843,992 of record CM062260.1, on the reverse strand, counting down.
GCGGCGGCGAGCCGAGCTCGTGCACTCGGGAGGGGAGGAAGGCAGCGTCGGGACGGAGCTGCCGAGCGACGCGGCGGCGCGACGACGGCGCGAGGAGGACGGCGGCGTCGGCGGCTGGTAGGGCGGCGTCGGGCGGAGGCTGAGGACGGTCGAGCGGCGATCGGTGGCCTGGACAGAGGCGGGGAGAAGCTGCGGGGGAGGAGGGGAGTGCGAGGGGGGGCTTCTGTGGCGGCGGCGGCAGGGCGGAGGTGGCGGCCGGACGGCGCGCGGCGCGGCGGTCGAGCGCGGCGAGTGGCTGAGCTGAGGCGAGCTCGGTCGGTCTGCGCCGGGCATCAAGGAGAAGAAGCAGAAGCAGCGGCGTCGGGCGAAGGAAGAGAGAGGAAGAGGAGAAGAAAGAGAAGAGAAGAAAGAGAAGGAAAAGAAAAAGGAGGAGAGAGAAAGGAGAGAAGGGACGGGTCTGCATGGGGGGGAAAGAGTGGACGTGCGCGGAGAGGACAGGCGCGGCAGAGAGGAGAGAGGAGAGAGAGAGAAAGAGAAAAAGGTCAACGCACTCGATTGCGATCTAACGGACACGATTCAAACCCAAAAACGATCTAACGGTTCACGAAAAATTCCAAATAATAATATAGGACAAAGGGCCAGAATAAAATAATTCAAAACACACTACGAGGGAGGTCTACTAGTCCAAATCCGCACCCGGTCCAAACTTCCACTTTTCCACTATTCCTGGCAATCTCGACGCTGGCCACAAAAATATCGACACTGTCCAATTTAGTTCGTCCCGAAACCCCTGAAAATCGACTGCCAAATTCGGGATCTAAATAACGGTCAAATTCGATCGAGTGCGATTCTAGCAAAATCTCTATTTTTAAAACAAGAACCCGAGAGTGATCAGTTCTCAGGCGAGATTCTATTATAAGCGCACTGACGAATTACACGTTCTATAAATCCCAAAAATGGGCCAAAATTCGGAATGTCACAATCACTTTGGCAAGTGATCTTCCATTGACCACTCCTTGTCTTCCTTTTGATGCGCTCACTATTCTGGGCTACGTAAGGAGAAGGGCAGAAGAAAAACCAGTCCCACCCATCCGATGGAACATTCAAAATCCCTGCACTCATACATTGCCAAAGACTTAGGAGAAGTTATCAAAACATTAAAAATGCAAATAGTGTATGAACAACTTTTCTATGTATAATTACTGTTACGATGTCACAAATAAATGTGACAGCACATGCATAACTTAAAGGGAAAAGAGTAGGCACATAAAACTCACCTGGATATAGTCTAGGTAAATCCCAAGGATCCCATGCATAGAAATCCTCGAGCTCAGGGATGATGCAGTGATTGGTGTATCCAAGTACCTTGTTCATCAGGTGATGATTGACAAGTTCTTCCTCGGTCGGAAAGAATCTAAATCCCACGAGAAATTGCTCCATATAGAGAGTAAGTATGGCTGATTAACTAAGACAAGTGATACAGTTTTGAACTTGAGTGTTTGAGTAACTCCGAGTCCGTGAATTAATTGGAGGTGACCATTTATAATAGGACTGAAAGTTGACTCGAGTCTTCCCTTGTGCCAGAAGCCTTCTTTTTCCCTAAGCCCTTGTTTCAGAAGGGAAGCTTGATACTATTCTCTATCTTCTCCGTGGAGGATTCCACCTTGGAGAAGCTACTGGTGAAATTCTCATTCTATCCTCCCCGGGAAAGTGAGACAAAACCAATTTGTTTGCTAATTCCCATAAAGCTGTATATTAGGAGAAATTGACCCAAAGCATGACAACTAAATGACCCTAGGCATCCCGAATCGAGTACCGAGACTATCTAGTCTAAAAGTCCTCGTTCAAGTGCGGCCCGTTTTCTGAAAAATATTGATTTTTCTTCATTAAAAATCCGGCATGGGTGGCTGCCGGATTAACTGTCCCAACCCATCCAAAGTGTGATTCAACTCTTGGATGGGGCCAGCTTGCTACTAGGCCCGTGATCAGGTCTAATCAAAGCCGCGTGTATAGTGGTTGATCTAGTGGTGGCCCTCACTTCCTTCGAGCCAAAAAATTCTTATTTTCTGAGATAACTTTTTTACAAAAAGAACTATATATGGTATTTAACTGAAATTCATTGTCTTGCCCCCTCTAATCTCAATTTCTTGGTCCACCATTGCACATATGAATAATCTTTAAACAAGGTGGTCCTCATAATGACTTGAACTTAGGACCATGTAACTTGACTTACCGAGTTACATCTGTTGACACCTAAATTTTGGCGATCATTTAGTGTTAATTGTATAGAAAATTAGGGATTAAATTTTTAACCCATAAACAAAAATATTAAAATTGCATAACATATAGTTTAGGTTCATATAGATTAATTGCATTCCGCATCGGATCGGCGGTGGCAAGCGAGCTTAAAATTCATCACGTAAATCGAGCTCGGGTGCCGAACGAAACGCGGCTCACTCGGAAGACGCGGGCCGAAAATCACACGCGAAAGGGCTTGGTTGTCTTAATTTGAGCTTAAATTAGCCCATTATGCTTAATTAAAGAAAAGCCCAAATTAATTCAACCCACTTAGAATTAAATTAAAACCTAAACCTAAGCCCATTAGGACTAGAAAGCCCGGCTAGTTGACCTAGGTTTGCAATATAAATACATGTTTATACTTCATAATCGGGGGTCTCAGAATCTGAAAATCAGAATTTTTAGAGACACGCGAGTGAAACACGTGAGCGAGAGAGAGAAGCAGAGGAGTCGTGTGGTTTTTCTTAGGGGAGTCCACGTTGAAAAAAAATCGTGAAGAGAGAGACAGAAGGGAGATACACGGCCAAGACATAGAGAGTGAGAGAATTCTCTCCATTGGTGGGTGGGGGGGGGGCTTTTCAGAATTTTTGGATTTAGAATCCTTGGGAGAACACAGAACACACGTACAAGCACATATTGGGAGGACACGGCCACTACATTGAGAGAATCGGCCAAGCAATTGAGAAGAGCATTGAGAGAAAAGAAAGCTTAAAAGGAGGAAGTCCCTTCGCGGCCGCCGTTCGAGTCCTTTCGTACCAGACTTTTACGCTGCGAATTGCAACGGCTCAGCCTCACTCCCTAGTACTCTAGACGGTCCAGCCCGAATCCTAGCGACACCGACGAGATCCATTGCTGTGTTCAAGTTAAAACTTATCCAAATTGATGATTGAAGGTCGTGAGACCAAGAGCCTTCGAGCGTCCAGGAGTGATTCCAGTGAGTTCTCAAAGAGTCCAGACCCTTGGCTTCGCATCCTGCTGACCTTGTGGCGATTTGCTCCAGCCTAGTCGAGCCCAACGACGCATGATATTGCTGGATCATCGTGTCCTCCTCTTGCAGCCATCGACCCTCTATCAAGCCAAGGAGTTTCGTCTCTGTTTTTGCAGGTTGGTTGGAGCCCCACGAGCTGCTGTCCCTTGGCAGAACGTCACAACCAGCCATCATAACCGGTTGAGCATCCAAACCGTCATCCGCCGAGGGATACGAAGAGCACCACCCGCACCGCCACTACCGTTCGTGCCACGCCGCCGCCGCGTCGCCATCGCTCCCTACGTCGCGCCGCCGCTCCCGACGCATCGCCGATTCGCAATCCCGATCCGCTGCAAGTTCAAATTAGGAAAGAAATCCGCAAATCAGGTAATTATCTTATCCCGATTTAATTTGAATATTTTGTTGCTTAATTCGTGCTTATCGATATCTAACTTTGCATATTTGAACAATAGGCATTATTTCAATTAGGATTTATTTACTCTTTGGAAATTTTGGATATCTATTACTTACCAAATTTGGATAGAATTTAGAATTTTCAAAATCCTTTGAATATATCCAAGATATTTAAGATATCGGAATTTTTCAAGATGTGATCGATTAGGAAAATTTCCTAATCCGCAACCGCACACATGGAAATAAATCTATCTATCAGGCTTTAGATAGAATTATTTCCATAGCGGGTATTTCGAATTTTAGGGTCGATCTGTCAGGCTTCAGATCGAAACTTAATTCGAAAAATTTCGCGGTTATATTTTTTTTCACTTGATTTTAATTTCGAATTTCATAAAAAATACTAAAAAAAAGATTGCTTTAGAATAGGTTATTTTTTTAGTTTAAAATTGAATGTTTAGATAATTGGCATTTTTAATTCCGAATTTCATTAAAAAAAATACAAAAATAATAATAATGTGACCGTCATTAGAAATAGGTCACGTCGTCGCATGACATATAGTTTGCATGTTAGGTTGCATTAATCGCATGTCATTACATATAGGTTAGCTTTCATTTAAATAAGTAAAAATCAAAAAAAAGAAATTTCTGCACCTTTTAACCCTAAGTCAGGATTTATCAAAATTGTCAAATTGAGTATTTTTCTCGAAATTGGTACCGAAAGGGCGTTAGGGAATCTAGCGTAACCAAGTTCCCGAATTTATGATTTCTGGTTCGTAGAAATAAAATAGTACTCCCGCTATTTTATTTAGGTTTCTAATCAACCTACCCTAAATGATTAGTGGCGACTCCCGTTGAAAATATTTGCATGCTTACAATTGGACCTAAGTTGCGATTTGGTAGAGTTTGGGAGAACTCGAGCTAGGTTAGTTAATTTAATTGATCTAGTAATCCATTAGCCTAAGATCGAAATTCGATTTTTTTTTAGGTCGCGACAACATCGAAGTAAACAATAACTTTTAGTTAAGTTTTCAGTATGTTCTACTACGTACTTTTCATACCTTTGTGAAAATAACATGTTTGATGAGCAAATTTTAGAGAATAATCAAGAACAATTTACTATACTTCTGTCCAATAATCTCCTCTCGTCGCCCACATCGGTCTCATAAGACCAATCAAAGCGAAGCAAAGTACAATTCTATCTAATTGTTCAAGCGACCGTTACAAGACTTTGCTAGAATGGTTTGCATGGAACTAGTCATCAATCTCACGAGCTAAACTCTCCGTGTGCTTATCTTTTCGAGTTGGGTGCATGATATTTTTAAAGGTTACGACAAAAGAACATCCAGATTTATTTGGAAAGCGACTTTCGTCTTTTACTTATTATTCTTTTAAAAGTTTGATGTCACTTATAATTTGACTTCTTACTTGATTCTTATTGGATCACCTGTTCCACTCATCTGGGTGTGGGAGTCTGCTTGATATGGTCTCTTTTTAGCTCAGTCAAAATTTTTGTGTTTGATTGTGTTGCGAACAGTCGAATTAAAAAGCTATTCAGTATAGTTTCCAATCAATATCTGCTTTCTTTTTGTCAATGGACTCTCTCTCTCTCTCTCTGCGCGTGCTCAGCCACGTGTACTTGCGAGCATGCACATCTCAGTCGTGTCTTCTAAATCCGATGTCGAATGTCCTTTTGTGGAATAAATATAGGATTTTTTGAAAGCTTCTGTCTCAATGACAAACAAAAGACGTTCTCACTTCCACAATGATCGCATTATACAGTGTAGAAGAATCCTGGGATGCTGAAGAGGGCTCAGTTGCTGTTTTCTAATGAATGATTGATCAAAAGAAAGGAAATCAAACAAAGAATTTGATGAAAGACACGCTGGAGTCTACATGATGATCAGGTGCAGTTGGCCTTCAGGTAATCAGTGTAATTGATTACGTAGCGCAAAACAGGTCAGGATCTACCTGGATTGGTCCAATAGACACCCGTCTGATCAATCACAGGTGCTAGTAGTAAGCCAGGTGAGGATGGTGCACCAGACACAGCGTTGCTATGCTATCTTCTTCAATTTCTAACGTACAGATCTTAAACGCCGCTACGTCGTGATTTTAAGATCTCTCTAGCTAATTTGACGTATGAGTGCGGAGCAACAAAATCTTTTAAGAGGCAGAGGTCCTGGAAAATGTGCAATATATGAATTCCGAAAAGACTTAAACTGTCCAAACATTTGCACTTGCTATGTAGCACAAATTTGAGGTGCGGCTGTAAGAGTTTTTCTGGTATGGGTTACATTAATTGAAATTGTAATTAAAAATTTTACGGGATTGATCTAATAAGGTAAAATATAAAAATTCTTAAATAGTCTAATATAGGACTTGGTAGTGTTAGCCGAGTAAGGCCCGGCCCGTGATAAGAGGGTTTGACTTAAGACTCTATGGATAGTACTCAAGTCCCTTCTCTATCCTGATGCATAAATTATCTCGCATAAGGACCAAACACTAATTGTGAAAGGCAATCTCATTAAGCCAGTGATACAGAAGGTAATAAAGGAGAATGACTTGCGTAGAGAATCGTTGCTATTCTACATTAAGAATAATGGATTCCAAATCAGGTGTGCAAATCCCTATTACTCGATTATTTGTTCTAGATTCTAGCTATAGAGATCTTGGATGTCGTTTTCTTTGCCAACAGCGACAAAACATGAGCTGCCCGAATTGGTTTGATCGTGCACATACTTGTCCAACCAAAGAGATGACATTAGTCTCCTCCCCCAAAATTCACATCAAGAGAAAGGAAATGACACATACGGAAAACAAAGATAAAGTTGAATTCTGACACGCTTTCATGTGGCGTTCATCCTTGGCAACTCATGTTCAGAATTTGCACTTACAATGCAAGCACTAAATCAAGATAACAGCACTCAAACTCTCAAGCCTCGGCAATGAATTTGATGATCAGTAGACATAGACAACGGCTACATTCATCATGGGAAGAAGGTGTTCCCTACATAACCATCAGCCATTGCTGTTGCGAGCCTGAAGCATGAAGCTTGAGCAGCCATGGCTACATCTCTCTTAGTTTTTTCCTTTTATTTGCTCTCCTATTAAATCGGCCCGGCGTGATCGGAGCTTCAAAAACAACTTCGAGTCATGCGCGCCTTATCTGGTAGCTCTTCTCACAGCTAAGCCGAATCAAACTCAACCTCTCCAAGCCGGAGGTTATCTACCCATGTTTAGAAAGAGAATGGGTGGTTATGTATTGAAGTGAAGGGAGGAAGCATTGGCATTTTCATTTTCATTTTAATTTTTTTTATTGATCATCGTTTTTCATGAATATATGTGTTTCTTCACACTTGAGTAGAAGTAGAAAGCTTCCACTTCTCTTAACGCGAAGCTTCCCCTATTCCCAAACTCATTCGACTCTCTTCATTGAGGCTGCACTTGCTTCGAACAGCCTCTCTAGGTTTCATCTATTGTTCCTTCTTCTTCTCGAGCTTCGATTTCATTGATTTCCTTTTCATATTTATGTTGCTCGTTGAAGAGATTCTAGGGTTTATAATTTGGGTTAATACCACCAAAAACTCTAAACTAGTATATGTTTGATAATTTTACCCCGAACTTTTTTTTTACCACCAAAAACCCTAAACTGGTACACCTATGATAATTTTACTCTAAACTATTTTTTTACTACCAAAAAACCCAAACTAATACACCTGTGATAATTTTACTCCAAACTGGTAAATCCGTGATAAATATACCCTAAACTATTTTTTTGACCACGAAAAACCTCAAACCGGTACACTTGTGATAATCTTACCCAGAACTAATAATTTTTTAATATTATTTTTTATTTTTTCGATTTTTTTTCCTTCATCTTCAACCTCTAGTCGGTCGCCGAATCGGCGACCGGCCAGAGGCGGAAGCCGGTGAGATCGGCCCTACTGGCCGCTGGCGAGGGCGGCCCTCGCCAAATCTAGCAAGGGTGGCCCTCGCCGGCGTCGGGCAGCCCTCGCTTGACTCAGGCGAGGGTCGCCCTCGCCAGATCCGGTGAGGGCAGCCCTCGCCAACGGCCGGCAGGGCCGACCTCGCCGGCCTTCGCCTTTGGACCGGCGACCGGCCAAAGGTTGAAGATGAAAAAAAAATAAAATAAAAAATTCAAAAAAATTCAAAAAAATTCAAAAAAATTCAAAATTAAAATTAAAATTTTAGTTCATGGTAAAATTATCACGTGTACCGTTTGGGATTTTTTGGAGTATGTTTGGGGTAAAATTGTCACATATGTACCGGTTTGGGGTTTTTTATGGTAAAAAAAACAGTTCATGGTAAAATTGTCACACGTGTACCAGTTTGGGGTTTTTGGTGCTATTAACCCTTATAATTTCAAACATTAAGAGAGGGCTAGGGTTCCTAAATAAAATTTCTTGATTGGAGACCAGTAGGATCATTTACCATAAGGAAGGTTACTGTTCGAAATAGTATTTCGCCTCATATTGTTTGCATCATTTGATAAGTAAAAAGTGTTGTTTAGCAAGAATGTATAGAATATTCTTTTCATTAGACTTTTTAGATGTGGAGGCATACTATTGATCCTAGATTGGGTTTAGTACTTGGCGAATTGTTGCCCGGTTCTTCCCAACAAAGTAGTATCAAAGCTAGCGTTGAGATTCTAGTGTTAAATGGAGGAAAGTAGTGGCACCATGTTTAAGTTAAATGCCTCGAATCACTCTATTTGGAAGCCTCAGATGGAAGACAGATTATATTGTAAAGATTTGTATGATCCCATTGATGGTGATGAGGTTAAACGAGATAAGGAAGATAATATGAGCGAATGAATCGGAAAACGATTAGATTTATTCGATAATGGATTGATGATGGTGTGTTTTATCATGTGTCTCAAGAAACGAAAGCGAATACTTTGCGAAAAAAATTGCAAGATCCCTATGAGAGGAGAACACCACAAAATAAAGCTTTTCTAGTTAAAAGACTTGTGAATTTGAGATACAAGAAGGAAAGTAACATGTTGGAACACTTGAGTGAATTTTAAGATGTTGTAAATCAATTGAAAAATCTTAAGATTGATCTTGGTGATGAATTGTAATCGTGTCTATTGCTTGTTACTCTTCATGATAGTTGGGACACCCTAATTATGGCATTAAACAATTTGGCTCCTTTCGATGTGCTTTCTATGAGCATGGTTAAAGAAAGCTTGTTCAACGAAGAAATAAGGAGAAAAGGCTTGAATTATGCTTCTAAATCAGAGGTTCTTGTTATAGAAAACAGGGTAAGGACTCAATCAAAAAAATTTCAAAGTAATGATAACGGGGCAAGTCAAGAGGAGGTCGAAATCAAGGCCGAGGAGGAGTGTGAAGTGCTATAATTGTGGCAATATGGAATATTATGCCAAAGAGTGTTGGTTGCTAAAGAGAGATAAATCTCATGATAGAAATGGTGATCAAAAGAAAAAAGAGAAACAGGTTACAAAAGCAGTTGCATTCGATGGTGATATCAATGTTCATATGTAACGATGGTTGTGTGAACCTTACATGCCAAGACTCTAGCTAGGTTGTTGATTTTGCAGTTTTATTTTATGTCACCTCATAGCATGACTATTTTACATCCTATCGTAACGGTAATTTTGGTTGAGTTAGGATGGGAAATAGTGGTGTTTCTAATGTTATTTGCATGGGAGATATTTATTTGGATACCAACATTAGATGTAGTTTACTTTTGAAAAATATGAAAAATGTTCCAAATATTCGACTTCACTTAATCTCCATAGCTCCCTTAAATGATGATGATTACTGTAGTATCTTCGGTGATGGCAAATGAAAACTGACTAAAGGTTCCATGATAGTGGCCAAAGATAAGATGACATGCACTCTCTACGCCATGCAAGCTAAGTTGATCAAGGAAGAGGTGAATGCAGTAGATAACTCCTTTGTTGACCTATGGCATATGAGACTCGGTCGTCTCAGCAAGAAATAGTTCCTCTCCACATACGAAATCAGATGTACTTGATTTAGTTCACACTTATGTTTATTGCATGGATGCTAGAACCCTTAGTGATGCATTATACTTTGTGACATTTATTGATAACTACTTTAGAAAAGTGTGGGTTATTGCTTTAAAATCTAAAGACTAGGTGCTTGCCGCTTTAAAATAATTTTTTTTTTCGTAAGGTGCTTTAAAATAATTTCATATCAACGTGGAAAGAGCAATCGGGAAGAAGTTGAAATGTTCGAGCTGACAATGGTGGTGAAATAGAGGCCCGTTTGAATATTATTGCAGGGATTGTGGTATCAAGTTTGAGAAGACTGTTCCGAAAATACCACAATAAAATAGTGGCGAAGAGAATGAATCGGGCAATTAATGATCGGATTTGGCATATGCTCTCTCATGTGAGGTAGCCTAAGTCATTTTGAGGTGAAGCAATGAGAACAGCAATGAACTTGACAAATCTTTTGCCATTAGTTCCTCTTAAGGGGATGTTTCGCAAAGAATTTGGAGTGAGAAAAATGTTTCGTATAATTACTTGAAAGAGTTCGGTTGACGGGCATTTGTGCATGTTCCTAGAGATGAAAGGTTGAAACTTAATGACACGTCTAAACAATGTATCTTCTTGGATTAGGGACATAAAGAGTTTGGCTATAGGTTATGGGATCTAGTTGCAAAGAAAGTCATTAGAAGCCGAGACGTGATATTCTTTGAGCATTAAACCATTAAAGACATTAACAAGCTAGGGAGACCTAAGAATGTAGCTCAACATATTATTAGTTTTAGCCCAAATTTTCCTACCATATTGAGTGGAAAACACAGGGGAGAAGTGCATGGAAATCACAAAGATGATGAATCCTCACAAAATGTTGATTCTTCATTTGAGACATGTGAAATAGTTGAGTAAGAATAGCCAGTTGAGCCAGTGAAACCAATTGAGCAAGAGTAGCCGGTTCTCCCTTGAGTTAGGAGATCCAAAAGAGAACGTAGACCTTCACAAAGATATCGATCACATGTGTATATGTTACTCACTGATGTAGGAGAGCCAGAAACTTATGAAGAAGCTACGTCATGTGATCAAAAGAATGAGTGGCATGAAGCCATACAAGAGGAGCTCAAATCATTATATGAGAATCACACATTTGAATTGGTAAAGTTCCCTAAGGGCAAGAGAACACACACAAATAAATGAGTGTACAAGTTGAAGATGGAAGAAAGTAGTTTGCAACCATGATACAAGGCTAGGCTTATTGTGAAGGGCTTTCGTCAAAAGAAAGGAATTAACTTTGAAGAGATCTTCTCACTAGTTGTAAAAATGTCTTCTATTCGAGTTGTTTTTGGGTTGACCGCCACCTTGAATTTAAAATCTGAATAGCTTGATGTAAAAACAACTTTCTTCATGGAGACTTGGAAGAAGAAAAATATATAGAACAACAGTAGAAAAATTTGTACGGTCTCAAGCAGGTGCCAAGGCAATGATACACAAAGTTCGAACAATTCATGGAAGATCACGAGCATGATAAGATCAACTCCAATTATTGTGTTTTTATGAAAAGATTCTCAGATAATGATTTTCTTATCATTCTACTCTATGTGGATGATATGTTGATAATTGGGCATGATGCTAAGAAAATTAAAAGCTTAAAAAATGAGTTGAGTAAAGCTTTTGGAACAAAGGATATTGGTCCGACAAAGCAAATCCTTGGTATAAGAATTAATCTTGACAGGAAAAACCGGAAACTTTGGCTATCTCAAGAGAAGTACATTGACAAGGTATTAGAAAGATTCAACATAAGCACATGTAAACCGGTAAGTACTCCACTTGCAGGTCATTTTAAGTTGAGTAGTGAAGAGTGTCCTACAAGTGAGAAAGAGAAGGAAGAGATGATAAAAATTCTTTATGCACCGGCCGTGAGTTATTTGATGTATGTCATGGTTTGTACAAGATTAGATATTGCTCATGCAGTTGGTGTTGTGAGTAAATTTCTCTCAAATCCAGGTAAAGAATATTAGGTTGCTCTGAAATGGATTTTGAGGTATCTTAAAGACACTTCTAGATTTTGCTTGTGTTATGGAAACAGAAAGCCTAAGTTATTTGGTTATTCAGATGCGAGCTCTACCAGTGATGTAGACTTTCGAAAATCCACATCAGGTTACAAGATAACTTTTGCAAGGGGAGTGGTTTCATGGCAATCAAGATTACAAAAATGCGTTGCTTTGTCTACGACTGAAGCAGAGTGTATCGTTATTACCAAAGAAGGTAACTCTTGTAGATGCAAAAATTCCTACATGTGTTGGGCTTGAAGTTAAAGAAGTCCGTCTTGTATTGTGATAGCATGAGTGCTATCTATCTTAGCAAAAACTGGTATTACATTCAATATCGAAGCATATTGATGTGAAGTATCATTGGGTCCGAGAAAAATTTGAAGAGAAGTTTTTCCAACTTGACAAACTCTACATTGACGACAATGGATCCAACATGATGACCAAAGCGTTACCCACGGTAAAACTTGACTCTTGTAGAAGCAAAGCGGGCATGATGGATCTTTTCACATGAGGTGGAGGGGGGGATTTGTTGGCTAGGTCTGCCTATGTGGGGCCCAGCTAACACTTAAATAAATTTAAAAAAAAGAGACCAAAGTCAAAAAGAAAAGAACAAAAGGTGGGGTGGCTTCGTGACTGAGAGAGTGAACCTAAGAAGAGAGAGAAAAAGAGTGAGAGGCAGAAAGCACTGAGAGGGAATGGAGGAGTAGAAGGAAAAGTGGCACTCTTTGCAAGCCTGATTCGAAGGCCAAAATGTTGACGGAATTGGCTCAAATTTTTATATGTTGTTGTGAGACCGAGGGTTACGAGTTGATTGGTTTCTCCAATCGTGGTTAGATTTTTCTCTCCCATTTATGCAAATCCACCTTTGTGGTGATGGAAATGTTGTTGTATTATTGATGTTAACTTGGAAAGAACTTTGTGTATCCTACTACTCTTGGTAATTAGTGGAGGTTTTTAGGCGGTCCATGATTTTTCCCGTATTCAGTTCCATGTTAAATCTTGGTATTATTTGTTGCATTTGTCTCCTTATAATTGTGAGATTGTATTGTTGGAATATTGTTGGTTGTTGTTAGAATTAAGTCGATTTCGGTTAGTTTAGTTTGGGGGGAGATATTAATTCTGAATTGGATTTACTCATTGGCGAATTGTTGTTGGGTTCTCCCTAACAAATATTATTTCCTCCATAAAGCATTTATTTGTCTTCTCCTTCTCGAAATTTTATTTCATTGATTTGCTTTCCATGCTTCTGTTGCTCTTTGAAGTGATTCTAGGGTTTCTAATTTTTCATTAAAAGAGGGCTAGGGTTCCTAGTTAAAATTTATTGATGGGAGATGACTTTGACCATTTACCGTGAGGAATATTGCCATTCGAAATATTATTTTGCCTCATATTGTTTGCATCATTTGATAAGTAAAAAGTTATATTTAGTAAGAATGTATAGAATATTATTTTCATTGGACTTTAGATAAGGAGGCAAACACATACTATTTTTTCCATAAAGCATTTATATGTCTTCTTCTCGAGCTTCCATTTCATTGATTTCCTTTCCATTTTTCTGTTGCTCCTTGTTGAGATTCTAGGGTTTTTAATTTCTTGTTGAAAGAGGGCTAGGGTTCCTAGTTAAAATTTCTTGATGAGATCGATTAGGATCATTTACCATGAGGAATGTTACTGTTCGAAATAGTATTTTGCCTCATATCGTTTCATCAATTGATAAGTAAAAAGTGTTGTTTAGCAAGAATGTATAAAATTTTCTTTTCATTAGACTTTTTAGATGTGGAGCAAACACATATTATTTCTTCCATAAATGATTTATCTATCTTCTTCTTCTTGAGCTTCGATTTCATTGATTTGCTTTCCATTTTTCTATTTCTCCTTGAAGAGACTCTAAGGTTTTTAATTTCTCGATGAAAGAGGATTAGGGTTTTGATAGGAGATGACTAGGACCATTGACCGTGAGAATGTTGCGCTTTGAAATAGTATTTCACCTCATATCGAGTGCACCATTTGATAAGTAAAAAGTATTGTTTAGCAAGAATGTATAGAATAGTTTTTACATTGGACTTTTTAGATGTGGAGGCAAATACATACTATTTCTTCTATAAAGCCTTTATCTGTCTTCTTCTTTTCAAGCTTCGATTTCATTGATTTCCTTTCCATTTTCCTGCTGTTCCTTATGGAGATTCTAGGGTTTTTAATTTTTCGTTGAAAGAGAGCTAAGGTTCCTAATTAAAAATTCTTGATGGCAGACGATCAGGACCATTTATTGTGAGGAATGTTGCCATTCGAAGTAGTATTTCGCGTCAAATCATTTGCATTGTTTGATAAGTAGAAAGTGTTGTTGAACAAGAATATCTAGAATTTTCTTTTCAATGGACTTTTTGGATGTGGAGGCAAACACATATTATTTCTTTCATAAAGTATTTATCTGTCTTCTTCTTCTTGAGCTTCGATTTCATTGATTTCCTTTCCATTTTTCTATTTATGCTCCTTGAAGAGATTTTAGGGTTTTTAATTTCTTGTTGAAAGAAGGTTAGGGTTCCTAGTTAAAATTTCTTGATGGGAGACGATCAGGACCAAGCATCAAGAGTCTTGAGGTACGGAGTATCAAACATTTCCTTTTTTGAGGTCAAAAGGCATCACTCCCTCCCCTAAATTTATTTTTCCTTTGGTGAGCGGATAGAAACCCATTGAAAGAGCTTTAGAGAGCAAGTAGGGGTATCTTATCGATTTGACTAGTAACACTCATCACAACTTTCCCTCGACTGGGAATAGGTTTTGAGAGACCACTCTTTTATGGGTGAAACCTGTTCAATAACACAACTCATATTATTCACATATTTGATAATGCTATCAAAAGTTTTCTTATGAGGAAAGTTGAGAGGCATGAGACATTATCTTATTCGAAATAGTATTTCGCCTTATATTGTTTGTATTGTTTGAAAAGTGAAAAGTGTTGTTTAGACTATGTTTGTTGCTTAAAATCTATAAAGCTTATTTGTTTTGATTGATTGACCTGGAGTGTAATTTGTCTAATTGAACTTTCTTCATCTTGCGAATTCTCATTTTCCTCTCAGGATGTCCACATTTATAAGCATGTTTCGAGTGGGGATTAAGGTAGAGAATTGTCTTACAATGTTTCGAGTGTTGAAAGAGTATTCAACTTCGAGCTCATAGCAGCACAAGAAAAAGAGTACTTCCACAAGACATAATTCCCAAAATCTTAGAACAAGGTGATTTTCACAACATCATCAGAGACGAGAAACATACCTTAATCTATCATGATTCCTTATGAAGTAATCAATTGTAGATGAGAAATCTTTGAAGAAATAGGTTTCTCTCTCTTAATCCCTTTTCGCTTTCTGACGTTCTTGATGGAAAAGAAACCGTCGTTCTATTCTGGGGTTGAAAGAGGACCAGTTTCTAATTAGGTCTTTTATAGTCACACTATCCATCAGGATGTATGGTAATTAGAATACACCTCTCTATTGACCAATAAGAATTTAACACATAATAATTGTTAAACTTAAATCACATATGGGCTTCATTGAGTTCTATGCAAATCAAACCCTAATATTTGCACAAGACTTAATTGCCAAAATTTTAGAACAATGTGATTTTCACAACATCATCAGAGATGAGAAACATACCTTAATCCATTATGATTCCTTGTGAAGTAATCAATTGTAGATAAGAAATCTTTGAAGAAATAGGTTTCTCTCTCTTAACCCCTTTTCGCTTTCTGACGTTTTTTATGGAAAAGAAACCGTCGTTATATTCTTGGGTTAAGAGAGGACCAGTTTCTAATTAGGTCTTTTATAGTCACACCATCCACAAGGGTATAAGGTAATTAAAATACACCTCTCTATTGACCAATAGGAATTTAGCACATAATAATTGTTAAACTTAAACCGCATATGGGCAAGGCCATTAATCACGTGGGCCATAATAAAATCCAACATTCTCCCACTTGGCCCATATGATATTATTCAACTTTAAAGCTTAACAATAAAACACAATACGCAAAGTATAAGCTAAATCCTTTTTCAATTTGGCCAACTCATAAATCATCATTAAGTAAGAACTTATAAGGATCATGGCGGTTGTATGTCATTAGTTCGACACAGTTCCTTCCATGTATCACAGCATCAGTCCTATACTTAACATGATCAATAATGAGAGATAACATAATGGTCTAGCAATAATGTTTCTTTTCAGAAACAAATCCTGTTGACATTCACATAATTCATTCATGTATATACAAACATAAGGAAACAGGATGCGTAAGTGTATCGGAAATAATACATAAGTGATATCGAAGTATCAATGATTATCAAAAAAAAAAAGTATCAAGTACATAAAGAGCATAAATCTTTGACATAATATCAATGATGGTTTTTCAATAATGCCCATTCTTTCGACATGTTCACTAAATCTCTTTGGTGGCAACCCTTTAGTTAACGAATCCGCAACCATAAAATTGGTGCTAATGTGCTCAACGGACACTCTTCGTTTATGAACTTCTTCTTTAACGGCAAAGTATTTCAATTTCATGTATTTAGCACCCTTCGAATATTTGTTGTTTTTAGAGAAGAAGACTGCTGCTGCATTATCAATGAGTGAGCTCTGGTAATTTATCTTTCACCCCCGAATCTCCATGTTTTTATTGAGTTATTAAATTTCATGTTCAACTTATATTATTCAATTTCGCTATACATACTAATAGTATGGTAGAAGAAGGCTTGACATATCAACAAGCTGAAGGGATAGCAAAATTAATCAAGGGTTTGGATCATATTCTTGTGAAGATTGCTAATTCATTGGTTCCAAAGTCAGAAATTCATGAAGTAAAATCCTACCTTGTTAATGCATTAGATGCTGCTAACTCGTTGATTGTAATGCTAACTTGTTGGTTGTGATGCTAACCTCCTTGCACTGTCTGTCTTTTGTAGACTAAAGAACTAAGCAATGAAGCTAAGCGTGAACTTAAAAAGTCTCAGGTATGCATTGATTGCATTTTGACATTGCTTCTATTGATGTTTGCATTTATTGTGTTACATTTGATGCAGGACAATCATTTATCTTCGTTAAAATCTGGCTTTGCCAAGTTTGATGAGCATCAGAATCGTGTGATGAAGGAATTTTGCGATGATTTAACTGGGATAGGTCGTGAAGTGTACTTAGAAAGCTGTGAGGATTAGCAGGCAGCAGAATTATCCATATGTGCATTCACCTTTACTCTCATTATGTCCACAGCTTCCATTTGTTATGCTTTGTATAACTTCTTCAAGGTAAGACCTTGTGCTTAAAAGATATTGGCACGGCATGTTATGCTTAATTCAACATGGAATGTTGGTGTTTGATACTGACTCTACATACTGATACTCTGCTTGCTTGATGTTTATCATGAAGGAATAGGGTTTTGACATTTCACGGGTTGAGGAAGAGGGCCTACCTGCGTAGCTGCAAGGTGCAAGCTCTGAATCGGGAAATGAGCTTGATTAATCTAGTCTAGTGGACATTTAGTGGGTTTAGGTTGGCAATCGGGAAGTTTAGCTTTTCCGGGATTTTGTATCCAGTATCATTTACACTTTGTAAATATTGATGTTCCCTTTTGCGAAGGGTATGTTGCAAGTATTTGCGACTTCCACAAAGGTTTTATCTCTAAACTGCTAGATCCAGCTTCCATATTGGCTCTTAATATAGCATTAAAGCAGCTTCCTTTCCATGGACTGTGGACATCGTGTTGACCCTCAGTTATTGCAAAAAACCTCAAGAGAAATTCAACATCGGTAGTCACGAGTAGTATTGAGAAGATGTTTGGAAATTTAATAGAGCAATAAGTAATGAACAGCTACGAATGCAATAAAAGGGGATATTTCATTGGCTGTAAATGTGAAGCGGACGTCCGATTATCATTTCATTAGTGTTCTCAAAAAATGGAATGTTAAATTTCATCATGCACCCATGGCCATACTCATGTTGCATCGACCCTTTTGAACTGACATCGATTTAAATAATCATTAATAACGTCTGATTATATTAACAAAATGAAGACTTGGTAAGCGCGGCTCATGCATGGAAGGAGGCCATGTACCCTCGTCGAAGTCCATATACTTCAAGAAAAATAAACGTAACTATAATTTTTCTTTGCGTTTTCCTTTGTAAGAGGAGAAGACATGCTCCAAATAATCGGTGGAGCAGATCAGGATGACATCAACATCTTTCATGCCTAGGTAATTTGAAATCGACTAATGAAGCCATTCTTTTCAATATACTTGTTAAATTCAATATATTTGTCTAGTAAGTACAGGGTAAAGAATAAACAGGAATGGTTCAGCAACACAAGACTTGTTAATTATTCTATACAATTATTTTAAAATCACTGATTTTTCCTGGTCAAACTGAGTATGAGGACACAGAAAAGGCGGGCTATCATAGCAAATTGGCAGAGAAAAAGAAAAGGCCTTTTTTCCGGTTGAACTTAGCTGTTGTATCTATTTGTGATGATGGTAAAACAGTATTCTTGACATGGCAGATGCCAATGGGAAAGGGAATGGCAATAGGTCTCTGGATGATTCTTTATCTTTGTTTGGTGAACTCGAAGGGCTGGTAGAAAGATGCTCAATCGTTGGTAAGATCGTTGGTAAATTCGTGAATGATCTTCGGCAATTCGCTGGCTGGGAGGTTCCTTGCAGTGACACAAGCATGAAAAGTCGAGAACTTTTTTCTGAAGAAAACTGGGCATTCATTTTCCAATCCAATGTTGTTTCCTGTAAGAACTTGGTTGATCAATTGTCTGATGTTGCTTTACCCGATGCGATCAGTAATGCTGTTATGTCCAATTCAGAGTTTGCCGATGTATTTGGATCGGTCTCTCAAGTTCGTGGCACTATTGACACTGCACTCGAGCAGCTATTGGAAGTTCAAATGGAGCAGGGAACTATCATTGAACTAGAACGGCATTACTTTGTTAAGGTAGCCGTCATCACTGAGCGGCAGTGGGCTGTTTAAGAAGCATCTCTTAAGTGTAGGGATCATCTCTCCTGGGAAGAGGCTGAAGAATTAGCATCCCAGGAAGAATCTTGTAGGGCACCACTTGACCAACTCCACCAATCCTGGAACCAGAGGGACAAACGGACTTCTTCTCTAATTAAGAGAAACGGATGTTGAAAGTCTCTTGAATCCGTGTCGACATCATTTTCAGTCTTTAATGAATGCTGAAGAGGAAGTAGACTTGCATGCTTTTAGAGGGAAAGCACTCTAGTCCACATTAGTTAATCCCTTTCATGAATTAGAATCACTGGACAAAGTTCTGACTTCAGTTGGTGCTTCTGCTTTGCATGCCATCAGGGCTCCTAATTTAGCAGATGGTATAAGTTCTGGGCAGGCGTTATCTGAAAAGGTCTAGAAGTTTGGTGGGTCTGGGAAGAAAAATGCCTTCTTTATTGGGAAAATATGTGTTCTGGATTCATTTCTTGATGTATGGACACATGAGATGGCTTCGTCCATGGACCAAAAGTTAGGTTTTGACCAGCTTGTCCATGCTGTGAGGAAAAGAGCTTGTGCTCCAGCTCGAGAAACCTATGGGTCATCACCTGAAAGATCGCGTATGCTGCCTATATCAATGGCATGGTTAGAGAAAATGAATGACCATTCAAAGCAATTGAATGGATCGAGGAATGAATTAGTCTTTGAGCAGTTGCACAAAGACCTTGGGGCTGTTAAACAATTCCAGCTTATGCTTGAAGGACACTGCAGTGCGCCTGAGACTGCTCGTGCTGCAAGGTCGGCAGCATCTCTAATAAAAGGGCAGGTACATGAGCTCAAAGAGAATGTAAAGGAGTGCTTACAGATTGTTCAGATGGAATGAATGCACGGCATTCTATTGACACCCTCACATAATATCCAGATCACATTGCATAAATTGCTATTCAGTTGTGACAACCTGCAACAAATTATTCTAAATCTCAACAGGCAAAGACTGTTGGAAGTAATGCAATCTGCTGCATAGCTCGGTCAATTGAGGGCCTGCAAGCAATTGAAAGAACTTCCGTTACTGCCGAAGGACAGCTGGAAAGGGCAACGGGATGGGCGTGTGTGGTGGTAGCTCTTCCGGTCTTCCTGGAAATAGTTCCAGTAAAATGTCAAAAAATCCTCCTCAGTTAACCAGGAGACGGCAATTGAGGCGGGATGCAAGGGGGAAAGCATCTGAATTAATCTAAATTTGCATGTCTAAAGTGAAGTTTGAAGCGTCAAGAGATGGCATTTTCTGGGTTCAAGGAGGAGAACATCCATTGATGACAAGCAATGATTGCAGAGCATGGCAGCAAGCAAACTTTAGCGCTTTGACAAGATTGGTTGTTACTTATAATTCTTTCACAAGTACGACTGTCGCTTTTCTGTAAATTCCCTACATTGTCAACTATAATTGCACTATGAAGGATGAAGTTTTCTGAATTTCTTGCTCGGGCATTGAAAAAGAATGGAATCTTGCACAAAGCAGCATGGAAGCTGCTTCCGATTGTTTATTTTCTGCCACTGACGCGCTTTGCTTGCCTCTCTCAAAGCAAAGTCAGCTTCAGGTTGTGTGTGTTTCCTTGTGTTAAACGAGTCACATCCTTTTGTCCAAGTATTACATTATATGTTTTCTCCCTTGGCAGATCAGTCACAGAGCTCCATACTTGCCTCGAGGGACTGTGCATATGAAGCCAGCTTTTGGCTATCTGCTTTTAGTCGAGTGTCAAGGGGCTGAACAGCTTAGGCATCAGAGTGTGGTTCTATGCTTGATGAGGTTTGATGCTTGGTTCATTCGACGCTTCCAGTTATCCCTACACAGCGCTCTTCATAGCTGCAATATATGGCATGGTAAGGTGTATAATTTGTGACATTCTTCCACTATATGATCATGACAATTATGGGATGTCAAATATTATTGTGCACCAATGAGGCTCTAAAGGCTAAGCATGTGGGTGCCATTCTCGACTCGAGTCCTTGACATGCTTAGCCTGTTTCTTGTGCAGGAATATCTTTGAAGTCTCTCTGATCTTGAAAATTGCTTGCTCTGACATTAAGATCTTCAAGGATAAAAGTCCCCCCGCTGCAACCCTTAAAGCTTGCCAGAAGAGACATCGTTGTATAGTATGATTAACAAGTCTTGTGTTGCTCATCCGTTTTTGTTTATTCTTTACCCTGTACTCATTATACAAATATGTAAAATTTACCAAGTATACTGAAAACAATGGCTTCATCCTTAGCTGCTAGTTGATATCAAGTTACCTAGGCATGAAAGATGTTGATGTCATCATGCTTTACTGACTAGTTGGAGCATGTCGTTTCTTCTTACAATACACCATTCTCTCTTGGAAGGCCTTACGAAGGTTTTCCTTGACAGCCTGTGCTTTAATTTTTCAATTTATTTTTTTTCTTTGGGACTGGGGAACGGTATGTCTAATGATGAAGAGACTCGTCTTTTCACGTTCTTTTTATTTTTCTGTGGGTGGACAGGCAAATGCAATCCTTCTGCCACTGGAATCAATTTTGTCCAAAGATGTGGCGGCCATGACTGATGCTGTAGCAGTGGAAGAGTGAGCAAAATTGAAACATCGCCCATTCATGGACACGCCATATATCAGTTCTATCGTACAAGAGTTGGTAACTTGTCAAGCCTTGAATCCATTGTTACCAGCACTTATATCACCTGTGAAGGAACTTCTCTGTCTCTTGACCAAGCTTGTGGGGACTGCAAGTCTTCATTCGGGAAATCTCCATGAGGTGAAGTTTATCTGACCAGCTAGGTTTATGACCTTGTTAACTCTTTTGCTGCCGTTCATTTCAATTACCGCTCAAACTAAGTAAGCCTCAACTTGCGTTCTCCCTAAGGCTCTCCAGGATGCGGGAGAAAGCCAGGAAAAAAAATTACCAGGAATTGATTTGTCAAGGCCAGATATTTCAGGCATTGCCTCTTCCTTCAATGACAGGGAGGGGGAACTTCCAGCACCTCATGGGGATATCACCCAGGATTTTGCGAGCCTTGCTGAACTTTCTTTGCGAGATAAAGGATGGGTATCTCCGCCAGACAGCATTTGCACTAGCAGTTTGGGATCCAGTGTTTCCTCACCTGAAGCCAGCATTGGAGATAGTTTAAATGACCTAGCAGAAGAGATTTAACTCTAATTGCAGAGATGATGGGCTACATGTACGAATCCTTCATCCCCAAGTGATCCCAACAGGTCACTGGTATTACACATGAAGGGGCCAAAGATAGCCAGAGTATTGATGTAATGCCGGTTACAGGCGGGACAACTGAGCATCCAAATGAAGGGGCATCTACAAGGGATCATGAATATAACTTTCCCTGTTTACACTTCAGACACCTTGAATAAGGAAACAGAGTTGGAGTATAGAGGCGAAAATAAGATGACCTCATCCAGAAATATGATCGATGATGGATGTAGTGAAGCTCCTAATCCCGATGGCCATGATGGTGGTCGAGTTGGTAGGGGTTAGTATTTTTTTCAACTTTTTCTTTGATGTCTTTACAATTATTTTCAAGTTCTTTACCTCTTTTGAGTCTTTTTTGGTCAGCCTCTCCTGGCTGCGACCTGGGGACTATAAGGCTTAAACTTGAGTTTGACCTTACCCCAATAAAATCCGGTTTCTCGCTTAACCTGACTTTGTCCTCCCTCTTGAACATATTTGAATATTCCAAGAAATCTTGTATGATCATCTAAGTCGCGTGGAAAGACACTGGAATAGTCTGTTCATGTAGCTTTGCATTCTTGTAACGCCACATTATAGTGCAAAGAATTGCTGCATAAAGGGTGAAGAGCTTGCAATCCACTCCCGTTGTCTGTGCTATTTTTCCTGGATCAAGAAAGTGATTCACCGTCTCTTCCGGAGACATGAAGTTCCAAGCAGACGAGATAATACCCCATGGGCTCTATCTCCACAAAATTTGGGCTAGAGGACATCTTGTGAACAAATGTACTGAATTTTCCTCCGAAGCCCCACACAACGGGCAAGAGGGGTCTGGGATATGGATCAACTGAAACAAGTTAGCTCGACAAGGTAAAACGTTAGATACTATCCTCCACAACATCATTTTGTGTCACTCATGAGCTCTAGCTTTCCAGATTTTGTTCCAAATCCCACTATTGTTACCATTTTCATTTTGCAACTTTATGAGTTTGTAAGTAGATTTAATAGAAAACACTCCATCGATAGCTGGATGCCAGATCAGTTTGTCTACCCCAATGGAGTTTGGCACATGGATCTAAAGGATGGCTTGTACTGAGGTTGGGCAAAATGTCTGATTTAGACTTAATACATCCCAAGTTTTTGTCCCTGGGATAAAGAAGCTTTCTAGCTTTCTGTACTTCAAAGCAAGGTCTGGATCAATAAAAGGAGGCATATGAGTTGAGACATTAGGAATCCAGGGGTGATTTCCGACCTCGATCAACTTTCCATCCCCTATTTCATATAGAGTTCCCAGATTAAGTATTTTCCTAGTATCTATTATTGCCTTCCATAGAGGAGAGGTTGATGGCTTGACCTTGTGATTCCAGAAATTTGAGGTTTGCAAATTTTTCCCTTCAAGTACTCGAACCCATAACTTGCCTCTATCTTGGATCATTCCCCAACCGAGCTTCAAAAGCAAAGCATTGTTGAAGTCCCTATTCTGCCGAAAACCCATTCCTCCACTCTTCTTGTTTCTACACAGAGAATCCCAACATTTAGGTGTAAAATATCTGTTTTTCTCGGTTGGCACACCCCACCAAAATTTTCTTATAGAGGCATCGAGTCTGTTACTCGTACTCCAAGGTAGCCGGCTAGATTTTATAGCATTAATTGGTGTGCTCTGAACAACCGATCGGATATATGTTGCTCTCCCTGCCCAAGATAGTGTCTTTCTTTTCCATGAGCTAAGTTTATTATCAACCTGTTGTTCAAGGAATTGATATTTTATCCTACTTTTTCCTGGATTGAAGAGGGGATTCCAAGGTATAGTGATTTAGGATCTGTCTTTCGCATGTGGAGCTCATCCATACAAAACTTTTTCATGCCCACAGAAGTATTTTTAGAAAAAAAGACCAACAACTTCTGATGATTCAAGCTTTGACCTGACCACGAGCAATAAATTTCAAGGCATTCCTTCAGTGCTCTCACTTGATGTTTAGTGGCTCCAACAAATAACAACAAGTCATCGGCATACATAAGGTGAGTTAAAGGCGGACTTTTTCGCCCTACTCTTATACCTGTAATAATCTTCAAATCCTCTGCTCTAGATAGAATTCTCGAGAGAAGTTCAGTATATATCACAAACAGGTATAGAGAGATAGGTAGGGTCCCCTTGTCGAAGTCCCTTCTGAGGTTTAAAACTTCCCGCCAGTCTACCATTAATAAGAAGAGAATAATGAACCGACGATACACATATTTTGATGAGCCTGCAGAAGTGAGACGACAACCCCAGACTATAGAGTATTACATCAAGTATATTCCAATCAACTCTATCATAAGCTTTTGATATATCAATCTTGACTCTAATGAATGGACTCACCTTTCTTTTCTTCCTCATGGAATGTAAGATTTCCTATGCAATTACGGAATTCTCTTGAATGCTTCTGCCCGAAACAAAAGCTTATTGCTGAGGTGAAATGATACAACTGAGGAACCCTTTTAGTCTATTTGCCAACAACTTAGAGATAAGTTTATAGCTCACGTTACATAGACTTATGGGCCGAAAATGGTTAAAGGTGTGCGGATTATGAGTTTTTGGGATGAGTACTATAAAAGTATGATTGAGAAGATGAGGCAACTGACCTGTGTTGAAGAAATGTTGCACAAATTGGACAATATGGGCCTTCACCACTTCCCAGCATTTTGTGTAGAAAATAGCATGGAATCCGTCTGGGCCTGGCGATTTGAGAGGGGCCATCTCTTTCAAGACGCTATATATTTCATCCTCAGATTTTAGGATTCTAAGGTTTTTTAGGGGAAAAGACCCCTTTTAGTCCCTAATTTGAAGTGTTCTCAAATGTACCACTTAGGCACTTCAAAAAATCTAATCATTGGTGGGCATGATTTTGTGTTTTACCCTTTCGGGGCCGCCACTTTGGCCGCCGTTCCGACCACCTTCCGGACACTTTCCGTAAAAAATAACTGTACGGAATCCTTCATCTAACATCCCTCTACACATCCATATCAACTTCTCTGCCATTTGATTCCCCTAAGCCATTGGTTTTTAAGCTCAAATTACCCTACTTGACATGGTTTTCTGGGCTTTTCAGTTTTAACCTTGTCGGGGTAGCAACTTTAACCTAATCTCTGATGACCTTCCGACCACATTTCGGCCATTCCATCCAATCCAAAACCTCATTATATGTCCCTCTACATATCAATGTTCATAACATGACCATTTGACATTCCTAAGCCATTGATTATCGAACTTAAAAAATGCTACTTAGCACTGAAAATCAATACAAAACATAACATGTCTAACATGCAAATCATTAAATCCAGAGCGTCCTAACCATTTTTAGCGATAAAAAATAATTCGAAGAGTAAGAAAAACTGACTTGGATCGGCCAATGGCCACGGATCACACTCCGGTAAGGTTGTGAGAGCTCCGGCGAAGGATTTTTTACGGACGATTCAGGGCGTTTTTCGTTTCATAGATCCAAAATGCAAAAAATGACAAACCACAAGATCAAAAACATGAAATAGGACCTAATAAGCGTTCTGGAACGAAGAAATATCAAAAATCGCGCAAGAATGCATTCGGTCACTCATTTGGGCATTTTACCGAACATGTAAAGTGCGGTAACTGAGCATGTTTACCTTCGAAAATGGAAGCCAAAATGAATATTCCGAGACGAACGGAGGCCATGGCATGGTTCATTGACACGCCTTCTTCAAATTGGTGGTGCTCGTTTCCCCGAGAAAGCCACCGGTTTGCCGAAAAAGCGGTGCTTTCGGGCCACCACGATCAGCTCCGAGGCGGTTTTTGGCCTCCAACCTTGGGTCGGGTCGGGTCGGACCGACCCGATTTAACTAAACTCTCAATTTTAGCCCAAATTTGACCAAATTTTGCCAATTTAACCACAAAATTGAATTCCTAACCATATTTCTCGTCCAAATATGGGATTTTTACTAATTTTTATCACAATTAAACCTAGAATTCCCAAATTTGAACTTGGGTTAATAGGGTGTTCGTTCAATTCAGTATTTAAATGACCCGATTGGGCAAAATTGATGCTAAAATCGAATTACCCATGACTTATTATCCCTAAGGAAGGTATAGTCCTTGTTCAAAAATTTCGAATCGAACAAGATTCCCAATTTGGGTCTAAAAATTCTAATTTTCAATTGATTTTTAGGGCTTTTCAATTATTTTGTTAAATTGGACCGATCAATACGCAATTCAAGGTCCCAGAATCATTCGTTGCGAAGACAGTATAGCCTAAAAATGACTAAAAATGATTCAATTGAATTTTTGGTTCAATTTGGGCATGAATTTTTCCGATTTTGCGAAAAGCATATTCCCAATTGGAATTTCCCAAAATTGAAGCTGTAGGTATAAAATTGGCACTAAAAGAAGGCTAATGGATATTTTTATGGAATTTTTGAACTCCATTTGATATTTTTCTTGATTCTCGTTTTTATTTTGGCCCAAAGAAATCAAGGAAAAATTCAGGAAAATTCTAAAAACATTATTTTTGATTATCGTGTATTATATATTTTCAGCAATATATGCGCTTCTTTACAATCGAGTAGAAGGAGAAAGCTTCCACATCTCTCGGCGCGGAGCTTCCCCGAATCCCAAATTCCTTCGACGCTGCGCTTGCTTCGCCCGGCCTCTCCAGGTTTACATCTACTGTTCTTCTTCTTCTTCTCGAGGTTCGGTTTCATTGATTCCCTTTCCATTTTTCGGTCGCTCGTTTCGTTGATTTCCTTTCCACTCGTCTCGGCGCGAAGCTTCACCGATTTCCTTTCCCTTGCTTCGAACGGCCTCTCCAGGTTTCATCTATTGTTCCTTCTTCTTCTTCTTCTCGAGCTTCGATTACATTGATTTCCTTCCCATTTTTCCGTTGCTCGTCGAAGAGATTCTAGGGTTTTTTTTTAATTTTTCTCGTTCAAAGAGGGCTAGGGTCCCGAGTTAAAATTCCTTGATGGGAGAACCATTTACCGTGATTTTCGCTGACTAGATTGGTGTTTGATAACTGTTCGAGATACTATTTCGCCGATTGCATGCTGTTTAGGCCGTGTACGTTGCTTGTTCAAAGCCTGCAGAGCTTATTCGTGGCGATTTATTGACCCGGTGTGTAATTTGTTCAATGGAATTCGACCTTATTCATCTTGCGAATTCTCGTTTTCGCTGACTGGATCGGTCTTTGATAACTGTCATTGACGAGGAATGTTGAGAGGCATGAGTCCTGTTGGAGATAGTATTTCGCCGTTTGCATGCTGTTTAGGCCGTGTTTGTTGCTTGCTCACAGCCTGCAGAGCTTATTCGTGGCGATTTATTGACCCGGTGTGTAATTTGCTTGATGGAATTCGACTTTCTTCATCTTGCGAATTCTCGTTTTCGCCGACTGGATCGGTCTTTGATAACAGTCATTGATGAGGAATGTTGAGAGGCATGAGTCCTGTTGGAGATAGTATTTCGCCGTTTGCATGCTGTTTAGGCCGTGTTTGTTGCTTGCTCACAGCCTGCAGAGCTTATTCGTGGCGATTTATTGACCCGGTGTGTAATTTGCTGGATGGAATTCGACTTCCTTCATCATGCGAATTCTCGTATTCCTCTCAGGATGTCCGCATTTACACGCGTGCTTCGAGTGGGGATCAAGGCGGAGAATTGTCTGACGAGGTTTCGAGCGTCGAAAGCGCATTCAACTTCGAGCTCATCATCTGCCAGAGAGTTTTCTCAGCCCGTGAAGTCGACTGAGACACGCCCTCGTCCTGTTGGTACCGTGACTCCGGTAGTTTATGTTTCATTCTCGGTCGAATTTAACGATTCCTTGGGGGATTGAAATGTGTTGACTAGCGTCCTTTCTTGGTTGTATCCGTCAGAGGAATCCATTCATTATCATTTATGGTGGCATCACTTAGCATGAGCATTCCTATGTTCAAAAGTAAATAGTCTTGCCATGAAATGCGTGGTGTCCTGCCGTGACTAACTTTTTGTAACATTTGATGCAGGAACGTGAGGCTGATAAATTTCGTGGTGATATAGAACTTAAGGATGAGGAAATTCTTAGGCATTTCAAGCTTCGTGTTGCGGAATTTGTTGCCATTGCCCACAAGGTGGATCGTGATGTGTGTGAAATGATGCAATCGAAATTCAAAGAAGCTAGAAATCGCATGGCTGTTGTTGGCATTGGTAGCATTACGTGCTGGGCTGCTCTTTGTTATGCTTTTGTTGACAAGCAAAGGTCCTCCAAGGAGGTTGATGGACCGTCACCCTAGCAGGTACGGATGGATGGGAATCCTGTGTCAGCATGTGGCTCTGGATAGTTTCGACATGTTGATTGGGTAGTGTGGGGGTCATCGTTATGATAATTTGGAGCTTTTACTTTTCGTGTTGCATTGTGCACTTTTATTATGAGCAGAAGATTCTCGCTACCTTGTTCAAGTCGGTAGTGACCGTTGTGTATTGAATCTTCATTGAGAATCCTTTATGAACTTTAAAATTAAAATGGGGGTTAAATAATCTGCAACGTGGCGATCAGTGCGACACGCATAGCCTCACAAGTGCCGAGATGCTGAAAATTTACTGTGGTGGCCCATCATGATTGTTACTATTGTTTGTAGGTATGATACTTTACACTTTTTATAGAAGAAACGTTTCTTGTTTTGGCAGTAAGCTACGGATCATTTGGCAGGTTGGAGGTTTCTTTGAGTTGTAGTGTCAATAAGTAGTAACAGCAGAGAGATTGTGCTAACTGTTTTTCATATATCACCTTACATGGGAAAACCTGTGATTTCTTGCCTTGTGCAAGAGAAGATTATTCGAAATCCAGGACATTTGATGCACTTAATGATCTCTCGCAGGAAAACCAATCAAGCAATAATTATGTTCTGGACTCTAGTCATTGTGCATCGGACAATGCCATTTGAAAACTTTCATAGCTCTTTCTCTCTTTATATATATTTGTAGATTCACTTAGTGCCCAGTGAATTCTGAACAGTTCCTCATTCGTTGTAAGCCAGCTTTCCTTCTCCTTTAACCGTAGTCAATATATACCGGCAAATAGCTTTGATTTTTTGTTCTTTCTTATGATGCATTCAGAAGACGTACTCATGTAGATGTTAGAATGAAATACGACTCTTACGGTCCAACTGTTCTTCGGATGAAAAAATATGGAAACCGTGTCGTTTTCTATGTTGACTATAGAAATGGGGTTTATGTTTCAGTAGAAGTGCAGATTCACAATCCGACTCTGGGACCTGGTACTATAATGAAAGAGTCCCGGAATTACCATTTCTTCATCATCTGTCCGGCGATTTGATTTGGCAAGTTATGGTTTCAGATCTAATTGCACTGATTGAGAGGTAGCCATGCAAAAGTTGCAAGGCGTGTTGATTGGCGCATAACATGCACTTTTCTACATATAAATCACACATGAGTATCCTTAATTAATTATCATTAAGACTTTCATACAGGAGAAAACATCTGAACAATCGTTAACAGGGTGTAAAACGATCCATAAGCAAATAGAGAGGGTCCTCCGACGAGGTGGGCTCTCTCTGGACGGCTTTGCCTTCTTCCTGTCTTTCTCCTCTTCAACTTTACCTCCTTCATCGGCGACTTCCCGTTCATGCTTTGATTTGTGCAAGATTAGCTTCCTGAACGAAGCCTTCTCTCTCAGCTTTCCCAGTTAATTCTCCCACACCTCCACCGATTCAGACATTTTAACAAAGGAACACTTGTTGATTGGAAACAGCACGAGTTCTTGATGGGATCGAAAGTTTGGATGTTTACCCATTTTGGTGCATGGATATCAGAAGAAAAAGCAAATGGGTACTACTGAAAGAAGAGAGAATGATGGGTTGGTTGTAGAAGACCATAAAATGGAACAATGACCGGTGTGCTTCGGAGACCATGAATAGTGTCGAAATGTAAGGGACATGAAGGATATAATTCGAGAATATTCTACAATAAAGGCTTCGTTCATCTTGGGGCGGATACATTATCAGATTGTGAATGCCAAGTTAAATACATGTCTGAACCCAAGTTTTGATATCGACAAGATATTAGTGCTTTTCGTTTTTCGTATTATTTCACAAATCATTCTTGATATTGGAGAAAAACTATTGGTGAGCTTTAAGAAATTCCAACGCAAGGTTGAGGAGGATATAGCACTTGAGTTCACTTATCGGGTCTGCCTGCTGCCCTAAGCCATATATATTATCGGTATAAGATAAAAAGATCTGACAGTTCTCTTATGTAGGTTGGAACCATATCTAGTAGCGACTCTAATGTCCTCGTTGTAATTGCACATAGCCCATGGAAAATTAGTCTTGTAATCCACTGTGCAAAATTAAAATAATTTGAAAAGCCAAGAAAATCATTTGGCTTCGGGATCTGCAGCTCCATACTTACAATCAAGATATCTATTATTCTATGGTAGATGGATAATCATTTCCAACCATCGGATACGCTCCAAGAAGAAGGTGTCACCATCACAATCAACAATTGCAGGAGGGCAGGAGAAGAATCTCTAACAACTCAGCGAATAACTGCCGATTGTATTAAGCGAACTTTCCATTTGAAATACCCGATAACACTGATTGAATGGGTGGAAACAATTTCATACGGTTTGCTGAAGACATACTCCAACCACAAGGTTCCTAACACAATCCAATCGCTGATTACTCGGCCCACAATTGCGTCATTGCTCTAGAATGCAAGAGGAACTGGAAGAACCGAAGTGCTCAACATGCAGCTATCGCCCATTTTCACTGAACTAGAGAGATTGTCCTAAAATTGAACGTGTGGACCGGCCTTACACCATAATTCTCCTAGTGGGCCGCAACCTTTCCTGCGTGATACAATGAGTTGTTCTGACCCCCGTTCTTGTGCGGTACAATGACCTGTTCCTGGAACGGTAATCCTCCTTTTGGCTGCTTTCCCACTGGAGGAGCCCTGGCCACCATTCTCCAGCCAACGGACTAAACCAATCAGGAACTAGGAATGCTCCTCCGGCTACAAAACGATACCCAGCTGATGGAGACCGCAAAATCAAATGGCTCTTCTTCAAGTCCTCACACTGCCATCATCAGTAAAGAAAAACCAGACGAGAACTTCCGGTCGTGTGACTCCGGGAGACCACCAGTTCCCGGGGAGAGAGGAGAGGCGTAAAGCACTCCCATCACATAGCATCTCGTGATGTGACTCCAAGTACCTTGGAGCTTTATGTCTCAAGCGAGGATGAGCAAATATTGTACTCCAAGACCAAGCCCAAACCACATTGCCAAATTGACCTGGCAATCAGTGTGCTGCAACTCACTTACCTTACCCGGCGAGAAATGAGACAAGTTTGATCGGCACTTTGACGCACCATTTGTTTATTTGCAGTGTTGCTCGAATCCATTTTGGCTCCCTCGACTTCAGCAGTTGGAATTTGCATGCAAATGCAGTGGGCTGCACATTGCACCATGGTATGTTTTGAGAATGCAGCTCCCCAATCCCCTCCGAGTTGATGTCGTCAAAAACTCAAATCCACGTTGTCCACCCTTCATACATGTTGCAAAGGTTGTCCACGCTAGTAGCTTGATTGATTAGACAATCCACCTGCTCCGCCGCGCTCACTTCTATGAGAACAAAAATATATTGCTGTTATTACAAGATCGACACAACGTATGAAGAATCGACAAAAATTTTACCTGGTTTCATCAATATCTCGGCCATCTAGTTTCATCTCCATGCGCCTCAAATACTGACAAGGCGTAAGCATTTTTACCTATAGATGACCGAGAATGTAAACTACAGGGTTTTGAGCCAAAGATGATACGTACTTCTTGATATATATATATATGAGCCATTAAAAACAATAACAGAGAACCAGAGAAATAATAGCAGATGAACAAATCCAGAAATGAAAGAACAAACTGAACTGATTAGAACAATAGACAAATTGAACTGGGTGAAAAGGAACCCACTCCCTTTCACCGATGTGTACTTGCATGTGCCCAAATTCTCGTGGTTAAAAACAAAAGATAGGTTGAAAACGTATCTTGCAATCATCAAATGTTAAAACTTAGACAAGGCAAAGACTATATTTTCAAAAAAAAAGCTTCTGCAAAAGCAAGACAAAGCTTAATTAGATCCAAAAAACTCGACTTTAGAATGCATTTCCTGGTGAGGACCATTGACTTCATCATCTCCATGCACCAAGGCTTTTTCAAGCACACCTTTCAACATGTCCAATTCCACCAACACTGAGTCCCTTCCTTGTTCCACGACATCATTATCACCATGTCGCAGCAAGAAAACATAAGCCGTGGCACAACTTGCCGTCACTACATGACTTGGATGCAAACAGACCTGGGATACCATTGCATCAAGTTGCAGTATTTGTGCACAGATGATGACGGAAGGCCAAGATTCTGCAATGATAGTAGCTGAATATTCGTCTTCAAGACTCCGCGAATGTGAAATGAACTTAATTTTCCAGCTCCCACAGCTGAATTACCGTTGTTCATTCTCACGCTCTGGAATAAGGTATCTATCGCAAGTGGATACAAGGTGGAGAAATTTTCGCGTAGAATTTCTACCGAGAGAGTCGAGCACTTCGACAAGTCCCCAATCCATTTTGACCATCCAAATCTCTGTCCGAGCAAATTTGCCTAGCGGCTGTGGAAGCATCTTGTTAAGTGGATCGCTTATTTGCCCGAGAAGATTTGCTTCAACCCTGAAGAAGTGGACTGCAGAATGGTAGAAAAACGAGAAAGCAGGGCGAGCAGTCTTCGAAATTGTTGTGGAGTACCCAGACCCCATCCTGCAGCAGCGCATCCATGTCACCCTGGAACTTCGACGTTAATCCAAGCGAGAACTGCAAATTACCGACCCGATGCTTTTGGAATTGCACGAACCAATCCACAATAACACATCTATCTGATTCTCCGAAGTCCGGTATCAATGCCCAACCAAGAAGCAGATCCACGATGTCCACAAAATGGGTTTGGGAGCATCGAGAAAACTTTAGTGAGAACTGAGTTATAATGCCAAGAGGCGGTGCAATAAGCTCCACGAGGTTCTTGCATCTTCGAGTAGCTGTCGGCATGCTTTGAGAATTGGTCGAGCATATCTTTCAATTCCATTAACATCCCCGGCGTAAAGAAACTCCCGGATGCTGTCCAGCGCCAGTTCCGCAGTACCATCTCCAGCATTTAAGTTAGTGAGCGATGGTAGTGACCAGCTAAATGAACCTATCCACCATAGTACCAAGCATGACATGGTTGTCTTCCATTTAATGCTTATAGGAAACGAAAAAGCTACAGCGCAGAGGGCCCCATATGCCGTGGCAGCTAATTGCCTGACCGAGTTGATAAAATTACTATAGCTTCTATTACAGTGCTACCGGTCTAGTTGACAGATTGTGCAGTGCATCAATCAAATAGGAAAGGTGGTCGAGAAATGAGCAGCAACAACGATCAGAGCAACAAACTAAACCTCATCCCACCGAGCGGGGTCGGCTATATGAATCCTTTTGCTCGATTTTGTATCAAGTCTAAGAATAGCATTCTCTAGAAAGGCATGGAATCGGTTACTCGGGTGCTTTCTAATCTAAGCGACCGCCTTAATAAACGAGAGGTCCAAGACAATGGCCAAGCTGCCAAGTTATTGTATGAAGTAACAAGTGAAAATCAAGATCATTCAATTCATTTCAAGCTCCTACAGATTTTATGCCTTTGGAAAGAGTAGGGATTGCAAATGGGGGATTCGGAATCCCCCAACTGCATCTATTTAACCTATGAGATCATATTTTAGACGAGGGCCAAGGCACAAAAGTGCCGGCAGGATGCCAAGATTTATCTCAAAGCTCAATATGTTTGAAGTTAGCATGACAAGCTTATTGCAATCGCCAAACCACAACAATATCCTGCGCAACTTTTTCCTAAAAACTGCTGTGCTCATCTTTTTGGTCTCCAATTACAGCAAAACTCGCCAAGTAGAGAAAATGCAGAAAACAAAGGGAGAAAGCATGATTTCAATCGGTTTTATCGAGGCTGTAAAAAATTTTCGCCAGTCTCGAAGGATCTTTCCTACAGAGCGAAACAGTTAGCTGATTCGCTCGGCTCCCAAATACATGGCAGAGTGGAACGGAACTCAATATCCTTAAATTCCCATTTCCCCTTTCGGTTCCTCTGGCTCTGACGCCTCCTACATCCTACACTCGGAATAAAGCCCTATCGCAACAGAATCTTAACCGAATGTTTTTCATAGAGATTCATCGGTTCGCACGATTGGCCAGCAGGAATTATCCGCCACCAAAACTCGAATTTCAGTCAAAGCGCATTTTATACGTCACAAACAAAAGGTCATTCTCGAACATAATTACACGTGAGAGAGAGTGTTCTTACTTGTCGGACAGCAGCACGAGGAGGGAGATCGAGAATATCCAACACTAGCTTCCACTGAATGAATAATTGACCCGATCGCCCGGTGGAGCGAGCTGATGACGACGAGCCCTCGGCGGAGGGGACGGGCTTCGCCGGCGGAGGAAGAGGGAGGAGCTGAGGAGTCGTGCTTGGGGAGGGCGACGGAGTGGAGAGCCGCTAACTGGCGTTGCTGCAGCTGGTGCTGGTGGTGATGGAGACCTTGCATCGCGAAGCTAGTGGCGAAGGCGAAACCGAATCTGATGGCAATGGGTTTTCGCTTCTGCATCTCTTGGCGCTATCTCTGAATCTTTGTTCATGTTTTTTTCTCGCAAGGAATGTTCATGTTGAAAATAACAAAATACAGAAACACATTATGCAAAACTTATCTACTTTCCGATGGAGCATGGATTATTATAATTACTTTATGTATGAATATATTTTTCATTGGAAAAATTACTAACCATTCGTTGAAGTGATTTATGTTTTAGCCGATCGGAAATTGACTTTAGTAAGCCGAAAGTCGTAATTCATTGTAAGAAATAAGTCTTTTGAGACGATTGAGCTTGTTTTCCCTTACGAGGTCCAACCTCTAACTTAAAGCCATTTGATTGTCCGTAGATTTGTTATTTGCAAGATTTGCGGATTATACGCAGATATACCGCAGACGATCACTTATATTCTTTGCTTGCACGGGTGGTTTCCAAATCTAAATTTACATTTACCCGTTCTTCCTATTCTACGTTACGTTCCTCCAACTTAACTATATTAGCCATCGACCCGTTAAAAACAGCTAGCAGAAAACCATTTTGAAACGCTATTGATTGATTATAAGACGACACAGAAGGTTGAATACCGTTAGTTGTGCACGGAAAAAAAAATTACCACATTAATGATAAGAAAACTCTCTATTATCATCATAGATTATAGGCACATTAGATATATATATATATATAAAATGACTTTTTCCTCGCAGTCATACGCAACCGGGTGACATATTCAATGCAAAACAGGACTCGTCATTAATGGCTTAGTGACAAGTAAAAACTCGCTTTTGTATGTATACTTATTATATCATAGATTCGATAAAGAAAGAGTCGACATTTCGTCTTGTATATTTACGCCATTCCTATTCAAATCCATAGACTTTTAATTTGTTATGCCCTGACAAATTTTTTAGTCAAACGTCTTCCACGCCAAATTCGACTAAATTCAGCTAATATCGCCTTTCGGCGACCCCAAAGAATGATGCGGAGAAAATATACGGATGCCCATGTGGACATGTGTACGGCGTGGATAAAGATTAGCCGATATGTGCATCCACAGGGATGTCCACATTAGAAAAAAATTTATCCACATTACCCTACGACGTCGTTCGACAGCCACGTTTACTGGATTTGGTCGGATTTGGTATTGGATGGATGGACCTGTCGAGAAAATTTGTAAGGGTAGAGGAACTCGATTATACAAACTAAAAGTACCTGGATTTAATTATAAAGAAAAGGCGAATTATTAAGGACGAAAAGTATTTGTGCTCCTAGTTGCCGTTACCTACAAATTTAGAGGAATTTGACGTGCCCCCATCAATCTAGACCATGAGATCCATCAAATACGATGATCTAGAAGTAAGTTGACCCACATCTAAACCATTTGCCATGGTTACACGCAATGTTTTGCAAAAGGCAATTTAGACTTCTCGGGAGGATTCGAGACGTAACGAAGCGATTACATGAAGTTGGGACGCATGCTTTTTTATAGTTTTTTAGAACTTTTTTAAGGTAATAAATAATGATTTTTTATTTTTGATGTTTTCGTTTGGGAAGACCTTGTAAAGATTGAACAGGGTTCTTCCTTATACGATATCTCTGGGTTTGTAGATGAAAAAGCGTGTCCGACTTTCTCATTACAAGTTTAGATTTTTTTAAATAAATAAGTGAATAAGCCCCGGCGGTAAATACCCTCCTTTCGGTATTTTAAAATGTAGTTGTAAAGCCGAATATACATATATGTAAGTGTGTGTCCACATACATTATAGTTAAATCGGACAGACCCGATCGACCCGATTTAACTAAACTCTCAATTTTAGCCCAAATTTGACCCAATTTTGCCAATTTAACCCCAAAATTGAATTCCTGACCACATTTTTCGTCCAAATATGGGATTTTTACCAATTTTTATCACAATTAAACCCAGAATTCCCAAATTTGAACTTGGGTTAATAGGGTGTTCGTTCAATTCAGTATTTAAATGACCCGATTGGGCAAAATTGATGCTAAAATCGAATTACCCATGACTTATTATCCCTAAGGAAGGTATAGTCCTTGTTCAAAAATTTCGAATCGAAC
This sequence comes from Syzygium malaccense, assembly GCA_031216405.1. Classification (NCBI taxonomy): domain Eukaryota; kingdom Viridiplantae; phylum Streptophyta; class Magnoliopsida; order Myrtales; family Myrtaceae; genus Syzygium; species Syzygium malaccense. Next base: position 15,807,323 of record CM062260.1, on the reverse strand, counting down.
AAGATTCCCAATTTGGGTCTAAAAATTCTAATTTTCAATTGATTTTTGGGGCTTTTCAATTATTTTGTTAAATTGGACCGATCAATACGCAATTCAAGGTCCAAGAATCATTCGTTGTGAAGACAGTATAGCCTAAAAATGACTAAAAATGATTCAATTGAATTTTTGGTTCAATTTGGGCATGAATTTATCCGATTTTGCGAAAAGCATATTCCCAATTGGAATTTCCCAAAATTGAAGCTGTAGTTATGAAATTGGCACTAAAAGAAGGCTAATGGATATTTTTATGGAATTTTTGAACTCCATTTGATATTTTTCTTGATTCTCTTTCTTATTTTGGCCCAAAGAAATCAAGGAAAAATTCAGGAAAATTCTAAAAACATTATTTTTGATTATCGTGTATTATATATTTTCAGCAATATATGCGCTTCTTTACAATCGAGTAGAAGGAGAAAGCTTCCACATCTCTCGGCGCGGAGCTTCCCCGAATCCCAAATTCCTTCGACGCTGCGCTTGCTTCGCCCGGCCTCTCCAGGTTTACATCTACTGTTCTTCTTCTTCTTCTCGAGGTTCGGTTTCATTGATTCCCTTTCCATTTTTCGGTCGCTCGTTTCGTTGATTTCCTTTCCACTCGTCTCGGCGCGAAGCTTCACCGATTTCCTTTCCCTTGCTTCGAACGGCCTCTCCAGGTTTCATCTATTGTTCCTTCTTCTTCTTCTTCTCGAGCTTCGATTACATTGATTTCCTTCCCATTTTTCCGTTGCTCGTCGAAGAGATTCTAGGGTTTTTTTTTTAATTTTTCTCGTTCAAAGAGGGCTAGGGTCCCGAGTTAAAATTCCTTGATGGGAGAACCATTTACCGTGATTTTCGCTGACTAGATTGGTGTTTGATAACTGTTCGAGATACTATTTCGCCGATTGCATGCTGTTTAGGCCGTGTACGTTGCTTGTTCAAAGCCTGCAGAGCTTATTCGTGGCGATTTATTGACCCGGTGTGTAATTTGTTCAATGGAATTCGACCTTATTCATCTTGCGAATTCTCGTTTTCGCTGACTGGATCGGTCTTTGATAACTGTCATTGACGAGGAATGTTGAGAGGCATGAGTCCTGTTGGAGATAGTATTTCGCCGTTTGCATGCTGTTTAGGCCGTGTTTGTTGCTTGCTCACAGCCTGCAGAGCTTATTCGTGGCGATTTATTGACCCGGTGTGTAATTTGCTTGATGGAATTCGACTTTCTTCATCTTGCGAATTCTCGTTTTCGCCGACTGGATCGGTCTTTGATAACAGTCATTGATGAGGAATGTTGAGAGGCATGAGTCCTGTTGGAGATAGTATTTCGCCGTTTGCATGCTGTTTAGGCCGTGTTTGTTGCTTGCTCACAGCCTGCAGAGCTTATTCGTGGCGATTTATTGACCCGGTGTGTAATTTGCTGGATGGAATTCGACTTCCTTCATCATGCGAATTCTCGTATTCCTCTCAGGATGTCCGCATTTACACGCGTGCTTCGAGTGGGGATCAAGGCGGAGAATTGTCTGACGAGGTTTCGAGCGTCGAAAGCGCATTCAACTTCGAGCTCATCATCTGCCAGAGAGTTTTCTCAGCCCGTGAAGTCGACTGAGACACGCCCTCGTCCTGTTGGTACCGTGACTCCGGTAGTTTATGTTTCATTCTCGGTCGAATTTAACGATTCCTTGGGGGATTGAAATGTGTTGACTAGCGTCCTTTCTTGGTTGTATCCGTCAGAGGAATCCATTCATTATCATTTATGGTGGCATCACTTAGCATGAGCATTCCTATGTTCAAAAGTAAATAGTCTTGCCATGAAATGCGTGGTGTCCTGCCGTGACTAACTTTTTGTAACATTTGATGCAGGAACGTGAGGCTGATAAATTTCGTGGTGATATAGAACTTAAGGATGAGGAAATTCTTAGGCGTTTCAAGCTTCAGGTTGCGGAATTTGTTGCCATTGCTCACAAGGTGGATCGTGATGTGTGTGAAATGATGCGATCGAAATTCAAAGAAGCTAGAAATCGCATGGCTGTTGTTGGCATTGGTAGCATTACGTGCTGGGCTGCTATTTGTTATGCTTTTGTTGACAAACAAAGGTCCTCCAAGGAGGTTGATGGACCGTCACCCTAGCAGGTACGGATGGATGGGAATCCTGTGTCAGCATGTGGCTCTGGATAGTTTCGACATGTTGATTGGGTAGTGTGGGGGTCATCGTTATGATAATTTGGAGCTTTTACTTTTCGTGTTGCATTGTGCACTTTTATTATGAGCAGAAGATTCTCGCTACCTTGTTCAAGTCGGTAGTGACCGTTGTGTATTGAATCTTCATTTAGAATCCTTTATGAACTTTAAAATTAAAATGGGGGTTAAATAATCTGCAACGTGGCGATCAGTGCGACACGCATAGCCTCACAAGTGCCGAGATGCTGAAAATTTACTGTGGTGGCCCATCATGATTGTTACTATTGTTTGTAGGTATGATACTTTACACTTTTTATAGAAGAAACGTTTCTTGTTTTGGCAGTAAGCTACGGATCATTTGGCAGGTTGGAGGTTTCTTTGAGTTGTAGTGTCAATAAGTAGTAACAGCAGAGAGATTGTGCTAACTGTTTTTCATATATCACCTTACATGGGAAAACCTGTGATTTCTTGCCTTGTGCAAGAGAAGATTATTCGAAATCCAGGACATTTGATGCACTTAATGATCTCTCGCAGGAAAACCAATCAAGCAATAATTATGTTCTGGACTCTAGTCATTGTGCATCGGACAATGCCATTTGAAAACTTTCATAGCTCTTTCTCTCTTTATATATATTTGTAGATTCACTTAGTGCCCAGTGAATTCTGAACAGTTCCTCATTCGTTGTAAGCCAGCTTTCCTTCTCCTTTAACCGTAATCAATATATACCGGCAAATAGCTTTGATTTTTTGTTCTTTCTTATGATGCATTCAGAAGACGTGCTCATGTAGATGTTAGAATGAAATACGACTCTTACGGTCCAACTGTTCTTCGGATGAAAAAAAATGGAAACCGTGTCGTTTTCTATGTTGACTATAGAAATGGGGTTTATATTTCAGTAGAAGTGCAGATTCACAATCCGACTCTGGGACCTGGTACTATAATGAAAGAGTCCCGGAATTACCATTTCTTCATCATCTGTCCGGCGATTTGATTTGGCAAGTTATGGTTTTAGATCTAATTGCACTGATTGAGAGGTAGCCATGCAAAAGTTGCAAGCGTGTTGATTGGCGCATAACATGCACTTTTCTACATATAAATCACACATGAGTATCCTTAATTAATTATCATTAAGACTTTCATACAGGAGAAAACATCTGAACAATCGTTAACAGGGTGTAAAACGATCCATAAGCAAATAGAGAGGGTCCTCCGACGAGGTGGGCTCTCTCTGTACGGCTTTGCCTTCTTCCTGTCTTTCTTCTCTTCAACTTTACCTCCTTCATCGGCGACTTCCCGTTCATGCTTTGATTTGTGCAAGATTAGCTTCCTGAACGAAGCCTTCTCTCTCAGCTTTCCCAGTTAATTCTCCCACACCTCCACCGATTCAGACATTTTAACAAAGGAACACTTGTTGATTGGAAACAGCACGAGTTCTTGATGGGATCGAAAGTTTGGATGTTTACCCATTTTGGTGCATGGATATCAGAAGAAAAAGCAAATGGGTACTAATGAAAGAAGAGAGAATGATGGGTTGGTTGTAGAAGACCATAAAATGGAACAATGACCGGTGTGCTTCGGAGACCATGAATAGTGTCGAAATGTAAGGGACAAGCTGAAGGATATAATTCGAGAATATTCTACAATAAAGGCTTCGTTCATCTTGGGGCGGATACATTATCAGATTGTGAATGCCAAGTTAAATACATGTCTGAACCCAAGTTTTGATATCGACAAGATATTAGTGCTTTTCGTTTTTGGTATTATTTCACAAATCATTCTTGATATTGGAGAAAAACTATTGGTGAGCTTTAAGAAATTCCAACGCAAGGTTGAGGAGGATATAGCACTTGAGTTCACTTATCGGGTCTGCCTGCTGCCCTAAGCCATATATATTATCGGTATAAGATAAAAAGATCTGACAGTTCTCTTATGTAGGTTGGAACCATATCTAGTAGCGACTCTAATGTCCTCGTTGTAATTGCACATAGCCCATGGAAAATTAGTCTTGTAATCCACTGTGCAAAATTAAAATAATTTGAAAAGCCAAGAAAATCATTTGGCTTCGGGATCTGCAACTCCATACTTACAATCAAGATATCTATTATTCTCTGGTAGATGGATAATCATTTCCAACCATCGGATATGCTCCAAGAAGAAGGTGTCACCATCACAATCAACAATTGCAGGAGGGCAGGAGAAGAATCTCTAACAACTCAGCGAATAACTGCCGATTGTATTAAGCGAACTTTCCATTTGAAATACCTGATAACACTGATTGAATGGGTGGAAACAATTTCATACGGTTTGGTGAAGACATACTCCAACCACAAGGTTCCTAACACAATCCAATCGCTGATTACTCGGCCCACAATTGCGTCATTGCTCTAGAATGCAAGAGGAACTGGAAGAACCGAAGTGCTCAACATGCAGCTATCGCCCATTTTCACTGAACTAGAGAGATTGTCCTAAAATTGAACGTGTGGACCGGCCTTACACCATAATTCTCCTAGTGGGCCGCAACCTTTCCTGCGTGATACAATGAATTGTTCTGACCCCCGTTCTTGTGCGGTACAATGACCTGTTCCTGGAACGGTAATCCTCCTTTTGGCTGCTTTCCCACTGGAGGAGCCCTGAGCCCTGGCCACCATTCTCCAGCCAACGGACTAAACCAATCAGGAACTAGGAATGCTCCTCCGGCTACAAAACGATACCCAGCTGATGGAGCCCGCAAAATCAAATGGCTCTTCTTCAAGTCCTCACACTGCCATCATCAGTAAAGAAAAACCAGACGAGAACTTCCGGTCGTGTGACTCCGGGAGACCACCAGTTCCCGGGGAGAGAGGAGAGGCGTAAAGCACTCCCATCACATAGCATCTCGTGATGTGACTCCAAGTACCTTGGAGCTTTATGTCTCAAGCGAGGATGAGCAGATATTGTACTCCAAGACCAAGCCCAAACCACATTGCCAAATTGACCTGGCAATCAGTGTGCTGCAACTCACTTTACCTTACCCGGTGAGAAATGAGACAAGTTTGATCGGCACTTTGACACACCATTTGCTTATTTGCAGTGTTGCTCGAATCCATTTTGGCTCCCTCGACTTCAGCAGTTGGAATTTGCATGCAAATGCAGTGGGCTGCACATTGCACCATGGTATGTTTTGAGAATGCAGCTCCCCAATCCCCTCCGAGTTGCTGTCGTCAAAAACTCAAATCCACGTTGTCCACCCTTCATACATGTTGCAAAGGTTGTCCACGCTAGTAGCTTGATTGATTAGACAATCCACCTGCTCCGCCGCGCTCACTTCTATGAGAACAAAACTATATTGCTGTTATTACAAGATCGACACAACATATGAAGAATCGACAAAAATTTTACCTGGTTTCATCAATATCTCGGCCATCTAGTTTCATCTCCATGCGCCTCAAATACTGACAAGGCGTAAGCATTTTTACCTATAGATGACCGAGAATGTAAACTACAGGGTTTTGAGCCAAAGATGATACGTACTTCTTGATATATATATATATATATATATATATATATATATATATATATGAGCCATTAAAAACAATAACAGAGAACCAGAGAAATAATAGCAGATGAACAAATCCAGAAATGAAAGAACAAACTGAACTGATTAGAACAATAGACAAATTGAACTGGGTGAAAAGGAACCCACTCCCTTTCACCGATGTGTACTTGCATGTGCCCAAATTCTCGTGGTTAAAAACAAAAGATAGGTTGAAAACGTATCTTGCAATCATCAAATGTTAAAACTTAGACAAGGCAATGACTATATTTTAAAAAAAAAAGCTTCTGCAAAAGCAAGACAAAGCTTAATTAGATCCAAAAAACTCGACTTTAGAATGCATTTCCTGGTGAGGACCATTGACTTCATCATCTCCATGCACCAAGGCTTTTTCAAGCATACCTTTCAACATGTCCAATTCCACCAACACCGAGTCCCTTCCTTGTTCCACGACATCATTATCACCATGTCGCAGCAAGAAAACATAAGCTGTGGCACAACTTGCCGTCACTACATGACTTGGATGCAAACAGACCTGGGATACCATTGCATCAAGTTGCAGTATTTGTGCACAGATGATGACGGAAGGCCAAGATTCTGCAATGATAGTAGCTGAATATTCGTCTTCAAGACTCCGCAAATGCGAAATGAACTTAATTTTCCAGCTCCCACAGCTGAATTACCATTGTTCATTCTCACGCTCTGGAATAAGGTATCTATCGCAAGTGGATACAAGGTGGAGAAATTTTCGCGTAGAATTTCTACCGAGAGAGTCGAGCACTTCGACAAGTCCCCAATCCATTTTGACCATCCAAATCTCTGTCCGAGCAAATTTGCCTAGCGGCTGTGGAAGCATCTTGTTAAGTGGATCGCTTATTTGCCCGAGAAGATTTGCTTCAACCCTGAAGAAGTGGACTGCAGAATGGTAGAAAAACGAGAAAGCAGGGCGAGCAGTCTTCGAAATTGTTGTGGAGTACCCAGACCCCATCCTGCAGCAGCGCATCCATGTCACCCTGGAACTTCGACGTTAATCCAAGCGAGAACTGCAAATTACCGACCCGATGCTTTTGGAATTGCACGAACCAATCCACAATAACACATCTATCTGATTCTCCGAAGTCCGGTATCAATGCCCAACCAAGAAGCAGATCCACGATGTCCACAAAATGGGTTTGGGAGCATCGAGAAAACTTTAGTGAGAACTGAGTTATAATGCCAAGAGGCGGTGCAATAAGCTCCACGAGGTTCTTGCATCTTCGAGTAGCTGTCGGCATGCTTTGAGAATTGGTCGAGCATATCTTTCAATTCCATTAACATCCCCGGCGTAAAGAAACTCCCGGATGCTGTCCAGCGCCAGTTCCGCAGTACCATCTCCAGCATTTAAGTTAGTGAGCGATGGTAGTGACCAGCTAAATGAACCTATCCACCATAGTACCAAGCATGACATGGTTGTCTTCCATTTAATGCTTATAGGAAACGAAAAAGCTACAGCGCAGAGGGCCCCATATGCCGTGGCAGCTAATTGCCTGACCGAGTTGATAAAATTACTATAGCTCTATGCAGAAGCAAAACAGAGTTTGTCGTCGCTCACGAGACCGACCCGTGGTGGTGGCCTGTGCGAATCCGAGGACACAATGTCACCAATATTTCACTTTCTCACTCCTCATTTTAAGGTCTCTATCTGCTTTTTTTTTTTTTGCAAATTCGACAAATTACACCCTACAAAAGATTTACACGCTCACGACTCATCAAAAAGTAACAAATTGATCGTCGAAAGTCCTTTACTAATAAAGACAAGGATATAAGGGTAAGATGAATCTTACATCCAGTTATTTTCCTTTTCAAACCATATAAGTGGATAATTAAATAGCTCAGTTAACAAGGCATTTTCTACTTATGGCTATGGTGAAAGTCCTACTTTAGGGCTTAAGACCCATGAACTCTTAAGTCCGTATTCAAACATGAAGTTAGGATGTGTGCTTTTTTTAGATTTTTGGAAGCTTTTTAAGGTAATAAATAATTATTTTTATTTTTTATTTCTATGATGTTTTTGTTTGGGAAGACTTTGTAAAGATTGAATTGGGTGCATACTTATCAGATATCTCTAGGCCCGTAGATGAAAAAGCATGTCCGACTTTATCTTGTGGGCAACTGGTGGCTCCGATAAGGACATGTTTATTTTTTTTCAATAAATAAATGAATAAGCCTGGAGAGTGCATATCACTCTTTCAGTATTTTTAAATGTAGTTGTAACGTCGAATATACGTACATATGTACATACATACATAAATACATATATACATAAATATATATCAGTCAAGTGACTTAGAGTCTAACTTTGCAGTTCTTAAGAACCTTTTGAAATTGATCCGCCGGATACCATAAGTTCTCAACCCATTCTATGTGTTTGAGTAGGCTTCCACCATTAGAGCCCACCTATACCTCTTTTATCTCTCATTTTCACTTTTGCTTAACTTAAAAATATGCTTGTATTATTGAAATTATTAACGTAACTGGATCTTGGATAAATTGGAACCGAAAAAGGAGGAATATTCTGTGACAAAGGGTAGTTTGGCATAGCTCGGGCAAGCGACTTTGGGCTTCCCAAAGGCCTTTGTGCCAAAATAATTTCAAAGGCATTTGAGCCGAAGCTAGTATTTCCTAAATCTCTTAATCCAAATGCAAGTTCCGCCCAGCATTAGTTTTGAGTATTCTTCGGAATGCTAATTCAAGGGTTACTGAACTTTTTCCCTACCGACTTTGCCCTTACTCAACTATCTAAATTCTGATTTGAACCATACAGATTAAAAATGCATATCTGACCGGCATCGTGCGACGTCGCTAGCAAGCCCAAATGTGATCGCCGGCGAGTCAAATCTGGCACCGACGGCCCTCGCCCGAGGTTGCACAACCTCCGGCGAAGCCCAAGGTGTCGCAACCTCGGAGTCCCGCCAAATAAAATCACAACGTTCATCTTGCAAAATCATGAGTCTCTTCTCCTAGTATGCTATTCACCTGCCTCCGTGAGGATCTTGTGCATTAGATACCCGAGGTCAGAGAGCCCTATGCCTTGGATAAGTGCAAAACGCAATGCTAAAAGTCAGTCTAGTTTGGGTATGGCCTAAGAAAGGCATCGTAGGGATAGAATACATGCATAGGTTCTTTCTTATTTTTGGCATAGCCCCTTTTGAGGTCATGCAACCTTTGGTAGTCCTCGACTTGGGTCGCATGGCTCGGTGCCCGAGCTGGGTGGCCTAATCCATAGTCCTCAGGTGAGTCGTTCAGTGTGTCTTTTTTTTTTTACGTTTAATTTTTCATTTTAAAAATTACTTTTCTGATTGGATATGGAAGTTTCGTGAAAAGGGTTGCCAAAACGCTATTTTGCATTTCGTGAAAATCCTACGGTCTGAAGTCAATTGCATTTACACAAAAGACTTTTCTCAAATGCTCTCCCGGACGCATCCCGAATAGAAAGGCGAACACCCTTTTTTCTTTACATTTTTGTATTCCATTCCATTGTCAATCAGTCATAATCCTAATTTAACCGATATAGGGAATATTTCTTTGTTTCCTTTCTTCTTTTTCGTTAGGCAAAAAAGAGAATACTATATTCGTAATCGGACAAACGCAAAAGATAGACGACTATCTAGTCCAATCAATTAATAGTTACCGGAATAGAACCTATTTTGGGTGACTTAAAATGAGCACATAATTTTAAGCTTTTCCAATTTAAATGCCATTTCTTATATTCGAGAAAAAAGCCCACGAGAGATCATGATTAATTAAATGTCAAGGTTATCGCGCCACGCTTTCGCACGCTAAGGAGGTACTTTCATTTGTCACAAATGAGGAAACTGTCCCCAAATGAGCTACTAAGGTCCGAAATTGATATTTCGCCCAAACATCTCACAAACATCCCATCGCTGACAAATGAGGGTCTCTCTCAATCCGTGACGGCGGGTTTTAGTTTTTTATCTTTCTATTTAGTCTAAATTTTAATTTGGAGTAGTCACTAGTCATTATTGGTAGGTTGACTAGGAACCTAATCAGGGTACGGGAGAAATATCATGATTCTGCAAACCAGAGATTCTGAGTAAGGGGACTTGGTTACGTTAATGATTCCACATTGAAATCAGCAACGCCCTTTCGGTACCTAAAATAATACGATGTGTCTAATGTGTCACACGAGTTTTCGAGGTCTAATTGTCCAAATCCGTAAGGCTTTTCATTCAATGAATTATGTTTTCTTTTCGCTAAATCGAACCTTCCATTGCATCAGAAAAGTACAATATTACCCAGAAGAGTTAGAGCCTACATCAACATAATAAGTTAAAGAAGACTCCGCTAACACTAAGTTTTTGACTCTAGGCGGGAGATCATTAAAGAAGAAAGACGAAGCATTTCCCAAATGATAAAAAGTCCATTTTGCAAGCTCATGAGCAGCATCATTACTAGATTTGTTGATCCACTTGAAACTCCATTCTGGGTTATTGCTGAGAAGTAAGCGAGTGTCCGAGACGCAAGGATGAATACACCAAGGACAAATCCCCTTTTGTTGAATAGCATCAATTAACACCTTACAATCACTTTCAAAAACCGCTTTGTGGATGCCGAGGGATTGAGCAGCTTTGCATGCGAGAAGAAGAGCTGCAGCTTCGACTTCCACTGGCGAGTTCCATCTTCCTTGTCTTGTCCACACTTGAACAACTGAGCCTCTATACGATCGTGCAATAATACCTATGGCACATCTGTTATCTTTCCACGCACCATCTACATTAAATTTCAACTCTTTGTTTGATGGAGGAATCCAAGAGTTTGACCTTACCCCAATAAAATCCGATTTCTCGCTTAACCTGACTTTGTCATCCCTCTTGAACATATTTGAATATTCCAAGAAATCTTGTATGATCATCTGAATCGCATGGGAAGGCACCGGAATAGTCTATTCATGTTGCTTTGCATTCCTGTAACGCCACATTATAGTGCAAAGAATTGCTGCATAAATGGTGAAGAGCTTGCAATCCACTCACGTTGTCTGTGCTATTTTTCCTGGATCAAGAAAGTGATTCACCATCTCTTCCGGAGACCTGAAGTTCCAAGCAGACGAGATAATACCCCATGGGCTCTGTCTCCACAAAATTTGGGCTAGAGGACATCTTGTGAACAATTGTACTGAATTTTCCTCCGAAGCCCCACACAACGGGCAAGAGGGGTCTGGGATATGGATCAATTGAAACAAGTTAGCTCGACAAGGTAAAACGTTAGACACTATCCTCCACAACATCATTTTGTGTCGCTCATGAGCTCTAGCTTTCCAGATTTTGTTCCAAATCCCACTATTGTTACCATTTTCATTTTGCAACTTTATGAGTTTGTAAGCAGATTTAACAGAAAACACTCCATCGATAGTTGGATGCCAGATCAGTTTGTCTACCCCAATGGAGTTTGGCACATGGATCTGAAGGATGGCTTGTACTGAGGTTGGGCAAAATGTCTGATTTAGACTTAATACATCCCAAGTTTTTGTCCCTGGGATAAAGAAGCTTTCTGTGCTTCAAAGCAAGGTCTGGATCAATAAAAGAAGGCATATGAGTTGAGACATTAGGAATCCAGGGGTGATTTCTGACCTCGATCAACTTTCCATCCCCTATTTGATATAGAGTTCCCAGATTAAGTATTTTCCTGGTATCTATTATTGTCTTCCACAGAGGAGAGGCTAATGCCTTGACCTTGTGATTCCAGAAATTTGAGGTTTGCAGATATTTCCCTTCAAGTACTCGAACCCATAATCTGCCTCTATCTTGGATCATTCCCCAACCGAGCTTCAAAAGCAAAGTATTGTTGAAGTCCCTATTCTGCCGAAAACCCATTCCTCCACTCTTTTTGTTTCTACACAGAGAATCCCAACATTTAGGTGTAAAATATGTGTTTTTCTCGGTTGGAACACCCCACCAGAATTTCCTTATAGAGGCATCGAGTCTGTTACTCATACTATGAGGTAGCCGACTAGATTGCATAGCATAAATTGGTATGCTCTGAACAACCGATCGGATATATGTTGCTCTCCCCGCCCAAGATAGTGTCTTTCTTTTCCAGGAGCTAAGTTTATTGTCAACTTGTTGTTCAAGGAATTGATATTTTGTTCTACTTTTTCCTAGATTGAAGAGGGGATTCCAAGGTACAGTGATTCACGATCTGTCTTTCGCATGTGGAGCTCATCCATACAAAACTTTTTCATGCCCACAGAAGTATTTTTAGAAAAAAAGACCGACGACTTCTAATGATTCAAGCTTTGACCTGACCACGAGCAATAAATTTCAAGGCATTCCTTCAGTGCTCTCACTTGATGTTTAGTGGCTCCAACAAATAACAAGAAGTCATCAGCATACATAAGGTGAGTCAAAGGCGGACTTTTTCGCCCTACTCTTGTACCTGTAATAATCTTTAGATCCTCTGCTCTAGATAGAATTCTGGAGAGAAGTTCAGTATATATCACAAACAGGTATGGAGAGATAGGGTCCCCTTGTCGAAGTCCCTTCTGAGGTTTAAAACTTCCCGCCAGTCTACCATTAATGAGAAGAGAATAATGAACCGACGATACACATATTTTGATGAGCCTGCAAAAGTGAGACGAAAACCCCAGACTATAGAGTATTGCATCAAGTATATTCCAATTAACTCTATCATAAGCTTTTGACATATCAACCTTGACTCCCGTGAATGGACTCCCCTTTCTTTTCTTCCTCATGGAATGTAAGATTTCCTGTGCAATTACGGAATTCTCTTGAATGCTTCTGCCCAGAACAAAAGCTGATTGCTGAGGTGAAATGATACGACTGAGGAACCCTTTCAGTCTATTTGCCAACAACTTAGAGATAAGTTTATAGCTCACGTTACATAGACTTATGGGCCGAAAATGGTTAAAGGTGTGCAGATTATGGGTTTTTGGGATGAGTACTATAAAATTGGATGAAAAAGTTATGACTGATTAAAATTTCATCAAATATGGGTAACAAAAAATACATATAATATATCATCTTTAAAAAAAAAATTGGTGACTATCATCTATGGCTTGCAAAAAATTACTTTGATGGATTGGTCTTATAGACCATGTAAGAAGTCTTGAGCGGCCAAAGATCAAAATTTTACTATAGTATGCATTTGACCAAAATCGACCAACCTTATATTCACTTTTATTGGCTTTTCATCGTTTCGTACAAGATTTCCTTTCCTTCTTTTATCGGTGATTATTTGTGGCATGTAGTTTTTTGTTTGTTTATGGGCATGCTCATGTGCCTTGTTGTATTGGTCTTGAGACGGAGCTTGAGAGCATGGGAACGTGTCTCTCTTTGTGGATTTTGACTCTTCCCTTTCAGTACAAGTTGATGAGAACAAGCATAATATCAAGCCGAACTGTATTTACTTTACCGGCGTCGATGACATGGAAATAGTTTCCATTGGTTATGCTTCTTGTAGCTTCTTCAAGTAATTTGAGATTGGATGGAGCCTGGTAAGACATTGTGCTTAAAAGATATTGGTACAACATGTTATGCTTAATTCAAAATGAAATATTGCTGTTTGATACTGGCTCTACATACAGATACTTTGCTTGCTTGATGTTTATCATGAAGGACTAGGGTTTTGACATTTCACTAATTGAGGAAGAGAGCCTACATGCGAAGCTACAAGGTGCAAGCTCGGAATCGGGAAATAAGCTCGATTAATCTAGTCTAGTGGACATTTAGTGGGTTTAGGTTGAGAATCGGGAAGTTTAGCTTTATCAACAATTCCGAGATTTTCTATCCAGTATCATCTCCACTTTGTAAATATTGATATTTCCTTTTGCGAAGGGGCATTAAAGCAGCTTCCTTTTCTAGATTGTGGACAACGTGTTGATCCTGAGTTATTGCAAAAAACCTCAAGAGAAATTCAAACATTAGTAGTCACATGTAGAATTGAGAAAATGTCATGAAATTTAATAGAACAATAAGAAACAATTAGCTAGGAATGCAATAAGGGATATTTAACTGACCGCAAATGAGGAGCAGACGTTCGATTATCATTGGTTAGTATTCTCCAAAAATGGAATGCTAAATTTCATCATGTATCCATTGTCATGCTCATGTTTTGTCACACTTGTTCCCGGTGTTGTCTACCCATCGCCTACCTTAGTCATCCCATCATTCTCATCTTATCGTAGAATAGAGGAGACTTTCCCCAAAATCGACAAAATTTGTAGAAATCACCGGCCGTGGCCTATGCCGCGGCCTGGTGACTATGTGACATACCAAAATTTCCATATCATTAGATGATATTTATATTATAAACCTAAATATTACTTAACTTATAATTCGGATAAATCGTACTTGAGTTGTTAATATTGCGAATTACAGAAAACACGGAGGATGATTTTCCGTGCCCGTAATTATTTTAGACTCAATTAATTTAGTGATGGTTGATGTGTTCGTAGACGGTATAAACTAACCCTATTTTATTTACAACTATTTAAGGTTTTTAGGGAGAACGAACATTTTCTCGAATGTTACGTTTGATAATTTTTTAGTTTTAAATTAATTAAATTAATATCTTCGTAACACTCGATATTACTTACTCTTAATTCCAGTGGATTTAAGAAGCCATAAATTTCATTATTTATTTTAATTATAGCTAATTTATGTTATTAGATTATCTACTTCTATTAGGGGTGAACATGATGGACCGCCCGGACCGGACCGGCCGGTTTGGTCCGGTTCTCGAGAGTATCGATCTGGTTCCCGGTTCCTAAAAGTGGAACTGGTTTTCGGACGGTCTAGTTCTCAGTTCTAGGATGGGAACCAGACCGAACCAGACTGATAAATATATATTTACTTTTTAAATTTTTTGAAGAAAAAAAGAAAACCTAATATATTCCTGCTTGCCTTTATCAATTTTTTTAAGGATTGATTCCATTGGAACGTGATTGGTTTCATTTGAAAATAGAAAAATAAATATATTTATTTATTTAAAATAGAAAACCTAATTTAAAAGTACGTGATCAGTCTAATGGAACTGGACCGAACCGCTGGTTCGGTTCGGTCCACGGTCCTAGGACTAGCCGGTCCGATCCTCGGTCCTAGAAAATGGGAACCGGTCCTCCCAGTCCGGTTTTCAGTTCTTGGGTGGGACCGGACCGGATCAGGAACCGCTCACCCTTAACTTCTACTAAGAAGGAGTGGGAGTGCACCTGGATAAGCTTCAAGTCGACTACTTCATCTTCATAAGCCTCCCTTGTTAAGTCACCTAAAAGACTTCTTGTCATATTAGCAAGTGGATGAGACAACACTTGTTATAATTGAAAGCCAAGACATTTAGGTGTTTTCTTGCATGCAAGAGTACATGAGTGATATCCAAAAGTTTTTGTATGCGGTAATAATATTTTCGAACTTATTAGTATTAAGAATTGACATCGGTTTACTTGTTACGTATTAATTTAGTAGATGCCATGGTAACGTAACAAATATTTATTATATGATTGAACCAATAAAAAAATTTCCATTTTTTTTGTTTATTTCCCTATTCCCATAAATGTCTTAACCCCTTGCACGTTTTCTCTTAAAGATATGAGCTTAGGTGATAAGATCATGCAATATATCATACAACTTGGCCTTAGTTCATTAATGTATGGGATGATTATAGCTTATACTTAGCCAAAAGAAATGAAGCCGTTCCACCTTCTCAAAAATATCTCCTTTTTTGGCTTATGATAACATAACTCATATGCCCTAGTTATGATTATGGGGCCCACGCGAAACAATTCCATTAGAACACTTACTCCTTCATTTCTTAAGTTTTTAATGTCCCAATTATGATTAAATTTATCTCACCATTTCCTTGCTTACTATGAGTGGGGCTCCGCTCTTTTTTAGTATATGGTTTGTTAAATGGAATGGACTTAACATCTAAAATCTCAATAAATAACATTTGAAATATCCCTGCCAAAAAAAATAGTGAGAGACCTCAAAATGAGGAGTGAGAAAGCGAACGTTATTGGTGACATTGTCCCCTCGGATTCGCATAGGCTACGGCCACGGGTTGGTCTTGTGAACAACGACAAATTCTGTTTTACTTGTGCAGAGAGCTTTTTTAGTAAATATAGTCATTGCTTTGTATAAGTATCTCTCTTTGATTGTTACCACTATCTTTTTACATGCAGGTAGATCTTCACCCCAAATTGATTCAAGATGTTCAGCTCATGCTAAATGAAACTTGGTAACGTAAGAGGAAGCTTAGCACACTCATGATCTTCACTCAGGAACTGTGGCTTGCCTTACTGGAAGAGGGATTTGTTGTGTTCTAGTGTGTAGCAGGTCGAGTTTCGTGATCCTTTAAGCATGTTGAGATTGCATGGAGGCTAAATTTCTTTATTTTTTGCCTTTTCATTCTCGTTTTAGACTTTCATTACTATGAGGTCTATGATGTAGAGATGTTTTTTTTTTTATTATCTAAAACTCACTCCAAGATCGAGATGTTAAATGGGTCTCTGTCTATAATATAGTCGCTTTTATGCCACTTTCGCTAATTTGAGGCCATCCAAAAATTTATCATCCAGATGTAATGAGGCGCATCCAGTTCTGAAAGAGGAGGCTGCACGGATTGCAGATAATGCCACTCTCAGCCAGAATGAGAAAAGCAAGATTGCAGCTTAATATTCAGCTATGGTGGCGCCTGTTATTTTGACCCTTGAACGTCGTCGGCTTCTACAACCTGGAAACCAGTAACGCCACATGAAAGGAGGTTCCATGAGCAGTACATCGAGCAGCTGAAAGGTGCAATTTTGATGTTTAAGAACCCTCTGAAATCTGCTGCTTCACTTGCAATGTATGGCGGCCATTTGATGGCATTGCTACATTTTTTGCGTCTTATCAAGGGTTAATTCCAAAAAAAAAAACACCAACTTTAAGTCGAGAGACAATTTTGACCCGAACTTTTTTCGGTTCCATAAAAAAGTACCAACTTTAGATCTAGGGACAGTTCTGAGCCGAGTTTTTTTTTATCTCATAAAAAAGCACTAACTTTCATTTAAATCTCAAATTTGGCCCCCCATTGATTTCTGTCTAAAGTTACTCCTGTTTGAGAAAAAAAAGTTATGGTGGTGAGCCTGGTGAATCTCTTCCATGGCGTCTATCGACAGGCGGTGGTTTACATTTTCAGATTACGGTAAAACGATGAAGTTTGGCCAGAAAGATTCAATCTGAAGATATTTTTGACTTGCCGGTGAAGTGAAAAAGACGAATAGTTTTATCGTTATTCTTCAAGCTGTGGTTTAGAGAATAAGACAATGAATAATGCTTTAAATCTAGTCAGCAAGCCATATGGATTTATTGCTAAAGTGGAATAGTCAAGTTGGAAAATCAATGGTTTTAAGTCAATAAGGGCTAGATTTGGGATTTAAATAAAAGTTGGTGCTTTTTCACGAGACAAAAAAAAGTTTGGGCCAGAATTGTCCATCGATCTAAAGTTGAGACTTTTTTACGGGACAAAAAAAAGTTTGGGCCATAATAGTTGATGTTTTTTTATGGAACAAAAAAAAGTTTGGGCCAGAATTGTTCTTCGACCTAAAGTTTGTGCTTTTTTTTTTTAAATTAACCCTCTTATCAGAGGAAGTCTCTCAAGGAATAAGGCCAAGTGGTAACACATGGAAACTTTTGTGAACTAGTATGAGCCTGTTATGCTGTCTTACTGGAAAGCTGCAACCCTCTAGCATCAATTTCTTCTCAACCACAATTTCATAAAAGAAAATTTTATGTTTGCTAGAGAATGCGAGTGAATAGGAACCCAGTCTCTTTCACCGCTATGTACCTGCATGTGCCCAAATTCTGGTGGTTAACAACAAAAGATAGGTTGAAAACGTATCTTGCAATCCTTCAAATCGACCAGAATTGTTGTTGTTAACCACGAGAACATGTATGAAAACAAAATTGTCGTTGAACTGTTGAGGGAACGAATATCCTGCTGAAATGGAAATTGTGGGGTTCTTCACTCATGACATCAGACATCAAATCACATAGTTTAGCAGACGAGAATCTCTTAAGACTTAGAGAATGTAAGTATTAAGACCTTTAGTAAGTGGTTTAACATAATCACATAATTTATATCTTAGGCTCCGCTCGTTTCGAGAAAAATATTTTTCCGGAAAACATTTTCTGAGTTTTCCGGTGTTCGGGGGCGGAAAATGTTTTCCGTGGGAAAACATTTTCCTTCCCCACCCTCAAATCCTTCATTGTTTTGAGGAAAATGAATTCCTTTTTTTACAAAAAGGGAATCATTTTTCCCCAAAGTGAAGGCAAAATTGCCCATAGGAGAGAAAATATTTTCCGTGGAAGAGAAAGTTGATCGCCGGTCACTGCCATCGGCCGCTGGTCGCCGCCCACCCGCCGCCGCCGGTCGCCAGCCGTCGGCCGCCATCGCTGGTCACCACCGCCGGTCGCCGAATGCCACCGGTCGCCGAACACCGCCGGATCAGCGATCGCCGAACACCAGAAAATATTTTCCGAAAATTTTTCAAATTTTAGCCGAACACCAAAAAATTATGTTCCAAGAAAACATTTTTCAGAAAAATGACTTTCAAGAAAATATTTTCCAAAATGAGAATATTTTTCGGCAAACGAACGGAGCCTTAATTGTTGATGGATTTGATTGAATTGAACTTTGGGAATTTCCCAATTTTCAATTAGTATAATAAAATCTTCACTATTTTTTTCTTCTCTTACCATATGACCCTAATCTAAAGATATTTGTGATATCCAACTAGGAGAAGATATTCACCTTAATAAACTCATTTTTAACAAATATGTTTGTTCACATCTTAGGCTACCAACTAGTGCTGACCAACGGACTACCTACCTCCTTTGGGAATTACTGCCAGACCACAACTGGATAAACTAAACCTCACCTAAGGGAGTGTCTAACACAAATGTTAAATTTGATTTATTAAATTGAATAACATATCCCCCTGGCTCTGTTACCATATACACGATCCTTGAGACAATCAGGAGACAAATATAATCCATTCTTTACTTCAATGCTTGTGAAGCCCAGTTCAGTTGGGACCGAACAAAGCCCGTATCCAACATACCGAATGCTGATATTAAAGAAGCAGGCATATTGTCGGATACCGACTTAACCGAAACATTTGCACCATCAAATTATCATATTGGCCGATGAGGACTACCGCAGTTAGATATCAGAATGCTCAAGCAATTGGAGCTACAAAGTAATCTAACTATAAGAGAGAAATGAAAAATTCAGCAGACATTAACTACCACCAAATCAGAAAGAGCCTCAGCCACAAGCGCTTCCAGCAATTCCCCTTCTATTTCCCTCCCTAAATTATCGACCTCCAATCTGAAATGTCCAAGCCAACCTTTCCCGACAACCTCTTCCTTCACAACCCTCTCCATGACCAGGCAATTGTAGTCCTCGTCATCTCCGGACACCCCACGGACCTCAGTAAACCACTCCTTAATCTGGCTCCAAATTATGTCGGCCGTGACAGATGATTTCTCCTCCATGAGCAAATCTCTGGGCCCACAACAGAACCTGTCTACTAGGCACTCCTCAGGCCCGAAGCCAGCAAAGTCCACAATCGCTGCATTGACACAGTCAAATATGAGCTTCCAGTTCGACCTTCTTTGCCTTCTCTTAGCCTCATTTAAAGATTCGCCGTTGTCCACATCTGCATACTTTTCCCTCACTGATGGATCCAATGGGCTATGAGGTGAATGCCAACTTGAAACATTGGAGTAGGATTGCGCTGTGCCATCTAGGCTAGATATAGATAAAAGCTTTTCAATGAAGATGAAACAATCTTCCTCTTCCTCCTTGGAACCAGAATAAGTTGTGGAGGGTTTTGACAGACAACGAAATGCTCTTTCTGGATAATCACCCCAGGAAAGAGACCGGGCTATAGATCCAATAGGAGGTGACTTGTCAATCAAATTAGATTTAAAAGACTGGACCGGCCGTTGTTTTCCTGTTATAAATGAGAAACAATATTAGAACACAACAAGGGGACAACATTTATAAAACATTTCTCACTTACACTTTTAGTATATCTGTATAAAATTTAAGCTGCATTACCAGGATATTCAGGAATTACACTAGCATCTTCTTCAAAAGACAGTTCTAAAACTGACACTGGGCTTGGCTGGTCCAGGTTCTCGCCAACACTTCCCAGAACAGGCTTTGATACAGACAATCCAACCTGCAGAAAAGATGTGCAATCCATCAGATCACAGTCTGGGTCAAAGCCCAAAGATAAGCAAACGTTATTAAAAAGCACAACCACATTATAAGCCAACTGCAGTTGAATGTCCAACCGAATTGATAACCGTAATTCAACAAAACATAGAGTGATCTCAACAAAAGCATCGAAATTCCACAGGAAAGCTCCTATATGAGCAAGCCGGAGGACCCAGATACAAAGCAAAGACATAGCTATCAGAAGTTATCATATTGACTGATTAGTCATCCAGGGGAGCAATATTGAAAGTTTTAGGTTTTATTTAGAGCGTGATGCATACATAGAAGACATCACCATTCATTTGAAGCAAATACAGCATAGAACTTAGAATCTGCAAAAAAAAATGTCAAATTCGAAGAAGACCTTAAGTTACCCTACAATACAGAAAATTAAACTACCTCTTCAGATACCCTGCTTTCGTTTTGCACTGCACGCATGGGATGAGTAGTGTTGTTCAGAAGTCCATGTCGAGCAGAATTTACAGAAGCATCATTTTGATTCTCTTTGAAATATTGAGAAGCATGGTTGCTGGACTTGCTACGAGGACAGATAGAAGACTCTGGACTATTGACACTGGTTAAACGAGACTCGTCAACAGATTCACATGTGCCAGATTTTTCTTTGCTCAATCTTTTATTCCTAGATAAGAAAAAATTTGAAACTCTTCCCTTGAATGACAAACTCGGACCTTTTTCCTTAGATTCCTTGTGAACATGCATATCGGATGCCTCAGGATCTGAAGTTCGAGTCCTGACAGCATCACCATACAAAATTGAGGATACAGGGAGAGATTTTGATCTCAAAAGACTCTTTGGTGACTCGGCAACTTCTTCAATTTCGGACAAGTTATTCCTTAAGCAGGAAGCTGATATCCTTGGCTCCTGTTCGATATTGTTGCTGTCTTCCTCACATCTAATTGACACCTTTGTGTCGGAAAGTGCAAGCATCTCACCCAACGTACCAGAGGTTTTCTGAATATGTCTTTCTTCACGAGCATTCTTATTAGATGCCATAATCGCCCACCTTTCAGACAGACGTTTTTTTGCTTCTCTTGAAACTGTTGATTCGGGAGAAAAAGATGCACGACTCAATGAAGAAGCTGAAAAGGGGCTGTCGAACCTATTGATGCAGTCCCAAGAATGCCTTGAAGCAGGTGACAATACTTCTGAATCACTGCAATTCTCTTGTGGAAACTCATATTCCGATTTGTTAAATGAACTGCCATCACCACTATAGCCATTAGAGAAAACAGAAGATAGTAGTGTTTCATCTCTACGGTGTCCCTTCATACTTTCACGGACATGATGAGTAACCTCCTTGGCCACTTCTCTTGATAATTGCACATCACCATCTTCAGCTTCTTCGAAGAAATTCTCATCAGGCAACTTTTTTGGTATCATGGAAAGTGGCGAAATAGACTTAATTTCATGAGTTTGGCCAAGACTAGGCTTCAAAACCACAATTTGAGTTGGTTGAGAACCATGGTCAGTGCCATTACGATTGACATAATCAGGGGAACCAACAGATCTACTTTTACCCCATCTAATCTCTTGGGACACCTCAGCTGGTCTCTTTGCCAGATTTTCATTCTTCTTTCCCATCATGGGATATTGCTCATTGTCAACCATCTTAGATGGTCTAAGAACAGTGATGCGCTTTGTCTCAGGAGGGGCACAAGTCGACTCCAATTCCTGGAGATGCTTAGAAAAGAGATTATTGGGTTCTTTCATAAATTCAAGCAAAAACTCTCTCTTGGAATTCAAAACTTCCAATGCATCTTGCAACTCCTTTGACTGGTTAAGTTTTTCATTAGTTGCTTGGCATTTTGCTTCCATGGACTTCTGCTGAAGGAACATCCTTCTCTTCTCTCTTCCTTTTCCACCATACCTTCCCATATGTGGTGATATTTCCCTTGCAGAATTTGTCTTCTGAGATATCTTTTCTACTTCATAAATGTCTTTGTAATCATCGATCTCTCGGTAATTAAAAGATGCATCCTTCATCTGCTCATGCACAGATGTATCTTCTTCAAGCCAACTTTGACGTGATATTTCTTGTGGAATTAAACAAGGCGACAAGTACTCTCTCGATGGGCTTACAAATGCAATTGAATCAGGATTTTGACGTGGAAGGCCATCAAAGCCCATCAACTTCGCCACTACATTAGGCGAACCGTGCTTAGACTCCATTTCTCGAGACATTTCTTGTTCAATTAACATCTTCATGGGCATGGAGCTTGGTTGTCTGTTAGGTGAACTTCTCCTCGAGTTCAAGGTGATCTGCAGTCCCAGAAAAGGCAGGACCAGTAAGGACATAATTTTCGATCCTTTGTTGTGTATGCCGCACGTGCTGTTTTCTCTCTACATTAATCAGGACATGAATATTGGAACATGTATCGAGTATGTTGGATGTTTTATTTTCCCTTTTCGGGTGGGGTGGGGGAATTGTTTTCCTATCTCTACTATCAGATTAAACTAATCAAACTAACCAATATACATTTGAACGACTTACCATTTTTTCCTCTATGTCATTTCGACAAGATGGACTTAAAATTCTTGGCACGTCTGGTTGACTCCTTGTGAGTGAAGGATCTGCAAAGTGACAACTTTATGTCAAACATGATTATCTTACAGTACCAAGATATACATTAGACAAGAAGTAGAAAGGATGAACACTACAAAAGACGACAAATTAAATGGAATCTATGTGAATTTGGCCGTGAGCAAAAGAAAGGGGGCACGAAGTAGGCATCAACAGACTTTTACACCTAATTGAAGCCACCAAAGGGGAAAAACCCAGAAAGGGGTCAACCATGAGTCAATAGGTATAAATAGAAGAATCTGTAATGTCTACAAAGGACAAAGAGAATCATTAGAAGGGAGGTACAGGTACGGTCTATGAGAGAGTAATTAAACAAATTAAAATTGGCACAAGACAATAAATACATGATTCAAGCAAAAAGAAACTCATATGAATGGAAAACTATCCAACAAAATCAGAGATTCACTGAAGCATAATTATTGGCAATGCTTGGTGTTCTCAAGCACAACAGGTATCTGACAAAGGCCAAGAGGTGCAGTGCACACCATCAAAATGTGGTTTATACGTGAGACGCTTCTTCGAAGCTGCTCCTGCGCTTAGATCAAAAAGGTTCACCATTCTTCCCAGGCATCCTGGAAATTGTTTCTCAGTGCCTTGAGCTTTATCATTCCGACCTCTATCCATCTCAACACCTGTGACATGATTATGAAAGAAAAGAGGGACTTAAATCAAAACGGCCCATTGAATGAAATGGACCAAATCCACAGAAAGATTACTGAAACAGAGGAAGAGGGGAAAACCCAGCTTCATAGGCAAGTTAAAGCAAAAGCATGGCGGCGTATGGTATTGAGACAGGAACAAAAGGGACAAGAGAAACAGATATTCCACTTGGGAGAATGGCAACTCCAGCAATCCTCATTATAGAGACAGGAAAAACTTGCAAAAGTGCCAGGCCCAGTAAAAAGAGATTACTGGGTAGCAAGCAAAGGCATCCACATCTTGGCACAAGAGACGACAGAGACAATCCCCATGTTTACAGATGTTTCAACACGTCGGTCGCGGGTACTACCACAACAGAGTCAGCATCATGCCCTGTACTAATTCCTATCAGCTTCAATTCAAGAAAGACTGGCACAAACTAACACCAAATCAGTTTCACTTCCCAAATTAGAACCTCAAAGTACCCGGATTCACCTCGGTTCACTCGACAGAGAAGACAGGAATAATCACTGCACAACGCTCAAAAGCCCCAAAATTCAACGCCAATCAATGCACAAAAGCAGACCTAAACCCAGAAATCCTTCCAGAGGGGGCAAAAGAAAAAACACACGCGCACAACAGCCGCAGCCGCAGCCAATGCAGCTAGAGAAACTGCATTGAAAAATCGAAAAGGGCAAGGCCAAAGAAAGGAGCTCAGGCAGGCGAAACTAAGTAAAATTAACCAAATCACGAAGAAGAGCACTTAAGAAAAACTTGCAATTCCAGCACGTACGCAAACTGAGCCACGAATCACACAAATGCCTGCACGCGCACGCGCACGCACACGGATGCACAGGGAAAGGAGACGGCGGCTTTTTGGGGGGGGCCAAAAAAGCGAGATCGAGAAGGCACCGAAAGTCGTAAAGGTCGTCAGGTACGGAGAAGCTACTTTCCACTAGAGAGAGAGGGAGAGAAGCGAGACCTTAAGGGAGGGAGCGGCCGGAGCAGGGCATCACGGCGGGGATGCGGCCGGAGCGAGGCCGAGCCAAGGAAGCCTCCCGAGATCCGCTGCAATCTGCAGCGCGCTGCGTTTCGGAGCGGATACTGATGCAGAGAGAAAGAGAGAGAGAGAGAGAGGAGGAGAAGGAAAAAGTAAGAAATGAGTGTCGCTTTTTGTCCACTGGTTCGGCGTCGAACTTGGGGACAAAGGGCACTGTTTATTTTATTCCGTTATCACCACCCCCGGCTTTTTACCCATATGTGTAGTCCCACTCAATCTATATCATTATCTATTATTTCATCCCTCCTTTTTTTTTTCTCTTTCTTTCCTTTTTTTCAGGATCAATAGTTGTGTAACGAATAAGCATCGGGTAAAAGAAAATCCTTTTTGGACGGAAACTTTTCTAATTAGAAAAAAAAAAAGCTGGAGAGGCTACTCGTTTAAATTGATAATTACGTGTCGTACGTGGTAAGCAAGCGTACTTTCCCTGAATATAATCGGTAGTCTTGTCGAGCGACAAGTTGAAGTACGAGTATAGAGTACCTGTAAATCAATCAGTTTATTAACTGCAGTAGTAATCGTACGAAGAAAAAAAGAATTTTCACGTGTGGTGATTGTTGTCATGGGAGCCCGAAATATACCGGGTATCGATGATTTTGACGGGCAGATATCATGTGGACACGTGGCATCTTCTAGAGACGTTAAAAGATTCTCTAGTGTTGCATGAATAGAGATGTGCCTACTATCTACCATGTGCTACGCAATAGTCGCACATTCAATTTACACATTAAGATTGAAAATTGGCATCGCACAAGGGAAAGTAGAGAGAGTAATGATGTCCGAAATGCGTATCTATAGGCAATATTGTAAATCTTTCTTTGGACTCACGGAAAATAAATGATTAGAAAAATATTTTCTTAAAAATAAATAATAATTTATATCTAATTATTTTCTTAAAACGATGAAAATACCTTTTAATTTATTCATTTTTCTTAAAACCTACGTACTCCTAATCCATAGACAAAACTCAAGCGACTGCATCCACCCCCAACAATCAATTAATTAATATGACTTATAAAACATCCTTCACAATTCAACTCCTCATCTCTTGACCCAAAAAAGAAAAGAAAATTTAAAAAAAAAACTCCTCATCTACGCACGACGTGCCGTTTGGCATAGTTTTTATGTCCAAGTGCCTTATGTCTTATGTGGGTGAGCAAAACGACAAAGCGTAGGCCTCCTAGTCTCGCCGCCCTCCCCCACCAACAAGAGATTCCCGTTCTATCGAGAATCCTTATCCCCTGGTACGACAAGAACTCATAATTATGTTCCACTTTTACGCACTAATCCTAATCACTTCTTGTTTAATGTATAAAACTTTGTTTAAGATGGTTCAACGTTGTCATATTGAATCCCTTCGTTTGACGAGGGAAAACGACAGGAGGCATTCCCACATGCGCGAAGAAGAGGCACCATGAAATGTGGTCGTGGACGACTTGTTGTAGCATAATATGAGCTCAATTTTTTTGGATTAACTTGTCATTAAAAAAGAATTTGTTGAATGTATTTTCTCATAGCCAATGTCGACCTCCCTCGAAAATTAAAATAATGAAAGAAAAGGACTCGCGATCACACGATTTTTTACTGGTGGGCTGTGTAGAATACTGTGGAGTGGTTGAGCTACTCCAAGGTCAAAGTAAATGCAGAATGCAGGCTTTTGCATGAACAGGGTCGGCTGCATCTTTGGGATTGCGTTGACATTTTGGTGGCGTGAGTTCTCAATCTGGTCGAATGGCGAAATTAGATAGGCAACAATAGGCAACAATAGGCCTGACCTTTCGGGCGTCGGAGGAATTGGGCATTAAAACTCGGCCGGAATGGCTTAAGGCCGGCCCTACATCGATGTCTTCGCTGTTGAGAGCGACTCTTGTGGAATCAGCATGCGGAACTGTGCAAGTCCGTTTAGATCTCACTATGCTGCAATCTCATTCGAAAAGAACAACTGCCTCGGGCCATTACCCGGGCAACGCAGGCGGAGCTATCTTGCTGGACCAGTGGTTTTGAGAAGATTCAGCCACAGTTTTGTTCAGCAGCTGCAAGGAAAAGCTTCTGTAAAGCTCTTCCAGATTTTCCATATGGTAACATAAGAACACTTGCATTGGTGCCTAATCGAAAAGTGGGCGAGGCCCGATTAAACTGTTGGAGTTTAATCCACACCCACTCGCCATTATAAACATAATGAAATTCATATTAAACTGTATTAAGGAAGATATTAAAGTGATGGAACCAACATAATGTTGTATTATGTGACTATCACTGCTCATCTTATAAGCAGTAGAATGAATGTCGAGAATAATTATTCTCCATTCCAGGAAAAATAGACATGAACTTAGCCCTCTTGTTTGCATTTGAACACAGATATGCACAGGCTGATTTAGCAAACGTGTTATCCACAGAAAGAGGATATGGTGCCTACGTGGCACAACCCCAGTGGAAGCAAAGATTTTGGAAAAGGAATCATCAAAGATCAGATGATTCTCGCTCTCACTTTCTCACTCCTTAAGATCACAGAAGCCCACTTCATTCAAAGCCTCTCTCAATCTTGTTCCTCTGTTACTTTACTCAGCTGTTTTTTCCTCGACACTGAGAGAGAGGGAGAGATACCCACGTACACAAGGATGGCTAGCTGCAGCATGGCTTCAGCTGCTTCTGGGTTTGTGCTCACACCCAACACCCCAACCAATGGGAACTCATCCGCTAAGAGCAACATGGTGTTCTTTGCAAAGAACAATAACCCTTCTAGGCTAGTGGTGAGAGCGGCAGAAGAAGGGGCGGCTCCGGTGGCTACCACCACGGCTACAGCAGCAGCAGAAGCTCCAAAGGCCAAGCCACCCCCAATTGGACCCAAGAGAGGAACCAAGGTGAGTCTTGCAATTCACTTCTTCGATTGAATCAAGGTATGAGCATGCTCTGTTCCCTGATATCACTAGGATAAAAGCACACGGTTATGTATTGATTACAAATTACAAAGTAGCATCTTTCTCAAGTGCCTCCTCCTAGGGAATCAATCAATGATCGTAAAGCAATCAAGCGCGCTATATTCATGGAAGTAAAACTAGGATTAAATAACTGACATGACCGTTGGAGACGCTCACTTTTGCATCTATTTTATAAGAGAGGCATTTCGTTTCCATCTTTTGAAAGTACCTAGTCAACATGAAAAGATAAGAGTGTAAGCCTTACTGCTTTTCTGAGGACAAGTTCAACATTTCTTCCACATATTTTCATCCACAGGTAAAGATTCTCAGGAAGGAGTCGTACTGGTACAATGGAATTGGCTCTGTAGTTGCTGTTGACCAGGTAACATCCATCTTCATCATCCCCCTTACTGCACCCCCTTTCGCCGTTACCTGCCTTGTTAATTTTCTGTATCGGTTTCATCCGAGCAGGACCCAAAGACGTGCTATCCGGTCGTGGTTCGTTTCAACAAGGTCAATTATGCAAATGTATCTACAAACAACTATGCATTGGATGAGATCCAAGAAATTTAATGAGCACTGAGGTCGCTGCAGTTGTAGTTCTTGCAAACTATTTTCAGTCTCCCCAACTTATCCTGTAATCTGTATCATATGCCTGAGCATTTTCTCGCGTGATCATTTTTCCCTTCGCAAGTGTTTAATAACTTATGCGAAACCACATGATGAACATATACGGAATTCAAACAATGTGACACATACCTGGTTTACCCTCGTACTCATGGTGTCGCATGTAGAACATAGACTTTTCTCACTGCCCTCCTCTCTTCAGTTGTCCTAGCTTTTTTCCCTGCTCTGTCAAGTCTCAAGTGCAGAAAGTCAGTAACTTGAAATGGCATGACCAACACTTAGTAACTTCATATCTTCCTTGTTCAGTTTTTGTGCTGACACCCATCTTTCCTTCCTCTAGTTAGTCGCGCAGATATAAGGGAACAATGTCAATCAGATACATAGGATGAATGATCTTTACTTAAATCGTCCGGCACAATGAAGATGCATTCAGTTCATTCTTCTAACTGAAAATGGATTGAAGAAAAACTGTGTAAATTTCAAAAAAATTGCATATGACACCATCATGCACTCCGAGTTCCTTGTTTAATATGCATAGTTAGAAAATACAGGCGTGTATGGAATGTGTGCCTCACCCAAGGCCTAAGTGCACGAAGAGCTTGTGTGAGTGACTGACTACTGACATTTAGAAAAGAGCAACTACCAATCTCCAAGTCAAATTGGAGAAAGTTATTTTTAATGAGATTGACTGCAAGTAACTTATCAAATGCTATCTCATTCGCAAAATCACTCCAACGTGTAGGAAATTCGGTAATTTAAAGCCTTTATAATTTTAAAGAGAGTGTTATAGACAGAGAAGCAGGGATCATAGCTTGGCTAAGTATAAGTCATCTTCATCAGCCACATTTCAAGATGCAAGTTCCCAAAATTCTCAAAGGGACTGAAGGTTAAATTATAAAGGATATTATATCCAGCAACTTCATTCCCCAGGAAATCAGTCCTTAATAGTTTTAGATCACTGAATTTGCGGCATTTAAGCTAAAGACACAATAGGATACCATCTTGAATAAATGTCCCTAGACAATATACTCAATCCTTGGACAGCAATCTTGTGGAACTATAGCACATCTTTAGTTTTAGACGGTACTCTCAAAGAAAATTCTCCTGATTGAAGACATATCATTGTGGTAAAGCATAATAAAGAGGAGTTTACCTATACTAGTCCGGAAGTGTAATCTTAAAGTTCCACGATTTTAGAGGATCAGACAAAAGGATGTAACAATATTCTAGCATCTCAGAGGACCTTGTAAGTCCGCTGATTCAATTTGATTTATTAAAGGCCATGGAAATATCTAACAAAGAACAGGCCTTGGACACCTAGACTGTCTTAACCTAATTGTCAACATAAAGCAAACAAAGATCAACAGAAATTAAAGGAAGAAAACTTGTATAAGGAAACAGAGATAGAAATTGTTCCTACGTGGAAATTACAAACTGTACGGATTATATAGGTATCAAAAGAACTATATTGGTACAGCAGATAAATAAACAATGCCCATCAATATAAGATGCAAAAACTATGATACTAATTTGTAAATATACACGATTGCATGCTAAGAGAGGGAGAACAACAAGACAGCATGCAAAAGAATGATCTTCATTTATCTATCATCTGTTTCATATACGTTCTTGAAGCAGCCTCAATTTTGCAGTGTGAACGGAACAGGGAAACTTATAGCTGCACAAATGTGTGATACACTGGCTGAGGTTTAAACACAGAGATTAGTGTCGCTTATCATCTACCTTCATCCCTTCGTTGGATGTATGCAGCATGAAGAGTTGGAGTGGGAAGGAATTAAATCTTCAAAAAGGAAAATATCCTTCAACTACAAAAAAATCTGTCATTGCTATGCACGCTAAAGAACCCTTCCATCCATGCCATCAAGTAGTCCAGACCACATTCCCTTGACAGGAGGGAGCTGGACAACAAAGGCATTCCAAGGAGGGTAACCAACACCACTACCACGAACACGACCATCCATGCGTAGAGATAAATACCTGCAAAAGGGACACGAGCAAACAGATATTTTAAAAAAATTTACTCTCTGAAGTAGATCAACTACCTCTGAAGCATGCATACCACTTGATACGGTGAATCTACATGAGATGCGTCCTTTACCAAAATCTTCTACTTCAAATATTACGAAAGCTCTAATAATTTGATTATGCAAAATTGACATGATTAAACATGGAGAACAGAATAATCAGTAAGGCTTGATTGCAAGCTTTGCACTAATCGAGGTCACTATATATGCTTATTGAATCTATCAGACAATAATTGTTGATTAACATGCCTCCACTTACACTGGAGAATCAGGAGAAACACCAGCAAGTTTCTTCTGTTGATCTAACCACCTGTGGATCAACGAAAATAAGAAGTCAGAGAGATATCGGCAGAGAATGGGGGAGGAACAGAGAGTAGTGACGCTATCTTTTATGTTTACCAAAATCATACTCTTACTTGGTCCACTCAGAGACATAAACAGGAGCTAACTGCCAAAGCCTCTTCCTTTTGTTGGTAATCTCTTTCATCTCCTCACTCTCGTCAAACTCAAAAGTAGGTGAATTCCCATCTGTGGCAAAAGGCACTACAAGCACCCCTCGATCCAAAAGACTCTCAGTATAAGGTTCACTAAGTTTAAAGGACTCTGTAATAAAGGACACTGGGCCAGCACAGATCACGAGACGAGCAAGTCCTCTCAAAGAGCTTAGAGAAACGATTCTCCTTTCATCTACGCGGAGCTTCAGATTTGAAAGGTTTTCCTCTCTAGTGAGTCTAGCCACTTGTGCATTCTTAGCATTGTTCTCCCGATAATAGAGAAATGCAAATATAGAAACCGCCCCAATGTCTATGAGAAGACCTTTGAAAATTTCAGGTACTGCATCAGCTTTAGCGGAGTTTGTCAGAGCAGCAATTAGTTGTGTAGTGGCAATCAAACCTCCAAGAGCACCACTGGCAATGAAAGCAAGGTAGAAGAACATCCGCACAGACCGGAAAGGAGACAGGACCTCACTCCTAATCTTAGCTAATGAACTGAAAAAACCAAATTCCAAATTTTGAGTACCCGGTGGCAAGACTTACAAAGCAGAAACCAATGGAGAAGTTATCACTTCAAGAAACTTGCACCAAAGAAGTGATGAAGAAGCAAGTTGCTTCTTCAGCTCTTTAGATTAACCATCCAAGAATATGTAAAACCTTTCAAGATTTTGGCAATTTATTAGAGCTTTCATAATATTTGAAGTAGAAGATTTGCCAATGAAGATTTACGAAAGCTCGAATAAATTGTCAAAATTCCAACGATTTCTAGTTGCTTCAAGCAACTAGCCAGATTTTAAATCTTTCAAGTACACAACTCCTTTCAGCTGAATAGAACATATTTTGTATCAGACAACGGACATAACGCATATGGATTAAATGCAACTATATGAGCAACATGTTTTCCTTTTTCACTAGTACTTTTGGAATTGTGCGAAACAAATTAGGAAAACCTCAAATAGGGAAGTACTCGAGTATGACCTAAGCGCATCTGACATGAAATAGCTAACCCCTCGAATCCAAACGTTTTTGAGTATGTGCTTAGATAGAAGGCAATACTATTTTGTCCCAAGGAATCACTAGAGTTGCCGAGACAATAGACCAATTTCTTGTTCGCATTTTGTTGAGGGGACATCGCATTCAACTGACGGGACAGGATAATGTACAATGAACAAGATTCAGGAGTGACATATAGTTTGACATTATAATATAACCCACGACCCTTTCAAGCATTCGACAATATAGACACTCGCATGTAACCACGAAGATTGTAGTCATTTCATTGCCGAACCTGGACAAAGCGGCATATTATCTGCTTAAGGAAAAAGACAACCTGCTGATAATGCTGCAATTCAGATCTTTGGATTAACCATCCAAGAATATGTAAAACCTGAAAATTCAACTAACTAAACCCAATTCCCCGCATTACTCACATCAAAGCACTACCACCATGATCATGAAGAATTTAGTTTACCAAATACAGCTGGGCTTCATATGCCAAGCTTCGCACATGCCACATCAATCACCAATTCCATTGTTCCAACTATAAGCTTGCAAGTGCACCAACAACCTTTTCACGAACACGACACCTTTATTAGATTCTAAACAGAACTGACCCTTTCCCTAAGCAAATTTGGATTCACAACGAACATAATCTAGGCCATGACCGATCTCCTTGTGCGAAAAATGGCAGCACTTAATTGCCGAAAACATTCGGTGCCCATCTATCCTCTGACTCTCCAAATATTAAATCCGCAAAACACATTGACACCCAACTCTACATGATAGAACTCATCCATCCGCACAGTCGGAGGCTATCATTCGGCTTCACTTCTCCAGTTCACCATGACCAATGAAGCGATTCCCCTCTCTCCCCCCACACCAGCTACGCCTCAACTCGCGCACCATTCTAAGCCGTATCGCATTCTATGCAACTCAGGAAAATCAAATATATATTCCCGCAGCAGAAGTCCAACTAAAACTAGAGAGCCTACAGCTTCAGCAACCAGACACCAGCTCTAGAAACATCACCGAACTCCACGCAAGCGAAAGCAAACCCCATACAACGCGATAATTCAAAAGGAGTGAAATGACTAGCCTGGCTTCGGTGGACGACGATGAAGTCGGGGAAGGGGAGGGCTTGTTGGAGGCGGAGCAGGTGACGGAACGGGCGCCCGAGGCACGCCGCCCGGCGGAGGCGGCGGCGTCGGGCGGGCGGCGGACGTGGCGCGCTCCGGCGAAGCGCGGCGGAGGCGGGCCTCCGGGGCCGCATTCGACGTGGCGAGCCCAGAGGCGGGAGCCGGGGAGCCCGTGGATGGGAAGAGAAACGGAAACCGTGGCCGCCATGGCTACTCTCTCAGCTCCTTCATCACTTTCGCACACGAAGCGAACTTGCAGTTGCAGAGTGAAATCCGTTGTTTTTTTTGCGGTTTTTCTTCGCGCCCTGTGATTTTCCGTTTTTTGTTTTTTCTTTTCTTTTTTTTTTCCGAAATAAAACAAAATTAATTTGGGAGGCGTGTGTTCGTGCGGTGGGGCCCCGTTCGTGTGCGACCGGCGTGTTGCCACGCTTGCCGACGCTTCCCCACTGCTCCCTGGAAAAATGTATTTAATCGATAAAATCGAAATAGAAATTTAGGCGAAGTTAGGAAGAAGAAGAAGAAAAATTTGGGATTTATCTACGTATAAAATTAGAAACTTTTTGGCATCGGTATTCGCAACATGTTGTGAGAAGATAATGCATGCTTGACGAGTGCCGAGTAAGCCATATCCGACTCCGTTGGTTGACTGGCATGTGTACAGATAGGGCCCCCTCTTCGTATTTTTCAAACGCCCCTCTCCTATTTCACGATCTTCTCCGTTACTTTGCCCTCTCTTCTCCGTTGCCCTATTCTCCATAAGTCGCCCTTGCGGCCGCGCCACCCTTTGACGTCGAACAGCTCGCTGCTCACTCAAGTCTCGTGAGATAGAATTGGCGTGGCAGCGAGCGTGTCGAGGGCGAGATCAATCAAACGGCGGTTGTCCGGTGGCAATAGGAAGAAGGAAGATGAAGAAGAAGAAGAAGAAGAGAGTGAGAGTATCAGGAAGAAAGAGAACAACGGACAAGATTGCGAAAAAGGAGAATCGGCATTTGCAAAATACGAAGAATGGACCCTATATGTGCACGTGTCGAAGGTCGATCAACAAATGAAATCGAGTACAGCCTACTTGGCACATGTCAAGTATGCAATATTGTCTTGTTCAGTTCTAGGCGACCTTATTTATATCTATTTTTCCATTTGACGAAAAGATTATTGCATTTCTTTTCATTTGGGTACTTTAAGTTATGAGAAAAATTGAGGGAAACAAATAGAATTTTCAAGAGAAAATGGAAGGCAAAGATAATCAATCACAATTGAGGCCGTTGAGCGAATGCATGTGTTGAAATTTCCTTGGATCATTCACCCAAAAAAGAGAACGAGTATAGGATTCTCGCCGTGAAGACTAAAATATGGTCAACAAGACTACACAAAAAGATGGAGACGAGAAGAAAATCAAATTTTCTCCGAATTTGGTGATTTTCCTGATTTTTTTTTCTAATGAAGCCCCAATGGCTCTAATTGTTAAGCAATCCCATGACTTGACATGGCCCAATTAGCCAAAAACTATCCAATTACCCGCACCCTTTAGAAAATTAACACAATCCCCTAATTGCCCAACTCTATCCCTCCCCTCTCTCGGCCTCAGCTCCGCCATGGCCAACCTCACCGCCTTGTCGTGCCTCATCGGTCCATCACTCAGTCGACGTCAAGCCATTGCTCCCGTCTCTCTCGATCAATCGATCTCGACAGTGTAGTTGCTGGTGGGACAGAGCTCTACTTACTACAGCAGTGGCCCATTGCCGCAATGCAGCGGCTCCATTGTGATTGCTTGAGGTCAAACTACCAGCCAGCCGGAATCTTGCCAGATACTTCCCACAGACAAAATGACGCGGAGAGGGGGGGTTAAGGGAACGTGAAGTTTTGCAGCAAAATGAGGACTGCAAGATAACCAATTCATACAATAGAGGCTATACTGTTCCAGAAATGGAGTAGCAACTAGCAAAAGCAAGGTAAACGCAGCTATCTAGCACTCCCACGATTTGGCTGCGGCCGAGGATGTTTATTGGCAAAATTCAATCAACAAGAACATAAACAAAGAAGAATGTCTGTGGACAGTCACAGTCCCAGGATTCACCATATATTTTGATTTACTTGGGAGAACATCTCTGGTCCCACAAAAACCCTCATTCACCGCTTGGTTAAGAGTCTCGGAGCTGGCATAATCAGATGATTTGCATCCAGTATGCAATGACAAGCCTCAGCACCACCAGATAAACATTTCGATTACAAAAGTTGATGACAGACAATCAGATGTCGATGATAAGTAATGTTGCATTGTCTTTCATAGTCTGTCCCCAGGAGTCAATCTCCCCAGAAAGAATAATCAAGCAGGCTAGTTCTTAGCATTAGCCTCTGACAACAGAGGTTCAAGTTCTCTGTTGCGGTGTAATTTCACGGTATCTGCATCACAAGTAAATAACACAGAAATCAACCCCTGCTAAATTTAAATGCCATATCGATAGTGAACTCTGCCTCACCAATGAAAGATACGATAGAATTCGATCAACTTATTCACTGTTAACCAAAGACTCAGGACATCCTTTGCTGACTCAAAATTCAATGTTAAAAAATTACTAATGTCCAAGCAGTTACCACAGAATGAAGGATGAAAAAAGACAATTATATGAAAAGGCAGCTCATAACATCTAACAAAAAGTTTTACAGGCATTAATACAAGAAGATCACCATAAATTAGAGAGAGGACACCACTAATGGGTGTAAAGAAGATGGTTAATAGACTAATCTCCAGGCACCATCATGGAACAATGGAATCAAAGGGGTAGAAAGGGTTATACCTGTACAGCCACCGATATGTTTGCCCCCTGCACATGAAGATAGAAATTATCTGACTAGAAGTTACCAAAGAAGAAGAAGAAGAAGAAAAAGATCATAACATCATTAAGATAATCAATGAATTCAAGACATAGAAAGGATGATCTTTTCTCAAAAGCATTTGTGAATTTTTTTTATTGGCACTCCTGACCTACAATTAAGCAAACTAGTTACTAATTTATTTACGCCACTGCTGTAATGAGAAACTTATTACTGTCTATGCTCGAAGTTCTATCTGTTGAAGCTCACAAGTTCATGCCATAAAGAGATACCTTTTTTTCCTCCAATCATAGTATTACGTGTATATATATTTGCATATATTTATCCATGTCTTGGCTACTTCAAACAGGTTAGCTGCCAACTACAAAAGATGGAAATCTAAAATTGACATGAAACTGTCAAATCTTTCCACATCATTCAAGGTAGAAACAATGATACAGACTATTCTTCTTTTATTTGTTGTTAGATTGCCAAGTCTACAGAAAAGCTGTTGTGATTTTTCTTTGTAATAGCCAGTGACTGCATTCCCAGGTTCAGTCAAGACGCTCTCCCAGACTGAATTTCTTGCTTTTGAAGGGAACTTCATGAGTCGCACTATTTCAAAGTTGACAGAGGAGCATTACGTACCAATGAAAACATTAGGGACAGTATGCTGCCCTGTAAGCCTCTCCAAGACCTTCTGCAGTTGTGGCCCCTGCGGTCCTGATGATATCAAATAGTGTTGGGCCCATGCAAAATTAGATCAGCCACAGAAGGATGAACACTTCTCCAAGAAAAAGGACTGCTTTTGATAGGAACCACCAAAGAGAAATGTGTACTTCGTACAAGCATCGAAAGTTGGATGCGAAATACAAGAACTAAGAATGTAATGCATATCATGGTAGCTAGACCAGTTGCGTGGGTAAAACGCATATACCTGAACCACCTACTTCATGCAAGGATCAGCATGGACGGTTGGCTTACCAAAAAATCACAAAAGATAATGCCAATGCAGCAAAAGAAATGCCAATGGAAGTATGAAAGGATGTGTATCCTCCATATACCTAGACTAACACAGAAAATATAAGCAGCCATTAACACAAGACTCCCCTTACACCATGAATGATATGTCATTCAAAAAAGTCCTACCCTATGCTTGGTAAGCTCTCACCCGGTAAGCCTGAACTATTCCTTTTTTTTGCTCATAAGCCTGAACTAGTTAAGAGTACAATTTTTCTTGGCTCAATTTCAAAGGGCTCCTGGAGAGAAGTATATCTAATTTTTCCAGCACCATGTTGTGACTTTTTTTGTTGACTAGAATGGCATGTCAACAGCCTCCCATGATGTCTCTCACCTCCAACTCCATGAGAACATCTAGTTTCTATTCTCTTCTCAAAGGGCATTTAGAAACAATTACCATCCGCAACATCGAAGAGACCGGCGCACATAACGAAAACAGCAACTCTGCACTAAAACCAAGACACGAAGTTGAAGGAAGAAAAGGGCAAAGCTGACGAACCTAATTCATCCAATTCAATCACCAGAGGATCCACACCAAGCTTCTTGAACAGAGATTTCACCTCGGACGAGTACCTTCAAGACAACCCAAGAACAAAAGATTCTTAAATTTCGAATTCACCACTCGAAGCCCATCTCTCTCTCTCTCTCTCAAAGAATTCTCAAACCCACAGGAATCACGATCACGGGCAAGGAAAATCGAAACTCACGAGCACCAAGTCTTGGAGTAAACCACGACGGGGTTCTCGGCCACGGTCCTCCTCACGGCGTCCTCGAGCCGCGACCCGAACGAAGACGAAGACGAGGGAGACGGGGAAGACGGTTCGGAAGACGCCGCTTGAACCGAAGCCCGCCGCCGCGCTCCCGAGCCGCCGGAGGAGGAGGCCAATGCCGCCGGAGCCCGACCGTGGTTGACCGGGAGGAGAACGGAGCGAGGGGAGGCGAGGGAGGCGGCCAGGGTCTTGTGGGGAGAGGCGAGAGCGACGGAGGCGAATCTGGGGAGATGGGTCGCCTTCGACATGGTTGCCGCCGTGATGGGAAGTCGGAGTTCTCTGCTTCCTCTCGGGGTCGCGAAGGAGACGAGACGGGATTTTCGATAGTTTCCTACCGGTTGGTCCAATGGAAGCGTCGGTGGTAGTACCAACGGTTTGAAAAAAATGGTTCCTTTAAGCCCATCAGCCAATGAGTTTTGGTGGACACAAGGTTAAGCCCAAAGCCTGTCCTGTCCAATGGGCTGTAGCTAGAAAAAGTGGTTTGGCATCAGGCAAACCGGTCAAACGATTTGGTCGGTTCGAAAATGATCCAGTCCAAATTGATCAATTTCCATGCAATATAAATCTAATGACCCCGGCCCCGACCCTGACCCTTATTGCTGAAACGCTTGCATATTTAACTCAATCTAGAAAAACTTATACCCGAACCGATATGAGAATATGGAGCGAGCGAGCGAGCGCGAGATCGAGTAAAAAAAAAGTTATAGAGATGGATTGAGTTTAAGTAAGTTGTGGACCCATTTAATACCCATATTTTTTTAGTCTTTACTATTCTAAACCCATTTACAATAATTTACTGAATAATAACTTACATAACAACTCAACTCATCAAATATGAGTTAAGAAATGGAGTTTTGATCAATTTTGATATCTAGATACCTCTTTTTGTCCGGTGAAAGATGAAAGGAGCAACAGTTGATTTGGCCGCTCAAGTGAATTTTTTTCTTCTTTTACACTGACGGTGCATACTATAATTAATCTATTTGGATATGGGAAAATAGTATATACACTGTCAATGTAAAAGAAAATTCACATGAGCGGCCTAATCCAGGATTATAACTACCCGTTCTCTCAAGCTAATGGCGAATTAGGCCACTTGTGTGAAGATTTTTATGCCGATGGTGTATATCATAATTACTCTATTAGATATATTAAAATTGGGTTCACAAATTCGACATATCAGGTGACGTGACAATTAACGGGCCTTTATATAGGATAGAATTTGTTTGGTAAAATCAAGTATCTTAGAATTGTGGAAGTCCGTCTTATGATGTGATTGATTCTATCGGTCGCATAGGACAGCTGGTCATGACTAGCTGGTTTTGGTTTCGGGATGCAATGTTTCTGAGTTGGATTCTGATATGATGTGTTTGCAGAGAGCTCTGGGCATGACAAAAGCACCTGGGGCTGCTTGCGCCGTTGCAAAAACATGGCTCATCCGCAGAGAAACCGTGGTAACTGAAGTACACGTTTCTTGTGTCAGAACAATAATGTCCCGAATAATGCCCCTCTCTCTCGCTCTTGCTCTCTCTCTCTCTATGAAATGTAAAATATGTACCAGAGACTCATATAAGCTATTAGTCGGTTTCATGCTATATACGACCACAAGGCATGATCAACTGAAGCTATCATGTTAGTTGAAGGGCGGGGCCAAAAGCCGTTGTATAGCGGGCGCAAACTATACTAAAAGCACCAGAAATGTATAAGAGCGTGCGCATTCATTTTCCGTGTCTCCAGTCAGATCGAAATTGCAAGAAACATGCATGGAATTGCAAGCAAGACCATTTTAACATTCAATAAGCTTAACCCGGAATGTCCGCGATGGAATTGATTCAAATCCTCATAGCTGAACCGGTGAGTCCTCTGCATGCTGTCCATTCATCCCAGTTGTCACTCACAGATTCATTGTGACAAATTAATTAAACCAAACAATGTGCCCTGCCTCTGAAAGGTTGTGTTCCAAGAAACAAGAAAGAGGAAACTGGGACCTGCTTATGGTGAGGCTAAAACTAAAGGTAGCCATAGTAGAGTCAAATAATGCAGCTCCATCTACAGTGGATATGGTATCTGGAAAC
Organism: Syzygium malaccense; assembly: GCA_031216405.1. Taxonomy (NCBI): domain Eukaryota; kingdom Viridiplantae; phylum Streptophyta; class Magnoliopsida; order Myrtales; family Myrtaceae; genus Syzygium; species Syzygium malaccense. The sequence goes on along the minus strand of CM062260.1, from coordinate 15,768,124 downwards.
ATGGAAGCTGTGCTCAAACAAAGGACAAAAGGACACAACACGAGCTGCAAGTGCAAATTAGCGGTCTGCAATTTTGAGGAAAAACTTTTGAGTTGCTGATTTTTGGGTTCAAGAGAATAGGAAATATGGTGTTAATTATATCTCGAGTTTGAACCGTTTACGAAACCCGATCTGATTGTTGATTCCTAAGTGTTTATATGTGCAAAAACAAAGTTGTTCGACAAACCTTAAAGTGCAGATGAATAATCCGAATGTTGACGAATGATCCGAGCCCAACGAATTCATATTGTGTCCTTAAGATAATTTGTCCCATTCACCGATACCCAAGGTTCTTGAACAATTGCCTCCACCAATACTCAAGGTTCTTGAACAATTGCCTCCCATGATAGAACGGATTGCCTTTCCTATGAAGCGGTACTTTTTCAAAGGAAACCTTTGAACGCAACTTTGCAGATTAATCACACGAAAATGATAATAATGAAGAATAAGAGAGCAATAGAAAAATGTCGCGAGCAAAACACAAATGTTTTTTGTTTTATTTAAAAATAATGAAGAGTCACGAAAAATCGAAAAGTTTCGTTCGGCTCACGAACAGACATATCTGTCCAAAAATAAATGGGCAAACAACCACGAACAGACATATATGTCCAAAAAAAATAATATTCCAAAACAAAAACATGTCTGTTCAATGAAAAACAAAACTGTCTGAATCAACATGTTTATTCGATGAAAAACAAAACTGTCTGAACCACATTTCTCATTCACCTTCTATGGGATTTGGATACCAAAATCCCAACAATCCCCCACATGAATGATAAGTTAAGATATCATGACTCTTCTTGCATGCATGAGATGCAATGTGCGATTATTTCATGAGAGAACGCTGCATTGGGATAAGTAGTTGGAGACTTTGAACTTTCCCTAGGGAGACATATCGGACTTACTCAATCAATCGGTAGACTTGATGCTTTGAACTGTCAACCTTTGGTGTAAGTCAAGATAATAGGAATCACACAACTATCTCTCAAACAAAGTTGGTTTTCACTATTGTGTTTGTTTTGGCCATGAACACCACCCGATTTCATGAGTGCTTTCGAGAATTCGGCTTTTCAAATTCTTCATCGAAGCGGCCCTCACTTCACACTCACATAGATGATTTCTGAATGTGCGGTATAACACATACCCGAAATAGAATCATTAAAAACTTACACTTAACCTTCACATGTCAGTACTGTCTCCATACCAGAATAAGTAAAAGTTAACACTACTCTACACAGCTTGCATAACTTGGTTATCCCTTTGAGCCTAGATCTTGAGATCTCCAGTCAACTAGGTAGGGTTTTCGCTATGATAACTTATTTTATAGACCTTAAATCCATTCCCCCTGATGTTTTCACAACCATCTCTATAGTTAGGCATTTTGTTAATGGATCTGCAACATTATCTTTTGACTTCACAAAATCAATCGTGATAATTCCACTAAAGAGTAGTTATCTTACAGTATCATGTCTTCGATGTATATGTCAGGACTTTCCGTTATACATGACATTCTTTGCCTTGCCTATTGCCGCTTAACTATCATAATGAATACATATAGTTGGCACTGATTTAGGCCAATTAGGAATGTCTTCTAAGAAATTTCAAAGCCACTCAGCTTGTTCACCGACCTTATTCAAAGTAATAAATTCTGTTTCCGTAGTAGACCTCGCAATACAAGTTTGTTTAGATGATTTCCAAGACACTGTTCCCCCACCAAGTATAAATACATACCCACTTGTGGATTTTGTATCTCTTGTGCCGATTATCCAATTTGCATCATAGTATCCTTAGAGTACTGCTGGATACTCTGTGTAGTACAAAGCATAATTTTGAGTATACTTCAAATAGCTTAATACACGTTTCATAGCTCTTTAATGATTTTCATTTGAGCTAACTGTAAATCAACTTAACTTGCTCACAGCACAAGCTATATCTAGCCTAGTACAGTTCATGACATATATTAGACTTTTTATTATACTAGCATACTCATTTTGAGCTTTGCTTTCACCAGTATTCTTCGAAAGATGAATTAACATCTACCGGGGTCTTTACTGGTATAATGTCTAGATTCTTGTACTTTCCAAGTATCTTCTCAATATAATAAGACTGTGATAGAGCTAATCCTCCAAATGTCTTATGGATTTTAATCCCTAAAATAACATCTGCAACCCTCATATCTTTCATATTAAATTTATTTGTGAGCATGCATTTGGTCGCCTTGACAACCTCACTGTCGCTGCCCATTATAAGTATGTCGTCTATATACAAGCACAAAATAGCAAAATCATTATGAGTTTTCTTAACATAGATACATTTATCATACTCATTAACCTTAAAACCATTCGACAACATGACTTGATTGAATTTAGCATGCCATTGTTTCAGCGCTTGTTTCAAGCCATAGAGTGACTTAATCAGCCGACATACTTTCTTCTCTTGTCTTGGAACAATGAACCCTTCATGTTGTTCTAAATATATTTCTTTTTCCAAATTCCCATTTAAGAGAGCCGTTTTTACATCCATTTGATGGATTTCAAGCCTATACAGTACTGCTATAGCAATTAGCATCCTTATAAATGTAAGGGACAAGTGCACCACAAGTCCTAAAACTTGTCACAAAAGTGCATTTGAGTCCTAAAACTTGTCAAAATGGTTCATTTGAGTCCTAAAGTTAACACCGTTAGATTTACTAATGAAAAACGATGACGTGGCGCTGACGTGTCATTTTTAATTATTTTTCTTGAGACACGTGGCGCCACATCAGCAAAAAATAAAAATAAAAATAGAAAAAGCTGTAAAAAAACAAAAACAAAAAAAGGAAAAAAAAAATAGAATCGGCGATGGCCAAGCCGGTGGTGGCTGCCTCCACAGCCACCGAGAAGGACCAGCGGAGGTCGCCTGGGCCTTCCCAAAGCCCGGCGACCCTCGACGGCCCCAGGCGAGTCCCCAACGAGGGCGGGTGACCCTCGCTCAGATTTGAGGGCGGGGTCGCGCCCTCCCCCAGATCGAGGGTCGCGCCCTCGCCGGGGACTCGCACGGGGCCGGCAGAGGTCGCCTGAGCCTTCCCGAAGCCCGGCGACCCTCGCCGGCCCAGGGCGAGTCCCCTGCGAGGGCCGGCGACCTCGATCTGGGGGAAGGTGCGACCCTCGCCCCAGATCTGAGCGAGGGTCGCCGGCCCTCGCCGGGGACTCGCCCTGGGCCGACGAGGGTCGCCGGGCTTCGGGAAGGCCCAGGCGACCTCCGCCGATCCTTCTCGATGGCTGTGGCGACGGCCACCGCCGGTTCTATTTTTTTTTCCTTTTTTTGGTTTTTTTACAACTTTTTCTATTTTTATTTTTATTTTTGCTAACGTGGCGCTACGTGTCTCAAGTAAAATAATTAAAAAAGACACGTCAGTGTTTTCCATTAGTAAATCTAACGGTGTTAACTTTAGGACTTAAATGAACCATTTTGACAAGTTTTAGGACTCAAATGAACTTTTTGTAAGTTGTAGGACTCAAATACACTTTTGTGATAAGTTTTAAGACTTGTAGTGCACTTATCGCTAAATGTAATTCTAGTAACAGGTGAATAGGTGTCAAACTAACCAAGACCTTCTCGTTGCTTGTATCCTTTTACCATAAACCTAGCCTTATATTTATCAATAGAACCATCCGCTTTCATTTTCCTCTTGAAAATCCATTTACATTGTAGTGGTTTATTACTAGGAAGAAGGTCAATCAATTCCCAAGTATGATTTGACAAGATGGACTCAACTTCACTATTGATAGCTTCTTTCCATAACGAGGCTTTTGGGGATGCCACGGCCTCTTTAAAGGTCCGAGGCTCATTTTCTAACAATTATGTTAGAAAATCAGGTCCAAAAGATTTAGAAGTTCTTTGTCTTTTACTAGGTCTAGGTCCATCCTCCGTATGATCACTTCTAGGTGTAATATCACGAGGCCTCTTATCAATGTTAATTGGCTCATATACTTTGTTATACGGAAATATATTCTCAAAAAACGAAGTGTCACTTGACTCAATAATCGTATTAACATGTATATCTAGGACCCCAGACTTATGAATAAGAAATCGATATGCATTACTATTAATAGCATATCCAATAAAGATGCAATCAATGGTTTTCGATCTTATTTTAACCTTTTTAGGTTTAGGAATTGCAACCTTAGTCAAGCACTCCCCATACCTTGAGATATTTCAAATTAGGCATTCTGCCTTTCCACTTCTTATAAGGAATTTGTTATATCTTTTTGTGGGTACTATATTTAAAATAAAATTCGTCGTCAAAATAGCTTCCCTCCACAAATTATGTGGTAAACCGGAACCAATCAACAATACACTCATTGTTTCCTTTAAAAACTGATTTTCCTTTCCGCCACTCCATTAGCTTGTGGCGCATAAGGAGGAGTAATTTGGTGAATAATACCAAACTCAGAACAAATTTCTTTAAAAGGAAATTCACATTCACCTCCTTTATCACTTCTTATCATTTTAATTTTCTTATTTAACTGAGTTTCAACTTCAGACTTATAAATTTTAAAAGCATTCACAACCTCATTTTTGCTACTAAGCAAATAAACATAACAATACCTCGAACAGTCATCTATAAAAGAAATAAAATACTTCTTACCACCTCTTGATGGTATTGCTTTCATATCACATATGTTTGTATGTATTAAATCTAAAGGTTCTGTGATTCTATTATCTATAGAATAAAAGGGAGGCTTAGAAAACTTAAATTCAACTCACACTTGGCATTTTTCACTTGGACAGTCAAATATTAGCAATAATCTCATGTTCATTAATTTCTTTATTGATATATAATTAACATGTCCTAGTCTAGCATGCCATATATCAGGAGACTCAAGCACATAAGTAGAAATAACTTTATTCATAATATTATTGGGTGCAACAGTTATTACATTCAACTTCGATAGACCATCACTAAGATAACCATTTCCTACATATATCTCATTTTTGGAGAGTACAAACTTATTAGATACAAACACCAACTTGAAACCATTCTTGCTAAGGAGAGATCCGGAAACTAAATTCTTGCATATGTCTGGTACATATAGCACATTGTTTAGTGTCACAATTTTTCCAGATGTTATCTTCAAAGTAACCTTTCCAACACCTTCAACCTTAGAGGTCGATGAATTACCCATATAGAGTTTTTCATCACCTTCCACAGGTGTGTAAGATGAGAACATCAATTTATTAGCGCATATATGATGAGTTACTCCAGTATCAATCCACCATTCTTTGGGATTTCCCACCATATTACACTCGGATATCATAGTGATAAGATTGATATCATCAATACCACTGGAAAATCTGTTCCACCACATTCGCCTGAGTCTTCTTTCTTTTCTTGGCTCTACAGTCTTTGGCACGATGTCTAGACTTTCCACAATTGTAGCATTTGCCAATGAACTTTTTCAAGCCTTAGGTGGATCCCTCTCCATGCTTTTTCCTCTTCTTGTTGGTTTTCGATCATTCTTTAACAACATTGGCCCTTGAGACTTCCATATTGTTGCCAACTTTCTTCTCAGAAAGCCTATTGTCTTCCTCTATCCTCAATCGAACAATTAAGTCTTCAAGTGATAACTCCTTTTTTTGTGTTTGAGATAATTCTTGAAATCTTTTTAAGACGGTAGTAACATTTCAATGAAAACAGCCACTGAAAATGATTCACTAATCATCATACCTTCATCATGAATGTCATGCATGATCACTTGAAGTTCTCGAACTTGACTTAAGACGGTTTTGGAATCTACCATCTTGAAGTCCAGAAATTTGCTAAAAATGAATTTTTTCAACCCAGCATCTTCTATTTTGTATTTCTTATCCAAACTTTCCCAAAACTCCTTAGCCGTTTTCAGCGGACTATAAACATTGTAGAGGGAATTATCCAGACCATTGAGAATATAGTTGCGACATAGGAAGTCAAAATGCTTCCATGCATCTACAACAACAACTTTTTCCTTGCTTATCTCTCCTTCATCCAATTTAGTAGCATCCTCAACGAGGAACATTGCCAAATTCAAAGTGGTGAGGTAGAACAATATCTTCTGTTGCCATCTCTTGAAATCAGCCCCATTGAACATTTCTGGCTTCTCTTCATGAGTTAGAACAGACGCAATAGGCGTCATCAATGTTGTAGCCATTTCTGTTACAAAGACAAAAATTATTGAAAAGGCAATTATACAAACACACAAAATTGTTTTAAGATTGTTGATTCTTAAGTGTTCGTATGTGCAAAAACAAAGTTGTTCGACAAACCTTAAAATGCATATGAGTAATCCGAATGTTGATGAATGATCTGAACCCAACGAATTCACGCTGTGTCCCTAAGATAATTTGTCCCCTCCACCAGTACCCAAGGTTCTTAAACAATTGCCTCCCAGGATGGTATGGATTGTCTTTCCCATGAAGTGGTACTTCTTCAAAGGAAATCTTTAAACACAACTTTGCAGATTAATCGCACGAAAATGACAATGATGAAGAATAAGAGAGCAGTAGAAAAATGCTGCGCGCAAAACACAAATGTTTTTTGTTTTATTTAAAAATAATGAAGAGTCATGAAGAATCAAAAAGTTTTGTTCGGTTCACGAACAGACATATCTGTCCGAAAATAAATGGGCGAATAATCACGAACAGACATATATATCCAAAAAAAATAAAATTCCAAAATAAAAAAATGTCTGTTCGGTGAAAAACGAAACTGTCTGAATAAACATGTCTGTTCGGTAAAAAATGAAAACATATGAATCACACTTCTCATTCACTTTTTATGAGATTTGAATACCAAAATTTCAACACTGATAGGATAAATGTCCAAAATTTAGCACAAAATATGCACTAGTTACTTCTCTTAGGCAAGTCTGACTATGTGACGAGAGAGAGAGGACGTTGGACAAAAGAAAGCCACTAAGGCTCCGTTCGTTTACCGGAAAATATTCTTCTTTTGGAAAATGTTTTCTCGGAAGTCATTTTCCTGAAAAATGTTTTCCTAGAACACAATTTTTTGATGTTCGGCTAAAATTTGAAAAAGTTTCGGAAAATATTTTCTGGTGTTCGGCGATCGCCGATCCGGCGGCCGGCGGCGGCGGCGGCGGCGGCAGTGGCGGGCGGCCAGCTGCGGTGGCGGGGGCGGCGGCGGCCGGTGACCGGCGACCGGTGGCGGACGACCGGCGGCCGGCGGCGACGAACGGCAACGGCCGGCGACCGGCAATCGATGGCGGTGACCGACGATCAACTTCATCTCCCACGAAAAACATTTTCCCTCCTATGGGCAATTTTGCCTTTACTTTGAGGGAAAATGATTTCCTTTTTGTGAAAAGAGGAAATCATTTTCCTCAAAATGATGAAGGATTTGGGGGTGGAGAAGGAAAATATTTTTCCACGGAAAATAGTTTTCGCCACCGAATACTGGAGAGCGTGAAAAATATTTTTCGAAAAAATATTTTTTCGGAAACGAACGAAGCCTAAATGACAAAAGAATAGGGCTCACTTCTTTGTTTTGTTATATATTATTAGTCTAGGCGGTGGGTCCAAGTCAGCAAAAGGAAAGTTGTTTTTTATTTGTTGACCCTATACATATAAAGAGAAGGAATTAGGGCGTGCGTTCCCAAGAGAGAACACTGTAGCAGCCAGGGGCTCTCTTCTGCTAGAAGCCCTAGGTTGTCCTTTCCTTGAAGAAGTGGGGCGCAAGAGTGGGGCCTCGAAGCTACAGGAGCCGCACAGGAGGGTCCCTTCGAGAAGGGCACACTGTGGCCGCCGGGGGGTTTTTCTTCGTGCTCTTTCCTTGGACGTCCCACAAGGAAAACCTAGAAGCCACAGAAGGAGGATGTCGTGTGGGTGGACAATGAGGTAGCTCTAGACACGTGGATATTATGTTTGTGAGTTTATTTTTTCCATTTGAGTTGTTTATTTATATACACTTGGGGTTATGAATTTAGTTTAGGTACGAGAAACGCTCGAACATGTAAGTGAGCGATTGTAAAGTTGAATTCTCCGATTATAGTGGATTATGTGGTGTTGGCTCTCCTCACGAATGTAGTACCTAGGTACTGATACGTTGAATAGAATCACATAAATCTTGAGCATCCTTTTATAGTTTTTTTTTTTTGATAACCCACACTCAACCTTTTGCGAGAGGAAGAGTGCGCGCTCCAGCAGCGCCATCCAGGCGGGTGGTAGCGTCCTTTTATAGTTTATCATTATTTCTTCAGAAATTTTCGCATTGACATAATTTGTAAGATCCTGAGTTAGCTTCCGCATTAGCTAATATCGCAACATATGGAGACCATAGACTTGATATCGTTTTGTCCTTGTTTTTTCTCTTTTCCTCTTTTCCTCTTTTTCCTTCCATCACGCATGTTTTCAAATCTGCGGTAGCATATGGAGTGCATGTGGGCTGTTCCAAGGAGATCTTGAAGGGATCCTAAGGAACAAAGTCTCTGCGAAGCCACACAAACGCAGAGGTTTAAAAATAAAAATGAATAAGAGAATGAGATCACTCATTATTCGAAAACCAATCTTGGGAGGCTTCCTTCTATTTTCCACTTCATCTGTCACTATATTGTTGTTTGGTCTTTGTTTTGTTCCATCCACTGTCCTGAATCCTTCCCACAAGCTTAACATTTGATAGTGGAATTCCTTTTCTTTTTGGGTTAAAATTGAATATTTGGACTTTCGGCTCGAGATATCCCCACAAATGCACACAAACCGCCTTATTCATGTACATTTAAGTGATGGACATGAGCCCCATGGTCATTTTGGGTGGAAAATATTTCAATTCGAATATAAAATATGTCGTATCCGAATCAAATATTTAATTACTCTACCACTCATACAGGAGCAGTGAAAAGCCCATTCTGAAATTCTGATTGGCCTGATAATCAAGACAGTCCAACTTGGTCCCAATTTCAGCTAGAGAGGCAAGCTAGCCTTACTGTCAGGGACAATTATTTGGCGTGCATCCCCATTGTTTTGATGCTCATCGAGTCACTCCACTGAGGATATCATCTATACATATGAACATTTATTGATTTTGGGGCATGGAAGAACACGACCGCAAAATAGATCACGCTCATTCAAACTGTACTTTTGGTTTAAGCTAGTACTGCAATTTTGTGTTCAAGTCGGTCTGCTGGTGCGAAGGCCTTCTGGTTCAATTGCTGCAGCCTATGTATTGTTTCAGAAGAAAAAAAGAGGAGGAAGACGTGCATTTTGATTCGGTGAATTCGTGCAATGTTGCTGGGGACAGAGAAGCCTGCACGTATGTATGAGCTAACGTTAAGTCAAAGAAGAGAGCGATTCGTTCAAATATGACAGGCAAAGTTAAGTAAGTTAACCAATGCAGTTAGGGCTTCAAATCAAGTCATTCCTGAAGAGTAAAATTATGGTTATTCATTTAACAATGCTGATCAATTGAATAGTTAGATCAGTAGATAGTTCTACAGCTAGTCAAGTTCGACAAAACTTCGAGACCAGAGTAATAATTCTGAAAACTTAATATGGGATGCTTAATCGACAAGTTACCAATTAAAACTGCAAAAGTTTTAGCCCTTTTTTTCCTTTACGGTATTAGCCACGAAACGAAACTTTTGGAGTTTCCTAGAATCGGCGAGCAACTTCCTGAGATGACCAAAGCGCAAGTATATGATCCCTGCATATTGAGCAGAGAGTAATGATAGTGATTGACTGAAACTTTTTCAGGATTCATTGTCAATCTCTGTTGGATGAATTCCACAATGGAAGAATTTTTGCTTCTTCTTTGGACCATGAACTGAAAAAAGGCTCGCTCATGTTACTTTCATAGCATTAGAGGAGAAGATTGTAGAGAAACAGATGGATCGAGAAGAAAGACATTTTCTCATTGAACTAGCTGAAACACATTATACAGAGTAAGTAAGCTGTGTCCTAAAACTGGAAAAACATTGAATAGATAACGCAAAAACAAATCAAAATGGGAAAAAAAAGCCTCATCATCCTGATCAGCTACAAAATGCCCAACTAAAAACTTGGCCGTTGGGAGAGGGCTCGTCCGTGTGCTACGTCTGTTCTTTTTTGTTTCTCTGACTGAACTATAGAAGTAACATTCCTACTCATTTTGTACATCCGAGAACAATGCAAAAAAAAGGGTGAGTCATGAGTGTTCCTTCAGTTCAGAATTGGGAGATGCATCTCCTGTGGGTAGGAGTGCTAGTTTTCTTTTGCCCCATCTCCTCCTTCCACTCCTTGCCGATGTCTTGCGCGATTTTAATTGCGTCCGAAGATGCGCCAGAGAGCCCTCTTCTCGTGAACCCGACTGCATATAGCCCTGAGTTTCCCTTCCACCCGTTTGGGAATGGTGATTTCGGGAGGCCATCCTTGGAAAAGAACTCGCTTTCCTGCAGATCAGATGACCAAAACACTGATCAGTCCTCATTTCCTTAATGTCTCTCTAGAAGTTCCTACTTAATTGAATTGGCCTAGTTTAGGATGGCAGCAAAGGAATTTAGAGCTCTGTTCTCACCTTTAGCCAGGAAGGGACATTGCTGCGGTACCCTGTGGCCAGAATCACCGAGTCCACATCATGCTTTTCACCGTTGACAAGCTCGACTTGGTTACGCAAGAACTTCTTTATCCCGGGAACAACTTTGATCTGCCCGGATCGGATCTTTGCAAGAGCACCGATGTCCAGAACCGGGGTCTTGCCCTTGGTGTTCTTGAGCTCCATTGGACCCACCGATGGCCTCTTCAGCCCGCACATTTCAACATTGCCGATAACCAGCCAAGCCAGGATAAGTAACAGATTATCAACCAACCAGAGTGGGAACCATTTCATCAGCAGAACAGCCAATTCAAATGTAGATTTTCCCAAAACTTCTCTTGGCAAAACATGAACCTGTTCATCACGAAACAAGAAATACAGAGTCAGAAATTTAGAACCCAACTCTTTCTTAAAACCACCTTTCCGTTAAAAAATCTGTGAGTATGTGATCCTAATCAAGTATGTGGTAGTAGCTTACCGAGTCACGGACCACCATGGCCGGCGATGCATTGTGGTTGCACAGATCGAGAGACACTTCCATGCCGGAATTGCCACACCCAACGACCAGGACCTTCTTCTCCGCAAACTTCTCGCCGGACTTGTACTCACAGACGTGCATGACATCTCCACCAAACTCTGCCAGGCCCTCCAAGTCTGGCGTCACACACTCTGCGTTCTCACCTGTGGCCACGATGAGCCAACGGCAGATGTACTCAACCTCGACCCGGCTGCCCCCTGCCGTGGACACAGTCCGCACGCGCCACAGGCTGCTAGTCTCATCGTACCTCGCAGACTGCACACACTCGTTGAACTGCGGGTTTATGTCAAACCGCCTAGCGTACGCCTCGAGGTAGTCGATGAACTGCCTCTTGGTCGGGTATTCAGGGAAGTCCTCAGGGAATGGTAGTTTTGGCAGTTGGCAGAACTGCTTAGGCAGATGGAGCTTGAGCCTGTCGTAGGTGCGTTTTTGCCATAATGAGGCAATGCAGTCGGTTTTCTCGAGCACTACGAATGGGACGCCCTGATCGCGGAGCAGGGCCGCCGTGGCCAGGCCAGAAGGCCCGGCCCCGACGATGACCGGCCCACTGATCCAGACGCACCGCCGAGCGAAGGACTCATCGGGGTGGTCGGCTAAATGGAATAGATTTTCCATCGTGGGTATGCTGGGAAGTGCAATTTCTCGTAGGTGTTTCGCGTGCAAGACGGAACTGTTTGATGAAGGTCTAACGGGGGATGAGAGAGAGCAGAGTGTGTTTGGTTTTGGAAGTTTGAAGAAGTGGATTTGACTTGGTTTGACAGAGAGGCGATCATGGGGGGCTTTAAATAGGGGTTTGGCTTGAGCTTTGCCATGTAGTTGGGGTTTGAGGGTAAGCCTCTCTCTCTCTCTCTCTCTCTCTCTCCAAATCATATGACTCTGAGTGGCTCTTACTATTTTTATTGTTCAGTTACTTCAACCCACTATTTTATTTGTCACTAACATGTAAGCTCATACATAGCTTAAAAGAATGTGCCTTGGATTAGAATATTTGGATATTCTCTTCTCGGAAAATGCTCCATAATGATCGTTGAAGGGTGCGAAAGGAAGTTTTAGTAATACCTCTACAAAACTTTTCAGAAATACAAGTGCACCAGATACAGGCTGCGGCGACTCGACTTTCCGATCACATCGAACCGGTATATGTCCAATTGACCATTGCATAGTGCATTAGATTTCAAGCACACAAAATGTTCTATCCAATCTTATAAGGCCGTACCTTATATATAAGAGAAGCAAATACTATAATTCGCAGAAAATCTCGAGCTTTTGTATTGCCTATTCTTTTACGATGGATGCCTAAGCTAATTACCTTGCGTGACGCACTTCCATGTCGAGGAAAAGGTTCTTGAAAGTGTCCAAGAAATTAGGTGCTAATTCCCATCAGTTCTCCACTTTTCAATTAGCCCAATTATAGTTACTTATATTTTGGTTGGTGAGAAACATCAGAAACCATTAATAATGTCCTAACTGCAAGTTTTGCATGAATCGGGACGACTCTTTGTAGTGTACAAATTATGCTAAAAATGGTCAAGCAACAGGAGAATTAAGCAAGGAAAGCGACCCATCACTCCTCGTCTGATTCTTACCGGGCCCCGAAATTTCCTTTAAACCAAAAAAGAAAATTAAAAAATAAAAAGAGAAAGGAAAAAAATCTGAGCAATTTGACATGTGGCTTTGCTGACTAGGACAGAGCGGTGATGAGCCCACGTGGACCAAACCAAGTTGTATTTCGATTTCCGGGGCCCCACAGAGCCTTCAAAGCCTCGGAATTGTGACTCTTGTGGGGCCCGGATCAGGGCCCGCGAAAGCCCACTCCGCCAACTGGGTTTCACACCCCTTCTAGTGCCATGTGTCGGCCCCACAAAATTTCTCGCGAAATTATTTTAATTATGACTATATATATATATATAAGAGAATCTGCTTTACTGCGGAAAAAAAAACTAGCACTCATTAACAACCAGAACTTCGTTCAATTCAATACTCAGAAAGTCATTTCCTAAGTGCTGGAGCCACCTTTGCTTCTCTCTCTACCCTTTTTGATAGTTTTAATTGGGAATCACCTCAAGCTCCATAACCATTTCGCGATAAGATTATTTAATTTCATCTCAATTAATAACGAGTCGGTCGAGAAGCTCATAGTGCGGTACTGTTTCCAAGTGGAACTTTAGGGCTTCCACACTTTGATTTTCATTTAACACAAAGCGTTTTAGACTTTTGAACGTGTTCGAAGATTGACAAGTGAAGGCACATATGACTTTTTTCATAGTTTAAATCTTTTTCCATTTTTCAAAATCTAAAAAGAGAAGTCATAAATAGCAGTTAGGAGTGGAAATTCTCTACTTTATTTTCACACAAAAGAGAGGCTCACTGCCTATTGACAATAATTAACTTCGATAGCCCTTTTTATAGGCAATCCACTAAGTATCCTAATGGGGAATATGATAATGTATGATTACGAAGTTTAGGAGCATGAATCTCTGCATAAAAAGCAAACAACCTTAACCTTTTTTTCTCGGCAACGGAAAGCTAATATGAAAGACGTTATATTCCAATCAAATCGATCCACATTACGACAAGTGTCCACGAATAATTTGGAAGGGGATTGAGGGGGGTGTTTAGAGCTTTCTCCACAACGTGATCATCATGCTAGGCGATTAAATTAGGAATATAAACCTTCACCATACTAGCCTTTCTTGTACTTGGTGAGATACTTTGAGATGTGCCATGCCAAGTACAACTTTGATTCTGTGAGCAAGGAAGAGTTTCTTTGAGTTGGAAAAATGATGGGTATGTGCCCCACGCCCAACCAAAGTTTAGTGCTTTTGAGAGAGAATTTCATGGGAAGAGAGAGAGAGGAAGGAGAGGTAGGCATGTGCATGTAACCCAGAGATCATTCGAGGAGTCTCTCCTTTTCATGAAGAGAGAGAGAGAGAGAGAGAGAGAGAGATGAGTTCTTGGCTCTTTGGTTTGTATTATATTAGGGTTTTAGGTATTGGGTATGCAGCAGTAGTATTATAGTATCATGATTCCACAAGCTTGCTCTTCACTCCGGGCCAACTTTTCTGAAAAAGAGCCAAGGATACAACAAATGGAATATTACAAAAATGGTTAGGAAAGAGATGGATGGAACTTAGTCATATCCCATGCATATGATCTTTTTGATGATATGTGCCTTTTTTATCATCCTCCTTGCGGCTTCCCTCCGGCCTTGCACTGCTCCACACTGCTTTAATTAGCTTGGGAGGCTCTGCGTGGAAGCTTGCAACTTTTTCGTAATGATGAGAATGCCCTCTGCATCATTTTCGATAAAAAGTTGTATCGTTTTTGGATTATCTAAAAATCGATTGGCGCCGGCCCCTTTATTTCTTAATATGCAAATTATTGACAATTAATGTCGTCGAAGCAGGAGATAGGATTATATTTTCTTTCATCCATGATTGGAGAAAACTTCCTCATTATGCATCCGATTGGTAGGTTACAGGTTAATGGACGCCAAGCATACACATATTTAACTGAATTTGAGTGCTAATAATGCGTATGTATTGTGACCCACTAATCAAAAGACTATTAGTTGAGGAAAACCGGTTGTCCATTAGAGTTAAAAGCCTCTATTTTGAGCTATTCACCTTCATCTTCCGGGATGTAAGGCTGCAATGTTACAATTGCACAAAATATAGAGGATAGAGTTTCCGCCTTTTCCTTAGAGTGGTCGAATTCGATGACTACCATGCCATCCTTTTTCTGGGTTGGATTCCGCTGCTCAAATAGGTCAAGTGTTATGATGAAGCTTTTCGTTGTTAGTACTTGCTACACGCAATTGTATAACAATACGATCACCTAGTGTAGGTTAGACATGGCTTTATAGACGATAGAATCACAAGTACGGAAGCACAAACGAAAATTACCAATATATAAAACGATATTATTATTTATACGCACTCTAATAGACAAAACAAAAATATTCACATCAAAAAGGAGTGGAACACAAATGCTATTCAAGTTAAAAATAATGTACCACACATGTTTCTGCACAATTATATACTGCTCACATTTATCATGTCAGCAGTAGAACGAGACATGTAAATACAGTACTTTTTCTAATCGCTCTTGAAGCATCATACCATCACTCCCCTTCGTTGATAAAGAATCGTACTATCACTTTTTGCCCATGCAATACAAGATTCATAATAGTTTGATCTATTTTTTTTTTCCTTTCTTTTTTCTTCCTCTAGCCCCATTGCTTTAGGGCAAGGTCCTAGGGCTTTCCTTGATGCCTACCTTTTTCTCTTTCTGTAGTCGGCGGTACCTGCTCCCTACGAAGCAAAATCGCGTTTTTCGATATATATGATAACTATATAATATATACACATTGGTGCAGCTAATAAATAATAAACAAAGTGATGTGGAACTTTCCTTTGTGAAATCTATAATGAGTTTCTCTAAGTCACGCGCAAGAGAAAAGTTCGAGAAAGTACTTTGATTTTATAATTTGCATGATTGGTCGCTTTTGGCTGAAACTCTCATATGCCAACTTTCACTTTTAGCAGAAAGTGAAGATCACTCGGCACACCTTGTGTAGAGTTTGGATTCGACTAATCCGCACGGATGCATCTCAACCGCTCCCTCCACGTTAATTGCGTAAGACTACTGTGATAATGTTGCGAGCGAGCCATCATGCTCGAGTGAAAGATGTTTGAATATGAGATCCAATGTGCACAAATCGAGCATTCGACTGCTCAGCTAATGTTTTTTGCTTGTGTGTATTGGACAATGAGGAAAAGCGGTGCCTACATGGCCATTACCAAAATATATAGATGATCATCAATATGAACAAACGTCAATTTAAGATGAAATGACATCAAAATTCGACCTTCAATCCATTGCTCTTGCTCTTTAGTGAATATGTGGAAAAAGAAGAAGAAAACAAACCAAAAGACGTAGCAAATAAGGGTTTCTGCTTTGAGTATCTTCATATTAACTAATGTTTGATGTGCTCTACATTTGGTCGAAGACCATGATTGAAGTTTGGCGCCTTTAAGGCAAATGACCAAAGATATAATAGGATACTAAGGAAGTGTTATGTGAGTAAGACTCAGTAGAGGATGACCAAACTTTTAATGAATGCCCTCCATGTGCCCAGTTATACGAAATTTCCTCCAATCCGGGAGGCTTGGACGAAAATACAGCTCTATACGAGCCATTTTAAAGATGTTTTTTCTCCTCATGACTGCTAACATCTTTGTGGAGCTGCGATGACAGACTTGCCAATCTTGGATTTTCATACTACCGGCGATGGGAAGTAGCTATAGCTCGAACCGAATATTCCAAACGAGTGTAAGACTCTTATAATAACACTCAGAGGGGATTGCTAGCTCTGATCACCGATCTCCATCTGTTAACCTCGAGCCCGTTTAGCGTGTGGCTGAGAGTGAGAGACAATGCTATCCATAGTCTAAGTTTCCTTCGCCAGGCTCGACTTTTCTTGGAGTAGCTAGGGCATATACTGCAACATGTTTTTCTATGCTCATATAATTTTTAAGTGTTTTATGTCAACAACTCTCTGCCCTATTTCGAAAACCCTAATTGGCCTTTTCTCTATTTTGTGGATTTTGGAATGTTATGAGTACCTACATGTTGCTCCATTGGAGCTTTCAATTCCATTTTAGCCTACGTGTACACTTGCGTTTGCTTTCATATTAAATTATAGGAATTTAGCGCCTCGCCAAAATGTAGGGTATTCTTTGACATTCTACTTTTATATGCTTCTTTGATTCCATGACTTAGCAAGTATTTGATTTTGTGAGATATAGAGATCGTTACACAAGTAATTGTGCGTACCATGAATTTCATATGACGCAAATTTTGATGCCATAGCTTCTCAACGAATCACTTAAATGTCATAATTTTTTTAAGAACGCTCATTTGAGTTACATCAGCGATTTCCCTTGCCGCAAATCCTAACATTTCATGGCACTTCCGACAAACGTTTATCAAAAAACTATGACATGTAGGTGATTGGCTGAAAAGTTATTTCACTAAAGTGAATGTTGTACGAAAGTTGTGACGCCTGTGACGCTCTTCCCCCTCCTAGTAAAACGAAATAATTAGGGCTCCATTTTTTTTGTGAAAAATGAATAATTTGGAAAATATTTGCCTGAAAATAATCAATTGCATCGCTTACAAAAATAAATAAATGAAAGATATTTTCATTATCCAGTAAAATGTTGAGACATAAATTGTTATCGATAATGAAAACATTCATCGACTATATATTTCAAGCGATATAAGCAAACATTTTCAAAAAGATGTCATCCAAAACATTCATATTTTGCGAAATAAACACACTGTCAAACCTGAGCGCCAAATAGCTTCAAAATTGCTAGCAAACTTTGAAAAGTGAATACTTACACTAAAACCACAATTGTGTATGCATGACAAGATTCTCTGAAAGCATATGGAAAGTAAAGATTGTTTGTTTTTTTTATTTTATGTATGTATTATAGTCAATCATTTATTGGTATGTTCTTGGAGCCTTGAATTTAATAATGTATTCTGCGGTTATTTTATTTGTTTTTCAGGGGACGATCTCCCCAATCATTGATGAGATGAGACGTCACAGAGAGGTATCCTGTTTGACTCTGATCTGATCCCTCTCAAATCTGTGATGGGGCGTGATTGGTTCATGCTCTGATCGCTTGATCAATCCAAAGGCTACGAGCGGGAATGCCTTCATCTAATTATTTAAATTTTTAAAATAATTGATATTAATCTCACAAAATCTTATATAATATCATAGCATGAGTCTTAAATTCAAATCTTTTCAAACCATAATTGCCTTCCCAATTGCATATTTCCATCTTTTTAGACTTAGGCCAAAGTCCAACCTACATGTGATGGGAAGTATTAGAATAATTATATATTAAACCACGAATTCATCTAACAATTTAAACTTTTAGAACAGTTGACAATAGTCCATAAAATCTCACAATGCCTCGATAACTTTCGACCATTGATTCTACGAAAACAAAATTTATGTCGACGGTCGAGATTTCACGAAATGCGGAAGAGAGGGCTATGTCAAGTAGGGGTAATTGGTTCTAGTTCGGTCCCGCTCAAAAACTGGGAACCAGGCAAATCCCTCCCCATTGATTGTCACTACGTCGCAAACTTCAACGGAGGAGATGGAACTGGAAAAGCGTGTGTTGAGCTAAGGGTGAGAGGCAAGAGGGAAAGAGAAGGCGTGGCTGCGTGAGAGGCAGGCAATTCATTTGGGTTTACACCTCCACACAACCAAACACTGCTTTTCTTTAAAAAAAAGCAAATTAAAAAAAAAATTGGTCTAGTTCCCATCATTAAATCGAGAACTGAACCGAAAATCATCAGTTCCAATTTTATAGAATCGGGAACTAAACCGGCGCCCCCCAAAAATCGCCCAGAACCAGCTGATTTGAATCGGTCTAGTCCTGACAGTTCCTAATTCAGTTGGTCCATGTTGATTACCCCTAATGTCAAGCGCCATATGAAGGAACAAATCGATGCGCTCTCGGCCATCAAGTAAGCGCCGTCGAGTCACGTGAGCTCGCCAAACTCGAAAGGGTTGAAGATGCATTGTGTCTTCTCCACTCCACTCGTTTGAAAACCTCTCCTAAAGTTAAAAAAAAAAACTGAATAAATAACAGTTTCCAAAGAATATCTTGATGGGAGAGCGCATGAAGTAAATAATCATATGGGTGACGTCACGACCATACTGAAATGCTTCCCTTCCCCAATCATTAAATTAATGCCGGACCAGCTTCCAACGGCCATGTTCTGTTAATGAGGTCGGTAATTCGGTTTGGTCCATTCAATTTCCTTCTGAATCTTAATCTATAGATTAAATATTATAAGCTAGTCATCATCCGGATACCCCGTCAAGGATCATTGCACCTGCCAAATCTTTTTTTTCCTTCAAATTTTAATTTTATTTTATTTTTATATCTATGTCTTCCTTCTCTCTATTACCGCCTATAACGAGTTAGATACCGAGCCATAAGTATGCAATTTGCATTGATAATATATAATTTATTTTGAATAGTAGGAAACTTGTCTTCATTCTAGGCGCCGACCTTCCATGGTTGTAGCAGATTTCTTTGCATTTTCTCACATCTGCACACACATTTCTCCTCCATCACTTTATTTTTCCCCTCGATTGAGATCGTATATTAGGGAGTGCCCTTGACCACTTGCCATGCAATAATTGATAAAAAAAAAGATTTTGTTTTTTTAAATAAGACTAAACATGTTACGAGAAAACTAAATTGCGAACTTCCTTTATCGAAACTTTAAACCTTATAAATTAATCAGGCATTGGTCAGGTGTTCCATATCGCCATGTTAGGCTTCATTTGTTTAGTGAAAATGGGTGATTTGGAAAATATTTTCCTAAAAATGACCGCTTGTATCGCCTGAAATAATTAGTCAATAAAAAATATTGTTCATTATCGGCAACAATTTATGATTAACCATTTTTGTGGATAATGAAAATATTTTTTGTTCATTCATTTTATTAAATGGTACATCCGATCATTTTTATGAAGATGTTTCCAAATCATCCATTTTTCGTGTAAGAAAAGGAGTCTTAGCGTCACATGTGTTAAAAAAAAAACATCAACAAAAGCCACGTCGGGTTTTTGACACATCACGTGAGCAAATTTGCCATTTCTCGAGCGCTTATAGGACTCGACCGCACATTGGGTGGGACATCCACGACAACCGGTGCGATTTTCCTCGTAAAATAAAATAAAACGGCACAATTCAGCACAATGTGAACTGCTCGAGAATCGCATTCACACCAAACAGGGCTCAAGAATGGTCAGATCCATGCACATAGACATTATACATTTAAATTAAGAGAGAACGGAGTTTGAAGAAAACAATGATGGATGGATGCGTCTTGAAATTACACATGTTTTGTTTTTGTTTAGGTGTTCTTGTTCTTTCAGCCTAGGGAAAGATCCACGCATCAGCCCCACATTTTGTCAAACTACGAGCGCATTCTCGTTTCGTGCCCTTCAATTTTCCCGAGAAAATGTTTGAGCAGCCGTACGAGGAACGCGTCGTCCATCTTCCTGTGTCTCTCTCCCCTTCGTTTCCCCAAAGAGTCACTTCCCTCGGAAAACTCAGAGGAGATTAAGGCCAATGTCCGAGGGTTTACTTTCCCAGGAAAATTTATTTTAATATTTTACAGGTTTTCTTTTCCCAAAGAAAGTGCCCTCAATCACTTGATAAAAGTATTGATCATGTTCCGAAATTTATTTTCTTCTAATTTTAAGGAAAAAATTATTAAAAACCTCAAACTATGTTTACTGTGACATATTTATCTTGAATTTTTTTTTACGACAACAAAAACCCCGAACTATACCCACCGTGATATATTTATCTTAAATTTTTTTTTGCGACATAAAAAACCTCAAACTTATAACTGTATGACATATTTAACTTTCGTTAAGGTTCCATCATATGATTTTCTAACCAAAATAACGTCGTTTTTATTTCACTTAAATTTCGTGGGTACTATATCAACATCGTTTGCCTTTCATGATCCATGTAGACAGATTTTTAACTGTAAATTGACGGATGGTAAATGTGTCATAAAAGTATAAGTTTGAGATTTTTTATGTCACAGAAAAAAAACTTAGAGCAAATGTATCACGGTGGCCCAATGGGCTTACTTTGATGTTTTTTTTGGTTATTTCCCTTAAATTCGTGATCGTGACGTATTTTTTTAATGTGTGTTGAAAATTGCTCGTTTGGTTTCTAGGTTATTATCAAGTTCCTCTGACACTTTTTAACAATGCCCTTGCTTCATTTTACTTATCGGTGTAGTTTACTAATATTTTCTTCTACATATCTATCTCTTGACGCGTTGACTTCGGGTTTCAGGCGTTTTAGGCACACATGAGAGATTGAGAGGTTTTATCCAAGGCCGGCTTTTTCTGGGGTCGGATGCTTTTATTGCAAATTTATACAACAATCTTGGAGTGATAAAAATGTTGACGTCACACACATATTTTAATTAATAAAAAATAAGGTTTATCACTTTGGTGACCATATTCAGTCAATCGTTATCACGACCCAAGTCTCGTTCCCCGGAAGAAGAAAGCCGTGTTTTAAATTCGAGTTCATTCAAAGTGAGTCATGTCACAAGAGCATGAACCTCTATAATCTCAATGAATGAATAAATATATTTATATAAATATCTATATAATTTTTTTGTGTTCTTGATCACATGCATTCTTGCTTGCAGCAAATTAATGTCTTTTTATATGGATTTCATTCCCAATAAGATGTCAAAAGGCTAAAACAAGGGCATGAGCAAATTTCTATTTTATTTTAGAAATGAGTTCTCTTATTTTTTGGGTACTTTTTTTCTATGCCAATGGTGTATTAGGGTTGCCTAAAATATATGATTAGCATTGGGTGATTTGGGAGATTCTAGGAAGATAACTTGCGATTAGCATAATGCAAGAAGTATTATTCGAGAGAAATATGAATCCGACATGGCATAGATGTGACTATACTCTTTAATTGCCACTAGTCAACACGTTCCAAACCTTTCTTTCCCGTGGAAATTCTGTTTTCACTATACTAAAAAGATTAAACTAGCCAAAAAAGGAAACGACAGCATTGCTTATTTGATCATTTTTCCTTCTTTCTTTATATGGTCGAAAAGAGGTTTCATTCATCTTGTTGCAGATGCTATCTTCATACGGGGGCATGTGATTTGAGCGGCTGCTCATTCATTGCTATGTTGCGATGAACGTGAGGAAGGCTTGCGCCACGCTGCTGACAAAATTTGACCATACCCTATTCTAACTCTTATGAAATCAATTGACAAGGCAACAATTTAATGTTGCTGTCTTTTCTCATTTTTTCCTGATTAATTTATGCAGAT
Organism: Syzygium malaccense; assembly: GCA_031216405.1. NCBI lineage: Eukaryota > Viridiplantae > Streptophyta > Magnoliopsida > Myrtales > Myrtaceae > Syzygium > Syzygium malaccense. Next base: position 15,746,072 of record CM062260.1, on the reverse strand, counting down.
GAGAAGCCTAACTAACTTTGTCAACCGTAAAAACTGCTGGAGTTTAATGAGATTACATGTTGGGTGCACATGTTGTATGACATGATACTCAGCTTCATGGAGCAAAGTTTGACCACAGAATATTCAGTCAGAGAAAGAGCGAGAGAGAGAGAGATTGGAGACCCATGATCGGACCACATGGAAATGGCAGACGAGACAGTTGCAACTTGGGGTAACAATAACGTGATAAGCTAGAAACCCTAGCAAGAAACCAGATTAGGTCAGTCAAATGATGCTTCTCCGCTTTAAAGTTTGATTAACCAAACGGCTAACATGTGCAGCTCTAGATAATGATTTGCATCTCCTGACCAACTGCTGCAACCTTCCGGAGGGCAGGCCTCAAAGGCGTTTCATGGATAGCTAAGCGGGCATCGATAATCTTCTCGCAAGGTAGCGCTTGCGCACTGCACAGGCTCAAGATCAGCAGGAACGAAACTCTATTACTTATGAAATGCAAGGACGCAAAGTTTCATGTGTGAAATATTTTTTCTTAGAGGGAAACATAAAAGCACGTGATAATAATGTTTAGGTTAAAAAATTTAGGAGTCAACACGAACCTGAACTAACTGTTGGCTTATTTAATTATTTCGAAACAAAATATAAGCCTCGTATAAGCTGTTGATGGCAATCTTAGGGTTGGCATTGAACGCGCAATCTCAACAAATTTTTCCATTCGCGGCCAACAGAAACAGATGCGACTAATCATTGCTAATCAAACCAAAGAAAATCTGCTATTATTTTAATCAATAAGAATAGAATACAACATTTTTATTTTTATTTTTGCATTTGAGGATGAGAGTTTCCTGTCTTGACATTAAAAGCTAGAAAACAAAATTATTAGGTTGATTGAATATTCTGTGACAAAAATTAAGAGGCTCTTCGTTTAAGGGTATATTCATGTATTCAGTTCATTTGACCCATTTAAAAATAGCTAATAGATTAGCAACTTAATAATAAAAGACCAATTAAGAAAAATTACCATAATATTCTAAATTTATCAAAATACCGTCATATTTTATAAAGATTGCATATCAATATCAAATCCAACTTTTTTGCGAGATTGATAAGTTTAATGTTTAATATGTTTTTTAAGGAAATAAGTTCCAATTTTTTTGGAATGTCATGCGAAAATACTTTTGGGCAAAAAATTTAGGTGCGAACACAAATCAAGCAACTGTTTGTATATTTATTTATTAGGTTAATACCACAAAAAACCCCAAACTGATACACCTGTGATAAATTTAGCCCTAACTAATATTTTGACCATCAAAAACTCAAACCGATAAATCTGTAACAAATTTATCATCCCTCAGTTTCCACTAAATTTTACCGTCAAATTTTTGAGTTGAATGATACATGGTAGTTGATGCATATACCAGTTTGGGGTTTTATCCCTCCGTTTATCATAGGGTTATCAATTTATGATTTTTCGTGGTATTATTTCAATTTAACGGAGAGTAAATTTGTTACAAGTGTACTAGTTTGGGATTATTGGTTGTCAAAAAATTAATATGGATTAAATTTATCACAGGTGTATTAGTTTGAGGCTTTTTATGATAAAAAAATTAAGGATTAATATCACGAAAAACCCTAAACTTGTACATTTATGATAAATTTACCCAAAACTATTTTTTTACCATAAAAAATCCCAAACTTATACACCTGTGATAATTTTTCCCCGAACTATTTTTTTGACCACCAAAAACCTCAAACCGGTACACTTGCGACAATTTTACCAAGACCTAATTTTTTAATATTATTTTTAATTTTTTCGAATTTTTTATTTTTTTATTTTTCTTTTCTTTCTTTTTCCTTTCCTTTTCTTTTTTTTTTCCCTTCATCTTCTATATCTTCAACCTATGGCCGATCGTTGGTCCGGCGACTAGCTAGAGAACGGGGCCGACAAGGTCGACCCTACCAACCCCTGGCGAGGTCGGCCTTGCCCACCCCTGGCTAGGTTCGACCTCGCCAGTTGCCGACGAGGGGTCGTCCTCGCAGTCACTGGCGAGGCTCGGCCCCGCAAGCAACGGCGAAATCCCAACCGTTCCGTCTGGCGATCGCAAAGCCGCATCGCTCTGAGTGTGAAGCGTTTCTCTCTCGATTTTCCCTTCTCCGATCGGAGGACCAGAGCCATGGCCGGCATCTCTCTCAAGTGCGGCAACTGCGGCGCACTCTTGAAGTCTGCGGAGGAAGCTCAAGGGCACGCCGAGCTCACCTCTCATTCCAACTTCTCCGAGTCCACCGAGGTCATCCTCAATCTCATCTGCAGCTCCTGTGGGAAGCCCTACCAATCCAAGACGGTACGCCAAATCCCCACCTCTTGTGGCGTTCTGATCTGTTGCGCTGGCCATTGATTTGGTTTCTGAGCAACGGCGAGGTCGGCCTCGCCAGCGGCTGGCAGGGCTGAGCCTCGCTAGCGATGGCGAGGACGACCCCTCGCCGGCAACTAGCGAGGTCGAACCTCACCAGTGGTGGGCAAGTCCGACCTCGCCATTTGCCGGCAAGGTCGGCCTCGCCAGCGGCCGGCGAGGCCGACCTCATCGATCCCCGTCTCTAGCTAGTTATCGGACCGGCGACCGGCCATAGGTTGAAGATAAAGAAGATGAAGGGAAAAAAAAGGAAATGAAAAAGAAAAGAAAAGAAAAAATAAAAATATTCGAAAAAATAAAAATAATATTAAAAAATTAGGTCGGGGTAAAATTGTCGTAGGTGTACCGGTTTGGAGTTTTTGATGGTCAAAAAAATAGTTCGGGATAAAATTGTCACAGGTGTACCAGTTTGAGGTTTTTTGTGGTAAAAAAAATAGTTTAAGGTAAATTTGTCATAAGTATACAAATTTAGGATTTTTCGTGATATTAAGCCAAAAATTAATTTGGAGTAAATTCATCACAGGTGTACCAATTTAGGGTTTTAACCCTTATTTATTTTGAAAAAAAAGCATCATATAAGTTGTTAACAACAATCTTGTGGTTTGCATTCAACATGCAATCTCCACAAATTTTTCCATTCGCCGCTAACATAAACAAACACCAGTGATCATTGCTAATCAAACCAAAGAAATTATGCTTTTAATTTAATCAATAAGATCCAGAATACGTTGTTTTAGCATTTGAGGAGTAGAGCTTTTAGTCTACAAAACCAAAATATTAGATTGATTGAATATTCTGTGACAAATTTTAATATCCTCTTCATTGAAGGGTAAATTGATTATTCAATTTAATTAACGCTTTTAAATAGTTGATAGATCAGCAACTAAATAATAAAAGGTCTAAATAAGCAACATTACCAAATATTCTAAATTTATGAAAATATCCTCATATTTTATAATGATCACATATCAAAATTTATTGCAAATTTCTATCTTCTGTCGCCTTCTCTATACCACACCCCACAATGTATTCCTTGGGGAAAATTTTCAAAAAAATCTTAAACCTACTATATAACAACCAATTCAGTCCTAAAGATTATTTAATTTGGCCAATTAAACCCTTTAATGATTTGTCAATTTGGACATCCTAATCAATTTTGGCTGAAAATTGCTGACACAGGAGTCTAGTCAATGTCAACTATTCTACGTGGCATGGCATGATGTGGATAATTTTTGCAATTTTTTAAATTTTCTCAATTTTTTTCTCATTTTCATTTCCTTCTCTTTCTTTTTTCCCCCGTCGATTGCCAACCATAGGGGAGGCCTAGCGAGGGCATTGGCCACAGGTGAGGGCTGTCCTCATCTATGACCCTCGCCTGTGGCCAACGACTTGCAAAGGGAAATAGGGAAAATGAAAAAAGGAAAAAATGGAAAAAAAGTAATAACAAATTCGAAAAATTTAAAAGAAATCGTAAAAATCATCCACGTTAGCAAGTTCCGGCCAATTTTGGCCGAAAAGATTAAATTGACAAATCGTCAAAAGGTTTAAGACTAAATTAGCCAAATTGTAAAATATCTAGGATCGAATTGGTCATCATACAACAAAGTTATGACTTTTTGAATAATTATCTAGCATCCTTTGTCATAAATTGTTATTGTCGACTTTGGCAAAATCACCAACGGCCACCACCACCTCTCGCATTGCTCTCTCTCTCTCTCTCTCTCTCTCTCTCTCTCTCTCTCTCTCTCTCTCTCTCTCTCTCTCTCTCTCAACGTGCATATGCGAGTGCGTGTATGCAAGTCTATGCGCATGTATATTGAGGTCTAAACTTCGATGATCTTTTGACAAACAAAAAAAAGGAATTTCGATATCTCAAGGACCTCGTAACTGCTTGAATATAACTCTCTTTCCTTTGAAAATTTGACACAAATCTTTGTTAGGAATGAGGGGTCATTGGGAGTGATGACTTTTTTCTATGGTTGGGTAGTTGAGAATTGTTAAAAGGACCCATTTGGGATTGATTTGACGATAAGGACATTTCCATACTTTTGACTCGGGAATCAATAATTGTGGATGCAATTCCTACTCCGGGAAACCCAAATTTAAGTGGAGACCATATTGGTTAGTTGCGGTCGTATCCTTGGATTTTCCCAAAAAAAGAAAAGAAAATAAGAGAAGAGAATGATTAAAAAGATATGTATAAATTTTGATTCGAAGACCTACCCTTTCTTTAGCTGAAACATTCAAAGACCTCCCTAAAATCAAAGGTCTTAGGACCATCCATCTATCGACCCCCTTTCATTAGCACATGCGTACACAGAATTTGACGATCCAAAAGTTCAAAATCAAGGAAGAAACAGATGAAATTTCATGGAGTACCACTTGTACCATTATCTCTACTCGAAAGAGCCAAAAACAGTCCCAAACTGATGTAAGACTCGTGAAAGCATGCGTGCAATTACTACAATAGGGCACGTCAAGGTGGACATTGCCGGGAATTTCTTTATCTTACATGTGGAGTACATGGTGAAGTCAAAGGCACGCTCGATACACATCGAAAGTCAACTTGCAAAGTAACACAAAAATGGAACTTAATACCTTCGTCATCAGCCATTCAACAGACTCAACTGTCTGACTGGCTCCCGCCGTGTTGATCTTGGATCGTAACCACTCATTGCACGAGCAAGAGGATGATAAGTGATAATATCAGAGAGAGAGAGAGAGAGAGAGATCCATTCTAAATCCTCGTCTTACCAGTCTGTGCGATGGGACTCGAGAGTGACAGACTCGCCCACAACTTTCACCATCAACCCAAGTGAAGGCTCGCCCACAACTTTTCACCATCAACCCAAGTGAAGACTTCGACCAAAAAAACAAAAACCCAAGTGAAGACAAATCTCGAGAATGATATGATCGTGACTTCTCTTATTATTATTATTTTCTTGATGATTTTGGTGCCGACTGAGATATGAGTGCGACTAAGGTGAAAATGACGGCGTCGTTTTGTACCCTTTGTAGTTTTTTTTTTTTCATATTTGTTCATGCTTTGATCAGCCATTAAAAATAAACACGGAGAACTTCTATGTCTTGAGTTCAAGTATCCGAAAATACAATCTGGGAATGGGTCGGCTGCATTGCATTCATCTTCATTTGAAGACAGTGAAATGAGAGCAATCCATTTTCATCAGCTTTCAATGGTGACGAGATCATCATCCTCTCCACGTGATTTGCTTGACAAGGGATGTTCCCGTAGCATTTGAAGAGCGAGAAAGCCTATTAACATTGACATCGAGAATTCGGATACATCGATTTCAAGAAAGGCTTATCCCATCATAATCTTTTTCGATATTGCATTTCTCTCCCTAAAGCACATTATCCACTTCGACGTACAATGTCCACATCTCCGAAAAGCTCGACGACAAGCTTTTTTATCTTTATAGTTCAATCAGTAAAAGCCGTCTCGAGCTAAGAAGCACCCGTCAAGAGATTATCAGCCCGATGGCGCCTCTCTATTTTTGGGGTAAGGAAAGAAAGTTTGGGAATTCAAATCTCCAGTCTCATATTTTCGCGGTGAAAAAAAAAGGGAGAAACTTATAGAGATGCCGTGGATAAAAGTCAAAAGAAATGCCAAGCCCAGATTGTAAACGAGGCAAAGTAAATTGGGCCAAAAGAGAATTGGTAGGATGGTTTGATTGATGAGACACTGTCAAATTCGTGTGTGGTTGAGAAGCATTCAGTCTCCAATGCATCCATTGGCTCCCCCAAAGAGTGGGGGACCTAAAGAGATTGAATTCCAAAGAAATTAGCTGTTTAAGAGTCACCAACCCTGGACCAAAGTTTCAGAATGTTCAGGTGAACAACGACGGACTCCCACGTGGGGGCCCATCAAAATCCGAGGCCCAATCCCATCCCCACCAGCCATGAAGACCCATCCACCCATCCCTAGCTCAAGCAAGTGCCGACCCGTGACCCACGGCACCACGTGGCGGGCTCCCACGGCGTGTTGGACCATGCTAGAATCGCGAAATTGATCCATAGCATTAGGGGAGAGAGTTAGAGAGATTACAGTTGTACTGCTTTTGATAATTTTCGTACCAGGGTGGTCCATTGGGGGGGGGGGGTCCTTGAAGATTAATAACAATGGTTGGTCCCAAAAGATGTTGGGGAGAGACTTTTGTAATGCATTGGTGATTTTGGATGTGGTTTTGGGCCCTACCCATGTGAATTCCTCATGGGATTGTGGAAAAATGTGTCTTGTTTCCGAATTTTGACCTTTAGATGCTTGAGAAATCGAGCACTTATTGGGTTTTCAAGAGTCAAATTTTAGCTGCCCCAATCAACGTGGCAACCAAGGACAACGTACATGAGCCGAAACAGAAAGAGATATTCCTTTGCAGTGTCCCATTAGAGAGCTCAGCGATGTAACCTTTCTTAATGTTGAAGATCTGTTATTGTGAAATCTAGCGATTCAAGTAGGCACGATTCATATACGTGGTATTCAATCTCGCTAGTGTAAGAGCTTGCTGCAATCATCTCTCTATCACGGGCGGGCGAGCATGTTCGACTGTGTGTAATACAGGAAGCTGTAATGAAACAAAACCACAACAAAATTCTCATTGAAACCTTTCAGTTTGTGCTTTAAATTTTGCACAACAAAGTCAAGGTGGAGAGTGCAATTTCTCAACCACCAAACAAATGACCCATATACAAATTTTCCATATAACTTCTAGAAAGAATGGAAAAAAAAACACGAACCAAAAACAAACTCAATCAAAAACTATAACCCTGCCGTTTTCCAACTATGCATATTTTACAAGTAGGATGTAATTAATAAATGAATAAATAACATGTCGGCAGGGTATGATGTAGGGCAAGAATTAGACGCCCCAAAGTAGATAAGCAACAAAAAAATTTACAAATCGCTATTGCTTTGCCAAAACATTCAAATTCGAAATCGCGACAGATGCTGAGGAGAACCGGGGATTAATGCCATGTCGAGCCTTAAAGGTGCAAAAATTGGAAGGCTGGGTTTTCAAGGAGCTCCTCTGCAGGCACCACGTCTTCAAAATCCTTCTCTTGGAGCGAATTGGAAAGTTCATCGACCGAGAAAGGAATGCTGCGTTCCGATAAATAAATTAGTCGACCACAGCAATGGCTTATCGAGAAAGCAGAAAATAAAAGGATTCGTCACTGTTGAAGGAGGCGTGTATTCTAAGTTCTTAATGAGGGAACAGAGATGAGGCTATCGTTTCTTTTACTTTCTTAACCTTCTAACTTACAAAATATCACGCATCATCTAAGGGTCCTTAAGATTAATTTCTTAAACTTATAGAAATAAGAATAGATTGTGCTGAAGTCAATCTCACCTAGAATTATCATCCAACAAAAATGAACTGCTCACGGCACTGTTGGAATCTTCTGTCATCAGTACCCTCATGCTGGATATTACCTGTACGACACATTAGGTGATTCTCGGATTTGGATAAAGAACTATAACAGGCGACTTGAAATGTAAACCATTGCAATAGTACTTACTTCAGGAGACACGCTTTTGGTATTGTAGCTATCATCCCAGTAAAGTGTACATATTCTGTACAGCTGCTGTACACTCAGCATCTGAACAAGCAGCGAGCCAACAGAATTTCAGAGAGAGATCGAGTGAGATTGTGCACTATCTATATGCAAAACCACGCAAAGAAGACAAGGAACATCAGCCAGAGATGCAAGATACACGAGACACAAGTAATTTTGCTGGTTTTGGAATTCATATATTCACTCTAATAAAGGCAAACAAAGTTTTTCCAGTTATTCGCCATAAATTCGCCTAAGAAGTAACCGATAATTTCAAAGGAGCACTTGCACACAATGTGCACCGGGGGATGGGGGAGGAGGGGGTGTTGAGAGAGAGTTACCGGGCATAGATCGTTGGTGATTTCATCATAAGAAATCCTGTACTTCTGATGTATAACCTGTGGATAAAGTTGCATTGCAGGCAAATAATTAGATGAGAAAGTGGCAGATTAGTGCTCCAAAGAATAGCAAGATTTATAAGTAGTACGGGCATCCAGATAACACAGCCAATCCATGGATGACAAAATACCTACCAGAGATTCCCCTTGCCGCATCATTAATAATTATTTTCTCTCTCAACAAGAATGGAAGATATAAGTAGACATGCATAAACTGGTAATGGACAGTTAAAAAAACAACAGTTCTGCAGACTCAACAGAAAAGCAAGTCCAAGAATGGTTTAGGCATTTTGTGATTAAGAATCTTTTAACCTAAACCCGAAACAGCAAGCATGCCTTATCGACAGAAAGTTAACAACACAACCCACAAGGAAAGACAATAACATGGATCGTATAAAAACAATGTGCTTTCGGAGAGATTGAAAGTTACCAAGAATCCCACAGCCTGTCTAATGTGTTTAAGTTCTTCCCAGGACGGGCCTGCGTACTGCTATCAGTGATATCAAACTGTAATTAGTAACTTTACACAAAAGAAGAACTCCACACACAGGACAATGCAATTGTTTCATTGTAAAATAAAATTAAAAAAGATAATGGTACACAATTACCTCTTCTTTTGCTTGGCAGCACCACAACTCCAACTCAGCCAATCCAGCTTTGACATATTCCCCGTTGCTAAAAGTACAACACTCACGCCGTAGAAGAAGACTGAAATTTCATAGTCCAAGTACACTGATCAGGACCCCCTGATCCCCCAATAATTCAGTGGAAATAAACGAAAAAGGAAAAGTTTACCTATTGAATAGTTGCACATTGATAAATGAAAATGTCTGAGAGAAAATCTTTTGAACCAGAATCGGAGGCACCTAAAAGTAATAAAATATAAGCTTACATAAAAGTGCACCAAATTTCATGTGGTAGAGTATGGTAAATGGGACATGAAGTGACATACAAAATTTTCTTTCAGAGTACAGAGAAGAGTGTTCAAGCACTCAATGATGCTCTGCCAATGACCCAAGGGAGAATCCTTGCCAAAGGACTTTCCAGATCGCAGTACGCTTCCTTTAGATGTTCTCGGAGCCTAAAGTGCGTATGAATATGTCAGAAATGGTTAAATTATAAATTAGGATACAAGTAACATATTTTAAAAAAATACAAACATCTCTGGCAACAATGACAAATGTTGCAAAAGAAAAGGTGAAAGCTAAAAAATAATATTGGCCACCAGAGGACTTATGGCAGCCAGTTATTCCAATGCCTACAATACTCAGCAACTCAAAGAGTTCTCTCAGGAAAAAGAGTATAAACACATAAAACAAACAACATTTTACAAAGAAAAAAGATAAGGGGAAAAAATTCCTGTGAAGCATAGTTTTTGAATGAATATCCCTCTTCCAATTCTGAGCAAATTTGGCTAAAGGCCTAAATGCTATGAATCAGCGGAATCGCCTACAAAATACCAAACTGCATCCAACTCTACACTTCACCATAAAACCACTGAACTAGAGAGTTGATTTTCCGTGGTGATATGCATTTTTAGCCATTCCAACTCAAAATATGACTTCGACCAAAAAAAAAACTCAAAATATGATAAAATTCTATCAAGCAATTGTATAATCAAACTACATGCAAAAGGCTACAACAATTGCATTCTTCTTTCATAAGTGCTATATAGTAAAAGAGTATAATACGATCCATTCTCATCTACAACAATCTTTAACTTGCTGCATTGCCTGATAATTCGTTTTTTTTTTATCTCCTCCTCATCTGAACAAAACGGAAGAGGAATTACTTTTTAATGAAAAGAGACCAGCGAAGAAATCTTCGGTGTCATAATAAACTTTGGTTATAACGGAAACATATGAATGGGTAAGGAATATCTTTTCAAAAAGAGTAAAAACTGTGAAGCAGTTAATTATTTCTGCGGGGAAATACATAGAAAAGCAAGTATACAGCAATGGAAGCCAGGCAGCACCATGTATATGGGACCATCTTGCCTTAAACAAGATTTACATTGGACCAGGGAAGTCATTTGGATATACCTGGATACAAAGGGAAAGCAAAGACCCAAGGTCTTTCTTCAAGTTGTCTCTAATAATTCCGTAAATTTTCTCCACGTAAGCTGTGAGCTGTTGCTTAAAAAGCAAAGCTGGGTATTTCGCCTCGACTTGGCGCACTGTTGCAGCCGCTGCAGCAGCGGCAAGGTTTGCGGAAGAAGGGGATGAACGAAATCCCTGAACATAAAACGTCCAAATTTTCAGAATACATGGAGATTCAAGAAAAATATGCATCGCAAGTTATATGCTACTCTCTAAATCAATCAATTAACTGAGTGTTTGGAATCCCACACATACCATGGTCATCCTCCCAAACAACGAAGTTGGAGGGGTAGGCTTCCGATGTGGGGTCAAACCACTAGATCCAGCGGCCTTCAGACTTCGTTGGAGCAAGAACAACAGTGTGGATGTATTTGATAACCAATAAGCCATATGATCATTGCTATCTTCACTCTGCCAGTTAAAAAAAATAAACACATTGTCGCTGTCTTAATTTCTAAAAATTCGTGAAGATGAAAAAGAAAAACCAATGAAAGCAGATAGTCTAACATAATCGCAATTTGAAACTAATGATATATCTCCAGAAATTTCTTTAAACAATAAATTAACGAAAAATACAGAGAATGACCTTAAATTAGCAATTTCTTTGTACATAATAAATATGAATTACGTAAAACATTTGTCAAAGCATCTTGTTATTTCTTTCTTTCATAGTGGGTTTCCATCAACTTATACTCCAACTTGTGTATAATTTTTTATTTCGTCAGAACTCTCTGTGATTTAAAATATATAGGTCCTAAATCACATCACATTCTACACATATATCTACATCGATGATAACAGTTTAAACTTAAAGTTGACTTAAAAAATAATAAACAACTAATATGAGCAAAGAATTCAGCTAACCGGACAATAGGCAGAATCACCAACCCAACTTACTCAATAAAGCAATCAAGAAGTCAATGAATATCAATGGAACTGGTGAAAACAGCATTGAATGAAGCTAGCATAGTACTAATTGCATCTTCTAGTAAACATATAGGGTACGCATCAGATGTAACTTCCAACATAACCAGATGAAGTAATGTTTCTATAACATTTCCAAAGTACATTAGACAGGCTCGGATAGATACTCTTATGCTATCTTGATTGCCTTGGGATTCTCATTACTGAGATTGAGTTACAGATGATTTTATTTGGATTACCTCAATTGCAGAACCAATCATCTGAATGAGTCGATCAAATACGCTAGTCCTTTCAGCTTCAAAGGACTTCCAGTGGAGAAGAGACTTATAAATTGTAAATGCTGCTACAGGCTTCCCATGGCTGAAGCCAACGTTCTTCACAACACAGTTGATAAGAGCATCGATGTTCTCCTACAAATTCAGGATATTAAATCAGCAAAAATGAAACAAAGGCTTACCAGGAAGAAAAAAGTTGAAGAAAAGGCACGCACTGATTTATGCAGGAACATACCTGTTGGCGTTCAATATGGGATCTCCTAAATTTGCTGTCGGATTCTGTACCATACTTCTTCACAGGTGTTGCACTCTGTGGTTCCTGCTTATAAAGATTTTGCAAACAGATACACCAATGAGATATAGTAATGTACATCCAGAACGGGTAGAAATGGTAAAGTTGAGCTTTATTACATTTGTTCTATGCTCCTCAATTATGTGGTGACCATTTTCCAATATCTGCAAGAGTTAAAGATCACAATGTGAGGGAGGGAGGGAGAGAATCGCAATGCATAAAACTTTGTAAATACATGTTTACCTGAGATAATGTCATTGGTGAGTTCTCCGACAGCTTTTTCACGGGTGAGTTTAGCAAAGTTTGTTGCCGAAGTATTTGGTTCTCAGATTCCATGTCAGAGATCTTCTCGACAAGCCTTCAGATAGGAAGTAAAAAACATTTTTGACATGAGAACTAAGGAGAAATCCAAAAGAGGAAAAGAAGAAAACTGGAAACCAATAGACTGGTTTAACATTGCATTATCCATTTTTAACATGGATAGCAGCCATAGCAAGCAAGAAGAAAATAACCTTTGCATATCCGTCTTCATCTTCATTATCTTTGACTCTGCCTCCAGAGCTTGCTTCAGTCTTTCTTCACTAATCCTTTTTGTCTCCTCATACTTTTTCTCAGTATCATCAATTTTATTTTCCAGAGAATTGACCAAACCCTGCAATTAATAGAAAAAGGCAATTCCCAATATAAAGATAGGACCTCCATTCAAGCATATTAACATTTTATAACTCTTGTAAGTAGATGATGGTGAAGATACAGATTCCGCTCCAACTATCTTACCTTGAGTTTTTCGTTTTCACTCGAAAGCTTCTCCATCATGGTATGATCGATGACTGGAACCTCCTGTATAACAGGGACTATCTCTGCTGCTCTTTTTGCAGCTTCCTGTTCCCTTAAAAGCAAATCTTTGGTTTGCTTGAATTGAAGTTGTATGTCATTCAAAGCAGACTGTAGTTTTGCATTTTCTTGATTCTTTGTCTCTTCTAAATCAGCCTGCAAAATTTAGCAAAACGAATAAGAAATTAGAACTTATACGATATGTATACATTACACAAATCCTTGCCTGAGAAACTCATTACTGCTTCTAAACAAATTTCTCTGATTCTAAGCCACAAGCAACAAGATATGAAAGTTTCTGAATGAAGCAATAAAAAACTGGCTAGCTATCAAGTAACTTTTCAATGACTAAAACTCACAGAAATAATTAAGTCCTTTCAGTTGCCTCATGCTAAATAAATTGCCAAATCCAATCAAGGTTATGAGATGCCTCTTATATTTGTCCAAGGCCTTAATCTTGCATGCATTCAAAACGAGACAGCCAAACCTAGTCCTTGTACTGTGGAGGAAGACCTCCGACCATAAACCAGCACATGTATAGCCTTGCTCTCCACGCAAATGAAACAGCAATAACACTATCGGACCATAATTTCAACAGATAAAATCTAAAGTTAAAAGCTATACCATAGCTGACAGAGACCATAAAGTATACAATGCCATGGAACTTACTCTCATGCGTTTCTCCAGTTGTAATCTCCACGTAAGTTCTTCCACTTGCTTTTCTAACTTATTTTTGGCGGCTTGAAGAGCTCCTGTTTCCCTGGCAGCCTGTTTAAATACAGGGAAAGAACCTATTACTAAATTGAAAAGAACGGGCATGGTCTCCAAATTTTTCAAAAAAGACCACACAACTCGAAAAGAAACATAGTCAAGGAATGCATGGCAACTTCAATTGCTTAGCAAAATTTCCAACTTGAAAATGAGTCCAAGAATTTGACAAGTCAAACATACAATGGTGATAGTAGAACAAGCAAGTCACTAGGTCATTATTTGGCACGCTTTTACTAGCCCTGATGATTTATTTTCCTTCACAAACCACCATTATATCCATGCCTGCCTGTCTCCTCCATCCAACTTCCAACATCAGATTTTCCTAGTCATTAAATGTACCTTTTTTCCTGAAAAATTGCACTTACTACACTGCATCGATATTCTTTTTGTGGACAATTGGAAAGAATTAAATTGATATCATGACTTAGACAACAGATATTATAATCAGAGAACAAGTCTAACTGAAGTTCCACTAAAAATATATCAAACGATCAGAAAAAGGTCATAAGATGAAAGAAAACAAATCACCATCTTAAGGTTCCGCAGTTCTTTACGAGCAACTCTCCCTCTCCATGCACACTGAGTTGTAATTGCTGCTTTTTTAGTATCCAAATATTGGACCCGTGCCAAGTATCTGCGACAATGACTCTGGAAAAACAACAGAGAGAGATTATTCCAAAGTGATATCAAACAGAAAAGAGATGGATGGCATACTATAAAGATCAGTATGTTAAGCAAAAGAATGATGAGAGTATTATGTAAAACCTTTCACAAGGAAAACATATGACATGAACATTAGCAAACAGAAAGATTGCTTCAAACTCCTTAGATTGCAAACCACTCTAGATGAAAGATGGACACCTACCTGAATAACGACAGCAGCTTTGATTTGCTTTCTCAGTCGTAACTCATATCGAGCAGCCATCCCACGTAAGCCTGTCTGTATACATATGGCCGACGAATACAAGTCCTTGTATGCTTTTCTAGCAATATGCATACGCAAATCTTTCTGAATCCTGAGGCATGCAGCTGCACACCGCATACTCTCATATGCTTGACGTGCGAGTTGTCCTGAAATTGGCAAAAGAAGAAACTTCAGGCATCTATAGATAACCAGTTCCCATGTTTAGTATGTGAAATGACGGAAATATAGATCCCACAAAGTAAAAGAGACGAGTATGATGCCAACTGAGCATATACCTCGGCAAACAGCTTGAATAAGCATAGTAGACTTTCGGACCAAGACAAAACTTCGCCTTGCCAAATAAGAACGCGTTTTTCTCTGAATGATACTTGCCGATCTCCCCAAGACCTCACTCCGACGAGCATCCAATTCTGCCATTTGACCAGCTCTGAGAAATACTTTTGTTTTACCAATCTGCAAATGCAAATTATATCTTAGTTCATGGGGCTTTAACCCAGTGCCATAAACAATCGTTGCAAAAGACACATTGCATTGCCCCAATAGAAATCGTAAGCGATCTTAATATGGCTGCAAAACGTTCTACATGACTGAGGCCATTGCATTGTCCTTGGAGAAATCAAAAGTCACAAAAAGACAAATGACCCTCATCAGTCACTCTAATAATTATAATAACTTGTCACGCAAAAACATATAAGGCTGTTACATATACCAATTATACATCATGTACATGGCCTTGACCCTCCTCAGGTTGCCATTCAGCCTCTCTTCTCTAGGTTCCCTAATTTCTCTCGACATATCTATATATACACGAATGGACTCTGAATGACAGAAACTATGCAAAATCACTCAGGAAGCAAATAAACAGGAATCATTTCATCATCTTTTGATATGATTAACTCAGAGGATGCAGCATCTTTGTGCTTAGACAAGATCAGTATGCATATATGTGCTATTTCAATAGAATAAGAAGCACTGGTCACTTCTTACAACTCTTTTGACACAACGCTGAACAAGGCATACATTTGTATAAATAAATAAATTGAACACTAATGATAGATGAGAACATCACATGCTTGTTCATACATGCTGGTATAGATTAAATTGCCAAAAGGTTCCTAAGTTTGGCTAAAAAATCAACAAGTATCCTGTCTTAGGAGAACACCATATAAAGGGAAAAACCAATGATGAAAGCAATCATTCCAGCAAAGAATTCTGAAGGGAATATAATCACTTGAAAAAGAATGTAAAGAAACATTCCACTGCGCCATCAAGTTCTGGAAACAATTTTGGATATCTATCTACTCCATACCTGATAGCCCTTTAAGCCCACTTTCTCCAAAAGCCTCTTGCAGATGGTAACTTCATCAGAACTGTCACAACTAACGGATCAGTCCAGGAGGCACAGAGATATGGCATAAATGACAAGTTAACAAAAAGATTCAAGTTACCTGCGGTCAAGAACTTCAGGAGCAAGAATCCCAAATCGGTCCACAAATTCAAAAAAGGGCCTTCTTGTTGGATATCCGGCACAACTTATCCTAATGGCCTCCATAACACCCTAAAGTGCAATGGTGAGAGAGAAAAAAAAAGGTCAGAAAGAAGAATAGCAGCAGATTGGTTTGAGGCAACTAAACTTGTGCCGAGGCAACTGAATTCTAGTAAAAGTACTACCCCACAACGCAGTTGCTGTAGAACATTTTTACTCTCAAAAATGGCTGGCTTGAGAAGATTATTTGGCTTCACACATCGTATATAATGTGGCTCGGTAGCGCTCAAAGTTTCAAGCAATGCTACTAATTGTTGCTGCATGAGTCAATAAGGACGCTATTAGTAAGACATAACAAATGATGAAGTCCGCAGTCAGGCATAAGAGATAAAGCAAACATGAACCTTGAATCGAGATCCTATTGACGAGAACTTTGACTGTTTGGAAGACTCCTCAGCCAAAGGTGGAAATAATCCAGAAACAAAAGAACATTGAGAAGCACTCAAGAGCGCTTGATGTTCTGCAATAACATAGTCTTTGTTCTTGTCCAAGAAAAGTTCAGTCTGATAGGTTACCTGCAACATAAGGTCAGCTGTCAATGTCTGTTCTTTAAGTCTGACAATGAATTATCAGTTTTTTCTGCTGATTCTACAACTTGAAGAGCTATCATTCTAATAAACGAAAGAATAGACCATACTCACATCTCCAGCATAATGACAAATTGTAAAGTCAGTCCGTGACAATTTGGGCTTGCTGAAGCGTTTATGGTTCTTAAATGTCTGGTAAAGCTTCTGAGCAAAGGTTTCATGCGTTGATCTGGGAAACATGCTACAAATACAAATTTCACAAATTCAAACCGCAGAAGAGTCAAAAGATTAAAAGAGGATTGCTGGTCTTCCACATTCGCCACATTGATCTATGTTCACAGCACAAAATAAAATGGTTGCAGCGGATATTTTTCCATGATTTTGTACTCACCAAGCTTCATCAAGAAGAGCAATTATGCCACCAGGTTTCTGTAAATGGCAACCAGAAAGAATGTCATGAATAAATAGGAGCAACTGAATTTACTTTGCTTAGAAGTTAAATAAGAAACTGTGCAGCTTTATACAAAGCACTTAGGGAGGATATTCACAAGTAATGGTCAAAGAAAAAGCTACTCATATCGAAAACGATAAAACAAATTGTTGAGTCATTTTTCCTAGGAACCTTTATGTCCTAGTCCTTTGTAAGCTTTATTGTTTATTCTCACAGTAGAGGTTAAGAATAGGATAGTGATGGGTATTACATCTATTTCTAGATTACTGATGATTCCATCTTTTTAATTCAGTTAATGGTGGAAATACCTCACACAATGTTTAACAATGCTGAAGGGACTCCCAGATATCTATGGCCATACAGTTAAAAAGGAAAGAATCTCTTGCCAGATTTCAGCTTGAAAATACTGTCGATATATGTGATTACAACCCGATTCTAGAATTCACAATATATCCAAGGTTCTGCTAGGTGATCATTGTATGCCCATAGCCACTTGTTTCTTTACCTGGCAATATTAACTAAGAGGTATGCAATGTTGTCATAAAGGCAATCTGACTCATAAAATCGGATGATCATAAAGTAATTTTAAGAAAGCAGAGCTAACTCACAGCGGAATAATTTATCTACTGAACTCAGAGTAAAGTCGCAATTTGATTCGGTAAACTCGCCAGACTCATGAGTCAACTTGTATGAACTTGGTTTTGATTCAACGGGCTGTTTTTAATTTGAGGTGCTAGCTCCTCAGACTTTTGGGCTTCTTTAAAGCCCAAAAATTAAGATAAAATTAGCCAGTTGCCAATGAAACAAACTTTTATTGATGACAGAGTAAAAGGAAATTTGATTCTCTGGAAAAAAACAAGGAATTGAGAAGGAAATGATGAAAGCAAGTCCAATCTTCTGTCAGATTAGGGCTCAACAAAAGGAGGACCATCTAGGACTCTAGCTTTCTTTCTCAACTGAAACAAACGGAACATCCAGTGTCTCCAAATTACAAATGGACATGCCACATCATAGCAACTCTGTCAACGGAAAATGGAGCTAATGCCGACAGAAACTGATTTTTTCCTTCTTTTTCCACAACTGAGTCTGAACAAAGTTTCAGACTCTCGCATGCAATTTATTCAAAAAATTTGAAATTTTTATTCGCCCTCCCACAAGAGTCCAAGAACTTCGCCTCTAATTAGCAAAATTTTCGTGGATATTTTTTTACATTTTATAGGTAAAAGATAAACTACTATAGGGCACCAAGAGGGTCAAGAGTTAAAACTGAAGATAAAATTCAGTTGTTGCTTTTTAGTAGTCTAGAGCTTTGCTACCAACTTGCATGTGACTCATTAAACATTTTGCGCAAACTTTACAATTGTAAGATTTTACAACCGTACAATTGGATCTTGCGATCCGATTTCATGAGGACCCCACCAATCCTAGATAATAATGCGAGTTTAACTACCTTGGTCTCATGGGTTAAAGAGGATGCTCGCCTCTTGATAAGGGCATCAGACTAAACAAGATTTCATTTCCACTATTTGAAAGACTTGTGTGTCTGTCAGCTTGAATTAAGAAGTTGACATGAATTGTCTAGTGGACCATCTAAAATGCATTATTAGGTACTACTTGTTAGTTGTGAGCCAATTATCAATGGGTGTTTGTGGTCTTCGTAATTAGCGTGAAACGATGTCTCAAAAGTCAGAAGAGAAGATATTTATAGTGTTTCCACAATTTCCTTTTGATTTTATAGTAGAAAGACCTGGCTTGAATGAATTGTACACCAACATTGGAACAAATGTCTACAACTCCAGGTAGATAATACTAGAAGTAAGTTGTTAATTCTTACTGTAAAAATAAGCTAAACTGCACCGGAAAGAAGACTCCTCGCCGTGCCATACACAAGAGTTAAACTTACACTTCACAAGATGGTCATCAGACTCATTGCATGTCTGGATGCATAGTTCAACTTCTCAAGAAAAGTAAGCAATTTGAAAAGAAAACTAAAGATTCACGTTAATCGTATTTAGGAACTGAAGTAGGCACCCAGTTAAATTTTAATTGAGACCTGTTTTGCATATGTAGTTGCCCTAGTCACAAACATATGCCAATGCTACTCACCTTCTCTATAAGATCTAGAACATCTTGATTGTCAACAAAATCAATGTAGCTCCAATCAATTTCTTCTTTTGTGTACTCTTCTTGCTCCATCTTGAAAACATGCTGGAAAAAGATGTGAAAGCATCAGTAATCTCCTCAATGACAAGTAAACATACGAGCTAAAAGAAATGAGAAGGATAAGAGAGAAAGTGAAGAAAAACCATGGGAAGAAAACCTGGTTAAAGTGTTGCTGAAGTTTCTCATTTGTCAAATTTATGCAGAATTGCTCAAAGCTGCAAGTCAGACAAATACCCTCCAAAGTTATCTTCACATAATAGAATTCATTATAAAGTTATACATGCTCCAAAAAACTGTGACACGAGGTCTTAGTAGATATATACAAGCTGAGGCTTTCAACCAACCAAATGCATGGAAAACAACATGATATGTAAATTAAGATGTCATATTCAATTATAATAAATTGGCCTCTGGCTCTTATGATACTTAGTTGAGGAAGCAAGAGTGTAAATGGCCCACAAAAAGGGACTAGTTCCCATAATTGATAATCACCGGCATATATTAGATAAGCACCTGTTTGTCTTAAAGCTCTCGAACCCATATATATCGAGCACCCCAATCAAAGACTTGGAGTCAGGATCTTGACCAATGGAATTATTGATCTTATCTACAATCCTGTGAATCAAGGAATAAAAAATAGTCATCCAGACTTCACTCCATTTCAACAAGCACCAAATACTCAAAAGAAAAAAGAAGAAACATTGAATACGAATAAAACAATGAAAACCAAAACAAAATTTCAAAGTTCATAATCTCAAAGGACGCTTTAGAAACTCACCAGTCAAATAACCTTGAGTACACAATTTTTGCCAGAGCATCTCTTTGGCCAGCTGCAGAATCTGGATCCACGAACTTTGTTATGGTTTCATCACGAGTTACAATTACACGCTTGCAAAGCGAATCCTCCAGTGCCTTTGTATCACACCTGAAAAGACGTCACACTTAGGAAGCTGCAATTTTTTTTGTATCAGAGCATTTAAAGTGTAGACAGGATGGCATGTCTAACACTCCTTGAATCAACAAATAAAATGGCGTAATACATTAATAGCTCAGCCGCAGTTTTCAAATGAAACCAAGACTTTTCATCCTTGGGCATTGAGGAATCTATTTCTTTTCCCTTCACAAATTCAATGTTCCCGAGGTGAAGAATTGCAGCCACCACTCGAAATATTCCATCCTGAAAAGACACAGATCAATGAAAAGAGCCAAAGGGGTATGTGCTCCAAAGGATCACTTATGACTTCCCTCATATACCTGCTCATGAGAACTTATCCCAACAATATCCATTGCTCTCCTAGTCGCAATGTATTCCTTCGAATCATCAACACCATCCAACGCAAAACAGTTTGATTGATTCAAATAATGAAATGTTCTTGGGTGTCCTAGCTTGAACCTCTGAATATCCTGTGAAAGAAAAATGAACTATGAGAATCTTCAAAGAATCAAAATCTTTTAAGAGCTCTTTAAATGAGGAAACAAACCCTCTCTAATCACAAACTTTTTGAGACAGAGATAGCACAAAATGTTCAGTATGCCCTTAAAGACGACCTACCTTCAATACTTTTTCTGAGAAATCCATAAATAAAGTCACTCTTACTGCGAGTAGTGGAGTATATGGAAAAGTACAGTTATGCATGAAGAAATACCAAAACAAGAAACAAGAGATGATTACACATCTTTGTAGCATTGATATTTAAGAAGTAACAAAGAAAGTACATAGCCCAATAAATTCAACTTGATGAATGGTCACAAAAGCGAGATTCAAAACTGAGATTCTCCCCCTTCCACTAGGGCCAAAAATTATGTTTTTAGCCATATCATGGTCATGACATCACTCTAACATATACCACAATCCCAAAGTCCAGACAAAAAGCCAACCACTATAGTCCTGATTCCTGAAGTAATGGCTAAAATGGAAGCAGAATAGGACGATGATGGAAAAACAGATAAGAGGGTCTCAGATTAATGCTAGATGTTGTCGAAGACCCTAATATAAATTGAATTTCTATATGGAACTCACAGAGAAGTTAGCCCACACCGAATTCAACAAGCCGCACCGTTTAGGTGCACTTGAGGCTATAGCCTATGTGGGGAAAAGATCTTTTGCTTGAACCAAACATTCAGTGATGAAATCTTGAGTTCAGTGATAAGTTCACTTAATAAAAATGAAAATTTTCCCAAAAAAAAGCACATGGCTCATATTAAACTCCTACTGACCAATCTTAATTAAAGGTTCATGATAAGAAATTGATCTCATATTGAAACACGAAAGGGTATACGGAGATTATATTCCATTACAAACCTGTCTGTTCATATCTACAGAGAACAGAACATAATATATAGCCATAATATATTGCAGTCAATTTAACGTCTTTAGAAACAACAAACCATCCGTTATTCTAGTATAATATAGTTTTGTCCTTCTCATCTCTTCTACAAAAGTCATGCACTTCCACGGCATGCTTTTCTTTGGTAGTATAAACATAAGAGGATGAGGGCTTTGTCTAAACATCTTGAAAGAATGCTTGATTGCAAATCTAGATTCTTACCTCCTGAGGTGCAGCACAAAGCATGTAGAAACAGTGATAGTTTCTCTCGGGATCAGAGATCTGACATACACGTGACCTTTCCAACAAATAAGTTCTGACAGCAGCTCCAGATATCCGTCCCCTTTGGTCAAACTGAATCTCCACAAACTTACCGAATCGACTGAAAGATTTAGCAAACGGAGAAGATGAGATCAACCGGATGAGGTAGCAAAGGATCTGAGCATATGCAGAAATATTTTATGTCCATACACAGATAATCGCACCTTGAGTTGTTGTTCCTCACGGTCTTAGCGTTACCAAATGCTTCTAGTACAGGATTAGACTGCAAGATTGCAGTATTGTAAGTGCCTGCCGTGCAAGTCACGTAATTGTAGAGGTAAAATACTCAATATTCTTTGGTGTACTTAGTTACCTCCAAAACTTGCTGCTCAACGGTTCTGCCCTCTGCAGCAGCTCGCCCACCCATATAAGCAAGATAACGCATAAGGAGCTTTGTGCTCTCAGTTTTACCTGCCCCACTTTCACCACTAACCAAGATTGCCTGACTTTTCCCTTCATTGATCATGAGTCTACACATATCAATAGCACTCCCATTACATATCGAGTAAAAGGTCATAGAAAGTCAAATATTAAGATTAATCAGCACCTGTATGCAGCATCTGCTACAGCAAAAGGATGTGGACTCAGCTCCCCAAAAGCTGCCCCTTTATATTGAGCCATCATATGGCTATCGTAGAGATGAGGTAATTTCGTAAAAGGGTTTACAGCAATCAGTATATTTCCTGTGTAAGTCTGAAACCATCATAAGATGCATTTAACATTAGCATGCTAAACCATGATTAAAAATAACAGTATCTTCGGTCAGCACCATCTGTTGGACTCCTCCAAAATCAGTCCAGGAAAAGGAGACAACTTAAAGACAAGACAACTCACGTATATTTCATTCATGTCGTATCGTGACCTCAAATTCTGCAGAACTCCCGGCTCATGCAAATAAGCCAGCTTTGTCATATCATCCACTCCACATGGTGGTGCTTCAGTATCTTTAGCATATACATCTGAGGCCTTCACACGGACCTGCAACTCCACCAAAAGAAGAAATCCACAAAGAAAAAGCTCAGATGTCAGGAGATTTGAGAGAGAAGTTTCTACGATAAGAAGAAAGATATATTCCATCAAATCTCTGACCTTGAGTCTACTCAAGTTGCTAGACATGGCATTAACACATACAAGCAATTTCTTCAGCAGAGTACTGAAGGGCTTTTCAAGGTAACAGAAGAAACAGAGAAAATTTCAGAATCAAATTATTTGGCAAATTCCATACCGTCTTGCCCGATGAGCAGAGGACTTTCAGCTCCGGACCTTTAACTTCCACAACTTCACCATCTATCCAAGCCTCGTTAGGATCTTCCAGCCAAACAAAAGATCCAACAGTAGCCTGCATACAGACAAAAAAAAAATTAGGAAGTCTGATGATATTGGTTCGCTGAAGCCTCTATCGATGAAGGCATTGTGTCCCACATCAACACAGAAGAGCTGGTGCAAGGTTAAAGCATACAAATTACAGGTCCCAAACAGAACCCCAATTAAAGGTAACATCAGAGTTTTAATGAACTTAAAGCACATCCAAAATAGAACAGACACAGACAAAGTCTAGACTAGGATTTACAGAATTTGTTATAATTCAGAAAAATGCGAAGGAGTCGGTTATAACTGGATGGAATGTGCACTTCGGAAAAAGTTCAACTTCGTAAAACGCCACTCTAGTGTGAGAAAACGTTGAAAACCAGGTTTTTATGTTTGGAAAAACTATTTCCTCCAAAGTTGAACTTTGCTTGCAGTAGAAGGCATGATCTCTACTTGCATCTACATGCGAAACAGACATAGAGACCAGCAACCAGGTTTTTATGTTTGGAAAAACTATTTCCTCCAAAATTGAACTTCGCTTGCAGTAGAAGGCATGATCTCTACTTGCATCCACGTGCGAAACAGACATGGAGGCCGGCCAGCATATAAGCAACTTACAGATATCAGCCCTTCCAAGTACGTCTGGATAGCAATGTATTTACACAATTGGAGTAAGAGATACTAAAGATTCAAATGCTTTGTGCTAAAACTGGATTTCAACAAGTGAGCAATTTTTCCAGAGAATACCACTTAAGCTACAGAGAATATAGCATGGCAATAAGGCTAGGAATGCTTCGAGGACAGAGTGCAGGCCAGTTACACACCAATATGCACGGAAAATGACTGGTAGAGATGAGACTACTTGGTTGGATATAGAAACACACAAGAAAGGATAGGATTAGACATGAAATTATTTAAGGAAAAATTGGCATGGCTCCAATGAGGGTAAGCCATAAGCTCATTTGAGATCGTGTGGTCATGTTAAATTAAGGCCTTTAACTCCAGCAAAATCAGGGGATGGAGACTCAAGCTAGAAGGGGCAGGAGAAGTCTTACAAAGACATCGAATAAGACGACGAGGAAAGATATAGAGCACCTAGAGCTTACAACAGACTGGAAAGAAATACGAACCCATTCCCGTAACCGGATTCGTATAGCCAATCCCACTTCATGGGATAAGGCTTGGTTTTGTTGTTATTGTTTTCTATGAGCAAAGTTTTCTGGAGATTCAGTCCAGTAGAGAAGTACATAAGATTTTTCTCTGTTTTGCTCTGTGAAATGAAAAACAGGATAAACAAGCCATGTTATTAAAAAATAAACTAAAAAGAATAGAATGCCATAGTGTTTCAATTGAGCCAGTCATCCATTAATCTCATTTCCCTAGAGAATTCATGTCGAACTTTGCCGATCTGCGCCTTCCAGTCGAGCCCAAATTCAAGTCAAACCCCAGCTTCCACTAAAAGAATTTATGGTATCTTCAATCTTTCCGGTTTCATCAACTGATGAATCAAGTGCACTTTCATTGCCCGGTCTCAGCCCAAAAATGCGGCTGAAACCGGCAAAGCAAGCGCCTCTACAATCACCCAGAATGTCCAACGCAGAACCCGTTCTGATCGACAAAACCATTACCACTCCACCACAGCCTAGTCAAAATTCAAATCTTTCTCACGCAAACCACTCTTTCGCCACCGTCAAAACACCGAACACCACATTCAGATTCGCGAGCTACCGCAATGCAGAACGCCGTATTCCGGGAAACACGCGGAAACACGATACCACGGGCAGTTGCATTGCCCGAAAGATTCAGCTAAACAGACAGATCACTCCACGGACTGAAGAAACGAGTCAACAACCAAATCCTGCCGAAATCTACTCGCCCGGGAAGAAGGAGAAAAAAAACGGCGAAAAAACAGAATCCGAAAGTCCGCAAAAGACGGCCGAAACGAAACCAGAAAAGGCAGCGAAGGATCAGACAGCGTGCTCACCATTTCTTCCCTCCCTCGATCTGGTCAGAAACTTCCCCTTCCCTCCCTCGATCTGCTCCCAGTCCTCCAGAACAAGATCATCCAATCGACTACTCCCTTCGCTTCTTCTGCGCAGCAGCCAGCTTCCGATTCACTCCTCCGAAGGAAGACAGATCACTTCACGAATCGAAGAGCTTCGAGCTCTTCGAACGGAGAGAGAATATCGGGTTCGCAGAGATTGTTTCGGAGCTGTTTTCGTGTGCGCTTCTTCGCGTTTCCTTTCCTTAAACTCTCCAAAAGATTTTTTTTTTATTTCCTGCGGGTTGCTTCTTCCTCCTCTTCTTCTTCTTCTTCTTCTTCTTCGCCTTCCCTCGTCCCTCCTCGTTGGGCTTTTCGTCAAAAGCCGAGGCTCGAGAGTTTAATTAATTACCATAAGCTCGTGATTAGGGGCCTGATTAAGGCGTATGAAGACGCCCCCTCGCGTGATTTGATTGGGTGAAATTCCGAGATTGGCCTCGGTCCGCGTGGGGTGGGGACAGGTCACACGCGGTCGGATCGGAGCCCCGCCCCGCCCCGCCCCGCTAGTTACTGCCCGAATCTAGGGGAAAACTCCAAATCTCGGAGGCGGTAGATAGCGGTCGGAATTTATTTACATGCTTCTTTTTTTTTTGCTTTTAACCCCCCCGGAAAAAAAGGAAAATTAATTAATCTCGCACTCGGAAATTGAATTTCACGAGATGCCATAAAGACGTTTCCCTGCGTAAGAAATTCTTTTTTCCTTTTATTTTCTTTATTATTGTTCTGTTTCCTCGAAGCCATTTAAATTTTTTTCGAAGGAATTTCTACTTTGATTGTCGAGTAACGAGATGGGGTTAAGGAATTTCGACCACTGCAACCCTCCCCGGGACATATAGTCGGTCGTGTGTTACAGATGACACGAGGTAAATTATAAGGTCGAAAAGGCTTAGTCGAGAAGAGATGGTCAGATCATAGAATTTTCTTCTACTTCGTCATCGTTTTTTTGTGAAATGCTAAAGTTACGATGAGCATGATTCTCACTTTTGATGAGGTCAATGGAATGAGGAACCCGAATCGTAAGTTCGTTCAACTGAAAAACGAAGTAACATCAATAGAGTTATCGAGTTAAGTTGATTTAGCGTCTTTTAAGGTACGATGACAGATTGTGATCTTAACAAAAGATAAATCTTCGATTCTACAATTGAGTTCAATTTGAGCTTAAATTTAACTCGACTCGCTTGCGATAAAGCTAAATTATATTATGTAGTGCAAGCATCAACTCGTGTCCTCATAAATAAATAAAAATACATTTTCATTTTTCATGTTCCTTACTTTTACGGATGCATCGACATATTGTCTATTCATATTGTCTAGGTACCTATTTGCTTACTTTCAAAAGCAACGTTTTACTTTCCAGCAAGCAAAAAATTATGGAATATGATATGCGAATTAGCGTGCCACTATTTGTATATTGTGAAAATTCCAGATGTGTTAAGCGAAGAAAAAGTCAAAGTACATTGACCCCGGGATTAAAATTAAGCAAAAGCAAAATACAAAAGTCTATATAGCTTTAGATTCATGAACTTTGGGAGAAAAAATGAATTCTTGGGACGCTTGAGTTAAGTATTTTGATTGAAACTTAGATTTTGCTAAGTAATTCCAGCTCGATTCAAACTTATCTCGAACTAAGTAGGCTCGACTAGTCAATAAGTTGCGCTTGAGGAATAACCACTGAGTTAGAGTTGGATTTGCTACATACCATCTTGTACCCTAACGTACATAAATCACTTTGGCCACACAATTTTTTCTCGCTACGAAACATGCATAAAAACCATCATCGGCTCATAAAAAGATTGGTATTTACGTAACGCGGCACGTCATCTTGAAAATGTAGGATGATCCAGATTAAAATGTCAGATATTCAGTAACGTTAGAACTCATAAATAATATGATCAAATTGACATCGGGGCACAACTTTATTTATGCAAAGAGGGAAAACTCTAATCTTTTAGCAAGGTTAGTCAAAGCCATTACTAAAATCACGACGTGTCGAGTCCCGCGGGGTCGAGTCTGCCCCCGTCTTTGGTCATGCATAGAAAGTTTCATGATATGAAGGGGGTGGACCTAACGCTGCTCTGAAGATGCTAACGGAGTTGGTGGGGCTGTTGGTTGGTAGTACCTCAGTTCCCTCGACCGGAGACCTAGCTCAATCAAATTAGTGACATTCGCCTTTTTGTCACCAGCCGCTAACTTCCTTAACTAGGTAACAGGGCTAAGATTGAAGCACGATGGTCAATGTCTGAGACCATCTCTTCTGGATTCAAATAACTCAAATTTGGTATTCATTTCTGACCAAAAAAAAAAATCTCGGCATTCGTAAATATGATACCTAATAATCATATCGAGATATGCATCACTTCATCCGCAGCCATTTCTAGTTTCTACAAATTAAACTCGTCATGGTGTCTTTTGCGTTATAAAAAAGCTACAAAGAAAACTTTAAATTATGCATATTATGTCATAATTACTTTAAACTTCTTTTGTGACATAAAAAAGTCCGAACTATACCGATTGCGACACATTTACCCTGAATTTGTATATTGTGCCATAAAAAACCCAAAACTCGTACCTATACGATGCATTAACCCTCCGTCAAGGTTCCGTTAAATAATTTTTTAGCTAAAATAATATCTTTTTTATTTCACTTAAACCACACGAGCGTCATGTCAACACCGTTTGCTCTCTTGCGTTCACGCATGCAGATTTTTAACGGTTCACATTAACAGATATTCGACGAAGGATAACCGTTTCACACGAATACAAGTTTTCGGGATTTTTCATGTCACGAAAAGAAATTTAGGATAAATATATCGGGTATGATTTAAGGTTTTTTGGTGTTTTTTTGCTCTCGGATAAAAAATACCGTAAACCTCTGAAATTCAAAATGGGATAATAATAGCATCGCTATCAAATCGAATTAGATCGTCGTACGAACCCGGTCGGCATTTTCAAAAATCAAAACACCGTAAGTAAAAAGCGCAATTAAATTTAAAACTTTAGCCGCGTCGCGAAGAGAATTAAAAAAAAAAAGAATATTCAGCGTCCTTATAATATATGACTTGCCCCCGAAAAGTCTCGACTTTCGAGGGAATTCGACATCGGGGGGCTTCCATAGCTCATTAGATTAACGTACGGGAGTTCCTTTCCCCACTGTCACCAGGGAGGACGTGAGCGACACGCGTTCCCCCCCCGGACGAGGCCATACGCTAGCAGCTGTTGCGTGACGACAAGACGCGACGGGGCGCGTCGAAGCGCGTCCCGCGTCCCTCCTGGCGTCACGACAGAAAGGACGCGTGCGGTTCGCGACGGTGGGGGGGGGGGGGGGGGGGATGGGGTGGGGGGTGGTGGGCGGGGGAAACGTGGGAAAATGATTTTGGGGGAGGGGGGCAGGGGACGGCGGGGATCGAGGGGGCCGACGTTCGGTGCCATCGTGGCCGTCAGATGTGCTGCGATGTCGGGTTGGGGGGACCCACAGGAGTCGGAGTTGGGGCCTTGACTGACGGAGTCAGCGGTGCTATTTGTCCAATGGTTACGGCTTTTTCACATGAATGACGAGCGACGATCGGAAAAAAAAAATTGCACAAAAAGGTAAAATTTTAATTCATTCAATATAGTTCATAAATTTTAATATAATATTTAATAAAGTCCCTGAAATTTTAATTTATTTAATATGATTCCTCGATTTTTTATACATGTTCAATGTAGCCTACATTGAACATTTTCATATAATTTAAGGACTGAATTGAACATATACCAAAAGTTCATGGATCATATTGAATAAATTAAAAATTTAAGGATCAAATTGAATATTTGGCCAAAATTCAATGGCTGTTTGCATCATTTTCCCATCTGAAAAGCAGTGAGATTGGGAAATCTGCTGATTTTTCCCCAAACTCGCTTACGTTTGGAAAATATGCTAAAACATTAATTTTACCCCCAACCACAAACTCCCTAAGATTTTGGTAGATTGATCACGAATGTATCATTTTGAATTTTTTTTTACACGAAACTTAGTTTGGTGTAAACATGACATTTTTGAAATCATTAGTGGTTTTAATCCATCTTTTTAAAACTTTTACAAAATAAGTTTCCATCTCGTTAGGATTTCGCACTACTCTATTTACTCTTTCGAAAACACGTTTTGTACATCAAGTGTTAACTCTAGACACCAGTTTGCACCTCGACATTGGTTAGTATTCCGAATTTACTTACAAAAATCGTTATTTTCATTTCAACTAGGGCAGTTTTCAACTAGTCAAGGAAGTTATGAACTAGTTTCCCCGATCACAATGCACCGATCGAAGCTTGACCGGCGACCTCTCCGGTCGGCCATCCGGAAAAACCATCGCTCCCAATCTTCTCAGCTTGAAGTGCTGAGGAGATTGAGGCTGAAGGCCATGGAAAATAGCCGGCAAATCGCTTGATTTCTGCCCAGCTGATGACCTTGAGCCTGAATCGCCGGAATTTGAACTGAACTGGTCAGCAAATGGGTTTGTCAGCCCTATTTTGTCATTTTCCATTGGGCTCGATCCGGTTCAGGACCCGAGTCAACAACCCAGGTTTGACCTTGACCCAGTTCAGATCCAAATATCCAACCCGGGTCAACGCCTTTAGGTCAAGTCTGTTGACTCAAGTCGATTCTTACATGATCCGGATCCACTGACCCGACCCGATTGAATATTATATTATTTTAATTTTAAAATATTATTTTAAAATAATAAAAAATATTATATAATCCTTTTTTATTTCTTTTAAAATTAGGAAATAGTTTAGAAATTAGCATTTTCTAATAATTTTCTAAATTATGTAAATTATTTGATTAATAATCATGTTTAAATCGGATAAGCCTATAAAACTATACAGTACGATTTTGCGTATTATTTTTACTACTGTTGTATTATCATTATGCACGTTATTTCTAATTAGTATATAATTGAATAAATTGTCATGTATTGAATGTCGTCGCCTTAGTTAGGGTTAGAACCCTAGGCTACATATCTAGTTTGACTGCTAATCTTTAATGATTTTGCACTCGTTTGATCACTTCACATGTTAGGAGATAGGTCCTAAAATTAATCCAAACCGCCTAACAAATATTTTCTGAAATGAGCAGGATAAAAGATACAAAAAGGGCACTAGTCACTCAACTGGTGTAACTAAATCCCCGAATTCATCTAATATCTAGTTTGCAGAAGTAAGACAATTCTCATACTGCTTTACTTGGGTGTCTTATCGACCAAATCCAAATTGATTAGTGGCGACTCCTAGATAAAAATTACTTGCAGGTTAAAAACCTAAACCACAAGTTGCGATATGGTACGGGCTTGGAAGAGCCCAAGTTAAGTCCCAGACCTAGACTTAGCGCGTACCATGCTACACCATTTTCCCCCATCCCTTTCGGAGAAATTCTCGCAGGTCGCGACAACTAGTCCTTTTAGCTTCAAAGGACTTCCAGTGGAGAAGACACTTCTGAATCGTAAATGCAGCTATGGGCTTCCCATGGCTGAAGCCAATTTTCTTCTCCACGACACAGTTAATAAGAGCATCGATGTTCTCCTACAAATTCAAGATATTCGATCAGCAAAAATAGAACACAGGCTAAACATGAAGAGAGAGGAAATAAGAAAAGGCACGCCCTGATGTATTTAGGTACATTCCTGTTGGCATTCAGGCGTTGTGCTCGGGGTTTCCTGCTTATAAAGATTTTAAAAAACAGATACACAAAGTGAGACACGGTAATGTACATCCAGAACCATGAGTGGAGATGCTAAAGTTGCGTTGGATTACATTTGTCCCATTCTCCTCGATTACATGTTGCCAAAGTATTTGGTTCTCATTTTCCATGTCAGAGATTTTCTCGACCGGCCTTCAGATAGGAAGAAGAAACGTCTTTGACTTGAGAACTAAGGAGAAATCCAAAAAGAGGAAAAAGAAGAAAACTGGAAACCAATTGACTGGTTTAACATTACATTATGCATTTTTAACACGGATAGCAACAATAGCAAGCAAGAAGAAAAGAACCTTCGCACATCCGTCTTCATCTTAATTATTTTTTACTCTGCCTCCAGAGCTTGCTTCGGTCTTTCTTCACTAATCCTTTTTGTCTCGTCATACTTTTTCTCAGTATCATCAATTTTCTTTTCCAGAGAATTGACCAAACCCTGCAATTTGTGGAAAAAGGCAATTCCCAATATAAAAGATGGGACCCCAAACAAACCTATTAACATTTTATCACTCTCATAAGTAGATGACGGTGAACATGCAGGTACTGCTCCAACTATCTTACCTTGAGTTTTTCGTTTTCACATGAAATCTTCTCCATCATTGTATGATCAATGACTGGAATCTCCTTCATAAGAGGGTATATCTCGGCTGCTCTTTTTGCAGCTTCCAGTTCCCTTAAAAACAACTCTTTGGTTTCCTTGAATTTAAGTTGTATGTCTTTCAAAGTAGACTGCAGTTTTACATTTTCTTGATTCTTCGGCTCTTCTAAATCAGCCTGCAAATTTTGGCAAAACGAATAATCAATGGGAGTGAAAAAATTTTCTATGAATTAGTTTTCTGGACTTTTACGCATTTAATTTGCTGAAAATGATCAGTCAACGAAAAACCATTTACAATCAAAGAAAACATGCATGTTTAAAGTTAGGAAAACTAATTCCCTAACTTGAAAAGGGGAAAACATTTTCTTGAAAATTGATTTGTAGGAAGAAAACACACTCTTAAAACACATACGATATGTATACATTACATGAACAATTGCCTGAGAAACTCATTACTGCTTCTCAACAAATTCCTCCGATTCTAAGCCACAAAGTAACAAGATATGAAAGTTTCCGAACGAAGCAATAGCTAGCTAGCTAGCTATCAAGTAACTTTTTGCTGACTGACCCTCAAGGAAGTAATTAAGGTGTTTGGTTCAACTTTGGAAAGGGGTTTTGAGCCTTGAAAGCCCTTTCCCAAAATGCTGAGGTGTTTGGTCCAGCATTTGGCCAATGCTAGCATTCCAAATGCTGAAAGCCCAAAGCTGGTTCGGACCAGCCTTGAGCTTTCAGCCTTTACCACATGCTACTGTTCATGTGTCACTATTCATCTTCTTCGGCGAGGGAGGGCAATCGGCGCCTGGATCGCACCGGTGAGAGGCCGGCGAGGTCGCACAACCCAGGTGACAGTCGCCGGAGGTCAAGTGACCACCCAGGCGCCGCCGGCCTGGGTCGCGCCGCCTGAGGTCGTGCGACCCCCGCCGAGGGTCGCCTGGCCTTAGGCGACCGTCGGCGGCCACAGATCTGGCTCGCCGGGGGTTGCCCGACCTCGGGCGACAGCCGCCGGCGATAGATCTATCTCGCCGGCAACCGTAGGCCATTGCCAGCGGTCGGCTCCGGCGATGGGTAGGTTAGTTTTTTTTTAATAAATAAGATAATTCTCAAAATTCATTTACAAAAAAAATTCACCAAACACTATATTTTGACCAAAGTAGCTTTACAAAATATTTTTACCAAGCACCATTTACATTTTCCCAATGGACTTTCACCCAAAAATATTTATATTCCCACAAGTAGCATTTTCAAAATTAAACCAAATAGGCCCTAAGTCCTTTCAGCTGCCTCGTGCTAAAAAAATTGCCAAGTCACACCAAGGTTATGAGATGCCTCCTATATCTGTCCAAGGCCTTAATCTTGCATGCACTGGAAACGAGACAGCCAAACCTGGTCCTTATACTGTGGAGGAAGACCTCCAACCAATGAGCAGCACATGTATAGCCTTGCCCTCCACGCAAATAAAACAGCAATAACTCAGTCGGACCGTAACTTCGGCAAATAAAATCAAAAGTTAAAAGCTATACTATAGCTGATAGATTTTAAGCACAGAATGCCATGGGACTTACTCTCATGCGTTTCTCCAGTTGTCAGTTCCCCGTAAGTTCTTCCACTTGCTTTTCTAACTTATTTTTGGCGGCTTGAAGAGCTCCAGTTTCCCTGGCAGCCTGTGTAAATACAGGGAAAGAGCTTATTACTAAATTAAAAAAAACGGACACGGTCTCCAAATTTTTCGGAAAGACCACACGACTGGAAAAGAAACATAGGCAAGGAATGCGTGGCAACTCCATCTGCTCATCAAAATTTCCACCTTGAAAATGAGTCCAACAATTTGACAAGTCAAACATACAACGGTGATAGTAGAACAAGCAAGTCAATAGGTCATAATTTGGCACACTTTTCACTAGCCCTGATAATTTAATTTCCTTCACAAATACCATCATTCTATCCACGCCTGCCTGTCTCCTTCATCCAACTTCCAAAATCAGATTTTCCTACTAATTCAATGTACCTTTTTTCCTGAAAAATTGCACTTACTGCACTGCAACGATATTCTTTTTGTGGACAATTGGAAAGGATTAAATTGATATAATGACTTATACAACAGATATTATAATCGGACGAACTAGTCTAACTGAAGTTCCACTAACAATATAACAAATGATCAGAAAAAGGTCATAAGATGAAAGAAAACAAATCACCATCTTAAGCTTCCGCAGTTCTCTACGAGCAACTCTCCCTCTCCATGCACACTGAGTTGTAATTTCAGCTTTTTTAGTATCCAAATACTGGACCTGTGCCAAGTGTTTGCGACAATGACTCTGGAAAAAAAACAGAGAGAGAGAGAGAGAGAGAGAGAGAGAGAGAGAGAGAGAGAGAGAGAGATTATTCCAAAGCGATATCAAACAGAAAAGAGATGTATGGCATACTATAAAGATCTATATGTCAAGAAAAAAATGATATATTATTATGTAAAACCTTTTACAAGGAAAACAGAGGACACGAACAGAAGCACATAGAAAGATTGCTTCGAACTCCATGGTTGAAGCAAAAGCTTGAACTGGCAAAGGGATTGCAAACAACTCCGGATGAAAAATGGACACCTACCTGAATAACAATAGCAGCTTTGATTTGCTTTCTTAGTCGTAGCTCGCATCGAGCTGCCATCCCACGTAAGCCTGTCTGTATACATATGGCTGATGAATACAAGTCCTTGTATGCTTTTCTAGCAATATGCATACGCAAATATTTCTGAATCCTGAGGCAGGCAGCTTCACGCCGCATGCTCTCATATGCTTGACGTGCGAGTTGTCCTGAAATTGGCAAACCAAGAAACTTCAGGCATCTGTACATAACCATTTCCCATGTTTAGTATGTGAAATGACGGAAATACAGATTCCCACAAAGTAAAAGAGACGAGTATGACACCAGCTGAGCATATACCTCGGCAAACAGCTTGAATAAACACAGTAGACTTTTGGAGCAAGACAAAACTTCGCCTTGCCAAATGAGAACGTGTTTTTCTCTGAATGATACTTGCCGATCTCCGTAAGACCTAGTCCTACGGGCATCTAATTCTGCGATTTGACCAGCTCTGAGAAATACTTTTGTTTTACCAATCTGCAAATGCAAATTATATCTTAGTTCATGTACCAAATTTCTAGCCAGTGCCAGAACCAATCGTTGCAAGAAACGCATTGCATTGCTCCATTAGAAATCATTAGTCATCTTAATTTATGGCCACGAAATGTTCTACATGATTGAGGCCATTGTATTTTTTTTTTTGGTAAAGAAAGGCCATTGTATTGTCCTTAGAGAAATCAAAAGTCACAAAAAGAAAATGACCCTCATTAGTCACTCTAATAATTATGACAACTTGTCACGCAAACACATATAAGGCCGCTGGATATACCGATTATACATCACGGACATGGCTTCAACCTTCCTCAGGTTGCCATTTAGCCTCTCTTCTCTGGGTTATCTAATTTCTCTCTTAACATATCTATATATACACGAATGCACTCTGAATGACAGAAACTCACTCAGGAAGCAAATAAACAGGAATCATTTCACATGCAGCATCATTGTGCTTAGACAAGATCAATATGCATATATGTGCTATTTCAATAGAATAAGAAGCACTGGTCATTTCTTGCAACTCTTTTGACACAACGCCGAACAAGGCATACATTTGTATAGAAAGAGAAACTGAATACTAATGATAGATGAGAACATTGCATGTTTGCTCATACATGCTGGTATACATTAAATTGCCGAACGATTCCTAAGTTTGGCTAAAAAAATCAACGAGCATCCTGTCTTAGGAGAACACCATAGAAAGGGAAAAACCTAGGACGGAAGCAATCATTCCTGCAAAGAATTCTGAAGGGGATATGATCACTTGAACAAGAATGTAAAGAAACATTTCACTGCGCCATCAAGTTCTGGAAACAATTTTGGATATCTATCTACTCCATACCTGATAGCCCTTTAATCCCACTTTCTCCAAAAGCCTTTTGCAGATGGTAACCTCTTCAGAACTGTCACAACTAACGGATCAGTCCAAGAGGCACAGTGATATGCCATAAACGACAAGTTACAAGAAGATTCAAGTTACCTGCAGTCAAGAACTTCAGCAGCAAGAAGCCCAAATCAGTCCACAAATTCTAAAAGGGACTTCTTGTTGGATTTCCAGCACAACTTAATTTAATGGCCTCCATAACACCCTAAAGTGCAATAGTGAGAGAGAGAAAAAGTGGTCAGAAAGAATTAAGAATAGCAGCATATTGGTTTGAGGCAACTAAACTTGTGCCAAGGCAACTGAAATCTAGTAAAAGCACTACCCCACGATGCAGTTGCCGTAGAACATTTATACTCTCAAAAATGGCTGGCTTGAGAAGATTATTTGGCTTCACACATCATATATAATGTGGCTCAGTAGCATTCAAAGCTTCAAGCAATGCTACTAATTGTTGCTGCATGAGTCAATAAGGACGCTATTAGTAAGATGTAACAAACGATGAAGTCCACAATCAGGCATAAGAGATAAAGCAAACATGAACCTTGAATTGAGATCCTATTGACGAGAACTTTGACCATTTGGAAGACTCCTCAGCTCAAGGTGGAAACAATCCGGACACAAAAGAAGATCGAGAAGCACTCAAGAGCAGTTGATGTTCTGCAATAACACAGTCTTTGTTCTTGTCCAGGAAAAGTTCAGTCTGATAGGTTACCTGCAACATAAGGTCAGCTGTCAATGTCTGTTCCTTAAGTCTGACAATGAATCCTCATTTTTTTCTGCTGATTCTACAACTTGAAGAGCTATTATTCTAATAAACCAAAGAATAGACCATACTCACATCTCCAGCATAATGACTAATTGTAAAGTCAGTCCATGACAATTTGGGCATGCTGAAGCGTTTAAGGTTCTTAATTGTCTGGCGAAGCTTCTGAGCAAAGGTTTCATGCGTTGATCTGGGAAACATACTACAAATACAAATTTCGCAAATTCAAACCGCAGAAGAGTCAAAAGATTAAATGAGGATTGCTGGTCTTCCACATTCACCACATTGATCTATGTTCACAGCACAAAATAAAATGGTTGCAGTGGATATTTTTCCATGATTTTGTACTCACCAGGCTTCATCAAGAAGAGCAATTATGCCACCATGTTTCTGTAAATGGCAACAAGAAAGAATGTCATGAATAAACAAGAGCAACTGAACTTACTTTGCTTAGAAGTTAAATAAGAAACTGTGCAGCTTCCTACAAAGCACTTAGGGAGGATATCCATAAGTAATGATCAAAGAAAGAGCTACTCATACTTAAAACGACAAAAAAAATTGTTGAGTCATATTTCCTAGGAACCTTTATGTCCTAGTCCTTTGTAAGTTTTGTTGTTTATTCTCACGGTGAAGGTCGTGAATAGGATAGTGATGGGAAATACTTCTATATCTAGATTACTGATGAATCCATCTTCTATTTTATCCAGTTAATGGTGGAAATACCTCTCGCAATGTTTAACAATTCTGAAGGCACTCCCAGATATCTATGGCCATACTGTTGAAAAGGAAAGAAACTTATCCAGGTGGGTCGGACCCACCGCTACCATCAGCTTTGATACCATTTGTTGGTAGCGCTTT
Source organism: Syzygium malaccense (assembly GCA_031216405.1). Lineage (NCBI taxonomy): Eukaryota > Viridiplantae > Streptophyta > Magnoliopsida > Myrtales > Myrtaceae > Syzygium > Syzygium malaccense. Next base: position 15,708,932 of record CM062260.1, on the reverse strand, counting down.
GATACCATTTGTTGATAGCGCGCAACAGAAGCCCAATACTTCCTTCCGAGGAGATTATCAAGCGAGAACCCAAGTTTGAACCCGTCAATATATCCAGTTGGACCTATTTTCACTCAAAAGCTTAAGCTAATGAGTTATGAGCTAATTTTGATATATTAATTGCTGCACACAACATCAATTCTCCGATGTGGAACTTCATTAAAATACAACTCAATGTGCATCTTAACACGTTTCAGCTTGAAAATACTGTTGATATATGCTATGACACCTAATTCTAGAATTCACAATATATCAAAGGTTCTCCTAGGTGATCATTGTATGCCCATAGCCACTTGTTTTCGTACCTGGCAATATTAACTAAGCGGAATGCAACATAGTCAAAATGGTGATTTGACTCATAAAATCGTATGATCATAAAAGTAAAATCAAGAAAACAGAGCTAATTCGCAGTTCAATAATTTATCTAGTGAACTCAGAGTAAAGTCACAATTTGATTCGGTAAACTCGCCAAACTCGTGAGTCAACTTGTATGGACTTGGTTCTGATTCAATGGGCAGTTTTTAATTGTGGTGCTAGCTCCTCAGACTTTTGGGCTTCTTTAAATCCCCAAAAATAAGATAAAATTAGCCAGTTGGCAATGAAACACCCTTTCAGTAATGACAGAGTAAAAGGGATATTGATTCTCTGGAAAAAAACAAGGAATTGAGTAGGAAAAGATGAAGGCAAATCCAATCTGCTTTCAGATTAGGGCACAACAAAAGGAGGACCATCTAGGACTCTTGCTTTCTTTCTCAACTGAAACAAACGGAACATCCGGTGTCTCCAAATTACAAATTGGAATGCCACTTCAAAGCAATTCTGTCGACGGAAAATGGTGCTAATGCCGACAGAAACTGATTTTTCGTTCTTTTTCCATAACCGAGTTTGAACATAGTTTCAAACTCTCAGATGCAATTTATTCAAGAAATTTGCAACTTTTTCTGTCTTGCACAAGAGTCCAAGAAATTTCCCTCTAATTAGCAAAATTTTCGTGGTTATTTTTTTTTTAACATTTTATAGGTAAAAGATCGACTCCTATAGGGCACCGAGGGGGTCAAGCCAAAAACATATCTGGGTACTTGCAAATTACTGAAGATAAAATTTACTTGATGCCCTTACCAAAAAAAATTTACTTGATGCTTTTTAGTAGTCTAAAGCTTTGCCACCAACTTGCGTGCGACGCATTGAACACTTTGCGTATACTTTACAATTGTACAGTTGAATCTTGCGATCCGATTTCATGAGGATGCCACTGATCTTAGATAATAATGTGAGTTTAACTACCTTGGATTCCTGGGTTAAAGAGTAAAGCCTCATTCATGGGTTAAAGAGTAAAGCCTCTTGATAAGGGCATTAGACTAAATGAGATTTCATTTTCACTCTTTAAAAGACTTGTGCGCTTGTGTCAGCTTAAATTAAGAAGTTGAAAAGACTAGTCACAAACATATGCCAATGCTACTCACCTTTTCTACAAGATCTAGAACATCTTGATTGTCAACAAATTCGTTGTAGCTCCAATCAATTTCTTCTCGTGTACTCATCTTGCTCCATCCTGAAAACATGCTGGAAAAATGTGTGAAAGCATCAATGATCTGCTTAATGACAAGTAAACATACGAGCTAAAAGAAATAAGAAGGATAGGAGAGAAAGTGAAGAAAAACCATGGGGAGAAAACCTGGTTAAAGTGTTGCTGAAGTTTCTCATTCGTCAAATTTATGCAGAATTGCTCAAAGCCGCAAGTCAGACGGATACCCTCCCAAGTTATCTTCACATATTAGAATTCGTTATAAAGTTATACATGCTCCGAAAAACTGTGACATGAGGTCTTAACAAATATCTACAAGATGAGGCTTTCAACCAACCAAATGCAGGGAAAACAACATGATCTCCAAATTAAGATGTCATCTTCAATTATAATAAATAGGCCTCTGGCTCTTATGATACTCAGTTGAGGAAGCAAGAGTGTAAATGGCCACAAAATGGGACTAGTTCCTGTAATTGATAATCACCGAGACACATATTAGATAATCACCTGTTCATCTCGAAGCTCTCGAACCCATATATATCGAGCACCCCAATAAAGGACTTGGAGTCAAGATCTTTGTGACATCCCTAATTTGGGCCAGGACGACCAAAGGTAAATGGCCATGGACTTGGTGAGCAGTCCGATCCGAGGGTTGGTAATGGAATGGACAGTATGGTCGGAATGAGTGTACTGAGGGTTGGTTATGGTTCGATCGAAAGATTATTTATTGATTGACCATGGGATCGATAATGGAATGACTTTCCGATCACGCAAATTGAGTAGAGTAATATGACCATGCATTGACCTTTCGACCATAAGGGTTGTTAGTGGGACGATTCAAGACAACTATAGATCAGCACCGTGCGGGCATGTGTCGGTCGCTGGTGGTTCCGCTCGGCCATGCATTGGTTGCGGATAACCATGGATTGATCGTGTAGTACTTAATTCCACGTGACTATATGACAACCGAGGGTCGATCATGGGTCGCAAATACTCGAATGAGGACTGGTTGTAAATCGGCCATGGATCAACGCATTGAGTCGGGTAGGCCATGGACGAGTCATGTGTCAGGCCAAGAGCCTTGTGGCTCGATTGCGAACCAAGCTTTGTGCTAGCCGCACCGGTCAGGCCTTGTGCCCGGACATGACCGGCCCTTATGCCCGTTAGCTAGGCTACGGACTGGCTACATGCCCAACCGTGTGCCAGTTATTATGCCTAATCCTTGTACCAGGCTTTGTGCCCATCAGATCCGGTTTCGATCTAATTCTATGTTCAACAGACTTGGCCATGAGTCATGCATTGTGCTCGTTCGTGAGCCAATGCATGTGTTCAGTCCTTGAACCGGTCCCTTACTCGCGTGACCTAGCATTGCGCTGCTTGTGCGGTCTGGCACTGCGCTCGTGCACTCCGCTCTATGCTCGGTCGTGTGCTCGATACTATGCCCGTGTGGCCCAGCTGTGTGCCAGGCCCTGAACCTGGTCCGACCCGACCAAATAGGCCACGTGCCTGGTCAGTCCGATTGGTCCGAACTTGCACCATTTAACCGGGACTTTGGCTTGGTTATACCTAGTTATATTTAGATATATTCCTACACCGAACCTCAATTCTAATAGGTTCGTCGATCATTTTAGATTTGTAAATTCCCATTTACTTAGGCATCTTTGATAAGTATCATTATTGATTTTGGAGGATGCACTTAATGAAGGAGGCAAACCATACTTGGGTTGTCCTTAGTGAATTATTCGGTGCCCATGAAAGACAAGATCAAGCCTTACACGGCCAAGCTTTGGAGAGCAAGAAGCCAAATTGATTAAGTCAACATTAAACCAATAATTGAGAGCTAATCATTAAGGAGGATCTTATCTTATAAGATCTCTAATAATTGAGTGTGTTCTTGAGAGATCTAGAGAGTCATACGTCCAAGGAACTTGGAAAACGAGAATGAAGACTAAGTCAAGGCCAATTACGAGGAAAACTATCATTAGGTGCTTAGGTGTCCCTATAGTTAAAAATGAATAGGGTGACTCATATACCCTAAGCTTATGGCATAATGACCCTAATAGGACACTTGTTAACCAAATGGGATCAACAATAATGAGGTCTAATATTAGATAAGATTTCCTCTAATTATAGGCGCCACCTTAATGCAATTGATTGGTCCATTTGGCAAGTTAATCATTAGAACTTAGTCTATAAATAGGAGGACCACCATTCATTCCTTTTCTTTCCTCAAACCGAACACACCATCACTCTCTTGGCATCTCTTCTTTTCTTAGTCTCTCTCTCTCGGTCACTCCCTCTTGCCCGCCTCACCATCACTGAACACCCCTTGTTAGAACTACCCGTGACCCTAGAGTAAGTGAATTCTCTATCCTTTGGTTAGGATGTGGTGTCGTGCGTTTGGGCTTGAGTGGTGACCATGTTTGTAATGTTGGATGCTTGCATGTGTGCTTGTTGTTTTGCTTCATAGCCGCGAGTCAAGGCACAACCGAAGCGCGAAAGGGGGCATCATACGGTCACGCACTCATGTTGTGGTGCTACGGAATGAGCTCGGCTCAATGCGGGTTTATATTGAGGCGTGTAGACCCGGGCTAAGTCTAGCTCCGAGCCGGCGTTCGGCACGGTGGATCGAGCCACGAGTCCTAGACTGTGCTCAGCATCTTAGGCAATTGTCTTAGAGATTATGAAATCACGAACACGGCATGCCTTCGGGTTTGAATGCATGGGTTAATTATCGAGATAATAAACCGGATTGTATGATGCTTGTTACATGATCACACAAGAGACTAAGGCTGTCACCGATAGATTTTGGGACGTTGTCGCCGTCGATAGATTTTGGAACAATGCCGTCATTGATGGATTTCAAGACGATGCCGCCATCGATGGATTTCTAGGCGATGCCCGAAGGAGTATCGGATGCCTGGTGAATACCGGAGGAACTGATGGATTTCAGTTGAGAAATAATGAATCTCGTGTGTCGATATTTGCATGTAACATTGAAAACCATGCTTGAGGTTCTCTTGTTTGATGAGCATGCCATGTTTAGTACATAGGCAAGGTAAGAAACATTTTGCTATTGATCTATCATCGACAAGCCAATGATAACGGTAATTCTCTTATTCAATAGCGAAGCTATCTCTTAGTCGAAGCCAAGTGAATTTAACTTACTAAGTTGTGTTACTCACCTTTTATATTTTTAGCCTTGTAGGTATGGCTTTGCCAGTAGAAATGCATGTTTGAGTTATAGATGTTGTCGATGTTGAAACGGAAGTCACATATCGTAAGTGTAGTACAACGGTTTGGGTTCAAGAAAGTGCTGACGAGCTGGTCCCCCATCGTTATGAAGCATGATTTGTGTGGTTTGATGGAGATCTTTTGGGACCCCTAGCCGATTTTGACAGGCCACCCGGGGCTGCTGGTGATAATGCGCCCAACGAGAACGCAGGAGGACTGTAGCCAGTCGATCGAGCTTGGGAAGGAGCTAACTTTTGCTTTTTGTGAAGGGATGGTGGTAGTGAAGCTAGGATAACCCTAGCCATACGGATAGTATGCGAAGGACTGGATCTAATCCGGATGTAAACAACTAACCAAGAAGGCCCGTAGAAAGGAGGGCTTATAATATAAGCATCTATCATGTAAATTAAGTGTGCTTGTATAATATACTTTCTAGCTCTTGTTGTTGTTCTTGTCATTATTATTGATTATAATAGCTTCCACTTGTACGTAACCAAAGAATAACGTAATGGGACGTCGCAATATAAATTCCCAAAACAAAAATGAATCACGATCGAGCCGGGACCGAGTGCTATGGTCTTGACTCGGGGTGTGACATGTAGGTGATGATGGTTGTTTGGGTATACCTCGGACATGCGCAAGGAAGTGGGGTACCTCTCCTATCCCACATCACCTAGGAAGGGAGTCTTAGGCTTGCTTATAAGGCTTAAGGAGCCTTAACTTAGTACGATGCGTTTTAAATCTGTGAGGGCTCCAGCTCAAAGCGAACAATATCGTGCTAAGGTAGGGCCTTGGGGCGTGACAGATAATTGTCATACATTAGTGGTAATTTGAAAGGATGCAACCTCGCTATTGCGTCATCTGGTCTTCCCACAACCGTCTGACGCATTCTATTACGTTAAATATTTCTTATCTTGAAACAATAGAATCTATACTGTAAGTTAGTCATGCCGACAAACACTTATATAAGCATTTATCAAATATACTTTGTTGAGAATAATTCGACTTTCGAAATAGTGATTGCTCATAACACGTACGACGATAGTCGGTGCATTGAAGACCGTTTTCTTTATTTAATCGACAAATCCCTCTTGATGTAATCAAACCAATGATTTTTGTGATTTATTAATAATATCGCAGATACACACGCGTGTGCAGTGAGATGGCCCTTTCATAGGCAAGCCGGTCATCACGGAATGGAACAAAATAAAGAAAAATTATCGCATGATCTCGATGCATGCGAGCTCAATTCATATGCAATGTTGCATGAGGTATGCCCCATGCCAGACACACTTAATTCTGACGGTCCACGTGAATTAGGCTTAACATGTTCGGGGATCGTGCAAGAATGACTCCAAAATAAAAGGTGGGCAAGCAAGCTGACTAGTTACCAGTAGGGGGAGAGCTGAGCAAGATGTCCAAAGCATTGCCCAACCGGGGAAAAGGGAATAAAACAAAATAAAGAAAAAGAAAAGGTGTCTAATGCATTGAGAAAACAGAACATAAGAAGGAACTTAGAAAATGCAGCGATCAGAAAGCAAGCGATGAATCCGAACGCCCTCTTTTGCGGCGCCGCGGGTTTCTGACGTTTTCGAGAGAGAGCAGAATTTCGGAGAGAATAGAGGTTTGCCGATTCCACAAAGTACAACAATGTCATGTACCATGAAATCTTCTATCATATGTCTCGGACACAAACCATATTTTTGTTCTTAGAGAAGTCCTATGTAATCTTAGACACTCCCATAGCATATATAATCTCGCGTGTGTACACGGTCAATGTGAGAACCAAAGGTCGAGCCACCGAAGGCACGCGTACTGGCGCTCGCGACATGTTATTTAGCCTTTTTTGCTAGTAAGAGAGCACCCCAATCGGCAAAACGGGCAATCTGTTTTTGGAACCCTAAATGATCTGGTGCTGATAAGTACACTTCGGTGAAATCCGTTGTCGAGACTTCGTTGTAGGAAGTCGGCATTCATTTAGGATTGGAGGTTTTGTACTTTGTGTTTGAACCATCTCGTGTCAGGATACTTTGTGTTAATATTTATGCTTGGCTCGAAATGACATGTTCATCAATCACATCACAACATGAAAAACTCAAAATTAGTATTCTTACTTATGGTACGCGTCACATTTGAAATCACCATGAAGTATATAAATTTTGCGAAAATGTGTCTTGAGAGTGTATGAACGCATTTTAAATTTAGCAAAAAGTGTGGTGTCAACATGATAACTGACATGCTAACACGGACATGGAGACGTTTTTAAGCGTGTCATAGATAGTTTAAAGCTATTCTATATTTGCATATAAAATGGATTGACTCACTCATGACATGAAAGCCGCTGATCTTTTTTCTTGAGGCATCGATACGATTAGGTTCAACGTGAGCATACTTAATCATGTCCGCCGAAAGTTGTCCGTGTTATCTGAAAACACGAGCCAAAACACTACTAAAGTGGTATCGCTTTTAGTTGAAGTACGCCGTAGGCTCAACTGACGCATCCATCGCGCACGTCGCCATCTTTAGCCATATCAGCATTTTTTGGTGTAATTTTGAAAATGAGATTATTTTTGCGGTGCGGATTTTTATTTATCTATTTTGGAATATGGCCTGCGTGAATGTGCAACCATGGATTTTTATTTTTGTGAATTTTCGCAAAGCTCACGAAACACGAGCAGCAACACGGACGTGGCCATGCGAGGTGAACCAGCTCGTCAAGTTGGCAAAAGCCCGTGACCAAGAAGTATCCCAATTGCTCCTCTCTCCGTTTAATTATCCACCCATACAAACTCCCTAAAATAATCCCTATCCATATTTAAAATATAATTTCGCAACCAATGTATTGAAAATCGAAATATTTTCTCATTAAATATACTTAACAAGTGTTCGGGAAGCAATCGGTTTACAAAATGTCATCGATTGCCCTAATTTTTATTACTTTTTCGAAACATATTGTGATACCGCTTGCTAAGAAGATCAAAACGTTTAGATAGATAAATTTATGTATAGTATATTGTGATGTGATAATATTGCAACCCGGAAGAAAGTGCGAGTTCATACACACTATTCACACCATCATTGTAAATTATATCCGAAAAACGAGTACATAAAATATCTTTTACTTAAATATGTTAATGAAAATCCTGAAGGGACATGTTATGTGCTCATTTATGAACATGCTCAATTTCGGAAATTGTAATTATTATTTTTAATCAATTGCTTAGTGACTACCCAGGACACTCTTGGTGGGCGAAACCTCAAAGTATTGATTCTGTTACATATAATGCACCAAAAATCAAGTACATGCTTTCTTTTTTTTGGTAATCCTAAATTAACGAGGGACGTGAAAATCATTATGCTTTCTAGCTTTCACGCGGAGAGTCGTCGCGACCTCCGAGAAGACGGAAGTGTCTTCGCCGCCGCCATCCTCGACAAGTGTGCGGCTACGATCCGCTCTCGCTTCACCCATCGACGGCCACGAAGTTTCTTTCTTTTTGCTACTGACACGGGTCGGAGGTAACGCCGTTAATTAATTCCTCGTGACGAATGCTCGTTTCCCGTGCTTGGACCCGAAGAACGAGTCAACTTAACCCATAATTGCAACAAATCTATTATTGCAATTCACGTGGGATGAGTAAAGGTGCGCAAACGTTGTCACAAATCTATAAGTCCACACGACTCCTAACAAGGTCGAGTAACAATTATTTAACCCATAATTGCAACAAGGAATTTCATTGAGTATCTTGATAAAAATATGAAAAAGCATATCCCACATAAATTTATTTTCCATCTATTTATCTTTTCAGCTGAAAAATCTAGAAAATTATAAAGATGGTGCCCCGCTAGCCCGCGCGCGTTTTTCCCTTAGCGGGCCTGGCAAGCTTAAGCGTGCCTCGGTTGAACCACAGGAGGTTTGGGCTCGAGCACGCCCGATCATAGCCCACTTGATGAGCAGGCAAAAGTTTACCCTTGGAGTAGACCACTTTACATATTCACATCGATTGTCTTTGCGTCTCAATTCCTGTCTTCGAAAAACGCCCATTCTCCAAATTCTAAATTCTCTTGCCCACCCAAAACACTCAAAATCATTAAAAAAATCGCATTCCGTCCCCAAAAGAATTAAATTAAATTAAATTAAATACCACGTTAACCAAATGGAAAATTTCAAATAAGGGCATGAAGTGCCATCATTTTTCTCAAATAAGGGCCTGAATTGGTCAAATCTTCTCAAATAAGGACTTTTGGCTGGCCAATGACTATTCCGGCTTTCGAAGAAGGGGTATTTTAGCAAATTTTTTTTTAAAGTAAGTATATATATATTTTTACTTTCCTTTTCTTTTTCTTTTCTTTTCTTTTCCCTCTTCCCTCCCCCGTCATTGCCGGCGAGTTCCACCGACCCTAGGTGAGGGCGAGGGTGGCCCAAGTGAGGGCGGCCCTGGCTCAATGCCCGGCAAAGGGAAAAGAAAAAAACCATAAAAAGGAAAAGAAAATTCAAAAAAAGTAAAGGACGAAAGTACCCTTCGGCCAGTAAGGTCGGGCCCTTATATGAGAAAACAAAGGCACTTCATACCTTTATTTAGAATTTTCTCTTTGACCCAAACCCTAAGCAAAATATTCAAATGAATTTGGAAGAACGATTTGGTCCTTTGGATATGAGCTTTTACATAAAGCCATGTGAATAATATTTAAAAAACTAGAGATGTGTATTAACCTATTTTTCTTTTGGTGTAACAACCCCGAACGGTTAGAAATGACACCGCCGTTCATTCTCTGCAATGGTTAATTGATTAATTTCAAAGTTCAAACTTTGCAACGATAAACCGATTAATTGCAAGTTATTTCGAGTTCAAGTTCAAGATAGAAACACTCTGTCACCTTCTCTGTCCCTCTCTCTCTCTCTTTGTGTGAACCCCTGATTTCAAAGTATAGAAGCTCTCGTCAACCCACATTCTCTATGACCCTATAGACCTTCTCCGTCTCCATCTACAATGGGGAACCTCGACGATACCGTCACTTCGCCTTCGGGACTAGCCTCCTCGGTTTCATCCTTGCCGACATAGTCAGCATCCAGTACTGCGGAGATGACATCAGCTCCTGCGAGAGATTTGCACTTGTGCGTGAGCCCTCAAATATAAAGGACGCGAATGCCATCCTAGTCCTCAATACTAGGGGCGTGAGGTTGGTTACATCAAGGCCTCAGCTGCCCTAGTCTTGGCCCAACTTATCGACTCTCAGCTCATCTCCGTCGAGGCCATTGTGCCCTGAGTTCCTCGCGTGCGAAAATTGGTTTTTGTCGAGTCTCGAATTCACGTAGATGCAAGAGTCGACGACTTTGAGCGCGTTAAGTCGGCAATCTTGAGAGGCAACTTGATGCTCATCCTGCCCGCGGGGGAAGGAGGTGAGGAGCGTGGATGAGAGTTTCACGTTAGTCGCCCGTAATGTCAGGAAGAAGCGAAGCCGGAGCCCTTGGAGCCTCCGGCGAAGATCATAATGACCCATCTCTTGGAGCACCAGAAACAGGAGTTGGGTTGGTTGGTTCATATGGAGAATACAGGGGAATTACCTGCAAAATCATTGAGTATCTTGAGAAAAATATGAAAATGCATATCCCACATAAATTTATTTTCCATCTGTTTATCTTGTCCATTTATCTTTTTAGCTGAAAAATTTAGAAATTATAAAGATAGTGCCTCGCTAGCCCGCGCACATTTTTCCCTTAGCGGGCTTGGGCAAGCTTAGGCGTGCCTCGGTAGGACCTCAGGAGGTTTGGGCTCGAGCACGCCCAATCATAGCCCACTTAATGAGCAGACCAAAGTTTACCCTTGGAATAGATCACTTTACATATTTACATCGATTGTCTTTGCGTCTCAATTCCTGTCTTCGAAAAATGCCCATCCCCCAAATTCTAAATTCTCTTGCCCACTCAAAACACTCAAAATCAATTAAAAACCGCATTCCGACCCCAAAAAAATTAAATTAAATATCACGTTACCCAAAGGGAAAATTTTAAATAAGAGCATGAAGTGCCCTCATTTTTCTCAAATAAGGGTCTGAACTGGTCAAATTTCTCAAATAAGGACTTTTGGCCGGCTGATGACTATTTCGGTCTTCGAAGAAGGGGTATTGTAGCAAATTTTTTTTTAAGTAAATATATATATATATATATATATATTTACTTTCCTTTTCTTTTTCTTTTCTTTTCTTTTCCCTCTTCCCTCCCTTGCCATTGCCGGCGAGTTCCACCGACCCTAGGTGAGGGCGAGGGTGGCCCAGGCGAGGGCAGCCCTGGCTCGACGCCGGCGGAGGGAAAAGAAAAAAATAGAAAAAGGAAAAGAAAATTTAAAAAAACTAAAGGATGAAAGTGCCCTCCGGCAACTAAGGTCGGGCCCTTATATGAGAAAACAAGGACACTTCAAACCCTTATTTAGAATTTTCCCTTTGATCCAAACCCTAAGCAAAATATTCAAATGAATTTGAAAGGACAATTTGGTCCTTTGGATATGGGCTTTTACATAAAGCCATGTGAATAATATTTAAAAAACTAAAGATGTGTATTAACCTATTTTTCCTTTGGTGTAACAATCCCGAGTTAAAAACGACACCGCCGTTCATTCTTTGCAACGGTTAACCGATTAATTTCAAAGTTCAAACTCTGCAACGGTTAACCGATCAATTTCAAGTTATTTCGAGTTCAAGTTCAAGATAGAGACGCTCTGTTACCTTCTCCGCCTCTCTCTCTCTGAACCCCCAATTTCAAAGTAGAGAAGCTCTCGTCAACCCACATTCTCTCTGAACCCTACAGACCTTCTCCGTCCCTATCTACGATGGGGAACCTCGACAATACCGTCGCTTCCCCCTTCTGGACTAGCCTCCTTGGCTTCATCCTTGTCGACATAGTCAGCATCCAGCATTGCAGAGACGACATCAGCTCCCGTGAGAGATTTGCACTTGTGCCCGAGTCCGCAAATATAAAAAGTCGCGAATGCCATCCTAGTCCTCAATAGTAGTGGCATGACGGTCGGTTACATCACGGCCATAGCTACCAGAGTCTTGGCCCAACTTATCGACTCTTAGCTCATCTCCGTTGAGGCCATTGTGCCCCGAGTTCCTCGCGTGTGAAAATTTCTGTTCATCGAGTCTCGAATTCACGTAGTTGCCAGAGTCAACGACTTTGAGCACGTTAAGTCGGCAATCTTGAGAGGCAACTTGATACTCATCCCGCTTGCGGGGAAGGAGGTGAGGAGCGTGGACGAGAGTTTCATGCTATTCGGCCGTAATGTCAGAAAGAAGCGAAGTCGGAGCCCTTGGAGCTTTTGGCGGAGATCATAATGACCCATCTCTTGGAGCACCAGAAACAGGAGTTGGGTTGGTTGGTTCATATGGAGAATACAAGGGAATTGCCTCCCAAATTATTGAGTATCTTGAGAAAAATATGAAAAAGCATATCCCACATAAATTTATTTTCCATATGTTTATCTTGTCCATTTATCTTTTCAGTTGAAAAATCTAGAAAATTATAAAGATGGTGCCTCGTTAGCCTGCGCACATTTTTCCCTTAGAGGACCTGGGCAAGCTTAGGCGTGTCTCGGTAGGACCACATGAGGTTTGGGCTTGAGCACGCCCAATCATAGCCCACTTAATGAGTAGGCAAAAGTTTACCCTTGGAGTAGACCACTTTACATATTCACATCGATTGTCTTTGCGTCTCAATTCCTGTCAGACCCTTATTTAGAATTTTCCCTTTGACCTAAACCCTAAGCAAAATATTCAAACAAATTTGGAAGGACAATTTGATCCTTTGGATATGGGCTTTTACGTAGAGCCATGTGAATAATATTTAAAAAACTAGAGATGTGTATTAACCTATTTTTTCTTTGGTGTTACAACCCCGAACGGTTAGAAACAACAACGCCGTTCATTCTCTGCAACGGTTAACCAATTAATTTTAAAGTTCAAACTCTGCAATGGTTAACCGATTAACTTCAAGTTATTTCGAGTTCAAGTTCAAGATAGAGACGCTCTGTCACCTTCTCCGCCCCTCTCTCTCTGTGAAGCCTCGATTTCAAAGTACAGAAGCTCTCGTCAACCCACATTCTCTCTGAACCCTACAGACCTTCTCCGTCTCCATCTACGATGGGGGACCTCGACGATACCGTCGCTTCCCCCTTCGGGACTAGCCTCCTCGGCTTCATCCTTGCTGAAATAGTCAGCATCTAGCACTGCGGAGACAACGACATCAGCGCCCGTGAGAGATTTGCACTTGTGTGCAAGCCCTCAAATATAAAGGATGCGAATGCCATCCTAGTCCTCAATACTAGGGGCGTGATGGTCGGTTACCTCAAGGCCACAGCTGCTCGAGTATTGGCCCCACTTATCGACTCTCATCTCATCTTCGTTGAGGCCATTGTGCCTCGAGTTCCTTGCATGCGAAAATTGGTTTTCGTCAAGTCTCAAATTCACGTAGTTGCTAGAGTTGCTGACTTTGAGCATGTTAAGTCGGCAATCTTGAGAGGTAACTTGATGCTCATCCCGCCTGCGAGGAAGGAGGTGAGAAGTGTGGACAAGAGTTTCATGCTGGTTGGTCGTAATGTCAGGAAGAAGGCGAAGCCGGAGGCCTTGGAGTCTCCGACGGAGATCATAATGACCCATCTCTTGGAGCACCAGAGACAGGAGTTGGGTTGGTTGGTTCATATGGAGAATACCGGGGAATTGCCTCCCAAATCATTGAATATCTTGAGAAAAATATGAAAAAGCATATCCCACATAAATTTATTTTTCATCTGTTTATCTTGTCCATTTATCTTTTCAGCTGAAAAATCTAGAAAATTATAAAGATGGTGCCCCGCTAGCCCGCGCACGTTTTTCCCTTAGCGGGCCTGGGCAAGCTTAGGCGTGCCTCGGTAGGACCACAGGAGGTTTGGGCTCGAGCACGCCCGATCATAGCCCACTTAATGAGCAGGCAAAAGTTTACCCTTGGAGTAGACCACTTTACATATTCACATCGATTGTCTTTGCGTCTCAATTCTCATCTTCGAAAAACTCCCATTCTCCAAATTCTAAATTCTTTTGCCCGCCCAAAACACTCAAAATCATTAAAAAACTGCATTCCGTCCCCAAAAAAATTAAATTAAATTAAATACCACGTTAACCATATGGAAAATTTTAAATAAGAGCATGAAGTGCCCTCATTTTTCTCAAATAAGGGCATGAATTGGTCAAATCTTCTCAAATAAGGACTTTTGGCCGGTCGATGACTATTCCGGCCTTCGAAGAAAGGGTATTTTAGCAAATTTTTTTTTAAGTAAGTATACATATATTTTTACTTTCCTTTTCTTTTTCTTTTTTTTTCCCTCTTCCTCTCCCGCTATTTCCAGCAAGTTCCACCGACCCTAGGTTAGGGCGAGGGTGGCCCAGGCGAGGGCGGCTCTGGCTCAATGCCCGGCAGAGGGAAAAGAAAAAAACATAAAAAGGAAAAGAAATTTCAAAAAAAGTAAAGGACGAAAGTGCCCTCCGGCCAGTAAGGTCGGGCCGTTATATGAGGAAATGAGGGCACGTCAGACTCTTATTTAGAATTTTCCCTTTGACCCAAACCCTAAGCAAAATATTCAAACGAATTTGGAAGGACAATTTGATCCTTTGGATATGGGCTTTTACGTAGAGCCATGTGAATAATATTTAAAAAACTAGAGATGTGTATTAACCTATTTTTCCTTTGGTATAACAACCCCCAATGGTTAGAAACGACATCGCTGTTCATTCTCTGCAACGGTTAACCGATTAATTTGAAAGTTCAAACACTGTAACGGTTAACCGATTAATTTCAATTTCTTTTGAGTTCAAGTTCAAGATAGAGACGCTCTGTCACCTTCTCCGCCCCCCCTCTCTCTCTCTCTGAAGCCCCAATTTCAAAGTACAGAAGCTCTCGTCAACCCACATTCTCTGTCTCCATCTACGATGGGGAACCTCGATGATACCGTAACTTCCCCCTCCGGGACTAGCCTCCTCGGCTTGTTCCTTGCTGACATAGTCAGCATCCAGCACTGCGGAGACAACGACATCAGTGCCCGCGAGAGATTTGCACTTGTGTGCGAGCCCTCAAATATAAAGGACGCGAATGCCATCCTAGTCCTCAATACTAGGGGCGTGAGGGTCGGTTATGTCAAGGCCACGGTTGCCCGAGTCTTGGCCCCACTTATTGACTCTCAGCTCATCTTTGTCGAGGCCATTGTGCCTTGAGTTCCTCGCATGCAAAAATTGGTTTTCGTCGAGTGTCAAATTCACGTAGTTACCAGAGTCGACGACTTTGAGCATGTTAAGTCGGCAATCTTGAGAGGCAACTTGATGCTCATCCTGCCCGCGGGAAAGGAGGTGAGGAGCGTGGACGAGAGTTTCACGCTGGTCGGCCGTAATGTGAAGGCGAAGTCGGAGGCCTTAGAGCCTCCGGCGAAGATCATAATGACCCATCTCTTGGAGCACCAGAAACAGGAGTTTGGTTGGTTGGTTCATATGGAAAATACAGGGGAATTGCCTCCCAAATCATTTAGTATTTTGAGAAAAATATGAAAAAGCATACCCACATAAATTTATTTTCCATGTGTTTGTCTTGTCCATTTATCTTTTCAGCCGAAAAATCTAGAAAATTATAAAGATGGTACCCTGCTAACCTGCGCACGTTTTCCCCTTAGCGGGCCTAGGCAAGCTTAGGCGTTTCTTGATAGGACCTTAGGAGGTTTGGGCTCGAGCACGCCCGATCATAGCCACTTAATGAGTAGGCCAAAGTTTATCTTTGGAGTAGACCACTTTACATATTCACATCGATTGTCTTTGCGTCTCAATTCCTGTCTTCAAAAAATGCTCATTTCCCAAATTCTAAATTCTCTTGTCCACCCAAAACACTCAAAATCAATTAAAAACCACATTCAGATCCCAAAAAAATTAAATTAAATACCACGTTACCCAAAGGGAAAATTTTCAAATAAGGACATGAAGTGCCATTATTTTTCTCAAATAAGAGCCTGAACTGGTCAAATTGTCTCAAATAAGGACTTTTGGTCGGGCAATGACTATTTCGCCCTTTGAAAAAGGGGTATTTTAGCAAAATTTTTTTAAGTAAGTACATATACATTTTTTACTTTCCTTTTCTTTTTTTTTTCTTTTCTTTTCCCTCTTCCCTCCCCTGCCATTGCCGGTGAGTTCCACCGACCCTGGGCGAGGGCGAGGGTGGCCCTGGCTCGACGCCGGTGGAGGGAAAAGAAAAAAATAGAAAACGGAAAAGAAAATTCAAAAAAAGTAAAGGACAAAAGTGCCCTTCGGCCAGTAAGGTCGGGCTCTTATATGAGAAATGAGGGCACTTCATACCTTTATTTAGAATTTTCCCTTTGACCCAAACCCTAAGCAAAATATTCAAACGAATTTGGAAGGATAATTTGGTCCTTTGGATATGGGCTTTTACGTAGAGCCATGTGAATATTATTTAAAAAACTAAAGATGTGTATTAACCTATTTTTCCTTTGGTGTAACAACCCCGAACGGTTAGAAACGACACCGCCGTTCATTCTCTGCAACGGTTAACCGATTAATTTCAAAGTTCAAACTCTGCAACGGTTAACCGATTAATTTCAAGTTCTTTCGAGTTCAAGTTCAAGATAGAGACACTCTGTCACCTTCTCCGTCCCTCTCTCTGTGAACCCCCGATTTTAAAGTAGAGAAACTCTCGTTAACCCATATTCTCTCTGAACCCTACAGACGTTCTCCATCTCCATCTACGATGGGGGACCTCGACGATACCGTCGCTTCCCCATCCAGGACTAGTCTCCTCTACTTCATCCTTACCGACATAGTCAGCATCCAGCACTACGGAGACAACGACATCAGCGCCCACGAGAGATTTGCACTTGTGCGCGAGCCCTCAAATATAAAGGATGCGAATGCCATCCTAGTCCTCAATACTAGGGGCGTGAGGGTTGGTTACATCAAGGCCACAGCCCTAGTCTTGGCCCCGCTTATCGACTCTCAGCTCATCTTCATCGAGGCCATTGTGCCCCGAGTTCCTCGCTTGCGAAAGTTGGTTTTCGTCAAGTCTCGAATTCACGTAGTTGCCAGAGTCGACGACTTTGAGCACGTTAAGTTGGCAATCTTGAGAGGCAACTTGATGCGCATGCCGCCCGCAGGGAAGGAGGTGAGGAGCGTGGACGAGAGTTTCACGCTGGTCGGCCGTAATGTCAGGAAGAAGTGAAGCCGGAGGCCTTGGAGCCTCCGGCGGAGATCATAATGACCCATCTCTTGGAGCACCAAAAATAGGGCTTGGGTTGGTTGGTTCATATGGAAAATACTGGGGAATTGCCTCCCTTTTGGGAGGAGAGGCGTCACGTGTTTGTGAATGTGTTGACCAACCATTGCCCAGTTGAGCGGCCGGAGCCTCTGTGGGACGGTATCTTCACGGATCAATCGGGGTTGGGTAAGACTCTCACCCTTCTTTCTTTGATTGCCTTGGATAAATTTGATGGTTCGATGCAATCAGTTCAATATGATTCCGCTAAGAGAAAGGGGAAGATGGGCATTTCTCAGTCTCCAAAGAAGAGCAAAACTGGACACAGTAGTTCGAGCAGCGTGACCCTAGATGATGAGACGTGGGATGGCACCAAATCGACACCGGTTGTGTGCCCTCCATCTGCGTTATCCACTTGGACCACGCGAGTAAGCCAGCATACTAGGAACATGAAATTGTATAGATATCATGGACGCAGGACGAAGGATGCCGAGGAGCTTAGAGAACATGACATTGTGCTGACGACATATGCCATACTGGCTAATGAGGAACCTTTGGAAGAATCTCCTGTGAAAAAGATAGAGTGGTGGAGAGTCATTTTGGATGAGGGCCACGTGGTCAAGAATGTGAATGCCCAGCAGAGCCGAGCGGTCACTAACTTGAAGGCTAGGAGGAGGTGGGCGGTAACTGGAACGCCTCTTCAGGATGGTTCGTTTGACCTGTTCTCTTTGATGGCATTTTTGCGGTTTGAGCCTTTTTCCATAAAGAGCCAGCGTCCACTCAGCCAACGGAATCAGACAAGGCTTTCCCGTCTGCAGGTAATTTTTCGGTGTTGATCTTTATGTAACAATTTATGCCTATTAGTCAGGACTGTCAACTTTTGTTCTTGTGTGAGACATGCACTTTATGTGGTACTACAATGTCCTTTGCGCCATGTCAGGTTCTCATGGCCACCCTTTCTCTACGGAGGACAAAGGACGAGGTTTTGATCGGATTGCCCCAAAAGACAATAGAGACTTGTTATGTCGAACTTTCTTCCAAAGAACGTGGATTGTATGACCGCATGGAACAAGAAGTCAAGAGTGCTGTGGAGGAATATTTCGATGCTGGCAGTGTGATGCGTAATTACAATGCTGTGCTTGGTATAATTCTAAGACTCAGACAGATATGCAGTAGCATGGCCTTGTGCCCCCATAAGTGACCTCACTTCTCTCATCTAACAAGATTGAAGGTATCGATGACTATATGTTTTTTGATATTTGACTTGGGACATTATTTTACTATGTAGTAAGACCAGTTTGCTGAGATATGTCCAGGTAGTTTGTGTGATTGAACTGGTGTTTGTGTAATTGTTGTCACAGTGGTTTTTTGTGGTTCTACTTTCATATACATATATAATGCAGAACTAGATTTCAGCATTTCTGCTTCTAGAATTTCCTCAAGTTTCCCACTTATCCATAATTGGGAAAATAAAGAAAAAATTGATGTCTCCTAATGCTTCCTCTAGTTCACGTATCTGTTCAGGAATCACCACGTGTAATCGGATGTTCTCATGATTTACACAAGTTTTGCCCATCTGGGGACCTTAGTTAGGGCATTGGCTAGGTCAGTATCAAATTTTGACTTAGACTCCGAGATGGCAAGGGTGGGAGTTGGACATGCTTCAGGTTTGAGTTATCTTCTGACCTGTGTATAGCTTGGTTGTAAAGGAGCCAGCCTGGACTAAAACATTAGTCGGGTACATGCATGTGTCACGGGTCGATCGATCTAGCGTTTCCACATCCGCCTTCCTACGCTCACACTCGCAAGAACTTTAGAGAGAGAAACTCTAGAGAGAGAAGCTCTGAACTTTGTATTGCTTCTTGGAAAATGAGAGATGATAAAATGAGAGGAGGAGACCCCATTATATATAAGTATCAGGCTGACCGTATCCGTAGATCTCTCCTCGATCTCAACGGTTGAGATTGTACTCCCTCAACTACCTCACCTATCGCATTTATTACGGAAGGGTACAATTACCGTATCGCCCGCCCTTATGAGTATTCTAGAAGACATCAAGAAAACCCTAGTACTAGAACACTCGGGGCTCGCCTTCTCGTCCAAGGGTCGGTCACGGTCCATCGTCCAAAAAACCTCAGGAACGATCCAATTCTTCGGGTCGTGACACATGCCTGCAACTCAAATACGAAGTTAGATTACTTCGACAATATTAATTGGATATTTGGCACATTCCAGTCAACATATGGAAGCGTTGCAGGATAAAACTATTTCTCCTCTTATGTTGGGTCTGTGATAACAATTGGAATCCTAGTACGGCACATTTTATCTGCAAATGTGCCTTTCTATCTAAATTTGCATTGGGAGTCATGACTAGGATATGAAGTCTTTAGTGTTTTGATGAACACTAAAACTTTGCAGAACTTAAACTTTGTTTAATTAGTGATATCCTTGAATTTGTACTTTTGGTTAACTATGCAAGTGAATTTTCTAACTTTTAGTTACTGGGCCATAGATGCTGTCATACTTTAAGATGCATGTCAATCGTTTGCCCTTGGAAGACCAACTATGGTTGTGGAGGTCGTTTGTGTTTCTCCTTAGATATGCAATGTACTGAGTATTTGCAATGTGGCAGATGTTTCTAACAATCCAGAGTTGCTGAAGAAGTTGGTTGCAGTGCTACAAGATGGTGAAGATATTGATTGCCCAATATGCATTTCTCTATGTACAAATCTAATAATCACTCGCTGTGCTCACATATATTGCCAAGCCTGCATTAGTAGGACTCTACAGAACTCAAATAGGCAGTGCCCCCTTTGTCGCAGTCCTTTGGCTGAGTCCGATCTGTTCTCTGCTCCACCGGAATCATCTGAAAGCAGCAAAGTGGAGAATCTTCCTTCTGCCAAAATTTCCACTCTTTTAAATCTTCTCCTTGCAGCGAAGGATCGCAATTGGAGCGCCAAACCGGTTGTATATTCTGAATTCAGAAAAATGCTATTACTTCTGGAAGGGCCCCTTAGAGAAGCCAGTTTTCATATCTTGCGCCTAGACGGTTCGATGAGCGCAAACAGAAGGCAAGAAGTCATCGAAGAGTTTGGAGCGCCGGAGCAAGGTCCACCCACCACGTTGCTCGCCAGCCTAAAGGCTGCTGGTGCTGCTATAAAGCTGTCTGCTGTGTCAACTGTTTATCTGTTGGAACCGTGGTGGAACCCTGTGGTCGAGGAGCAGGCCGTGGATCGAGTGCACAGGATCAGGCAGAAGGAGGATGTGAAGATTGTGAGATTGATAGCAAGCAACAGTATCGAAGAGAGGATATTGAAGTTGCAGGAGAGGAAGAAGACACTGGCGAGGAAAGCTTTCAGGAAGTGGCTTCGACTGATGGGAGGGAGATTGGGTTGGATGATCTCCGCGCACTAGTGTCCTTGTGAACACATGGAAAAGTAGTTTTGCACACTTTTTTGTAACTAGATGTTTCTTTTTTTCTTGCTTTTGGAGGTTTTCAATGTCGACCAGTTGAATTTCAGACAGAATGCTGTAGCCAGCTTCGACTATGCTGAAATTTGTTGTAAATTCTGGCCCGGACATATGAATACTATCCACGACATACTTTTACCATCCACAACTGCTATTCTTGTCACTGTATGTTGAAAGTTTACGAGGCGAGGCCAGAACCATCGATGTAAACTCCAAGACCAAAACTCCGAGGGCATGCTGCGATTTTCGTGGACATTAATCTTGAGGGATTGAAAAGAAAGGAAGGCCTGTCGGCTTGACAAGGAGAATCAAAACATAAGAAGACAAGTGCATGAAGTTACTGGTGATTAGAGCAGCAAATAGTTATCTGCAACAATTATCCAATCCCATATCTCAGTATCTCCCAATTGCACTTTGACATGATCAAAACCCTCAATTCAAGTGCTTTGTATGCTGCAAGTTTAACAAGTATCTGGTTTTGAACTTTGGAGCTACATATTCTATGTCATCACATCGAGAACCTACAAGTCATAGCGAATTCAATGACACCACATGAAAACTAATTCAATCTTTTTTCATCTGAGAACTAATTCAACCTTCATGTCACACCTGCCCTCTCGATAGTGATACATCTGCGCAAAGAACTTAGCAATCTTACTAAACCAAATCAAAGCCATGGCTTCAACGTTAGACTGGCAGAAGCAGGGGGAGGCAGTGAAGATGTTGGTTTTGGTTATTTAGAGGACTCGGCACTGATTAAGGTCAGAACAGAATAAGTATATTCTTGCGCCACATCAGAAGGTTACAAGTATAAGAGAGGAAAACAGGGGAGACGAGCACGAGCAACACTTCCTTTATGGCTTGTGTGGTGCTGAGGAACGCAGGTAGCTCAGGAGGCAGTGGCACAGTTAACCAGCATATCTCTAGGTGGAACACATTCAGTAATCGGCAGAATTTCGATGAAGTTTTGTGCCCATTCATGAAGGGATGGGAACTTCTCAGCATCAAGTATATTCATGCCTCCAGCTTCTTCCATGACGCCGAGCCAATGCGGGATCCAAATAGCCTATCTTCTCTCCCGCGAAGACTTCTTCCCCTCGATCTGCTTCTCGAGATACGCGGGACACTCTAACGCAGCCTCCACTGCTTTCTCCTTTCCTAGCCCATATTCGGCACGACCGGCTCCCCAAGCGCCTAAGACACACTGTTGTCATTGACACGGGAAAGAAGAAGAAAAAAGCAAGTTCGTCATCAAGACGAATTATTTGACTTGACGAGAAATTAGTTCTGCTGTAGCCAGAAACTTGCATAATATAAAGACCACTATTTCCGAAGGAGGTGAATTCTATATTTTGGGTGCCAGAAGAAAATCCGAACTTAAGTTGATTTAATAACATTTAACTCTTTTGGCACATGGATATGCATACCCTCGGCAGAGCCGGCTCTATGGTTGAATTTCCACATCTATTGAATTTAGGGGTGTGACGTCCCAGGCCGTCACCACTAACGACAAAGGGTCTAATAATCCATATACGCATGCGGAAGCTATTAATATTTTTGAAACAAGTATGTAAAATATCTTTTATTGAGAAACATACACAAACGCACGCCGGTAAATACCTTTATATATATATACACACAAAGTTAGAGTTAGGGTACAGGCGAACTAACTGTACAAATATACAAATCAAAAGATAAGTCACCCCTGGGAGATTAGGTACACTACTCCACCTACACAACCACCCCTAAATGCTACCCTGCTTCAACAACTATACGATCCTATCCAAAAAGGTTCGTCATTTGGGTCGTGCTACCTCAAAAAGTCGTCCATCTGGTCACCCAACTACTCCTTCATATTAGGATCGCTGTCTGACTCTAAGTCTAAGTCAGTATCCAGAAATGGAAGCGGCCCCCAAAGTTGTCCTGGGCAACGGATATACAACGCAACGAAACGGTATGAATCTAACCTTGGTGCAAAGCCTACATCAACCCACAACGTGCACACAAACCACACAAAAACAACATTCGGAAACTCAAGAAAGGTCACGTCCTCCCAATGGAACGTAAAATCAACAGGGGCTCCATAACGAGCGCTATAGATAGCGGGAGGAACGGATGGCATATCTACTAATCTGAAAAGATAAATAACCACGGGAGTAAGCATAAAGCTTAGAAAAAAGATATCTAAAACATCGACAACACGAATCATCAAATCACCACAAGATGTAAACATCATTTATGAGAGGAATGATGCAAATGCAATAAAATGGGTGCAGTGCATGTTATATGCCAGTTATTATTCCAGTTCTCTCATCAAATATCCACCCCTGTACCACGGTTACATCGGCGTGCAGACCGACCTGTGCAAGTAACTTCCAGCGCGCAGACCAGACTTCCATGGTATACCAATCACAGGCATCTCACTCCGAGACATCGTCAGCGCGCAGACCGACGGCATCCAAGCTTTCCGTACTTGGGCATCCCGATACTCCCGTGGGGCATCATCAACGCGTAGACCGATGGTCCTCACCATTCATTTTCACATGATGTACATGAAGCAATGCACATAAGGCATCGTCAGGGATCTCCCGTCTGACGACCCTCACCATCCATTATCACACAATTATGATATGATGAGTGCAAATGATTCTAACATAAGCATATGAATAACAATCCACATATGGGGCATATTAAACCAACGAGACACCAACGATACTATCCAAAGCACAAGCAATATAACAACATCGTGCACAAAATCACCATCTCATATAAACTATCCTTCATTACACGATTAGCTGACGCGAGACCACGTCGTTGCCATCCATGGGCTCAGTCATCACCAACGTCGGCCTACGACATAGGCGTTCCTCATGCCTCCATCCCACACCGTGAGCTAGGGGTGTCAACAGTTCGGTTCGGTTTGGTTTTACTGAAAAACCAAACTGAACTGAACCGAACCGACAGGAGTGCACCCTTGAACCGAACCGAATTTTGCTCGAACCGAACTGAAAAATCGGTTTCGGTTCGGTTTGGTTCGGCTCGATTTTCGGTTTCTTCCTCTTTATTTTTTTTTTTTTGCTTTTTTATTTGGTTCGGCAGAATCTTAGTTGAATCCACTCTCTTTGATCTGACCTCACCCACTCTCTCTCTCTCTACAGTCCCCACAAACCGAACCCATCTGTTCCTCCGTCGCCATCGCCGTCACTCTCTCTGCCCTCGTCCTCTTGGTGGCCACCCTCCTCGTCCTTCGCCGCTGTCGCCGGAGTCGGGACTTCACCGACAATGCCAAGACCTAGAGATTCGACGCCACGAACGGTGATTTGCTGGGCAATGCCGAGGCGAACGCTGGCACTCGCAAGCAGAGGAGGACCTCTGGAACCAGCTCCGAGTTTCTCTACTTGGGGACCATGGTGAACTCTCGTGGGATCAAGGAGCCGCTCGGCAATGGAGGAGGCGGAACGGCTCGCCGCGGCGGTGGCGGAGGAGGTCTGGACCTGAGGAAGATGGACTCTCTGGAGCATAATCTGTCGTCATCACTCACTCACACCACAATCCAATCTCACAAACCTCAACACCCCTTTTCTCTCCTCTCTCCGTCCCCATCTCCATCCTTCAACCTCCCCTCTTCCTGCCTTGCACCTTCCGCTCTCCCCTCCAGATCTGCCACCCCCTCAGCCCCCGTCACTCTTTCCCCAACGAGATCTGACCCCACGCGCCACCATAGCAGCTGTCGGGACCATAGTCGTCTCCGGGAGGCCGATGAAGTGCACGAAGAGGCGAGTCACAGCCAACCTCTTGGACTTCCTTACCTTGCCCTCCTCGTCCATCGGCGGGGTAGGGGGTCTCTTCAGGGTGAGGGTGAAGGAGTTTCTGTCCAGGCATGTAGAGCCGCCGCCGCCGCCATCGGTGTTCGCCAGATGACGTGCAATTGCTGTTCCAGGTGGGGGACGTGGTGACAGGGGCCCTAAACCGTCGCTGGCGGTGGTGTGCCTGGACGTGTGGAGGAGGAAATTTCCAAAGTTTTGGGTTTTGGGAGTGGTGAGAGCATCGAGCATGGGTTTTTAACTTTGTCTGGTTCGGTTCGGTTAACCGAACCGAACTAATAAAAAAAGGATGGTTATTTATTATTATCCGAACCGAAACCAAAACCGAACCAAAATGCACGAAATTTTCGGGTCGGTTCGGTTCAGTTTGTATCTCGGTTCGGTTCTAACACCCCTATCGTGAGCCACCCCCATGCTACTTTCTATTCCGCGGCCACCACGTGCCGTTAAGTGGTTTGGCTCAACGCAAACCACGACTGCCCTTATCGACTCCTTAAAACCATTCAAACTCACCATGTGTCATCCCGACACTTGAACAACACCAAGAACGACTAGAAAATCAAACGAACATAGTAAAAATTTCATCATCCAACTTACACATAACCTTAACACGTCTCGTTCGAGCCATTCAAGCTCGTTTTCAATGATCCGTCACCATCACACGATATCCCGACACTCGTATGTCTTAGGGAAACCAAAAAGTCAAAGACTTTCCGAACTTTTCAACTCGAGACCCAAAACCATTCATAAAAGGCCAAAAACCATTTATCTCGGGTGAAAAGACGAATGTGAAGTTGAGGAATTAGAATCTACTTGCCTCGAGGATGATCTTGTCGAAGAATCGTAGGAAGTCGAGCCGATTTTCCTCTTGCGCGGCCATGATCTGTCCAAAATGAAGAAGAAAGAAGAAGAAGAAGAGAAGAAGAGAAGATGAGAAGATGAAGAGAATGAAGAGACAAAAGGAAAAGACTTGATATAAAGGAATTTCGGATTATATTTTTTTTTGAATTTTTTTTTGAATTTTTTTTTTGCACCAATATGGAATGACACCAAAATCAGGATGTCACAAAGGGTCGGTTGTTTTCCGTGGAATTTTCTCAGTTGGAGATATGGTTTCATCAGAAAACCCTTTGATGGAGAAAAACTCATCAGGAATGCATATTCCGTTGTCTAGCATATATGAAGAAGAAAATCCCAATTCCAAAGAGCTTCATCCATATTCCATGGCATTAATTGATCCCGTCTCTCTGTCTCTGTCTCTGTCTCTCTCTCACATATGCATCGAGCGAGCATGATAACGCAAGAAATGTATCCACAGAATGAGAAAGAGGAAAAACTCTAGTGAACATTCAATTGATGTATCTAATAGAAACTCGAGCCAATTGAGCAACAAGCTTGAACTAGACTCGAATCATTGGCACGGCAATTCAAATTCAACTTCCTAAGGATCAACTTCGGGGGAGAAAAAGGGAGCATCATTCAACAGAAAAGTGTCTGTACATCTACAATACATCAGATTGCACGATATACTCCAATTTTCCCCTAAAAGCATCTAGTTAAATAATTGCTCCATCATAACTCATACTCATCATGACGGGAACAAAACAGCACGGGCAGACTGAGAAAACAATAACTTGGGGAAAAAGGCCAAAAGGGTCATCTTTTCCATAAGCAGACTGAGCCCAGAAACGAACTTGAAGGGGTCTAGCGGCAACAACGGAAAAAGATCACCTCCCTTCCACTTCTCATCAATGTACTCCAGGATCACTTTCGACCCTGCAACGCGACCTCATCGTCCAAAAGCACCGGGACCTTCTTGTGCACTGGGTTCGACTTCAAAAGCAATTCGCTCTTCCCCTTGCTCCAGTCTTCAACAATCATCTCGTCCTCGAGGCCCATCAGTTTTAGAGCCCACTCGATCCTTGTGCAGAACATGCTCTTGTTTTGTTGTTTTGAGCAGTGTAAACGAGCTGGGATGTCTCGTGTGTATAAATAAATGAGATGTGCTCTTGAGAATGACCGCGATGTTTAGTCTAGTGCTGCCAAGTTTGAATCTTGGAGCAGAGAGATGGCGCGGCCATTGATGAGGAACAGAGAAAGGCAAGGCCAAGTAGGAGAAAAAGTAGGAGAAAACCGAAATAGGTTTTAAAAAGGGGAAATAACATGCATCTCTCGTTCCACGACAAGAAAAGAAAGGAACTAATAATCTTTCGGGCAAGAAGCAGAATGGGTTTGATCGTTTGATACGCACAATTAGACTTCATTGTTTAATATAAGTTCATCCTGAAACAATAATAAATTTCAGACATTTCTGCTGAGCTATGTGTAGATCCACACTTCATTGGTTAAATATATAGGTCTATAAGCCTATTCAGTAGCTTCTTTTCTTCTTTTCTTTTTTGCTCAGTTTTAAGCATTACAAACTTGCTCCCACGACGAAGCATCGCTCGAATTTAAGCTGCATATAAAATCTCCCAACGGGAATCTAGTTAAGCATAGAAGTAGAATAGAATCGTTATGCCCCATATTATAATGTTCCGAGTAAAAACATGTCAAGAGTCTCATCTTCGCGATGCATTTAGGGTTTATTTGGCTTCTAAGGGAAGGCATGGTTTCTTGAAAATGATCTTCGACTTTAGTTCGATATCCACCACGTTTGAATGATCGAGCGGGACACACAAGTTCCTGGAAGTTCCGGTCATTGACAAGCAAATGGGAAAGGGACATGGAGTGTAGAGTCAGAAATTGGTGTATATTTCCATTAGGCTTAGGTGGGTATTTATATACGCAAGAGTACATTTTGGAAGATTTACTCGCAAAAAAAACATAAAATAAAAAACTTTATATCTTCTAAAGATAAGATTTCAAAACTTCCAAAGTCGATAGCCCTATATTTGGTTGATAGAGAGTAAGGAAGTTTTTGTTTGCATGCACGTAGCTTGGTGAGCGAAACCGACGAGATTTGGAAGTAAAAGTGAGATGAGTTTCTCAAGTATAAGAAGTTGACGAATTACAATTTATATTTGGGAGACTGACAATGATAATATACCAGTCCATGGAATTATTATTTCAAGAAGGAAAAGGTACGTAATTGCTACAAATATGTTGTTGTTGTTGTTTTTTACCACGTAATGCGATTGGCATGGGCATATATTTACTCAGACGCAATTTATCTCAACTCATATCTGTGATAGACTAATTTTATGCAACTTTTTTCTTACTCGTGAAACATTGTTTACCAAAAAAAAAAAAGGCAGGTTTCCTCAATGTATGCATTTTATACAAAAAAAGACATAAATTACATCGAGCACCTAGCGATTGGAAGGACGGTGTGCCCTCGTTGGCCCCGCTTGTTGCGGTAAATTTTACATGAAATACACAAGTATATATGTTCTTTTTTTCCACAAACATTTGATTTTTATTGCTAGTTCTGCAAATTGAATGATTCGGTTGTAGTAAATACATCTTCTATAAATCGTATCACATTCGAAGATCCTTGTGTTTTCTCTTTGACTCCTTTTCAAGTATATTTATCAAAGTTGGCCAGTATTCTCCAACCCAATTATTTGGCCGGAAAACGGAATCAGAACGCTAAAGTAAGCAAACAAAGGAAAAAGCAAAGATTCACGTAGTCCTCGCCTGAGAATTGCAAGTCGTCATATCCATATTGGAATGGACGGTCATGGAAAGATGAGTCTACCTCTATCGAACCCCATAATTTTCCACCAAAAAAATCAAACCCCAGTAATTTGCGACATGGACACCCACGTTGCGTTGTGTCGAAGTTAAAAAAAAAAGAAAAAGAAAACCATAACACGACCAAGCGGACGGTGCTATTTTTTATTACTATTTTTTTTTCGAAAATTTCTATTTTTTTTATCAAATCCGTGGCCCCATTTATTTATATGCTCATGCTCTTTATTATTGTGCTATTTTTTTTTATATATTTTTATTTATTTGCTTACAAATTTTTTATTTTTATTTATTTAACAAGTGTACTCGGGCAATGCGGGCGAAGCAAAATCCGATGCGTCACTCCATCTCTCCATTAAAAGATAATATGAATTGTTAAGTTATTTTTTAAATTTTACATCAAATCCAGGTTTTTTCCACCCCGTAGGCCGGACTTTTTATCTAGATGTATTGGGTTTATCCGGTCTCAAATCCGGACTAACAAATGTAGCAAAAGGGGTTTTTTTTTGGTCAGGCAACCAAAGAGGTTTAAAGAGCCAATTAACAGGGAGGGTCCTATTCTATGAGCTTTGCCAATCCAATTGGCACAAAATTCCACAACAACTCCTTCGAGATGGGCCAAGAGGCACCTACATTCATTAATTGAGAGACGAATAGTCCATGGACTTTGGATTCGGCCTGATACGGAGTCAACTGTTGACTTTGTAGGACCACTTGTAGGTCACGACTCTCCACCCGTAGATCACTTCCCAGCGCCTAGCTTCCTTTCTACAGTTAAAAACAGAAGTGCTTCTCACAGAGCTAGCTAGGGTCTCGGCTAGCTTGGCCAAATCAGCTTGAATTTTCTTCGTCAACCCAGCAACCGGCACTCCATGAGCGTCTTGACGGATCTCGACAATTGAAGCCTCCGAGGAGCTGTCAACCCATGATCCGTCAACATTCATATTCAAAAGCCCTTTTCCTGGCAACATCCGCCCAATCAGTAAGTCACAAATCTTCGTTGTTAAACTCCTGAGGGTTTGGGACTACTTGTGCAAGGCCAGGGTGTCGTCCACGATGGTACCTAGACTTGGGTTGTGACCTTGAAAAAAAAAGGAATTTCGAGCTTTCCATATCAACCAAAGTATACCAGCAACCAATTCTCTCGGAGGTGTATTAATTCCTACTGTCATATCCTCGAGAATCCATTTGTCCATTCTTGTGATGTTTCTCGGGGATGTGTTGATGTTTATTCTTGGATATTTCCATATAGCCTTGATCCACTCGCACAAAGTGAAGAGATGTTCAACCGTTTCCGGAGCGTGTCGACATAATGGGCTAATCTGATCAGGTAACAACTTACCTCTATACAAATTCTCCTTTGTGGGTAGTGCATTTTGACACACTCCACAAAAAGAATAGTATCAAACGTAGCTGCCAAATAGTATTCCATATGCCTCGATTGCTCGTGAGCCCCGTCCGACGACCCATGTTGGTGTTTGACAAACAAATAAGGCATTTTCCTTGTCTCACATAAGAAAAAAAAAGGAAAGTTTTGATCACTTTATAAGTAAAAGTGCTATTTACTATTGTAAATAGAGAAAATGGGTGAATGGGCTAAAAAATAAAGCATCGGTATGGCACCATTTGAAGCGTTATATGGTCGAGCTTGCAGAATTCCAGTCTATTGGAATGATGTCCGGGAAAAGAATGTCACGAGTCCAAAGCTAGTCCAACTCACCATAGAAGCTGTACAAGTGATTAGGGATAAGCTTAGAACTGCCCAAAGTTGATAGAAAAGTTATGATGATAGATGTCAGAAGCCTCTAGAGTTTCAATTAGGCGATCACATATTCCTTAAAGTGTCACCCATGAGAGATGTGTCGCGCTTGGAAGGAAAGGAAAGCTAAGTCCCAGGTACATAGGACCCTTAAAAATTCTAGAAAGAATAGGGAATTTGGCTTATTGGTTGGCATTGCCATCAAAACTTGCTCAAGTATATAATGTGTTTCACGTATCGATATTGAGAAAGTATGAGCCCGATCCGACACTCGTCCTAAATTTCGACAAGGTTGAATTAGATAGTAAGGTGTCTTATACAGAAAAGCCAGTGCGGATCGTGGACCGAAAAGAGCAAGTATTAAGAAATAATACCATCCCTATAGTAAAGGTCCTATGGCACCATCATGGAATAGAAGAAGCCACATGATGTTGACACTTGATTTTTAGCTTTTTTTTTTTTCATATTTTCAGAAATCTCAAAATTAGGACTAGGAATCTTGGCCAAGCCTAGAAACCTATTTCTAAACCAAAAAATAATTTTTTTAGTATTTTCCTGCATTTTTCCTTAATTATTTTAGTCAAAATAAGTGAGAAAATCAAGAAAAATACCAAATGGAATCAGAAAATTCCATAAAAATAGTCAGTAGTCTTATTTTAAATCTAATTTCATTAATACAACATAAATTTTGAAAAATCTCAATTGAGTATATATTTTTCCCAAAATTGGGCAAAATCAAACTCGAATTGAACCAAAAATGCAATTAAATCTTTTCTAGTCATTTTTAAGTCATAGTATCTTCACAACAAATGATTCTGAGATCTTGAATTACATAATGGTCGGTCCAATTGCACCATTTGTCATAGAAATCAAAAAACCCCAAAATTCAATTGAAAATTAAGAGTTTTGAGTCCAAATTGGGAATCGTGCCCAATATGAAATTGTCGAATCATGAGACCATCGTTTCTAGGGTTAATCAGATGTGGGTAATTCAATTTTGGCATCAATTTTTCCTAATCAGGTCATTAGGATATCAAATTGAACAAAATCCTATTAACCCAAATACAAAAATATAAAAATCTTGAACATGATTATCACAAAAATTAGGAAAAATCACATATTTGGGTTCAAAATATGATGGGAAATTCAATTTTGGGGTTTAACTTTGAAAATTGGGTCAAAATTGAGCTTAATTTACAAATTTAGACCAACCCGGGTCTGACAGGTCGACTGGGTCAACCCGACCCGACCCGAGTTGTTCATCTCCCTTACTCGACTCACTCAAAATGCCCATTAAACCCAGAAAAAGCATTTCAAACCCACGACTTTGCCAATTTTTTCCAACCAATTTGACATGTGAAAATCGACTTGGCCAACTGGAGAATCTCCGACTGGCAACAAGGAACTTATCCAACCGATCGGAAGTTGGTTCCAATGAACTTTGGGCGGGAATTTTAATGAACAAAAATGAAGAAAAACTGAACATTGCAGAGGAGAAGGTGTTCGACGAATTGCTAGAGAGAGAGGAGAGAGAAAATAGGTGCAAAAGAGAGAGAGATTGAACGTGAGGTGGGTAGAGACTCCCTGAAACTGAGTGATTGGTGCTTTTCCGATCGAAAAGCGCCGACAAATCGGTCTTGACGGTGAGTTTCCTCACCGATGAACTAGAACAGGAGTTGGCCGTGAACACCTGAAAATCGAGCTCGGCCGGCGTGCTCAGAGCACTTCCGGCGAAGCCAAGACCACTAGTTGGAAGTCTGAGTGTTGAAGAACAACTCCACGGGCACTGCTTATTCCAGGAACTCCGATTTGATTGCATTCGAAGAAGGTAAAATCCTCTCACAGTCACGGTTTTCCAGAATTCTAGAAAGAATGATTTAGTTCAATCTTGCTGATTATGCAATCTTCTCTCAGATTTTGAGTTTCTGAATGCTTAAAATATATTTCTAAACATATTTTGCATTGTTTGATTGCATTTTTGGGCATTAAAAACGCATAAATCGAATCGGCCATTTCGTGAACTATCTCGCCGGAATTCAGAGGATCTCGCCGGAGCATCCCCATGGCCATAGGCCGTCCAAGTTAGCATTTTCTCCCCTTGTTTAATGATTTTATATCGATTGAGATCGACGTAGACGGCTAGGGCGATTTGTATGATAATCTGTGGGCTTGAATAGATGGTTTAGGATAGTTAGCAAATTAGGCTTTTTGGATCAGTTTTACGCCGGCCAGTAGAGGTCCAACGACGTGCTAAATGGATTGGATTGAAAATAGAATACACGAACTTTACGATGGATCAATCAGAATGACGAAACTCTCACCAAAAGGTCGCCGGAGAATGATTCAAATTGGTGGCCTCAAGAACATAGAACTAGGATTCATGCCCATGAGATGTTTGATAAAATGCCTCAGTGAACAAAAAGGAAAATGACGCCATTTCCGGTTCATTTCTCAGCGGGAATTTTAAAAAAGTAATAAATAAATAATAAAAAATTCATAAAAATTTAAAAAATTTAAAAAATTCATAAAAAAATTCAAATTTTTTTTGTAAAATCATAAAAATATAAAAAATTTGAGAAATTCGAAAAAAAAAATTCAGAAAAATAAGAAATGCACAGAAAAATAAAAAATTAGAAAATTCATAAAAATTCAAAAATTTTCAGAAAATTCATAAAATACAAATAAAAAATGTAGAAATTTAGAAAATAAATAAAAAATTTAAAAATTTGGAAAATTCATAAAAATTTTCAAAAAATCATAAAAATCAATTCTCAGTTAATGAAATTCTCAAAAATTCAATTTCCAAAAAAAAATTAAAAATTTTAAAAATTCACATAATAGTTTAAAAACACTGTGGCCAACCGTAGAAAGTGAAATTTGAATTTTTGGAAGTGCCCAAGTGGCATTTTTAGAAAATCTCAAATTCATGAGTTATAACCCCTAAAAAATCCTAAAACCCTAAAAAAATGTAAATCATGAAATGAATAAGCTTCTAGAGCTTCATTCGGGTTTGGATATTTTGATTGATTTTTATTTTTAGAGGCTATTTAGGATTGATTGATTTGATTGACATTGATTGCGTATTTAATACTTGATTGGTTTTTCCCATGAATAGAATGGAAAGAATTAGTGGGTAAGTCTTGGAAATTTGCATGACACGTTAGATATCGTATTGTTCTTAGGTACCGAAAGGGCGTTAGAGATCTCGATTTGGGATCAATAACGTGAGCAAGTCCCCATACTTAGAATCTCTAGTTTGTAAAATCGTGGTATATCTCCCATACCCCGATTATATTTCCAGTCTACCTACCAATAATGACTAGTGGTGACTCCAAAATCACAAACTTAGACTAAATAGGAAATTACCATCCGCTGTCACGTGAGGTATGGTCTGGGAGAGACCCTTACACGGAAATACCTCCTTAGCGCACAAATCTCGAAAGTCCCAATAAAAAGCGCAGCACGACACCTGGAAAAGTGAAGAAATCATGAAGCGTAAGTGCCCATACTTGTTCGAGGAACCAGGTCTATATTTAAATTTCGAGAATGAAATTTTATTAGAGAGGGAGAATTGTGACATCCCTAATTTGGGCTAAGACGACCAAAGGTAAATAGCCATGGACTTGGCGGGCGGTCGAATCCGAGGGCCGGTAATGGGATGGACAATATGGTTGGAATGAGCGTACGGAGGGTTGGTCACGGTTCCATCGAAAGATAGCCCATGGATTGGTCATGGGATCGATGATGGAATGACTTTCCGATCATGCAAATCGATTAAAGTAATATGACCAAGGATCGACCTTTTAGCTATAAGAGCCATTAGTGGGACGGTCCGGGATAACCATAGATCAGCGTCGTGTGGGCATGTGTCGATCACGGGAGATTTCGCTCGGCCATGCATTAGTCGTGGATGACCATGGATTGATCTTGTAGTACTTAATTCCACGCGACTATATGACAACCGAGGATTGACCATGGGTCGTAGATACTCAAATGAGGATCGGTTGCAAATCGGCCATGGATTGACCCGTTGAGTCGGGTAGGCTATGCACGAGCCATGTGCCAAGCCAAGAGCCTCATGGCTCAGTCGCGGACCTGGCTTTGTGTCGGCCATACCGGCCAAGCCTTATGCCCGGACATGACCGGCCCTTGTTCCCATCAGCTATGCCACGGACCGGCTATGTGCCCGGCTGTGTGCCAGTCATTGTGCCTGACCCGTGTGCTAGGCTTTGTGCCTATCAGATTTGGTTCCGATCTAGTTCCATGCCCAACAGACTTGGCCACGAGCCATGCATTGTGCCCGTTCGTGAGCCAATGCATGTATTCGATCCTTGAACCGGTCCCTTGCTCGTGTGACCTAGCATTGCGCTTGGCGCACCGCTTGTGCGGCCCGGCACCATGTTCGTGCACTCGGCTCCGTGCTTGATACTATGCCTGTGTGGCCTGGCTGTATACCAAGCCCTGCGCTCGGTTAGACCCGACCAAACAGGCCACGTGCCTAGTCAGTCTAATTGGTCCAAACTTGCACCATTTAACCCGGACTTTATCTCAGTTATACCTGGTCATATTTAGACACATTCCTACACCAAACCACAATTCGAATAGGTTCATCGATCATTTTAGATTTGTAAATTCTCATTTACTTAGGCATTTTTTCTAAGTATCATTATTGATTTTGGAGGATGCACTTAATGAAGGAGGCAAACCATAATTAGGTTGTCCTTAGTGAATTAGTCGGTGCCCATGAAAGACAAGATCAAGCCTTACACGGCCAAGCTGGAAGAACAAGAAGCCAATTTGATCAAGTCAACATTTAACCGATAATTGAGGGCTAATCATTAGGGATGATCTTATCTTATAAGATCTCCAATAATTGAGTGTGTTCTTGAGAGCTCTAGAGAGTCACACGCCCAAGGAACTTGGAAGACGAGAATGAAGACCAAGTTAAGGCCAATTATGAGAGAAACCATTATTAGGGGCTTAGGTGTCCTTATAGTCATAAATGAATGGGTGACTCATATACCCTAAGCTTAGGGCATAATGACCCTAACAGGACACTTGTTAGTCAATGGGTTCAACAATAATGGGGTCTAAGATTAGATAAGATTTCCTCTAATTGTAAGCATCACCTTAATGCAATTGATTGGTCCATTTGGCAAGTTAATCATTATAACTTAGTCTATAAATAGGAGGACCACCATTCATTCCTTTTCTTTCCTCAAACCGAACACACCATCACTCTCTCGGCATCTCTTCCTTTCTTAGTCTCTCTCTCTCTCTCGGCCATTCTCTCGGTCACTCCCTCTTGCCCACCTCACCATCACCGGACACCCCTTGTTAGAACTACCCGTGACCCTAGAGTAAGTGAATTCCCTATTCTTTGGTTAGGATGTGGTGTTGTGCGTTTGGGCTCGAGTGGTGACCATGTTTGTAATGTTGGACGCTTGCATGTATGCTTGTTGTTTTGCTTCATAGCAGTGAGTCAAGGCACAACCGAAGCGCTAAACGGGGCATCGCACGGTCACGCACTCATGTTGTGGTGCTACGGAATAAGCTCGGCTCGATGCGGGTTTATATTAAGGCGTGTAGACCCGGGCTAAGTCTGGCTCCGAGCCGGCATTCGGCATGGTGGATTGAGCCACGAGCCCTAGACCGTGCTCGGCATGTTAGGCAATTGTCCTAGAGATTATGAAATCACGAACACGGCACGCCTTCGGGTTTGAATGCATGGGTTAATTATCGAGATAATAAACTGGATTGTATGCTGCTATTTGCATGATCACATGAGAGACTAAGGCCATTACCGATGGATTTCAGGACATTGCTGCCGTCGATAGATTTTGGGGCGATGCCGTCATTGATGGATTTCGAGACGATGCCGCCATCGATGGATTTCGGGGCGATGCCCGATGGAGTATCGGATGCCTAGTGAATACTGGAGGAACCGATAGATTTTGGTTGAGAAATAATGAATCCCGTGTGTCGATCTTTGCATGCAACATTGAAAACCATGCTTGAGGTTCTTTTGTTTGATGAGCATGCCATGTTTAGTACATATGCAAGGTAAGAAGTATTTTGCTATTGATTTACCGTCGACAAGCCAATGGAAACGGTTATTCTCTTTTTCAATAGCGAGGCTATCTCTTAGCCGAAGCATAATGAATTTAACTTACCGAGTTATGTTACTCACCCTTTATATTTTCAGCCTTGTAGGTATGGCTTTGCCACCACCTGTTCACTTCGGTCTCCTTGTAGAAATGCATGTTCGAGTTATAGATGTTGTCGATGTAGAAATAGAAGTCACGTATCGTAAGTGTAGTACCACGGTTTGCATACAAGAAAGTGCTGACGAGTTGGTCCCCCATCGTTATGAAGCGTGATTTGTGTGGTTTGATGGAGATCTTTTGGGACCCCTAACCGATTTTGATGGGCCACTCGGGGTTGCTAGTGATAACGCGCCCAACGGGAACGCCGAAGGACCGTAGCCAGTCGATCGAGCTTGGGAAGGAGCTAACTTTTGCTTTTTATGAAGGGATGGTAGTAGTGAAGCTAGGATAACCCTAGCCATGTGGATAGTATGCGAAGGACCCGACGTGATCCGGATGTAAACAAATAACCAAGAAGGCCCGTAGGAAGGAGGGCTTGTAATTTAAGCATCTATAACGTAAATTAAGTGTGCTTGTATAATATACTTTCCCGCTCTTCTTGTTGTTTTTGTAATGATTATCGAGTATAATAGCTTTCGCTTGTGCATAACCAAAGAATAGCGTAACGGGACGTTGCAATATAAATCCCCGGAACAAAAATTAATCACGACCAAGCCGGGACCGAGTGCTACGGTCTTGACCCAGAGCGTGACAATCTTGACCATTGGAATTTGTTGATCTTATATACAATCCTGTGAAACAAGGAATGATAAATCGTCATCCAGGCTTCACTCCATTTCAACAAGCACCAAATACTCAAAAGAAAAAAGGAAGAAACACTGAATACGAATAAAACAATGAAACCCAAAGCAAACTTTCGAAGTACATAATCTCAAAGGACAGCTTCAGAAACTCACCAGTCAAATAAACTTGAGTACACAGTTTTTGCCAGAGCATCTCTTTGGCCAGCTGCAGAATCTGGATCCACGAACTTTGTTATGGTTTCACCACCAGGACGTACAATTACACGCTTGCAAAGAGAATCCTCCAGTGCCTTCATATCACACCTGAAAGGACCTTACACTTAGGAAGCTGCAAATTTTTTTGCATGAGAGCATTTAAAGTGTAGCAGGATAGCATGTCTAACACTCCTTTCATCTGTAAATAAAATGGCTTAAATACATTAATAGCTCAGCCGCAGTTTTCAAATGAAACCAAGACTTTTCATCCTTGGGCGTTGAGGAATCTATTTCTTTTCCCTCCACACATTCAACGTTCCCGAGGTGAAGAATTGCAGCCACCACTCGAAATATTGCGTCCTGAAAAGACACAAATCAATGAAAAGAGCCAAAGGGGTATGTGCTCCAAAGGATCACTTACGTGTTCCCTCGTGTACCCGCTCGTGAGAACTTATCCCAACGATAGCCATTGCTCTCCTAGCCGCAATGTATTCCTTCGAATCATCAACACCATCCAACACAAAACGGTTTGATTGATTCAGATAATGAAATGTTCTTGGGTGTCCTAGCTTGAACCTCTGGATATCCTGTCAAACAAAATTGAAGCATGATAATCTTGTTTTAAGAGCTCTTTAAATGAAAGGAAAAAAATCCTTCACTATATCACAAACTTTTTGCGACACAGATAGCATGAAATGTTCAGTATGTCCTCAAAGACCTACCTATAATACTTTTTTTCTGAGATGATGACACGTCTTTGCAAAAATTGACATTTTAGAAGTACCAAAGAAAGTACAGAGCCCAATAAATTCAATTTAATGAATGATCACAAAAGTAAGATTCTGATTGAAAGTGAGATGTCCCCCCCCTCTTACAGGGCCTAAAAAATTCTGCTTTTAGCCTTTTGTTATCTCTCATGGTCATAACATCACACTTATCAAACAAATACCACAATACCAAAGGTTAGACAAACGAAACAACCACCTCTAGCCCTGATTTTTTAAAGTAATGGCTAAAAAGGAAGCAGACATAAATGATGATGTAAAAATAGAAGAGAGCGTCTCAGATTAATGCTAAATGTTGGCAAAGACACTAACATTAATAAAATACTAGATGGAACTCACAGGGAAGTTACCCCACATTGAATTAAATAATCGAAAAATTAAATGCTACCCACACCGTTTCGGTGCCCTGCAGGATCTGGCCTATGTGGGGAAAAGAGCTTTTGCTTGACCCAAACATTTCAGCGGCAAAATCTTGGGTTCAATGATAAGTTCACTCGGTAAAAATGGAAACTTACCAACAAAAATCACATAGCTCATATCTACCTACTACTTACCAATCTTAATTAGAGGTCGATGATAAGAAATTGATCTCATTTTGAAACATGAAAAGGGGATAGGCCTACCAATAGGAGATTAAATTTCGTTATAAATCTCTGTTTGTTAATTTCTACTGGGATTATAGCAATAATATCTAGTCAGTTATGTCGCAATCAATTTAACCTCCTTTAGCAAGAACAGACCATATATTATTCTAGTAATATAGTTTTGTCCCTCTTCATCTCTTCTCACAACTCGTCTCCAAAAGTGATGCGCTTCCATGGCATGCTTTTCTTTGGTAGTATAAACGAAAGAGGATAAAAGGCTTGGTCTAAACATCTTGAAAGAATGCTTGATTGGAAATCTAGACCCTCACCTCCTAAGGAGCAGCACAAAGCATATAGAAACAGTGATAGCTTCTCTCAGGATCAGAGATCTTACAAACACGTGACCTCTCCAACAAAAAAGTTCTGACAGCAGCTCCAGATATCCGTCCCCTTTGGTCAAACTGAATCTCCACAAACTTACCAAATCGACTGAAACATTTATCAAACAGAGAAGATGAGACCAACTGGAGAGGTAGCAAAGGATCTGAGCATATGCAATAATATTTATGTCCATACACGAAGATAATCACACCTTGAGTTGTTGTTCCTCGCGGTCCTGGCGTTACCAAATGCTTCTAGTGCAGGGTTAGACTGCAAGATTGCAGTATTGTAAGTGTACGTCGTGCAAGTCACGTGATTGTTGAGGTAAAATACTCAATATTCTTTGGTGTACTTAGTTACCTTCAAAACCTGCTGCTCGACAGTTCTGCCCCCTGCAGCTGCTCGCCCACCCAAATAAGAAAGATAACGCATAAGTAGCTTTGTGCTCTCAGTTTTAGCCGCCCCACTTTCACCAGTAACCAAGATTGACTGACTTTTCCCATCACTGATCATGAGTCTACACATATCAACGGCACTCCAATTACATATGAAGTAAAAGGCCATAGAAAGTCAAATATTAAGATAAAGCAGCACCTGTACGCGGCATCTGCTACAGCAAAAGGATGTGGACTCCGCTTCCCAAAAGCTGCCCCTTTATATCGAGCCATCATATGGCTATCGAAGAGATGAGGTAATTTCGCAAAGGGGTTTACAGCAGTCAGTATATTTCCTACGTAAGTCTGAAAGCATCATAAGATTAACATTAGCATGCTAAACCATGAGTAAAAATAACAATATATTTGGTCAGCACCATCCGTTGGACTCCTCCAAAATCAGTCCAGGAAAAGGAGACAACCTAAAGACGAGGGAACTCACATATATTTCATTCTTATCATATCGCGACCACAAATTCTGTAGAACTCCCGGCTCATGCATATAAGCCAGCTTTGTCACATCATCCACTCCACTTGGTGGTGCTTCAGTATCTTTGGCATATACATCTGAGGCCTTCACATGGACCTGTAACTCCATCAAAAGAAGAAATCCACAACGAAAAAGCTCGATGTTGGGAGATTTGAGAGCGAAGTTTCTTCAATAATGAGAAAGATATAGACCATCCAATCTCTGAGCTTAAGTCTACTCAAGTTGCTAGAATTGTCATTAACATTTACAAACAATTTCTTCAGCAGATTACAGAAAGGCTTTTCAAGAAAACAGAAGAAAAAGAGAAAATTTCAGAATCACATTATCTGGCAAATTCCATACCGTCTTGCCCAATGAACAAAGGACTTTCAGCTCCGGACCTTTAACTTCCACAACTTCACCATCTATCCAAGTCACATCAGGATCTTCCAACCAAACAAAAGATCCAACACTAACCTGCAAATAGACAAAAAAAATTAGGGAGTCTAATGATATTGGTTCACTGAAGCCTCTATCGATTCATTCACTGTAGAATCAGCTCCTTGGATCCCACATCAACACGGAAGAGCTGGTGCAAGTTTAGAGCATGCAAATTACAGGTCCCAAATAGAACTCCGATTAAAGGTGACATCAGAGTTTTAATGTACTTAAGGCACATCCACAATAGAACAGACACAGACAAAATCTAGATAACGATTTGCACAATGTGAAGTCAATTACAACAAATATACTTCAACATTAAGAAGCATGAGAGGCGGGTAGAGGACATCAGCAATTTCAAGAATTTGTTAAGATTCAGAAAAATGAAAAGGAATCAGTGATAACAGGATGGAATATGCACTTCAGGAAAGGATTAACTTTGTAAAACATCACTCTAGACTAAGAAAACGAGAACAAAAGTACCAAACATGAGAGATAATCAGGTTTATGTGTTTGGAAAAACTATTTCCTCAAAAGTTGAACTTTTCTTGCAGTAGAAGGCATGATCCTCTACTTACGTCTACATGCAAAACAGACATAGAGCTCCGCATATAAGCACCTAAAAAAGTCGGGCCTTCCCAATACGTCTGGATAGGAATGCATCTTACCTATTGAACTAAGAGATACTAAAGATTCAAATGCTTCATGCTAAAACCAAATTTCTTCAAGTGAGCAAATTTTTCTAGAGAAAGCCACTTAAGCTCAAGAGAAAATTATATAATGTGGCAATAAGGCTAGGAATGCTTCAAGGACAAGGTGCTGGGCTGTTAAGAACCAAATCGTGTGCAAAATGACTGTAGTAGAGACGAGACTATTCGGTTGGATGAGCAAACACATTGTAACAGTCTGAATTTTCGATCCTTTTCCCGGGATTCATGAAATGAATATTTTGGTCAATGCACTATAGTGAGATCTCACCCGGGACCCGCGCATTCTCGGGATGCTAACCTTAGGGGTAAGGCTATTACGGGATTGAGTTCGCACGACCAAAGAACTCGATCTGGGTTCGATCTTCGACCATATGGATTGATGAGGGAATGTTTTGAGCCAACCGAGACCGGTCTATTTGATTGATCGTGTCCGAAGGGCACTAGTGACGTACCCTCGCAATTATATGACAACCGAGGTCGTCCCGGGTAGAGTAAACTTAAACGTGACTTGACTTGGTGTCGGTCACGGGTCGAAAGCGCATAATCCCAATGAGCCACCCGTTAACAAGAGATAAACTAAAGTCGCGATTGTTCAATTTTAGTCATTTCTTGGAATTCGGGCTCGGGAATCGAGAATTTTGAAAGTGACAATTTTGAGTGGCCGATGACGTTTTTGGCTTGGCCAACCTTGGGGCCATCCATTTCTGCAAAAAAATGAATTTCAGTTCGGGACCCAGAAAATTACGGTTTT
The DNA here is from genome assembly GCA_031216405.1 of Syzygium malaccense. NCBI lineage: Eukaryota > Viridiplantae > Streptophyta > Magnoliopsida > Myrtales > Myrtaceae > Syzygium > Syzygium malaccense. Next base: position 15,667,459 of record CM062260.1, on the reverse strand, counting down.
GCCCCTGTGGGCACCAAGATTGGATTCGGAGGCCGCTCGAGGTTATTTTTCGCAGCCAAGGTCATTTTGGGGTGGCCACGGACATTTAGAGTGGTTTTGGCCAAAAATTGGAATTTCGACAAAAATTGGAAAAATAATATTATTTTATTCCCGGAACTTCGCAGTCAATTTTCGAGGGCTTAGAAAGTGAATTTTGCGAATCCGACGCCATATTATGTTGGCCACGCACATATGGAACGCGTATGTGCGAAAATTGGAATTTCGCCCCGGGACCGGAAAATTACCATTATGCCCCTAGGCCATTTTTAATTAATTCCGAAATTTGGATTTAATTTTGGGATTAACCAAGGTGAGTTAGGCTTAACTCAGGTCTGGTCAACCATGGTTAAGAGCAAATGACCATTCTACCCTTGCTTTTATGGATTAGAACAAATATTGGCCATTGGATTAGGGGCAAAAGTGTCCAAGGCTTTGGATTTTGACACTTGGCAGCCTAGTCTACAATGTTTGACCAGATATATCTCTCTCTCTCTCTCTCACGTGCAGAAGCATTCAGCCATTTTTTCCCCAGAATTTTCCTCTTCTTCTTCACGTTTCTGGTTCTGCAGTCCCGTTTCTGCCGTTTTCGGTACTGTTCACGCCGGAACAGTACCAGCCGGAGCTGCCCCCACCAAGCCAGCACCACCATCAACCATTTCCACCTCTGTGTAGCCATCACAGCCCCGGTTTTTGTCCAAAACAGCCTTGTTTCTCTCTTTTTCTCTTTCCCGGTCTGCAAACAGTAACGCCGGAGCTTCGCCGGAGCTCCGATCGCCGTTCCGTCGACACCCAGCCGTCTAGCACCGCCGTACGTCGCCATCGCCACCGTCCGTACAGTGTCCGTACGGGTGGTACTGTTCACCGTCCGTACGGAATCACTGTTCATCCCGTCGGACCGCCGCGGCCGTCACCGGCCCTTCGCCGGCCACCCGTTTCAGCCTGTCCGTACAGTGTCCGTACGGAATTACTGTTCACGTCCGTACGGGGGGAGTACTGTTCACCGCCGTCCGTACGTCACCGGTGATGCCGCTGCCGCTGCTGCTTCTGTTCGGGTCCGTTCCAGCCTCTGTCCAGCCCGGTTTGTCTCGCCTTTTAGGGTAAGTGTTTTCCCCAAATGTCATTTAGGACCTCGGGTATTTCTAGGCTCGTTTAGGACCCGGTTTAGGTAGTTTCGTGACTGTTTTGAGGCTGTTTTGTGGCTGAGAGTAGAACTGATTATTTAGTGGTTGCAGACTGATTAGGCGAAGAATTTTGAGGTTTAGAGAATTTGGATTAGGGCTGTGATGTTAGGGTTTGATCGGAATTAATTTGTGCGATTAATTATTGGGATTGTGCCTTGAATGGAAATTTGTGCGTGATTGTGCTTCGGGTTGTGTACGTGTGGTTGTATATGTCACGTGTGTGGTTGTGAGGTGTGATGGTGTGGCAGTGCGATTGCGCAATATGTTCGCATGCTGAGAATGTATAATTGCGAAGTATATGTGACTTGTGATTTGTGCGTGCAATGTGGAATTGTGTTGGGTCGTGTGGTCGTTGACCTTGTGTAAGTGTGGATTGGTTGGAAAGGTCCGTCCTGAGGCGTGTACGTTTACGCGGGACGATGCCGTCCCTGACGAGGTGACGATGCCCGGCCTGACGAGGTGTCGATGCCTGACGTGGTCAGAAGACCGTTGGCCTGATGCGTTTTACGCGGGCGCGGTAGAAGGAAAGTGTGTGTAGGATTCCGTCCTGAGGCGTGTACGTTTACGCGGGACGATGCCGTCCCTGACGAGGTGACGATGCCCGGCCCGACGGGGTGACGATGCCTGACGAGGTCAGAAGACCGTTGGCCTGATGCGTTTTACGCGGGCGCGGTAGTGGTGGAAAGGTTGAGAATGAGCAAGAATTAGCGGGACGAGTGAAATTAAGAAAGTGACGCGTGGTGTGAGTTGGTGTGCGAGTGTGTTTGTATCGCGTGGTGTGATGCTTAATTATGGGGTAAAAACTACTAGGCATGGTATGGGACGTGCCCAAGTGGGTTTTATCTTATAATTGAGACACGCGCGCATCGGTAATTCATTGCTGTGGTATATTGGTTGTGTTATTGTCTAACGTGCAGGAACGTGCATGATGGATTCCAGGTAGGGCCGTGTGTGGTTGTTAGCTTGGTTGATTGTCGTGTGTTATGCGTGTTTTTGTCTGGCGGTATGTGAGTGCCTACGTGGGGTTTGGGGTTGTACACTTATTGAGATTCGTCTCACGGTTGTATAACCGCCACTTTCAGACCCCCAGCCTTAGACCCGGGAAGTACGCCTTTTCTTTTTGGAAGTTCGAAGAACCGCTTTTGGTGTCGGTGGATTCGCAGGCGATGCCCAAGAGATTTCCGGAGGATCGAGTCAGAAGAAATAGGAGCGGAATGGAAGATGGTGATCAGTAGGTTTTCCCTAGGGTATTTTAGGGGTTGTGTAAATCGGGTTGACCCATAGGGAAGTTAAGTTAACCAGACCCTGATATTTTGTTGACGGTGATTTCGGATGCTAGTTTGTTAATTATGTCTGTAATATAATGTTTGTATATTTGGTATTGTATGAATTTGTGGTTGCTGGATTGTTCTGTTGTTCTACCCCGTTGTCGTCATTATTTGTCCGGGGTTTTGTTATACGCTTCCGCATGTGGCTCTGATGTTTGGGTTGGGTCGGCGACGTTCCTGGGACGTCGCAACAATTCGACCGGAGCAGGGGATGTCGCGAGCTCGATGGGGGTTCGGGGCGTGACACACATGAGAAAAGATAGGATTAGAAATTAAACTATCTAAGGAAAAGTAGGTGAGGCTCCAACGAGGGCAAGACATAAGCTCATTTGAGCTTGTGCTGTCACGTTGAATGAAACATTGAATGAAGGCCTTCGGCACCAGTACAATAAGGGGATGGAGACTCAAGTTAGAAGGGGCAGGAGAAGTCCTGAAAAGACTTCTAATAAGATGATAAGGAAAGATATGGAGCACCCAGAGCTTACGAGAGATTGATAAAAAATCAACCTCAATGGCAAAACTAGATTCATACACCCCAAATCACTCTTTCATCATCATCAATATGTCCAGCACCACATTCAGATTTTGCGAGCTACTACAGTGTAGAATGGCACATTCCCAAAAACAGATAGAAATACGATGCAATGAGCAATCACATTCGACTAAAGATTTTGCTAGCACATAAATCATTCCACAAACCGAAGAATATGTCAACAAACACTTGTACCATTTTGACCGAACACGATCCAGTCAGAAACTCCTCTCCTCTCTAACCAACTGGCCACCAACAAACTTGGACTTCTTCGTTCTCGCAGAAGCATCCGGTTCACTCCTCCAAGCAAACACTCCAAAGAAGAACAAAACCAAAAAAACATTCACTTCACAAAATGGAAAGCTTCAAACTCATTGAAAGAGAGAGAGAGTATCGATTTGCAGAGAATTTTCTGTTTTCGTGTGCTCCTGGCTCTTCTCTGCGTTTTTCCTTCAATGTTTACGAAAGATATTTATGCATGCGTTCCTCCTTCTTCTTTCCCGCCTCTTAGCGCTTCCTGTCGACGTGAACACTCGGAGAGTTTTGTTAATTATGGAAAGCTTCTCATAAATGATAGGATCAAAGTGACATCAGGCCAAAATTTGTAACAAGGAAAACTTTAATTTTTTATGAGGTTAAATCAAAGCCACTACTAATACAAGTACTAGTTGATAACTCCTTAACTAGGTAAGAGGGCTAAGATTGAAGCTTGATGGTCAACGGCGAGACCATCTCTTTTGGATTAAAAAATAACTCACAGTGGGCATTTATAAACATGGAACTTACTACTCACGTCAAGATCCTTTTATTTCGCGGAAAACATTTTCCTCATTTTATGGTGTTTGGTTCGTTTAGGAAAATTAGTTAACGAAAAATGTTTTCCTAGTCAACCGAAAATATTTTTTTACCAAAGCTTAAAGTCAGGAAAATGATTTCCTTTATGAAAGAATGGAAAAACATTTTCTAAAATATGACTAGGTATTGGTGTTTGGACCCAAAACTCTACACTTGGGCACGGAAACCCCAACGTTGGTTACCAAGTCCTGACATTCAAAACCAGGTTTCCGCGGTCGGGCCTAGGTCCATTGAGGTCAAGCCTTGGACCCAGCGCTTGAGCTTGAGGTTGAGCCCCCGGCACCTATGCCCAGGTCCGTTGACGTCAAGCCTGAACTGTGACGCCCCAGAACGTCACATGCGATACCTGTCCTTTCCAATTATTCTTTTAAATTGGTAATAGCATGCAGGAGCACTACAAAATTTTCACATCCCTTACAAGAAATTACACGAGTTTAATAACAAACATATCTTCATCTTTATACAAACATCAGTTACTATCACAACAACATACATAGTCCTAGGAAAAAGGGTTGGGTTAACTAGCACCACTATACTAAACCAAAAGCAAGCCTAGACATCCAAACCACCATCCATCTCAGGAGTTGGTGGTCTCTCTCGATCGCTTCCCATCTCATCGGACCGGGTCGTTTCAGGCCCATCGGCTTCCACCTAGCTCATCCCCAAATCACACACCTAATAGAGGGGGTCCTGCTTTAGCATCATTGAATTAACTCATATGAGGTAACATCCGTTGTGGCCCTTCCCATACTGGGCCTCACGGCTTCTCTTTCTCATGTAATTAATGATAATGAAACACTTACCTTAATTCATTTCTCATTATGCCATTCAATGATCACATGCACTCATTAGACAAGGTGTGAATGCATGCATTTATACATACACATAGACATGCATCATATTCGTTATTAGCATATCATTTATCCCCGACTCTCGAGCATTCTAAATCTGGGGCATCCCGACACACAGGGCATCTCAACTACGAGGCATCTCGACTCTCAAGGCATCTCAAAACACTTCCCAAGGCATCCCAACACATGGAGCATCCCAACTCCGGGGCATCATCGCCACTAATATGTGGATGGCGGAATTTACTTTTCATAATACTTTCTATAATTATTCACATAACAACAATTGCATCCACAACACTCGTTTCAATAATTAACATCCGGTACACAACACCTTTCATGGATATCATTACCTTGCCATTTTCTTATCATCACATATGTTGGTAATGATGATCACATATTTACTTCTTTTCATTTCTCATACAAGCAAAAGTAACACATTCAACAAATCAACAAACGGCCACACTCGTTAAGTAGGTACACTCAGCAATAGCAAGTGAATCATAGTAAGTAATGTATTCAATAAGTGAATATGATCAAACAAATGAATATATTTAGACAAGTAAATATGCTTAGGAAGTGAATATATTCAAGAAGTGAATTGATTAGTAACAGCAAGTGATTCATAGTAAGTAATGTATTCAATAAGTGAATATGATCAAACAAATGAATATATTCAGACAAGTAAATATGCTCAGGAAGTGAATATATTCAAGATGTGAATTGATCAAACAAATGAATATACTAAGACAAGTAAATATACTCACTAAGTGAATATATTTTGGAAGTGAATATGATCAAACAAATGAATATACTCAGAAAAGTGAATATTCAATAGGTGAATATATTCAGGAAGTGAATATGATCAAACAAGTGATGTCACGCCCCGAACCCCCATCGAGCTCGCGACATCCCCTGCTCCGGTCGAATAGTTGCAACGTCCCAGGAACGTCGCCGACCCAACCCAAATATCAGAGCCACATGCGGAAGCGAAATAAAACAACCCCGGACAGAAATATGACGACAATGAGGTAGAACTCCATAACAATCAAGCCACAACTTTATACAGCACCAAATATACAAACATCATATTACATACATATACAGCAAACCAATATTCGAAATCACCGTCATAACAAAATATCAGGATCTGGTTAACTTAACTTCCCTATGGGTCAACCCGATTTACACAACCCCTAAAATACCCTAGGGAAAACCTACTGATCACCATCTTCCATTCCGCTCCTATTTCTTCTGACTCGATCCTCCGGAAATCTCTTGGGCATCGCCTGCGAATCCACCGACACCAAAAGCGGTTCTTCGAACTTCCAAAAAAAGGAGGCAGACTTCCCAGGTCTAAGGCTGGGGGTCTGAAAGTGGCGGTTATACAACCGTGAGACGAATCTCAATAAGTGTACAACCCCAAACCCCACGTAGGCACTCGCGTACCGCCAGACGAAAACACGCATAACACACGACAATCAACCAAGCTAACAACCACACACGACCCTACCTGGAATCCATCATGCACATTCCTGCACGTTAGACAATAACACAATCAATATACCACAGCAATGAATCACAGACGCGCGCGTGTCTCAATTATAAGATAAAACCCACTTGGGCACGTCCCATACCATGCATAGCAGTTTTTACCCCATAATTAAGCATCACACCACGCGATACAAACACACTCGCACACCAACTCACACCACGCGTCACTTTCTTAATTTCACTCGTCCCGATAATTCTTGCTCATTCTCAACCTTTCCACCACTACCACGCCCGCGTAAAACGCATCAGGTCAACGGTCTTCTGACCTCGTCAGGCATCGTCACCCCGTCGGGCCGGGCATCGTCACCTCGTCAGGGACGGCATCGTCCCGCGTAAACGTACACGCCTCAGGACGGAATCTTACACACACTTTCCTTCTACCGCGCCCGCGTAAAACGCATCAGGCCAACGGTCTTCTGACCACGTCAGACATCGACACCTCGTCAGGCCAAGCATCGTCACCTCGTCAGGGACGGCATCGTCCCGCGTAAACGTACACGCCTCAGGACGGACCTTTCCAACCAATCCACATTTCCATATCCTCGTTCCACTCAAACCACGCTTACACACGGTCAACGACCACACGACCCAACACAATTCCACATTTCACGCACAATTCACAAGTCACATATACTTCGCAAATATACATTCTCACCACGCAAGCACACCACACAATCATACACATTCTCAGCATGCGAACATATAGCGCAATCGCACTGCCACACCATCACACCTCACAACCACACACGTGACATATACAACCACACGTACACAACCCGAAGCACAATCCCAAATCAGCCAACTACCACCAATCGCACAATCACGCACAAATTTCCATTCAAGGCACAATCGCAATAATTAATCGCACAAATTAATTCCGATCAAACCCTAACATCACAGCCCTAATCCAAGTTCTCTAAACCTCAAAATTCTTCGCCTAATCAGTCCGCAACCACTAAATAATCAGCTCTACTCTCAGCCACAAAACAACCCCAAAACAGTCACGAAACAGTCACAAAATTGCCTAAACCGAGTCCTAAACGAGCCTAGAAATACCCGAGGTCCTAAATGACATTTGGGGAAAACACTTACCCTAAAAGGCGAGACAAACCGGGCTGGACAGAGGCTGGAACGGACCGGAACAGAAGCAGCAGCGGCAGCGGCAGCGGCGTCACCGGCGACGTACGGACGCGTGAACAGTACCCTTCGTACGGACGCGTGAACAGTACTTTCCGTACGGACACGTACGGACAGGCTGGAAAACGGTGGCCGGCGTGGCGCCGGTCACGGCGGCGACGTGCCGTACGGTCGGGATGAACAGTGACCGTACGGACGGTGAACAGTGACCGTATGGTCACTGTACCGACAGAGTGGAACGCGCGACGTATGGAGGTGCTGGACGGCCGGGTGTCGACGGAATGGCGATCGGAGCTCCGGCGGAGCTCCGACGGTACTGTTCACAGAACGGAAATGAGAAAAAGAGAGAAAAAAGAGAGAAAAAGAGGGGGAAAGGGAGAGAGAAATGGACTGAACCAAGGCTGAGCTGAGGCGGGGGACCAAGGGGGTCGACGACGAGGCACGGCGGTGGCGGCGTGCTCCGGCGAAACTCCGGCGAGAGAGAAAATGAAGGAAAATGAAGAGAAAGTGGAGAGAAAAGGTGGGAAAATGGAGAGAAAATTTCTGAAGAGGGCTGGTCTGCACGTGAGAGTGAGTGAGGAGAGAGAGTGGTCAGCCAACTTGGTCAAATAATTTAATTAGAGGTGCCATGTGTCAAGCTTAGGTAAAAAGGACCAAAATGCCCCTAATTAAGTGGTTCCTATTCATTCTTATCTAAAAAGAGAGGGGCAAACGGGTCAATGGTCCCCAAAAATACAGCTGATATTTATCCATAATTATCCCAATTTATCCAAATAAATTCGGACCCAAAAATAGCTCAGGGGCAAAATGGTAATTTTCCGGTCCCGGGGCGAAATTCCAATTTTCGTACATACGCGTTCCATATGTGCGTGGCCAACATAATATGGCGTCGGATTCGAAAAATTCACTTTCTAAGCCCTCGAAAATTGACTGTGAAGTTTCGGGAATAAAATAATATTATTTTTCCAATTTTTGTCGAAATTCCAATTTTTGGCCAAAACCACTCTAAATGTCCGTGGCCACCCCAAAATGACCTTGGCCGCGAAAAATAACCTCAAACGGCCTCCGAATCCAATCTCGGTGCCCACAGGGGCAAAACCGTAATTTTCTGGGTCCCGAACTGAAATTCATTTTTTTGCAGAAATAGATGGCCCCAAGGTTGGCCAAGTCAAAAACGTCATCGGCCACTCAAAATTGTCACTTTCAAAATTCTCGATTCCCGAGCCCGAATTCCAAGAAATGACTAAAATTGAACAATCGCGACTTTAGTTTATCTCTTGCTAACGAGTGGCTCATTGGGATTACGTGCTTTCGACCCGTGACCGACACCAAGTCAAGTCACGTTTAAGTTTACTCTACTCGGGACGACCTCGGTTGTCATATAATTGCGAGGGTCTGTCACTAGTGCCCTTCGGACACGATCAATCAAATACACCGGTCTCGGTTGGCTCAAAACATTCCCTCATCAATCCATATGGTCGAAGATCGAATCCATATCGAGTTCTTTGGTCGTGCGAACTCAATCCCGTAATAGCCTTATCCCTAAGGTTAGCATCCCGAGAATGCGCGGGTCCCGGATGAGATCTCACTATAGTGCATTGACCAAAATATTCATTTCATGAATCCCGGGAAAATGATCGAAAATTCAGACTGTTACAAGTGAATATATTCATACAAGTGAATATGACCAGTGAGTACAAAGTGGATCTGACGAGCGAATATAAGGTGAGCATGATAAGAGAACATAAGGTAAATATTATCATAAAACATAAGGTAAATATGATCAGAGAACATAAGGTGAATATGACTAGCGAATTTAAGGTGAATATGATCAGAGAACATAAGGTGAGCATGATTAGAGAACATAAAGTGAATATTATCATAAAACATAAGGTAAATATTACCAATGACGGGTGAGTCTGAAATCATGAAAACATCACTCTAAAGTCCAAATTCATTATTTGACATATAACATATTGCCACGCTTCCAAGGAAATTCCGTCAAATACATTTTAGGTATGTAAGTACTTATCAAAACAAATCAAATCATTCCAATATCCAATCACACCACTACTTAATTTTACTCATACCTTCCATCAATTTTAACTAACTTTTAAATTTAACGACAACAATCAATCAAGTCAAGAGTACTAAGAAGATCATCCTAACTTAACTCCTAGAATCTTCACTTATCTTGAATAAGGACTTGACAATTTAAAACTTTGGGTCACCTTGGACAAACTTGAAAGATTAAGACTGAAACTTTGATATCACAAGTGTGGGACCTTCGCCTTTACATGTGGGGTTTGAAAATGAAGAATGAAGAAGAGAGTTGGTAATTGGAAGTTATTGAAGTAGATATTTCTATCCTAGGATCTTGAGTATTCTCAATGATCAATCTTCACGGCCAATACAAGGTTATAAGGGGTAAAATTGATTAACCAATGTTAAAGTTATAATAACCTTGGGTTAAAATGCTAAGTGTTTCAATGAATAAGCTTCGAATGGCCCCTATGAAGTTAGCTAGGATACAAATGACCCAATAGAATTAGTCACAAGAAGATATTTTGATAGAAAGGAAGATGACCCTCTCTATTTCGGCTAAGTATATGCATGAATCATCCTTGTATTAATGAACTAGGGTTAAAATTGATGATGTCATGCATGACATTAAAGCTAACCAAATTCAATGTCTCAAATTAAAGCATGGGTTTAAAATTTTGGTAGAAAAATGAAGAGTAGACGTGCCAATTGAAGAGAAATCAAAGGCCAAAGAAACCAATATTCATTGATAAATTCGAAAATATCTTAAATTCACTAGAATTATTGGTAAGCCACACCGGATCTTAGGAAAATTCCAATTCAGTAACTTTAAAACTCGAATATCATTAGATATGAAATTCGGAACATACTAGCCCTTTATACAAATAATACGGCGGAGGGTTAAATACCGTCATTCCACATCACTAACGTACATGTCAAAATTTATCAACTTAATATTGACAAATCGAACTCCGAGTGATTACGATTGCGAAAAATTGTCCTTTGCTCCTCACAAAATTAGAAGCCTACATGACATCCGAAATTCCATGCTAAATAATGCTCAACTTTATATTCTAAATATTATCAATGAAAATAAAAAATTTCGGATGTTACAATTCTCCCCCTCTTAAAGAAATTTCGTCCTCAAATTTTAGAACTACCTCACCATCCAAATAATTGCAAGTACTTGCATCTCATTTCATCTTCAATATGGAGGAAACTACAATCAAAATTCACCATATCCACTAATTCCACAAATTTTTTTTAAAGTAAGATCGCATCCTTCGGTTATGAAGATCACATTTATCATTCCAACTTATAAACACAAGTATATTTATGTCTCACGTGACAATTCAGCATACAACTTCTAAGATCAATCCTTATCATACTAAATATCTTCATGTAACGCATAAAGACTTTCAATATAGATTCTCCTCTTCTAAAAAGAATATCATAAGCTATCTCAACCGATCATAACTTAATTCTCAAAATCATCACTCACTATCTCTAGATCATAACTTAAGCTTCTAATCACTAGCACATCTTATCACTCCATTAACCTTGCAACTGGCGTTTGCCATTCCTTGAACTAAAGGCAGCTTACTCTAGTGTCTGTTTTTCCATGAAACTTCCGACATTTGCAAGCGCTAGAAGGATTCTTTCCATTGGAGGATATTGCTCAAAGGTCATCTTGTCTTACAAGGCCTTCACATATCACTTAACTTAGTGGCTAACTAATAAGTAACAAAAGTTACTTGTACTGCACAACCAATCAATGGCAAACACATGCATTTAGTATTTTATACTTGCAATTAACTCATTTTTTCCAACCACTAAGCATACCTTATCACTATCAGATTGAATCGGATTATTACATGGTACGTAATTAATTTGGATTGAATCAGCAAAAATGGAATTCAACCAACCAAACAATCGTACTATATGTCACCCAATTCGAAATCCGCTCGGCATTTACGGAATAAATATACCGTAGACAAATGCGATTAAATTAAAACCTTGGCCACGTCGTGAAGAAAATTAAAAAAAAATAATAGTCCAAGTCCTTGTAATATCAATATGCCTCCCAAAAGTGTCCACTTTCAAGCCACAGTGCATGGTCTTTTTTAATTCATTAGATTAGCGTACGAGGTTGACCAAAAAAAAAAAAGATTAACGTACGAGAGTTCCTTTCCCCGCTGTCACTAGGGAAAAGGTCAACTCCACGCGTCCCCACTCGGCCATACGTAACCGGTAGAGACTGTTTTTTCGAATTTAGCTCGAAATTTTTTTTTCCTTCGAATTTAGCCTACCCAGTTTTAACTCTAGACACCAATTTGCACCTTGATATTAGTTAGTATTCTGAGTTTACTTACAACATCGTTATTTTTATTTAAAAAATACCCAAACCAAAATCTAAAATTTCCAACGCCAGACTAACTCGAAACCTAACTCATCCGTTACTGGCCACCATGATCTGCCACCATTCTTGTCTCCGTCTTACTCGTTGTCGAGCGCTGACAACCTCAATGCTAACGATGATATATGCAACGGATAGATGATGGATATCGAAGTAGACGGTTTAGTTCGACGGGCGTTAAAATCCCTTTTTCTCGTGTCTAAATCAAGACTTGAATTTTATGACATTAAAATCAATTGATGATTTGATAAATAGGTTTGGCCGCATCAAAATCATGCAAATAAGACACCCCATTTATGAAAGTATTTTAAATCCAATTCGCACCCCGTCAACATTTTATGAAATCAATCGTACTATATGCCGGCCCGGATATGCACCGGCTCAGCATTTTCAAAATAAGAGCACCGTAGAAAAATGCAATCATTTTAGCCACGTGGAGAAGAATATATAAAAAAATGAATTGAAAAGAATAGTCCACGTCCTTAAAATATGACTTCCAAAAGTCTCAAACTTACAAGCAAGCTGCATGGTGCTTTGCTTAGTTGGATTCGCCATCGTTGGGTCTTTTTTAAATATGCTAGAGTGACGGTGCATAAACCAACCTTTTTTTTTGTGTTTTTCCCCAAATCACAAGTTCTCCCAACCAAAAAACGAAATTGGTTAGAAGGCTCATCGAGTTGGTTGATTTGGCGTCGCTCAAGGTATAATGTCGGACTATGATCTTAACAGAAGATCGTTTTTCGACTCCACGGTTGAGTCGGATTTGATTTTAATTTAACTCAACTCGACTCGATTACAATAAAACCAAATTCTATTGCGGAGTGTAGGAATCAACTCCTGTTCTCATAGAAAAATAAATAGATTTTATTTTCACGTTGCTTCCTTTTGCGGATGCATCGACATATCGTATGTTCATGGCCTAGCTACTTGTTGTCCATGTTTTTTCAAAAGGGCTTGCGGTTGCAGTCGCAAAGTCACTACTAATACCACGGCGCATCGAGTCGATGCCATCTTTGGCTACGTAAGAGAAAGTTTCGTGATATAATGTGGTAGACCTATCAATGCTTTAAAGTTGCCGACGGAGTTGGTGGAGTTATTGGCGGTAGCCACTGCGCCCTCGGCCAGAGACCTAATTCGGTTAATTAGTGGCATTCGCCCTATTGCTGCCTAGTGGATAACTTCCTTAGGGCTAAGATTGAATCTCGATGGTCAATGAGGAGACTACCTCTTTTGGATTCAAATAACTCGAAGTAGGCATTTATAGACACGGAACTTTCTAATTACATCGAATTATACGTCCATTTGTCCACGGTCAAATCTTGTTTCCACACACTAAACTCGCTAAGGGACTGTTTGGTAACCTGCCAAACAGTACCCAATTCAATTCTTTTGTTTTCTGGAACAAAAAAAGAATAGAAATCCGTTTGGTAAATTTTTTGTTTTTTAGCACAAATTTGTTCCCAGAATCAGTTTTGGAATAGAATCAATAATAAAAAAAAAGTTGATTCTTGATTATGGGAACAAGAATCAAAAATGAAAAAGAAATTTCTTCTTCCTCTTCTTCTTGGTTGGTCCTCTTCATTTTTCCTGGCTTGTGGCCGGTCGCTAGCCACCGGCCACAGGCTAGGGCCGGCGAGGACCACTCTCGCCGTTGCCCTCGCTGCCGCCCTCGACCAAGCCACAAGCCACCCTCACCTGCCCTGGTTTGTGGCCGGTCGCCGGTGCCGGCGATCTGGCCATGGGCCAAGGAAAGGGAAGAAGAAAAAAAGAAAAGAAAAAAAAGGAAAAAAAAGAAAGAAATATTAAAAAATTCAAAATATTATTAAAATGTTATTAATAAAAAGAAATTTTGTGCAGTTACCAAATGTATTTCTGTTCTTTTTCTATTCTAGAAATAGAAATTTTGGGCAGTTACCAAATGCCTTCAAATGCTTAGAAATTACTTTCGGGAATAGAATAAAAAAATTATTTATGTTCAGAAATTATTTCCGAGAACAGAATGGTTACCAAATGCATCCTAAGTGTTGTATCCTGCGTTACAAAAGATTGTACATTTTGAAATCCAAAATGAAAAAGAAAAAAAATGAGAGCATCACTGTCGAATCGAACTGGAATGTTACGAGGTACGTGATTAAATTATATTGAGTAGACTGAAACCTTTTTCAACCAACCAAGCAATCGTCCTTATAATATGACTTCCAAAAGACTCAACACTTTCAAGCTGCATGGCATGTTTACAAGGTGCGTGATTAAATTAGATTGAGGCGACCGAAACCTTATTCAACCAACTAAGTAATCGTCCTTACAATATGACTTCCCAAAGACTCGGCACTTTCAAGCTGCATGGCATGGTTACAAGGTACGGGATTAAATTAGATCGAGTCAACGAAAACCTTATTCAACCAACGAAGCAATCGTCCTTACAACATGACTTCCAAAAGACTCGGCACTTTCAAGCTGCATGGCACGGTGCTTAGTTGGATTCCGTCAATGTTGGGTCTTTTTCTTTTAAAAAGTTTGTTACGAAACAAGTTTTTATCTTAGGGTTAATATCACGAAAAACCCCAAACTGATACATCCGTGACAAATTTATCTCAAACTAATTTTTTGATCATAAAAAAACCCCAAACTGATACATTTGTGATAAATTTACCTTCCATTAAATTGTATTAATACCACGGAAATCACAAATCGGTACATCTGTGACAAACGGAGGCTAAAAATCCAAACTGGTACACCTGTCAATTACCACATGTCATTTAGCTCAGTAATTTGATAGTAAAATCTAACGGAACTCACCAAGGGTAAAATTGTCGCAGGTGTACCTGTTTGGGGTTTTTGGTGATAAAAAAATTAGTTTGAGATAAATTTATTTCAAGTATGCTAATTTTGGATTTTTTCGTGGTATTAACTCTTTATCTTATTAGGACTTCCCACTATTTCATTTACTCTCAAAAGAACATTTTTGCATATGCAATTTTAACTCTAGACACCAATTTGCACCTTGATATTAGTTAGTACACTGAGTTTATTTACAACATCGTCATGTTTATTTAAAAGATACTCAAACCAAAATCTCAAATTTCCAACTCCACGCTAACTCGAAACCTAACTCATCTGTTTACCGACTATCGTGACCTGCCACCATTCTTGTCTCCGCATTGCTCGTTGTCGAGCGCTGGCGACCTCAATGCTAAGACATCTCTCTCAAATGACTTTTAAGAATGTCTTAACATCTCTATCTATTAACTTTACTCTAACTCAAAAAAGAAAAAAAAAAGGGTCATGCTTTTGTATTAACTACATAAAAAAAAGTTGTCTACAACCGAACTTTGAATTTTGCTGCTGAATTTCTCGAAGTATGATAAAGCTCGCCTTTCAAGTGGGTTCAAATGAGTGCAACTTCTGAAGCCAGGAGCTCGGAGTACGTAGCCCGAATGATACATGAACTCACTCAATTATTTCAGACAAATTACAGTGGAGTTCGTACGTATGGAGAAGGGAGTGTTTGTGCCTGACCGGTTGGCCGATTAGGCAAACGATTCTCGTGATGTAAATCCATGGCCACGCAGCTCTGTTTTCCACTCAATTGAGAAACGGGGACTCAACCAAATTCTGCAGAATCAAGTGATTTCTGTAATATTCGGATGAATTAGCAGCAAGCCTCACTAGATCGAAAGCCCTTGGTGAGGCCATCGCGGCCCCACTGGCCGCGGGCGAGACGACCTCGCCAGATCTGGCGAAAGCCTTCGCCGCCTCGCCCGCGGCCGGCAGGGCCGCGATGGCCTCGACAACGGCCTTCATGGCCATACCGGTCGATGGCTAGGCGACCCTCGCCCAGTTTGGCCGAGGGCAATGCCTCCGGTGAGGGTCACTGGCGACCCTCGCCAACCTTGAAAAAAATATGAAAAATAAGAAAGAAAAAGAAAAAGAAAAATAAAAATAAAAATTCAAAAAAAATCAATAAAATAACACTAAAAAAAACCACGTCGGATGGAAATTTAATTAAAAAGCCACGTAGGATGATTTGCCAGAAGTGGCACTCAAATGATCTTTTTTTGCTGGAAGTGGCACTCAAGTGATCTTTTTTTTTTACCGGAAGTGACACTTAAGTGAGCGAAAAAAAAGTTATGATCTTCAAGTGAGCGCCATACGAAAGTTATGACACTCCTAGTGTCCTTATCCCGATTTTCAGTGCCAGTCGTTGTTAAAAAGTGGTTATTTCAGTGCCAAGCGCACACCAGCACAAATATCACATTAATGTTGCCTCACTCTCGATCCACCACCCTGGCTTGTAAGGGCAAGAATGATAACTATCTTGTTCCAAAAATTAATTTCTGACCAAAAATAGATTTTTTTAGTTCTATTCCCTGGACTAGTTTCTGAGCAAAAATGCACGTTTGATAACAACATAAAATTTTTGTTTTCAAAATAAAAATTCGTTTGATAACAATACAAAATATCTCCCTTCCGGGTGGTCGGCGGAGGACGGTGGGTGGCGGAGGACAGTGGCCGGTAGCAGCAAAGGACGGAGGCCGACAGCGGGAGGTGGTCGGAGGCAAGAGGCAGCCGGCGGCGGGTGGCTGGCGGCGTCGAGTGGCAGAGGACGGTGGTCGACGGCAAGAGGCAGCCATCGGTGGAGCACGGCGGTCGGCGATGGAGGACGGTGGCAGGCGGCCTGCGGTAGATAGCGGCGGCCAGCACCAGGCGATGGAGCACGGTGGCCAGCGACATCTGGTGGTTGGTGGCATCGGGCGGTAGAGGACGATGGCTAGCAGCAAGAGGCGGTTAGCGGTGAAGCACGGCAGCCGGCAATGGAGGACGGTGGCCAACGTCAGGCGGCGGAGCTCGGCGGCCGCCGGCCTCGGGTGGCCACCGGCGTTGGGCGGCGAAGGATGGTGGCCGACGACAAGAGGATACCAGCAGTGGATGGTGGCCGGCAGGTGGTGACGAAAGACGGCGGGAACCGATGGCGGGCGGGTGGCGGCGAACGGCTGAGGATGGCGGCGAGGGAGGCAATTAGCAAAGGACGGCGACAGGAGGCGGGAGGCGGGAGGCAGCTAAGGCAGCCGACGGCAGGAGGCGGTCGGCAATGGCAAGAGGCGGTCAGCGGTGGCGGGAGGCGGCCGGCGGCAATAGGGAGCAGCGAGTGGATAGCCTGCTAATAATAAGGGCGAGCGATAACAAGAGTTTTTATTTTTCATTTTTATTCCAGAATTAAAAAAGTAGATTTTTTTACTTCTGATTTTTGTTCCAAACCTATTCCCAAGAACAAAAATATAGAAAATTAGAGAAACAGAATGGTTATCATTCGCGAACTAATTGTTCTTTTCATTTTTTTTATTAGGTTAATTCATAAAACGGGGTTCAAAATTATTGAATCAAAACAAATACGTTAAGTGCTTGTCTCTTGTAGAAGGAAACTATGTAAACTACAGCTACAAGGCATTCCCGCGTAACAATTCCTCTAGCGTACTTTGAGCCTATGTCTTCTGTTACAGTTTCTGAAGTGGCGGCTCATACCCATAACATTTGGAGTTTGGAAGGAGGGTGGACGTGGAGGGAGAGGAGGGAGAAATATACACAGGAAAATGCCACATAGACTTAAAAAAATAAAAGCAACTGAAATTAAAAGTTTAATTTTGAAAGCCACATAATTAATTTGGCCAGAATTTCTCATCGATAACACTTAAATGATTGTTTTTTCTTCGATTTGGTATTTAAGTGAGTCGGCGAAAACTTTTGGCATTAAAGTAAGTACCGTATAGTACGCAACTTTTGGCACTCCTACTGTCCTTTTCCCTACGATAAAGCCTTGTTGTTCTCAATCCTCTTGCTCATCTATTGTGTTCCACATACATATACACTTGCACACAAGGTTCCGCAAAATTCGACATGTACCATACTTCTTCACAGGTGTTGGCCTCCGTTGTTCCTGCTTATAAAGGTTTTGAAGAAACAGATACACAAAGTTAGATACGGTAATGTACATCCAGAACCATGAGTAGAGATGATAAAGTTGCGTTGTATTACATTTATCCCATTCTCCTCGATTACATGTTCCCAAAGTATTTGGTTCTCATTTTCCATGTCAGAGATTTTCTCGACCAGCCTTCAGATAGGAAGAAAAGACGTCTTTGACATGAGAACTAAGGAGAAATCCAAAAAGAGGAAAAGAAGAAAGCTGGAAACCCATTGACTGGTTTAACTTTGCATTATTCATTTTTAACATGGACAGCAATTAGGCAAGCAAGAAGAAAAGAACCTTTGCATTTCTGTCTTCATCTCAATCATCTTTGACTCTTCCTTCAGAGCTTGCTTCAGTCTTTCTTCACCAATCTTTTTTGTCTCCTCATACTTTTTCTCAGTGTCATCAATTTTCTTTTCCAGAGAATTGATCAAACCCTGCAATTATTGGAAAAAGTTAATTCCCGATGTAAACGATAGGACCTCCATACAAGCATCTAAACATTTTATAACTCTCATAAGTAGATGATGGTGAACATGCAGATACTGCTCCAACTATCTTACCTTGAGTCTTTCGATTTCAATTGAAAGCAACTCTTGGGTTTGCTTGAATTGAAGTTGTTTGTAATTCAAAGCAGACTGTAGTTTTGCGTTTTCTTGATTCTTTGACGCTTCTAAATCAGCCTGCAAAATTTTAGCAAAATGAAAAAGAAATTAGGGAGCATTTGTTTGAATGAAAGAATTTTTTACGAATTAGTTTTCTGTACTTTCACGTATATGGTTTGCTGAAAATGATCAGTCGACGGAAAACTAATTACGGTCAAAGAAAATATGTATGTTTAAAGTTAGGAAAATGAATTCCCTAACTTGAAAAGGGAAAACATTTTCCTAAAAATTGATTTCTCGGAAGCATTTTCCTTTATCACGAAGTTTTCCCCAATGCAAACACTCTTAAAACTTCTATGATATGTATACATTACACAAACAATTGCCTGAGAAACTCATTACTGCTTCTCAATAAAATCCTCTGATTCTAAGCCAGAAAGTAACAAGACATGAAAGTTTCCGAACGAAGCAATAGATAACTAGCTATCAAGTAACTTTTCAATGACTAAAACTCACGGAAATAATCAAGTCTTATATTTGTCCAAGGCCTTATTAATCTTGCATGCATTGGAAACGAGACAGCCAAACCTAGGAGATCTTATACTGTGGAGGAAGACGTCCGACCAATGAGCGGCACATGTATGGCCTTGCTCTCCACGCAAATGAAACAGCAATAAGGACCATAACTTCATCAAATAAAATCTAAAGTTAAAACCTAGACTATAGCTGACGGAGATTTTAAGGATAGAATGCCATGGGACTTACTCTCCTGCGTTTCTCCAGTTGTAAGTTCCACGTAAGTTCTTCCACTTGTTTTTCTAGCTTATTTGTGGCAGCCTGTGTAAACGCAGGGAAAGAACCTATTACTAAATCGAAAAGAACGGGCATGGTCTCCAAATTTTTCACAAAGACCACACAACTGGTAAAGAACATAGGCAAGGAATGCATGGCAACTTCAACTACTCATCAAAATTTCCACCTTGAAAAATGAGTCCGAGAATTTGACAAGTCAAACATACAACGGCGACAGCAGAACAAGCAAGTCATTAGGTCATTATGAGGTACACTTTTCACTAGCCCTGATGATTTATTTTCCTTCGCAAATGCCACCATTCTATCCACGTCTGCCTGTCTCCTTCATCCAACTTCCAAAATCAGATTTTCCTACTAATTCAATGTACCTTTTTTCCTGAAAAATTGCACTTACTACACTGCATCGATTTTCTTTTTGTGGACAATTGGAAAGAATTAAAATCAGACGAACAAGTCCAAACTGAAGTTCCACTAACAATATACCAAACGATCGGAAAAAAAAGTCACATGATGAAAGAAAACAAATTACGATCTTAAGTTTCCGCAGTTCTCTACGAGCAACTCTCCCTCTCCATGCACACTGAGTTGTAATTGCTGCCTTTTCAGTAACCAGATATTGGACCCGTGCCAGGTATTTGCGACAATGACTCTGGAAAAAAGAAAAGAGAGAGAGAGAGAGAGAGAGAGAGAGAGAGAGAGATTATTCCAAAGTGATATAAAACAGAAAAGAGATGTATGGAATCCTATAAAGATCAGTATTTTAAGCAAAAAAAGACATTATTATGTAAACCTTTTACAAGGAAATCAGATGACACGAACATTAGCAGAGGCCAAGATTGCTTCGAACTCCTCGGTGGAAGAAAAAGCTTGGACTGGGAAAAGGATTGCAAACCACTCTGGATGAAGAATGGACGCCTACCTGAATAACGATAGCAGCTTTGATTTGCTTTCTCAGTCGTAGCTCGCATCGAGCAGCCATCCCACGTAAGCCTGTCTGTATACATATGGCTGAGGAACACAAGTCCTTATATGCTTTTCTAGCAATATGCATACGCAAATATTTCTGAATCCTGAGGCAGGCAGCTTCATGCCACATGCTCTCATATATGTGACGTGCGAGTTGTACTGAAATTGGAAAAAGAAGAAACTTCAGGCATCTATACACAACCACTTCCCATGTTTAGTATGTGAAATGACCGAAATACAGATTCCCCCAAAGTTAAAGAGACGAGTATGACACCAACTGAACATATACCTTGCCAAACAGCTTGAATAAGCATAGCAGACTTTCGGGGCAAGACAAAACTTCGCCTTGCCAAATAAGAACACGTTTTTCTCTGAATGATGCTTGCCGATCTTCCTAAGACCTCAGTCCTACGAGCATCAAATTGTGCCATTTGAGTAGCTCTGAGAAATACTTCTGTTTTACCAATCTGCAAATACAAATTTTATCTTAGTTCATGTCCCAAATTTCAACCCAGTGCCATAACCAATCCTATCAAGAAACACATTGCATTGCCCCATTAGAAATCATTAGTCATCTTAATTTATGGCCGGAAAATGTTCTCCATGACTGAGGCCATTGCATGTCCTTAGAGAAATCAAAAGTCACAAAAGACAAATGACCATTGCGATTCGAGTGGAAAGTGAAGAGGCGTGGAGGTGGAGGTCGAGGTGAGTGGCCATGGACGGTAAGGTCGGCCATCTGCAGTGTCTATCTCCTCTGCGGTCAAGAACTTCAGGAGCAAGAATCCCAAATTGGTCCACAAATTCAAAAAAGGGCCTTCTTTTTGGATATCCAGCACAACTTATCCTATTGGCCTCCATAACAACCTAAAGTGCAATAGCGAGAGAGGAAAAAAAGGTCAGAAAGAATTAAGAAGAGCAGCAGATTGGTTTGAGGCAACTAAACTTGTTCCAAGGCAACTGAATTCCAGTAAAAGTACTACCCCACAACGCAGTTGCTGTAAATCATTTATACTCTCAGAAACGTCTGGCTTGAGAAGATTATTTGGCTTCACACATCGTATATAATGTGGCTTAGTAGCACTCAAAGTTTCAAGCAATGTCTGTAATTGTTACTGCGTGAGTCAATAGGGACGCTATTAATAAGACATAAGAAATGATGAAGTCGGCAATCAGGCATAAGAGATCAAGCAAACATGAACCTTGAATCGAGATCCTATTAACCACAAGTGCTTTAACTGTTTGGAAGACTCCTCAGCCGGAGGTGGAAATAATCCAGAAACAAAAGACCATTGAGAAGCACTCAAGAGTGCTCGATGTTCTGCAATAACATAGTCTTTGTTCTTGTCTAAGAAAAGTTCAGCCTGACAGAAATACCAAAAACAGAAAGAAATACGATGCAATGAGCAGTCACATTCGACGAAAGATTTAGCTAGCACAAAGACCATTCCACAGACCGAAGAATATGTCAACAAACACTTTGTACCATTTTGACCGAACGCGATCCAGTCAGAAACTCCTCTCCTCTCTAAACAAAACCGTCCAACCGGCCACCAACAAACTTCGACTTCTTCGTTCTCGCAGAAGCGTCCGGTTCACTCCTCCAAGCAAACACTCCGAAGAAGAGCAAAACCCAAAAAACATTCACGTCACAAAATGAAAAGCTTCAAACTCTTCGAAAGAGAAAGAGAGAGTATCGATTGGCAGAGATTTTCTGGAAGCCGTTTTCGTGTGCTCCTGGCCCTTCTCTGCGTTTTTCCATCAATGTTTACAAAAGATATTTATGCATGCGTTCCTCCTCCTCCTTTCCCGCCCCTTCGCGCTTTCTGCTGTCAAAGTCAACACTCGGAGAGTTTTGTTAATTACGGAAAGCTTGTCATTACGGGTTTGATTAAGAAGACCGATACAACAGCTTGTCAAGGACAGCTCAACCTTGGTACACGTGGGTCATTACCGGACTCAGGGGGGACAGCTCAGCTCACGACCGGGCGTTAAAATTTCTTTCCCTCTTACCTAATTCAGGATTCATGAATCTTATGAAATCCAAAATCAATTGACGGTTTGATAAACAAGTTTGGCAGCATCAAAATCACGCAAATAAGGCGCGCGGCTTACGAAAGAATTTCAAATCCAATTCGCACCCCGTCGGCGTTTCATGAAATCAATCGCACTGCATGTCGGCCCGGATTTGCACCCGGCTCCGCATTTTCGAAATAAGAACACCGTAGAAAGATGCAATTAATTCAAAACCTTGGCCACGCCGTGAAGAGAAGTTAAAAAAAGAAATGAAAGAGAATAGTCCACGTCCTTATGATGTGACTTCCAAAAGTCTCAAACTTCCAAGCAAGTTGCATGGCGCTGCCCGGTCGGATTCAACGTTGTTGGGTCTTTCTCTATTTCATTCGATTAGCGTACGAGAGTTGCTTTGCGCGTCGAAACGCCTCCACCTGACGTCATCCTACGGACGTGTCGGATGACGTGGACATGATGTGAAGGAGGGGAGGAGGGGATCGGAGAGGGACGGTCTCGATTGAGGGGCGGGGCCGATGTTCGGTGCGATCGCGTCCGTTGGATGGGAATGCTGTTGGGTCTTAGCCTCGAGAATAATTTACCGCTTTTCACGTGGTCGGCCACTGACGATCGATTTTTATTTTATTTTTTTTGGCATAAAATATGGGTTTTTGTTTTTTTCCGAAATTAGCCCGAAACAAGACAGATGCAACTAGTTGAAGAAGAAAGTCTCACCTGGACCCGGATCGCCGAACCCAGCGCAATCACAGCCGTTGATCGCATACCTAATGCTCCCACGAGATTAACAATTATGATACCGGTCCATGTGGACCTGTATCTAGATAAGAATGTAATTTTTTTTTATTCTTTTTAAAGATATTACAACGTTAATTTTAACCTGTTTAAGATTCCGTCCTATTATATTCACTTTCAAATACACAGTTTTTGCACATTCAGTTTTAACCCTAGACACCGATTTGCACCTCGATCTTGGTTAGAATTCTAGATTTACTCACAATGCCGTTATTTTTATTTCAAAAATACCCAAACCAAAAGCTAAAATTTCCAAACCCCCACGCTAACCTGAAACCTAACTCATCCATCGTCGACCACTGTGACCTGCCAACGTCCCGGTTGCCGTGCTCATTGTTGAGCGCCGACGACGTCAACACTAACATCTCTCTCTCTCTCTCTCTCTCTCTCTCTCTCTCTCTCTCTCTCTCTCTCTCTCTCTCTCTCTCTCTCTCTCTCTCTCTCTCTCTCTCTCTCTCTCAAATGAATTTAAGAATGTCTTAAACATATTATACTATCTATTAACTTTTTTTTTCACGTTTTGTATTAACTCCATAGTTTCATCGTCGGTTCTTGGATTGGGGGTTGATGCTTTCTAGGCCGTTTGATATAGATGGGTCAACCCGTTGAGCTAAGATTGGCAATCGAATTTTCATTCCTTGAACATGTAGGTTACATTATAAAGTTTATTACCTTCGTTTTTGTGGATTGTTTTTGCTTAATTTCGTTGGCGTGGACCACGACTTGGCACTTCGAGTAATACGAAGCAACAATGCGGGGACCGTTGTGACGATAGCATTACAAGGAAACCTGTTATTCGAGCGTGTCGCTGTGTCGAACTTTGCCGAGTGCAATTTGATGATTTTATCACAGTTATGCAATGTCATTTGGTCAACACGAACGATGAACACGTCATGATAGTCGACAGCAACCAACTAGACGACTTAGTAATATACAAATCCCAAAGATCTCTGAATGTAACTTGGGATAGAATTCATGTGGACTTCGTATCCATCGACAAGGACGGACATTGTTGGGGCAAGGTGTTTTCCATGTTCGTCATTGTACTCTCCAACGGGCACACTTAGACCTAGCCAATCTTCCATAACTAATTAGCAGGTATACATAGACTTGATCTCCATGAAAACTCAATTATCCAATGTTCCATAACTAATTGGCGTGCTCCATGAGTCGCCGTTACATGGAAGACTTTCTGTGTTTGATTTCACAGAATTGCCGGTTTGTCTAAATACGGAGCCAAAAATGGATCGGTCCGGAAGGGAAGACCAGTTCTAGCTCCCAGTTGCTTGCACCCAGCAGCCGCCTGGAGTTGAATAATGGTGGGATGAAAAGAACGACTCATAAGCGATTAGTATGACAAAATTATGTGATGTTCCTGTCTTTCGTCTGACTTAACTAAGTTCAGACACTTTCTAGGTAGCAACTATAATTCTCACGTCACTTCATCAATTCAAAGGAAGAAAGTCTACTTACCACTGCGGCAGCAAATAGAAGCATCTTTTCCGGGCCCATGTTCATACACAATGCTGCAAGAACGAGAACGAAAGTAGAACACGTCAAGGACTTCATCCGAGAGAACCGACGCATTTGCACATTTATATGTTGGTGTGGAGTGTCACGTGGTATCTCACTCTAACATATCTTACTTTGCCTATCTACGATCGATGGTTAAATATCATGTGATAGGGAGCATACGACCTCTTGTAAAGTTTATGATGCAAAAGTAATTTGCAACAAAATAATACTGTTGACCATGGTCTGGCCCGTGAGGGATATTTGCATGATTATCTCCGGGTTTATGATTTACATTGTCATTTATCACATGACAGAATATGAGTAATGGGAAACAGTTAGTTAAAATATGGAGTGAGCAACCAAGCTGTGCTATCCCACCATGAAAATGAAGCATGATTAACTGCACAAACAAGTGAAGAGTTTCTGATCTATAGCTATGCCTACCACAGAGAATAGCTCCAGTGAAAGCATCGCCGGCACCAGTTGTGTCGACTAGTTCTGATGGCGGTATCCTTTCGGCAGTACCCACGAACAATCTACCTGTCAATGTCCCAATTCCGTTTGCTTTCAGTTTCACCACTTTCTGACAGGAAATCAAATTGTCGTTAGTTATTATTCCAACGTAATCAATGCAAACCAGACAATTTCATGCATTTCCAAGCTAGAACAATAATGAGCGCGGGCACTTCAAGTATAAAACCAAATTTCTACCCTAGGAGTGTCGTGTGCTTCTAAAATGGAAGGTACTACAAACTAATTGGGAATAGTTGAAATTCTGCGTGTATCTGCGTGAAGTGCACCAACAAAAATAGAAGAAAATAAGATAACTATACCTCTTCGGCAACAACAATTGCAGTATCTGCGTGTCTTGCATCAAACTAGACAAACCTCGCTCCTTCGAGTGCAGATTTTAAAACCATCTGGGAAATGTCAGCCGGTTCCATGACGGGGAATCCTGGTGTAAAAATGCAAGTACGTGTTCTCCTGAAAGTCTCATCAAAGTTGATAGCCATATGTAAACGCCGGATATTACGTTAGCATCTTTTGTTAAGAAAAAAAATATACAACTTAGAAATTGTACGGAACAAAGTAACACGACAGGACATTTGGCATGGTATCCAAGAGCTATCCTAACTTCTCTCTTTCAGAATTTGAGCATAATGATTGCAGCGAGAAATCGAAATCCGTGTCGTAGTCCATCAACATTTTCAAATAATCATTTCTATAGTACAACTGATCCTTGAGTTCTTAGAAATGACAGAATTAAATAACTTCCCTCCGAGGAAAAGATGAACCAAAGCTAAGCAAAGGGTACTGAAGATTGAATGAACTGGAATTACGAACGTGAAAGAAGCATTCTTCATATGCTAATTTTGCCACTGAAAAACCTATAACTCTATTCTCGATATCTCAAAGAGAATGCTAACACAAAAATTGCTAGGGTAGAGCAGCTTAAATGCTCAAACATGCTTACGAAACTACATGAAATTCTGGTTAAATTAAGATAGGAGATGTCCTCACGTTGATTCGTCGACCATAACAAAGGAAAACGGCGTTTGTCCATCCTTGGCAACCTGGAGAAAAGAAAAAGGTTTTGGGGAGAAAGAAGCCACTCGAGTGGACAACATGCAATGCTCTTCTAAGAAACCAGTGATTAGGTGTAAGTGAAGAACAACAAGAATTGCAGATTTCTAATTCTAAAGTTATAGACGCCAAAATTAGTTTCTCAGTGACTTCGTTCTTTTTAGCTGAAGTCTACATAGAAGCAACTGCAGATCGGTACTTGAATAAAAACTTCAAAGCTGCTGAGAAGAAAGTGTTTGTTCTCCTATAGAAAGAAAATGATCTCTAAATGAGTAAAACCAGAATCTTTTGGATAGCATGCCAACGCAGAAATGGATTTGAGCTAGATAATCTGCTCCAGCTTAATGCACATCCTAATAATTTACCAAGCATATGCAGATGATTACTTGAAGATGCTCCCTTAAACGGCAAGGTATCAATATAAATCTTACCACAAGAAAAGAGGTATCTACACCATCAGCCTTTAGCTCCTCCAATATGCACTTACCGGGGACGTCATCAGCAATCTAGTTAATTTCACAAAGCATGCAGAAAATGTTTAGCTAAAAATCCAAATGTGGTCCTCTAAGTCAGACATTTGAGTAGATCAAAATGAAAAATTTACAGATATGCCAGCCAGTAACCTTGGACATAAGCCTTGCTCTCACACCAAGACGAGCCAAACAAGTTAAAGCGTTCGCTGCTTCTCCATTTCCTTGAACCTAAACAGTAGACAGAGGATTTAAAGGTCACTCCAGAAACCTAATTGTCTAAAAGCATCATTTCTGGCATACACGTTTCTTCAATGGCATCAACCTAAATGAGAAGTGGTTGGACTGGATCAAAACTGATGAACATAAACAACGATAAGCAAAGAACATGAAAACGGATTTACTCTTGCTGATGTCTTATCCCAGGATAAGGACGCTAATACTGTTGTAACTTTCATCCAATTCTCATTTTGGCGTCATAACTTTTTTCAAGAACAATCTTCCATGGAACAAACTGTCAGCTCAATTTCTTAAAAACAAGTCCATCCCTATGGAAGGCCAAGAAAACAAATTAAAAAAAAATCACAGTCAGGGAAAATGGAGTACTTTCATGCTCCTGCATTGGGTTTTGTCACCAGGCATGGGTAAAGTGGACAAAACAGCCAAGTAATCCAGACAAGTCTCACCGAATCCCGCCTGTGTTTCCAAACACGCAAACATCAATCAAATTTGAAGAAGTTTTTTTTTTTTTATTTTCTTCAAGAATGTGAAAAGAGGTAATATACATTTTGTTCTCTGCTTAGACGCAGGCATGAATGAGCATTCATGCAAATAGAGTGTGTGACACAGACGTACAACGAGGCATTGCTCAGGCGATGGAGGAAGAGATGTGGAGGACATGATGATGTTTGAGTATGAAACGAGAATAGCCAAAAGATGAGAGAGCCAAGAGCTGGAGAGAGAATGTCTTAAGGGGGAAGCAAAATGCTAAGACTTTTTATATGCAAATATTTAAGGAATAAGTATAGTGGAAGTTCTAAAATTTGTTACGAAAATACAATTAAGTTTTAAAACTTTTAAAAAGTACAATTAATTCCTAAAACTTGTCAAATTAATCCAGTCAAGTCCTAATTTTGTTTTGATTTTTTGAAAATTTTAGGCCTCGATTGCACTTTCGTGACGAATTTTAGAACTTGATTGCACTTTTTGAAAGTTTTAAGACTCGATTATACTTTTGCAATAAGTTTTATGACTTGATTGTACTTTTTGAAAGTTTTAGGATTCAATTGCACTTTTATGGCAAATTTGAGGACTTTCGATGCACTTATCCCAATATTTAATACTGAAGCATTTGATATTTTACAAATTTGAACATTATTCTAGGGTGGGAAGTCATGATCATCATTACTAATTAACAAAAATTAAGTCATTCTAATCATGGATGAATAAAGGTACTGCATTCAAGGTCTAATCAAAGCGACGTAGCTAAGCACACAAAATTTTTAGCAAAAAAAAAAAAGCTAAGCACATGAAATGCTATCGGAATTCATCAAAGAAAGAAATTAGAGAAAGAACCGAGTGATAGATATATGACATTTTTACGACTAAATCAATGACATTTATGGTTCCCTATTAATTCAAAATAGATAGTTCTTTCATCGACTCTCCACTGGTTTGTGCAGCGTTGT
The DNA here is from genome assembly GCA_031216405.1 of Syzygium malaccense. Lineage (NCBI taxonomy): Eukaryota > Viridiplantae > Streptophyta > Magnoliopsida > Myrtales > Myrtaceae > Syzygium > Syzygium malaccense. Next base: position 15,639,094 of record CM062260.1, on the reverse strand, counting down.
ATAGCTACATGATACATCGAGTGGAGAGGCTTCTCAATAGCAAGTATCTTGCTAGGGTTACAATGACGGACTTGTTGCCCTCAAACTTTGAGGTTGCTAGTAGTGCATATAGCTATGGCTCAAATAGAATATTAACAGGTGTGAGACTCTTATGATATCGCCAAAAAGGATTGCTAGCGCTAATCACATCCTCCGGTGTGTCTATTCCCTTGAAAACAAGGATATGCATTCCTTGAAAGGGGCCAAAGTATATATATGCCGTACACTTATGAATAAATTTATTTTTCATTTTCAAAAATGACATTGCATTCCTATACTTAAATTGATTTTAAAATGAACTGATATTACTAAGATATGATTTTTATTTATGTTAAATTAAACTAACCGGTCATGGTTGAATATTATTAACTAATAGGGCAAAGGAATGAATAGCTATTTGCAGGATCTACCCTGCAAACCAAAATGGTGAATTGCCATCGCTTTGACACTCTCGCTATGTTCTTTTTTCATTAAATAGATGTGACATTTTAACTTCTTCCATCTCACTCTGTTCTTTTCCATTAAATAGACATGATATTTTAACTTCTTCCATCCATCGAATTGGACGTGACGTTGGGAAAAGGAATATCACACGTTAACTTTCAAGTGCAGTCGCACATTAGTCCCATTACGAGACAAAAAAGTCCCCCTCAGATCGCGCGGTACGTGCGAGAAATTAAATGGAAGGACCAAAGCACTTGAAAAGTCATTTGGCTTTTTTTGGGGTTTCCCGACGTATTGATTCGAGATCAATTAAGACCCCACCGAATTACAAAAGCAGTTGAAATCATTCAATAATAAAGATTGAAATTTTGTAAACTAGCGTATCAAGACGTTAATTGTGCATAACATGAGATCACTCGGTATATAAGATATTGTAAATTTTTCTTAAAATGGTTTGTTAACAAGCGCTAATGGGCACTAATTATCAAAATCCTAAATATCTTTTTTGTATAGTGGCTTAGGTGGCGGTCGAAGTGGCTTTCGCATACCTCGATCGATCTACCTCTTGAGGCAATTTTAAGGGCACACTCTTTCATATTAGCTTGGTGCATTCGTGATTTTACTCATAAACAATTCCTAATAAGACTTGGACTCAAGACCGCAAAAAAAGAGGAGCAAATTCCCATAACATCTAGAGTCTAGACCAATGCATGGTAAAGCCCTAAAGTTTACTCCTGGAGTTTATATGTAAATATCGAGGACCATGTGAAATCTCCACCCACTTGCACATACTTCATCGACAGTAAAAGAAAGATCGAGAGAGGTCCTTCTTTTCTTTATTCTTCTTTTTTTCCCCCTTTTTGGGTTAACGGACCGAGCAAGTCTCGCATGTACTCGGTGCATGTGAACCCACTTTACTTAAGCTATCCATCTTGCCTCCCTCAAAACGTTCAATTCGTTGGCCGGCTCACAGGGATAAAGACGAACGTCGCCGACCATAAAGTCTTTCTCTTACCGACCAAGTAAATAAAGTCGATGGCCCATGGGGCTCCCGATCCGACGATATCCGATGGAGCATTAATGTAGGGACGAATGGAATAAGGCACCCAAGATTATTCCAAGAGTGTATATGTAAATACCAAGGACGTCCATATTAGCTAGGTACATTCGTGATTTTACTCATAAACAATTCCTAATAAGACTTGGACTCAAGACCGCAAAAAAAGAGGAGCAAATTCCCATAACATCTAGAGTCTAGACCAATACATGGTAAAGCCCTAAAGTTTACTCCTAGAGTATATATGTAAATATCGAGGACCATGTGAAATCTCCACCCACTTACACAGATTTCATAAATAATAAAAGAAAGATCCAGAGAAGTGCCTCTTTTCTTTTTTTCTTTTTTTTCCCCTTTTCGGGGTTAACAGGGAGAGCAAGTCCCGCATGTACTTGGTGCATGTGAACCTACTTTACTCAAGCTATCCATCTTGCCTCCCTCTAAACATTCAATTCATTGGCCGGCTCGCAGGGGATAAAGACGAACGTCGACGACCTGGAAGCCTTTCTCTTGCCGACCAAGTAAATAAAGTCGATGGCCCGTGGAGCTCCCGATCGGACGATATCCGATGGGGCAATAATGTAGGGACCGATGGAATAAGGCCCCCAAGATTGGGCTTGCAAATTAGTCATGATAAAGCTTTGAATACGCATTCCCAACCACGCATGAAGAGACAAAAACATGAGATGATTATTCAGCTCCTCCACGTTTCAGAGCAGGCAAAGTCCTGAGGAATTTCATCGATTCTTTCGGAGCTCTGAAACTTCAAAGCTAAGGACAAAGATTGCTTGGGTTGTCTTCCGTGGCTCACGAGTAGTCGCTTTCAAATGGATAGATTGGATTGGATTTGGGTGGATCGAAAATAGGTTTGACCCAAATCGATTTTTTTTTGTAGTATAATTTTAGCGATTTATATTCGGCCCAAACTTGGACTAACTCATATTACTAAAATACATTCAAATTTATGCCAACTAATCAAAATCCATGCCCACGCATTAAATTTAACCCACTTTAAGCTCTTTATGTGAATTTGTTATTTGGAGAAAATGTTCTGTCAAATAAAAAAAAGTATCTTAACAAAAATAAAATTATGTTAGTAAAGAATGCAAATAAAAAACCCAAAACTTGAGAAGCTTATAAAGTACTAGAAAAGTATGCATGTGTTGTGACGACACATATTCTGAATTCATGCTTTAATGATCCAAGTCAATTTAGTCATTCTTCAATAATTTGCATCAAGTTCCACGACCTAACTATTCCCTCAAAAAATTTATAGACTAGAGTGGGATCGATGAATCTGTCCATCAACTCCCATCACGCGCTATGGCCATCTTCGATCTGGGTGGGCTTGAGCCCACACTCACCTTGCTCTTCTAAAGACTTTGATGCATCACCTAAGACGGGGGCGATACATGAGTTGAAAGTAGATTCTTTCTAAACCCATTGAAACCATTTAGGCTGCGTTTGGTAGCCATGATAAAATTCATGATAGGATAACATTTATCCTATCCTGTGTTTGGATCCTGCTCAAGATGGGATAAACCCGGATATAAGAAAGATATAGCTTGGATAAAATTATCCTAGGGGGGAGGTGGGATAAAGGTGGATATGATTTCTCATATTTATGGTATAAAAACTATTTTTCTCGAAAACAAACTTGTTAAATAATAAAAAAAATTAATATTTAAATATAAATAACATTTGAGTTATAATATTAAAAAGATAATTTAGAATAACAAAAACAAATAATTTTCGTTTTTGTATATTCCTATATTATTTATATAATTGAATTTCTTTCTACTCTATAATATATATTTAATATCTATATTATTACATATTTTAGGTATAATAGTATAGTTTATAAGTTGATAAAATTTTCATAAAGGATTTATGGAAGGGAATAAAAAAATTAAAAATAGATGGAAAAATTAAAAAAAAATTGAGTAAATAAAAATGAGGTAGAATAACCCAGATTTTAATAAACAAATTCAAATTTGAGAAGAACCTTTCTAATTCTCGAAAAATGAGGGCCAATGAAATTTCTAAAAAAACCTACCCTTATTCGTCTCCTACTCCTATGTATTTCTAGTTCACGTTAAAGCTTCACGACTCCGTAGTTTTTAGTTCATGTCAAAGTTCCATGAAAATGACGAGAGAGTCTAAGTTTCTTCTCATTTGTAGCTCTCCGGTTCATGTAGTCCACAAAATCAGCAACAAAGTCGAAACTCCCCCGTAATTTTGTGGTTCATGTTGAAGTTTCCCAAAAGTAGCAAGGGAGTCTACATACTATACTTTTCGTAATCACAAAAGTGAATGATAATATTTTTACTCTCTTACTAGATTTGACAATGAATTGTGAGAGATTTTTACAATATTCGTTTGTGCATTTTCAAATTCATTTATATTGATATGTCGTAAATATCAAACAATGGACGTGATAAAATATGAAAAAAAACTGGTTTTATTAATGCGATTTACCAAATAATAGATAGGATATGGCAAAATCCTTAGATTTCATATCCTATCCTATCCTATCCAATCCCATCCTGGTTAAAAATCCGGACGACCAAACGCAGCCTTAGACTTTGTTCTATTAGACCCATTCCAAGCATTTTAAATCTTTGGCAACTCATTTATCACCCAACCCACCAAATATGATGTAAAATATGGTCCATGACTTATTATGCCACATTTCTCATTTAATTCCTTTCTCAGAACGATAGGAGGCACCGAGATCATGAAATAAATTTAAGGTAAGAGAAAGGAATTAATTGAGACATTATGAAACAATGTCTATTTAGAAATTTAATCTAATATTGGTCATCAGCTTCCGTGGAATTTATTGGCTAAAGCCTAAAGTAGAATTTCACTTTGGATTCGCTTTATTTATTGCAGAAATAAAATATTGTAATAAATTAGGAAAATCGTGTACTTAGTCTAATTTGCATATATAAAACCAGATACCAAATAACTTGATCTTTAAAAGAGCAAAAGCCAACACGTGCAATGCTACTGTGGAACTTTTGCCCGTGGAGAGGAGAGAAGAGGAAACGGATGGAGTCACAGAGGGTCCAATGGATCCTTCCTAATAGAGAAGCTACTGTAGAACTCATCATTAATTAGGTTTTGTGACATATGGATTGAAAGTATGTTCTTTCTAGACCCACTAGAACCCATCATTAATTTAGGTTTTGTTTTGTTAGACACATCCTGCGTTACATGAGTCCATTACCCATTTTTCCGCGTCGGCTCACGAGGGACGAAATGCCGAGGCGACTTCTTATTTTAATATGACGTAGCGCATAACTCTCCCGCTTGCTCCTGCTTTGTGTATAGTGTATGTTCATGTCATCCGTTTAAACTCTATTTGTCCTAAGTTAATGAATCTTTCCTGTTGATGTCGATTCTTGCGGTGATCCTCGTCACTGATCAGCGGATCACCCTCATCATTCACGTTATATAATCGGACAAGCTAGAACTGCTGGAGCCTGTAGAGCAGACAAACGACTTCATGCAGAAATTGACAGCAACATTCAAGCACTCACCAATGAAATAATGAATAAAAGGCGAAGAAACACTTCGAACAGCCAATTATTTGACCATGTTTCTCTCGTGTGTCCTCCAGATGCTCCCTCTTGTCCACTGGCTGTCAGTGTTTCGGAGCTATCGGCTCAGAAAGGGCGATAGGTAGGTGCGGATCTGTGCGGTACGGAAGACTTGTTCGAGCTCCCAAAGCTCAACAAGTCGTAGCAGCCTGACAAATAGATGGTTGAAAAATCACGAAATGCACTCTTCACCGCTGAAATAAATCTTATGGAGATGGCTGAAAATAACATAGAAAATCATTAGCACCAATAGCAGCCAAATCTGCAGGTGAATCCTTCAATAAATATATGATCCATACTTATAGCCATGCTAAAAGAAGCGCTAATTGACGTTTGATAAGTAATCACAAAACATGTATCATAGCGAAGAAGACTGACTGAAATAAACAATTGAACTTCTTAAATATGGCCATGTATAAAACTACCAATAGTCTAGAATGTTTCCTGATCTACGCAACTTTGCATATGACATCTCTCTCTCTCTCTCTCTCTCTCTCTCTCTCTCTCTGTGAAAGTGTCTGCGCACATGCAAGCGCTTGCGTGTATTTTTGCTGTCATGGCAGTGGAGTAATAAAATGAATGTACCCAGTACAGCACGAGCTATATCGAACTTCCACAAGTTAGACCACAAGTTGTTCATCCTGAAATATCAGTGAACAGCCCCAATTGGCTAGGTGATTACGAAAGGAGCACGAGTGCTATTTGTTTACTGCCTCTCCACTCTTCACATTGAATATAGACAAGATTATTCTACTATTAATCATATGAAAGCTACATACTTCAATGCTGAATATAGCAAACTGGGTATGAGGAGTGGAGAAACATGGCCATTGTTTCTGCACTTTTTGGGCAATAAAGGAATATCTCTCTCTTGACAATCCTGCCCTTGATAAAAGGAGATCCCGGCTTAGGTTTTGTATGGAATGTATGAAGGCCAGGCTTCTAGTCAACAAGGGTAAATAATCTCACCGCTCTTGAACCTAGAAACAGCAAGCACTTTAGATTCTTTTGAATGTGTTATAGGAGTGGGGAAGGAGCTTCAGACAAAGATGCCTATAATATGATATCGGAGTAATAGGTCCTGGGTTCAAATCTTTCCAGACCCCTATTTACCTTTCTAATTCCATATTTCCATAGATTTAAGCCAAAGTCTAACTTACGCGTGAGGGAGAGTGTTGAAATATATAAATAATAAACCATGCATTCATCTAACGGCTAAAGTTTTTGGGTTGGACTTCCTAACACACCCTAACACAATGGGAGGCAATTTTTTCACATGGATGATAAGTTCAATCTCATTATCCATTTTTTTGACTAAGCAACTTTTACTTACCTTACCAAAAAAAAAAAAAAAATTTTACACATTCATTGCAAGGGGCCAAGAATAAATTCACTCCAAGTATAATTGTTTGAAATCTTTGGTGATATTAACCATTCTTTTTAGAAATTTTACAAATTAAGTTTTAATCTCGTTAGGATTTCCCACTGTTCTATTTACTTTAATTGCACCTTGACGTTAATTAGTATTCCGAATTTATCTTTTCATTCCAAAAAATCGAGTCCGGGCCCATCAGCACCGGCGGGTGCCCGACGAGATATCTGGAGTTTGACGTTGATGGGCTTCACGAGGCCGATCTGTCTTCTCTGCCCATGATTTCATCATCAATTCATGGATTGAGGTTGATGCTTTCTAGGCCATTTGAAATAGATGGGTCAACCTGTTGAGTTAAGGTCAGCAACCATTTCAGTCTCTTGATCATGTACGTTTACATGTACAGTTTATTTCCTTCATTTTCGTCTATTGATTTTGCTTAATTTCGTGCCGTCGACGACGAAGCTGGTGCTTCGAGTAATATGATGCAACAATGCGAAGACAGTTGTGACGACAACAGTTTTAAGGAAACTGACTGTTCGAGCCGGGCACCGTGTCAACCTTGGCCGACGGGTGCAATTTTAGTGATTCACGTTATAACGCAATGTCATTTGTTCCACATGATTCGACGACAATCAAATAGATGACAACATTACGTACACATCAAGATCGTCAGACCGAACTTGTGATCAAATTTCTTGTGGATTTCATGTCCATCAACAATGTTGGACGCCGTTGGAAAAAAATGTTTTCCATTTTCGTCATTGTGCTCTCCAACAAGTACAGTTAGACATAGCCATCTTCCGTAACTAATTAGTAGATATTTAGGACACGAATGATAACTATTTTGTTTCCCTATTTTTCTATTTTTTTGTTCTCAGAAATAGGTTTGGAACATAAATCCATTTGGTAAAATAATTTCATTTTTTATTTCTGAGACAAATTTGGCCCAAAAATAGATTTGAAACAGAAATGAGAGATTAAAATTTTCTACTTTTCTATTTTTGGAACAGAAACAGAAATAACAACTCTCTTTTATTGCTCACCCTTGCCACCCACTTGCCGCCGCTGCTCACCGGCTGCCCACCCGTCGCTTGCCGCCCGCCACCCATCGCCTGCCCACCGTTGCTCGCCGGCCATATGCCAGGAACATAAATTTAAGAATAACGTATCAAACGAATATCTATTCTGGGAACAGAAATTTTGTATCGTTATTAAATGCTGCTTTTTGCTAAGAAACTCGTTCGGGGAAGAGAAATAGATTTTTCTATTTCTAGCCAGAAATAGGACCGGGAAAGAGAAATGTTATCATTCGCGCCCCTAGGCTTGCTCTCCATGAAAACTCGATTAGTAAACTGCACAGCAACTCCAGACAAGGTCAGGAATGGATACTTATCCTTGTTCTCATGTTTCTTTCTTCGTGGTTGTTTACGAGGAGAAGCGAAGAAAAAAGTATTAAGTTAGAGCCAGGAGAGAGTCCAAACATGCAGATTTGCATTCGCAGAAGAGGCGAGAGTCGTCAAAGCAGAAAGTTGCTATGCTGTCTCTCAGCCCCCTGCTTTATTCACGCTACAAATGTTTATAGAGAGGCAAACGAGCAGCTGGCTACGGCTTAACGAGCAGTGACAGATTCACACAACGTCATCACAAACTAGAGTTACGGTGCAACGTAACCTATTATCACCAAACCAATCAACCAAATGCCGATACCATGTCGGCATGCTCCATGATGTCACCTATACACGGAAGGCTTTCTCCATTTGATTCCGCAGACTAGCCGGTTTCTCCTACAAATGGAGCCGAACACCATCTGTCTGGCGGGGAAGACCGGTTCTAGCTCCCAATTCCTTGCACCCAGCAGCCGCCTATAGTTATATAAATCGAGGGATCAAAACAACTCAGAAGAGGTTAATATGACAAAATTATGTAATGACCCCATCTTTCATCTGATTAACTAAGTTCTGACACTCTTTCTAGGTAGCAACTGTAATACTCTCATCACTTTATCAACTCGAAGGGAGAAAGTCTGCTTACCACCGTGGCAGCAAATGGAAGCATATTTTCCGGGGCCATGTTCATACACAACGCTGCAAGAACGAGAGTGAAAGTAAAACACGTCAAGGACTTCATAAGAGAGAACCGATGCATCAGCACAACATTTACAGGTTGATGTGGAGCATCACGCGGTGTCTCACTCTAACATGTTATACTTTGCCTGTCTACGATTTATGGTTAATATCAGGTGATATGGAGATACGACCTTCCGTAAAGTTGATGACGCATAAGTATTTTGCAACAAAATAATACTGTTGACCATGATCTGGCCAATTTGGGATATTTGCATGATGATCTCCGGGTTTATGATTTACATTGTCATTTATCACATAACAGAATATGAGTAATGGGAAACAGTTAGTTAAAATATGGCGTGAGCGACCAAGGTATGCTACCCCACTATGAAAATGAAGCATGATTAACTGCACAAACAAGTGTAGAGTTTCTAATTTATGGCTAAGCCTACCGTAGAGAATAGCTCCCGTGAAAGCATCGCCGGCGCCAGTTGTGTCGACTAGTTCTGATGGTGGTATCCTTTCGGCAGTACCCACGAGCAATCTACCGGTCAATGTCCCAATTCCGTTTGCTTTCAGTTTCACCACATTCTGACCGGAAAACAAATTGTCGTTAGTTATTATTCCAATGTAAGTGTTGCAAACCAGACAATGTCATGCATTTCCAAGCTAGAACAATAATCTATCAGAGTGTCGCGTGCTTCTAAAATGGAAAGTACTATAAACTATCAGAAATTGCTGAGCTGCCTTAGAGCAACAACCGACATGAAGCCACTGAAATTGCCAAAATATTTTTCTCCCCCAATTACACCTAATGACTGAAGTAATCGGGACAAAATGGAAAATGGGGAAATTTCTTTGTTGGTTGTACTGAGTGGTAAATGGAACCCCGCCTTCCATTCAGTGATCATGGAGAGGGTGGTTTGTATAGGGCGACTACCATCTTGAGACTACTCAGATTTTGTTTAAACATCATATGTTATGATCCTAATTGCAACGTATGCAACTTGGATCCTACATCGATGGTATGGGATTTAGATGTGTGGTTTTTATGGCCTAGGGCTCGCCCACCTCAATACTAGCTTTTGGGAAGTAAGATGAGAGTTCATAATGGATTTTAAATTCATTAGCATAGAAGTACTTGACTGAATCAGGCTGCCTTTCCTAGACTGCTTTGCTTAAAAGCATAGAGGATTGACAAGGATCTGCTCATTCTGAACAACTGTAATCCGGACGATGGCTTGAGGAAAAGTATAACCAGTATTTTCAAGAGAAGAGTTAAGAAGATATCTGGCAACAAGTTCGAAAAAGAGATTCAGTTGGACGCAACGGGAGGCAACTTTTTTCAAATTCAATTATACTATTGGTTGATAGGTTCAGTCTCATGATCCAATTTTTTGACTAAGCGACTTACTATTATCCGAAAATTATTATCAGTAGATAGTAATTGGGAATAGTTGAAATTCAGCACAGAAAGCTGCTCTAGCATCTCTAAGTGGCCTTAAACACAATAATAACACAACGAGCAAGCCTTTTTGACGGAGATTAGAGAAGCACATTACCGATGGAATGCACATTGGTCTGACCACACCATCATCCCTTTCTTGCTCCAAAGAACGCCATAAGCTATCGACATCTTCTTCTCCCATCTGCGGGTTTTCTGCTGTACATAAAGTTAAAAAGTAAGCGTCAGTTGAAGGCATTCTGGCGTAAGGGGAAAAACAAAGTAACAGCCGGAGTCCCCAACTTACCATCAGATGACCTCTCCAGCATCAGGCATCCATCTTCACCCAAGGTCACGATTGCGAATTTCAGTTTTGGTAATCTAAGAAGTATGGATAGGAGGGCACTCGGCCGCGATGGTGCCTCTGTCCATGCCTGTTGTACATAGAAATCATGTTGCATTCACAGTTTATTGACAAACTGAACATCCAGTAAGCACAAACAGCGAAAGCAGACGAAAGCTCCAATAAATAACTCGAACCCTTTATATCTGACTATGTTGACCAAATGGAGATGTTCAACGTGTCAAGGTGCTAGTTAACTTATAGCAAAGCATCTGAGGAAACTCGTGGTATATGGATATATTATGAGTGATACATGCGATTTAGTGAGACAAGTTTCTTAGCAAAAGCATTCAGTAAACTAAACTCGGCAAAGTTTTCTTAATAAACACTAATTTGATAGTCAGATATCAAATGTCTTTCCTAGCAGATGAGTAGCACCTATATCATCTGGCCAAGAATTTAGAATCAACAATACACAGGACTTACTATAGTTGGTTTACCTGTGGAAATTTAGCTGAACATACGACATAATCTGATAAGTGAAGAAGACCGTCCAATCCCGGCCTTCTCTCTTCTGCATCAAGGAGAATGGGTATGTTTTGCCCAGCTACCTGCATCGACAAGGGAGATGTAATCTTAGAATATGAGTGTTCGAGCATATTTCCCAAATATTTCATGTGAGAGAAAGTTCCTAATCTACTCCATCTCATACAGTTAGCACCAACTAAAATAGAAGCAAATATCCAACCAAAAACAAAATAGAAGCAAATGAGATGACTATACCTCGCGGGCAACAACTATTGCAGCATCTGTGTGTCTTGCATCAAAGTAGGCAAACCTCGCTCCTTGGAGTGCAGATTTTAAATCCATCTGGGAAATGTCAGCCGGGTCCATGACCAGGGATCCCGGCGTATGAATGCAAGTACGTTTTCTCCTGAAAGTCTCATCAAAGTTGATAGCCATATGTAAACGCCGGACATTATGTTAGCGTCTTGTGTTAAGGGGAAAAAATATACAACTGAGAAATTATTCGGTACAAAGTAACACGACAGGACATTTGGCATGGCATCCAAGAGCTATCCTAACTTCTCTCTTTCAGAATTTGAGCATAATGATTGCGGCGATAAATCGAAATCCGGGTCATAGTCCAACAACCTTTTCAAATAATCATTTTTATAGTACACCTGATCCTTGAGTTTTTAGAAATGACAGTATTAAATGACTTCCCTGCGAGGAAAAGAAAAACCAAAGCTAAGCAAGGGGTACTGAAGACTGAATGAACCAGAGTTAGGAACGTGAAGAAGCATCCATCGTATACGAATTTTGCCACTGAAAAACCTATATCCCTATTCTCGATATCACAAAGTGAATGCTAACACAAAAGATGCTAGGGTGGAGCAGCTTAAATACTCAAACAGGCTTACAAAACTACATGAAATTCTGGTCAAATTAAGAGAGGAAATGTCCTCACGTTGATTCTTCAACCATAACATAGGAAAACGGCGTTTGTCCATCCTTGGCAACCTGGAGAAAAGAAAAAGGTTTTGGGGAGAAAAAAGCCACTAGGGTGTACAAGATGCAATGCTCTTCTAGGAAACCAGTGATTAGGCGTAGGTGAAGAACAACAGCAATTGCAGATTTCTAATTCTAAAAATATAGACGCCAAAATTAGTTTCACAGTGACATCGTCCTTTTCAGCTGAAGTCCACGTGAAAGCAATTGCAGATCGGTACTTGAACAAAAACCTCAAAGCTGCCGAGAAGAAAGTGTTTGTTCCCGTATAGAAGAAAATGATCTCTAAATGAGTAAAACCAGAATCTTTTGGACAGCATGCTGATGCAGAAATGGATTTGAGCTAGATAATCTGCTCCAGCTTAATCACAACCTAATCATTTGCCAAGCATATGCTGATGATAACTTGAAGATGCTCCCTTCAATGGCAAGGTATCAATCTGAATCTTACCATGAGAAAAGAGGTATCTACACCATCAGCCGTTAGCTCCTCCAATATGCTCTTACCGAAGATATCATCAGCAATCTAGTTAATTTCACAAAGCATGCAGAAAATATTTAGCTAAAAATCTAAATGTGGTCCTCCAAGGTACCAGTCAGACATTTGACTAGATCAAAATGAAAAATTTATAGAAGAATTGGCAGATATGCCAGCCAGTAACCTTAGACATAAGCCTTGCTCTCACGCCCAGACGAGCCAAACAAGTTAAAGCGTTCGCTGCTCCTCCATTTCCTTGACCCTAAGAGTAGACAGTGGATTTAAAGGTTACTCCAGAAATCTAATAGTCTAACAGCATCATTTCTGGCATACTTTTTTCTTCAACGGCATCAACATGAATGAGAAGTTTTTGGACTGGATCAAAACTGATGAACATAAACAACAATAAGTGAAGAACATGAAAACGGATTTCCTCCTGCGGATATCTAATCTCGGGATAAGGACGCTAACACTGCTGTAACTTTCATCCTATTCTCATTTTGGTATCATAACTTTTTTCAAGAACAATCTTCCATGGAACAATCTGTCAGCTCACTTTCTTAAAAACAAGTTCATCCCTATGGAAGGCCAAGAAAACAAATTGAAAAAAAAAATCAGTCAGGGAAAATGGAGTACTTTCATGCTCCTGCATAGGGTTTTGTCACCAGGCCTGGGTAAAGTGGACAAAACAGCCAAGTAATCCAGACAAGTCTCACCGAATCCCACCTGTGTTTCCAAATACACAAACATCAATCAAATTTTGAGGAAGTTTTTTTTCTTTTTTTCAAGAGTGTGAAGAGAGCTAATGAAATTTTTGTGCTCTGCTTAGACGCTGGCATGAATGAGCATTCATGCAAATAGAGCGTGTGACACAGACGTACAACGAGGCATTGCTCAGGCGATGGAGGAAGAGATGTGGAGGACATGATGATGTTCGAGTATGAAACGAGAATAGCCAAAAGATGCGAGAGCCAAGAGCTGGAGAGAGACTGTCTTGAGTGGGAAGCAAAATGCTTGTCTTTTTATAGGCAAATATTTAATAATAAACCATTTGATATTTTATAAATTGGACCATTATCTCCATTATTTTGGCTTATTTTAGGGTGGGAAGTCATGATGATCATTTCCAATCAACAGGAATGAAGTCCATGGATGAATAAAGGTACTGCATTCAGGGTCTAGTCAAAGCAATGAGGAGCTAAGCACGTGAAACGCTATTGAAATTCATTGAGGAAATATTTGGCGGGACGCAATCTGAATATCTTGGTGACTCGTCAGGGGAAGGAAAAGAAGTGAGCAGAAAGCGTGTGGGGCCAGGATGGGAAAAAAAAAAGGAAACAAAGTAAAGTAAAACCAAAAGGACTTTTTGACTTTGCTACACACGGCGTATCAGGAGATCGATTTTCAATCCGATCTGATCCGATTCCATCTAAAAGTCGAAATTGAGTCGGGAGTATCAATTTTTAATTTTTAGAATTGGAAATCAATACTTGATAGGTCCTGATCCGATTTAATGTAATCATGCCTTCATAATTTTTATATGGATTGATTTGAGGATGTAATGTCACGTCAGTTATTGTCGCAAATCAAAGTTTCATTATATGCCCGTTGAATGTAGAAATTGAAAAAGCAAATTGCACCGTGATGAATAGTGGATATCGCTTAGAAAAAATTGCTGAATCCAAACAAGGGTGTTATCAATTTCCAACGAATCGTCATCCCAATAGTTAATTGATGATGTCTCTCTATGTCACCTAATCGCAACTGACTCTTCGAGTCAACCAGGCGATCATTGTTGCCCCAAGAAAAACACACGAACGTACAATTACAAATGGATGAGGATGTCGCATGAATACCTCTGTCATTGCCGGAATTGGGTGCTTCTGAGCCTCCCGATGAATGCTAAATCTTTAAAAGAAAATGCAAATCGCTGGGTGAGCTAGGGACGATATTACTAGGAAGACGAAACCTTGCGGAATCCGAAAAGTGTGGCTTCACAATTTTTTATTTTATGAGAAGATGTTGATGGACCTCTAAAGGAGGACGCTGAGGAGGTGGCGAGAGAAGGTGGTCTTGCCGCAGTTTTTGGCACCGCAAATAAGAGCGGTTGGAGGCGGCGAGGTGACCGTGCTGTGGGAGATGCAAAAATAGAGCAAGAGAGGAGGCAAGAGTCGAGACGAGACCGTGAGAGGGAGGTGTCAACTCTAGCTCAAGCAGCAAGGCGAGAGAGGCGAGACGCGAGAGGGAAAGTCTGAAGAGGCATGAGGCAGCGAGGCTTGAGTTGAGGCAAGTGAGAGAGAGGAGTCCGAGGAGAATAAGAGATTAGGGTTTAGCTGTTTTGATTTAAATTTTTTTTTTTTAAAAAGATGTATTTGTTCAGGTCAGGTTACCACCCTAAAATCGAGAACTGAATTGAAAATCACCAGTTCCAATTTTATGGAATTGGGAATCGGATCGATAGTCCCTGGAATCGCCCAGACCACCCAGAATCGACTGGTCCGGGCGGTTCCTAGTTCGGGCTGTTCCCGTTGCACAACCCTACTGCACACATAGAAGAAGCGGCGGTCGCCCAAGAGAAGCCGCACAAGTATAGGAACTGTGAAGTTTTTTCTGAACGAATAAAGTGGCCATGAACACGGTGATTTTGTGCTATGATTTTACATCAAATTAAGTTGTTTATTTATAAACACTTGGGGTTTAGGTATAAGTTAGGTGTGAGAAACACTCAAGCATATAAATGATTGTAATTCTAATTTTCCGATTATAGTAGATTATTTATTACTGCCTCTCTTCGTAGAGGCGAGTACCGACACTCGGACGGAACCACATATCATGTTCGCGCTAATATTTCAACAATATATGCCATGCACTTATGAATAAATTCAGTTTTCATTTTAAAAAAATCACATTGCATTCCTATAGTTTATTGAATTTAAAGTGAATTGATATTACTAAGACATGAATTTTTACTTATGTTAAATTAGACTCATCAATTATAGTTGAATATTATTAACCAATAGGACAAAGGAATGAATAGAGCAATTCTGGTAATCTATATAAAAACATGGTCCTCGAATAGCAGCTATTTGCAGGATTTACCCTGCAAACCAAATGGAGAGTTGCCATCGCTTTGTCACTCTCACTCTTTTCTGTTTGCCGTCGCTTTGTCACTCTCACTCTCTTCTGCTTGCATTAAATTGACATGAAATTTTAACTTCCTTCCATCCACCAAACGTTAACCTTGACGGGAACTCACACACCAGTCACATTACGAGACAAAAGTCCCCCTCACATCGCCGGGAGCATATACCAGAATGATGTTGGAATTAATTGGGGGGGGGGGGGGGGGGGGGGAGGGGAGAGAAGGAACTCCCACTTTCGATTATAAGAATCAAGATGAAGGACCAAAGCACATGAAAAGCCATCAGGCTCTTTTGGGGTTTTTCTGACGGGTATTGATTCAAGATCAATAGAGAGCCCACCGAATTACAAAAGCAGGTGAAATCAACCCGTAACAAAGAGTGAATTTTTGTTCGTAAGCATCTTGTTTCATTTGAAGATATTGATTGTGTAAGACACGATATCAATCAGTGCATAAGATACTATAAAATTTTCCTTAAACGGTTTTGTTAACGAGCGCTGATGGGACACTTATTAACAAAATCCTGAAGGTCTTCTTTTCTATGTAGCGGATTAGGCGGCGTTCAGAGCTGCTTTCACGCACTTTGATTAATCCATCTCTCGAGGCGATTTTAAGGGCACAGCTCTTCCATATCAATTCGATGCATTAGCAATTTTACTCCTCAAGAGCTTCTAACAAGGCTTGAACATAGCATCTAGACTGATACATGGCGGGATAAGTACAGTGCAAGTGCCATAATTTTTGTACGAAGGACACTTAAGTGCCATAACTTTTTTTTGACTCACTTGAGTGCCATAACTTTAAAAAAAATGATCACTTAAATGCCACTTACGAGCTGGTCGTGAAGGCCCAAAACCGCGGCTTTTTCGGTCGAACGGTGACCTTCCCGACGAGGCGAGCACTACCAGCTTGAAGAGGGAGTGTCGGTGAATCGTTCAATGGCCTTCGTTCGTCTCAAAATTTCCGTTTTAACCTCCGTTGATGAAGGTAAAAATGCTTCGTAGTCACACAATTTATTGAGCCGATTTGTGTGACTACAAAGCATTTTTATTTTCGTCAACGGAGGTTAAAACGGAAATTTTCGAGATGAATGGAGGCCATGGAATGATTCATCAACACCGTCTCTTCAAGCAAGTGGTGCTTGCCTCGCCGGGAAGGTCACCATTCGACCAGAAAAGCCGCGGTTTCGGGTCCTCATGACCAGCTTGTCAGAGGGGTTGGTCGTGAGGGCCCGAAATCACGGCTTTTTTAGCCAAACGGTGACTTTCCCGGTGAGGCGAACACCACCAAATTGAAGAGGAGGTGTTGGTGAATCATTCTATAGCCTCCGCGAAATTTCCGTTTTAGCCTCCATTGACGAAGGTAAAAATGCTTCGTAGTCACATAAATCGGCTCAATAAATGTGTGACTACGAAGCATTTTACCTTCATCAACGGAAGCTAAGAAATTTCGAGACGAACGAAGGCCATGAAATGATTCATCGATACCCGCTCTTCAAGCTGGTGATGCTCGCCTCACCGGAAAGATCATTGTTCGGTCGAAAAAGCCGTTGTTTCGGGCCCTCACGACCAACTCATAAGTGGCACTTAAGTGATCATTTTTTTGAAAGTTATGACACTTAAGTAAGCCAAAAAAAAAGTTATGGCATTTAAGGGCGCGCATGGAATCCATTCTGGAATAGAAATTCTGCTCTAGAATGGATTTCGGAATAAAAATGCGTTTGTTAAAAAATTTCCGGAATGCATTCTGGAGCAATTTTTACATTCTGGAATAAAAATGCGTTTGTTAAAAATACTTGATTCAAAAATGCATTTTTGATTCCAGAATAAGTTTTGGGCAAGAAAAAGAGAAGCTACTTTTTGTAGCGTCTCTCTTCCAGAATGCATTCTTTCTATTTTCTCTCTTTTTCTCAATAATTTTTTTTTCAGAAAATGCATAAAAATTGAAAAATTCCAGAAAAATTCATAAAAATTTCCAGAAAATAAAAGAAAAGTCAAGATTTCGGGAAAATAGGAAATTTTGTAAATTTTTTTTCAAAAAATATAAAAATTTCAAAAATTTCAAAATTTCACAAAATGGCTTAGAATACTTTTGGGTACCCACTTTGGGTGAAATTTAATTTTTTGAGGTGCCCAAAAAAATAAAATAAAAAATAAAAAATTTCAAAACTTCAGAAAATGGCTTTGAATACCTTTGGGCACCTACTTTGAGTGAAATTTAATTTTTTTGATGTGCCCAAAAAAATGAAAAAAATCAAAAATTTCAAAACTTCACGAAATGGCTTAGAATATCTTTGGGCACCCACTTTGGGTGAAATTTAATTTTTTTGAGGTGCCCAAAAAAATAAAAAAAATCAAAAATTTCAAAACTTCAGAAAATGGCTTAAAATACCTTTGGGCACCCACTTTGGGTGAAATTTAATTTTTTTGAGGTGCCCAAAAAAATAAAAAAAAATCAAAAATTTCAAAACTTCACAAAATGTCTTAGAATACCTTTGGGCACCCACTTTGAGTGAAATTTATTTTTTTTTGAGGTGCCCAAAAACATAAAATAAATAAAAATAGATTTCTATTCCAGAAAATCAATTTCTAGAGCAGAATTAGTCATGTTTTACCAAACAGATTTCTCCTCCAGAAATCAATTTCTGACAATAATTCTAGAAATCAATTTCTAGCAAGAAATTGATTTCTGGCAAGAAATGGATTTCTGAAGCAGAATGGTTACCATTCGCACTAATCTCCCGCGCAAGAATAACGATGAGTTCTGGGCTAAAAAAAACAAATAATTACGAATTATTATGGAATCCACTCCTTTAAGAATTTGTGACCTGCGAGATGGTTATACTAGCAAAACCCTTTGTATATATTACGTGATTAATATATTATTTTTTATATATATTATGTGACATAAAGAATCGTTTTAAAAGAAACGAAATTTGCTTATTTTCTATGGGCAACTGAAAACTAGTCCACAGAACTATACGATAAATTATGAATACTCGAGCCGATAAGGTGTATGCAATCATTTAATAAAAAAACCTATTTGATAGTCGACAAATTGGATGGATGGGCTATTATTGGATGACTTTGAGACATCCGACCGGTGGCATTTGGAATTTCCGTCGACGTAAAAAAGGCCAATGCATAATGAAGGAACATATGATTCTCCACTGGAAAGTCATCATTCCGATTACTAATAAAGAGGCATAAATTCATAATGACCACGTCGTTAAAGTAAGATAGGAAAAGGTCGAGCTAATGGAAATGGAATAGTCCGGAGATTCGAGTCACCTCGATTACTTCGTTCTTAGCGGCTTCAAACTTGCGCCTTGACGCCCTTCATACGTCCGGCTTTCTTCATACACCTCGATAGTTTATCGATCTTACTACTCGATAACCCCTGTCAATCATCGTGAGCTACACGCCGTCGTATGTCGACAATGGATTTGTAACAATCTCCAATGTGTGCCAATATCGATACCGATCTTGATCGTCGATGATAAGTCACGTGCTTGACAATATTTGATGCTATAATCACATATCTACTACTATATCGATGACTTGGTCATTTTTTGGTGCAAGCGAGATCAAATTAAAGTTGATGGATTATTTATATCATTCTTTACTCAAAAATTAATAACGAAACCTGTGGTGTTATGGGAACCTATTTTATCATCAATGTGGTCCTTTTGTTTTTTTTATTTATATGAAATGTGGTCCCTGCTCTAGCTGTGTTGGAGGGAGCTAATTAAAGCCTTACGTGTTGACCACTTCCAAAAAAAGCAATTAACTTATGATCAGAGAAAAATTAGGAGCATCAAAATCGTTCACTCCACGTTGTTGATCCGCACCAACAATTGGGTGTCGCTTATACTTTGTGTGAAAATGTTTGAAATAAATAAAAGGAGAGTGAACCGTGACGAAGTCGGGATTTTAAGTGAAGGGAAACGAAATTTTAACTACGATGCAGCTAATATCTTAGTTAATATTCCGTACTAACGTGTACCTTAGCGAAATCGACTCAATAAATTAATTAAAAAAAACAAAAACAATTCACTGAAATGAAATTGGATTTGGTGTGTTAGCTTCTAAATTTTGCGTCATTGTGGCAACCGAACTTTAAAATAGGTGTTATACATACAAACATTTATTGCACGTTGGTTCATAGTAATACTTATTCCATTCTCGATCAATTTATTATGAAATGATTATTTTTCCGCTTGAAATTCCCTCGATGTGTCTATTCCCTCAAAATCAAGAATAGGTACGCCTTGAAAGGGGCCAAGGAATAGATATTCCATGCAGTTAGGAGTATATTTAGTTTTATTTCCAGAAATTATATTACATTTGTATATTTAATTCAATTTAAAATTAATTATTATAACTAAGATAAGAATTTTTTTATGTTAAATTTGAATTATCGATTGTTATTGATCATTATTAACCAATACTTCGAAGGATTGAATTATAATCTGTAATTAAAAAATGGTTTACAATGTATATAATGTATAATACAAGATGAAGTACACATCACTAATTATATCGTTATATATTTATCATTTAATAAACTATAGCCTAATTAATTATAAAAATGAATTTAATCTAAATAATTGATCTATAATTAAATTGGAGCTCATTATGAATTTATAATTAAATCACGATCGTAACATACTTGGTTTTCCCAACTTATTTATTTAGAAAAATAATGTATCACTTTATATAAATTGGTGATTAAAATTAAACCGGTATATATAGCGTTATTATGTTCTAAATTTAACTATAATATGATTACGATTTTTTTCTTTCTATTAATTATGACTTCACAACATATCGGAAAATTCATTTTTTTTAACTAAGAAACTTAACATACCATAACATTATTTGGAGCGAATAAATTAAATATATATCACGAATTTGTGATAACTATAATGCATAGTGCTCAGTAACCGAGAGTACCTAGCCAAACAATCAAAGAGGGTGCAATGTCGTCCATCTCCTACCAAACTAACTCCAAAGACTGATTCGCCACGAAATGTTGAGGATGAATATTTAAAGGGCCAATACCGCAAAAAATCCAAAATTAATACACATGTGATAAATTTATCAAAAACTAATTTTTGATTCACAAAAAACCCTAAACTGATACACTCCCGACATATTTTCCCTCCATTAACTTCCGTCAAATTTTACCATAAAATTATTGAGCTAAATGACACATGACAATAACTTAATTAACATGACAAGTCCACATGAAAATACATATCATTTTGGAGTAAATTTATCATAAATATACTATTTTTGTGATTTTTGATGACCTAACAATTAACTTGGAGTAAATTTGTTATAAGTATACCAATTTAAAGCTTTAGGTGACCCAAAAATTAATTTCGGATAAAATTATCATAAATGTAACAGTTTGGAAATTTTTATAATAGTAATCCGTATTTAAACAAGGGGATCGACTTGGAACTCAATTTGCTTGGTCTTTTTTCAATAAATTTTTCCTACTACAATTTTGCTCCCCAAACCCCACAATACCCCCCCCCCCACACACACACACACACACACAAAACAACAATTCTTGCTGATAAGATTCAATCAATCAGGTTAGCTGTGACGAATATTTTTTCGTAAGAGAACACGGCCCTTGCGCCCCTCAAAACGTTCAATTCATTGGGACAACTTTAGTGGGGGAGGAGAAAGACAAAAACGTTGACCCGGGGAAGTCTTCCTTTTACGGCCGACCAAGTCAACAACGTCGACGCGGGCGGGGCCCATTAGCCCCGATTACGTATTTGATATGTATCTACCCTTTCCTATAGGAAACGGCTGACGAACTAGTGGATTTTGTTATGGTGAGCTGGCTATACGTGGTTTGAGTTTAGTAATTGTTATGTGTTAAATTTTTATTGGTTAATAGAGAGGTATATTTTAATTACCGTACACCCTAATGGATGGTGTGATTATAAAAGACCTAATTAGACGCTAGTCCTTTCTTAACTCTAGAATAGAACAACGGTTTCTTTTCCATAAAGAATGTCATAAAGTGAAAAGGGGTCGAGAGAAATCTATTTCTTCAAAGATTTCTCATCTACAATTGATTACTTCACAAGGAATCATGATGAAATAAGGTATGTTTCTCGTCTCTGATGATATTGTAAAAATCACCTGGTTCTAAGGTTTTGAGATTTTGATAGATACGGTAAACTGTACCCCTTGCGATCTATGATTTCACCTTGCGCCCTTGATTTTTGCTATCGATCGCGTTACGTCGGGTCTCGCGTACTAGCTCGCTTGCTTCGCATAGCAATAGCTTTGGATGACTCGCGCGGTTGTGCGTTCTGAGTTTCCCTCTATCGTCGTATATGTGCATATGTTCAAGAAACTATCTTTGTCCACTATCTCTTTCTGGATCTCGTAGCCCCATTAATGGGCTTGTTGAAGTTGAACCCAAGATGAGCAGAAACTGTTCATAGCAACTGAACAAGAGATCTTCACGTTTCGATGCACCCAGCAATGCGTCTGTTCGTGCGCGTGTGCAGAGTTTGGATACTTGTATTTGTGTAGTTGCTTGTGTGCCGTGGGCGTGCTTGTGTGTCTGCAACTTACGGGCACGGGCTTTGCCTGCAAACCCATGCTTGTTAGATTCGATATTCTAAAGTAGTTATTGCTTTTGCTTCTTGAATCTTCAGTCGATGTCAATCGATTAGCAGAATCTCTACATAAAATATGACTTTTGACCCTCATGAAAGCTCGGGTCACAAGAATTAATTGTATTTCATTCAATTGAAATAATTGGTTGATATGATTATTTAATTTGATATCTATATTATGTATAATTCGTTAGTCACCAAAGTGGCCGAATTTGAAAATTTCTCATAGACGTCAAATTAAATAAAATTCAATTACCCATATTATGTGATGCTACTAATGAGATGACATGATGTTATATATGTATTGTTTGTCATGGGTAATTTGAAGTTCATTGATTATAAAATATTTAAGGATCACCCAAAGGTTGATTGGTTAATTTTACAATCATGAACATAATAGTGGTTAATTAGTGTACTTGGTTAGATATGTTTAGCATATTCAAAGATAGCAAGCGTGTCTAATTGGAGTATATATAATTACCAATTATGTGAACTTAAATTTAAGTATCAATTATGTTTTAAGGTTGTGTATTGTTGTATCACCCAAAGGAGAACTTCAATGTACAGTTAATGTTATGTGTTTAAGTTATGACTCAAAGCATTAATATGTGAGCATTTGATATATTTTGCAGCATCTGTTTCTATTTCTCTTCATTTGCAAGTTTAGTCTATTATGAAGTTCAATGGGCTTAACTTTTTTGAATGGAGTGAACAAGTCAAGTTTCACTTAGGTGTTCTTGATCTTGATTTAGCACTCATGAATGACAAGCCCGCAATTCTTACTGCTTCTAGCAGCATTGAAGAAAGGTCCTTCCATAAGGCTTGCGAAAAATCAAACAGACTAAGCTTAATGTTCATGCGGATGACAATAGTAAACAACATCAAGTCAACTATTCCTGAAACTGACAATGCTAAGAAATTTATGAAGTTAGTGGAAAGTCGTTCTCAGTCTGATTCTGCTGATAAGTCAGTTGTTGGGACATTAATGGGCACATTAACCACCATGAAGTTCAATGGTTCTTGTACCATGCATGGCATGTCACTGATATGGCAAATATAGTAGCAAGATTGAGTTCCATGGAAATGAAAATGGATGGAAGTTTCCTTGTGCAGTTTATCATAAATTCCTTGCCTCCTGAGTATGGTCCATTCCAAATAAATTATAATACTATAAAGGATAAGTGGAATGTGACTGCACTGCAAAGTATGCTCATTCAAGAGGAAGCAAGGCTTAAGAAGCAAGGAATCCACTTTGTTAACCTCATGGGTCATCCGGGAGCTAAAAGAAAATCAAGAAGGAAGAATGGAAAGGGCAATAAAGGACCACTAAAGATTAATGAGTCATTTGCCCAAATCCATAAGAAGGAACAAAAGAATGATAAGTGTCATTTCTGCAAAAAACCTGGACACTATCAGAAAGACTGCCTGAAACATAAGGCATAGTTCGAAAAGAAAGGTAAGCCTAGTGCTTTTGTACGTTTCGAATCATACTTGGCAGAAGTTCATTATAATACTTGGTGGATTGATTCTGATTGTACCACTCATGTTTCGAATACGATGCATGGATTCCTTACGACCCAAACCATAAGTCCAAATGAAAAGTCTGACGGCCCTTATCATACTCCATTTTTTAACGAATAACGTTTCGTGTGCCCATTTTTTTTCTACATATTGGTTGGTCCACGCTCCAAGTAATTTAGGTCAATCATTCCATGAATGATACGATAGTTTTTATTGGATTCATCAATGGTATCGTTCATCGTTACATGTTTCCAATTTAAAGTTCTCACAAATTTTTTGTTCAAATGAAGAAATTGAGGCCTGGCATTGGCGGGCGCTTGACGATATTTCAGATGAGGAGGTTGATGTTGATGGGCTTCACGAGGCCGACTTGTCTTCCCTGCCCATGATTTCAACTTGTTGGGCTTGCGCAAACTATATGAGTGTGGTGCTCATCGCTCAAAATAGAACTTTGGACTCGCAAGTGGCCTTTTCCCTTCTTTAGAAATCAACTCCCTCTCTCAACTTTGGTTCGGATTGGGAAATTGTTAGACTATTTCCAACGGGTCAAAATTACACATACTTTTAGGGAAGGAAACTCATGCAGATTGATTAGCAAATTGAGTCATTCAATCCTATGTAAATGACAATCTAACTATATAGTTATATAGGCCATCAGGAGGTTTACTTTTTCTTATTGATAGGGGATCGGACTGTGTCAAGTTCTGTTAGGAAAGTAATAGTGTAGTGCTCAGACTTTGCCCCTTTCTTATAACAAAAGAAAAAAACTAACGGGTCAACCTGATGAGCTAAGGTTAGTAATCAAAATTTCACTCCTCGAGCATATAGGTTACATGTATAGTTCATTTCATTCATTTTTGTATTTTGTTTTTGCTTAATTTCGTTCTCAAGGACAACGACTTGGCGCTTTGAGTAATACTAAGCAACGATGCAGAGAGAGTTGTGAGGACAAACAGCACAAGGAAACCCAATTGTTCAGGCATGTCCCTGTGTCAACCTTCCCGACGAGTGCAATTTGGTGATTTGCATCCCAGTTACACAATGTCATTTGCTCGACATGAAGTGCGAGCACGCATCATATTCGGCGACAACCAATGCTCGCATCATATTCGGCGACAACCAACTAGACGACTTAGTAATATACAAATCCCAAGATCTCTAGGTGTAAATTGGGATTGAATTCATATAAATGTCACATCCATCAACAAGGTCGAACATTGTCGGAAAAAAATGTTTTTGGTGTTCGTCATTGTACTCACCAACAGGTAGACTTACGCAGCCATCTTCCATAACTGATTAGCAGACACACATGGACTTGATCTCCATGAAAACTCGATTAGGAAACGACACTGCAACTCCAGTGAAAGTCAAGAATGGATACTTTATCCCTGTTCCTTGGTTTCATTCTTTGTGGTTGTTTAAGAGAAGAAGCGAAGAAAAAATATAAGTCAGAGCCAGAACAGAGTCTAAACATGCAGATTTTCATTCTTGCTTTGCACCTGCCCCAGCTTTATTCACATTACATAGGATTACAGAGGCGAATGAGCAGCAGGTAAAGCTTATGAGCAATGACAGAATCACACAACACATCACTACGAACTAGAGTTACAATATCAGTAAAGAAAGACGTCTTTGTCCGAAAAAAGGGAAAATTTCACCACGAGTCCTGACACCTTAATACGGAATGCAATTGGATTCTAAACTTTTCAATTAGCTCAATCAATTCCTAACCCCGTCAATTGGTTCAACTAGATCCTCAACCTTCATGGGAAAATGCAATTAGGTCCTCAAATTATGTTGAAAAGTGCAATTTAGGAGTGCCACGTAAGCACTTTTTGAGTGATACAAAGGCAATCTTAGGTATTGTTAGGTTTTCATTACACTTTTAGAAGAAGTTTTAGGACTTAACTGAACTAACCGAAAGATTTAGGACTTGATTGCATTCCTTACAAAACATTTAGGACTTCCTCTGCATTTTCCCCTCCGAGGAAAGAATACCTTGCAAAAACTATTTGTAGCACGCCAACATGATATCACCGGGAAAAGTGCAGTGAAAATCATAAATCCTATGTAGGAATGCGATAAGGTTCCAAATCTTTCAATTGGTTTAATCAAATTCTATAATTTTATCATAGTTCAATCAAGTCTTTATGGGGAACACTCCAAGTTTGCCTCTGGCAGTTTTCGATTGCACTATTCACTACGAGTTTAGAACCTGATTACATTTTAGTAAAAGTTTAGGACTGAATTACATTTATTGAAAGGTTTAAGATTTAAATTACACCTTATGCTTAAAGTTTAGGGCTTGATTATACCAATCTAGAAGTTTAGTACTCGATTGCATTCCATAAATAAGGTTTAGGACTTGCGGGGCAATGTCACCTGATATCACCAAACCAATAGTGTCTGTGTTGATTACGTCTTCTTCTTCAAACACAGACACTTGACCTACCCGGAAGACATCCTCCGTTTGATTTCGCAGAATTGCCAGTTTGTCCTAAAAACGGAGCCAAACGTGGATCGGTCCGGTAGGGAAGACCGGTTCTAGCCCCCAATTCCTTGCACCCGGCAGCCGCCTAGAGTTGAAAAATTGCGCGATGAAAAAAGAACGACTCAGAAGAGACTATTATGACAAAATTATGTGATATTCCTATCTTTAATCTGATTTAACTAAGCTTAGACACTCTTTTTAGGTAGCAACTGTAATTCTCTCATCACTTCATCAATTCGAATGAAGAAAGTCTACTTACCACCGTGGCAGCGAATGGAAGCATTTTTTCCGGGGGCATGTTCATACACAACGCTGCAAGAACGAGAACGAAAGTAAAGCACGTCAAGGACTTCATCTGAGAGAACTGATGCGTCAGCACATCGATAGGTTGATGTGGAGTGTAATGCGGTATCTCACTCTCGCATATGATACTTTGTGTTTTATGATTGATGGTTAAATATCATGTGATATGGAGCATACGACCTTCTGCACAGTTCGTGGTGAATTTGCAGCCAAACAATACTGTTGACCATGGTCTGGCCACACTCGCTATATTTGCATGATGATCTCCGGGTTTATGATTTTCATTTGTCATTTATCACATGACAGAATATATGTAATTTAGTTAGGTTATGGAGTGAGCAACCAAGTTCTGCTATACCAATGTG
Source organism: Syzygium malaccense (assembly GCA_031216405.1). Lineage (NCBI taxonomy): Eukaryota > Viridiplantae > Streptophyta > Magnoliopsida > Myrtales > Myrtaceae > Syzygium > Syzygium malaccense. The sequence goes on along the minus strand of CM062260.1, from coordinate 15,612,257 downwards.
ATTATGAAGCATGATTATCTGCACAAACAAGTGAAGCGTTTCTAATTTATGCCTAAGCCTACCATAGAGGATAGCTCCGATGAAAGCATCGCCAGCGCCAGTTGTGTCGACAAGTTCTGATGGTGGTATCCTTTCGGCTGTACACACGAATAATCTACCAGTCAATGACCCGATTCCGTTTGCTTTCAATTTCACCACTTTCTGACAGGGAAACAAATAGTCGTTAATTTTTATTCCAGTGTAAAAGTTGCAAACCAGACAATGTCGTGCTTTTCCAAGCTAAAACAATAAACAGTGCGGGAACAGACAGTACTTCAAGTGCAAAACCAAATTTCTGCCCTACTAGTGCGCATGCTTCTAATACAGAAAGTTCTATAAACTATCAACAACTGCAGAGCTGCCTTTGAGCGACGACCGATATAAACCTGCTGAGATTGCCAAAATATTCTCCCCCAGTTACACCTAATGAATGAAGTACTCGTCACAAAGCAAAAACTAGAGAAAACTTCTGTATTGATTGTACAGTAGTACTAAATTGAAACCTGCCTTCAATTTGGTGATGATGGAGGAAGGTGGCTTGTGCAAGGCAACTACCATCCGAGACTACTTAGATTGTGTTCAAACATCATATATTGATGATCCTAATTATAAGGTATAGGACTTGGATCCCACGTCGATGGTATGAGACTTTGATGTGTGGTTTATATGGCCTTAGGCTCTCTCATCACAATTGTTAGCTTTTGGGAAGTAAGAAGAGAGTTCATAGTGTATTTTGAATTCATTAGCATAAAAGTGCTTTGACCGAATCAGGCCGCATTTCCTAGACTGCTTTGCTTATAAGCACAGAGGATTGACATGGACAATGGCTAGAGGAAATGTACAAGCAGCGTTTTCAAGAGTAGAGTTAACAAGATATCTGGCAACAAGTTCGAAATAGGGATTCAGTTGGAGGCAGCTTTTTCGCATTCAATTATGCAGTTGGTTGATAGGTTCAATCTCATGATCCAATTTTTTGCTAAGCGAATTCCTATTATCCAAAAATTATTATCAGTTGATGGTAATTGTTGAAATTTATGGAATGCTGTTCTAGCATCTGTAACTGGCCTGAAACACAATAATGAGACAAGCAAGCTTCTTTGACATCGACTAGAGAAGCACATTACTGATGGAATGCACATTGGGATGGCTACACTATCAACTTTTTCTTGCTCCAAAGAATGCAATAAGTTATCGGCATCTTCTTCTCCCATCAGAGGGTTCTCTGCTGGACATAAAGTTACAAGTAAGCATCAGTTGAAGGCATTCTCACATAAGGGGCAAAGAAAGCGACAGCCAGAGTCCCGAACTCACCTTCCGACGATCTCTCCAGCATCAGGCATCCATGTTCCCCCAAGGTCACAATTGCGAATTTCAGTTTTGGTAATCGAAGGAGCATGGATATAAGGGCACTAGGCATGGATGGTGCCTCTGTCCATGCCTGTTGGTGCCGAAAAATCATGTCAAAGTTCAGAGTTCGTGACAAACCGAACAGCCAATAAGCACATACAACGAAAGCAGACAAAAGCTCCAATAAACGACTCAGACCCCTTTCTATCAGACGATGTCGACCAAATTTATATGTTCAACAGATCAAGGTTACTAGTTAACTTATAGCAAAGCATCAGAGGAAACTCCTGGAAGAAAGATATACTACTGAGTGATACCCGGGATGTAGTGTGACAAGTTTCTTAGCAAAAGCATTCAGAAAACTAAACTCAGAAAAGTTTTCTTAATAAACAATAATTTGTTAGCCAGATATCAGATGTATTTCCGAGCAGATGATTAGCACCTATATCATCTGGCCAAGAGTTCAAGAATCAATAACAGACAGGACTTCCTTATAGTTGGTTTACCTGTGGAAATTTGGCTGAACATACGACGTAATCGGATAAGTCAAGAAGATCATCCAGTCCTGGTCTTTTCTTTTCTGCATCAAGGAGAATGGGTATATTTTGCCTTGCTGCCTGCATCGACAAATGAGATGTAATCTTAGAATATGAGTGTTCGACGATCGTTCCCAAACAAATCAAGGGAGAGATTTCCTATTCTACTGTATCTCAAATAGTAAGAACCAACAAAAAGTAGAAGCAAATAGGGATAAATACACCGAAAGTCTTCAAACTTGTCGTGAAAGTGTAATTGAGATATAAAACTCACAAATAGTGTAATCGAGTCCTAGAACTTGTAAAAGTGGTAATCAAGTCATTCCCTAAATGCTGTCCAATTTGACTAACGAAATATGCCGACGTGGCATTGACCTCACTAAAATATGAAAAATAAGACTAAAACAACTTCATTTTGATTCAAATCCTCTTTTTAACCAAAATCTTCATTAAATTAGATTAAAAATTAAGAATGCAAATTTTTCTTTGTAAAAAAAAAGGGGAAAAGCCGCAAAAAACCTCAAATAATGCCTACAGTGACACATTTACCCTAAATTTTTTTTCCGTGACACCATATATTCCAAACTTGTACATATATGACACATTTACTCTACATCAAGATTTCGTCAATGAGCTTCATTAAAAACCTACCTATATGGGTGCCGAAAGGCAAACGATGTTAACATGGCACCCATATGACTTAAGTGAAACAAAATCAATGTTGGTTTGACTAGAAAATTATCTGATAGAACTTTGATGGATGGTAAATATGTCACATAGGTACAAATTTAAGGTTTTTAGTGTTTTTCTCCCCCCAAAAAAAAGAAGATATAAAAGAAAAAAACTAGCAGTAAGCCCTTACTGCCGCCATGTCACAATTGCAGGAAAGGGCTGTCTAAGACTTGACTTGGTGAGGGTCGCAAACCCCCAGCCAGTTCTAGGCGAGGGTTGCTAGCCATCACTAAGGCCTCAGCGACCCCCTCGGCCCTTTTAGGCTATGGTGGGGTTGGGGCAAATGATAGCCTGCCACTGTTTTTTTTTTTCAGAAAGAAAAATTAGCATTTTCATTTATTAATCTATTTAATTAAGATTTTTGTTAAAAATAGGATTTGGCCCAAAACGACGTCGTTTTAGCCTTAGAGAGAAAAAATAATAAAATAAGTCCCGTCGACATTTTCCATTAATCGAGTTAAACAGACTTAATGGAAGAACTTGATTATACCACTTTAACAAGTTTTAGGACTCAATTATAATTTCGAGTTTAGTTTTATGACTTCCGGTACACTTATCCTAAACAAATAAAATGGCTGTACCTCTTCGGCAACGACTATTGCAGTATCAGTGTATCTTGCATCAAAGTAGACAAACCTCGCTCCATCGAGTGCAGAATTTAAGCTCAGGGAAACGTCAGCCGGTTTCATGAGAGGGAATCCCGGCGTAAAAATGCAAGTACGGGTTTTCCTGAAAGTCTCATCAGAGTCAATAGCCATATATGTAAACGCAGCACGTTTTATTAACATTTTGTTCTGAGAAATCATCCAGTACAAAGTAACACGACAGGACATTTGGCATGGTATCCCAAGAACTATCCTAACTTCTGTCTCTTTCTCAGAATTTGAGCGCAAGGAATTGCAGAGAGTAATCGTATCCTTGGATTCTTAGAAATGACAGTCTTAAATGACTTCCCTCTGAGGAAAAGATGAACTGAAGCGACGGAAAGGCTACTGAAGATTGAATGAACCGGAATTAGGAACATGAAAGAAGCATCCATCATCTACAGATTTTGCCACTGAAAAGCCAATATCCCTATTCTCGATATCACAAAGTGAACTCCAACACAAATGATGATAGGATAGGGAAGCATAATTGCTCAAACAGGCTTACAATACTATATGAAATTCTGGTCCAATTAAGGGTGTGTTGTTTCGGATAAAACTTCATGATAAAGAAAAATATTTTTTAAGTATGCATATTTTCTTTGATCGTAAAAGGTTTTCCGTTGACCGATCATTTTCAGCAAACCAAAAGCATGGAAGTCCAGAAAAAAAACTAATTCGAAGAAAATTCTTTGACTCAAGCAAAACTCGTTCTAAGAGAAGAAAAGGCCTCACGTTGATTGGTCGACAATAACATAGGAAAACGGCGTTTGTCCATCCTCGGTAACCTGGAGAAAAGAAAAGGTTTAGGGAGGAAAAAATCACTCGGGTTCAAGATGCAATGCTCTTCTAGGTAACCACTACGCTAGAATCAGTTTCACAGTGACATCATTCTTTCTGCTGAAGTCTAGATAGAAGCACCTGCAGATCAGAACTTTAGCAAAAACTTCAAAGCTGCTGAGAAGATTCCCCTATAGAAAACAAATGATCTCCAAATGAATTAAACTAGAATCTTTTGGAGAGTATGCTGATGAAGAAACGGGTTTGAGCTAGATAATCTACTCCAGCTTGATGCGCAAGCTAATCATTTGCCAAGCATATGGAGGTGATTACTTCAAGTTGCTCCCTTAAATGTCAAGGAATCACTCTAAAGCTTACCACGAGAAAAGAGGTATCGACACCATCAACCGTTAGCTCCTCCAATAGGCTCTTACCATGGATGTCATTCGCAATCTAGTGAGTTCACAAAGCATCCAGAAAATGTTTAGCTAAAAATCCAAATGTGGTCCTCAAGGGCACCAGTCAGACATTTTGACTAGATCAAAATGGAAATTTTATGGAAGAATTGACAGATATCCCAATGAGTAACCTTAGACATAAGCCTTGCTCTCACACCCAGACGAGCCAAACAAGTTAAAGTGTTCGCTGCATCTCCACCCCCTTGAACCTGACAGTAGACAATGGATTTAAAGATTACTCCAGAGATCTAATTGTCTTAAAAGCGTCATTGCTGGCAAACAATTTTGTTCCATGACATCAACATGAATGAGAAGTGGTTTGATTGATCAAAACTAATTAACATAAACATTGATAAGCGAAGAAAATGAAAACAGATTTCGTCCTGCTGATATCTTATCTCTGTTAAATCCTTGCACTTCTTCTCCGGGTTTGTTGCCTTCCAAAGTCTATACTTCCAAGCAGAGTAACATTTCGTTTGTAACTTCTTACAGTTAAAATGTCCGATGGTCCTCTTAATGGGCCAGAGGTCGTCGCTATACTTCTCTATATACTTCTCTAATCGAAAATATTTTTCAAATCATTTGTTCTTCAAAAAGTAAACGGAAGTGAAAAGAAGAAATCACAGAGGAAAGAAGGGGAACTACTTTCATGCTCCTGCATCTGGTTTTGTCATCGGGCTTGGGGAAAGTGGACAGAACAGCCAAGTAATCCAGGCAAATACCACCGAATCCCACCTGCGTTCCCGAACACACCAACATCAATCATTTTCTTTTTTCTCGTTTTCTTCGTGCACGCGAGGAGAGGCAATGAACTTTTTCTGTGCTCTGCTCAGACGCGGCATCAATAAGGATGTATGCAAAAGGAGCGGGTGACGCGGACGTACCACGAGGCATTGCGCTGGCGGCGGAGGAACAGACTTGCAGGACATGAACGATTTTTGGGTACAAGAAACGAGAATAGTCGAAGAGATGAGAGAGGGGAGAAGCGAATTGCTAGACTCTTTTATAGACCTAAATGATTAAAGCCACTGTCCTTAATCTCCCGCGCAAGAATAATGACGAGTTCTGGGCTAAAAAAAACACAAACAACTACGAATTATTATAGAATCCACTCCTTTAAGAATTTATGGCCTGCGAGATGATTATACTAGCAAAACCCTTTGTATATATTACGTGATTAATATATTATTTTTTATATATATTATGTGACGTAAAGAATCGTGTTAAAAGAAACGAAATTTGCTTATTTTTTCTATGGGCAACCGAAAACTAGTCCACAGAACTACACGATAAATTATGAATACTCAAGCGGATAAGGCGTATGCAAATGTTTGATTAAAAAAAACTATTTGATATTCGACAAATTGGATGGATGGGCTATTATTGGATGACTTCGAGACATCCGACCGGTGGCATTTGGAATTTCCGTCGACGTAAAAAAGGCCAATGCATAATGAAGGAACATATGATTCTCCACTGGAAAGTCATCATTCCGATTACTAATAAAGAGGCAAAAATTCATCGTGACCACGTCGTTAAAGTAAGATAGGAAAAGGTAAAGCTAATGGAAATAGAATCATACAGCCGGCTTTCTTCAGACACCTCGATAGTTCATCGATCTTACTACTCGATAACCCCTGTCGATCATCATGAGCTACACGCCGTCGTATGTCGACAACGGATTCGTAACAATCTCCAATGTGTGCCAATATCGATACCGATCTTGATCGTCGACGATAAGTCACGTGCTTGATAATATTTGATGCTATAATCACATATCTACTACTATATTGATGACTTGGTCATTTTTTGGTGCAAGCGAGATCAAAGTTGACGGATTACTTATATCGTTCTTTACTCAAAAATTAATAAAGAAACCTGTGGTGTTACGCCAACCTATTTTATCATCAATGTGGTCCTTTTGTTTTTTTTATTTATATGAAATGTGGTCCCTGCTCTCGCCGTGTTGGAGGGAGCTAATTAAAGCCTTACGTGTTGACCACTTCCAAAAAAGCAATTAACTTATGATCAGAGAAAAATTAGGAGCATCAAAACCAACAATTGGGTGTCGCTTATACTTTGTGTGAAAAAGTTTGAAATAAATAAAAGGAGAGTGAGCCGTGACGAAGTCGGGGATTTTAAGTGAAAGGAAACGAAATTTTAACTACGATGCAGCTAATATCTTAGTTAATATTCCGTACTAACGTGTACCTTAGCGAAATCGACTCAATAAATTAATTAAAAAAAAACAAAAACAATTCACTGAAATGAAATTGGATTTGGTGTGTTAGCTTCTAAATTTTGCGTCATTGTGGAGACCGAACTATAAAATAGGTGTTATACATACAAACATTTATTGCACGTTTGGTTCATAGTAATACTTATTCCATTCTCGATCAATTTATTATGAAATGATTATTTTTCCGCTTGAAATTCCCTCGATGTGTCTATTCCCTCAAAATCAAGAATAGGTACGCCTTGAAAGGGGCCAAGGAATAGATATTTCATGCAGTTAGGAGTATATTTAGTTTTATTTCCAGAAATTACATTACATTTGTATATTTAATTCAATTTAAAATTAATTATTATAACTAAGATAAGAATTTTTTATGTTAAATTTGAATTATCGATTGTTATTGATCATTATTAACCAATACTTCGAAGGATTGAATTATAATCTGTAATTAGACAATGGTTTACAATGTATATAATGTATAATACAAGATGAAGTACACATCACTAATTATATCGTTGTATATTTATCATTTAATAAACTATAGCCTAATTAATTATAAAAATGAATTTAATCTAAATAATTGATCTATAATTAAATTGGAGCTCATTGTGAATTTATAATTAAATCACGATCGTAACATACTTGGTTTTCCCAAGTTATTTATTTAGAAAAATAATGTATCACTTTATATAAATTGGTGATTAAAATTAAACCGGTATATATAGCGTTATTATGTTCTAAATTTAACTATAATATGATTACGATTTTTCCTTTCTATTAATTATGACTTCACAACATATCGGAAAATTCATTTTTTTAACTAAGAAACTTAACATACCGTAACATTATTTTGAGCGAACAAATTAAATATATATCACGAATTTGTGATAACTATAATGCACAGTGCTCAGTGACCGGGAGTACCTAGCCAGCAAGCTGATTACTGAATACTATGCAGAGCACAGGCAAGCTAAGCCGGAGCCGAAACTCCTATCACCCCAGGTATGGAAGACTGCTATATCTGTCTACCCGACAATAGTCAGTCGAAACTAACGTAGAGTTTACCTTCTCCATCCAGAGGCCCCCAAGTTGCTAAGGGAGTATTTTTCTTGCCCACTTAGCAGGCAGTATCCCCTTAAGAGCTTTACAACCCTGAAAGTTTAAGGGAGAGAGACCTTAGGATTAGAGCCTTTTAAAGACTTGCTCAGGTGCAATCGTAACTTACGTAATCAAAACAGAGAATACTGTTGCCGTCACTCTGTTCTGTTTCCATAAAGTAGACATGACATTTTAACGTGTTCCCGCTCATCGAATTGAACGTCACGGTAGGGAAGGGAATAGGACACATTACCTTTCGAGGGGTCCTCTAACTTTGGATTATAAGAATCCAAGAGGAAAGACCAAAGCAAACGAATGTTCTTGGGCTCTTTCCAGGATTTCTCATGTGTCAAATTTGGGGTCAATGTAAGAGTCCACCAATGCAGTAGGAGTGAAATCAATCCATAATGACAATTGAAAATTTCTTTTTAACAAATGCATCCGGGGCGCTTCTTAAGTGCACTTGATTTGAACTGATTCAATATTCATGTCGTTGATTGAGTATAACATGACAACCGGTGCATGAACAACTGTAAAATCTCCTTAAACAGTTTGTCAACAACTAGAAAATGGGACACTCACTAACAAATCCTAAATATTTTTTTTTTGGTGTAACGAGTCAAGGTGAATCTCGGAGCAGCTTTCGAACACCTCGATTGATAGCTATATCCAAGGGTGCATTCAGGATTTTGCTGGCAAACTCATATACCATCTAAACCAAACACTTTGTTTGGAAATTCGTAAAGATTATTCCAAGAGTGTCCATGCCAGATCTCGAGGACCACCTTCATAAAGGAGCGACGAAAGATTGAAGGCCTAATTCCCTAAAAAACCCTTAACTTTAGGTTAAGTCCCAAATCTACCCCGAACTTTTTTTTGTCTCAGAAAAAATTAAAAACTTTAAGTTAAGTCCCAAATCTACCCCGAAGTTTTTTTTATCTCAGAAAAAACCCCAAACTTTAGGTCAAATCCCAAATCTACCATAAACTTTTTTTTGTCTTGAAAAAAACCTCAAACTTTAGGTTCAATCCCAAATCTACCACAAATTTTATTTTATGTAAAAAAATCACCAAAATTCAATTTATTTTCAAAAATATACCCCGATAATCCAGTTCCAACTTGACGTGGCATTTCCATGTCGATAATAAATGATTTTATTTGGTTTTATTTCGGAGAATTTCAACAATTTTTATTTGGTTTGATTTGTTGTCGAAGTGAAAACTCAACGTCGGTCTGTTTCTATCACACCCTATTACTTTGCTGATGTTGATTTGTTATGACGTGGAAGTGTCACGTCAAGTTGGGATGGGATCACGGGGTATATTTTTTAAAATAAATTGAAATTTGCTGATTTTTTCTACATAAAACAAAATTCGGGGTAGATTTGGGACTGAATTTAAAGTTTTGGATTTTTTCCGAGATAAAAAAAAAGTTCGGGGCAGATTTTGGACTGAACCTAAAGTTTGGGGTTTTTTTCGAGACAAAAAAAAGTTTGGGACAGATTTGAAACTAGACCTAAAGTTTAGAGTTTTTTCTTAGACAAAAAAAAGTTCGGGACAGATTTAGGATTTGACCTAAAGTTTGGGATTTTTTAGGGAATTCACCCAAGATTGAAGGACGCCCAATTTTCTTTTTCCTTGTTTGGCTTTCTGGGTCAACGCGTGGAACCCGCTGCAGGAAGAAAGAGCACTGCTACCGGTAGATTGAGGAGACTTTGGAGTTTTTTGAAACTTTACGACTTTTAGGGTGGAAATAATAATCAATCTAATTTTTTATATTTTTTATTCTGTTCAGAAACTCGGAGAATAAAAATAAAAGAATTTAGTCGGAAACTGGGGCGGGGAAGGATTGCTGTTAGCTCTTGCGGTTCGTGTGATGCACGAAGGCTCTCTTGTATACGAAGTGCCCTGCACGGCACGTGCACGAACCATGTGGATGCACCAGTTTTCGAAGTTCGATGTCAGTAAAACACGCAGACAAAATAGTTCTTTGTCCGGACACAGACGAAAATGTTAAGATAGCAAAAATTGGTGGGCAAATTACTCAGGACATGGGATTGAACACCCAGATTCAGCCTAGATGCTGAACTAAACTCACGTGCTTATTTCTCACGGTTTGAGGATTTCATTGAGACGGGCCCACGGGCAAAATAGGCGCTCGCATTCTGCAGCTATCAAATCGTCAATGTTTGTTCTCAACCGCTGAATCATAATATTTTTCTTTCATAAACCAAACAATCAAAGAGGGTGCAATGTCGTCCATCTCCTACCAAACTAACTCCGAAGACTGATTCGCCAAGAAATGTTGAGGATGAATATTTAAAGGGCCAATACCGCAAAAAATCCAAAATTAATACACATGTGATAAATTTACCAAAAACTAATTTTTGATTCACAAAAAACCCTAAACTGATACACTCCTGACATATTTTCCCTCCATTAACTTCCGTCAAATTTTACCATAAAATTATTGAGCTAAATGACACATGACAATAACTAAATTAACATGACAAGTCCACATGAAAATACATATCATTTAGGGATAAATTTATCATAAATATACCATTTTTGTGATTTTTGATGACCTAACAATTAACTTGGAGTAAATTTGTTATAAGTATACCAATTTAAAGCTTTAGGTGACCCAAAAATTAATTTCGGATAAAATTATCATAAATGTAACAGTTTGGAAATTTTTATAATAGTAATCCGTATTTAAACAAGTGGATCGACTTGGAACTCGATCAATTTGCTTGGTCTTTTTTCAATAAATTTTTCCTACTACAATTTTGCTCCCCACACCCCACCCCCACACACACACACACACACACACACAAAACAACAATTCTTGCCGATAAGATTCAATCAATCAGGTTAGCTGTGACGAATATTTTTTCGTAAGAGAACACGGCCCTTGCGCCCCTCAAAACGTTCAATTGATTGGGACAACTTTAGTGGGGGAGGAGAAAGACAAAAACGTTGACAGGCGAAGTCTTCCTTTTATGGCCGACCAAGTCAATAACGTCGACGCGGGCGGGGCCCATTAGCCCGATATCGGACGAATAGAGTGGGGAACAAAATAGCGACCGATGACGAAGTCCCCAACGAAGACTAGACTTGCAAGTATCGCCTAAGTTTCCGAGTGGGGCTATCCACCGGTCGTGACAGATTCATATAAACAGATAGCAACAATCCACCACGCGTTTTTTTCTGATCGCTAGCGTACCCGTTTCTTTCGCGGAAAGTGCAGATTAATATTGTCAGAGCTTGACCAGTATGAAGAGGAAAAACAGCTGATACCGCTGCGGACCAGGGCACAGAGTCCGAGAATTCGGTCGATCATTTCAGAGCTCTGAAACTTCAGAGATATCGACAGTCTATGTGTTTGGTAATCTGGCGTGACTCACGACGGACGAAATCTCGTGATGACTTCTCCCTTTTCTTTTCCTTTTTTCCCACTTGGATCTTTGCGTCGCACCTTGGAGATTTTAGCACTTACATTGAAGGAGCAAACAACGCCCCCACTTACCCCCTGCCTAGTGCATAGCGTATATCCGTGTCATCCGGTTGAACTGTATTTGTCCTCACGTCATGAAACTTTCGTGCCGCACGCCGATGCTTATGGCGATCCTCGTCACGGACACGAAGACCAAACCTCATCGTTCGCGTTAAATAATCGGACTAGCCAGGACGTCAGGGGCCGGTAGGCAGACAAACGAGTTGATGCGGGAATCGACAGCAAATTGTTTAAGTACTCACCAATGGAAATAAAGCATAAAAGGGGAGGAAACTCTTCGGTTCGCCAACGATTCCACCGTATCTCTCTCGTCCGTCCCCCATATTCCTCGCCTGGTGCCTCTCGACATTTGGGAGATATCAGCTCAGAAAGGGCGCTAGGCGCGGATCTGTGCGGTACGGGAGACTTGTTCGAGCTCCCAAAGCTCGACAATTTGCAGCAGCCTGACAATTAGACAATCGAAAATCACGAAATGGACTCTCCAGCGCTGAAATAAATCTTATGGAGACGTTTCGAACTCTAGTTTCGTTCATACAAACTCACCACTTGAGCAGCAAAGGGCAACAGTTTTTCAGGTGACATGTCGGCACAGATGGCTAAACAAGAAAACAGGGAAAAATTATTAGCATCAATAACAGCCAAATCTGTCGGCGAATCCTTGAAGAAATATCTCATCCAGACTTATGGCCATGCTAAAAGAACCGCTAATTGACGTTTGATAAGTAGCCAAAAAACATGCATTATAGCCAAGAAGACTGACTGGAATAAATGATTTGACTTCTTGAATACGGCCATGTAATAAAGCTGAAAGGAACGAGTATAGAAAAATGATCCAGCATGTGAGATTAGACTGCTATGGGAATGGCCTGAAGCAAAGGACAAAATCCCTAATTGGGCATCATGCCCCTCACAGTTTTATGGAAATAATAATCTGGAATGCACCATCTAATCGGTGGTTAATTGGCCAAAAAAGCCTATAATCAATTGATTGAAGTCCCCGGAGAGTCGATATATCAGATAACGAGTCAAAAAAATTCTGTCAAAGAATATGGCCCCCAAAAAGAAAATTAAAGTGCTTTTGATGCGGTAACAATACTGAAGTCAATAACTGAAGTCGTGCTCATACTAAACTAATCATGTAGATGGACATGATTAGCAAGGAATTTACGTAAAGAAAACACTCGCAGTTGACTAAATATGTACCATATAGGGTAGCACCAATGAATGCGTCACCAGCGCCAGTTGTATCAATAAGTTCTTGTGGTGGTATCTTCTCAGCTGCTCCCAAGAGTAACCTCCCACGCACAATTCCTATCCCCTCTGCTTTCAATTGAGACACCGACTGAAAAGGGAAGAGAAAGTGAGATGCCTTAAGCTCCAACGAATGTTACTATCATGTGTTTTATTAATAGAACTAAAATCCCAAGCTGAAACGAGAAAATCATATTATCCGTAAGAAAAGCATTCAGAGCGCAAGGATTGGCCTCTCAAACAGGTTGCACTTGGGAAAAGTGACATTAAACAGCAGAAAGCTCCAACAGATGAGAATATACTTTACTACACAACTATTTGGTCACTGCACATACTTCAAAAAAGAAATCACAGTCTGCATCGCATTTGTTCCAAGAAAGTCGCGGAGGCTAGTTATCCTGATTCATGTCTATGTTTACTCAAATCAACTCTTGATAAATCAGCTCTGCCAACAACTGCTTGTCCACAATTCGCAATGGGTCCTTTTAAAACATGTAAAAAGAGTAGAAGATATCGTGCATGCTGTACAAGCAAGGGAATTTGAACTCCTCAGCTAGAAGCCCCACAAAAGGTTGAGTTGTGGGTGGCTCTGGGAACTACATAACTGACGACGTGACTTATTATATTCCATGGGCATTCCTTCTGAATTGTAGGCTCAGAGGTTCCATTAAAAAACTAATAACAAATTCCATGCTCCCCAAAATCTTATGTTGCTCTCGTGACTTCAACTAAATACAGCCCTAAATTTGCAATCATGACATCTATAATAGTGTTTGCAAGCATACACTACCGAGGAAACATATGTTGGAACGGTTGCAACGTCATCTTTTCTCCGCTTCAGAAGTTCTAGCAAGTTGTCCACATCCACTTCTTCTAGAGAATTAACTGCACTAGGGAAAAAGAAATGAATATGTTCATAACTAAGTCTTGCACTTCCGAATCATGCAATTCTTTGCTGAACTAAAGAGAGCGCCGTCCATCTCTAGCCCTAATTTGCACAAAGATAAAGACAACTGAAAGATCAAAACTTGAGCATCTGAAGTGTGAACTGACCCTCAGTACTCCGCTCAAGCATAATGCACCCTTCACCACCCAACGTCACAATTACGAACCTCAGATTTGATAACCTAAGCATCAAGGATACAAGAGCACTAGCAACAGATGGTGCATCTGTCCATGCCTGTTTCATAAGAAATTTTAGAATGCACATTAAACATATTGTAACATTAGCATACAAAGAAGATGCAATCACCACAATTAATAATGAAGGTTTAAAATTCAAATCAAACTAAATAAATTTGAAAACAAAACATGGTATTGAATGAAATTGAGAGAATTGACATGCTAATTAACATGGAAGAAGGTTATATATGGAATAAAGTTGACAAGATCAATTGTGTTTTGCCAAAACGAAACATTATACAAATAAAAAACTTCAGAATATGCCAACAGTTAAAAAGAGATGGCACTTGGCAGACAGCATACTGACACAAATGCTTCAATGTGCATTGCAATTCTTCCTAAAGCTTTGCATAGGCAAGTAAATGCTTCATAGAAAACCAACTTGCCTGCGGAAATTTTGCAGAACATACTGCATAGTCAGCCAACTTCAAAAGGTCATCCAAACCCTCTCTCAGCCTTTCTGCATCAATCAATATAGGAATTTTCCTGCGAACAGCCTGCACTTTAAAACCCAAAATGCCAACCACTCCTCAACAAGTCACATCAAGCTTCTCTTTTTCCACTAGATGCAAAGCAAAAAAATTGGAAATAATTGTAAATTACAATCGGTTTCAAGCGACATGCTTATTTGTGCTTTTATTGTTCACATTCAGAGACAGCAAAAGTAGTCCACAACCTAATGCTGATAAGACTCCAAAATACCTAAAAGAAGATAAGACTGCCATGCTTAATTTAATCATGTCGATGAAAATCACAATAACTCCTGACCTCTTGCACAGAATCTTAACGAGATTTCAAAAGTCCCACAAGCTAGAGATACCACAACAGCGTCCACGTGATTTGGCTTTGTCAAATTACAGATTCCAACAATTCCGTGGGATTAAGCCCAATAGCATATTAGTTTGCGAGTTTCCAACGTCATAACTACTCATGCTATCGCCTAGCGAGAGGCTCAACATTTCTATGCACAGGTGTGTGTCAGATCTAACACCTTCAAAAGGAACAAAGTCTAACAAAAGCATTAAGACGGTGAATGTAAAAGAAGGAAAAACAAAAAAAAAAGTCAAACACAAAGCCAGAATCAAAGGAAGAAGGAAAAACGTGCTTATGCTTTACTTTAAGTCGATTATTAGAAGAAGCAGAGAAGAATTTCAACCAAGATGCCACAAAAAGCGCATCTGAGTCTGAATCATATTATGCCTACGCGGGATTGAAGTGGATGACTGGCAGATGAATGCGAAAACAGAAGGTTCCAAGATGAGGACTATTAAAATATTGGTGCTAACAATAACAAGAGTATATATGGTTCTCTTAATACTTTTACCAATATAATCACCTATCTGCACAACTTGAGGAAATTTATGTAAATGGAAAAAAATTAGTTACATGAAAAGGATAAAAGGAATTTAAGAGAGAAATAAATTATTGAACAATAATAACACAGTCATAACCTCATAATATGGCAATTGCCTATACAAATTCTAAATGCTAAGAACATAACTATGTGACACGTACTTGAACTTGGTGTTGAGCTTCAGAGAGATTCATTTTTTGAGATACAATAATTGTCCAAAGGAAACCACTATCACACCTACTTTAAATTGCTCTCCAAATATTGAATTCAGTTAAGGCCCATTTGAACTAAGATTTTTCACTAATATCAATTGCGTAAAACTGATTAGCCGATAAGAATTTCATTATTCCATCTGCAAAATCTACTGCATCTTGTTTGGAATTACCCTAACATGTGAAAATTAAACCACAAGCAATCACCATAGCTGTAGGCCCTTCTCCTCCTTAATCCCTAAACATAGAGCTCCAAAAAGAAAAGCTTTTCCAATCCTAACAAGCATGCAACGGTCAGATGTTACTTCATAAAACATATTCATGAGCACAATGGACTAATCATTGCTTATGTGTTCCAAAAGACATTACCATGATAAAATAATGAGTAGATCCTGCAAAGCTGTAAATCTAAAACACCTAATATGGAACAGCTTACATCTTAATGATTCTTTTCTTTCACATTGAGCATCCAAATATTTAAAAGATAGCTGTATAGAGACATATTGACAGTTGTGACATCTTAGACCTCAGAGTCTGGACCCTAATCAGGGGTCTATAGGCCAACTCATTCCCTGTAGACCAATAAAGAATGTGTAATTGAGTATAGACAATAAGTGCACAATATATCCAATTGTTATGCAGTTATCCCTAATTAAGCTTTCAGGGGACTCACGGGACAAATAGATTAATCCCATAGCAATAATTGTTTAAAACAAAAAAGAATAGCCGCCGGCATTAAAAGAAATGCTTGATGCATACCTCTTGTGCAACAACTAGAGCAGTTTCATAGAACCTCCCATCAAAGTAAACAATCCTTGCTCCATCAATTGCAGATAGCAAGTTTGTTTGTGAAAGGTCATGCGGCACCATGGGTGGGTACCCAGGGGTATGTATACATGTACGAGTTTTCCTGTAAGAACATGTGAGAACCACTATTAGTCTAGGGTGTTTCCTGATCTACGCAACTTTAGGTATACGACAAATCCAATCGTACAAAATACAGTTTTTTGGTGACACTCTCTCTCTCTCCCAAAATCTGAAAGAGGCTGTGCACGTGCGTGTATTTTTGCTGCCATGGCAGTGGAGTAATAAAATGAATGTGCCCAGTATACTTTGAGCTATAACGAACTTCCACAGAATCTCATTAGGCCATAAGTTGTCCATCCTGAAATATCAGTAAATGGCCTCAATTGGTTAGGTTATTACAAAAAAAGGAGCATCAGTGCAACTTGTTCTCTACCTCTCGACTCTTCATATTGGATTAAGAGAAGATTATTTTACTATTAGTCATATGACAGCTAATAAAAAGATATCACAAGAAATGGACCATAAATGCAATGCATCTTACATATCTAAATTTCCTTCAATAATGTACACAGCAAATCAGTGTGAGTGTGAGGAGTAGAGAAACATGGCCATTGTTTCTGCATGTTTTTGCGCAATAAAGGATTATTTATCTCTTGACAATCCTGCCCTTATTAAAAATAGATCCCAGCTTAGGTTTGTCCCTACCTGTAAATAAGTTATGAAGACCAGGCTTAGTCAACAAGGGTAAATAATCCAACTGCTCTTGAACCTAGAAATCTGCTAGCACTTTAGATTCATTTCCAATTTATTATTGTCTTTAAAGCTTACTTGTGGTAATTGAACCTCAAATTTGAGCCCGAAAAGAAGGGGGGGTGTTTGTAGCATTAAAATGAAGATTCTCACGTTTGTTCATCAACAATGACGTATGTGAATGGTGAATTACCCTCCTTGGAAACCTGAAACAAAAACACAAAGTAAGTCAAAGCAACAACAAGGTTCTCAAAGCCATGGAAGATTACTCTTCCTCAAGCTGTTCTGTTTGTACTGAATGAGATATACTCGAATTTCTAGCTAACACAGAAAGAACAATTATTAACTAGCTGATGAATAAAAAAAAAAGAATTAATAATAATATGACATACAATCAAGGCAGGATCCTAAGACCATGGCAGATTAACAACCCGAGCAACAGAGTAACCGCTGCAACTCTTGAGGAGAACTCAGAGAAGCATTTAGGAAACTGACGATGTGAGATTCAACAAGCAAGTGGCATTTAATATTTAGTTGGAAAAGGGCAAAACCATAGAGTGTGCTGCAAAATAACTTGTCATTTGAGTATTTCAGAAGAATCTCTCTTCAGGTGCAACATCTACAAGCATACACGAAATGCATAGAGAGATCAGAAGGAATGGAGGATCATTGGCCAAATTATTAAATTATTGCAAAGAAAAGTTAAGCATAGTTGGAAGTTGAAATGACAACAGAAGAGAACAAGAACCAACGGTTGGCATTTATATGATAAATTAAAGGTGCTCCACACTTAAGTCGATATCTCAGGCTTTTCTGTGATTTCCACCATTGTTTCTTACAAAGTTTTTGGATAATAAACCAATGGATACCATAGAAAAATTGTCAGCTTCGGTGAAGGGGATGATTTTGAGAAATATCAAACTAATGTGACCTTGTACCACAAATGTAAGACCTTCTCATAACAAAATCAAGCAGGCATATCACGCATAGCACTTTGCAGCAAAAATGTTCCTCATCCCGCAAAATATTTCCCATCTTGACCACAAGAAGTGATCTATCCACCTTAAGGTCATCAGGAATTGCCACATTGCAGATATTAACAAAATTAAAGTTTCTTATGGACTTTCAAAAGTGCTTGGGAAATAATTGGAAATTTATAGTAAAGCTGAAATTATGATTGCAAAGAAGAGCAACAGTATCAACACTTCCAATACTCCAATACAAAGTGTTTAGAATCACCCAGAGGTTTTGATGTCTAGAAAGGTGTACCATATTATGGGAAGTGTCTTGAAGGTGGTTTGTGAACAGTTGGATCAGTTCATCAGAATCAAGGAAACA
Organism: Syzygium malaccense; assembly: GCA_031216405.1. Classification (NCBI taxonomy): domain Eukaryota; kingdom Viridiplantae; phylum Streptophyta; class Magnoliopsida; order Myrtales; family Myrtaceae; genus Syzygium; species Syzygium malaccense. The sequence goes on along the minus strand of CM062260.1, from coordinate 15,593,977 downwards.
AGAAGCATTCGAAAGATCCAAAACTTTCTGATATTAATGAAAAGAACTCTTAAATCGCAAAACGAACAACTCGAAGGATTGAACAAGTGCCTTTTAACATGTACAAGTGAATGACACGTATCATTTGTGCTTCTTCATTATTTAATTATTAGAATGATAAATGAATGAGATGTCGACACGTTACTTTATCAAAGACAATGACATCACAGACTAATTTTTGCAGGCCAATTTATCAATTGAAATGACAATCGGAGCTCACCACCATAAAGGAAGTATCAACCCCATCAGCCTCCAGCTCCTTCAATATACCCTCGCCTTGGGCATCATCGGCAACCTAATGATTGTCACGTATTGTAGTAACTCCACAACACAAAAGCAATATAAATCTGCAAAGAGATGTTTTTACAACCTTCGAAATTAGCCTCGGATTCAAGCCCAAACGCGCAGCGCAAGTCAAAGCATTGCCAGCATTCCCACCGCCTTGAACCTAAGCAAAATGCACCCACCAGTTTTCAAAATCGCAATCCAACAAAAGCAACGGCACTATCGAAACCTTGCAAGCGCAATCCTCCATCTACAATGCACACAAACCTCGAGGCAACCAATAACAAGCAGGCAAACGAGACCGTTGAGCAAACTCGGCGGCGATCACCAGAAACTAGGATGCTCGGCAGACTCGAATGCAACAAGCAGCTAGAGTAGTAGAGAACAACGAGGATGAGGAAGAGGAAGTCGATCTGGGGGGGGCGGGGAACGAGCAAGGACCTTCAAGCTGGTGCTCCTGATCTTGTCGTCGGGCTTGGGGTAAGAGGCCACCGCCGCCAGGAAATCCACGGACACCGATCCGCAACCTAGCTGCAGTTTTTTCCAACAGATAGCGGCGTCACTTCATCTGACGCCCCGGAACTCGTCGAGAAAAGAAGCGACGGGGGAAGCCGTCGCGAAGTTCGCGGGGGAGGAAGAGGAGGACGGACCACGACGCGGCGGTCGGGAACGGGGGGAGGAGGAGGAGGAGGAGGGGAGCGATCGGAGGACATCGTGGCGGAGCTCCTCCAGCTCCTGCAGCCGAAGAAGAAATCGACGGTGCGCGAGTGAGACCGGAAAGCGCGCATCCGCGACTGTAGACGAGACGAGAGAGAGCGAGCGGGAGGAGGACCTGGTCGAGAAGCTGAAGCGCGTCTGCTTGCTGGAAGGCGGCGGCAGCGGCGGCGGCGGCGACGGCGGAGAGGCGGCGGCGAGAGCGGCGGAGATGGCGTTGGGACAGGAGGAGGTCATCTTCTCTCCAACGGTGCTGGCCTGCTGGGTGTGGAGCAGGATATACTCTGGCTAGACGAGAGCAACGGATGCTCTCCTGTCACTCACTTGGTGTGAGCTTAATGCTTCCGGTTCACGCCACTGTTTCTTTTTTTTTTTTTTCCTTCTTTTCCTTCCCTTATTTTAATTCATTTTCTGACAAAAATCGAAGGAGAAAAAAACGTGTGGAGAACTATTTACGCCGGCGAGGTTATTATTTATCTTTGTCAAAAAAAAAAAGAAGACAAGGTTATCTATCTATTTCCCGGCCTAAATTCTTTTTTTTTATCGAATTCCTACCTAAATTCAAAAGAATCAATAACGCGAAAAACTTGAAACCGGTACACATACGACAAATTTACTTTAGACTTAAAAACCCTAGACCGGTATATCTGTGATAAATTTACTCTCCGTTAGCTTCCTTCGAATTTTATCGTTAAATTTGCTGACGTGGATAATGCATCCATGTAGAAATTCATAAGGTTAATATCACGAAAAATCTCATATTAGTACAATCAATTTTATCGCAGGTGTACTGGTATGGATTTTCTTAGTAATATTAACCTTGTGGATTTCCCGTGGACTTGCCACGTATCATTCCATATCACCATGTGTCATCAACGTCGGCAAATTTAACGATAAAATTCGAAGGAAGCTAACGGAGAGTAAATTTATCATAAGTATACTAGTTTGGGATTTTTTGTGATCAAAAAATTAATTCATGGTAAATTTATTACGTGTGTACTAGTTTAGAATTTTTCGTGGCGTTAATCAAATTCAAACTGTCATTTGAGTTTGCAGAAATTAAAAAAAAAAGTAATGTAAATTGGCATGTCCACATTTACAAGCGACAAAGGACCTCGGTACTTCAGATTAAGTAAAAAAAAATCTTAAACGCACACACCACAAATTTTGCAAAGAGGAAGAAAGTCAAATGCAAAGGCCGCTCCAGACAGCATTGTAAATCTGCAACCATAAGTTTTATCGACGATAGATGGAGACGAGCACCAAACAACCTCGTCTTTACATAAGAACTGCACTTCGAACGCCCTCCAGATATTACCAAAGTTTGTCGGGTGTACTTAAGGGACTTCCCGTTAGGAATCGAGGGATCGCTCGTTCGAATCCCGCGAACCCCACGCAAACCCGTTTTGTGATTGGAGCCGCACGTACAGGTTCGAGGCCTGAATCTAACTGGTCCACGAACCTCCGGACAATCAGGTCCATGTGCTTCGCGCCCTAGAGAGCTACACCGCGATTATAATCCCACTTACGATTCTTTCTCCGTAACTTATAATTAAAAAAAATTACAATCAAAAGCAAAATTCTGCGTGCCGATATTTTTTAAGAAAGGTTTTCCTCTTTTTTTTTTGTATCAATTATCCCGATTTAAGTTTAAAAATAATTTCAAAGTGCGAAATTCGCGAACCAAACCAATCACAAAAAAAAGGGTGTCAAAACATATCCACTAGACCTCGGGCCCACAAGCATTGGGGTAAAAAAGGTGAGATTACGAGAGGGACCAAATTTAACGACCAGCGGCCAAGCGGCGAACGAAGACGAAACGGCGCGCGACGCCGTCGTTTTGAGGCAAATCTCGAGCTGCCTTCTGAAATCGCGAGGAAAATTTTATTATTAGAGTGAAATGGACGGGGTTTTCGCATCCAATTCCTCCCAAAGCTTTACTCCTCCAGGCGAAAACTTCCCTTTCCCCCCCGTCCGTCCTTCCTTCCTTCCTTCGAATCGCCATTTCTCCGCGATCCTCTGCGAGTTCCCCAGGAGAGAAGCTGCGAGCTTTCCGTCCTTCGTCTTCGGGTCAGTCCTCTCCGTCTCTCCCAATCCTTCTTCTGTGGTGGGTCGTCTCCTTCTTTCCGTTCTTGGATCGCCTCCTCGCGTGCCGGTATGGTGAATTCATGGGATTTGCCGATGTGGGTGCCCGTGAAATTTCGAAACTTGGCGATGCGGTGGATTCGTGGGATTCGTCGATGTGGGTGCCCGTGAATTTCGAAACTTGGTCTCGTTTTCGGCCTTTTGATGCTTAGTTTCTGGTTTTCTCCAGTTGGTTTTCCGGCGGTTATGGATGGTGGAGCCTCTGGGCATAGTTAAAGCTGGAGCCTGTGTGTTGAAGATGTCCGTGGTCTGTTTCGCGTGATATCTTAGTCTTTGTTGGAGAAATTGTCTTGGAAAATAGGATAGCAAGTATTGGTCTTTGTGAGATTTGGGCTGTTGCACTGATTCGTGGGTTTCGACTGATAGGCTCTATATGGAAAGAGGCGGTGCTAGTGAAAGCTCTTTTGGAATGTCTTCAAAATGATGGCCACCGAAAAATCCAACTTCGACTGTGCAAGGTGCGAGAATCGGCTATAGTGATATAAAAGTCTCGGGAGATTTAATATGATATGGAGGATAATCTAACGGTGTTGGGTGCGGAAGGGCTTATAAGGAAGGTTGAGTTTGTGAGGATCATAATCCAATGCCTATATTCCTTGGGCTACTCAAAGTCTGCTTATTGTTTGGAAATCGAATCCGGGATAAGGTGCAGATCTGCGGAATTCGAATTGCTTGAATCGCAAATTCTTAATGGTAGTTGGGATGATTGTATAAGTACGCTTAACTCGCTTGAGGATTTGATGGATGGCACGAGGGCGTCGGCTTTGTTTTTGGTGTATAAACAGTACATCATGGAGTTTCTGAAACAGGGGAATGATTCTTTGGCTCTCGGCATATTGCGGAAAGGGATTTCGACTTCAGGGCTTGATAGAGGAAAAGTTCAGAAACTCGCAAGCAGTATCCTTTCTTTAAAGGAAATCAAGTTGTTTAGTATGAATGACAGAGCTCACGAGCCTCGGAAGAATTTATTGATGGAGCTGGAAAATTTGCTCCCACCACCATATATATTGCCAGAAAGACGGTTGGAGAACCTGGTTGAAGCTGCTGTTACATCCCAAATTGACCGTTGCATGTGCCACAATTCGGTAGATGCAGTTTCCCTCTACGAGAACCACTGCTGCAATGGGGATCAGTTGCCGACTGAGACCATTCAGGTAACCATTGCTTGCGTAATCGAGTACATGTTCGTTTCATTAAAGCTTTGGAGTCTACAGCTGATGAATGAATTCTATCACTTTGGATTGGTGGCCATCCTTTATATTTTCTAGTGATGCTGTATCTTTGAATAGAAAATTTTATTAAGCGAGACTTCACTTATAATCCTCATTAAATCCTTGTCCTGCCTCGTTGGAACTTGGAAGAACTTTAATATGAGGAAATGCAAGGCTTGAATCAACTGGAAGTGAAGCCCCAGTGACTTTACTGAAAATTTATTCCGTGTAGTTGCAAGTCCGTGCATAGCATAAGTGGGTTACTAGTGCAAAAAAAACTAAAAGATCGAAATTTAATGTCCTTATTTATTTATCTTCACATTGAATCAGCAATCAAGCATTTTATTAGATTGCATATTTTCACTTAGTTATGTGCATGTGCATATGCATGCGAATGTGTTAGTGTTCAGTTTCTACCTGTACTGGTGAAAAAGAGTTGAAAGAACCGGTTACTTGCTGTGCAATATGGCCTACCTACGCAGGTAATTCATCTGCCAGCATTTTTGCTTACTTCTGTAAAGCTTGTCGGTTTCTGGTCACCGAATTGGATACTTAACCCTGAAAGATGTTAATTTCGGTCTTGTTAACAATTAGTGGAACCTGAAGTGGGGGGAGGCATTGAGAAAATAAATAAACCTGAAATAATTTCATGTGCAATCTCTTGCTTCCCTTTCGTCTTTTTGGCCTGCATGTTTAGCTTGCTTCTTTATTGAATTAGATTGTGTTGTCATTGCAGATTCTGACTGATCACAAAAATGAAGTATGGTTTGTACAATTTTCGCATGATGGAGAATACTTGGCCTCTTCATCGAGTGACTGCACGGCTATCATATGGAAGGTGGTTTCTTGATTTTATACTGGAGTGCTTACAATTAGAGTGTATCGATTACTTACTATTGTCAATTGCTCTGTTTAAGCAGTCGAGGAAGCGGGATAATCGTTAGTATGTCATTCTACGGTCTGACAATACGTTTGTATTTAGGGATATTTTGGTGATGTTTTTTGCCCAGCGAAAGGGAATCATTTTCTAGGCAACAATGATCATTGAGTCCGATGAACATGGTATATTAAGAGCAGTTTTCCACAATTGGTGTTCCTTTGGAAGTCACTTTTATTTATTTTTTTTGGTCGAAAGTCTCTTTTTTCTGCGAATTATGAATGAATTGCAAGTTTTAGTTGCATGCGCTTGTTATAGCTAGATCACGAGGTGTGATGACACGGTCTTTCCTATGAACATAATTTGGACATTTCACTTTTCTTCTGAGCTAGTCCAGTTTGAAGCTTGCATATATATCCTCTGCTTTTGTTCCTCCTTTATCCTCTGCTTTTCTTCCTCCTTTTTTTAAGAGGAAGGATTTATTGTTTTTTGGGTACTTCTCCATTTACGAATATTTTCCACATAAAAAGGAGAGAGGGAAGCTTTTTATTGCTGTTGTGGGCAGGAGGGGGGGGGGGGTGAGGGGATGTTTCAGAGTCTTTTGTATTAAAGCTCGTTTGCATTCTTCAATTTTTATGTGGAAATCTTGTTTAGATAAATAATTAACATTTCAAGGCTGGCCTTTTTGTTATGTATGCAAGCGATGAATTGCAAGAGAACGTGGCTGATTTTATGTTCACGGTGATAGGTGCTTGAAGATGGTAAAGTAGCGCTGAAGCACATCTTACAAAGCCACAAAAATCCTGTATCTTTTGTAGCATGGAGTCCCGATGACACAAAGTTGCTCACTTGTGGGAATGCAGAAGTTGTCAAGCTATGGGACGTGGAAACAGGTACATGCAAGCGTACATTTGGAGATCATGACTTCATTGTGAGCTCATGTGCTTGGTTTCCCGACTCAAAACGACTTGTCTGTGGCAGTTCCCACTCGGAAAAGGGCATTTGCATGTGGGACTGCGATGGGACTGAGATAAAAGCATGGAGAGGGACGAGGATGCCTAAGATTCTAGACCTTGCCGTCACACCAGACGGAGTAAATCTTATTAGTGTTTTCTCAGACAAAGATATCCGGATATTGAACCTAGTGACGAATGCGGAGCGTGTCATATCGGAGGAGCATCCTATTACATCACTTTCTATATCAGGGGATAGCGAGTTCTTTATCGTCAACCTAAACAGCCAGGAGATTCACATGTGGGATGTTGCTGGGAAATTCGACAAAGCATCGAGGTATTTAGGCCACAAGCAACGCAATTACGTGATACGCTCCTGTTTCGGTGGGTTGAACAGCAGATTTATTGCCAGCGGCAGTGAGGATGAGCAGGTATGCTTCTTCTTTCGGCAAATCCATTATCTGCTCCACTTCAATAGCTCATAATCTGCATGTCACTGGTATCATAACGGACCATGGACAAGGACATACCATCCCAATGCTATATATGATCGAAGGACAGGTCGAATAACTTTTCAAAATCTTGGCAGGTCTATATATGGAGCCGACGAAGTCCTCATCCGATAGAGATTCTGTCTGGCCACAAAATGACCGTGAATAGCGTGAGCTGGAATCCTAGGAGGCCTCAAATACTGGTGTCGGCTAGCGATGATCAGACGATTCGTGTATGGGCTCCGTCCGGATCCAAGAAGACACCGCGCTCGACAGCTTGATAAAGTGAGAAGACAGTAAATTTTGAACCCACTTGTACATAGCTGTTGTTCCTTCGATTTTGTTCACCTGTAAAATTTCCACAGCATCTTCCACGCACCTCTCTGAAAAAATTTTGGCGAACGTTTATTTGTGCAGTGTTCTTGTATCATTCCTTCATTTGTTCTCTGATGAGATGGTTGGAGCCGAATAAATGCAATCTTCCATGTTCCATTGCAACATTGTAAACGCTCTCTGCTGCTTGTCAGGACAGCTGCTCTTGTAGCTTTAGAATGTGATATCTCCCTAACAACATGTAGTTATTTTTCAGACATACAATGTCGAAATTGTAGTTATTTTTGCTATGATTAGAAAAGTGCAAAAAAAAAAACATAACGAAAGGTAAAGAAAATAATTCATAAAATTAATAATTTGAACATATGAAAATGTAGGATTTTTTTACCACGATATTTAAGTGATTAATTATTGAAATAAATTAATTAATTAGCTCTAGCAAACACTAATCTCTCTGTGGGCAGCCCCCCTCTCCCAAAAGAAAAAACCCTCTCTCAAAGAAGCTTCACCTAAGGCTGTAAGCTTCAATTTCTGAAGTCGAGAGCTTGCTTTGCTTTACTTTTCTAAGCCTTGATTTCCTTTCTTTTTTATTTCTCTCGATCTAATCTGAGTCTTTTTTCGCCTTGTTTGGCATCTTCTTTCGCTCGCTGTTGTTGTTTTTCTTCACTTGTCGTGATGAATAAATCTGCTTGCAATTGAAAATTTTGTGAGAACCCTGTCACCAGTCTAACCAATAGGGTGCCCGAGACAAGGTTTATGACTTCTTCGAGATCTGGCAGAAACTCTCTTCTCCCAATTTAGGTGTAGATCTAAATTTGGGAGCTTTTCTCTCTTGATCTAAATCTAGAACTTGGAGTTTTTTTTTAAGGCTTTTCTCGTGTTTCCCGTACTAATCAAATCTAATGAACTCAAAGTAGAAATATAACTGATAAATGGATTAACTTAATTTAAATAATATAATATGTTAAAGTGGAAGGACTACATTGACAAATTATTAAAAGGGTTGGAACTAAATCGGTCAAATTGTAAGATTTTATGACTGAATTGATATCCGCAAAATAGATCTATGGCTTAACTATTCTCTAATATTGGCACACCGATTTCCTTTTTTTGTGGATGTTACTCTCCAATTTTCAAAATGTGCCTGCACGATAATCCAACCAGCTAATCACCCATCGATCTTATCTTCAATTGCGCGGGACACCCAATAAGATCCCTGGCCCATTTTCTTGGGCGGCCACGAATCGCCAATCTCCCCCTGTTCGAAGGTATCATCACTAGCCTTCCCAAATTTTGATTTTTCTAGATTAATGATGGGATTTGTCAACCATCCTACGAAAGAAGTCCTACTTGATGAGGCCCTCCAATCACTCGCTTGAAGTGTCAATTCAGCATCGTCGGTGTGATTTAGGGGTGACGCTTTAGGCATATCTAGTAGCTACTTCCACAAGAAAACTTAAAAAAAAAATCTTCATTAAGGGCGTGTAATCTAATTTGCGCGAATTAATTACCCCAACCGAAAGATGTATCTTTTCGTCCAATCCATCTTTTTTTTTTTTGGGAATAACTATTCTCCACCGCCACATGGTTATCGAAGAACGATTGTGTCGTGATTTTGGAGCTGTGAACCTAATTACCACCTGGCTGAAAATAGTGTTTGTATTGTTTAACGGATTTATGATTTTTTTAAGAATGATTACGAGAAGAAAAAACTGAAATCTTATACTCTAAAAGAAGGGAAAATAGAGGATTCGACAGATTTAGAAACTGATCGGCTCGAGCTACTTAAAAGTTCGATGAAGTTCGAGATCTAGAGATGCGTTAGATGTGATTGCATCGGTTTGTGATTAAGCAAAAGGTTTGTGTTTTCTTGCAAGCCTCGTTACAGATTAATCGATTCTCCACGCTAATTGATGTGAGCAACCTCGGTTTTGAGCCATTCTCTTGTATTCTAGCTTGCATCTTACCTCATCGATAAAGTTAACGAGATACTTCGTAGGATCGAGTTTATCCATCTAAGATGGAATCTAATGTCATAGTCGCAATGTGTGTGCGCGAGAAGAGAGAGATGCCGCATAGCTCTAAGCCTAGATAAGGTTAAATTACAAGAAAACATATTTTAACCCGTTTTGACCGCTATATTTTTCCATGAAAGCCATAATTTCCTCCGGTACTGATGGTCAAAGATTTCCTCTAATCACTCGTTCTGATTGATGACTTATGAATGTGGACATCAATTACATTTAATTTTAATAATATTTACATAAGATGGAGAAAAGTGTAACCATTTCATGTTTTTTAGTTTTGTTTACCATATGAGAAGCATATATTTTGCTCGAGTAAATTAGCACGGTCGCAATGGTTCATGGCCTCCCGTAAAAAGAAAAAAAAAGGAAGAAAAGAGGAAGACATAACAATTAGATGCTTGGTCGTTCCGCGTTAGAAAGTCGAAGGTACTTGATGCACTGGCTCGTACCGCCAGGCGCTTCATGCAATTTTTACCAAGTACACAATGTAATCTATCGGAATTTATCATATTTCATCTATTAAGATGGACATTGAAAACTATTTTCATTTAAGAGCGCGTTTATCTCATTAAAAACTCAATTTTTAAATGATTCATTATACCGCTTAAAAAATTTATAGCAGAAAATATTTTCATTACTAAAAAATATTTATTATTTATTTATTTTTTTAAACGATACAAGAGTTCGTTCTATTTTTCAGGAATAAAGGGACCTTAATCTTTGAATTAAATATTTGCGGTCGCCCATCGAATAGGCAGTCGCCACGTGGCGTGGAAGAGAGAGCGCGAGAGACCCGTGTTCCATCTTTTTCCACCGTGCACTTTTGGAAGGAGGGCGGAGACAAAAAAGGGCCGCCCAAGTCGCATCCTAACCCAAAAAGGGGAGGTGGAATCCGTCCAGAGAGATTTAGAAAAGCAGAAACAAATACAGGACCATGGAAAAAATATCTAGGGCGGGGGCGGGGGGGATGACCAGTCAAAGGGGACATTAAAAGCACATTTCAAAGCACCCACCCCACTCCCAAGCAGATTGGTTTGAATGGGACCTGCATTGACTATAATCTTTTCTTTGACCACTGGCCAAAAAGATCTCTCCCTGATCACCCCACCAGAGCCTTTCAGAACCAAAAACAAATGGAGGACTGCCACAGAGAGAGAGAGAGAGAGAGAGAGGGAGGGAGAGAGGAGAGAGGGATGGACAAATTCTAATCGAAAGAATTATGATTTGATGTGAAGAGATCAAGTCACAAGTGAGGGGGAGCATCGATCAGAGATACAGTACAAGAGCTAGCTAGCATGGGAAGATTGACAATACAGAAACTGCAAAACTGGAAAGAAGAAGGAAGAAAGGAAGGAAGAAGAAATGAAAGGTGGAATACTAAGAAGAAGAGGAGGACTCGAACTTGTAGTATTTATCGACAGCGACGGAGACATCCCAGGTGCAGCTGAGTCCCTTTGGGATGATCACGAGATCTCCAGCGCCAAACTCCACAGATTGGTCTTCTGATGATGATGATGATGATGAGGAGGAGGAGGAGGAGGAGGAGAAGGAAGATGACCCTCTTGGATAGACCTTCACTTTGCCCTTCACCAAGTAACACGTCTCCTCGGCATCAAACTTGAGCTGATATTTCCCTGGTGGACAACCCCACCTGAACAAACCAAGTGCCCACAGAAACGAAATTCAGGTTCTTGTCGCGATTAAGGCGAGAGAGAGAGAGAGAGAGAGGGGGAGAGAGAAGGGTTTTACTTGGGCCAACACTTGATGTTCAATTCAGACAATTTGGACTCCGGGGGGTTTCTTTCAACCAGGATTCTCAGGTTGTTTGCTGAGGAGGAGGAGGAGGGGCTTGAAGCACTTGCAGCCATACAGGAGTTGTTGTACGAATTCGTGTTGCGAACCTTGTACGAATTTTGTGCTCCGAGAGAAGGTTCTTGGAAGGTGATGTGAAGAGAAACGAGTTGCCGTTCCCTTTTATAGGTGTGTTTGTGTGTGTTGTGGCTGCACCGTTCTGCGCTTGCTTCTGGAGAGAGAACAAATAAATAATAATAATAATAATAAAATTCCTTTTTAGAGTTGAAGTGAGAGAGCATAGGAGAAACTCTGTGATTATAAACATTGTAAACATTAAATAGAGTAATATATCCATATTTCCAATTTACAAAGAATTATGATTTATAATTATCGGTCGACTCAAGGTATAATATGTCTGAGGATGCCTGAGTGAGAGTATAGCACTAGTTTTCTTTTCTTTTTTCCAATGTTCATGTGTTAGAAAAAAAATACTTATGAGATAAATTTGGTGCCGAATTTATATCGAGTCCCACAAAAAAATTACTTATTTACAAGTGAAATATATTTAGCAAGGAGCTCGGTTGATATTTTTTTATTTATTAATGGTCTAACTATTCTCATAATATATATCTGCTTCATTTCTTGCTATTAAATCTAACAATTCGAATCTCTGATCTCAACTTTATAAAAGTTGTTTTTTCAATAAGAAATTATTAACAATTCGTGTTTAAAGCACTAACCAATTGAGTCAATTAGGAAACATTTATTAATAAACTTTAACCAGCGTTGTGAGTATATTCCTTTTCTTTCTTTCTCTCTTCTTTTGAAAAAAAACAAAGGCAATTCCATTTGGGGTAATGAGTATGACCTCTTTGTGTTGGTATGGAGAGAGAGAGTGAGAGATTTGAGACTCGTCTGGCTTTAGTTAGTTACTGAAAATTAAGAGACATTCGATCAGCATTTTATGATATTAAACGTTTGCACCCACCCATGTACATATAGTATGATAATCAAGGCAAGAACCTGCCAGATTTTCATCATAAAAAGGCAATAGTGCCCTAAGATCTTATAATAATCTCTGGAAGTAAGAAAATTGTTGCTGACACTTATTTTTATTTTCAGTCTTTGCACTGAGTTGCCAACTCATAAGATGTCATTGTCATATAAATAATTTATGCTAACTTCATAGCAAGTGAATGGTGCCAAAAAAAAATTAGTGACACGGGCAGGTGATTCCTGGTTGATTGTCTTGCAAAGCTATTTTGACCTTTTTGACTATAGATATATTGTGCATCAAAGCAAACAATATAATTTGGGTCTTATATCAAGCCTTCTTTTCTCCCTTACTAAAAGATATCTATAAATATTAGAAACCCTTGAAGCAAAATTTGCAACGTCTCTAATTTAGTAGGTGTTAATTACGAGCAAAATCATATTTGTCTTCTCAATTACAAAGTTTCATGTAATAAGCTTAGGCCAAAGTATAGCCTATGCTGAAGAGGGACTGCGAGAATACTTAAATATCAAATCACGCCTTCATTCAACAATTCAAATTTTCTGAACACTCAGCTGTGGTCCCACAAAATCGAGCAGTGTTTCCCTCATGTTCCTAGAGCCAGAGATAGATGAATTCCAGCTTCTGCTGCTTTCTAGTATCGGATTTCTTCTTGCCTTCCAAAACCCATAATGTTATATCGCTTGGTTGATGGTTCCTCTCTTAAAAAAGAAAATAGTACGATCATTCATGGAGTAGTTGAGAAATGCGCGAACAAAACTTTTAGAACAGTCGGCTACGGTTCCACAAAATTGAGCGGTGTTTATCTTGTGTTCCACGAGCCAAATGCAGATGAATTCCGACTTTTGGTACTTTCCAGTATAAAATTTCTTCTTGCCTTTCGCAACCTATGATGTTATATCACTCAGTCGATGGTCCCTCTCCCTAAAAAAATGAAAGAAGTATGATGATTCAGGGAGCAGTTGAGAAATGCGTGTGCAGAACTTACATGTGATTAAAATTTTCAGTCGAATAATTGATAATACTCTTCGCCGGTGGGACAGCATCGTGGAAAGCCACTCGACTCACCTCACCTTTTCAAACCTTTATAATGTGTTCTTTTCGGTGGAGGCGACATCGCATGCCATTGAAACTACACATTCTTTATTGTCATTTGAGGGAAAAGTATAAAAAAAAGTCCTAAACTTTTTGTATTTGTGCCAACTTAGTCCTATTTTTTTTGTGCCGGTTCAGTCATAAACCTGTTGCATTGGTGCTAATTTAGTCCTAAGCCTTTTTTTTGTCAATTCAATTATAAACCTTTTGCATTTGTGCCAATTCAGCCCTAAACCTTTTATCTTTGTACCAATTCAGTTATTCCGGTCAATTTTGATCGGATTTTGCTAACGTGGATGCCAACCGGCCACCAGCATTGATATGGACAACTTTTAATAATAGTTTAATATTTTTAAAATTTTTAATTATTTTTTCTTTTCTTTTTCTTTTTTTTTCCTCCCCTCCCTCCTTTCTACAGTCAATCGCCAGAACGGCGATCGGCCAGAGGCCAGAGGCCGGCAAGGCACTGGTGAGGCTCGCCTTCGCCGGATGGCTACGAGGGCGACCTTGTGTTGGGCGGGTGAGGCTCGAGCCCTCGCTAGAGACCTTCGACCTCGCGGCCTCTGGCAAGGTTGGGTCTTGCCTGGGCGAGGGCTTGAGTCTCGCCAGCGGTTGGGTGAGGCATGACCTTGCCAAATCTGGCAAGGTCAGCCTTGCCGGCTTCTGGTCGGTCACCAGTCCGGTGATCGGCTGGAGGAAGGAGGGAGGGGAGGGAAGGGAAAAGAAAAAAAATTCAAAAAAATAAAAATTAAAAAAATATTAAAATATTATGAAAAGTTGTTCACGTCAGTACTGGTGATCGACTGTCGGCCAGTCGGTGTCCATGTTAGCAAAATTGGGCCAAAATTGACCGGAAGGATTAAACACAAAGATAAAAGGTTTAGAAGTGAATTGGCATAAATGTAAAAGATCTAGGACTGAATTTACGTCAAAAAAAGGTTTGTGACTTTTTTTTATACGTTTCCCGTCTTTTGGGCAATCAATGAATTAAAAAATGGGTATTGCTCCAAGTGGGCTTCCTTCCGGACAAGTGTTTGTTGCCGATGGAAGGAATGCACCCAAAGAAAAAGAAAAGAAAAAGAAAAGGAAGTTGATGCAAAGATGATGCTTAAAGGGTTTCTTTTATTGTGTTTGTTACAGGTGGAAAAACGAGGGTTTCAAGCGTGTGATGTTGATAGCTGATCACGTGATAATATGAAATTTCGTTCGTGAAGCCTCTGACAATAGTAGTGTGTGCGGGTCATTTGGCTGAATAGAATAAGGAAGGATTGGGCAGGGCATTGATGAAATGGGATATGAGTTCTTATATCCTATCTCTAATTATTTAGTGATTTGATCGGTACAATGTTAGATACGAACGTGAACTATGCATTGATTGTTTGTCACCGGTGGAGGAGCATGCGCGATAGAAATACTGCTCTACGTCAATGTTCTGGCTTTCAAAGGCACCGGCGGAAAGGGAGGGCCTGCCAGGCCGCATGCACATGGGTGCAGGATTCTTCAAAAAAAGCGTGGGCTAACTTGGAGACCTGGGACATTGGCTTAGCAAGGGATGAAGGGAAAGCTATTACAACTTTCTCCGTCAGCGGCTTATGTAGTGGTCAGCCTTCTATAACCCATGAGATAAGGTTGGACTTTATATGTGTGTGTCAATGTCTATGTTTGCGTGCGTATATTAGACAAGCATGGCCGTGATCGCAAGAGATTGATATGAGGGAGAGAGAGATTGTAGTGACTATAGTTACGGTAGTCACCTTTACCTCGGTGTTACAATATAACATCACTATCGTCGAAGGATGGTTGGGGGAAGTGGGCAAGGAGGAGTGTTTAATCAACCCCGATTCACCGGTAAATTTGAAATTGAGAGAAAGGTAGAGGTCAAGCTCAAAATCGCTCTCTTCTTTGTCGTCGTCGTTGGCTTCTTCTTCTTCTTCTTCTCTCTTGAATATTTGTATGTAATTTTTTTTTTGATTCTTCAACTCTTTTGACATGTATAGGAGAGATTTTACTTGGATTTATCCCACTCCACATGTGAAATTTTTATTTTATACGTATTTGAATTATCGGCTAAATCAAATCATAGACTCGGCAACTCACTGGACCCCCCAACCCCATTGTGCTTGAGCACAATTTGGACGACCTTGGGCCAGCATAATCAACTCTTAAGTGACCGATTGGAAGGTTAAGCACTTGATTCGAATATGTCAGACTCCGTTTCCACACATAGCATCTCCCGTTCAAAGTAATCACAAGGGCCACACCCGCTAATCTATGAGTGGAGTTTTACACGATGCATGTGATTAGAGCGATTCATGAGCAATTTTCTTTTTCTTTTAAGATTAGTCGAGTCAAAGATTTGGATTCTCGCCCCAGATTGGTCAAGGTTGCATCTCAAGTTTTTTGTGAGTTGGTGATACTTGAGTAGATTAACCAGTTGCATTTGAACTAAGGTTTTCATTGCTCGGCCCAAATCCTATTGGGTCATTTAGAACAGGCTGCAAGGAATATTAGAGGGATATTGCAAAGCAAAATGTCCGGTTCGGTCAAATCTATTTCATTTCTTTGTATATTAGTTCAGGTGGCTGTAGATTTTAATTCAGCTACACAAACCTAATTTTCGTACTTCAGCGGACTAGACACGTTAGAAATGTCAGAGGACAGGTCTGGATATATTTTTTACTTTTCATTTTCAATTTGATCTAAATCTTGTGTCGAACGCATTTAAAATCTTTTTAGGCAAAAATATCCGAAACTTTCACAATATACAAATATTGATATGCAGATTCACGTTCGCCAGACATGCAGAGCTGAATAATATCTAAATCCGATGTTGTTAGATAGAGCCCACCGGATTTAATAGGCACACCATTTATGTTCAATTGGGGTTGGTACAATGGAACGGTTCGGATCCGATCAGAGACCTGATCGAAAATCTCGAAATCGAGAATCACGTGCAGGTGATAGTACTACTTTTCTACGTTCGACAGTTCGTTCGCTTCCGTCTCAAATTAGACTAAACATCTCCCAGCATAATGTGGCGGTGAAAAATCTACTTTGGGAAATAGCTTAGCGAGAGACGTATTTCGCGAATTACTTCACGGAATGGAATTCATTCAGGTCCCTAATGCTGTCCAAATGCTCCGATAGTCCGACATCGGTTCCTCTTTTGCGTGGTGGAAGGAAGGACCACACAAAACAAACGCTTGCTGAGCGTGACCGTGCATGGACATAGGCCCCGTCGCGACTTTTGATTTCCGTCGTGACAGAACATGGAAAATCTCGAGGTGCTTCACGTCACGGTCCATACAAATCGATCGTGTCAAGGGTCTAATCTTTACCGGAATAATTTTCCTTTGAAATGAAACAGAAAATTCTATACAATCAGTATACTACATATGGGAAAGTATCAACTGTCCAAGTACCAAAGGTAATCAGTTTTTTCGGTTACTTAACAAGTACCGAAGGTACTCGTAAGCAAAGTCCTTATCAGATTCTTATTGGACCGCAGAATATCATCGTCAGGAAATCGGATAACCAGGAACTCAAGTGACTGGGTAACTCGTGTGGCTACAAGTAATTTAGACCAAAGAAGTTGCCTGACGACAATAAAGTTTAGAGAGACGGAGAGACAGAGAGAGATGAATTACTCGAGGAATTTATTGTTCATGTGAAAAACTACATACATTTCTTGCTTATTGCAGCAGAAACAAAGAAGAGGCGATGAGGTGAAAACGCACAAGTAAACGGAAGGCTACCGAGGCTCGTCGTCGGGAAGCAAATACTCTAACCTGTCAAAAAAGGAAAACCGGCATCACGAATGCATGAGAACTAGTGTAGAATTGTAGATTTTTCGTTTTTACGTGAGTTTAAAAGTTGGGGCCGGTTACAACAGCCTGTGTGGCCACAGGAGGGTCTACAACCCTATACAGATAGGATTACAACGGATATGCTTAAACTAGGAATTCATCAATGCATGCATTTGACGGTGGGGACGGTCTGGCAAACAAGTCTGTGATGCAACTTTTTACCGTGGCATACAAGATACATACCGCACGGATTATTGTTTACAGAAGCTCTACTACTAGTGCAGATGCACCTCCTCCACCATTGCACACGCCACTGACACCGTGCTTCCCGTTTTTCTGCTTTAGCACCTGCAATACCACAGACTTTTGATTAAGAAAGGCGAAGTATGTTGCCATACTAAAACCAGTAGGCTTGCAATTATCGCTTCAGATAGAATGGAGAGGAGAGGCTTCATCATGCAACAGTACTACGGCACGAGTTGGAGCAATGGAATGAATTAGAACTGTACCCCCAAAAGAGTGGCTATGATACGAGCTCCACTGCATCCTAGAGGATGACCCAACGAGACAGCACCTCCGTGGACATTGATTTTCTCCTGTACATACATATTGGGATGACAAAAACCAATCAGAAATGCAAATCATACTTCATAGTAACTAAGATATCCGCATGCCACAGAGACAACTACAAGGCAATCACACATGCACTTGTGCTAGAGCACGACTCATGACTAAGTGGTTCAATTTACCGAGTTGATTCCCAGAAGTTTTTGATTTGCCAGAGCCACAACCTGCACACGAATTAAACCAACATAAGTGATCTCCTGATATCAATCTATCTCTTGAGCAAGAAGATAAGCACATAAACATACAGCAAAGGCTTCATTTATTTCATAGAAGTCAACTTGCGAGGCCTCCAAGCCAGCATTTGCGATAGCTTTCGGAATTGCAAGGGCTGGAGCTGTAGTAAACAACTCTGGTGCCTGCAAAAATTGAGCTCAAATCAGCATCTATTAGCAGACTCCGTTAGATGTATACAACATGCAGTTTACAATTAAACATATTCGAGTAAACTTTTCTTCCTGCAGCATGCAATCTATCTCCATTACCTGAGCAGCATCAGCATATCCTGTGATCTTCGCAATCACCTGAAGCCCAAGCTTGAGTGCTTTTTCACCACTTACTAACACAAGGGCTGCAGCACCATCACTGAAAGTTGACAGTATACATCTTAGTCCAATCTTTCATTTAAAACATAGCTAAATTTAAGCAGAGTCTAATGCTTGGGATATGTCTAATCCTAAACGTTAAAATGTTCATCAAAAGATGCGGCAAATGTCCTAGAGCCTAAAGTTGTGACGTTGTTATCTTACAAATAGTAGACTATCATGCAGAGACCTGCATGAAAATTCTCTCAACATTTCTACAAATGCTGGAATTGGTGTCTGACGTGATTCACATAGGGTGTTGAACAGTAGTAAGCAAGTTAGGTAATAAGGCTGGCTAAGATAGACAAGACAGATCTGCCTAAGTGAATGCTCAGCAATTTCTGGACTGAAATGTCGTATTGTCATGTACCAGACCTTATGCTAGAGGCATTCCCTGCAGTAACACTGCCTCCACTCTCCTTGAAACTTGGACGGAGCTTTCTCAGCTTTGCAGGGTCAAACTGAAAAAACACATAATCGTGTCAATTCTCGTACATAGTCAAAACATCATGTGGTTGTATTTATGGACCTTTATCAGTTCTGTTTGTATTTGTGAACACTTAAGTACTGACTTTTATTAAATGGAAACAGAGTAGTGAAAGGGAAAAATATCTCCGAATATGCATATTAATCCAGTCGATTTCTAGGATGGATAATTTTCCCGCATTACCGCTATGTCAATGCTCACGACAGTTATGGTTTACCTTTCCAAGACCTTCATCCTTGTCAACAACTGTTGGTGGTTTCCCCCTTCCTCCAGAAACTTCAACCTGCATAATTCCAGGTCAACATTAGGAAGGATGCGTAAAAATATCATGCAGCTAGCATTAGTCAACAGGAACTACAAGTCCCACCGGCACAATTTCCCATGCAAAAGCACCACTGTCTTGGGCAGCAATTCCACGCTCAAAGCTCTGAACAGCATAGTTATCCTGCATAATCAAAGAGAATAACTCAATAAAAGAATCAAATTGTTTCATGCTTATTAGAAACAGTAACTCACAATCCTATCTGAAGTACAAAAGAGGCTGGACATAGCAGCTTGAGAAAATAAGACACCAAGCATCTAGCTCTAGGTCCATTAAGCCATGTAGCGTCATTGGTGTCACTGTCTTTCTATTAAGCTCTACTCGAAAAAATGCAAAAGTATATAGTGCGATGAGGTCCTCAGGAAAGTGGTTGTCCAGTGAAGAAGAGAAGAAATAAAGAGGAATGATGGCAAGAGGGAGGAGGGCTAGTCCATTGTTACCTGCTCTTCCCTTGTTATGGAGTGCTGTTCTGCACATATTTCAGCACACACTCCCATTCCATAATCGTTGTAGACATCCCAAAGACCATCCTTTAACATTCCGTCTACAAGTGAATCATGCCCGAGTCTAGACCCCTTCCTGCAGAAAAGCAAGTCACTTGTTGAGTTCATCTTGTGCTATCTACATTCTTTTCTGGTGGAACTTAAGTGGCAATGTCATGGAATTGCAAATCTTAATTAGAGCATGCTTAAACAGTAAAATATCTTGGGAGGCATCAAGCAAATCCAGAAGTAGTGAACAGGGGCATTCTTCTACGATGTACACAGTGGTAAAGGAAGATATTTTTGGGACGACTAACCTTGCCTCAGCAAGATATTTAGGCACATTAGACATGCTTTCCATGCCACCTGCCACAACAACATCATTGATGCCCAGCTGGATGCTTTGTGCGGCAAGCATAGTTGCTGTGAAAAAAGAGAGACAGATAAGCTTATGGCAGGTGCTTCACAAGTATCAAATGATAAAAAGCTCACTCATTAGCGAGAAATAAAGCCAATCAAAACTTGAGGAGAGTACCTTTCATTCCCGATGCACAAACTTTGTTGACAGTAGTGCAGACCACTGAATTCGGTATTCCAGCTCCTAATGCAGCTTGTCTAGCAGGAGCTTGCCCCAAGTTTGCACTGAGGACATTGCCAAAGAAAACCTCTTGTACTGATGATGGGTCAACATTGGCCCTTTTCAGAGCAGCTTCAGTTTCAACAAAATAAACAATTATTGATATGAGGGTAAAAAAAAAAATTTAAGCACTCGGGAGTAGTACACTAGGGAATGCCTAGAAGAAATGCTGCATCTTTACCTTCGATAGCTATAGAACCAAGCTTGGTGGCTGGCACAGATGAAAGAGTACCGAGAAACCCACCCATCGGTGTTCGAGCAACACCGACGATGCAAACATCTGTACATGGTGACAAGGATGGATAATCAGGTTATTAACCATAGAAATCTCATCGTTCTTTATTTATCCATGTCTTGATATATACCTGACCCGCTTTCTTAACGTACGCACCATTTAAATTTTCAAACATATTATATTATGTCAGGGATCACTGCAAAATTACATCTCCTTAACAATGTTTGTATTTTCAATTGCTCGATGACAGAAATAAAGGATCGGATGAAACTATAATTACTTCAAGGATCACTGTAAAAATAGATCTCCCAGGTAGAATTCATAATTTATTCGATAAGAGCAAACAATTGATGGGATACTTCAAGCAGATGATCGGATCGGTGCTCGGCATCGGATCGAGTACCTCTCAAATGTCAGCCAGAAACTGGATTGAATTGAATCAGAAGAAAGGGGAAATACACTTTCCTAAATGGAAATGTTGGCACGCATATACTTCTTACGTGCTTCAGAAAGAAATGAGGCACGTTAAACAGGCCAAAAGACATTTTAGCTACTCTAGGGGAACGGTGGGCAAACTCGTTCTTCTAATTTGTCAACTCAAGCCAAAAAAAATCACCGAGACAAGGCCATCACCCACAACTTCTCCCATACAAGAAGATTTCTTTAGGACCTCAGAAAGCAAAGTTAAACAAGGACCAAAAATATCAATCGTGCAATCCGGTACGACGGCATGAAGAAGACTGAACATCAAATCAAGCTCGAGTAACGAGCATCACCTCTCGGCTTGACACAATCTGGAGAAGCTGCGGACGCAACCGGAGCCATGGATTCGATGTACGAAGACCTGCAGCACGAACGAACGAATTAGTCACTCGGAATTAGGCCAAGGACGAGCCCGATCATCGACTCCGCTAGCTCGGCCGGAATTCGGAGGACGCGTCAGCAATGTCGAGCGCGCGGCTCGCCGCGTCGCATAACCTCACTAATCGAACATCCACCTACGCAAATCACAGTGAGGAATGCACTACGAGAGCAGGTAAGCGACGGTACTCTAAGCCGAAAGGCTCCGACGAGATCGGTTTCCTCCCCGATCGTCAGCTCGCTCGGCTGAACGGAGCGCGAACGAGGGAACGGGGAAGTTCGCATCGGAAACAGAACGCGCGCCCGCGGGCGCGCAGATCTAACGTTGGAAACACGAAGGCGCACGCGCCAAAAGGGACGCCGGGCTCCGTCGATGTTCCGGAGAGGATCGTTAGCTCGACAAAGGAATCGGAGGAAGAGAGGCGCGAACACGGAAGCGATCCGGTCGAAGGGAGGCGACGCCGATTTCGCCGGCGAAGGAGGACTCGACACGGATGATGATGAAGATGAAGATGGCGAAGATGAAGATGATGATGATGGGGAAGAGAGGATGCTCACCTGTCTAACCTTGGCGCGAGGTTTGTGCTCTGCGAGATCGAGCAGCGAGGGAGAGAGAGATTGTGTGAGCTCGGGGAGAAACGAAGTGGACAGCGCCTTTAAATAGAGAGGGAGAACAGCCGTGAAGCACGGGAGGGTGGGGGAGCGCCCGGCAGCGGGCAATCCGGAGCTCGAAATTACCGAATTGCCTGGACTTTATTCCATCTCTTGGCCCTTTGCTCCGGGGCTTAATCGTAATTTTTTCAATTTCGATCCTTTCGTTTTCACTGAGATTTGATTAAGGAGGACGCTCGGTTGAGTAGCTCGGTGGAGAGCAATTTTTTGCGATTTTTCCCGTGTATCGATTGTAGGCTCAATAAATGCATTCCTTACCTTAACGCATCAATACTCGTAGCCTCACAACCCCAATCGCTAGGGAATCCTTTGTCTTGCCCCTTGGACAGATAATTATCTTTTGTTATTTTACATCCCGATGATCTCGAAATTTGAACGAAAACTAAGATGAAGCCTTTTAAGATCTTGCTCATGATCAATCTCGATACCATGCATAATCGGCATTTTAAAATTCGAATCGTATCAAGATGTATAAACTAAACAAACGTCTTGAAAGTATTCGCTGGCCCCGACCCTTCCCATAAAAACAATGCCTTAAGGTTGATTCGTGCAAATCGATATAATAAATGGTGACAAATTCTTATAAAGGATGTAAACTCGGCTGTTTAGGTCGAATTCTGTTGCGTGTTTTTGCGTGTTTTTGTTGTTTTAATTATACATCCAGCATCATGCGTTTTCGATCTTTGACATTGCAAGCACCACAATTTATCTACCTATGGGATATGTTCATAAGGTCGGATCTTTCACCGTTTTGGCAAGCATAAGAAAAATCCTAATAAAGACTTCAAACATCGATCTACGGATGACTTCGTCTATTCTTATTGTGCCGGCTAGCACGGAAAAGGACCTAAATTTGATGGCCTACTTCCTCTTTAACTCGGCTCGGCAAGTAGCGATAAGTATTTGGTTCCGATCGCCACGACAATTGATTTCGTGGAAGTTGTTTTGCTCAATTTGAGAAAAATGACGAAAACAGGAGGATTGAAGATGGTCGTGGAAGAATATTAAATCGGCGTGAGAAGGAAATAAAAAGATAAATTTCAAAACTGGTTCCAATTTCTCTCCATAGTCTCCCTCCTCCCGCCTTAAAAAGTTACTATTTCTAACTTAGAATACAAGAAATGCTTCGGAAAACAAATTCCTAGAAACAAACACCGACTTCTCGACAACTATATTGAGACACTACATGTTGTATCGTCTTAAAAGTATCGAATTTAACTTTCGAGGCAGGTGCGGCTGGTCGAGGCATCGCGCGACTTCCAGTTCAGGAACTGGTCGTCGCCGATCATCTCGCTAATGATGTGCGAATCGTTATCAACGGGGGTCCACCCCTACACGGGGCAGAAGGGTCCGGACTTAATCGGTGCACGAGCTATGCAACGTATTACGAAACTCTAAGCGGTCGGATCCGGAGGCTCGTATCCCGAGATTATAAAAAAAGAGACGAATTGATGGGTGTGGCATGAGATCCGTCAAGAGCAGGAGAAGGGCAAGCGAAGGGGAACGTTTAACATGAAGAAAAACCGAAGACCTTGCTTAAAATTTTAATGTCTTAAGGGGAGGGAGGGAGGGTGGAGTTGGTGAGAGGAGGGTCAAATGAGGACAGCAGCAGCGGAGCGGCAGCGGCGCCCCCCATCTGCTTTGGCGACCGCCGATTAAATGAGTGGGCAACCGACCAAATCGGCGATTTATTCGCCCCGACAGCGACGCCTCGCACGTGTCGGGAGCCCCGGTTGTCGGAGTGATGGCAATGCGGATTCCCCTTTGCTTTGTGTTTTTTAGGCTTAAAAAAATACGAGCGAGAGGGATGTGGGCGGTGGCAAGAACAATGAAGTGGCGGAGGAGCAATTCGGCGATTATTAGAGCGCGGCGTCGCGGGAAATGGAAAGAGAGGAGAGAGAGGTGGGAGCTGCAAGTCAGTTTATCGGGTGGGAAATTACTTAAAAAGCTCTAAATGTATCGCGTTTTGCCAATCCAGCCCTGAACGTTTCGATTTTATTAATTGAGCCGTAAACCTTTTTGCTTATTACCAATTGAGTCCGACCAGCTTATGGAAATAACGTTTTTATTGGAGACGCGTGCGCTGAGATGCACGCGTGAGCCGTGTTAGAAAAAAGATCGGATCAAAAAGTGAGTGCGGTGTAGAATAGTTAATAAATCAAAATTAGCATGTAAGTCCTCGACTCAAACTTTTAAACGAACGCGGATATGTTAATAGGCTCGTATTTGAGCTCCATTTTGATGATCCCCTGATGGTAATGTTCGTGGTTCGTTCTATAGGAAGGGACCACGTATGAACAAATCGAGACATCTTGGAGCAGAAAGATACTTGAATTAAAGGGGAGTAAATCCGAGCTCACGGGTGAGAGGAGATTGTTGAGATGCTTTCTCTCGGTAATCTCCTTAGATAAGGGTATCGGTTTCCTTCTACGCAATTAATCGAGACGATCGAATTTCTGAATTCAAAGCTGCTATAGCGGCTTTCGATATTTCGCTCCGCATATAAAAGTTTTTTCCTTTTCCCGGTAATTTTTGGGTAGGGGCACGCTCACTCAACATGAAACATGTCCAAATCCACAATCCAATGTTTTCACTCTCATAACAAAGTCAACGCAAGCAGTCCAAATAAAGATCCTCATGGCCAAGCCAACTTTGATTGACTTTGACTCGCATGTGTCCAAGAAGTGGAATTCTTTCAAGTGTGTATGCTTCTTAAAGTTGGTTCTTTCCCACCGCACTGACTTCTAAGTTGGCTGGCTGCCACTGTCTCCTCCATTTAGAGCCCGAAGAGAAGAAACGCATTAAGAAATACGTGGTGTTAGAACGTCCATCAAAAGGGTAAGTTCGATAGATCAATGAGACCACGTGCCTACAAAAGGAGTGTTAGAAATTCAAGCTTGAAACTTAAAGTAACAAGCGGAAAGAGACCATATACATATAAAGAATATATAAATGCCATTATCGCGTGAAATTTAAAGGGTGGAAGCGAATGCATGCGCGAAATAATTTGGCGCAGAACATAAGTTTAAGCTTATAAATAGAGGAAAGCTGTGTATATATAAAGAGTATATAAACACCATTGTCGAGAGACATGAGATATTCAAACCCCCCTCTCATGTGGATGCGCACGAAAAAGGGGCAAAACTCGACTCTGATGCGATATGGGCAATGAGCATATAAATTTTGTAAACTAGCGATGCGGGATACTTTAACGCTCTATCTTATATACAAATTGGATCAGGAATGACATGTGAAATTTTATGAACTGAGGACCAAACATGAGAAAGGTGGGGTAGATGTTGGCTCTGATGCCAACCCAAATAGCTTAAATTAACAAGTGCCAAGGAAGACCATGTGTATATATATATAAAGCGTAGAAATTCCATATATCAATGATTGGAGATATTTCCAATCAACTTAATAAATAAAAATATAGCTTTCAACAAAATAAATAAATATAAAGTAATTACGTCTTCCCTTCTTTTCCCCTGTTATTTGCAGTTTTTCTAGGAGTATTCTCAAAATTCAACGCATCGATCGATCGACTGCCAAATGGGACAAAGAGGGCGGGAATCTTTATGCGTGTGAAACGTTGTGATTTCAATTTGATTTTTTTTTATGGAATTTTATATAGCAATCGAGACAAGAAATTGGGGGACATCCCAAGTCAAAGTGATACCAACTTCGTTATTAAAAAAAAAGTCACGGGTGCCTTTAGCTGACTTGACAACGACTTAGGCCTTTTTCAAATAAAAAAATATATAAAAATAACCTTCCAAAAACCTCCCATGAAAATGCTTGAACATCTTTGATTGAGAAACCAAAAATGACATCCAAGAGATTGACCCATGCCCTAATCGACTCGACTCAAAATTGTCGGTCTCGTACATCTTATCAATAAAAAATATAAAATTAATGAAGGAATTGCCGTTCTTCATGCATCCCACGAGTCTATAGTCACATTATAAAGAGGCAGAACAAAAATGAGACCAACAATATCGAGGAGAATATATTGAGATTTGATAATTTAATCCGTACTTCGATACAAAGTCGAAACGATTATTCTCACCGAGATATTAAGTTACTAAAGAAATGGGTTCATTGTATTTATCGAACATATATAGCTTAGAAAACCGTCGAGAAAATTACAAAAAATTGGTATTCACTTAATTCTTCCATGTGAAACTACAAGTCATTTTCACTTTAAAAATTGCCTAGCTTACCTATTAAACACTCAAAAGGGAAAAAAAGAAAGAAGAAGAAGCAATTTCCCTCACCAACCTTAGCGATTGCGTACACCAAACAAACGACCCCATGCGGTGGGAAAACATTGACCACGCGCGATGATCGACAACCACTTTGATTCCTCAACCAGCCATTGATGACCATCTGAATCATGATTTGACAAATGAGTGAGTGCTCAGTAGACATTGAGTGAGAGTGTCAATTATGGCTCCTTGGATTGTCCTTTTTCCCATAATTTTGGTTTTGGTTTTTCTTTTAGCTCGGGATAGCTCCTCACTGCGATTTGGCGACACGATCTCAAGGCTACTCAAATAATCGAAAACAGGAGGAAAATTGTCCAGAAAGCCCTACACCGATTGCATTTTCGCCAATTTAGATTTAAATCTTTCAATTTTATCAATTGAGTCAATTTGGTTAATTTCGATCGAAAATTGAAGATGTGGACGCTAGCCGTCTTACGTGGCGCGACCGACACTAATATAGATAAATTTTAATATTTTTTTCTATTTAATTTACATTTATTTTTATATTTGATTTTTCCTTCCCTATTCTCTTCTTTGGTTTCCCACTGGCCTGCGAGGGTTGTGGCCCTCGCTGGGATCTAGGTTAGGCATTAGAGGCCGCGGGCAAAGGCGACCTCGCTCATAGCTGACTAGGCCGTGGCCACCTTCGCTCACGACCGACGAGGCGCGTGGCTACTGGCCAAGCTAGCCTCACGGGCAAGGCCACCTTCACTCGTGCCCGATGAGGCCATGGTGAGGTTGTCCTCGCCTAGTGGTCGGCGTGCTCCGACGACCCTCACTGGCCAAGCTTGCCGTCCACAATGGGAAACCAAAGAATAGAAGAAGGGAGAAAAAAAAAGAAAAAAGAAAAGGAAAAAAATAAATTCGAAAAAATATTAAAATATTATTAAAATTTTTCACGTCAGCACCGATCATCTTATGTGGCACGATCAGTATCCTCGTTAGCAATTCCCCGCTAAAATTGGCTGGATGGATTTAATTGGTAAAATATGAAAATGTTTATAACTTAATTATCAAAATTAAAAGTTTCACGACTGAATTGGCAAAAGAGTAATAAGTTTATGATTTTTTGGACAATTTTTTTTTGGAAAACATGAGATGTGTTTCACAATCATCCCAACACTATTTTTTAAGCAAAAAGACTGTAAATATCTGAGAAGCCAGTGTAAAATCACTCTATTCAAAGGTATGCATTTAGTTCCATAGAACTAGGGAAAATTCCAATTAAGGACCTCAAGTGGGGTCAAATTCTCAAAAATGGGTCCAAAGTGAACATTGTGTCAAATAAGAACATGAAGTGCTCAATCAGTCTCAAATAAAGACCCGAAGTGCCCAAAAAGTCTCAAATAAGGACCTAGGTCCCTAACCGGCCAAAATACCTACCGGCCGGCGAGAAAGTTACTGTTCCGGCACCGGAACAGTAACTTTTAATTTTTTTTATTATTTTCTTTCGGTTTTTTTTCTTTTCCTTTTCCTTTTTTTTTTCTTTTCTTCCTCCGCCGGTCATAGCCAGGGCCGGCGGAGGTCGCCGGCCTTGGGCGAGGGCCGCCCTCGCCGGCGTCGGGCGAGGGCTCGACCTCGCCGGCGTCGGGCGAGGTTGAGCCTGGCCGACGTCGGGCGAGGGCGGTCCTCGCCCGACGCCGGCGAGGGCAACCTCGCCCAGCCCAGGCGAGGGCGGCCCTCGCCCGACGCCGGCGAGGGCAGCCTCGCCGAAGGCCGGCATCCTCCGCCGGCCCCGGCTATGGCCGGCAGAGAAAGAAAAGAAAGAAAAAAGAAAAGAAAAAGGAAAATAAAAAACAGAAAAGGAAAAACAGAAAGAAAATAAAAAAAAATTAAAAAGTTACTGTTCCGGTGTCGGAACAGTAACTTTCTCGCCGGCCGGTAGGTATTTTGGCCGGCCGGGGACCCAGGTCCTTATTTGAAACTTTTTGAGCACTTCGGATCCTTATTTGAGACTGATTGAGCACTTCATGCCCTTATTTGACACAATATTCACTTTGGACCCCTTTTTGAGAATTTGACCCCACTTGGAGTACTTAATTAGAATTTCACATAGAACTATGGGAGTGTCGAAGGAGTTTAGAGATTTTGCTCTTTGGTTGAGGAAGGATATCGCTTTATGTTAAGCCAATACCCAGATCGGTGAAGTTTCCCCACCAACTCATTGTGCCGGGTACGATGCGAGCCAAAACGCCCGAGTAGCCGTCCAACCACGAGATTCGTAAATGCAATTACAAGCAAAATTTACATAAAAAGGAAGACAAATTGGACGATATTCTGTTCATTTCTTTGGCACTGAATCTGCATAACTTTTGGGACAAGACAGCTCCCTTTCTGTTGTTCGAACCAATGTTTGGCAATGTGGAGAATGTAGCTGTAATTTTATCATTACATGGCTCTTTTTCCCTTTACTGTGCACGGGTCAAGTGAAAAAGAATATGTATAGAGAAGCTATGCTTGGGGAAGAATACAGTGAGGTAGCAGTAGTATGCTAAACAATGGAGATTAACATGTCTTGCAGGGGCGAGAGCACTTCGATTTCCGGGCGAGAGCCGATCATATCATCTTCTCGAACTTGTCGAGCATCTTCACCCGTTGCATCGACCTCAAGAGCAGTGTGAAAAATACTCCTGGATTTGCACGTAAGTTTATTAAAAAGAACCATTTACCAACACTAATGGCGGAAAGAAGAACTTCTTATCTCAATGTAAAAGAGAGTGTGGATGAATGGTGAAGAACCTGCTCCAATGAACGACCCGTTCGCGAAAATCTGACTGCCTTGGTTAGTGAGAGTAACTCCTAGATTTAATAGCGTGCCTCCGAAGACGGTGTACATGGTGGCCATTTGAAGTATCGTTGCTTTCCGAGCTGCTCTTTCGGACTGGGAAACCGAGAAGAAAAACCAGTCATTTTCACGGACCGTCGGATTTAAAATTCGAGAATGACATCAGGTGCTAACAAAAGGATCTGCAGGACCTCCTAATGAGAACATAGTGAATGTATCGATGCAATGGTTAAAGTAGGAATAGTAGAATACCTCGAGCACACGGACTCTGAGTTTTAAATCCCCCGACTCGAGTTGATTCACAATCTCCTCTATCCGCTGGACTCTGTAAGGCATGCTTACGGCAGAGGTTCTAGCCTGAATGTGTTTACATGGTTGCTCTCAGTAGCAATTCTCATCAAATATGAAAAACGCATGGTCAGGAAGTCATATCTAGATGGACTCAAAACCATACATCATCAGCTTGTTTCCTTATCTGCTGCACGAGTTGCGTGCCTGTCTGTTGTCTTTGCCTTATATCCAGAAGCTCCTGCAGGCATAACCGCATGGTTATCATTCTGTAGTGGAAATGGGTTGCTAATCTTATGTACCTACTAATGGTGAAAGCCGTCAATTGGTTCTTAGGAAAAACAATGGAACCTGAGCATAAGGGGCGGCAATCTTTGCGAAGGAAAAATTGGGGTCGAGGGTGTAGCCGATACCTGCAATATGACAGTAATAGCGCGACAAAAAAGGTCAACCTTATTGCATTTGAATATTGCCATCTCTTTTAAGACAGAAGGAAGACATAACTATTTTGACATATTTTGTTCTTATGGCAAAAAAGGACATAGCTTGTCCATCAAGGGTTCTGCAACTCCTGGGGAAAAAGAGGGTGCTCGATTTTGAATCATAGGAAGCCATTTCATATTGTAGCAAGGAAAGAATGGATGACAGAGAAAGAGAGAGAGAGAGAGAACCTTCAAGAGTAGAAAATGCCCTCAAGACAAAGGTAAAGGTAGATGGGAATCTGAACGGCTGATCTTGGGCTATTGCAAACAAATCCTGCCACATTATTGCCATCACGAATCAGTTTCCTCTATATTCGGCTGTAAAATAATAACACTTCAATTTGGTTTCCCTTGTGAAGCAAATGCGTAACCTATATGCATACCTCCCCAATTGCAGCGAATGTCTGCTGTTGATCCGGTGTCTGGCTTAACAAGTTGTCCAAGAAAAACTTCACGGACCTCCTCACCTGAAGAACATTCAAGAATTGGTGACACAAAATCTCAAAGCAACATAGATCAAGAAGAACAACAAATTCATTGCCTTCCCAAACAAAACGCATTGCATACCGATGACAAGTCTCCGGTCGGCTGAAGCGCTCCAAGATCAATAAGGCTCTGCATAACCTGTGCAATCACCACTTGTGAGATTAACTTGAGCAATACAGCATAACGAGTGAACTAATCCATTGTGGTTTTGGACATTACTATATTTGCATATGTTAGTGGTATCATTAGCATCTAATGAAAGATGGATAATTACGTTTCGGAAGCTGGCATAAGGAGTTTACTTGCACAGAAAGTGTGAAAAATTTTTTTGCAAAGGCAATGGATAAGTGATCTGGACAAACCTTTTTTGCATCTTTCTCATAAACAGCGTAGAACAGTTCAAGCAACCTCTCACGGGTGAAAGATTTGATCTCCCCCATCATTCCAAAATCGTAGTAGATGATCGCTTCATCCATGTCAATAGCGAGATTCCCAGGGTGGGGATCAGCATGAAAGAAACCAGTTTTCAGTATCTGCATCATTTTATTTCATAACATCATCCAGGTGTATGATGAAATCAACCAACAAAAACTGCATATGGTTTGCACTATCAAGATCTGGACTTTAAGACCGGTTTAGGGTTCTGTACCTGAATCAGATATGCCTCAACAGCACGTGAAGAAATGCGAGAGCGATCAAAACCACATGAATCAAGCAGATTTAGCCGATCAATCTTAACACCTGCCACAGTATAGCCAAGATACATGAGCCTAAAGTGGCCATACTGTTAATATAGATGATATTGTCTTGAACAAAAATGAATATTTATGGTCTCGGTAAAAACCTGGTACATACTCCAAGGTCAACACCTTCAATGCAGTATAATCCCAGTAAACCAGCTGCAACAGAAAGAACAAGGAATAATTTTACAGTAACAAGAAGCCTAAGAATCAGATTAATGATGGCTGTACTGTCTACGAAAGTTAATGCATCTCCATGTGTAAGTAGCAGCAGCAAAATACATAGCTAAAGTAGTTGGTAGGCTGTCAAGGGAAAACCTACAGGCACTCGGACCCACTTTATGTTCCGAAAATCTCGCCGGAATTTATCAGCATTCTTCCCTTCATTGATGTAATCTATCTCTTGATACAAAATCCTGACATGTACATAGGTCTACCGATCAACTCAAAAAAACAGTATGCATAAAAGAGAACTTGCTAGATGAGGCAAAGAAACAAAAGCTCTGTTATCCTACTGAACAGCATGTCGCTGAACATTGACGAGAAGGATTGCATCTTTTGACCGCTTAAAATGAGAATGGTACCAACACATTGACAAATAAAGATATACCACTAAAATAAGAAGGGGAATGAAATATGACAAGCAGACACATTTTTATGACAAAGAATAAAATGTTGGTATACAACATAGGCGCAACACAATGACAAGGTAGCATGAACAACTTTAAGCTGACACAAGTCAAGCCGAGTTGGTTTATTTAACTCACGTTGAACATTCTTCATAAATACCAATCCAGTCCCTTGTTGGACCCCCAAGAGTTTCACTTCTCTGAAAGTACTCTGCAATGAGCTTTAAATTACCTGGCCAGGAAAAAGAAGTCAAGAGGGGTCAAAGAAACCGTCAAAGCAATCTAACAAATAATTGCTCATAATGTTCATAATACTGTCCCATTAATGCCGTATCAATACAATTATCCAAAACTACTGCATCAGAATACTAAAGTTCAAGGTAGTAAGAAGTTTCCTGCAAGTTCCGTGCTATTACTCATAGCTTTACAAAAAAAAAAGCACCAAGCATCCTTGTCACCCTTGTCATTTTGGCAACTTAAATACTGTCACATAAGCAAATGTGGAGTACCCCTGAACGTGCTCAAGAAAGAGAACTTATGGAGCCAAGTATCAGATGAATATAAGAAAATTTATTTGCTGTATGGCTGAAGGTGAATGCAATGACCAGGGCACAGTATGAAGTCTCTTTGGCTAATATCACGCAGAAGTTCAAATGGTTAAATCCACATTTAACAGCTCATTCAGAAAGGCCAGTACTTTGGGACCAATACTTGGTGATGCCCATGTCAATGAAGCTATAATTAACAATTCTTTGACTAAAGTAAAAGGGAAAGCAAGGAGAGGAATGAAGCATAAATATTCATGGTATGAAATATGTTAACCAAAACTGATAATTTGAAAAGAGTTCTCACTTACGCAAATCGATGTCGAAAAGCTTCCTCAAGCCTGGTCTTTGAACTTTTATTACTACTTTCTCTCCATTATGCAGTATAGCTCGATGTACCTATATACGAGATCTTCCCAACGTCAAATCAGTAGAATACAATTATCAAGAAAGAATTACTCTGATGAGGATGTTAACTACAGAATATGGAAAATCATGACGGCTTCATTCTGCTTCTCCTTCTTCCAAAGTGATACTTGACATCTATACTCTCCATACTATAGAATAGAACCATTATCATATTTCAACTTCCGCTGGTTTTATATCCTAATTGATAAAAACGTTCTCACCGTCATATAGGGAAGTAAACCAAATATCTAAAAATGTCCGAGGAACTAAGGAAGAGTCAGAAAATAAAAAACGGATCAAACACCTGACCAAGACTAGCAGCAGCAATGGGCTGATCCTCGAACTCCTTAAAGATGACATCAACTGGAGCTCCCAGTTCATTCTTGATGAAATCTCTAGCTTTCTTAGGTGAGAAGGCGGGAACTCTGTCCTGAATTGAAAAGCAGATTTGTTTCATATTGCTAATGGTATAGAAGCAAATTGTTGTGTAATAGCGGGTCAACGTAGAGCCACCCTCAGAAATACCAGGCAAAAGCAGAAGAGCAAGAGAACAAAACGCTTCTTAAAAGCAATCATACCAGAATCAAGAACCACGACGTACCTGCAACTTGGCGAGCTCATCCACAAATTCGCGTGGAAATAGGTCGGACCTCGTGGAAGATAACTGGCCAAGTTTAATGAAGGTCGGGCCTAGCTGCAGCACACGCTCCCGCAGCCAGGAAGCAGTCTTTCGTCGCCTATTTTTCTGAGTTGCGAATGTCAATTAGTACCTCAAAATAAGAAATAGAAGCACCAACAGCTGCATCAAGCACCCAAAACGCTTAAAACACACCTGCTCGTCTTCTGAAAACCCTCCCACATAAGCCCATTTTGCATTATCGAGCAAAATGCGGACACGCAGAGATAGAACAAAGGACCAAACATCTATGTTCCTCTGCCAGGAGCTATAGTTTTCATTGGCCCAACTGAATCCTTCATCTGACGGCAAAACCTTGAGCTCATCCACTGGTGGAAATTGTTTGGCGTCTCGAACTTTTGGAGTCTTGACAAGGGACATGGTAGGTTTCCTTTCTACTATGCTTGCCCCATTAACAATTTGCTTCGAACCATTCACTATCTCCACTTTGTTACTACCATTCGGGGCATTCCTCTTCATTACCTCACTTGCGGGCACCATCTTAACGGCTCTTCCATTGGTACCTAATCTAGCAGGAGAGTCGGTCTGTCTCATATCCACCTGAAACCTATAAACTCTATTGCCACAGTTCACATTGAAAATTTGTCTCTCAAGTTGGGCGATTTGATTTGATATGGAGCTCGAAAAGCTCAAACCATCATTTGTCCTTCCTTGATTCAGCATCTCGGCATCGCGGCAATAACAGCTCTGAGAAGCCAGTATTGCCGCCATTCAGCAAACTCAATACCTGTAAAATTCGATAGGAAAGCCAAAAACACATAAGTAGAAGAGATGAAGACCGATCAAATTCGAGAGGTGTTAGATTTAGTCAACTCGCAAGTTCAATCAAGAAGAGGCTCGACAACGAGATTTGCTACGACAAAAGCTAAGCTAACTCAATACTATGAAAGCTGCTTTCTCCTTGGACAGGTCAAACACAGAAGTCAAGTTCCAACCGAATTACAAGCGCCCAAACAAGCCGAAGACACGGAATCGCAATCAACAACCCAATTCAAGAAAGCCCCCACGAGAAAGAAAGTCGCCTTCCCCTAGCTATATTCTCGGAAACAAACACACCGGACGACAACAGAACACCAATAAAACAGAACAGAGGGATCAATACGTGGGTATGCAAAAGAGATTCAGATCCTCAACCCCGCGTCAAACTTCAAGGTTGGACCTCTGCAGCCTGATGATGAGCTCAGAGGGAGTGGGAGTGAGAACGAGATGGGTCGGCTATAATATAACAGTTCAGTTTGGTGGGCGTGGCGTTAAAGAATAGCATAAGCCAGTGACTGCCGATGGAGCAAGGAAGGAAGGAAGGAAAGAAAGGGTAGTTAGGGACAGAGTGGCGTGCAGCGAGAAGCACTGGCGTGTACGCTTTGCTTGGTCCAAACTCGAAACTCCAAGAACCAGAGCGTCCATTCTTGACGGACTATTTCTCTTTCATACTTTCCATTTTCTGGTATTCGGTTAACGACAAATTTGATATTTGAGGAAATCGATGATTCCATCGTTCGTGGCGTTGCCGTGTAATCTTTCAACCAACGCCATTCACTTGATTGGCTCCCGTTTGTTGTGCTCGGACAAAGAGAAACTGTGCGGAACCCCTTGGCCAGAGGATGCGATCGGGTCGCGGCCGCTGTCACAGAAACTCAGGCGCCCCTCCCGTGTCCGGTGCCGCCACTTGGGGACACGATCCTGCGCCTCAAGTGGGACCCACATGAACCCGATGCGATGCGCTTGCTAGCCTGACTTGCGTGGATCAAGTGATTATGGACCTTAAGTCACGACTGTCTTTTCATGGGTGACTCATGCAAGACCATCAAATTAATGATCGTGATTTACTCGGAACATAATGGATTGAGTTCGAAAAGCAAATTTTATCAATGACTACCATCTCAATTAAAATCGCCCGAGAAACTTGAGAAATCCATCCAAGTAGGGCTTTGCCCATAATTGGGAGAATAAGTATTCAATACAATTAAATTTGGCATTTTATCTTCTAAGTTGAATTCAATTAAAATATATCAATGGATTCACTTCAATCTTTCACTTATCATGATACAGCTCAAATTGACCGAAACATCTTCGACATTGAAAAAGAAAAGATTTCTTTTACATCACTCAAGATCACTCGTCTCCAAATGAAATAATGAATGCTTAGGGGAAAACATCAACGCCCTTTTATTTGCATCTAGAGCCATGGCTCATATCACATAAAAACGGCCCTCGAGACTTGCATATTTAGGCAATTTACCCTTTCATCAAATTGGGCACATAAAAACATGTCACATGTCCCAAAACTTCCAATCTCAACATGGAATCCAAAAGAGAAGATTAGTCGACTTCATGAGCTGTTTTATCATTATTGCACATTTTAAATGTATATATATATATATATATATATATGTGTGTGTGTGTGTGTGTTTTTTTTTTTTTTGTTTCACGTTTGCGGACCCGGCGGCTACAACAATTTTTCTACCTTGTCGAGATCCAAATCCCTGCTCAATGCTCGATGTGACTAGCTAAACAAGTAGGGC
This sequence comes from Syzygium malaccense, assembly GCA_031216405.1. NCBI lineage: Eukaryota > Viridiplantae > Streptophyta > Magnoliopsida > Myrtales > Myrtaceae > Syzygium > Syzygium malaccense. Next base: position 15,558,438 of record CM062260.1, on the reverse strand, counting down.
ATGCGCATGTGTTTCGTGCATCGTTTTCCGAAGGAAAGCAAGTGATGGGAACTATGGAAATGGGCTTCATTTGTTCTTTAGCCCTCTTTTGGCGTAGTTGCCATCTGCTGAGCAAAAGAAACAATTTAATTTTTGTTACTTTCTAGGCCGCGTGGGTGGATTAACTATTGTTTGCCAATACCTAATACCTTTTTTTAAATTAATAGGGTCGCTGGTAATTATTTTTTTTAATGCGAAAATTTGCTAGTCACATGAATAAGTCACTAACCTCATGCAAAGTCTTAGTCTCCTCTATTGAAACTTACTATTATTATTGCATAAAATATTAGTTATGTCCAAACCCGTCATCTTTTTTCTTTTTTGGAAAAATATCACAAAAAACCTCAAACTATGCCGCTTATGATAAATTTACCCTTAACTTTTTTTTTGTAACACGAAAACTCCAAACTATGCCACTTGTGACATATTTACCCCACAATACTTTGGCCCATGGATATTTTCGTCTTTTTTCCTTTTCTATTTTTTTTTCATTTTTTTTCTTCTCTCTTCCCTTCGCCGGCCATGGCAGAGGGAAGCCGGCGAGGGCAGCCCTCACCATTGCTGTGGTTGGGCCTAAGAAAAGAAAAAAAATTTAAAAAAAAGAAAAAGACGAAAATGCCCATGGGCCAAAATATTGTGGGGTAAATGTGTCATAAGTAACATAGTTTGGGGTTTTTCGTGTCACAAAAAAAAGTTCAGGGTAAATTTATCACAAGTGGCATAGTTTTGGGTTTTTCGCGTTACAAAAAAAATGGAAAAATTCCAATTAAGGACCCCAAGTGGGGTCAAATTCTCAAATAAGGACCCAAAGTGAATATTGTGTCAAATAAGGGCCTGAAGTGCCCAATTAGTCTCAAATAAGGACCCGAAGTGCCCAAAAAGTTCAAATAAGGACCTGGGTCCCCGGCCGGCCAAAATACCTGCCGGCTGGCGAGAAAGTTACTGTTCCGGCACCGGAACAGTAACTTTTTTTCATTTTTTTTATTAATTTCTTTATGTTTTTCCTTTTCTTTTTTTTTTCTTTTTCCTTTTCCTTTTCTTGTTTTTTTCTTCTCTTCCTCTGCTGGCCATAGCCAGGGCCGGCGGAGGTCGCCGGCGTCGGGCGAGGCCGGCCTCGCCAGTTGCCGGCGAGGTCAAGCCTCGCTGGATTTGGCAAGGGCTCGGCCCAGCCGGCGTCGGGCGAGGCCGGCCTCGCCAGTTGCAGGCGAGGGCTCGGCCTCGCCGGCGTCGAGCGAGGCTGGTCTCTCCAGTTGCAGGCGAGGTCGAGCCTCGCCAGATCTGGCGAGGGCTTGGCCCCGCCGGCGTCGGGCGAGGCCGGCCTCGCCAGTTGCAGGTGAGGTCGAGCCTCGCCAGATCTGGCGAGGGCTCGTCCCGCTGGCCGCTGGCGAAGCTCGACCTTGCCTACAACTGGCGAGGCCGGCCTTGCCCAGCCCAAGCGAGGGCGGCCTCGCCCGATGCCAGCAAGGGCGACCTCACCCAGCCCAGGCGAGGGTGGCCCTCGCCCTACGCCGGCGAGGGCGGCCTTGCCCGAGGCCGGCGACCTCCGCTGGCCCCGGCTATGGCCGGCAGAGGAAGAGAAGAAAAAAAAAAAGCAAAGGAAAAGGAAAAGAAAAAAAACAGAAAAGAAAAAATATAAAGAAATTAATAAAAAAATGAAAAAATTACTGTTCCGATTCCGAAACAGTAACTTTCTCGCCGGTCGACAGGTATTTTGGCCGCCCAGGGATCCAGGTCCTTATTTGAGACTTTTTGGGTACTTCGGATCCTTATTTGAGACTGATTAGGCACTTCAGGCCCTTATTTAACACAATGTTCACTTTGGGTCCTTATTTGAGAATTTGACCACACTTGAAGTCCTTAATTGGAATTTTTCCAAAAAAAATTAAGAGTAAATTTATTACAAATAGCATAATTTGGGATTTTTTGTGGTATTTTACAGTTTTTATATTGGATGATAAGAATCGATATAGAAAAGTTAATTTTATACGATACGTTATTAATCATGTAAAGTAGTAATTATTGATAAATTGGAAGTTGAATTTCTTGTGGAAAAGGTACAAATCACGTGACAAATTATTAGTTGCATGCGTAGTTACAAGTGATGCAATTTCTTTTGGAGATCTTTGTAGAGCAAGGAGGGGTTATTAGGGAATGGGACGACATGTCATTAAATTGGCATCCGCAGGATTGCTGGAACATGCTACTAATGTGGAAGGGGAAGGTCAAGAGATCCAATAGCCAATCGCGATTAGGGGTGAGTAAGAATGTGCAACACTTGCCATCCTTAATAAGATTCTCCGGCACCTATCTAAATTGTTTGGTGAAATCTCTAGTCATGCGTGTAACAAGAGAGGACTTGCGATATTACTCATTAATCACAATCTAATTTGAAATGGTTGTCACCCGGTGTACTTTTGAGAGCTTGGTTCTTCGTGCATAACGAATTTAATGTTAGAGTACACCTATCTTGTTTTGCTCGGTGTGGTTTAAAATAGAACGCAAGCACAACACTAACCAAAAAAAAAAAAGCGGCTTTGAAAAAAGAGTTCAAAGCAATTGTGTCTACGAATTAACAAGGATGGTGAACCTTAGATTCAGTACCTTTGTTTGTCTTTAGATCTTCGATAAGACCGGCCTTACAAAGGAAGTATATATACACCTACATCAATAATATGGTTGTCCTTTGTTCCAAATAAAAAGTTATTACCTTTTGACTATCTAAGGAGAAAAGACCCAGTTTTGGCCCACGATAAGCAGAGGGTCCATGACCTAGGCCATCCCAAAAAACATATAACTTAAATAATGCTTACTATCTAGACCAAAAAAAAAAGGGTAATTGCTTACTATATACACCTACATCCTAGAAGGAAAATGCTTAGCTAACCGCGCCGTTAGCTCGGAAAAAATACGGTCAAATCTCAGCCAAGCATTTTCCATATAAAAGAGTAATAAGAAGAGAACGATTTTCTTGTCTTATTTAAAGGAAAAAAAATCAAGTTGATAATATTCGAACGATAAGAGACATACAAAGAGCTCATCAACAACTTTTAAAGTAGTGGATATTATTTTCTGGCCAAAGAAAAAGATTACGTGGATATTGTTCCCAAATAAAAAAAATTTAAACTCAAAAGATAGGAATGTAATTGTCTTGTAATTATCTACGAGATTTGGATCAACGGCTAATTTTTTTCTCTACTAATTCATTATTCTTATCTTGATTTTTTCTTTATTTCATTTGTTTTATGCATAATCGGTATCGCTGGTCATATCGATATCTGACTCAAAATCCGTCATCACTTTAGGTGATGGAGCTAACAAAAAAATTGGAGAAGATACAACCGAAAAGAGGAGCGCTCGGAGGTCCTGCTCCCAGAGGTGAACCATTTGAGGGTCGATTTAAAAAAAATAGGGAGGAGAACTCAATGAAATGTTCAGCTTCTAAAGAACAGCTTTGAGCATCAAATTGTTGATAAAATCCTAATCTATTCCAATGAGGCCTTGGGCAGCACAAGATCAGACCGTGTGGGACTTTGGTTTGGTGAGGTGCAGAAGTGATGGTGGTCTGGTGGGTCCTGATGACGGAGGTTGAGCAGGGCAGCAACTCCAATGGCCATGGATCAAGCTGGAGCCTGCTGCTCATCTGAGATTGGCTTGGATGGCTGTGTTCACCTTCTACGCAGGGCTTGCCGCTACCAAAACAGATCTGAGAGCGCGCATCTCTCGCCGTCTCTCGCTCTGTCTCTCTCCATACGTGACGAGCATGGAGAGAATGATGCGTCCGGGCAGGCGAGGGACGTGAAGCGGGCGAAGTCACCGCCTCCATCAGCGGCGAGGACCGCGGTGCTCTCCGCAGATCTAGCGCTGCTGCGACCTTGCTGATCTCTCTCTCTCTCTCTCTCTCTTTCTTCGTACTGGGTGCAGGCGGCGGCGGCGATGATGGTCTGAGCCACCGGCGAGGGTCGTTGGACCGTCATCGGCGGACGGACAGCTCTGCCACCGCAAAGGTATACCTCTCTGCCTTACCTGCTCAGGCATATCCACTGGACTCTCCCTCTCTCTTTTTTCGGGCTTTTTTCCAAAATCTTTATTCCACGTCAGCGGTTCATTCGAAGAGCAAGCTGACGTGTCGGCGAACCGGGTCGCCACGTGAGCATTCCCTTGGTATGTTTTCCCGGAAGGGAATGGCGGGGCAGCTCAGGATGCAATTGCCATTGGATGAAAGAAAAGTTCAAAGGCGTGATTGGATAAATTGGAAAAGCTCAACCCCTTCGGACTTAACTTCATTCATACATTCATTCATTTGATTTTTTCCATGACAATTACCCAACACCGTTGATAAATCAATGGCCATCCAAAAACGTAATAGATGACATAAATTTTCAATTGGTGAGACTCGTTCTCAAGAGGTAGATTTCCATGAAGTTACCGTGAACAACAGCGGAAGACGACAGGCGCTTTCAATGATCTTCCCCGTGGCCTCTTCTCCTGTCATCCTTCCAATTTCAAAAGCCCTTGCCATTTCCACTTTTCCTTCGGATTTTGCCCAGTCAATCAAATGTGTTTTCTTTGGCCATTCGTAGTCCTCGATTGGATTGCCGTCCCCGTCATTCAGAGGTCCACCCTGCTCGTCGTGCACTCCGATGACCATCCGTTGACGCGACTTTGATATTGTGAACTCAAGTCTTTGATCATCGCAACTCGAAATTGATGAATAGCGGAAGGTTTTTAGGCCACAAAATCAATGGACGTAAAAAGGAAGGAGGAAAAAAACATCGTCATAATAACATCGTTAGTAAAAGCTTGAATAGCTGGGCGATGATCCACGGTAATAAGAGTTTGCCACGTTCGAAGCGGCTGAAATCGTTGTTAATAGGACCCCGTTAGTTAAGTGTCCTCTAAGACATTTTATTAACCGGCCACATGAGGACAATTTGCAGCTTATAATCTATCTTTTCTCGTGTCATTCGCAATCGGCGTTTCGAAAAGCGTACAATTTCTTATTAAGTATGCTCAATCTCTTTAACGGGATCCTTACAATATGAAATAAGCACGTACGATATAATAGCTTAGAAATGCGTCGCTAATTTTACAATTTCATTAAACGAGCCTTTGGAGGCTAAGATCGATTATGAAGCGATCGAGAAATGCGATCCACTTGCTCAAAAGTTCAATGACAATTTGCCATGTCATCGATGAATAGCTTACGACAAACATTATTCTGTTATCATCAGATAAGAATAATTCGTGTATATTTCGATATTAATGAATAGTACATGTTTTATTAGATGACTAATATAAAGACAATATCAATTATAATCGATTAAGGATATATCTATATCTATATATTATAGGGAAAAAGCCCCCAAAAATCCCAAACTTTGCCACCTGTGATACATTTATCATGAATTTTTTTTTTATACCAAAAATCCCAAACTTTGCTATTTGTGATACATTTACCCCAATACATTTAGTCCATGGGTATTTTCGTCTTTTTTGCATTTTTTTTTCTTTCCGGCGAGGGGGGCCCTCGCCGGCGCCCAGGCGAGAGCGGCCCTCACCCGACTTAGGCGAGGGCCGCCCTCGCCAGATGCCGGCGAGGGTCGACCTCGCCTGAGTCGGGCGAGGGCCGCCCTCGCTCGCCCAGGCGAGGGCCGCCCTCGCTCGCCCAGGCGAGGGCAGCCCTCGCCCGACGCTGGCGAGAGCCCTCTCGCCGGAAAGAAAAAAAAAAGAAGAAGCCAAAAAGACGAAAATACCCATGGACTAAATACATTGAGGTAAATGTGTCACAAATGATAAAGTTTGAAGTTTTTGATGTCACAAAAAAGGGTTCGGGATAAATGTGTCACAGTTGACAAAGTTTGGGGTTTTTGGTGATTTTTTCCCAATATTATACATATAATAGTCAAATCTGGTGACCAATTGCTAATCTACAACTCCAGCGAAAGACCCTCGACAGGCGACGGACGATAACATGGCAAGTTCTGAGCTTCCGCTGTGAATCTTCTCTTTTCTCCGTCTCCGTCTCTCTGCAGATGCAAGTGTGTTCTTCGCACTTCTCGAGCCTTGCATCTCTGCATTATTCTTTTCAATTCCGTGTCCGCGGAAGTTTGGAATCAACGAAGCGAACGTTCCCAGCAAATCTTCGGATCCCCAGACCACACGCCATCCCTCCTGACGAAGTTCGGCTTCGCAGAAGACCCGGAAGAGGCTCTCTATATAGCTAACGGTTCCCCGGTCTCGAAGTCTTTCAAATTGCTTCCGCCCTTGCCCGTTGGAGCGATAGCTGGACACCTTGGGAAAAAAAAACGGTTCGTCTCCCATCATCCCCGGTTTGATGTTCGTGCCGAGGCTGAGGAGCATCCAGCTTTTCAACCCGCTCCTCATCGCGAACCGGAGCTCCGTGCCAAGACCGGTCGTGCAGGGCCACTTCTCGAGTACCTTCGCTCCTTGCAAGCGAAAGGCTCTAGAGGGTACGCGCGCTGATCGATGCATTTGGTATTCGCGAGTCTTCATTAGTTAATCCGTCGTCTGTGACGCCGATAGAGCCTACCCAAGTGCCCGATTTCGGTGTTTCTTCGTTTGGTAGATTCGATGACGTTCGCGATCTAGTTAGTTTCTGTGTTCGATCCCTTTTTTATCGGAAATTTTTTACTTTTCTTCGTGGGTGTCGCTGTCTTGATGCTCTTGAGCTTTGTGTATCCATTGGACGAGGGATTAGTGAGGGGCCTTGGCTGCTGCTGGACAAACATATAATGAGAAAAATCACAGTAATATTCAAGGAAGCAAGGAGCATCACCCAAGAGAGTGTTCGCTGGGGAGTTGACTCTGTAAACCAGGGACTTTTGAAGTCTTCCTCCTTTACTTTTTTATAAATAGTAGTGTTGTAGTGTTCTCTGTTCTGGGTATATTCCTATTAGGGTTTATTACTTTACTTCTGAGCTAGGCAAAACCAATATCAATCAATGGATGAGTTGTCGCTTCATTCGTCCAGGATCAGCTCCTAGAGTGCCATCTCCCATCAGACACAGGTCCATCAGCGCATCGTCGGCTTTGAGGCGAGGCATGGCTGAAAAAAACGATAGTGGGATCGAGCAGATTCAACTGCTCGATGGGATTCAGGATTCATATGGAGGAGTCACTGTGGAGATAAAGGAGCATATGGACGCTGATGTGTTTGCCCCTTTGCTCCGAGCTTCAATATCAAGCTGGAAACAACTGGTACTGAACTTGTACTTCATCGGTCTTGTCACAAATTTTTTTTTTTTCGATTTGTAAGAATACCACTCTGTTCTACTGTATTTCTTCTTATTGGGTATCTTCTGGTTGCAGGGGAAGAAGGGCGTGTGGATCAAATTGCCCATTGAATATTCACATCTTGTTGACATTATAGTGAAGGTGCGTAGATGTGTTTTTCCATGGCTACGAATTAGTATTTGCCCCTGTGAGATTTACTTCAACTTGACAGTCCATACTTGTTAAATCGCTTTCTAGCAGAAAGTTTGATAGGTTTAGGTATGAAACACACGGTTCATTGAAATATTGTCTGGTAATTTGGCAGGATGGATTTAGGTATCATCATGCTGAACCAAATTACTTGATGCTCGTCTGCTGGCTTCCTGAGACCCCCGATACTATTCCTGTGAATGCTTCACATAGGGTGGGCGTTGGTGCTTTCGTCGTGAATGAAAAAAAAGAGGTAGCTTTCTGCCTTGCCATTGTCCCATTTCTTGCATTCGCCCTTTTGAGACTCTCTAATAAGAAGATGCAAAGAGATAGAAATGTAACATATGATTTGCTCATTCAGTTGTTCTTAGAAGTTCAGTGTCAGACTCTAGCACCAGACACTTCTCTCTGCAGCAGTGAGTAAGACTAGAGATGTGCAGTGCGTGAAATCAGCCTGCTTGATAGGCATTGAATCCTTTAGAAGGATAGATAGGATCACAGTAATTTCGCCTGGGAAGAAAACCTCTGCATTCAATATTCATTGGATTTGTATGTGTGTATGTTGCCATTGTGGATAAGCAGAGATATTGGATTTGTTTTCTTTTTCCTAACAGAACCAGTCTTTGGTGCCAATGCCTTGCTATAATCTTTTGGTTTGACTAGGTTATATCTATGACAAGCCGTTTAGTAAGGTGACTTCAGGCCATATTAGCATTTGGAGTGCGATAAATCTTCTCATCTTAGCAACAAGCACATAATCTTCTATCGGTTTTCCTCTTTTAAGGGATTTAGCCCATGGATAACAGCCTTACTTTGTGAAGAAATACAATGCAGTGAAGTTTTGTGCCAACTTACGTTTGGCGCACGCTTTCACACTGCTTTATCTAGTTTTCAGCGTGATTCTAATGCTGCCAGACACTCAACACTTCAAAGAATTTATAACCTTTCCCCCCCTTTCTAGGTGCTTGTAGTCCAAGAGCATAGTGGAAGGTTCCAAGGTACGGGTGTGTGGAAACTCCCCACTGGAGTTGTGAATGAGGTGAGTATGTTTAAGATCTCAAGTGCTAGATAAGAAGTATCGATATGTATTGCAATGGTTTGACTGTGACTCTATCCCCGTAGGGTGAGGATATATGTCACGCTGTTGTCAGGGAAGTAAAGGAAGAAACAGGAGTAAGTGATGAGTTTTATGTTGTGTAGAAAAGTACGGTCTCTGAGGCATTTCACTTGAGAATTCCAACTAAAGCCTTATTCTTTTATGTTCTACAGGTAGACACTAAATTTGTCGAAGTCCTCTGTTTCAGGTAAAGAAAATCTTCTATTTCAGATTGTGGTGCATTAAAATGTTTTGGTCTTCATTTAGATTTCTGTATTGAGCCTTCTGATGTTTGAATTTGCTTTTGCTTTTCTCACATACTATCTCTTATGTTCTATCACAGACAAAGCCACAAATCATTTTACACAAAGTCGGATTTGTTCTTCCTTTGTGTGCTTCATCCAGAATCATCTTCTATTGACAAACAGAACGTAGAGATTGAGGCAGCCAAGGTAAATTGCACAGTTGCATATCTTCTTGATTTTGGTGGAAGTACGAGGACTTTTTACTAATTAAATCTTTGCTTGGGCTGTCTTGTACAACATTCAGCTGCATGCTTTAATTTTTCATTCTTGCTCATTTGTGCTAAACAATGAATCTAGTAAAATTTAATGTATAATTTCTTAAGCACATTAACGACGGGTGACTTCACTGAATATCTGTTTGGATCTACCCATTTAGTAGGGGTGTTAAGAGATGATCATTTTCGACCAAAAAGAAAAAAAAATATGATCATTCATTAGTTCTTTCTTTGGCCAAATTTATGATCTGAACTGAATGGATTTTGTTTTGATTATAGTGGATGCCAATTGAGGACTATGCAGCCCAACCTTTCGTTGTGGGAAACAAGCAATTCGATTTCATGGCGAAGATATGCTCGAAGAAGGCTGATCAAGGCTACCCTGGTTTCGCTGCTTTGCCCACAACTACTGGGAGTGGCAAAAGGACTTACATCTACTGCAATAACCCCAATAATGTGGAGAACTCTGCAAGTTCTATGTAATTCCTGGGTTGTGATGCGGAATTTCTTCCTTAGACCCAGGCCTACTGGACTGTGTGGATCCCCACCATTGATTTTGTGAGCCCCACATGGGCGGACATGTAGGTCCCACAAAATCGAAGGTTGGGATGGACTCGGTCCAATGGATCTGGGACTAGACAAGAATTTTCCGGTTGCAATGCTTCGTGAACTCTTGCTTCTTGTGTTATGGATGCACTGAATAAATTGAACGAAACAGCTTCATTTTGTATCATTTTGTAATAGTTTATGTCAAATTCTGTATACATAGTCTGGTTTGAAATGATGGTTTGTGGATGCAGAATCATGTCTATTATTGTGATTTCTAAAGGTTTAAACGCACCCTGTGTAAAGGTTATTTTGTGTGGCCGTGCAATCAAAATAAGTCCCAAGAAGTTTTAATTCATTAAAGCGGTGATTTCGCATTCTAGTGTATGAACAATTACGTCACTTTCATCGTATAGCCATGTTTAGAATTGGCACTCCCCTTTTCGTCTGGTGTGGTGCTTTGGAAGGGCGTTAAAGCACGAAATGAGTGGACACAGAGCTGCATCAGTGAGCAAAATAATCTTGCAGGTTAGTCACCTTCAAAATGACTGTACATTGATCATGCTCCATTGAAGAATAAGCTGCTAGAGAGCGATGGAAATGGAGAAGACCTCCCCCATAGGCAACTTCCTGGTGTAATACCTGAGAAAGGGGCTCAATGTCTTTCATCACTCTGAATACGCTATGGCCACTCACAGAGACACAGCAAAATGCTGATGACTATGTAATACAAGCACACCATCTGTTTAAATATATGTGGTACAACAATGACGAATAAGTAAAGAAAAACCAGGCGACAGTACACCAACCATTTTCTTTGTTTCGTCCGCTTTTAATTTGCATTCTTTTTGCAGCAGATGAGAGGAACAAACCTTGCTTTTGTTAAGTGTTCTGGTCATTGCCAAACCTCATCCTTATTGTATTTTCTGTCTTGCAACTTCATCATACCTTCTCGCTTTTCTTGGATCAATTAAGTTGGATCGAGGGGCAAAGTGCGACATGTGAGCAAATATTAGGAACCAATATTCATACTTTGGAGTTTGAAGTGCTAAAAGCAAGTGTGATGAGGCCTGATTCTATGTCTATGTCAGGCTTAAGTGCATGCAAATTACTGGGGAGTGCGGGAAAATTGACCCCGTCTTGAGTGAAGCCCGACTGTAAGTCTCTGTCTAACTTCATTCAAAAGCAGAAAGACTGAAAAAAACAAGTGTGACGACACTACACTTCTTTCGTGACCGATCAAATTCTAACTCATGTCCGGCAATGTCAGTTTGCACCATGAACAATCCATGCCTGTTTAATGAGAAATCTGCAATATTCGTCTCCACTTGATGATTCTCTTCTCTCAGTTAAATAAAACTGCCGCAAGATCACTTTCTTGTTGTAACGAGCTAACTATTTCATTCTTCTCAACAATCATAACGGATGCGGTAGACAGTATGAACCAGTTCTTCATCAAAAAGGTCATATTCCATTGAACGGATGGTTGTCAGATTGTTATTGAGGTTAGGCAGGATTGTGATATCTATGAAGATCAGTTGCACTTCCGACACGAATGCGAAATCCCGTGGAGCGAAACAGACCAATCATGCCAATAAGGTATCTTGGTACAAGAAATTTAACCCTTTTTTTTAACTGTTCGGTGATTCAATGTTGCCATTTGAACTTCTTATTCGCCCGCAAAGTGTTGACTTCGGCACCAACTTCATAGCCTTTGGAAATAGAAGGAGAAAGGGCTCTCTCTCATCTTCTGTTTTGTTTTTTTTTTGGGTCATTATCTTCTGTCTGTTTGAGAGCCATTCGTTATGGTGATGCAGCCGGACGGCGGCTGAGCGCTCTAGTCCTTTTGAGCAACGTAATCGTACCATGGGCAGTCAAATTTTCGATGGGACTTTCGTTAATTAGCTGGCCCACGGAGTGAAATATTGAACTTAAACCCGTTACAAACCGAAAAGGCTTTCTTTTAGAGATGGACAGAAAATGGAATCTTTCTAAACTGATAAATAATTAAGTGAAATCATCACATCTCGACAGAACATGAACCTTGTTGTAAACGGAAAACAGGGAGGGATCCCCGAATACTATTCAAAATCCCAGAAAAAGACTTCCATAAGATGCTGCACATTCCCAGGGTTTTTGCAGTAGGTGTGAATCATTTTGCCGGACTTCAACATGATGGCCAGAGGAGAGAAACCGGTGTAGTCACCGTTCGCCTTCGCTAAGCATATTTTCGCAACATATTGGACCTGCTTATTTTGAAGTACAAAAGGCTGCTGTGCAGTGAATTTTCACAGCAAAACCTGGCCATCTGACTCTACAAGTACCTCCTTGTATTGCAAGACGAAAGATGACTAACTACTTCTCTGAAAGTCGATACCTAGAAATGTCCCAGAGCTGCTCTGAACTTCATAGCCAAAAAAAAACCAGAAAAGGGAATGATTCTGGACTTATGCTCAGTTAGACTGCCCTGCTAAATAAATTAGCACGGATTGCAATAAAATGCTTAAGGACAAGCCAGTGGCATTGCTCATGGTAACAAAGTCAGTGCACTCGGAAAAGAAGCAAAAACATAGACTCATTCGTTACAAGATTATCAGATTACTTATAAAGACAGAACTCGAAGCAAGTTAGTTCACTATTCAGAGGATACAACCCCTTGCAGCATCATGTTACTATGGCTAACTTTGGCCTTTAAACCCCTCAGAAAACTCCCCTTGATTTCCTGATAAATTTAAAATAGAAACTATTAGTAAAATTTTGAGGTGACAAATTTTAGAGATTTTCAGTGAATATCAAATGGAATAATTCAAATGCTAAAAGTAAAGTCAAACAGAGACAGTAAAAGCAAAAGTCGCTCTTATTGCACATTTACCAAAAGCAGAGAGTTTGAAAGTGTGTGCAAGTTACCCGAGCCGCCTCAATTTCTCCATCCTGTTTCGGGATGCAAGGCGAACACGGCCACGGCATGCCAATGAAGAGCAACTCGGATTTCGTAAAGAGTGACTTGTGGCTTTGCCCGTGCTCAAACAAAGGACATTCAATCAGGTTTTTCCACAGGAAAAAGAAAACTGAGGACCAAAAAGTCTTGACAAGGCCAAAGCGTCCAGCAGTGAAATGCAAGACCAAACTATTCAAAAAGTCTTTACCTGAATGCCAGGACTTCATTGAATTCAGTGTCTATCTGAATGAAATAAGAACAATCGCTTTAGCTGGCACTCCCAAGCAAAGGAATCGAGATATTAGCTTGTTTGCTCTATCGAAGTGATGCCCAACATATGAAAGGATCATTTACTCCCGTCTCTTCTTTTGCTTCTCTGGATGCCAGGACTTCATCAACTTCAGTGTCTATCTGAATGAAATGAAAACAATCGCTTTAGCTGGCATTCCCATGCAAAGGAATCGAGATATTGGCATGTTTGCTTGATTGAAACGATGCCCAACGTATGAAAGGATCACTTGCTCCCGTCTCTTCTTTTACTTTTTCTTTGACTTCTCTGATAGCTGTAGCAAATACATCCTCGCCCTATACGTAGTCAAATTATCAAATCAGTAAAACCATCGTAACTGAAACCCAAGACGCCAAAGACATCTGATGTGGTGTTAATTATCAAATGTACTCACCTCATTGACAAGTCCAGTCAGGAGCTTCCAGATGCCTGTGCCTTCGAATTTCCCGCCTTTCTCCATAACTACAAGCACCTGGAAAGAGAAGAAAATGTTTCGACCTCAAAACTGCCAAGTCATGATGTACTGTCACCAGAAACCAGGTATCTGGAAAGAACGAACTTGCACGCATATGTATTGGCTTATGAGTTATGATGGTCTAAGAAAAGGCCTTTTGTCCGTTCCTTCCTCTAATTTGACTGTCTAAGAGTAGCCAAAGAAAGAATCCAATGAATGACATTGAGGGCTCATAGTTATCTCTGCTTTTCATTCAGACCAAAAGCAGCAACAGCCACCTTAAGCGAAGCATCTGCATGTACCTAAATCCTTCCTGACCAGTTCGCATGAAAACAAAAATCATGAGAACGCTCAATACATCATGAAATTGCTTGCTATTGCTGCACAAGAAGCGTGTCCCGGGAATAGATCTATCATAAGCCAAGCTACCGGAATATGTTCCGTTCCATGGAGAACTGTATGTACCTTAACTAGGGACTTGACAAGGTGTGCATGCTCAATGGGCACTTTGATCCACACGCCTCTCCTCTTCTGTGACTCATGATAACTAACAAGGCATAAGACACACAGATCAAGAAGTTACATCTAAAAGAAAACAACGAAGAGAGAATCAAATTCGTTTCCAATTCTCTCCATTTGGGAATTGAAGCCCTGAGCTTATTGATGAAGTTCTGAGTATTTATAAGCTCCTGGATTTCGACTTCAACTCCATCTAGCCAGCATCTTCCCAACCAAGTAATTCTTGATCCTCACTACTTGCAGTCTTATCTTGCTTGTCTACTGACTTGACACGTTTATGATATCAAAATCGGCATCCTAAGAGATAAAACAGAATATACTGAGTATTCAGAATTCACCAGCTTAAGTTACAGCAGAAGACCAACTATCAGCACTGACTATGACTCTGAACATTTGGACCGAACATTCAGCGTAAGAGGGGGCAAAATATGAGAGGACAAATTCTGGAACAAAGTGACGAAAAGAGACCAAGTATGATGGACCATAAGGGACTACTTCTCTTAACTTTAATGAGCGGAGTCTTGATACATCTAAACTTTTTGGCAATCTAGGAGTCACTTCTCTTTTGAGTTCTGTTTTTCCTTCCCTCCCTATTTCAATAGGATCATATGTTAGGACGTATTCAACAGTTGAATAGTTATGGTAAAGAGCAGATATAGTATATAGAGACAGAAATACAATAAGGACGACATTTGGCGATAACCAGAACAACAAACAAAAGCAAGATACGATCATCTGCTGCAAAAGAGTGCACACAAAACAAAGAAAATGGTTTTTATACTGCCCCTTAGTTTTTCTTTTTCTTTTCTTTTTTTTCGTCATTGTTGTTCCATATATATTTGAACAGATAGTGTGCTTGTATTGCATAGTCATCAGCATTTTGCTGTGTGTTTGTAAGTGGCCACAGTGAATTCAGAGCGATAATAGACAATTGAGTCCTTTCTCAGTGTATTACACCAGGTAATTGCCTCTCTGGGAGGTCTTCTCCATTTCCATCACTTCTTGCAGCTTATTCTTCAATGGATCATGGTCGATTTATAGTCATTATGAAGATGACCAAGCTGCAACATTATTTTGCTCACTCATGCTGCTCTGTGTCTCTACTCATTTCGTGCTTTTTCCTCTTCTAAAGGAGAACACCAAACAAATAGGGAAGCGCCAATACCGAACATCGCTATACCATGAAAGTGCAGTAACTGTTCATACTTCGGAATGCAAAATCACAGTTTGAATGGATTAAATCTTCCAGGGGATTTTCGTATGCGTGGCCGCACAAAATATCAATTACACAGGTTGCTTAGAGAACAACCTTTAGAAATTAGAATAAGAAAAGTGATTCTGCTTCCCCAGATAGCCTCCTGAAAACAACACTAATCCAAACCAGACTATGTTAACAGAACTTTGCATAAACTACTATAGCAGGACAGAAGATGTGGCTGTTTCATGCTATCTATTCAGCGCATCCACAACACAAGAAGCAAAAGTTCATGCAACATCACAACCGAGAATTTTTTGCCTAGTCCCAGGTCCATTGGACCAACTCCATCCTAACCGTTACGAAATCAGCGGTGGGGATCAATGCGGTAGAGTAGGCCCAGGTCTAGGGCAGAAATTCCCCATCACAACCCAGGAATTATGTAGAACTTGCAAAGTTCTCCTGAACACGAAGGTAATTATTGCAGTAGATGTAAGACCTTTTGCCACTCCGAGTCATCGTTGCCAAAGGTGCAAAACCGGGGTAGCCATAATTCGCCCTAGCCAAGCAAATCTTCGCCATAGAATTGAATTGCTTGTTTCTGACAATGAAAGGTTGTGCTGCGTACTCCTCAATTGGCATCCACTATAATCAAAATATCTCGATTCCTTTGTATGGGAATGCCAGCTAAAGTGATTTTTTTATGTTTCATTCAGATAGACACTAAATTCAATGAAGTCCTGGCATTCAGGTAAAGAGGATGTTCTTCTTCAAAGTTTGAAATTAATGCGATAATTCTGTTATCTTTCTTAAAAGCCTGGTTTAACAATGTTGCACTGCTATAATTTAGTTTCGCGTTTCACTGATGGACGCTTTGGCATTGTCAATACTTTTTTGTCCTCATTTTTCTTTTTCCTGTGGAAAAACCAGATTGAATGTCCTTTGTTTGAGCACAGGCAAAGCCACAAGTCATATTTTACGAAATCCGAGTTGCTCTTCCTCTGCATGTCGTGGCCATGTTTGCCTTGCATCCCGAGACAGGATAGAGAAATTGAGGCGGCTCGGGTAACTTGAACACACTTTCAAACTCTCTCTGCTTTTGGTAAATATGCAACAAGAGTGACTTTTGCTTTTACTGTTTCAGTTAACTTTACTTTTGGTGTTTGAATTATTCCATTTGATACTATATTCACCGAAAATCTTTAAAATTTGTCACCTCAAAATTTTACTAGTAGTTTCGTTTTTAAATTTATCAGGAAATCAAGAGGAGCTTCTTGAGGGGCCTAAAGGCCAACGTTAGCCATGGTAACATGATGCTGCAAGGGGTTGTATCCTCTGAATAGTGAACTAGCTTCCTTCAAGTTCTATCTTTATGAGTAAACTGAGAATCTTGTAACGACTGAATCCATGGTTTTGCTTCTTTTCCAACTGCACCGACTTTGTTACCATGAGTAATGCAACTGGCTTGTCCTTAAGCATTTTATTGCAATCTGCGCTAATTCATTTAGCAGGACAGTGTAACTGAGCATAAGTCCGGAATCATTCCCTTTTCTGGTTCTTTTTTGGCTATGAAGTTCAGAGTAGCTCTGGGACATTTCTAGGTATCGACTTTCAGAGAAGTAGTTAGTCATCTTTCGTCTTGCAATACATGAAGATACTTGCAGTGTATGCTCACAGCAAAACCTTTTCACCAATCGAGGGATATGCTCAGCAGCCTCTTGTACTTCAAACTAAGTAGGTCGACTATGTGGCGAAAATATGCTCAGCGAAGGCTGACGGTGACAACCCCGATTTCGCTCCTCTGGCCATCATGTTAATGTCCAGTATGTTATGGAAGTTTTTTTCCTGGGATTTTGAAGAGTATTTAGAGCCCTATGTTTTCTGTTTACAACAAGGTCCATTTTCTGTCGAGATGTGTTGGTTTTACTTAGTCATTTTTCAGTTAAGAAAGGTTACATTTGACTTGTACATTCTTTCTTCTTGGCCAAATTCCCCAAAAAATTCCAAGCTTTAGGTCAAGTTACAAATTTGCCCCGAACTTTTTTTTATCTCAGAAAAATCATAAACTTTAGGTCCAGTCCCAAATCTACCCCGAATGTTTTTTTGTCTTAGAAAAAATTTCAAATTTTAAGTTCAGTCCCAAATATGTCCCGAATTTTGTTTTGTGTAAAAAAAATCACCAAAATTCAATTTATTTTAAAAAATATACTCCTGTGATCCAGTCTCAACTTTACGTGGCACTTCAGCGTCGATACCAAATCCATATCAACAAAGTAATTGGGCTTTTTATTAGACAAAGAAAAGTTCATAGCAAATTTGGACTAAACCCAAAAATTAGGTGTCTTTTTAAAATTAAAAAAAGTTTTTTGGGATGGATTTGTTATCGTTCCTAACTTTCATATCTTAAAATGGCTTTATTTTGAAAAATTTCAACAATTTTTATTGGGTTGGATTTGTTATCGAAGTGGAAATGCGAAGTCGGTCTGTACCTATCGCCCAATTACTTTGTTGATGTGGATTTATTATCGACGCGGAAGTGTCACGTTAAGTTGGAACTGGATCACAAAGTATATTTTTGAAAATAAATTGAAATTTACTAATTTTTTACACAAAACAAAATTTGGAGCAGATTTGAGATTAATATTAAAGTTTGGAGTTTTTTTTTTAGACAAAAAAAGTTTCAGGACAGATTTGGAACTTGACCTAAACTTTGAAGGTTTTTTAGGGAATTCATAGCAATTGACCTCTCGAGGCATTTCAATTGAGCCGGGTCTTTCTATCCATCTCGGAGGATAACTGCACTTCCAACCTTATAATTGCAACATGATACCTTACCGCTTTTCTTGGATCAATTAAGTTGGATCAAGAGGCAAGGTGCAATGTGTGAGCAACTTTTGGGACCAGTATCCATACATCTGTGTTTAAAGTGCTAAAAGCAAGTGTGACAAGGCCTGATTCTATGTCAATATCAGGCTTTCAGCGCATGCAAACTACTGACAAGTGCATGAAGATTGGCTCCGTCATGAGCGAGGGCCGACCGTACGTCTGTGCCAAGCTTCATCCAAAAGCAGAAAGACTGCAAAAACGAGTGTGACGACACTACACAACCTTCGTGACCGATCGAATTCTAACTCATGTCCACCAACATCAGTACGTACTTCGAACAATCATGCTCCTTTAACGAGAACGCTGCAAATATTTGCCTCTTGGTGAATAAAACAACCGTAAGATCGTACTCTATGGTGACGAGCTAACTAGTTTACTCTTCTCGACAGTCATGCTGGATGCGGTAAATAGTACAAAACCTGTTCTGTTGAAAGGATGGTCGTCATATGGAGGACCGGAGGTTAAGCTGGGTTTTGATGAGTCCGAAGGTCAGTCACGCTTTCATTGGGAATGCGAAATTCAATCATTGAGCGAAGCAGATACAAATAAGCCAATAAGGGGGTATCTTGGTAAAAGAAATTTGACCTTTTTCTTGCTTCCCTCGTTCAGTGATTCAATCTTATTCGCTCAAAATTGACCTTCGTGCAAGAAATGATGGAGGAGGCTCTGCGTTGGAGTCCACGTCTCCTGTTTCGCACAAAATCGATCCATGGAATAGGATTGCTCGATCAGTGGAATTCCGAGAAAATTTCTAGGGCTTATATCTTTAATTTAATTTTCTCGTGGAAAATGCTCCCTGACTGTCTTGAAATTATGCACGGGGGATGCGCGTGCAACCGCGACGGACTGGTCATTCCCTTATGTTTCGGGCCTCGCCGGCCACCGCGGGGAAGGAAAGGAAAAATAAACAAATAAATAAAGAAGTCGGAAAAAAATGAAAAAGGAATTTAAGAAATTTCCACGCTAGCGCTGATCGGATGACTGGCGTCCACGACAGCGCCGGCCGGTTAAAATTGGCCAGATGAACCGAATTGGCATAAATTGTAAAAAGATTTAGGACTAAATTGACATAATCATAATAAGTTTAGGACTTTCTCGGTAATTTTTCCGGGGATGCCGACATTCCAGATGGCCTCTTCGTTGCTCATTTTCAAATCCCAAATCTGATCCATCCCCCATTCAACCAAGATTCATCGGTCAATGAAACGTTTCTTTCGGTCGCGTGTGTTGTCCCCGTATTGGGAGCCACGCACGCGACCGCCGAGCCTCCGATGTTGGCCGGCGGACGAGATTTCGAGAAAATTTCTAGCGCTTATATTTTTAATAATGATTTTTTTTTAGTGGAAGATGCCTCTGATTGGCTAGAAATTGTACGCGGGAGATGCGCATGCATCTGAAGCGCCCAGTTTTTGCCCTTGGGATGTGCATGGGGTATTTGCGTGAGGAGACCCACTCCTGTGTTTCTTTATTTGTTGGGTTCTTTTTTGGGTTAATACCATTGAAAAATCTTAAACTGATACACTCGCGATAATTTTATCCAAAACTTATTTTTTGACCATCAGAAACCTCAAATCGGTACGCCCATGATAATTTTACCCTTCGTTTGTGCCCGTTAAATTTTACTATTAAATTTTCGAGTTGGATAACACATGGTAGTTGACGGGTGTACTGATATAGGGTTCTACCGTCCGTTTACCAATATATGTATCGGCTTGGGATTTTTCATGACATTAATCTAATTTAAAAGAGGGTAAATTTGTCATAAATGTACCAGTTTGGAATTTTTTGGGGTCAAAAATTTAGTTTAAGGTAAATTTGTCATAGGCGTACCGGTTTGGAATTAAATTAGTTCGGGATAAATTTATCACAAATGTATCAATTTGGATTTTTCGTGGTATTAATCTTCTGTTTTTTATCAGAAAGTTCTTATTTTTCTTCGTGGCTGTCGCTGTCCTGATGCTCCTGAGCTTTGCGTGTCCATCGGACGAGGGATCAGTGAGGCTCTTCGCTGCTGACGGACAAAAACGTATGGTGAGAAAAAGCTTAACACGTGCTCTAAGAACATATATTAACAAGACTCTAATGTTATAAACTTAAATACTTGCTCGATCACAATTCGAGATTGAAACGCGGAAGGTCCTCACGATCACAAAATCGACACACGTGCACGAGAGGGAAACGAACGATTATCACAACATTGTTTGGAAAAGCTTGAGCAGTTTTAATAGGAGTTTGTCGCATATTATTGAAGTAATTAAGTAAAGATTATTCTCGTTTCTTTTCTCTCACCTCGGTTTCCTTTCTTTTTCCTCACATAAGTACCGCTCGAAATTATCGACAAGTATGCATGCGTATTAATTATTAGGGATAACGACATAAATGATTCGTGAACTTTGACTTAATATGTAATGTGTTATTAAATTTTTAATTTGTTCAATGTTTTAAACACCTTGAGAGCAAAACAAGTGACGGAAAAAGGTGTAGGGTCTGCATAGTAACGTTTCTGTTCTCAGAAATAATTTTTGATCAGAAATAGTTTTTTCTATTTCTATTTCTTGGAACAGTTTCTGACAAAAAAATAGAGTTTAGTAACTATACAAAATTTCTATTCCTGGAATAGAAAAAGAATAGAAACGCGTTTAGGGTATGAATGATCCATTTCTATTTCATGAACGAGTTTCTCCCTTCTGGGCTACTGGCGGAGGACGGCGGGTGGCAGTGGGGGGCAGTGGGGGGCGGAGGACGGTGGTTAGCGGCGGCAGAGAATGGCGGCCGGCGGTGGGAGGCGGCGGGAGGCAGTGGAGCACGGCGGTCGGCAGTGGAGCACGTTGGCATCGGGCGGTGGTGACGACAGCGGGAGGTGGCTGGTGGCGAAGGGTGGCCATCGTCGGTCGATGGAGCTCGGTGGTCGGTGGTGAAGGATGGCGGCCGATGGTGGGTGACCACCGGCGTCGGGTGCCCAGAGGCGAGAGGTGGCCGGCGGCCGAGGGCAACCAGCGCCGGGTGGTGGCCAGCGTGGGGCGGTGGAGAACAATGGCCGGCGGCGGAGGATGGCGGCCGGTGGTGGGTGGCCGGCGGCGGTCAAGGACGGCAACCGGTGGTGGGTGATCGCCGGAGTCGGGTGGTTGGCGGGGGGAGGCGGCCAGCGCCTGGTGACAACTGGCATCGGGCGATGGAGCACGACGGCCAGCGGTGGAGGACGGGGGTCGGTGGCAGGTGGTGACAAGCGTTGAGCGGTGGAGAACGATGGTCGATGACAAGAGGCGGCTAGCGGGCGGGAGACTGCCGGCGAGCGTTGGCCGGCGGGCGGCGGTGGCGGCTGAAGGCGGGCGGTAGGTGGCGGCGAAGGACGGTGAGAGGCGGCGGTGGGCGGGTTGCGGCCGATGGATTGTTTCTTATTTTTAGAGAATTCTAAAAAAAAATCGTTTCTTTTTTCTTGTTCCAGAAATAAGAAGCAGATTTTTTTTGCTTCTTGTTTCTGTTCCAAATCTATTTCTAAAACACTTTTTTGTTCCAGAAACAAAAAAATAGATTTTTTTTACTAAACGAATTTCTGTTCTTTTTCTGTTCCGGAAACAAACGAACAGAAAAATAAAAAAACAGAAACGTTACTAAACAGACCCGTAACATATACTCGAACAAGCCTGGAAAGCTGGGGTGGCACTAGCAGCATCCGAAGCATACTTCGGTTTCTGCTCGTGTTACAAGATAAATACATCAATCTGAGCTATATGTGTCTCCTTTCTCTTCACTAAGTTCACTTGTATTATCGGTCATTGTATTCCCCAAATAAAATTTCCTGTGGGAAGACAAGGGGCAGCGTTTGTAACGATTTCGCGATTATCCCTGGTTTTAAGGAATGTCGGAACCTTGCTCCCGTGTTCGCTCTGGCCAATGCCGATCCCCGCTGGACGCAGGCCTTATCAGCGAACATCGCTGCCTCACTACTGTCGAGGGCGTGATCTAAGGCCGCGACCGCCGATCCGACAGTCCGATGGAATGAATGGCAACACCTAACGATCGTCATATGAATTAACAAACCCACGACAAGTTGGGAAGGTTAGAACAGCCATAGGGTTTGCTAACCGAAAGTCCCAGGTTGCTATAGAAGGAGAGCAAAAGTGACATGGAAGGAAAAAAATTCAATCTTCTATTGATTATTGCAGCCTTGCAGGACTTCTCCGACTTTGGTCAGGCCAATGTGTCGCCGGACCCACACGTGTCAACCGAATTTTCAGCCCACCTCTGTTCACTTCTCTCGATCTCTCTCTTTCCCCTTCTCTCTCTCCTCCGCTTCGCCTCCTTTTCCCTTCGTCTGGCCTCGAGCCCTAGCCACCGCCATTGTCGGCCACGGCGAAGAGGACCCTCGGAGTCTCCGGCGACGGGCTCACCGCCGATGGATACTGGTCCCCTTCGCGTGCCTCGCGGTTATGGAACCTCGCGCTGAAAATCCTCGTCGCCGCCGAGCCCGCCCGCTCCACCTCCACCCGTCGTCCTCCCCCCTGCTTCCGCAAAATCATGCTCGCGAGCTTCCCCCTCCAAACCGCCATGGTCGCTTGACCACGAGCTTTGCGACCATGGCTACTCGAGGTCGAGCTCCGTGGCCATGGCGGCCGCGAGCCTCGGGCTCACCGTCGTCGTGAGGAGCTGTTAAGAGGCGCACCGCCGTCGTCCGCTTTTGGTCTCCATGGAGAAGGATGAAGAATTGCAGAGGAAGCGGTAGAGAGAAAGTGTAGAGGGAGTCCCGCGAGGGTCAGGAGGGGAGAGCGGAAGTGGGCCCCACACAGGAGAAAATATCCCCGATGGTAGGCCCGGGCGACACGTGTCCATCACCGAGCGGGCTATTATTTTGGTGGCATGGCGCCACTCGGGTGCCCGATATTTTTCTCGCTCGGAGGAGCTCGAAACATCAGCCTCTTGCGTGGGCCACCTGTAAGTCAAATGATGTCGGTCAAACCAATCTTCTCATGGATACGACAGAGAGGGAGTAGACGTTGTAGTTAGTACCTAAGCCTCTCGAGGAGTTTGGTGTGGTGAGCACTGGTGACAGAGGCTGCTGGACAAGTTGAAGGGCAAGTAGTAGAGATATATATCGTGTATGGGCATGATGCCCTCATAAATGGCTGATGATATTTCCTTGAAACCAACGGTGTAAATGATCGCCTCTGTCTCATGATCCCAACGAAAACAGAAAAACAAACTAGAGCTTCCTTCTTTTCTTAGTTTCTGCCCAGTTCTCTACATGGCCTTACGTTTAAGCCCCTGTTCTCCTTCTTCTTCAGCTGCCTTTTCTTGCGCTTCGTTCGATCACGGGACTTCACCGGCAAGAACGTCTTTAACGACCTGGTCGTATCGGAGAAGTAAAAATGGCGGGAAGTTCGCGATCGAAGCGTCCAATGCGCACCCACCGGGCGCCGTTTCATTGCAGACTGGTTCGTCTCTTTTCTTTCGCTTGCTTTGTGTTCGTGAAAATTTGTTGGTCGTTTGATTGGCATATGGCTTTTTGTGCTCCTGAAGGTTTGGTTTCCTAGTGAAGGATCTGTTTGAGAAAATGTCTTAATCTACAGTTTCAGATGATTGGTTGGTTTTACTGAACGCGACGGCTTGAATTTCCGTACTGTGTGAATTGGGTTGTGATTAGTCAAAGGTGATTCAGTTCCTGAGAGACGTTGCGGTTTTAAGAACAGAGGCATGCTTGATTGACCACGGTTCGAAAAATGCGGCATACAGTTGTAATCTTGCTTGGTGCTAGTGATGTATGCTTAATTTAGTCTGCTTCGGATCCATGTGCAGGGGAACGACAATTGTGTGACAATATGATAGATACATAGTAATTGCTCATGCCTTTTGTACAGCGCCTAGCTGAATTTTTTGTATGATGAATTTTCATCACAATTTCGTGCATTTCCTATTTCACATAGTTTTATTGGTGAATATGTGACCTTCCAGTAGGACCAGTACTATTAAAAGAATAGCTCTAAATAGCAAACCTTCTTGCCAACTCCGTAGTCAGATCGCAAAAGTAAGCAGCATAAATGGGTTTGCAGTTTTCTTACTTTTGACTCGCGATCGAATATCATTTGATGGCGGACAATCACCAGGATCTCATGTGTCATGGCCTCTTTTTTCAAATCTTGTCATGCTTTGATTGGGTATTGTGCAGAACAAACACGACATGCCGAACTCCCTTAACATCCTTGACCTCTATGATGTAATGGAAATTGATGAGTGCCATACTATAAAGATCTAGTCAATGCAAGAGCAATTTTATTGGCGCTATAAGTCTGGTGCATCTATTGGTTGGCTTCCCTTTGTTTCACAATCCTTGATTACAACTGAATGCATTCTCCTCTCGCTGTTCAGTATGCTTTCTTTGTTAGATACGTTTGACTATGTTATGTGATTAAACGATAAAAGTAAATGTAATTGAGATTCAACGTGGTCTATTTTTCTATTCTTAATTTGTTGTCTGGTGTCATAAACTAGTCCTGGTATCTGAATATGAGGCTGGTTGATGCAGAGGGTATCCGGACACAATCCTTTACTGCTAATCCTGTTAAAACTCAAGAAAAAAAGAGTTCTCTGGCCTTTATGGAACCGCAAAAGGAAGAGCCAACTCTTAGCATTGTTGTTATTGGAGCTTCAGGGGACCTAGCAAGGAACAAGATCTTCCCTGCACTATTTGCTTTGTTTTACGAAGATCATCTCCCCGAGGTTTATTCCGCATCTATTATCAATTATCTGATCTGGAATTTCTGTCTTTATTGTTTTTTTCATTTAGCTTAAATGCCTTATATTTTCTTTTGCTGGTCTATAGAATTTCACAATTTTTGGCTATGGACGGAGTACATTGACTCATGATGAGCTGAGGAAGTCCATTAGCAAAAATTTGACATGTAGAATTGACAAGAGGTACAAATGGTCTTACATGATACTATGCTTAAGTTTGTGATTCACTTGTGTTAATCACCTGTTGCAAACAGGGAAAGCTGTGTTGAGAAAATGAATCAGTTCTTGAAGAGATGCTTTTACCACTCGGGTCAGTATAGCTCCGAGGAACACTTCCTCAAGCTCGACAAAATTTTGAAGGAGAAAGAGGTACTTATTGATACTTGGATTCTCTCTTTGGACTATGCTATTATAAAAGTTTGGATTAAATGCATTAGCATAATCAGCATCAAGAATGTAGATATAGAATCCCCTGGGAATTGAGCTTATTGTGTCATCTGCATATGGACTATGGTTTAGCAACAATCTAGCGTCTCAGACAGTTTATTCAGCAAGTGATGGCACGCTGAATATAATCTCATAAAATCTCATTTCAGGCTGGAAGACGTTCAAATAGGCTCTATTACTTAGCCATTCCTCCAAATCTGTTTGTTGATGCGGTGCGATGTGCTAGGCGTCGTGCTTCTTCCCTTAATGGTTGGACTCGTGTCATTGTCGAAAAACCATTCGGTCGTGACTTGGAGTCATCCAGGGGACTGACAAGAAGTTTAAGGCAATATCTGTCTGAGGATGAAATATTCAGGTATAAATCTATCATGATACCTACGGTTTGTTTGTATGGTAAAATATTAGGTACATTGATGTTGGACACATCTGATGTTCCCACAGAATTGACCATCACTTGGGCGAGGAGCTGTTTGAAAACCTCTTAGCACTTCGTTTTTCAAATCTGGTATTTGAGCCTTTATGGTCCCGGAACTACATAAGAAATGTGCAACTAATATTCTCTGAAGATTTGGGGACAGAGGGTCAAGGCAGGTTAGTCTTATTTCCTCCCCAGAACTATATGATTTTCTTACACGTGAACATAACCATGATCCGTTGCTTCTCTTTGCACTTCTCTTTGCAGATACTTCGACGACTATGGAATAATAAGGGATATACTGCAGAATCATCTAATACATTTACTAGCATTATTTGCAATGGAAACACCCGTCAGCCTGGATGCTGAGGACATAAGGAACGAAAAGGTAGGAAGATGTCTTCTTTTGTCAAATTCCTTCTAAGGGATTTTGTATTGAGAGGAGGGAGGCATAATGGACCAATTATTGGATGAAGTTCATATGACTAACACCGAAATAACATGAATTTTGTTGTTTTATATTTATGCAACAACTATTGTTCTCACCGCATTAACTTCTGTAGGCCATAAATTGAACATGAGTAGTCATCATGTGATTCTTTTATGTATTCCAGTGACCAAATCTTCAACATCATTTGAATCAGGTTAAGGTATTACGTTCTATAAAACCGCTTTGTCTTCAAGATGTGGTCGTGGGCCAATATAAGGGCTGCAGTGAAGGGAATGCAACATGTCCAGCTTACACTGATGATCCAACGGTGTCAAAAAATAGCCTCACGCCAACTTTTGCAGCTGCAACTCTCTTCATTAACAATGCACGGTGGGATGGAGTTCCCTTCATGATGATTGCGGGCAAAGCTCTCCACTCAAAGCGGTGGCTAAAACTTAGTACCTTGGTCCCATACAATTTTCACTTTCCAGAAAAATGTATGCTGTCAAGAGTAAACAGTAGATTGAAACGTGTCCTATTGTCATGATTTTCAGTGCAGAAATCAGAGTACAGTTCAGGCATGTCCCTGGTAATCTGTACAATCGGAACTCTGGAACTGATTTGGATAAGGCTACGAACGAGCTCGTGATTCGAGTACAGCCAGATGAAGCTATCTACCTAAAGATCAATAATAAGGTTCCAGGCCTTGGAAAGAGATTGGATTGCAGTGACCTGAACTTGCTTTTCAAAACGAGGTCAGATACTTCAAATATTCCCCGGTAATTTACGCTGAGAGAGAGAGAGCGAGAGAGAGAGAGAGAGAGAGAGAGAGAGAGAGAGAATTTTTAATACAATTTTTGCTTGACAATCAGCAATGCTGTTATAATATCCGTTGCCATCCATTGTTGTACAAAGGAGAGACTTACTTTCTGATTAGCTATGGCTCAAACTAGACATTCTGCAGTGGTGGTAAGACTCTTAGGGTAACGACCGGGGGGGTGCTTGTGCTGGCTTCTTTTCTCAACCCTTTTATCTATTAGAACAAAAACATGATAAGGTCATCAGATATGATCCTAAAAGACGAGAAAAAGTCTAATTTCCAATGCTGGACTACCTAAAATAACCAGCTTTCATGATAAGTATCTTCTGCCTAGAATGGCATGATGAGCTACATAACGGGAACTCGAGTTGGATATCCACTACCCTCACTCATGTTACTCCGTGTCATTCATTATGATTGCCGAATACATTATTATCCTAAGATATGTTTTCCTCGTGAAGGTACCCAAATGAAGGCCCCGATGCATATGAGAGCCTCCTCTTGGACGCTACAAAAGGAGAGCGTCGACTGTTCATCAGGAGCGATGAACTCGATGCAGCTTGGGCAGTATTTACGCCGTTACTGAAAGAACTAGAGCAGAGGAAGGTTCAACCAGAGCTCTACACATATGGCAGTGAAGGACCAGTTGGCGTACATTATCTAGCTGCGAGGCACAATATCCGCTGTGCAGACTTTGGCTATTAATCTTGAGCAGAAGGGGATCGAATCAGTAACGGTTCTGCTGGGGCAATTTTTTTCATGGTGTTTCATGCTTTGCACGTTGTTGTAACTTGTAATTTGATCCGCGTGCGCCGACATCTCGAATTTCCATCTGTAGTTTCTGTGCATAATCTGGACATATTTTACCAAATCAAACTTGTAAAGTTAGTCGATAAATGTATACGAAGCCAACAAGCGGCAGATTATCAGATGCATGCAGTGTGATTCTCTGAGTGTACTGGACGTCTTTTTTCCTGTGTATCTTCATCATCTTTGTATCTTGCCAATGTTGTTCTTCAGCTTGCAAAAGATGAGAAATTGGATGCAATAACAGCTCTCAAGGGAGCAGGTACTGTTAAATAGATTAAGTACATGCTCATATCATTTACCTTCTGAAGTGCTTCTCAGTTCTAACAATCTTTCGTACGATAGTTGATTTGAATCATTGAAGTGACATTAGACCATACATGTTTCCTGGATTATGTTCTGAGCTAGAATGTGCTTGCCAGCTGCCAGCATATCATGAGGAATGAGGTGTGACTTATCGGTGACAATCTTTTTCTATATAATCATTTGTGTCCCTTTCACCTTTCATTCCTTCATTGTGACATTAAAAAATTCACTATTTCATGAAAAAAACAGGAAGATATTAAGTTGAATTATGTATGTTATATAATGTAAATGACACAAATAATTTTTGAACTTCGACCGGAAGTGTAATTTGATTCCTAAACTTTAGCCCAATGTGCAATGTCATTCCCGAATTTTTAATTTGTTCAATATGATCCCTGACATTTTAGTGCATGTTCAATTGAGTCCCTAGATTGTATGAAAATATTCAATGTTATCTCCACAATATCAATTATTGGAGGAAAATATTGAACATTTTCATACAGTTGATAGCCTAAATTGAATATGTATCAAAAGTTCAGGAATCACATTGAACAAATTAAAAGTTTGGGAGCGACATTGCACATTGGGTTAAAATTCATGGACCACATTGAACCAATTTAAAGTTTAGGGACCGCATTGCATATTGAACCAACATTAAGAGGCCATTTGTGTCATTATCCCTATTATATTTGTAGAAGCTATCTTTATTACCATTTTTTGACGGATATTATGATTTAGATGGTTAATTGATTACTAAAAGGATAATTATCCAAGTCAATGATGTTCGATGAGGATTCTTTTTCCGAAAAAAGAAAAAATTGCACGGTCTGTGCATCAATGATCGATGGTAATTGTAAGAGAGACAGTACTCATGAAAATTACACAGTCCGAACATTAATTTACGGGAAAAGACAACAAATCAAAACAAATCTCAAGTGAATATCCCTCTCCGGACCCCATTTCTCTTTATTTGAATCCCTTTCACAGTCAATAATACAAAAACCAAACACTATCTGTCACATGGCCCCCCACCTGTCTTTGATAAATAAATTTATCAAAGATTTTATCAATTTAAGGACACCCATACTTTTATATTCACAATCACGTCCCTCCCCACAAATCTCCAAGTTGATCAATTTTTTGTTCCAAGATAACATTCTTCACACATGCACCAATGAAAAACAAGAAAAACAATAAAAAAAAAGAAATGAAAAAGGAAGCATTTTTTTTCTTTTTTTTTTACAGAAAAACCACCGACAAGCACAAACTCAAGACCACGCCCACCACCACTCTCACCACACTCAACCCGCCGCCGGCGCCGCCGACGCCGTTGCTGTCCGCCGTCTGGTCCGCCGGGTCCCCGTCGGGCGAGTCCGCCTCCGGCGCGTCGGCCTCGGACTCCTCCTTATTCTTCTTCTTCTTCGTGCTCCCCTTGGGCGCCGGTGCCGGCGCGTCCGCCGCCGACGCCTTGAACAGCTCCCTCGGCTGCAGCACCTTGTCGATCTTGTAGACGATCAGAGGTTCCTGATCGATCACCGTCCCGGTGATGGTCGCCGTCACGACCTTGGTCTCGAGCTTCACGTCCTCGCCGTCGTTCTGGACGGTGAAGTCGAACTTGCTCGCGCCGTCGGTGGCGAGGGTGTTCATGGCGCCGTTGTTGGACTTGAGCATCTGGAGGGACTGGTACACGGGGACGCCGTGGTAGAGGAGGAGGGACAGCTTCTGGGCCGCGGTGAGGTTCTTGTACTTGGGCATGAACGCGGAGAGGACGGCGTCGGAGGCGCAGAAGATGGTCAGGCCGCCCTCGAGGTTGTCGTCGAAGGTCTTGAGGGCGCCGGAGGCGGAGATGAGGTCGGCGAAGGACTTGCAGCCCTGCTTCGACAGGATGGCCGTGATGTTCAGGTCGGTCGGGCTCGCGGTCGGAGCTTCGGCCTCCGGCGAGGTCAGAACCTGGCAAATAAAATCATTTCAATAACTAACCATCTAATATAAAACCACCTAGGTTATGGTATATATGAATCTCATCGACATTGAACATCCTGTTTGTTTCTAAATTTTTACTAATCGACCAATGGCACTCCAAAAAATTGATGACCAACACTGAATTTTTGGCCTAATTGATGATCCTAGGCAAGTGCAAATGGTGTGACCTAATGTCATGTGCGAATTAAAGTATCGTAAAAAACATCAAATTCGAATTTGAAGACATCCCTTTTGATTGGGCAAGCAGGGAAAATTATTTAATTATTGGACACTTCCAACAAATTGCATGCGACGGCATCTTTCACGTGTGTAATGTGAAAAGGACCAGAAGTCATAGCTAGGAATTCAAGAACAATAGTGATTAACAGGGCATAAATGTCGGTGGGATCTTTAATGTAGAAATTTTGGCGAGACCGTGCCTATAATGTACCTGGCTGATCTGCAAAACGGAGATGTTGTAGGGAACCTCCTCCACGGACTTCACGAAAACGGCGTTGAGATCGCCCCCGTTGTCCTCGGCGCCGAACCCGACCTTCCCGCCCTTGAGGTCGGTGATGTTGATGTAGCCGGAGGTGCCGGCCGCCGCGCCGGTGGCCTGGAACATGGTGGAGGTGAGGGTGGTGCCGCTGCTGATCTGGTGGAGCTTCTTGGTGCCGAAGTAGTCCACGAGCACGTGGAGGGACAGGACGTTCTTGAGGGTCCCGATCGAGAGGTGCTTGTCCAGGATGGCGTTCATGGCGCCGTTGTCGACCGCGAGGACGGTGATGGTGAGGCGGCGGTTGATCTCGGCGGCGAGGTGGGTGACGGTGAGGTAGTGGTTGAAGGTGGAGAACTCGGGGTGCTTGGCGAGGATGTGCGTGATGTTGTGGGCGTCCGTGGCGGGGGAGAGGGAGAGGCAGAGCAGTAGGGCGAGGGCGAGGGCGGCGGCGGCGGCGGGGAGTGGCGGTGCCGGCTTCATTGTGGCGGAGGAGGAGGAGAGTGTGGAGGAGAAGGGATTGTGGGTTGGAGTGGACAGAGTGGAGTGGAGGGGATTGTGGGGTGTGTATATATTTGCTTTTTTGGGGGATTATATTCCAATGCCAGCTTTGAATTAGGTGAGGTGGGTCCATCGTGGGAGGGCCATTCTTTTGGTCATGGTAATGTTTCTATGCTAACGGTTGAATTGTGCAACAATTGGTCATTTAACGGCTACATCTTATCTCTTTTTTTTTTTGTGTGTGTGAATAATATTGATTTCTAATTGAGCTAATTGGTGGACTATGTTGAAGCAATCTTAACATCAATGGAGGAATCCAATATACCAACTCCCGTTTTCGTGCACAATCTTGTATGTCATCTCTAACAAATTCGGGGAAAAGTGCTGAATAAGTCCTAAACCTTTTGGGGCGGTGCCAATTTAGTCATAAACTTTTTGATATAGTGCGAATTCAGTCCTTTTGGCCGGATTTTGCCGACATGGACGTCGCCCGGCCGACGACGGTCACGGGACCTCGATCCGGCGAGGTCGAGCCTCGCCAGTGGCCGCGTGGCTCGCCCGAGGCCGGCGAGGTCGACCTAGCCGACCTTTGGCCTCCGGCCAGTCGCCGCTCCAGCGAGCGGCTGAAGGAAGAGGGAGAAGAAAAAAAATTCAAAAAAATATTAAATATTATTAAAGTATGATGCGGATAAAATTCAGCCACATTGAAAAAAAAAATGTTATCCACGTTATAATACAACTTCGTTCGACGGCACGCTTAATTCGGATTTGATCGAAGGGACTTGATTAGATAATTTGTAAAAAAATAAAATACTTTGTTAGGCGAATTAAAAGTACAAATACTTTATTTTGGGGAAAGGCGAGAAAATACACGAACCAAAAGTAAAATTTTTCGGGCGTGCCTTCGATACCGCAACCTAGAAGGGTAACATTATCATCGGTCGCTATCGAAATGGCAAATCTAAAAGGGTCCCGTGAGATGCACATCTTGTTGGACCACGTTATTACTATTTGCCTAGACCGACGATCCTCCTATTCGAAGCAAATGCAAATGCGAAGCTAAAAATTGGCATTTTAATATCGTCCCCTCTAAACAATTCCTTGTCCTGTCCACCCGACAACTAATTAGCACGTCTTTAATTAATCATAACAATCCAATTTCCACCAAATCTTGGCTGAATGTCTCTATTCCGTGCCCCCACGTCTTTATTTCATTCGAATCAGATTTGTGGCAATGTCCTCTGACATGAACACGCAGCACCGCTCTATAAATGCGTCACATAATATTTGGTTCGATAAATTAAAATATGGGTTTCCGGTAGCATTAATTTCAGAAATTTTCCTTTCTTTTCTTTTCTTTTCTTTCTCGATGCAGAATGGACCCTCCGAGGGCAGATTCGACAGTTTCGGCTCATGCCCAATGGGGGGCACAAGCTCTTTTCTCGATTTTTTGTCCGGAATTGAAGGTGTAAATATCCCGGATTGGAGATTGGAGATTCGGTGGCAATGACTATACAACAATTTCGGGATTGATTAATCTACCTATAGCAGATAAAATTACGTGATTTATGGAATATATTAATATTAATATGAATGTGATGTCCTATTTCGCATGTCGGCCGCGCATGTGATAGAGAAGTGATGTGATCATTTTACCTACGATTGAATCCCACTTTCAATTGTATAATTTGGGAGGGATTAGACGTGTAGTTAAGCTGCGAGGGGGACCCAACGAAGTGTCGGTGGGAAATGGGAACGGAATGGACTCGCCCCCCATGGAGGCCAGGCTGGCATGGAGTGTCCCCAATGAAGTCCCGCCACGTGGACTTGGTCGGGTCCCGGTGGCGTGCCACGTCAGCCAATACCTTTCACTGATTTGGCTTTTCCTTGTTAATATTCAACTAGAGGAATAAATCTGATTGGCGATGCTTTTCCGCTGCGCCAGCACACCTTGTTCTGGGTCCAGCCTGCGTTGGTTTTGTCTCATTGAGGTTGTCCTTTTATATTCTGAAGATCCTTCACTTTGGAAAATATTTGTACCGACCGACAATCGTTTATCTTACAGGACCTCAAAATCGACGGTCGTGATTCATCCGATTCAGTGGATTCGAATCCAGAAAATCGGAAAAGATTAAAAAAAAAAAAAGACACCCCATTTCCTCTACATTGCTAATTAGACAAAAGGCTATCACGAC
This sequence comes from Syzygium malaccense, assembly GCA_031216405.1. Classification (NCBI taxonomy): domain Eukaryota; kingdom Viridiplantae; phylum Streptophyta; class Magnoliopsida; order Myrtales; family Myrtaceae; genus Syzygium; species Syzygium malaccense. The sequence continues at coordinate 15,525,405 of CM062260.1, read as the reverse complement.
CAACCACTAGGGATACAGTCGCAAGTAGCCATGTGAAAATGGTTCATGAGGATTGTCAACATCTTCATCAAATTCATGCTAGAAACTTCTGATTTGTTGTCTTTGAGTGTGCACCATCATCAAATAGAGTCTTGTATTAGTGCACTACAGCTTGTTTGAAGTTGATGCAAATCGCTTGGCATCATTAATCTCAATCAAGGTATCTTCCTCAAAGTTTGCACATGATTTTGAGTTTAGAATATGCTTATATCCTACACGGGCATGCGTAGGAGGACGAATACTTTCGCGATTGTGAAGGTCGAATACAATAGAATAGGTGTCGGTGCCTACATAGTGTAATCTCATGATGGATGGTAGGATCTTTGGTCATCTCTATCTTGTCCCTAATTTCTTCTGGCGGGTTTGATATCTGTCCGTACTTGTTAATTAATGATATGATTTGTCTAAAAAAAAATCAATGACATGATAATATGACACTGTCTAGTGTCCTCATGACACGTGATAACTTATCAATCGTTGATTTGACTAAACACGGATTACCTCATGGTAAGATCTAAATCGTTAACCAACATAACCATCTTGCTATAAATTTGAGTACATTTAAGGAGAGACTTTGCAATTGAGAGCTCTATCGACTTGCGTATTTTCTACATACATCTTTCATTGTTTAGCGACTTAAAACAACCTAAGGATCCTGACCTTTATCTGTCATTTGCCTGTGCTAAGATCTGTCTGCTCCTTTTTCCATACCTTCTTTGTCACATTTTGCTTTAATGGTATTGCTTGCGAATGACATTCTCTCTACCTCGCAGCAAAGTATCACACGTGAACCTCGGACACCATCTTTGGAAATAATAAAACGTTTTTTTGAGTTTATTCTTTGAAACCCTCGCCTTACCTTGGGGAAAATTATTTAAAAAGTCATAAATTTATTGTACGGCAATCAATTTAGTCCTAATTTTTTTAATTTGATCAATTTAGTCCTAAATCTTTGAACGACTTTCCAATGCATTTATTCCAGCCAATTTTGGCCAGAAACTGCTGACATCGCTGTCCAATTAGCATCAACCGTCTACATGGCACACTAACATGAACGATCTTTGCAATTTTTTTTAAATTTTCCGAATTTTTTCCCTCTTCTTTTTTTTTTCCTTTCACTCGTGTCCAATCTTGATGGCCAGTGACCGATCATCGGCAAGGGCCGCACTCGCCTAGATCTGGGCGAGGCTGTCACGCCCCTCATCCTTTTCTTGTACATCCCATCGCACAAGAAGTTGCTCCTCAGGTCGCATAAGGATTCCGCCAAGGCTACCGACGTTTGGCCCCCCACTTCTGCGTTCGACGGATATGTGTCGGCGCTGTCTCCATTGCAGCTTGCGTTATAGCAATAGCGGGCGATTTATGCCGTCTCGGGCCGATGAGGAGGCTCATCAGCTATCTTATATGCAAAAGCACTTGGCAAACATAGTCTCGCTTCTCGGAGAGCCCGTGGAGGAGGGGAGGGCGAAGGAGAGGAATCATTGGTTTTTACCGTGGATAGATTTGAGCACCTTGGGTTGCTGCTGATTCAGTCTGGTGATAAAAAGTGTAATTTTTTATTTACCCACAAGCCAAGCTGGTCCATTTTCGGCAAATTCAGACCCAGACGTGCCTGCTGTCCCCTTTCCAGCCACACAGGTTCATGATCGCTGCTGATCCAGGGTCAGCCTCGCCCTCCAGATCTGGGGTAGGGCATCGTGGCCCTTGCCACCACGAGTTGTCGGCCATAGCCTAAGACTGCCACACGTGAAAAAGAAAAAAAGAGAGAGATAATGTCCAGAAAATTTTAAAAAAAATTCAAAAAAATCGTTCACGATAGCGCCGGCAGTCCAAGCCGTGCCATGAAGGACGGCCGACGCCCACGTCGGTCAAATTTCCGCCAATTTTGACCGGAAGAATTATATTGAAAAACCTTCAAAAGGTTTAAGATTAAATTAACTAAATTAAAAAAATTAAAAAGTGAATTAGCCGCTGCAAGATAGGTTTTGGATAATTTTTTCTTCACGGCTTGTGGCCTCTCTTCGCATCACTGTGCCACCAGTCTCATTGTCCAATAGAATGAGATTGTTGTTGGGTAGAACACGAGCTGAGCTTTGAGCTCATTTTCTTACATTTCTACTGAAAAACATGAAAATTTGGATGGCTTTTTGGGCCAGCAGCATTGGAATTAGGATTCATCGATGGACTTTGGATGATGAACTAGAGCAACAATCTCCCAACAGAAGAAGGGAGCTTGAATTCCTGAAGCCCAAATAATTCTTTTGTTACTTCCAAATAGATTAATGATAGTTAAAGTCACAAAACCCCCGTAGTGCACATCACACAAACGCCTCCAAACCTATGAATGTGTATCAGATCCAAAAACAGAATTGTTTCGGACAAACTCAAATGTCGAAACTCTGCTCGAAGGTTGTATGTAAGTTCGGCTCTTGATCCTATCCGGGAATTGTTGATAGGATATATGACTGGTCGCACGTGTACATGTGCGCAGTCGAACTTTTTACAATTTAGTCGATCTGTTGCTGTGCTCTCGTGAAAATTCTAATGGAGAAATAAGTGTCAAATTTCTAGGGAAAAGAATTGTCAACATCTGCGTCGAATTCATGTTAGAGGCTTCTTATTTTTTGTTAGAGTGCACCATCATCAAATAGTCTTGTCGTGTGCTGCAGCTTGTTTGAAGTTGACGTTTCAGGAACATATCCTAAACAGTTTGCGAGACGGACTTTTTTCCGTTCCAAACTATCCGAAAGTAGAGAGATGAACGGTTTTGGAGGAGGTAAATTGAAGTTCTTTATTTTTCTTTTTGTTTGTTTGTTTGTTTGTTTGGATTTACCTCGGATGATGACGAGAACACGTGAACTTTGGAGTCGCCTGCATTTCCAATCTCCGAAGCATCTACACCCCCAACAAAAAGAAAATAAAGTTCCAATCTTTACGAACAACAGACACCAGAAGAGGGGGAAACAGAAGGCAAAGATCATAGAATCAGTCACCTAATTACTTGTCAGTGGAAGAGTCGCAAGAAGCGAAACTGTGAAGCCCAATTGTCATCATTCAGGAGAAGTGGAGCGATGAAGAGCGCGGGGAGAGAAGCGAAACAGAGAAAGTGAGAAATGAGAGGCCAAATCTGAGTAAGTTAAGTGACTTTAAAGTTTGGTAGATAAAAGTGAGTAAGAAAACTTACAAAGTAATTGGGATAGAAAGGTAGTAGGGAATGATTTCAGGATGAGAAGAAGAACTATGAGGGAGAGGAAGAGGGAAAGAACTTCTCTGATTTGGGAAAGAAAGGCGTGCCTCTTAAGTAAGAAGAGACGGGTTTTTATAGAGTGATGAATGGTAAAAGTGTTATAGTGATGGACAACGATATATATATGTGTGTGTGTTCCATTAACGTTGGCCACATTATAGAAAAGATAAAAAAAGAAGAAGAAATGGATAGGGATAGTTATCATTTTACTACAATGAAATTCCATTTTAATGGTCTAACTAATGGGGTTCAAATGCGTGGTTAAGGAAATGGTGTTGGATGGAGCAAATATACCTAATTTTAAAAAGAAACGAGACAGCACACAAAAAATATTGCTAGTTTAAAAGGCGGGGAAGGACGACGAGCATTAGCATTGTTTAGTAGCATGATTTGATTTCGTGTCATGTCAATATGCTAACTTAAGAGTGCCGTAAAGGATGCTGAAAGCACAATGACTATAAAGATGACAAGGCCTTTTTGAACATGGAATCAGAGTTCATCTTGGATTGCAGCTTGAGGGCCGACATGCAGAGCTGAGAAGAGGTAGACAATTTGAATGTAGGTTAGTTCTTACGTGATGCTACGCTTAAGTCAGTTGCTCACTCTTGTAATTTGTGTTGATCACAGCTTATTGCTCACGGGGAAAACTGTAATGAGAAAATGAATGAGCCCAGGAAGAGATGGTTTTACCACTCGGGTCAGTATAGCTCTTAGGAGCACTTCTTCGAGCTCGACAATAACATTGAAGGGGAGAGAGAGAGGTACTTAGATGTTTCTCTCTTTGAACCATGCTTCTACATTTGCGCCAGTCACATGCATTGGCCCCAGTCAGCATCAAGATTTCTTTTATCCTGTCAATTCAGATATGGGAGGGCAGTTACTTCAGCTGAGAATCAGGTTAAATCGCCGCATATGCAAATAAGGACCGTCTGTAATCTAGCCTTTTAGATTGTCATGCAGCAGTTGGCAGTATGCTTTACGTAAAATTTCATTTTGTCTGAAGCTTATTTTGGGCTGGAAGACAATTAAATAGGCCGTATTACTTGGCAATTGAGAATCTGTTTATCGATGCAGTTGGGGTACAATGCGCAAGGCATCGCGCTTCTTCGCCTTGGACTCCTGTTATCGTAGGAAAAACCATTTGGGCTTTGTCCTAGAGTCATCGAGGGGACTGACGAGAAGTTTAAGACTATCCGTCTGGGGTACACCTCTAGCATGATACCTGTCTTGCCTGACACAATATTAGTTTATTGTTACACCGATCTTGGACCAGAACTAATCTAATGTTTCGACGGACTCGGGTGAGAAGCTGTTTGAAAACCTGTCAGCACTGCGTTTCTCACTTTTGTTGTTATGTCTTTTTGTAAGGCATTTCCAAGATGAGCACATACCCCTTGGATACGTTTTGCTTGGTTCATTTTGAAGGCTATGCAAATGGTTTTCCTATTGATTCACTTTCAGACACAACAGACAACCCTAGAGAGTTCTCTAAAAGAGAGCATTTTCTGCCACCCCTGGTGTTTCTAAGCCTAGACTGATTTAAGTGTCTATTATGGTACTAGTCGATAAAAAATGCTGAAAGCACAATAGATAATAATAAACAAGGCCATTTCGGAACATTTCTGATGGATTGCAGGCTGAGGGCTGAGGAATCATAGATCTTCTCTGTCACCGGGATGATGAGGTTCGAGTCACCGCGATTCAAACTTAAATGGATGTGTGTCGTGGTGTGGGCATTACTCATCACAGGGTTCAATTAAATTTGAAACCTTGAGCACTTGATGGACCCGATAGATATGTCAATCTCGATCAAATTTTCTTCCTCGCAGTAGTGTATTCCGCTGACCTCATCTGACAACGAATAATCCGTCGGACCATTTCCCTCAAAAACTAAATGGGGTGAATCAGGCATCTTCTTCAACTTGTGCACCTCTCTCTTCTTATGTCCACCAACGTAATGCCCGGTCGGAATGGCAATCTCGATAAGGCTCTCCTCATCCGAGATCGAACCATCTGAACGACAATCCTGCTCCCGAAAAATTGGCCACTCCGCTTCGCAGTCATCCTCACTCGAACATGAGGGGTTGAGCAATTCGCTTTCCAATAGTGAATCTGCCGATGTTGATGATCTCGCCAAGAACTCATCAACAGAAAATGCACCATTTTCTTCCAGGATTTCTTTCTCCGCTGCGAAACTGGTCATGTGCAGTAGTCGAGTTTCCGGGGTGGATGTGTAGACTGTTTCGCCAATGGGTTCTTCCGCCAACACAGGTTTCTGCTCGGGAAAGTTGAAGAAAAGAGTGGATGAAACCAAAACCAAAAGTATGCTTGAAACCAGAACTGTGGTAAAAAAGCCGGGGCCCCAAAAGCCAGCAAGAATGAGCAACATAGCTAGGAAAATGAACCTGGGCACTAGTGAGTTTGGAAGGGAAGACATAATAGAAGGAGCCATCTTTTTTCTAAAACAGGTCTCCAACTTTAATGACGGGAAACAAGTAAACCTGAAAAGGTGTAAAACGGAGCAATATGGGATGCTGAAATGTGCCGGTGAAGGCAAAAACACATGTATTAGAGAGAAAAACAGCACTGAAAGAAAGGCAAAAAAAATAGAAAGAATTGTGGGAGAAGAGTGAAGAGTTAAGGGAGAGAATCAAATGGAGGACCAAGAATATGTTCTTTTTAGCTCATCATAAGGAAGATGAAAGAATCATTCCACAGTGAATGATGGAGTCAATGTTTGCATGAACAGCTGATTATTTTTTCCTTGTTGCTTCAGTTGCTTCTCATTTGTGTTGTTGCTAGCAGGTTAAGGACTCGTGGCTAATGGCTCAGTATGTGGGGCACCATGCATAGTGAGATTATTTAAACTAGAGGACAACGAGAAAATGGCAGTGGGAAAGTAAGCTGTGGCTAAGAGACGCCTGCCTAGGAGTTTGAGGAACAGGTTGGTGTTCACTGAACTAGGTGTGGCCTCCACTGGTCTGCACAGAGGAAGCAGGTCAATTAGTTGGACGATCACATTCCTTTTGCCACTCACAATCAGCACTTTTACATAAGAAAAAGATGGAGAGTGCCATCATTAGTGCCCCTGGAAATGGTATCGCCAAAGTTGTTGCCCTGAGACTTGGAAACGGCCTCAAAGAATGGAAATGACCATGAGGCGGATCACGTGCCCGTCTCTGAGTTCAACACATGGCCTTTTGCTCTTCTTTTGAGGAAAACTTAAGAGAATGTAAAATAACAGGCCACAGACAGCAATGAAAAATGCTTGGTATCATTACTTTACCTTGGCTAGCCTATTCCTAGACTCCAAAGAACTTTCATCTTCTCTCTCTTGAGAAGCGCAGCAATGTAGTATTATTTTAATAAAGTAGCTTGGGGTATTTGCCTCGCACCCTTGGCTTCTGTGCTAGTATCGCAAAAATTCAGGAAGTTGGATGTTTTTAAGGCAAAGTAATCCTAAATCAGTACTAGAAGGATACAAGAAACAGGGTCTTACATCTGGAAGAACACTGGAAGAGATCTATCCACATGAAGGCAAATTTTCAAGCTAATTAATGTTAGGAAAATCAGCTACGTAACTTTCTTTTTCGATTCACATGCCAAACTAACCGACTCAGTTTACCCTTTTGATCTGGTCGAGACGAATAATCCTTTTGGAGATAATGAGATCAACGAGGAAGTGATTTTACATTCCTGCAGTTTGTGGCACCCGAGCCTCACATTGGACAGAGGAAGGTTTATGGCTTGACTGAATGTAGATAACGCCTTTGAAGTATTCCCTAATTGGGTACTTCTTTTGGAGGCACGACCTTGACTAGTGTAGGAGTCAAAAAGTTTTGTAACTTATATCGTGTATGACTTGATTCCTTAGGAGAGGGCTGCCCCAAATGCATTGTGACAAAGTAGGACCGACATATCGAGGGTAAATTGTGTAGTAGACACTTTTTGGACTTTGATTCGTTTATAATGTCCTCCAACCCCTTTTACCTGCAAAATTGTACAGACACCTTCTTTGGTATATTGCAATCAAGGTAAGATTAAACTTACCTTTTGATTAATTTTATTTACGATCAGAGAGCATATGATTAGTTCGTCGTCAAAATTGGTTCATGCGTCATGGGATGCAGGACCTTCTGAGTCACAAAGACCCATAAAAACGTTTTCCAGAGGGGTCATTAGACAGGTGTGCAAATCTTAGAGAAATCAAAGTGCAAGAGAGCAGCTCACAAACCCAGCTAAAATAAAGAGGGCGTGCATACAATGATCGAATATCGCTGTGGATCAAATGAAGACAAGTCTTGGCAAAAAGGAGGAGGATGCAAGGGGAGATGGTGAGGCCTTCCACTTGTCGGCCAGTTGCAACAGGTAAAGCTGTGCCCCATCAACCCGAAGACTTTCACCTTTTTGCTCAACATTTGGACTACAAGACATTGGGAAGGACACAAGATCCATGACAGATAGATGGGTGGGCGAGAGAATTGCCTTGAATTCATGCAAGCTTTAAGTCTTGGAATGAGGTAAGTTTGGGGGATCGGGTGTGCTGGTGGTGGTGAGTGTAGCTAAAGGAATGTTTTCGGGTGGGAAAATCTATTCATAAGAGTAAGAGCCTAGGAGGGGACCATATCTAAGAGCCCATGTCCATGTTTCATAGATATCTGTTCTTGGCTTTGGATAAGAACAAGTCCATGCTTCGACTTTGGTGATGAGACTTTTGATAAGAATAATGAAAATGTTAAAAAAATTGCCCTGTGAGAACTTGTCAAGTCATATTAAATATTCTTTGAAAATTTAAATTTTATAGTCTGATTTAAATTATTTTTATTGTTTCATCTAATTTTACTTAACTCAGCAAGGCACTTATCAACAAGACTCTAAGAATAATAATTTAGATATATTACCACTAAGGAGATTGGTATAGCAGTAAATGGGTCACCCATCTTTCGTGAGATCATGACTTAGATTTACTTCTTGAGTGGATCTCTGAACGACTTTTACTGCATTGCGTATCTGTAATATTTCTTGTGTGAAGAGATTTTCTGACTACTGGCATCTTAATGAGACTGCAATGACGAGCTTGCCAACCTTGGTCTTTTGGGTCACTAATGATGCATCATAGCTGTAGTGAGACCTTTATTGTAAAGTTAGAGAGGGTCATCAATTCACGTCGCCACTTCCCAATCTTTTTGTTTATCAAAATACTGTTCCGTATGTTAGTGTCAGACAATATGGGAAAATAGATGTACATATTGATGTTTCTTTTTGCTAGGAATGTAATAAGTTGTCATTGAGTGCTTAATATGTTTCACTTATTCAAAGAGTCATTTGTAGTATGACACATCTCAGTTAATATATCGGTTTTGTATATTAGTAAGCATTTTTCTTTGAGATTACAAGTTTAGTTACTAATTAAGTCATATACATACAACAACCAAAACATAAAGTCAGGATGCAGCAAATCAGCTGTTTGAATCCCAACGTCTTTCGCTCAAAGTAGCTCAGTGGGTGAAACCTTATTTGATGCATGTGGATTGGATGATTTGCATCCATCCATGGTGATTAACCCAGTTGAAAATCGCATGCACCCGTCATCCAAAAAAACAAAATTGATTCATTTAAATATTTTTTCCTATCTGGGCCACATTTCCCTCTTTCCAGAAAAGGGATGAGCTCGAGATTCGAACTCTGTACCTTAGAAATTAGAATGGAATGTGGGAAAATTCAAAGTAAATACCTACATTTAATTATTGAGCTTTTCGTCTTCCGTAGTTTCAGCAACAAAAAATAAAAACATAAAAATAAGACGAAGAAGATTGAGTTTTCTTTTCTACGATTCCTCTTTAAACACGAAGAACTAAATTCCTAAACCCACAAAGAATTATAATTGCCAATGGATCTTTCAGTCAATAAAACCATATAGAAATTGAAAAACAACTAAGTTTGTATACACAAATTTCTTGTGATAGATAGTTAATTCCATATGACAAATGGGTTAATTCAAAAAAAAAGTACCAACTTTAGGTCGAGGGACAATTCTGGCCCGAACTTTTTTTTGTCATATAAAAAAGTACAAACTTTAGGTTGAGTGACACTTCTGGCCTTAACTTTTTTTTGTCTCGTAAAAAAGCACCAACTTTCACCTTGATCCCAAATATGGCCCCCTGTTGACTTAAAACCCTTGATTATCCAACTTGACTATTCTACCTTAGTAATAAATCTACGTGACTTGCTAACTAGATTTAAAGTACTATTCATTGTCTTATTCTTTGAGTTGCAGCTTGAAGAATAACGGTGAAACTGTTCGTCTTCTCTACTTCACTAGTAAGTCAAAAATATCTCTAGATTGAATATCTCTAGCCAAACTTCATCATTTTGTCGTAATTTGAAGCTGTAGACCATCGCCCATCGACAAACGCCATGGACGAGATTCGTCAGGCTCACCACCATAACCTTTTTTTTTTTTTTTTCAAACAATGGTGAATTCAAACAGAAAGTCAAAAGGGGGTCAGATTTGGGATCAGGGTGAAAATTGGTGATTTTTTATAAGACAAAAAAAAGTTGGGGCTAAAATTGTCACTCGACCTAAAGTTGGTACTTTTTTACAGGACAAAAAAAAATTCGGGCCAGAATTGTCCCTCGACCTAAAGTTGGTGCTTTTTTTTTGGAATTAACCCTATGGCAAATTGATTGGAAATGCTTCTTTTATTATAAAAGTAAACGGTGATCTTTGAAATCAACTTTTTTTCCCCTCAACAAATTTACAAAAGCCTATATTTATAGGTTAGAGGGTACATGAATAATATAGGTACATTGTACATATGTGTTCACATTTAGTATTAATGGCGGAGGTGATCATGTACATTGAAAAAAGAAAATGTATAAAACTATTCATGGAATAGTGAAAAGTGATACATCCACATCATACAACGTATTTATAACATCTTTTTATTTTTCTTTTTTTCACCTTCAACTTGTTTTTCAACTACACTATTTGCATATATTATTACTTTAATTTAAAAAGGCAAATTTAATTGGTATCAATTTAGTATTAGCAGGAGTTTTGATCGAAAGATTAGGAGCAAACTTTGTTTTTGGGCTTGGGCCATTGGAGTTGGACTCTTAATTGCTAATCTCGAACTATGGTGTGATAATTCTTGACCACTCTCAAGAAACATACTTGATTTTATTAAGATTATTTTTACGTCGGACTCCCAATGTAAAGGATTCTTTACAAATTCATTAATTGTTGGACGGACGACATATGCATAAATTCGGTTACACAACTATCTTAAAGTACACACGTCCCTCTTCCAACGACAAACATGTAAAAAGTTCTATACACCAACAATGAATCTAATGAAAATCTATTTTATTTTGCCTCTTTCAAGCATTGGTGTTGAAAAGTTTCTAGTTAACTTTATGGAAACTTGGGAATCATATGTAGCGCAGTTATATAGCTTTAAATGGCTCATACGAACTTAATACATTTGGTGTAGTATTATAAGTCAGATCACAAAGTAAAAAGCTAGTAGAAGTTAAACTGCAAGGGCGATTTCTTATGGGAGGACCAAATAGTTGGAACTCAGTCTTAATCTCTCTTAAAGAAACTGTTGTGACGACATGGAATGAAAAGGGTATGGACTCTTATTTGCATGGTCACTTCGTGAAGATGATTAGCGTTCGTTTTAATCATAACCTAGAACAAATCTAATAAAGCCTAATCATTGATTTTGAGGTGAAATGTCTCATAGATAGTAACTAGCCTACCTTTTTGCTATTCTATCTACCTTGTTTTGGTGATCGAGACCCCGTTTTTAAGCAAAGAAAGATAGAAAGCTTCTTTATCCAGGGGACAGAAATTTGGGATGTAATTAATTTAACTCGCACGTTTTGCCCAACCTTAGTCCAAGCCATTCTTCATATTCATGTTCTGAACTCCATTTGGGTGGACAAACCGATTTAGCAGCCAGCCACTAAAGGAATTTTTTGCTAAATTCACTTACAAACTTCTAGTGAGTCGCACCTTACCAAAAAAAAAATAAACCCTTACCAAAAAAAACTTCTAGTGAGTCGCCTCACCAAAAAAAAAACTTCTAGTGAGTCATGTACAGAAAATGGCAACAACTCTGGGATTTTGGAACATAATTTGGAAAGCTAGAGTTCACAAGCAGCGCAAAATGATGTTGTGGAGAATAGCAGTTGATGTATGACCTTGTCGAGTTAACAGTTTTCGATTGCTTCATATCCCAAATCCTTCTTGCCTCTTGTATGAAGATTTGGAGGAAAACTTGGTACATTTGTTTACAACATATCCTCCGGTATAGATTTTGTGGAGGCAAAGCCCATGGAGTATCATCTCGTCTGCTTGGAAGTTCAAGTCGCTGGAGTAGATGGTGAACCACTTTCTTAATCCAAGAAAGATAGCATAGAAAATAGGTTGGATTGCAAATTCTTCACCTTTTATGCAGCAGTTCTTTGTACTAGAATGCAATGTTATAGAAATGCAGAGTTCCATGATCAAACTATTCCAAATCCTTCCTGGGTGGTTGAGCTGGTCATCCAAGATTTAACGGAACATTCGAATATGTTCAAGAAGGAACATTCAAAGTTGAGCTAAGCAAGGAAGCATATTTTCTTAGGGTTAGGACAGACTTCTGGGTTCCTCTGTCGAATCAAGAGTTGAAGTTTAATGTAGATGGTGGATGGAAGGTAAACAAAAGAGACTATATGTATTTTTACATGATCGACTAGAAGCTCAATTGTCCAAGCATGGACAAGACGAGGAAGACGGATCTCGCCAACGGAAGTGGAAGTTGCAACTCTTTTTCTCGCCTGCAAAGCTGCTCAGTCCCTCGGCATCCACATCGTGATTTTTTAAAGTGATTGTAAGGTCCTTATTAATACTATTCAACATAAGGGTCTTTGCCCTTGGAGTATTCATTCTTTTGTCTTGTTTCCTACTTAGCAACAATAAAAACTGGAGTTTGAAGTGGACCAGTAGACCTAATGACGGCGCTACTCATGTGCTTGCACATCGGGCGTTTCATTATATAGGAATTGCATCTTCTTTTCTTTTTAATAACCTTACATCTATAGTTAAAAATAGATTGTTAGTGGAGTCTTCTTTGATTTATTATTTTAATGTAGGCTCTGATTCCTCTTTGTAATATTTCAACGGTTTTTGATGGAATAGAAAGTTCGTTTTACGGAAAAAAAAAGAAAAAAGAATAGGACTATAGATGACGAAGATGCATGTTTTTAGGCTTTTTCTTTCTGGGCTATCGAGATAAGTTACAATGTGAACAACTATTTCTTAGTAGTTTTCCATGTTTTATATGTCTTTTTTCACTGGAAACAACTTGCTTGATGCATAGGAAAATATGGGGTGCGATGATCCTCACACAAAAGTATTATGCTAGAGGGATATATACGGGCAATAGTTAGTTGGAATTCAAGTAACGGCGAACCTGGAATTTTAGATTTGAAGGCGAAATATGTATGACCATTTTACTGAAAAAAGGGAAGTCTTTCGGAATTAGGGTCTCAATCATTCGGAGAGAATTCTTAAAATCTCGGGCTTTATTTTAGGTTAGAGGTAGCATCTATTCTGGCGAAATTGACATAAAATTTCTGTACTGTTACGAGATGCCTATCTCACTGTTTAAACTTTTGTTGCCCTATGTACCATAGCTAACTAGGTTCCCCCAGCTCTATCTTTCAAAATAATTGACATTGGTGCCCTACCAAACTCGTGGAACGAGTGATGCTGCAGGATCAGAATACATTGTTAAATAAGCCAGTCACCGTACGAATTGGGCCCGTCAATTTCAACACCCCGGCGAACATATGCGACGTATCATCTAAAAATCTTATAACTTTTCTTAGGAAAGAATCTTTTGGGCAACCCAAGAGACTTCCCAACCTACTTTTACCCAGCTCAACCTCTTGGACACGTAGGAACTTAACTGAAAGCCTAGGGCAAAGCAAGGAAGGGACAACTTATGGTGCGAAAGCAATGCTTCTACCCACTTTCGTTGTTGCTTTTTCCAATTCACATGTTGCTGTCCAAGGCGGGCCTAGGAAGCTGACCCATGTTAGATTCTCAATTACTGTCACATCCTCAAGCCTCTGATGATGCCAACTTACAACTACCAGCCCCTTAGGTTATGTTAGATTCTCTTTTTCCCAAAGAAAAAAAAACAGAGAAAAAGAAAGTTGTCAGGCTCATTCAACCGATAATACGGCGAACGCAACCAATGAAAGTACGAAACTTACCTTCAAACGCGTCAATTTTTAGTGGGTCTAGTGCGAGTCTCGCCGTTCCTTGACACACACGGTCGCGAGGGCCCGGCTTATTAGAAAGAGCCGAGGCGGTAATTTCTTTTGGTTTTCCCTCCGTGATTTACTTCTGTGCCTTCCTTGCAAAGCGTTCTTGAAAGGCCAGAAATCACTCATTAGATTCTTCCTGAATCTTTCTTTTCTTCTTTGTCTACGGGCAAATGACCCCAGAGACGAAAATTCCATTTTATGTGCTTAAGAGCATCGATTGCTTTGGAGCTCTGGCGGGTGCTGCTGATTGGATGAACCAAAAGAGGCCCACGACTTTTGTTGCACTTTTGTTGCGATTACCACGCGTCTATCGCTCGCCCACGTACGTATGGGCAAGCAATCGACAGTGAGAGAGGACAGTTTGGCAGCACAAAGAGGAGAAGAAGCAAGTATCAAAAACCAGAAAAATGACGCGAAAGAAAACAGTGCCACAGCAAAATGTGTCACCAACTACCTCGCCTAATTTCCATGGCAGGTCACATGGTGGGCCGCGGGGTCTATCACCCAAAAATTGCTGGATTGACCTTCTTTGCGGATCCAGTGCAGTTTCCTTTTTCTTTTTCTTCTTCTTTTCTGCTTTTTCAGGTATGATGGACTTGAATTTAATAATTGAAATGCGTGTGGTAAATGCTTTCTTGTCCCTCCATCGCCAGTAGTTTCTTACCTTCCTTGGTTCATAATTATCGCGATCGGTCGACCCTCGGTTTGTATCGTGCGATTCTTTGTTCCACTCAAGGTCTGAGCGGTATGCATAGCATGATTTCCTGAATCGCAAGTGAGTCTATTGATTTGCTAACGAATCCACAATTCAAACTTTAACCATTCAAGCGGTTCAATTCTTTTTTGTTTATTTATCAAATGATTTCACTTTTGTCATGTTTTAGGATGCATGCTAAGTTATTTGCAGTTACATAATAATTGAAAATAAATTCTGCCATTTATAACACAATAACAAATAAAATTTCATAAAGATTTGTAATTTTTATTTAAATACATGTTAATAAAAAATAAAAAATTATATCTTTTTATACCTAGAAATTATCGCATGTACTCGAAATTAAGGTTTCCTTTTTATAGATCATAAATCTCACTCAACATTACATATTTTATGATATTATTTACAAAGTATTTAACTATATATAAATCAAAATACTAGTTTTTAATATTTTATCAAACCGTAAGATTCGATTCGATTCACGATATAACATCTTAATTTAACAAAAGTGTTGTAGTTTTCTTTTCTTTTTTTGAGGTCAATTTCCATATTTCCTTACAAACATGCTATATTATGTGCTAGGGGTGAGCATCGAAATCGGACCAAATTGGTAGATTTTAGGTGGTTTCCGATTCCTAAAATGTGGAATAAGTGAAAATCGATCCTATTCCCTATTCCAAGTGTGAACTGAACAACCCGGACCGATAGCTTTTTTATATTTTATTTTATAATATTTATTATTATAAAATACTGGGGGTTGTGTGTGTAATTTCGCATTCTTCTCAAAACCCTAATTGCCTATTATCATCTCACCGCTCAAGTCTTGCGCTCAGTCCCTCTCAATCTTGCTCTATCTCGCCCAATCTCAGTCCCTCTCGAGCTCGAAACCTCCCTCTATTCCTCTTACTTAACACCATCTTGAGTCTCGACTCTCGCCTCCCAATAGGTACAGAGTATGGTGTGAAGGAGCATGTCCTTGGAGTCCATATTGCAATGCCAAAATGTCAAAGTGGTCACACTCTGTTGCTTTTCTTCTCTTACTTTCTATTTAGAGTTAATCAAAAAGACCCAGAGATGAGACTCTCTTTCTTCTTCTCTCTCAACTCTCTGAGCGGCAGTCTTGCAAGGAATAGAAAAAAAAATTAAGTAATGCCAGTTCCCAGATGTAGAAAAAGACTCTCCTTTTTGTATTCAGTGAATAATTTTTCTGTACATTTACAATGCTCAATCATGTTATATATATAGGACATATGACAACCCTAATTATGAGATATACAATAGGAAGGATTCTATACTAGGAAAAAATATATATAAAATAAAAATGCCTAACAGATAGGCTAAAATAGCTCACGACCACACTCCCCCTCAAGTAGGTGCAAAGATGTCTTTGATACCTAACTTGATAAGTGAGCAATGAAATTCTTTACTTGATAGAGCCTTTGTCAATATATCAGCTAACTGGTCTTCAGACTTGACAAATGGTAACTGGATCACTTTTGCCTCCAAATTCTCTTTGATGAAATGTCTGTCAATCTCCACATGTTTGGTTCTATCATGCTGAACTGGATTATGAGCAATGTTTATGGCTGCTTTATTATCACAAAACAATTTGATTTCCAAACCCGGTGGATACCCGACTCAGTTAACAGCTTCCGAAGCCATAGAAGTTCGCATAACCCCTTTGCTACACCTCTGAATTCAGTTTCTGCACTAGACCGAGCTACAACCTTTTGTTTCTTACTTCTCCATGTAACTAGGTTGCCTCCCACAAATGTAAGATATCCAGATGTAGACCTCCTGTCTGTCACACTTCCAGCCCAATCTGCATCTGTGTAACCTTCTATTTCAAGGTGGCCATTCTTTGCAAATAGCAACCCCTTTCCTAGAGCTGACTTCAAATATCGAATGATGCGCCACACAGCACTCATATGATCCTCACTAGGTGCATGCATGAACTGACTCACTACACTTACTGCATGAGCAATATCAGGACGTGTATGTGATAAGTAAATCAATCGACCTACTAACCTTTGGTATTTCTCTTTATTAGTAGGCGTTTGATCAGGGTACTCTCCAAGCTTACAGTTTTGTATCATAGGAGTGTCTGCAGGCTTGCAATCTAGCATGCCAACTTCGGTCAAAAGATCAAGAACATACTTCCGCTGAGACAAGTAAATCCCTTCCTTCGACCTAGCAACCTCGATTCCCAGGAAATATTTCAGACCTCCCAAGTTCTTCATCTCAAACTCCCTAGATAATAATTCCTGCAGTCTCATAATCTCTGCACTATCATTGCCTGTAATAATCATGTCGTCTACATATATGATAAGAGCTGTCATTCTTCCTTGAGCACCTTTTAAGAACAAAGTATGATCTGAGTTACTTTGGGAGTATCCATACCCTTTCATAGCTGAGCTAAAGCGACCAAACCATGTACGAGGGGACTGCTTCAACCCATACAATGATCTTTCCAGCTTACAAACCATGTTTGGCTTATCTGCACATCTATATCCAGGTGGAAGCTCCATATAGATCTCCTCCTCTAAATCTCCATGAAGAAATGCATTCTTCACATCAAATTGATGCAAAGGCCAGTCCAAGTTTGCAGCCAGAGATAACAACACTCTTATAGTGTCTAACTTTGCAACTGGAGAGAATGTTTCCTGATAATCCACCCCATAAGTCTGTGTATACCCTTTAGCTACCAGTCGCGCCTTATACCTCTCAATAGTGCCGTCTACCTTATGTTTGACTGTGAACACCCACCTACATCCAACCGGCGTTTTATCCTTTGGTAGTTCCACAAGTTTCCAAGTTCGATTTTTCTCCAACGCCTCCATCTCTGCCTCCATCGCTTGAAGACATTTTGGATCCTTCATGGCTTCTTCAACTCTGTTTGGAACTTGAACTGAGGAAATCATAAACACGAAGGCTTGTAGTGGTGTGGACAGCCTCTTGGCAGACACATAGTCTGCAATAGGGTATCGAGACCGGCGGTCCTCTACGTCTGGAGAATACCGATTCGGTGGTTTACCCCTATTATGTCTATCGAGTAGTTTATAACTAGTAAGCACATCAGTATTTTCAAAAGAATCAAGTACAGTAGAAGTACTTACCTCAGGTACATTCTCAGGAGCTTGGAGTGGTACTGAAGAGGGGGAAGAGGGCGAAGACAAAGAGGACTGTTGCAGCTGTTGCAGCCGTGTATCTGTTGACACCTGTTTGGACCCATGCAGTAATTCAGTGTTGTCTGGTCGTGCAGCCTCAGAATCATGTGGCAGTAGCTCAAAATCTTCAGCCTCAGCAGCCTCAGAATCATGTGCAGCCTCAAAATCATGTGGCCGTGCGCACCCATCTGTCGCTCCTGCAATTCCTACCTCCCACCAATGTCTGGTTCTACAACTAGTCTCCCCCTGAACAGGACACTGGGGGGAAGGAAAATAGGACTCTGTCTCTATAAATGTTACATCCATGGTGACATACGAGCGCTTTCCGGCCAGATCATAACACCGATACCCTTTCTGAGAAGGGCGATAACCAAGAAACACACATTTGACTGCACAAGGGTCAAGTTTGGTCCGCTGATTTTTGTGAAGATGGACATAAGCGACACACCCAAACACCTTAGGAGGCAATGTAAGAACCGAAGGAAGAGAAACATGGGTAGCAAGTGCTTGCATTGGCGTGCGATAGCTCAGAATGCGGGAAGGCATGCGATTCAACAAATAAGCAGCTGTGACTACTGCAGAATCCCAAAAACGATGGGGAACATGGCTACCCTCCAAGAGTGCTCGAGTAGTTTCAAGAAGATGGCGATTCTTGCGCTCAGCAACACCATTCTGCTGAGGAGTCTGAGGGCAAGAAGTTTCATGTATCAAACCATGTTCTTGAAAATAAGCTGCAAGAGGTTTACTTAAGTATTCGCCACCATTATCAGACCTGAGAACCTGAAGTTTGGCCCCAAACTGAGTTTGAATCATACGGTGGAAAGTTCGAAAGATAGCTTCAGCCTCATTCTTATGTTTCATCAAATATAGCCAAGTCATACGTGTGCAATCATCAACAAAGATGATAAACCATCGAAACCCATATACAGTAGTAATAGGAGACGCACCCCATACATCAGAATGCGGGACCGCCGTAGTCGATGATTGACGTACAGTACCCCAAGGATCAAACCCTAGGGCTCTGATACCATGTAGAAAAAGACTCTCCTTTTTGTATTCAATGAATAATTTTTCTGTACATTTGCAATGCTCAATCCTGTTATATATATAGGACATATGACAACCCTAATTATGAGATATACAATAGGAAGGATTCTATACTAGGAAAAAATATATATGAAATAAAAATGCCTAACAAATAGGCTAAAATAGCTCACGACCACAAGATCCACTCGAAAACGCGATCTGTCGATTTTAGTCCGGTCCAATTTTAGGACAAGGTGGGCCAGTTCTTGGTTCCACAAACTAGGAACCGACTCTACTAATATGGTTTCCGTATCCAAGGTGGGAATACATCCACTCTAGAACTAATCACTCCTATAATGTGCTACAGATTTCCTTTTTATTGCAAAAAAGAAAATTAGCAATATTCTCAAGTGCTATTCACGGTTCACTGGATTAGTCTAGACACGAAGGAACAGACGCGAGAAGTAGAAGGGAAATTACATAAATTAGTTTTGGCTCTCGAGAAACAGGTGTTATTCATGGCTCATTAGACTGGTTCAGACATGAAGGAACAGAAACGAGATGAAGACGGGAAATTACATAAATTAATTTTGGTTAATTTTCTTTGGAAATTGCTGACATTGCGATCCATCATCACTAATTGTCCTACGTGGCACTCAACCATATTAGCAATTTCCCAAGAAAATTTGCCCCGAGGATTATATTGGAATTTCGTGTAAAGGTTTGGGCTTCGTTTGTTTTGCAGAAACCATTTTCTGGGAAAATCGTCATTTTTTGGCGTTTGGATCCCTTAGGAAAATGAATCAATGGAAAATATTTTCCTAGTCACCAAAAAATTTATACTTAAATTCAAGAAATTGATTTCCTCTTTAAAAAATTAGAAATTATTTTTCAAAATATGACTAGATATCAATGCTCGGATCAAAAACTGTACATTTGGGCATAGGAACCTCAACGCTTGTTCTCGAGCCCTTAACAACAGCCTTAGGCTAGGGCTAGGTCCACCGGGGTCCATCGAGGCTGAGCTTTGGTCCAAAGATGCAAGGCCCAGAACCCCAGTGCTTGGGCCCGGGTTCAAAGAGGTTAGGCTCGGGACACCAGTCCCCTTGGTTGGACCTAGGACTTCGGTACCGTTGCCCAACTCCATTGCACCCTGATCCAGGTCCATAGAGGCCGAGCCCAAGACTTTGATGCTCGTACCCGAAGCTCTAATGCCTGGCCCGAGACCTTGCACCTAGGACTGGGATTATCAAGGTGAGGACTGTGACTTTGGTGCTAGTGCTCGGGTCCTTGATGCCTAGGCCCGTATCCATCCAGGTCTCGCCCATGTCTATCGAGGCGGGGCCTGAGACCATGACGATCAAGCTAGGGTCTATCGAGGTCAAGCCCGAGTCCTCGGCACTCGTGCTTGTGTCCATCAAGGCCAGGCTCGAGGTCTCGATGCCCATGTTGGAGAACCCAAAGCCCATGCCCAAGACCCTAGCGCCCATGTAGGGGTCCTTAGCGCCACAAGGCTGGGTCTGGAATGCCGGCGCTCGCTCGGATCAATCAAGGCCAAGCTCGAGACCCAGGCGCCCACACTCAGGTCCATCGAGATCGGGCCCAGGACCTCAATGCTCCAGACTCGGGCCCATCGAGGCAAAGATCGAGACCCCAGAGCCCATGCCCGGGCTAGGCTCAAGTCCCCAACACGTAGGTTAGGGTCCATGGAGGCTGGACTCAGGAACCTAGTGCCCGTACCTGGATTCCCATTTGCCTATCTGCAAGTCACTAACCCCCAAAAAATGTATGCTTATTTAGGAAAATCTGATTTGATTTTCCTTACCAAACAATGAAAAATATATTTCAGTTCATTTTTAAGTTTCAGCCAAATATTGTAAAATATTGTTATTTACTCGGAAAATAACTTCCTAGAAAACATTTTCCATAAAATGTCACATTTTCCGCGAAACAATTTTAGGACTAAATTGACAAAATTGAAAAATTTAATACTGAATTGATATATGCATAATAAGTTTTGGATTGATTGGACAATTGCCCTTTTTTTCATATATATACTAAGATGATGAATATTTACATGCTTCAAAGTCAGACACGGTGCTTCTGAATGTATTTCCTCATACTTTTGGTTTCGATTTTAGAATAATTAGAGCAGTTCTCGTGCTGCGCATGTATATGCAAGTACTTTTGCATTAATATCATAAGCTCTATTTATTAAATGGGTTAATACCGTGAAAAACCTCAAACTAGTACACTTGTGATAATTTTATCCAAAATTAATTTTTTGATCACAAAAAATCTCAAACTGATACACCGGTGACAAATTTACCATCAGTTTATTTTCATTAAATTTTACTGTGAAATTTCTTTGTTAAATGACACGCGGTAATTAACGGATGTACCCATTTTATGTTTCGCCTTCCGTTTGTCACAGGCATATTAGTTTATGATTTTTTGCGGTATTAATTCAATTTAATGGAAACTAAAAGAGGGTAAATTTGTCACAAATGTACCATTTCGGGATTTTTTATGTTTAAAAAATTAGTTTATGGTAAATTTATCACAGGTGTACCAGTTTGGGATTTTTCGTAATCAAAAAATTAGTTTAGGGTAAAATTATTACTAGTATATCAGTTTGGGGTTTTTTCGTGATAGTAACCCTTATTAAATTTATTTAGTATTACTGTATTATGGATGAAATGCGAACATCGCGTATAGGTGGAGAAAAGCGATTACGGAAAATGTGAGTAATAGTCCGGAGTATAGATTAATCACTATTTTTTTTTGGCTAAAAGAGCATAGATTAATCGCTTATCTCATGGTAACAATGTTCCTAATTCGTCGCCATCCTAGGGAAGTGTCATGGACATTACTTAAACTTATGAAAAGTGAGACAAAAGAACGTTTTGACTTAACAATATAGATATACTGGCAGAAAAAACGGTGATTGGTTATGGCTTTGAGGGGCGGCTACGATGCTCGTGATGGCAAGGGGAGACTTGCCGAGCGTCGATGTTGAGATGGCGGCGACGAGCGATACCAAAGATGCCGGTCAATGGTAGTTGAGGAAGAAAGAAGAAGAAGGGAAAAGAAAATAAAAAAAGAAAGGAAAAAAATAAGTTTTTTGCTAATATGGCAAAAGCGAAAAATATGTGCTTATATTTTGTCTAAAATAACAGTATGCGTAAAAAATCCTATTTTATATGTTCTTATTTTCTTCTGTTCATGTTACGATGCCCGTCGGGTCTAATTTATGATTATTCAAGGAAAAGAAAGTATTAAGTGAAAATGAGATTCTAGAAATTTACGTTGCTTCTCATTTTGGTGAACTGATCGCACTCAATTGACAAGGTTATGTGATTATTCTTTTGGGGTACAGGTTATGTGATCGTTTAGTCAAGCCATTGTCCAATCATGATCGATTTGGAGAGAGTGGTCTGTGTCCCGTGCCTTGACATGAACTCCAAGCAGACAACAAATTTCTATCAGATTTTGACGTGCCCGGAAAATGAGCACTTGCATTCATCCCTCTGACCTTGACAATTAGCGAGTTTTTGCGAAATCCGTGCATCTCAAGTTTGAAAGACAAATCCATCGGGCAAATATCGATGGAAATCTCACGCAGACTCGATTCAATATAAATCGGGAGAAATCCCTCGTGAGGTCTACACATCTGAGTAAATAAGATCGCTCGGCCCACCATCTAGGCCTACTTGGTCACGGCGAGACTTTTGAGCGGATTAAACTCGGGTAGGTGCTCACGTGCCAAACGGTTTTATATGCAACCTCTACTTTTATTGATCAAGACTTAAGACGGTTGCCCCACTAGAGAATCAATTTTAGTGCCGACGGCGCATTCTCTTGTCTTCTGCATATTATTTCTAAATTTTGCTGGACGGTCCAGTAAAGGGAAGGGTTTAGGCACATTGGTTGACAGTTTTCTAATGGATGGATCTGAAAAGTAATAGTAGGAGAGCTTGAAAAAGTTGGCAAATAATGTATGGACCGTGGAAAAATGATGTTATTCAGTATTAACTGTATTTTTTTTTTATCAAGAGTATTAACTTTACATAGGGAAGTTATGTTACTGGTGGCGATGACAACATCCCCGGTCCCCCTGGTGAACCGACATGATTTGTCCACCGCAGGATCTTCCAAACTCATTGGAGAATAAAATTACACTTTTCACAGAGAGAGAGAGAGAGAGAGGGAGAGAGGGACCTGTTTTTTTCTCCCTTTTCTTTTTGCCCCTCCTGAGAGGGAGAGACAGAAGACAGAAGTAGTCTGTAAATTTCAAAGGCTGCAAGGAGAGCAATGGTGATTCCTCTTCAGCTAGTTTCTGCTGGTGGCTTCTTCCGATTCTGATTCACGGTGATGGGTATGCCCGCTTTGCTTCAAGTTTCAATCTTTATTTTCTTTTCCAATATGGTTTTGTTCTGTTTTGTGTTTCAACCGATGGGTCACTGTTTCTTTCAGACACTGTGCTTGAAGAAACTGATGATTTTTGGTCATTATGTAACTCCACAAAGCTGCTTTTTTTTTCTTGTTTGTTTTCTTCACTCTTCTATACTGCTACTTCATTCCTCTGATTTTCTTCTGTTGGTGTCGGTTAATCTGTGGTGTCTGACATTCTAATGGGGTTTTTCTATTTTCTTTGGCATTTGGTTGGCCATTTATTTGTTTGTGCGTTTCATAGAGCAGCAATCTTTACACTCATATTTGGCATGATAGCTGTTAGTTTTTTTTTGTTATTTTCCTTCAATCTGTAGTGATGGGCAATGTTAGTGGTAAAAGTGATGGAGAAGGAACTTCTGGAGGATATGAACAGTATGTGGAGAGTTCACATGGTGGAAGTCACGTTTATCCCGAGCACTCGGTACGAGACCTCCTTGTGGCGCTTTACTGTTTGAACCCACTTTCATGTTTACTTCGGGATCCAGTGATTCTCTATTTATTGCGCCTTTCTTTCTTTTTGGGTTGTGTTCTTCTTTGGAGAATTCGGCGAATCTTCAGATTGGCTTATCTTGCATGATCTGTTTATGTTTCCTGGATTTCATGCCTAGCAGGTTGGAAAAATTGGCTGTCATCCTTATCGAGCAAAAATTGATAGATTGTTAGTTTTTCCATCTACTGACTCGACGGCAGCGGATGCCTCTACCGAGGTTCATACATAGAAAGGAGATCTCCTCTCTTGAACTCTTCTCTCTAGAGGGCCAATCACTGCATATATCGCTTGCGAGGGAGCTTTCCTATTCCTTTTGCGGATAGGATAGATAGAGTCGTTCGTTGTGACGGATAAGGTCATTAGTTAGTTAGCAAAAGAATCAGGTTAGTATGATCAATATTGTTTTTTGAGCTTTGAAAATCATCTGAGTTTTGCATTTTGTTTGACAACACGTTCGATCATATCTACTCCTTAGCTCGAGATCCTTCTTATGCAAGCCTTTCAATTATTGATTACTTGTCTTACAGGGAAGAAGTAAGTATGTTCACTTGGTCACTTTTGCAAGTTATTTTCTATTGCTCTGTTCTTTTCTGCAAGTATAAGGTCATTTATTATTACAAACTATATGAAGCATGGCGATCTGCATTTTGGAAAACCATCACCTAATTGTTAAGTATCTGCATCAAGAAGAATGTGTATGTTAAGTCAAAGTTACTCTCCTGCATAGAGTGTTTTCAGGGAAAAAGCTGGAATTTACATTCCTCTAGGTCATTAATTGCCTGCATCTTTTGAGGTCTATTGAAGAGATGCATATTTCCCACATTGAAAAAAAGAACTGATTATTTTAGGTCCCGGCGGTTCCTTTTCCCAAGCCTGCTGACATGATGGCAAATCAAGACTTTGATTTGCTTTGGAAAATGAATTATGAGGCTACCTGTCACGAGAGACGAACTCCGGTAATGATTACTTGGAATCATGGAGGGAAGCAAGTGGCGGTTAAGGGATCATGGGACAACTGGGAGAAAACGTATTCAGCTGGTTTAGATGTTTCTCTTTATTGATTTAATTGGTCTCATGCTTTTTAATTTCTTGTCTAATGGAAAAGTTCTGTTTCTATCAGTGAACCGATGCAGAGATCAGGCCAAGAGTTCATCATCTTGAAGGTTCTTCCTTGTGGTGTTTACCACTATCACTTCGTTGTAGATGGACAGGTCAAGTGTGCACCAGATTTGCCTTGCGATTTTCATGAACCACGGGCAGCCTACAATATATTGGATGTGAAGGTACGGTTTACATACTTAACCACGACTTTCACCTTTAATTGATGATATGTCACGGTCTTTTAACCCACTCTATGCTCGCAATGCTTAGAAGCATTTGAAATTTACATATAAATGACAAAGCTTACCTTTAGAAGGAAATGGAGAGTCTTCACTATCATTAATCGGTCAAGTATGATTAGAAGCACATGGTTATCTTTTTGTGCTCCATGAATCTTCCAGTTACATATCTTGCAGTGCTGTCTTATTTGCACAAATCAGTCATGATAGTTCTGAAACAGGTCATGATTTGCAGATGGTGAAAGGGTTTTAACCAATAAACTCGAAATTTGACTTGTGGTTGCCCAGCGATAGAGCATATGACAAATGAAAAAGGAAAATACTCCTAATGTCTTAGCTTTATTAACAGACATTCCTTCCTTATGCCTTCTGCAATTTTGCATCAGCAAACATAAGATGACATCTTTTAGGTTTTGACCAAAGAAGATCTAATGTCTTTGCCAAAATGTTGACTGAAGCAATATTGGAATAACCAAAGAATGGTCTCCAAATTTTTCCTGTGTATATGCATAAAGTATATTAAAGTTGCAGAAGTTCTGGCTAAGCTAATTGCCAGTAATTTCAAAAAAATAAATGCAGTCTCTTCAACTGGCAATACAATTTTTTTCTTCTTAAAGGACAACGCTTAATGCTCAAGTCTTCCTTTTCATGCCAGATGACTGCTTCTTAAGTAACTGTAGTTGGTTTTATGGTTTCAGGGGGCCTCATTGGATGTCGCCTTAAAGCCTTATATTTGATCTAGTACATTTTTCAAGAATAGCAGCTACTAGGGTAGATAATTTTCAGTTCACATTTTTTCCCACGAAGTACTTCATTACCTTGAATTGAATTGTAGACATTTTGATCCTCGAGTTTTTGATGCGCCTGACCGAACAATCTGATTGGTTCTACATGCTATCATTTCATTTTGAGGGTTTTTCGCAACTGAATTGGAAAGTGATATTATTGTTATCTCACAATATATTTCCACACTCAAACATGTTATGGATTAAGGTTTGTGAATAAATTGTCCATGAACAATAAGCAGACTCTTGACGTGGACCATTCTTCATTGAGGAAAGTTTAAAGACATGATCAGCCTGATTGGAGTGACATTTGTGAAAGGATAGTCCAAAAAAAGTATTAAAGACGTTATTTTTCTCAACTATTTCAGTAGTTGAAGGATAACAATGTTGAAATTCAATGATGAGGACCAAAGTATGAGATATATAAAGGTTTGGGAACAAACATGTATTCTAGTGACCATAAAACTCAGATGTGATTTGCACACATGTTGATAAAACAATTTGAACGCTGTTTCTTGCTTTAATATTCTCGTTTTACACTTGAATTGAATTTCACGTTGACAAACATTTTGTGTACTGAATCATCCTCTCCATCAGAGTCGGAGACTACAGATGATCGGTTTTCTATGATTGCAATACAAAAGAAGACCCCGTATAACTGGCATTGAAACATTTATGAGATTAAATGTGGTTCCTGTCTGAAACAGTTGACTTGAAAATTGAAAAGCTAAGCTAATACAAAATTATTAGCCTTTTAGCATGCAATGCCATTGAAAAGATTTGCTTGGAATATGAAGGCATCAGCTTGATCGTTTCTCCCTTTAACTTATATTGCTTTTAATAGTATGTGAGGAATGAGCATTTGTGATAAACCTAAACATGAGAAGGATTTCCCTCTTAGAAGTTCTTTTCATCTTTTCAATTCGTCTCTTGGGGGCTTGCATGGGGCTTCATCTTCTTCTTTGCCGACATGCTCGTTATTGAGGAGCTCTTTGCGTGTTTCTTATGCTTTTACTTACTAATGTTCGTCAATGGTAAATTGATTCTCTGTTCATGTGTTTCAATTATACTCTGGTTCATCCCTTGCGGCTTCTCACTCATAGTCCCCATGCAGGAGTATGCAGCTGAAGCCTGTCAAAGCCAATCTGAGGTCATGCATCCTCCTTCCCCTGATGCAAGCTACAGCAGAAATTCCATAATTGACCTCGATTTTAGCAAGCCTCCGCCTGATCTACCTCCTCAATTGCATAGAACTCTGTTGAACGAGTCATCGAATACGGATTGTTATCAATTTCCGACAAGGCCTAGGCATGTTGCATTGAACCATCTGTACATGAAAAGCTGCGACCGGGGTCAGGCCATTGCCTTTGGGTCCACACACCGTTTTCTTGAAAAGTATGTGACAGTGATTCTTTACAAGCCCTCCTGGAGACAGGTGAAAGAAAGATGAAACCTTCCTCCTTTTATTTCAGGACCTGGATAGAGGCGTCTGAGTTTTGTTGATAAAATTTTTACAGTCATGGATTATGTTTAAGGATGAAAAAGTGGTTTTAGGTAAAAATCACAACAGCCGGGTGCATTGATCATTAGAAAGCATTTGCTGTGTCGTGTGTACGCGTATTTATGAATACATTTCCATTCTAGTTTATGCCCTTCTTTTCGCCAATTCAACTTTGGATTAGCAATTCACTTATGTGGCTCTTCCAACTAATCTGCATTATGCAGATTTTCAAGAAGTTGACATAGTTTTGTTATCTACAAATTTCATGGTGCGTTTAGGTGATTCAGTCGCTACGTTCAATTTGACAAGTGATTACGAATGAAAGAGACGGCCGGATTCTTTCACATATTTACATTTTTTTGGCGAAATACTAACCTGATAAGCTGTTTAGTTTGTGAGGGAAAGTGCTTACAAAGCATTTGACAGCTTGTATAATTTCTTCGCAACTTGACGAATAAAGCTACGTTACTACTTCCTTGGATTTTAGAAGTGCAAATACTTTCTACTTAAGCTGAGCACGACAATAAGCTTGCGGAAGCAATGTAAGGATGAAGCAGAAATTGTCTTATTTAATTTCATTTCACTCTCTTCTGATATAAAATTCCGCTCAACCAGGGTTAAGCCTACGACAATGTTTGGCCGCTGCTGCAATTTCTACATCCAAATACTCTTACATCTGAAACATATCATGGAGAAACAAACTGTTTGACTACGTGAAATAAAACCCTAGACAAAACGGATCCTCAGAGAAAAAGCAAGATGGTCTTCAAACATTTAACAAGGATGTCAAGTAGCATTAAGAACTCCAGCCGTGGGAATCACAGAGGTGGACACGGTGTCCAGCGAGATCATCGGACAGGTACCTTAATCCAACCATTGGCGAAAGCAATGGCCAAGATGACGAAGGGCGTCGCCATGCCGAAAATGATGATGTACGGTAAGGGCGTCTTCATAGGATTCTCACCCTTCCTCTCTCCTGCCGTCTGCCAGTATCTGCAGCAGCACTAAATATCTCATCTCAATGGATTCAAAGTCAAAGATTTTAGAGCGACAAAGACAAGCGCAAACAATGGCATAATTCTCACTGTTGAGGCTCTTCCTCTCTGGTTATGAACTTTTTCTTCCCTCCTTTCTTGATTTCACCCTCACCTCCCCCTAAAAAGCACCAAGAACACGTCAAGAAGCAAATATCTTAGTACCCATCTGGAGGAACAAAGAGAATACCACAGAAAAGGATTCCTTCTTCACCCCCATTCTTTCTTACCTAACTCGGCATGAATCTTGAATCTCTTGCGCTGCGCCCTTCTCGCATCCGATGGAGCGAGAGAGCGAGGGAGAGCGATGGTGAACGACGGCTTCAATGGGAGTGAGATCTTGGTGCTGAGCGAAGTACATGAAGCTGCCTGAGCTGCCATTTCTGAGGAATCAAAAGCTTCTGAGTCAATCTCATATATCTCTTTGCCTTCATCGCATGATATACATGTCACTGGTTATGGGTGTGGTTGTGCTTGTTCTTGCAGTTGCACGATATCTGGTTTCTTGATAATTCTGGATATTTATTTGACCTTATCTATAAGTGATATGGGAGTTGCCTAAGTGGCGCGTCTGCTGTCACCAGTCTGAAACAGATGACAAATGGCATTTTCAGTTTGTGACTCCCAAGTCTGTAACTTGCATTCCCAATTTTTCTCCTTTCTCTCGACTCTGTGTGTACCTAATCAAACTCAAATTCTTTTACGAATGATAAATTAGGCACAAAAGCTTAGACTTATCGGCGGCGAAACTAATCTCGTAAGTTTAAAAAACGCACTCAAGACAAGCCAAAAGGAGAGGTCTAAATGACCTCACTTCCCACGAAACTAGGCACATATACAATGCCACTTTGTGCACACCAAGTGCTGCGGGACCAAACGTAGTGTATATTGCAGCGTGGCATGTTATGTGAAAATACTAAACTTTAAAAATTGTTTTTCATATATATATTATTTATCCATACAAATAGATATGGATTTTGCTAAGGTATTTGTTTCTATTCCATCCGCAGTATACATAAATAAAAAACATCTAATGAGATTTGAAAAAGAGTAAAGATAATAAATATGATGGATGAATGATCAATGTTAACTAAATAGTAGATACATAACACATATTGATTCGATTCAAGTTGAATCATAACCTCTTATAAAACATATTACATATTGAAATGTGAAAATCAAAATAACCATGAAAACAAAAACAAATTGATGGAAAGATAATTAAGATAGATACATGAACCAATATTATAGGGGTGCATTAAAAATAAAAGACCTCAAACCAAAAAAAATTGAAAATCGAAGTGATAAAAGTTCCAAAAGTAAACCACCCGCCTGGGTGGCGCTGCTGGAAAGGGCACTCTTCCTCTCGCAAAAGGTTGAGTGTTCGAATCCCGGGCGCCGCAGGGTGACTTAACCGGTGCACGTGTGTGGTGGCTAGCACGTGTCGCCCCCAGGGTTTACCTCCCGGCTGTCGGCCGTGCGGGGGTTCCCTGGGTTATCAAAAAAAAAAAGTTCCAAAAGTAAACTTCAAATAGATATATGAAATAGTATTATAATAAGAATACATTAGAAAGAGTGGTACTGTGAAAATGGGGAGTAGGTAACAAGAATGAAAGCCCACTCGCACTAAAAATTTATACTCTCACTAGTCTCCCCGCCGTACATCTTTCAAAAACACTCCTTTCATCATCTATTTTTATAGATGTGTTAAGACGATAGAAAAATTATATAAATCCATAATCATTCCTCTAACTTGCACGGGTTTTTCCTTTATTTTGAAGTAATGACACTCATTAATTAGACCGTCCAATCATTATCTTTGACTAATTGTAAATACGTTTGATTAGACTTGGATACTAGTCCTACTGGAAATTCTATGGTCCGTAAGTGTTTTTACGGGACTGATCCTCAACGTGGATCGTTGGGTAAAAAGGGAAAAAATGTGTTTCATTAGACCTGCTTTATAAAAACTGATTTATGTCGTAACTTAATAACTTTAAGGACAAGTTACGGACGCAAAGATGATCAAATTTACCCTTGATTAAGAAAAGTTATGATGAATTTAAGGAAAATTACTGGAAAATAGGTTGTAGAATTTTATGAACCTTAAAATGAAAGTTAATTAGATATATAACTACCAATAACATATAAACTTTTACTATCAGTTTAGATAGGTTATTATTTTTTCTAGAATATTACGAATCACTGGAGTGGAGAATTAGCGACCATCAAAAGGAATTGCACTCTCTAAGGAAAAATTACAAAAGGAAATTCTTTGTATAAGTAGGGGAGAGTGGTTCCAGGTTTTGGACAAGTTCCACATGGAACCTACTATTGGAACATGGCCCTCATTGTTTGGAACCCGAAGCCTACCTTGCCACAGATTCTAGAGTCTACTCAAGTTTCTACTCGTATTATTAATTGAATAATTATAGTGAATCATCATATTTAATAACCATCACTTGCTGCTACAATCCATTAACTACAACTTATATTTATACACACGAGGAATATAAAATATTAACAAAGTAAAAATCTCAGTCATATGATGAAAGTTTAAACTAGTGGTTCAAGATTATATACTTATTATCATGCGCCATGAAAAACACAAAACTTATTTCAGTTTTTAAGTTTCACTTACCGAAAACCTGGAACCTATCTGTCAAAACAGGTTTCTCAATTTTTAAATCAGGAACCTGAAATTTATCCTACAAACTTTGGAATCCAAAATCGGACAGGTTTTCACTGGTCCGGCTCTAAGTTCTACTTTAGAACCATGCTTATACAGCGTGATTTACTATAAGAAAAGACAATTATGTACGCCAAATGAAATTAGGAAAAAAAATCGCTTTTGGCCTACATAGTTTGCCTTTTCTTTTTAAGGAAATTACGAGTTATAGATCCACAGAATTTACGATCGACAGAAAGGGAATTAAGTCCTCTATACAAAAGTCACGAAAGGAAATGTAAAATCCAAGCTACTATTAATAATTTAAAAAAAGAATCCACGAATGTCAAAAGGGAAATTAAGTGCTGGAAGTGGGAACAAATTGCAGTTCTCTCTCTCTCTCTCTCGGTCGGATTCTCTCTCTCTGCCTTGATGTGTCCGTCAATGGAAGCAAAGATCGAAGACTTTTGCTAACCACTTCTGTCCACCATTACCTTTCCTCGTTCCACGCCTGCTCTTGCCACACGGGCGCTAGCTACCCCACCCTCCCTTCTGATCTCCTCTTGCGTTCGTCCCGTGTCTTCCAAGTCGGTCAAACTGTCGACCGAGCTCGGCTTTCGTCTCAAAGGTTCGAAATTTCTGATCTGGTTCGCTCGGGCTGAACTACCCTTTTCCCCTTTGATCTCCTCTCGCGTGAGCTCGTGGCTCTCGTGGCTGGTCTTCGCCGGTTTGAGCTCCAAAAAGCTGTCTTTCTTTACTTCATGTGAAGGCTCGGGAGCTCTTGGGGTTGGTGTGGATGCCCCCCCCCCACCCCCCCTCCATTCTTGAGTTCAAGATCATTTTGGGAGGTTCTGGTGCTTTGACCCAATTGCTGTTTCAGTATGCTGCTCAGCGGCTAGATGCAATTCTTTGGGCTGATGCTTATCTGATCATTGGTCTTAGACATTGACTTGTAGACTTGGAGATTTAGTGCGCTTCTGGTTACAGATTGAAACCACGGTTCTTGTATTTTAGCTGTCCCACAAGGTGTTCGGTTTTCGATTAGCTCGCGAATTGATGGCCACTTGCAAGAAAGCCCACACCAAGGAGGCGGGTCGTCGCCGATTCGTGTTTGTAGTTGTATTTACGTTCATGTTTGTCTCTGCTGTGGTTTTTTGCCTGAGAGCAAATCCGGTTTCAAACATCGCCATGGAGCCTGCCGACGATACGGATCATACTTATAGTTATTCTCATTTGGGGGGGAATCTCAACCTCCCTAAGCAAAATGAACTGTCGATTCAATTGGAAATGCGCAACTGGTTGCCTCCCAGAAACAGAGATCTGTATCCCACTTTGGCAAAGGATCACATTACTATAGTGTTGTACGTTCATAATCGGCCTCAGTACCTCCAAGTAGTCGTGAAGAGCTTATCGCAAGTAAAAGGTATAGGTGAGACTCTGCTGATTGTTAGTCATGATGGGTACTTTGACGAGATGAACAAGATTGTGGAAGGTATAAGATTTTGCCAAGTGAAACAGATTTTCTCTCCTTATTCGCCTCACATTTTTCCCAGTAGCTTCCCTGGTGTATCACCTAAAGACTGTAAGGGTAAGAAGGATACAGCGAAGAAGCATTGTGAAGGAAATCCGGATCAGTATGGAAATCACCGATCGCCAAAAGTTGTCTCACTGAAGCATCATTGGTGGTGGATGATGAACACGGTGTGGGATGGACTAAAGGAAACTCGGGGGCATTCTGGCCATATTCTTTTCATAGAAGAGGACCATTTTATTTTCCCAAATGCGTACCGCAACTTGCAGATCCTCACGTCACTGAAGTCTAAGAAATGTCCTGACTGCTATGCTGCAAACTTAGCACCTTCTGATGTGAAGTCGAAGGGAGAAGGTGGGGAAAATTTGATCGCCGAGAGGATGGGTAATGTAGGTTATTCCTTCAACCGAACTGTCTGGAGGAAAATCCATAAAAAGGCTAAAGAGTTCTGCTACTTTGATGATTACAACTGGGACATTACGATGTGGACTACAGTTTATCCGTCCTTCGGGGCTCCAGTGTATTCATTGCGAGGACCTAGGACTAGTGCGGTTCACTTTGGGAAGTGTGGGTTACATCAGGGCCAGGGCGAGCAAACTGCTTGTGTTGATAATGGGGTTGTGAACATTGAAGTAAATGATGAAGATAAGGTCGCAAATATCAAATCTGAGTGGAATGTGCATGTCCATAAGCATCAACCAGGTTATAAGGCCGGGTTCAAGGGTTGGGGAGGCTGGGGTGATGAGAGGGACCGTCAGTTATGCTTGGAGTTTGCTCGCATGTATAAAATCACAGAGACAGCTTCCTCCTGAATAGCCAATCTTTTGATTTTTCCTGCTGCTGTAGCATGAGGCTCCAATTATTCTAGATGAGTTATCAATAGAAATACACATAGCATTTCTGTGTATCTAATAGATACTTCAATTATTCGGTAATAAATTTTCTCAAATTGATCAGCTTTTTGTATTAGCTTCTTGGCATGTACCAATCTTTTGTGTCCCTTTGGCTTTTCTTTGGTCGTCTGTACCTAATGTTCAGTCTATGTGGCATTTGAAGTTCATCTCTATCATCTCAATATAAGTCACCAGGACATCAGAAATGCTTTCAAGAGAAGGCTCTTTCTCTAAGGATCTGTTGCGATGCATTACTTATAAATGCAGGTTTTTCCTTTCAGAGAAAAGGGAAAGGAAAAGTAGTTATGGGAATTTGCGTTAAGGAGAGGCAGAAGAATACAACTGTAAGCAAGGATGGCTCATGCGGTCCATGTGATCAGGAAATGGACCGGAATATCCTAATTGTGCCTGCTTCATCGTGTAGTGGTTGACTTGTGTACATGTTTCTTTGGTTCTCTAGGAAATTTTGCTTACTGCATCCAGAGTTTTACCTGATCATTCGCATTGAACGTTTGTCCATGTTGAAGTCAGATTTTCCTTTTCCAGCTTCACTTCTGAGGTTCAAGTTTAACTGAAAACTTGGTGGCTCTCGTACTTTGCTGTGGGAAATTCACTTGGACTTGCATTTCTGTTGCATCCAACTATGATGGATAAATAGGGTATGTTGGATCAATTGCAGTACTTGATCTTCATTCTCAGTTACTTCGAATAATGCCATTGGAGCTGAATAAGGTTGTCCCATGGTTTATTGAGGAAAAGCATATTATTCGGAATCATTTCGAGTCTTGATGAGCATTACGGCTCTGAAGTTATGACTGTTGGTTCTTATTCTGGCTATATAATTAGAAAGATGTGCTTTTCCTGAATTTGTTACGATCAGTCTATGTTGCTGAGGAAGTTGTATATGGGCGGTTGTGGAAACTTTTGCTTGCATCTTGTTTTGCTCATGATTGCAGTTGCAGCGTCTTTTGCTCTCTGATATTCGCCACGACAATATGTTTCGTATTTTGGAGATGTAAGTATATGTCAAAACCGATCATGCGCAGAATGACTGCCTATGGAATCTTCTTGTGTGGCAGAAGAAATCTCTCGACTTCTCAGGCTGATGGCTTGTGTGAGGCTCTCTGTTTTGTAGCATAGATCAAGTGGAAAGGTGATTTACAAAGAGCCATTAGTCCTCTTTTTGTGAATAATGAATCTCCAGTGTTGCTTCGTCTGTCAAGTGAGGTTTTGCGAATCGTGAGCGAGCAACTTCTGATGCTGTTCTAGATTCACTGCGTTGTTGTCTCTCAGGACAAAGATTTGTTGGTTCAGAACTCAATATTTGCTCGTATTCTGTTCCATTTGTATTGTATTTTGAGCTCCTCATATCATTGTCGTAACTGCAACTTCTTTCCCACAAGAAAGCTTGTGCTTGTTCATCGAACAGCTGAATCCTGTTGCTAAATTCATTGAGCACTCCATAAGTTCTTGAAGTATCCCTTGTTTTAAATACAAGCACACTTCGTTTTACTTATTGAATATGGATCGATGACTTCAGTTGAAGGGCTGCATACAACGCTCGTGATTAGTAAAGGGAAATGCATTTCGAATCAGTCCATCTTAAGAGTTGATCGAGTTGGTAAAATGGGTGCCATTTCGTGTTGTCAAGGTGAAATCTTGATTCCAAAACTTGTTTGATGTAATTTCTTGAGTTTAACAAAGTAACTTATCTAAAATGAATCTCTAATCTTGATATAGATGACCTTATTCTGGTGTTGGAGATGCCCTGACATAAGTGTAATGGAAAACATTGCTGCTCTTCGATCTTGATAAAATGTAGGGATAATAACACAAATAGTCTCTAAAATTTAGCGGAATGTACAATGTGGTGTTTAAACTTTTAATTTATTCAATCCAGTCTCTGAACTTTAGCCCAATGTTCTAAACTTTTAATTTGCTTAATGTGGTCCTCAAACTTTTGATACATGTTTAAGTTAGTCCTTGAATTATATGAAAATGTTCAATGTTATCATTCTATTAATTCAAGTTGAGAGACAACATAGTCCAGGGACTGGATTGAACATATTTCAAAAGTTCAGGAATCATATAGAAACAAATTGAAAATCCGAAGACAATATTACACATTGAGATAAAATTCAGGGATCACATATTGAGAATATTAAAAGTTTGGAAATCACATTGCACGTTGAATCAAAATTCATAAAACACTTGTGTCGTTTTCCCTAAAATAACCCGACGTGACAAAACAGAGTGAATGACCAAAAGCTGTGCATGAACAAAGACCGAACGGTTCTTGAATCCACAATGCCATGTTTCGCTGTTTGCTGACACGAACTCACTCCTATAGAAACTCCCGGCGCGGCACCATCTCTTCACCCCGCAACATCGGTACGTCAGCTGCAATTTGTCCCAAAGACGACTCTTTTAGCGTCGCTCAATTCGCCTGCCCACCTCATCGACCTCTCGTCCCGTCGGAACCATCTCGGGACCGCGTGCCGCGCCCTCCGCAGTCGTCACCGGACGTTTCTTTCCCTGCAAACTCCCGACTCCACGACCATTTGGTCTCTCGTTACTGCGGCTCTCGTTGCCCGAACGATGCCAAGGAGCTTCATTTGCAGCTGCTCAAATCCGGGTTCGACAATGACTTGTTTCTTTGCAATACCCTTGTCAGTATCTATGCTAGAGTTGGCGATCTGGGTTCTGCGCAGAAGCTGTTTGATGATATGCCGAGCAGGAATTCTGTCACTTGGGCTTGCTTGGTTTCCGGCTACGCGCAGAGTGGCGTGCCGGAGAAGGCGTGGGTGCTTTTTAGATGCATGGTCAGGGAAGGGTTGATGCCGAATCACTATGTGTTTGGTAGTGTTCTCCGGGCTTGCCAAGAGTACGGGCCATCAGGGCTCAGGCTCGGGATGCAAATTCATGGAATGGTTTCGAAGACTACGTATGCTGGGGATGTGGTGGTGTCAAATGTGCTGATATCGATGTATGGGGGTTGTTTGGGCTCCATCGACGATGCTTTCGGCATTTTTGATGAGATAAATTTGAGAAATTCAATATCATGGAACTCGATCATGTCGGTATGTTCTCAAAGACAAAATGCGGATTTGGCATTCGAATTATTTGCAAGAATGCAAAGGAATGGTGGTTCGGGGTCCAGTATAAAACCTAATGAGTATACTTTCGGTAGCTTAATTACAGCGACTTGTTCTTCGAGTGATTCAAGTTCTTTGCTTGAGCAGATGTTCGCCAGAGTTACCAAATCTGGCTTTCTTGATGATCTGTATGTAGGTAGTGCTCTAGTAAGTGGATTTGCAAGATTAGGATTGACTGATCATGCAAGAAATATATTTGGGCAGATGACTGAGAGGAATGTGGTCTCCATGAATGGTTTGATGGTTGGATTAGTGAGACAAAAGAAGGGAGAAGAAGCTTTTAAAATTTTTAGCGAGACGAGAGAGTTAGTTGACATAAATGTCGATTCATATATAGTTCTTTTAAGTGCTGTCGCTGAATTCGCTGTGCCTGATGAAGGGAAGAGAAGTGGAAGAGAAATCCATGCATATCTTATCAGGACTGGCTTAATTAATAAAAAGGTTGCTGCGGAAAATGGGCTAGTAACTATGTATGCTAAATGCGGTTCTGTTAATGATGCTAAGTCAGTTTTTGCATTGATGAATGAGAAAGATTTGGTTTCATGGAATTCCTTGATTTCAGCCTTAGATCAAAATGGCTGTTTTGAGGATACGGTTATTAGCTTCTCAATGATGCGGAGAAGTGGACTGGTACCTTCTAATTTTGCTTTGATAAGTACATTGAGTTCATGTGCTAGCTTAGGATGGATTCGGCTTGGCCAGCAAATTCATGGAGAAGGGGTGAAATTAGGGCTTGATTTAGATGTTTCGGTTTCAAATGCTCTTCTTGCTTTATATGCTGAAGTTGGGTGTCTTGCTGAATGCGAGAAAGTTTTCTCATTCATGCCGGAGTATGATCAAGTTTCATGGAATTCGATCATCGGGGCATTTTTTGATTCAGAAGCATTTGTTTCTGTGGCAATGAAGTATTTCTTGGGCATGATGCGAGCGGGATGGAGTCTGAACAGAGTAACCTTTATAAACATTCTTGCAGCTGTCTCATTGCTATCACTTCAGCGATTTAATCACCAAATTCATGCTCTAGCATTAAAATACAATCTTGCAAATGACATTGTCATTGAGAATGCACTTTTGGGCTGCTATGGGAAGTGCGGAGAGATGGATGAGTGTGAACAAATCTTTTCCAGAATGTCTGAAAGAAGGGATGAAGTCAGTTGGAATGCTATGATCTCTGGGTACATCCACAATGAGTTCTTGTCCAAAGCCATGGATATGGTTTGGTATATGTTGCAGAGAGGTCAGAGGTTGGATTCTTTCACCTTTGCCACCGTTCTTAGTGCTTGTGCTTCTGTTGCAACACTAGAACGTGGCATGGAAGTTCATGCTTGTGGGATTAGGGCCCACTTGCAATCCGATGTTGTAGTAGGTAGCGCATTGCTTGACATGTACTCGAAATGTGGAAGAGTAGATTATGCCTCCCGATTTTTCCAAAACATGCCCATAAGAAATGTTTATTCATGGAATTCCATGATATCTGGCTTTGCACGCCATGGACATGGAGAAGACGCTCTAAATCTTTTCAGACAAATGAAGCTAATTGGACAACCACCAGATCATGTGACTTTTGTCGGAGTACTTTCAGCTTGTAGCCACGTGGGTTTGGTTGAGGACGGTTTTACGCATTTCAAAGCCATGCAAGAAGAGTTCGGTTTGGCTCCTAGGATGGAACACTACTCATGTATGGTGGATCTGCTTGGCAGGGCTGGTGAACTCGGCAAAATAGAGGATTTTGTCAATAAGATGCCTATGGAACCTAACATTCTTATTTGGAGAACAGTGTTAGGAGCCTGTTGCCGAGCCAATGGTCGTAATAGTGATCTTGGTCAAAGGGCGGCTCATATGCTCTTTGAGATGGAGCCGCAAAATGCAGTGAACTATGTCCTCCTCTCGAATATGTATGCTTCTGGAGGGAACTGGGATGATATGGCAAAGGCTAGAAGAGCGATGAGGCAAGCTGCAGCGAAAAAGGATGCTGGGTGCAGTTGGGTCACGATGAAAGACGGTGTTCATGTCTTTGTGTCTGGGGACAGATCGCACCCAGAGAAAGATCTGATCTATGAGAAGCTCGCTGAAATTAATAGGAAAATGAGGGATGCCGGTTATGTGCCCCAGACGAGCTTTGCTCTATACGATCTCGAAGTGGAGAACAAGGAAGAGTTGTTGAGCCATCACAGCGAGAAAATCGCAGTCGCGTTCGTCCTCACGAGAAAATCGGAAAAGCCTATAAGGATCATGAAGAACCTTCGCGTCTGCGGTGATTGTCACTCTGCATTCAAATACATCTCAAAAATAGTTGGGCGGATCATAGTGTTGCGGGACTCGAACAGGTTCCATCATTTCGAAGACGGCGCATGCTCATGCAGGGATTACTGGTGATTCAGCCGCAGATCGGTACAGAAGCAAGCCTTCTTGTTGTACGAATCTACCCGGAGTTTTCTGGACTCAAGAAAAATGAAGATTAGTTCATTGCAGATTGTCTCTGGCCTCTTAAGCCCAGATAGA
Organism: Syzygium malaccense; assembly: GCA_031216405.1. NCBI lineage: Eukaryota > Viridiplantae > Streptophyta > Magnoliopsida > Myrtales > Myrtaceae > Syzygium > Syzygium malaccense. The sequence continues at coordinate 15,486,528 of CM062260.1, read as the reverse complement.
GGGCGTGATAGACTGCAAAGATGCAACATTTGAAGAAGTTTGCAAAGCCAAAATGAGCAGAGTTGTTCTTCTCAGCTTGATCAGTATTTACTGGGGATGGAAGATGCTCCTCAGAATATACATGCTGCAAAATCCAGTGAGACTCTGACCTGCTTACTAACGATAGATGTCTACCTACACTTCCCACAATGAGAACCAGAGTTGTGAGAAATAGGCAACTAGGCTCAACACATAAAAATTCATTTACATCATAGCAATTTTTTTCACAATCCATTCTTAATTATTGTACTTTGTTATCTCCTATTTTAGACAATCTAGTAGATCGGACCCCTCGGATTAGAAGTGTACAAAAGGAACCACCTGAATTGAACCGAACTGCTCAGTTCTCTGGAGCACCAGTCCAGTTCCCGGTTGGAACCGGTGTTTTTCGAGGCTCGGATGCCCGATTGGTCCCTCACACGATCCATCTCCCGAGACACCGTGTCTCTCCGTCTGTCGATCAGTTGTCATACTTCAGAAATGCGTACTTAGGGTGCGCATGACAACCATTCTGTGCCCGGGAGCTATTTCTGAACAGAAATAGTTTTTTTTTTTATTTTGTGTTCGGAAACAATTTCTAAGCATTTGGTTGACCACCCGCCTGGGTGGCGCTGCTGGAGAGGGCACTCTTCCTCTCGCAAAAGATTGAGTGTTCGAATCCCGGGCGCCGCAGGGTGACTTAACCGGTGCACGTGTGTGGTGGCTAGCACGTGTCGTCCCCAGGGTTTACCTCCCGGCTGTCGGCCGTGCGGGGGTTCCCTGGGTTATAAAAAAAAAAAATAATTTCTAAGCATTTGAAGCCTTTTGGTAAACTGTCCAAAATTTCTATTTTTAAAATAGAAAAGAACAGAAATGCGTTTGGTAACTACACAAAATTTCTTTGCATTAATAATATTTTAATAATATTTTGAATTGTTTAATATTTTTTCTTTTTCTTTTTACCCATTCTCCTCCTAGGCCATGGCCGGTCGCCGGCGACCGGCCACAGCCCAGGGCCGGCGAGGGCGTCACGGCCCTCGCCGGCGGAGGCGAGGGTCCCCCTTGCCGGCGAAGGCAAGGGCTGGACCATCGCCGCCTGGGCGAGGCGGCCGACGGCGAGGCTCGGCCTCGCCAGATCTGGGCGAGGCCGAGCCTTGCCGTCGCGACCGACGGCGAGGCTGCGACGGCGAGGCTCGGCCTCACCAGATCTGGGCGAGGCCGAGCCTTGCCGTCGCGACCGACGGCGAGGTCGGCCTCGCCCAGATCTAGCGAGGCCGAGCCTCACCGTCGCGACCCACGGCGAGGCTCGGCCTCGCCAGATCTGGGTAAGGCCGACCTCGCCGTCGGCAGCCTCGTCCAGGTAGCGAGGGTCCAGCCCTCGCCCTCGCCGGCCTTGGGCTGTGACCGGTGGCCGACCGCCGGCCGACGGTCGCCGGCGACCAACCACAACCCAAGAACAGCAACACAAAAAGAAGAAAAAAAACTGATTCTCAAAATTGTGCCAAGAAACAAGAAATAACTTTTTTTTACTTCTTGTTTCTTTTCCAAAACTGTTTCTGGTCACAAATTTTTGCAAAAATGTGCCCGGGAACAAAAAATTTACCAAAGGCATTTCTGTTCCCAAACTATTTCTGGGAACAAAAAAATAGAAAAATTTACTGTTTGGCACGTTACCAAACGGGCCCCTAATGTGCTAAGATGCTGTTGCCCTTTTGCTTAATTAGCTAGATTTTGGATCCTACAAGTGAAATATTGACATACATATTTGTCCACGTCATCTTGTCGGCCCTGCTCGAGCCAGCTCAGCATTGGGCCTGAGGCTGGGCCGGTAAAGCAAAGTTGGGCCTGCGCGCCATCGACCTCTCTCCTCGTACTTCCGCGGGGTGGACGGCGTGACGAACGACAACCCGAAGCAACTTTTTGTTCGAGGAAGACGACGAATTAGCGGAGCAGATGATGGAAGCAGCTGATGTCCGTTCCCACCTTTGGAACCGCAGTACGCCTCGCGCATAACGATTCCGGGCGGCGTTGTCCGAATCGATTCCCTTCCTTCCCTCATCTGGGTGCTTGAGTTCGTGAGCTCGAGTGGGCGAAAGCGGCGGACTTGGTTCTGAATTCTGCATCGGGCCCATATGATGGGTCCGCTTTCTGAATTCTGACTTTTCGGGTGGCATCCAAATTCCGGATTCTGAGGAGGGGAGAGTTGAAGGATTGGAGTTGGGCAAATTCCCTTTCGCCGGTACGTGGAAGCTCGAGAGAAATCGCTGCTGCTTCGTTACTGTTCAATGTAGCGATTTGATGAAGCTAAAGTGAGTGTCTTTCCCCCATTATGTTTGTCGATGATGGATAGAAATTCGCTCAATGCTGGCGTTAGAATTATGATACGGATGGGAACTGGGTACTTTTGTTTCGCATTTTTGTCAAGCGTGTGGGTTCTATGTGTGGCATTGGCCAGCTGCTTCCAAGCTCGATCATACCCTGTTGAAACTAATTTGTTCATCTCAATTGTGTTTGGACAAGAATGGCTTGCTCTCTCCGATTTGAATTCTCCATGGCTTTAGCTCCTGTTTGGTAATCAATTTCTTAGCAAGTAGAGTAAATGATTTATCTCGAGCATAGTGCAGCTAATTTGTTTCGCCAAGTTCTTGCTATGGGTTGCTTTCATTTGTGTCTGGTGCTCTTTTTCATTCTTTTGCATTGGAATCTGTACGATTGTTTTCTTGCTGAATAAATGCCTACTCTGTCGTCCCTTTTGTCTGTGATGTACGTCTCCAGTAGTAAGTGCAACTAATTCCAGATTTTCAAAACCAATTATTTTCCTTGTGTATTGTATTTCTTTTTTCCAAGTGTATGTTGTGTAAGTGATAGTGTTTTTCGGTCAGATTTTTTCTAAAAGTGAGGTGCTTTAGATGGTATCACTTCCATCGTGCTATTCTGGGCTGAATGAACGATAAACTATTTAAGGTGCAAAAGAGCAGAGGTTTACGGATATATATATATATATATATATATATATATATATATATATGTTGGCGGTTAAATAGAGGGTTTACCTTTTGTTCTTGACGTGAAATTGTGATAATGATCAGATATAATGGCAGCTGTTATTGAGAGTATTTTGAAATTGGAAAACCGGGTGCAAGTATTACAAAATGTTAATACTTTAGACATTCAAGTGATTTCAAGCCTCGTCTCTTTTTCTCCCATTTGACTAATTTCAGGTGAGAAAGGAAGTGAGGGACAAGGAAGTGAAACTGGGAGGTTGTGGAAGACCTCCCGGTTGATGGGAAATGAAGCCATCAAGTAATATATGGATTCAGCGCCAACAGTGTCCATGTGGTGATTGGAAGTGCTTTGTCATATCTGATGGAGATGATCAGCCGTCGGTGAGCCCCCAGCCGGCCAAGAAGGAGAAGACACTATCATTGCCAACATCAGGAGCTGTCTTTACTCCTTACGTAGGCCAAATTTTCAAGACTGATGATGAAGCGTTTGAATACTACAGTAATTTTGCTCGGAAAAATGGATTTTCAATTAGAAAAGCGCGCTCAACAGAGAGCCAAAATTTAGGAGTTTATAGGCGAGATTTTGTTTGTTATCGGTCTGGGTTTAACCAGCCAAGGAAGAAGGCGAATGTCGAGCACCCCAGGGATAGAAAATCAGTACGGTGTGGATGTGATGCGAAATTGTATCTGACAAAAGAAATTGTTAACAATGGCACACAATGGTATGTTTCACAGTTCAGTAATGTTCATAATCATGAATTATTGGAGGATGACCAAGTTCGTCTGCTTCCAGCTTATCGGAAGATACAAGAGGCCGATCAGGAGCGCATACTCCTTCTATCCAAAGCTGGGTTTCCTGTGAATCGAATAGTGAAGCTCCTGGAAATAGAAAAAGGGCTGCAACCTGGGCAATTACCCTTTATTGAAAAGGACGTCAGAAATTTTGTTCGAACTTGTAAGAAGACCGTCCAAGAAAATGACGCTTTGCTTAATGAGAAGAGGGAGAGTGATGCTATGGAACTTCTTGAGGCATGCAAATGTATGGCAGAGAAGGATGCCGATTTTGTGTATGATTATACTACCGATGAGAATGAGAAAGTTGAAAATATGGCGTGGTCATATGGACATTCTGCACGTGCTTTCGCTGCTTTTGGAGATGTTATTACTTTTGATACCTCTTATCGATCGATTACCTATGGATTGCTACTTGGTATCTGGTTTGGTATGGATAATCATGGTAGGGCAATTTTCTTGGGGTGCGTGTTGCTGCAGGAGGAAAGTGCCAACTCATATTCATGGGCCTTACAGGTTTGTGGAACATAAATCCTAGTGATACATAAGCACGCTGTTTTCGCATTTCTCCTCATGATTTCTTGTTTTGGGCAGACATTTGTTCGGTTTATGAGGGGAAGATGTCCGCAAACAATTTTGACCGGTCTAGATTCTGGGCTCGGGGATGCCATTGCTAGGGAGTTACCCAACACCAAGCACGTCATAAGTATATGGCATGTCCAGTCCAAATTATCTAGTTGGTTCTCTACAACACTTGGATCACAGTACACAGAGTTCAAAGCTGAATTGGATACATTATGCCATCTGGAGAGCATGGATGAATTTGAACTTAAATGGAATCATGTCATATCTCAGTTTGGACTTGTTGCTGATAAGCACATTGCTCTGCTCTTCTATTATCGGGCTTCATGGCCATTGTCGTTGATTAGAGGATATTTTGTTGCTCGTGCAATGACAGAAGAGTATTCAAAATCAGTGGATACTTTCGTGAAAGGGATACTGACTTCACAGACTTGCTTGCGTGTGTTCTTTGACCAGGTACGGTTTCATGCTCTTTGTCCTCTTTATTTTCTCGCTTTCTAATTTACTTATTTAAATCGGTTGTTCTAATTTCCAGACTTTTTCAGGTTGGAGTAGCTTCTAGGTCTGTAAATCACGCTGCTGAAAATCTGCAGTACGTGCATATGAAAACATGCTTGCCCATCGAAGAACATGCCCAGAGTATTCTCACTCCTTACGCATTTAACGTCTTGCAGAATGAAATGGTTCTCTCTCTGCAATACGCGATGACCGAAATGGCCAACGGATCATATCTTGTGCGGCACTACAAAAAACTGGATAGAGAGTCCCTTGTAATTTGGACACCGGAAGATGAGCTCATATGTTGTTCCTGCAAGGAATTCGAGCACTCTGGAATACTATGCAGGCACTCGATTCGAGTTCTTGTGGCAAAGAACTTCTTCCAACTCCCCGAAAAGTATTTTCCGTTTCGTTGGCGACTGGAGAGTTCTTTAGTCCCACTGGACGATGACAATGTTTCGAGAAGCAGCAATGACTGCGTTCAAGCCTTCCATTCATTAGCTGCGTCTTTATTGACCGAATCCTTAACATCCAAGGAACGGTTCGATTATGTCAACCAAGAACTCACTAGTCTGGTTGATCGGGTTAGGGATGTGCCGGCTGTTGATGACTCTGCTGCAAATACGGCACCGAACAATGTGAGCGAGTCTTTTCAATGTTAACCGTGCCTTGTACAGTTGATGATATAAATTACGGGCTCAATCCGTGCGAAGGCCTAATCACATTCTAAGCGGAAAGCTATGAAGGCGCGGGAGAGAAAAGGATGGGCAACATTCTCTTTTGAGGCTGGTTGAAGGAATTGATTTGGCAAATTGTAGTTTTTATCACTGTACAGAGTTACCATTCAAAGAGAATTTCTAGGATGGCCTCCACTGTGAAAAGTCTCCTTGTGCAGTTAAAACTGGTAATCTCCGGGTCGATGAGGCGACTGTCTTACACTAGTCGGTGTAAATGTGCTCGTACATTGTACCTGCGAACGTAGCGGGGAATAGAGAAAGAAAGTGGTGGCGAGACGGTGGATCTAAAACGGCCTACTGAATTGTACATGACTATACTTGTTTGACAATATATCGGAATTCTTAGTTTACTGAAGCCTTTTCGTCGATGCATATCGCGGATGCTTCATGGGGCGGCGGCGACTATCAGATACGGTTTCATGAAATTCAGTTGATCAAAAGAGATAAGTATGGCATAAATCGTACATACCCCATTACGCGTCAAGTCGCAGAGTTTGAACGTTGAGTAATCAAAATACAGGCTCATTGAATGAAAGCTGGTCTGGAGTGTAGCAGAGAGTCAAAAGAAATCTAAATTGTCGCTAACGGGCAGACTTGCAAGTCAACACAGAAATCGCATCGAAGGTTCTGTATCATTTCGCGGAGTATGTAAGCATAGAGAAAAATCGTTGCGTTCACACGGCAGCAAAAAGCAAGTTGGGGGGGGACCTTGCTTCGTATATAATTCAGGGGAGACCAAGACCTAAAGACTTCTAATAAGAGGACAATTTTTTGGTCTGAAGCACAGAGGAAAAAGAAGAATTTTTGAGGACGCGGATAGATTCGACAATTTACTTTTGTTATAGTCAATCAAGAATTTCTCTAAAATGATTTCCATGGCTAAAGACATTTTGGTAATTCTATTGATTATCTATATCTCTTAAGATTGTACGTACATCTTGATTTAATCGTTCATGATATCTTGATTATGATATATATTTTTTTTGGTAAGGTTGATTATGATATTTTCATAAAATAGTTATATGATAAAGCATATAAATAGGCTGAAGTATAATTCTTTATTAATATATACATCGAAACATATAGAAATTCAATAATTCTCTTTACCACTTTATTATTTCTCAAACTTATTTCTTCATGGAAATGTTCTTAAAGCAGCTGTGAAATACAACTGTCTAAAGAGGGCACAAGATAAAGTTGGTTTCCAAGGTGCTCTGCCTATTCACCAATGAAAAGAAATGCTTTAGAGCATATCTCATGAAAGAAAGAATGAGATTACATGGTATAGTATAACATGTGCTCAACGATCTCGAGCACGAGGGCAAATTTTCGTGGACGCTTATCGTAGTACCGCATTAACCGAACCATGCATGTTAGTGCTCGGTTAAGATCACTTGTTAGCCATGGTTTGATGTTGATAAAGAGATAAAATGTCAGTCCAAAGCAAAGCTAAACCATAGTTGTAATGTAGAAGCTTCTCTGTAGATATATTGCAGAATATCCCGTTTAGACCCACAATGGTTCGAGATAGGAGCATTACAAGATAACTAAGAGTACTCGTGAGCTTCAGTCCTCTTAGAAGAAAAAAATCTAGGCAAAAAAACTATTCTGTTGTTGGAACTTCCAAAATATATCTGATATTAGGGAGCTAGAAAACTTCAAAATCAAAGTTCTCCTTTCATTTTCTTTATGAATTCATCGCATTTTCTGTTCAATTCCTCTATGCTCAACTCCCCATCTGCTTCGTCGGCGTTACCACTGTCGTCGTCATCGATAACTGCTCGATCAGTGATCAGCCAGAGCTCGCTTGGTTGCTCTTGCATTGCCTGTTCAGTGATCATGCATTCATCTCTGCTCAACTGATCCTCAAATTCATCGTCATGATGACTCACCACAGTGATCGCCAGCTCCCTTCCTTGCTCTTGAATTTCATCTTTCTGAATCAAGAGCTCTTCTTTAACAGCCACCGGAGGCCTTTCTTCAGCATCTGTTGCTCTTCTTTTCTCTGTCTGTTCATTCGAGGAATCACGACCACGTCCATCAAACCGAGGATCGTTATCTGTGGTCTGCGGACCAGAAGGAACCATACCGTACCGTCCAGTCTCGATCAGGCCGGAGCTCCCGACAAGGATCACCAAGATCCCATTGCAGAGCAAGAACATATAGTTCTTGCTGGTGCTGAGAGACTGCAGCTCCACGAAATATGCAGAGAAATGAAAGCTCTGGAAGAAGCGGAAGCAAAGAGGGACGATAAGAGACGAGAAGCGGAACAGCAACATCCCAGAAAAGATCGAGACCAAGGCTATAATTTGGATGGTTCGCCTCTGAAATTTGGAACCAGTGGACAGACTCGGACATTGGTTGTGATCTAGGTGATGATGCTTCACAGCCTCCATGATGAGAAGAAGGATTGGATTTGCTACTTTCCCAACTGGAGAGAAAGAGCCGATGCAGAAAGTGACTGGCTTTTTGGCTTACAATTACACCGAGTGCACTAGGCAATGGATTATGTAGAACTCAAAAGTCATCAGGTCAATCTTGAAAAAGGAAGCGAAATGAAGAACCGGTCAATTGAAGATTAGCTGATTTTACATATCTAACCTTCCCTGATTTTTGCGTCATGTTCTGGCTGTTATTCCCCAACAACAACCATAAAAAAAAAACAATGTTGAAAGCTAATGGTCCAAATCGGACAATGACAAGACAATTTAAATCATGTTACTGGAGTAGCCATTATTCCCCCCAAGAAGTCGCATCGAAGGTTCCAAGCCGCAAGGCGTCATCGACCAGCTGGCCGCAAGAGGTTTTAAAATTGTAATTCCCGGAAGGCCGCTCGCCGGCGGCATGCCGGCCGCTCGCCGGTTGCTCGTCGGTAAGTCAAAACATCTAGAGGTTCTTGCGAAGCAATATCGAAATATATAACAAAGGGGACCATTTAAAGACACGGAGAGATAAAGCAAAAATTTAAACAATACATACGCGCAATCGCGGGCAATTAAGACACTGTAAGAGATGACAACACACGTCAGACTTTGGCCTTGAAAATACGAAGATGGTCGCTCGTAATAGATTGATTAGATTTTGCTTAAGTTGAATACGAAATTTAAATTAGATTAGGTTTCCTAATTCCAGTACTTCATCCCTATTTATAAAAGCTTTTTAATGGAATCGAAAAACTTGTCTAAAAAGTACTAAACCTATTGTATATTTGCCAATTTAGTCATTATCTTTTTAATTTTGTCAATTCAGTTTGTCCGACCAATTTTGGCCGGAAATTGCTGACGTGGATGCCAGCTGTGCCACGTAAGACGGTCGGCGTTGGTGTGGACAATTTTAAAAATACTTTAATATTTTTTTAAAAAATTATTTATTTTTTTTTCTTCCCTTTTTCCTCCTATAGCCGGTCACCAGGCATTAGTGATGGCCAACGACTGGCCAGAGGCAAGGGCCGGTGAGGGTGAGCTTCGCCAGAGGCCAGTAATTAGCTAGAAGAGCAAGAAGAAAAGAAAAATAAATAAATAATTTGAAAAAATATTAAAATATTATTAAAAATTGTTCACGTCAGCGTTAGTTGTGTCATGTAGGATAGCCGGTGTCTACGTCAATAAATTCTGCCTAAAATTGGCCGGATGGACTCAATTGATAAAATCGAAATGTTTAGGACTGAATGGGCAAAAGTGTAAAAGGTTTATGACTTTTTGAAAAATTTTCCCTAATGGCATCTTGTAAGACTTTACTCAAGCCATCTCCATTAATATTTCGACCTCCGAGAACGTAAGCTGTCCGTTCCAATTCAATAAAGTTTCAAGCAATTCCCTCGCTGATCTCAATCATGTATCAGGGCATTATTTGGTAATTTGGATTTTACAAAGTCCGCCGGGATTCAAGCCATGTTATAATCCATTTTGCTTTCGAAATCGAAATCGACTTTGACAGTTGAATCGGTCATCAGTCGTCCTCGATCTGACTTTAATTGCTACTCGCAATCATTTATAAGGAAGAAAAATACACGCGTACTTTTACCATAAACAGTAAAGTTGATTTGGCCGTGACAACGCTGGGTTCTGAGATCGAAAGGGGGAAATTTCCCATCCTTGAAAAATCGACCAAGAAAAAATTTCCGTGGAGCGACGTTCTCGGTTTGGGAGATGTCCAGACATCAAGTGAAAATGAATGCTTTGACAAGGTTGTGCACGTAGAAAGAACGAGTCGATGAGTCACCCGATGTACCATGTAGAGTCCCATGGCCTAATCTCTCTTTTGTTAGCCACAAATTTCACGCGGTTCTGCCGGAATCGGACCCGGGTCAGCCGTCCCCGGCTCGAGAGGACGCTTCCGAGGAGCAACGGTGTCCCGTATAGCTACGTTCTTTCGGTATTTTCACAATCCTTCACTGCGCGCGCCACCCAAAAACCCCAAACCCGGCTCTTCCGGCGTGAGACCCGGCATCACAGGGCTACGCAGGGTTTCCGTGCCGTGAAACCATTTTACGGCAATCTACGGCGATGTGTCTTGTGAGTCTACAGTGCAGCTAATGTGTAGAAGTGACTTCGGGCCTAATGTTAAGTGCGGTGCATGCGCAACTTACGCATACAGGAAATCAAGAGCTTTACATAACAAATCGCAATAAATTGGCCGTTGGAACGTTACTTCTTATTAGAAATCGACTCGGAACGAGGGAGCAAACTATTATTCCATTTTTCGACCCAAAAAAAAAACTATTATTGCCTTTTTTTGCATGGTAAAAGTACTACTTATCCTCGAACTTTTATCGAATGCTGAATATTTTGGCAATACACTTCAACTTTTCTATCCAAAATCAACTCGAAAAGAAAATTAAGTTCTGAGCTCAAAGAAATATATTATGATGTGCATGGGCCGAAGTAAAGCACCATTAATCACACATCGAAGTTCATATAAATTTCATAAATCGATGCCTTTATTCCTTCATAATCCCAACCCAAATTCCTCAAAATACATGAAGGAAAATTAAGCAAATTTATTTTCCTTTTTTATCTTTCTTTCTTGACTTTTCTCCACACCACATGGCATTTTGGCCCACTTTAGTATCTCTCTTCAAATAATCGCAAGAGAGTGTATAGCACCAAGAATTACATCATGCAAAATTGTTGCCAACTTTAAGGGCTGGTGATCACTGTCCAAACACAAATTGGAATGATACTTCATGAAATTGAAGTGCATTAAGTGTTGACACCAGCCCCAAAACTTAAGTCAAAACGTCAACAAGCTAACCGCCCATGTCAGGTCATGACAATACAGTTAACCCATAAGGCCTAATCGATGAAACGTCATATAAGACTAATACTTGATGATTAACATGGCAATACGATCGACTCGCAAGGCCCATCAATGGAATGCCGGGTAAGTTCATCGATCGCGAGTTTCAAATGGGCATAATTTAAGCGAAGCACATGACACGTGGCAATCATCAATCAACTCGAAACTATGCACGGAGGTTGAAGACCGAATCAAGAAGGATCCATCAATTGAGGGATAAGCGGTAGTTGGGGGAATGGGAGCAATTATGAATCATCTTAAAGTTAGCGCGCAAGTCAATAGATCCGGTTCGAGATTCTTGAGGAGGAAGATCGTAATGCATAATGGAAGGGGCCCATTTAGAATATTAAAAAAAAAAAAGAGAAGGCCCTTGATACGTCAAGGCATGGTAATGCATCTACTTTTGATTCAAAGTCATTTCAATTGGTCATGGATCATTCTCGATTAGAACTTTAATTACTAATTGAATCCATCGAGGTCCCGGTGACCACAAAACCAATTCTTGACGAGGTCCTCATCTTAATAAAAATGGGACTATTACTCTCTTTTATGTAGGTGTAGAGTCCACGGTCTAATCTTTGTTTTCGTTAATATGTTGTGATGTTATTTAGAGGCGACACTCACCGTGAATTGAAAGCCCCATCCCGACTCTTCCAGCTTGCTACTCGACGTGGCTAGGCTATGCATGATTCATGTGTTATAAGATAGTTTTACGACACGTTAAGAAATTTATTTTATACTTAGTTATGGCCGCGTATCTTGTGTTTGCACACTACAATTAGCGTACCGTATAAGTGCCGCTAGACATAATGTCTAGTGTAGTGGACGTGCAACATATAAACCCATGGACTAAACTAATATTGCCTTTTTTTCGCGTTGTAAAAGCGCCACTTGTCTTCGGATTTTCATCGAGTCGCTGAATATTTGGACAATACACCTTGGCTTTCGTGTCCAAAATCAACCTCAAAAAGCAAATATTAAGTTCTAACTTCAAAGAAAAATATTCAGATGTGCATGGGCCTAAGTTAAAGCGCCATTAATCACACATCAAAGCTCATATAAATTTCATAAATTGAAGTCTTTATTCTTTCACAATCCCAACCCAAAATCCACAAAAAAAAAAGATAAAATTATAATTTAAGCCATTTATTTTCGTTCTCGCTTTCTTTTCTTTACTTTTCTCCACGCCATACGGCATTTTGGCCCACTTTAGTATTTTTGTCTTCAAATATCGCAAGATATCCATCGGGGCTCCTCAAACTGCCCGCTCAACTCGTCCCCGTCCCAACCCTCGCCGGTCGGCCCCGACCTCGGGTCGCCGGGGCCGGCGTCGTCTGTCGAGTGCCATGCGGGCGTCCCGTTCTCGAACCCGTTCCACGTCAGCCTCCGGAGCCCGCTCCCGTCCGGCCTTGCCACGTATAGCTCCCCGTACGGCTGGAACTGGTTGGGCCACGACACGGGCTCCGCCGTCACGCCGCCCAAGTTCGCCGTGAACAGCAGCCACTCCCCGTCCCGGCTGAAGCACACGTGATTGATCCTCTCCCGGTCGACCTCGGGAGACCCCTCCGGCCCCGCCACGTGCACCCTCCTCAGACCCGACCCGTCCGGTCCGATGAGATAGATGCTAAAAGCGTCCACATTGCCCGGGTTGTGCCGGTTCGAAGAGAAGGCTATGAGGTCCCCTTTGGGCGACCACGACGGCATCGTGTCGATCCACGGCCCGTCCGTCAGTTGGCGGATCCCGCCGCCGAACTCGCCGTCGGCAGCATCCACGATGTACAAGTTCTTGTGGCCGGTCCGACCGGACCGGAACACGAGCCACTTGCCATCGGGAGAGCACGAGGGGAAGGCGTTGTTCCCAGTGTCCTCCCTCGTGAGCACCTTCACGGCGGTTGCGGCGACGCCCTCCGGACCGGATAAGTCGAACTCGATCCGAGCGATCTGGACCGTCGTTTTGGGCGATTCGAAGATCGGCCCGATGGACGTGTAAATGACGTTCTTCTCAGCGGGGCTCCACGAGTTGTAGAAAGCGGTCCGACCCTTGATCAGCGTCCACCGCCTCGAGCCGTCCGACCGGACGATCTTCACTCCGCCGTTGACGGCGGCCTCGAAGTCGTGGTTGATGGCTACGAACTCGCCGTCGGGGGAAGAAGAAGGGAACGATCCGTTCAGCCTCAGCATCCGGAGGCCCTCGACGGGCGACGCGACCGGTTCGAGATTCGGGACCCTCGACCCGGCCCCGGTCGAACCTCCCCGGAACCGGTGGTACCCGATGTGCCGTGACCCGGGAGACACGAAAGGGTTGTAGTGGTGGAAGTTCGGGTTCAACGGTTCGGTGACGGGGGCGAAGGTCTCCGACCCGGCGTCGAAAATCTCGATTTGCCGGTAGGTCCTGCCCCGCCGCCGAGTCGCGACGGCTATTCTGTCGGTGCCGGGCATGGCGGCCGGAGTGAAGCAGTGGACACCCGGAGGAGTGACCCGGGTCGGAGCCAGCGGGAACCCGGAGGAGCCCGTGCCCGAGGGGAACTCGAATTCGTCGACCCGGAAGATGCTCCACCACCCGTCGTCCGCCTTCCGGTGGAAGTAGACGACGGAGTCGCCGGACCAGGTGGGCCAGCCGCCGGACTCCGCCACGACGACCCGCGCCTTCGGGTCGGATTCCCGGAACACGACGATGTCCGTGTTCAGGGCGTGGAACTCGCCGCCCCAAGGGCGCGACCCGTAGGACGCGACGGCGACGAACTTCCCCGACGGCGAGACCGCCGGGCTGTAGTCGACGGAGCCGTACGGGGTCAACCTGGCAACTGCGCTACCCTCCAGGTCGGCCGAGTAGAGAGCGGACCAGCTCGCGAACGGCCGGCCCGGCTCCTCGTGAGCCGAGACGAAGTAGAGCCGGCCGTTCCTGAGGACGGGCCGGTCGTGGAAGAGGCTGCCCGGCGCGGAAGGCAGCGGCTCGGGCCGGGAGGAGCCGGACCGGGCGAGGTACACCCGGGGGCAGCCGGTCCGCTCGGAGACGAAGACGACGGCTTCCGGGTCGCCGGCGGCGGCGGAGGAGGCGAACTGGGCGTTGAAGTTGATGGAGAGGCCGTCGGTGAGGCGGCGCTCGCGGCGGGAGTTCAGGTCGAGGGAGAACACGTCGAAGCCGTAGTAGGGGCGGCCGACGGTGGTGAAGAGGACGGTTCCTCTGGGCTCGTCCATCCGACGGAGCAAGGCGAGCTGACGGAATCGAAGAGGGAGCAAGCAAGAGATCGAGTGTGCGAGCGAGAGAGGAAAAGGAAAGCAGTGAAGATGGTGGCGGTGGGGGAGGGGAGGGGCACATAAAGGAGTGGCGACAGTGAAAGGATAGTGGATAGGTTTGATCACGACATGGCTTTGTTGGACGCGATCTGCGTCACTCGGGAGACCTTGGGGCTTTGATCAAATCCAAAAGAAATGAAGATCTCATCGTACAGTTTGATGATCGGGGAAGCAAAATCGGACTAGGATAGGATACTAGAAACAAATGGTACTGTGGTCGGACCCTGCATCTGCTGTCTGCATGCGTTCTCCTTGGGAAAGATTTACGGACTAGGGGAGATCAAGCTGATGTTGGTCAAGGAATATTGTCGAGTTCACACTCCAGGGATGCGTTGGAGCTAGGGATGAGCAAGATGGACCGCTCAAATCGAGATCGGACCGGACTAACCGATTTGATCCGATTCTCGAGAATATCAGTCTGGTTCCCGATTCCTTAAAGTAAAACTAATTTCTGGGTGGTCTGGATCCCGATTCTAGGGTGGGAACCGGACCGGACCGAACTGATAAATATATATTTTTCTAATTTTTTCATATATAATATTTAATATATATGAAAAATATTTAATATTGATCCCATTAGAACCGATTGTTCAATTTTTTCATATATTATATATTTTTTCAATTTTTTCCATGGTCTTATGAGATCAAATCAAAACTACAAAAGAAAGAACGAAATAATCAGTTTTCGATTTACAAATAATATTTAATATTGGTCCCATTAGAACCGATCCTTCCGGTTTGATTCTCAGTTCTTGGGTTGGGTTGGACCGGACTGGACCGGAAACCACTTACTCCTAATTGGAGCCTATTGAAGTTGGAAAAGCGGCGTCGTTTGAATCGTGGGAGGAGCGTGAATGAGGAGGGATGTACAAAAGGGACGTGCAAAAGTCTTTGTCTGAGCATCACCTAACCCCTAAATAAAAAAAGAAGACTGGTGGCTATAACACGATCTTGACGAGGGAGAAGCATTACTTGCGTCCAAAGCCATATCGGCTCGGTTTACGCGATCCGTTGGGTAATGTGGGCTAGATTGGATCCACGTCGGATCTACACGATTCAAAGAATCATATTGCGCTGCACCGAATGTACGGTGCACATTTCTGTTCTACTTTTAGAATAAAGTGTAAACGGAAGATGATATATTACTTTGCGATTTGATGATCCGCCATGCACTTTAAAAGGTAAAAAACCACATGGGCACTCGAGATTAGATTATGGGCGGAAATGATTTGTGGGAGATTGATTGTGTTGTGGGACAATATGATTGATGTTTGCTTTTTTGCTTTAGTACTGATTGCGAAAAGATTGTAAAAACAAGTCAATAGATTATGCACTTTCAAATTGGAATTGTCCCTTGCTCTTCAGGGTGTTTCTAAAGGATTTTGAGGCAACGGATCTCCAAACACCTTAATGATCATCGGATGAAAAAATAGAGTAAATCTCGATCGATAATCATAAAGCCTTTGAATTTACGAAAAAATGTAAGGCAGTTTCGACAAATTACGATCGGAAGATTCGTCCCCGGAAGAACGTAAAACTATCCCCAGCAGTTAAAAAACGTTGAGAAAGTTATCCTGAGGACCGAGTGAACCTCCTTTGTTACCAAAGAGAAACATGATACCCATCAAGTACAAAGGGAGCACCTGTTCTTTTTCCTTGCATTTCTGTGTCTGAAGATCCATTGCTCAAACCTAGGATTACCCTCCACTTAGTCTAAGCTGAGGTGTTCAAGTTGGACCTGACCCCAGATACACTGGTCCATCACACTCAGCATCAGGAAGGGCATCTATCTCCTTGAAACCGCGTTCACATTCAAAACTTCAAACTCTTAACAGTATCTATTCTCAGACCAAAAGTTCACACGTTCCCCGGGAAATCCACGCAAATCCCTCGACCAAAATGAAGATGTAAAAGATACTACCGTGTTTCCAAAATTGAGATGCAGACAGGAATTTATCATAATCGAGTTTCCCTCTTGGCAATCAACAAATGGTTTTCCGGCGAGATGCTTGGGGGAACGTATTTGACAAGTTGCACGTCCAGTCTTTGTTCCTTTAGCCACATTAGTCTCCCGATGTCGATGATCTGCTTGCACATAAAGCCCAACACAGCCCTTTCTACTGCTTCCATATTTCCAATAATGTCTTTAACAGGGGTCGCATCCTCTCCATCTTCTTCCTTCTCACTGAGGCAGATGGAAAGTGACGTTCAAAACGAGAGCATTGGATTCATGAGGTCAATGTCACAATCAAGGATGTTTTTTAATCACGATCGAGCAATTGCAAGGTAAGAGTTTTAGATGATTACATAGTTGGAAGATGTGATCCTGGATCCTTGACATCAGAAAGATCTGAACCATGATCAGCATCCACTGCCCAGCTGGTAAACCACGTGATGGCATGGAATTCTTCCTTCTTGATACCCAAATTCGAGAAATATTTCTTATCTGGAGAGAAAAATTGCAAGGTCAGCTTCAACTGGTCATCGTGCAAAAACAACCTTCTTAAAAATGAACGATCTGAAGCAGAATGATAGATTACTTATGTAGTGTTTCCACTGGCAAATATGATGGCAACATGTTGCAATAGCTAGGCCTTGTATAGGGCATTTCTGAACATCATCAACAATAGTTCTTTCCGATAAGCAACATCGTAGAGTCAAATCTGCACCAAGAGTTAGCTCGGGTTTATTGTGTAGAAATGTTGTTTCCTTTAAAAGAAGCTGATAAGGATGAAAAGTGACTGTGAATCCATCTTCACGTTTCTTGGGCTGGCATAATCTGAACAAGCGTTCTAATCACCTGTTGCCGGACCGCAGAGATGCTTGCCAACAGCCAAGAATGGAGATCCTCGTAAAGACTCAACAGCATGCAAATTTAGATCCTCAACTGCAAAAGGAGCAACTCCAATGTAGCCTTTTCCAGTTCACATTTCACCGCACTATTAACGACAATTGAAACTAAATTTTACATCTCTCAAACTACACACTGCCTACATGGTCATCATGTCTGTAGAGTCCTATACTAGGTTACAGAATCTTAGCAAGTTAACAACGAAACAACTCTCGTCACATTATTAGCATTCAGAATTGGTCCTTGTCTCTCTAAAATGAACTACAGAATGGTAGAGGCCTCTCCTTTCTGACTGGTAGATAATCATCATCTCTTGTAAATCAGCCCGGACCAGAACTACTACCACTCTAGAGTTAGGTGCACAAAAATATATGGCAAACTTCAACTTGAAGTCCTTCTCAAAAGAACTTCCCCGTAGCCTTAGAGTGTAATACTTCTTCAATGAAGTTAACATTTGCCACCAGGAACATGTCTTTCCATAGCTATAGCCTAAATAGCAAAGGCTAAAGAAGCACAACAGTCCCTCACAATTTGAGGACATCTCACCATCACCAACATTGGCTATATCCTAGCTAGCAAACGTTAACGAAGCAAAACAATCCCTCACGATATGAAGACATCTCCCTGTCATGAAAGAATAGATTTGCACTTTACATGCTTTAAGTTTTGGCTTCTATACGAGCCAAGTGTATATCAAGAGAGAATTTGATGCTCCGCTACATATATGAAACACTACACTTTAATAACACTTTTAATGAATCAGTATTCCTACCCGACCAAAATATGAAAGCACAATTTGAATAATGCAATCCAGAATACTGAAGAAATTGAAAACCTTACTGTCAATTCTCAAGCGCTCTAATAACAAGCTCTCTTTTTGTCGCAAGGATCGATCAGCCTAGGAGTGGCATTTGAATGACATAAACAATAAACAAAATGCAGCTCAAGACTAGGCAGAATCTGAAAAAAGTAAGTTAAGTTTCAAAGGACAATGTATTGTTCTAAAACTCAATACCCACCTTAAGCTTGTAAGACTTCCGCTCCACCAAGAAGACTCTCTTGATCCCATAACAGTCCGCAAGCATTTGTGTCAAATAACCTCGCCCTGCTCCAAACTCAATAACGGCAGGAACATCATTCTTATTTTCATCATCCACACATTGTCCCTCATTATCAGACTTCTCCCTCATATCAAATCTCTTCAAAACCCCTTGTTCTTCCATGTTCCCCAGAATCGATGCCTGTTGCATCACATGTTTCTCCTGAAATGGCAATTTACTGCAAACAACAACTCCTATCACCAACGGAGCACACGTACGATAACAAAAATCACTTGGAACATCTTAAGATACCTATCAACTTGTCCCTTAATCCAGATGTCGCAAGCATCCGAAACCTTGAATGAGTCCCTAATATCCCTGCACATCGACTCGTGCACAGACTTGATCCTGTCGATCAGACTACAAAACTCCGGCACACTCAGACCATACACCGCATTCCTCTTCATCTCCGACGTAACATTATCCGGATGCCCCGGCGGCGAATTACTCAACGGCACACCATCCTCGTCCTCGTGACCAGCATTGATACCCTTCTGGTAAAAAGGCTGGAGGGACAAGGACTGCCTTTGTTTGAGAAGTGGGCATCTCTTCACGTGCCCTTCCAAGTTATCTTGAAGCACAGAGCTTCTCAAACCAAGCACAGACACAAGAAAGAAAGCGAAAACAAACCCAAACAAGAATCAAAAGCCGAAAACACCAAAAAAAGAGAACTCGAACATACACTCGTCGCAACGACACAAAAGGGCAAAAGGGTATGGAAGATTTACTGAGACGGGTCGAGGGGGCACGGTACCCACTGAGCATCAGACCTCGGGGTGTGATTGCCGCAGAACCTGGTGACGAGCATTTCTTGGCGAGTTCAATCTAACAAAAAGTAGTTCAAATTGAAGAGAACCCAACAAAGAAAGGAAGATTCTGAGCTCACGGTGAATCGTGGAGAGGGGAGTTGGCGCAGAATCTGTTCTTCTTGGGCAGCCAGAACTTGCAGCGAGCCTCCATCGGAGCTTTCTGGGTGGGTTTCGGCGACTCTCGGGGTAGTTTAGCGAGTCCCCTGCGTTATTTAAGCTCCCGAATTGAAGGAAGCATCTTGTACCGTCGGTAAAACACGCTTTAGTTACGTGACGAAGGTAAACCCTCAATTACCATTTTGCGGGTTACGTAAATTTCATGCTATTTGGCGCTACGCGTACGACACAAATGATCCACGAATCTTTGTTTGCATATTGGTTTATAAATTTTTAATTTGTTTAATACTATCATTGAACTTTAACTCAATCTGTAATATGGTCCCTAAATTTTTAATTTGTTTAATATGATCTATAAATTTTAAATGGTAAAATATCACCTTATCTTAGTAGTATGCTATGCACTCGCCTCTACGAAGATCTTGTGCATAAAAACCGAGGGCTAGAAGGCCTTATGTTCGAAATAAGGGTTCAGTTAGATGTTCAAAGTCGGTCCCTACAGGGTAAGGCCTAACAGAGGCACCGCAATGGGATTGAATACTTGCATTTGTTAAATTCTTGTTCTAAATATAACATGAAAATATTCAATATTGTCATTCTATTATCACATAGTCCAGAAATTAAATTAAACATGTACCAAAAGTTCAAGGACCACATTGAATAAATTAAAAGTTCATATATCACATTGCACATTGAGTCAATATTTATGGACCATTTGTGTCATTTCCCTATTTTTATTGGTCACTTCAACCATGTGTCTTTCCTATAAGCATTGTCAAAATTCTTGCAAATATTTAAAAAGTGAAAGAAAAATAATAATCATATAATACCAAATAATGGACAAAATGGTAATATAAATCAATAGACAACTTTGGAAAAAAAAATCAATCGACAACTTAATCATGTCATCAGGCATACCATAATCTTACTTTTAAAAAAATTCAAAATCAAAACATAAAATAATTCAAATTTGAAAAAATAATACAAATAGTCTTTGAACTTTGGTCAAATGAACAGTGTCTTTTCTGAACTTTTAATTTATTGAAGATCGCCCCTGAATTATTAGTAAATGGTCAATCTAGTTTTTAAATTATATGAAATTGATCAATGTCATATTTCCATTAATTTAAGTTAACGGAATCTACTGATGTGACTTTCAATTTGTTAAGTTTAAACGATGGGCAACAAAAAAAAAGATACGCTTAGATTATCCAAGTAAGATATTCATCTCAAATTATGATATAATAATTGATGTCATCAAATAATAATCGACACATTAGCGTCCTATTTTTTTTTCTAAAATAGATGAAAAAAATAGACATATTGACTCATTATTTTCATAAGTACTACTCAGCATAGAATAATCAACATCAATAAACGTCTAATTTATTGTTGGAGTGAACGGAATGACTACGTTGAATATTTACCAATAGTTCATGTATCATGTTGAACAAATTTAAAGTTTAAAAACGACATCACATATTAGGTTAAAATTCCCAATCTATTTGTGTCATTTTTCCTTCAAATTTCTTCCTCTATTGTTGGGAGTACGCAGTAGAAGCTCAATACTTTCATCTGAAGAGGTTATCAAATGAGTTATGGATCAACTTGGATATATATTAAGTGCTCCACACCACTTATCTGATGTGAGACTTTTCTAACATAATTCAAATGTGTACTTCAACAATCTCTCTCTCACGTGTGAGCTTAGTGTTAGATTTGTTCCTCCTTAATTTATATATCCTATAACTTGGGATTGCATCACCCATGGTTTCACCAATCGATCATGAGATTTGTTGTTGAGATATTCACCAAACACCGGAATAGATTAGAAGCCCACCAATCAATCATCGGCAGCTCTGATACCATTTATTGGGAGCACATAGCAGAAGTTCGATACCTTTATTTAGAGAGATCGTTAAGAGAGAGTCCAAATTTGAGCTCGTTATTATATCTAGTCGAAACCACATTTATTCAAAAGCTTAAGCTAACGAGTTAATTGGCCAATTTGGATTTATTAACTACTCCACACACACCACTTATCCGATGTTAGACTTTTTTAACGCAATTCACATGTGCACTTCAACATCTATAGTGTTCATTTTTAGCTCATCCGCAAGTTTCCTTCTCTCCATGAGCATCTCGCACTTCTCGCACTTCTCATCCTTCGAGCGCCGCCAGCTCTACGCATTCACCGCCATGCTGGCTTGAGACCCGTCGCTCCACCCCGCATATGCGGCTTTCTTGAGGGCCAAGTGCTCCCTGACACCAAGTAATATGACTGCTGAAGTAGATCCAATAGGATCACTTGATAGCATCGGTACTGCATCGGTTGTTGAGGTCCCGTGGCTTGTTGGCCTCGGGACGAGACGTTGTCCACAAGCCTGAGGATTTCGCGGATGGTCATGAAAAACACAAAGAACGGCATCATGTGGCGCGCAAAGTTCGCTAAGGTGACGGTGAAGACGGGAGCGATCGACGTGCTACCCTGGTAAACAAGGGAGAGATCAGGAAGTTGTGCAGTGTCGTGAACGATAAGATGCAGACACAGGTAATGAAGTGTTTTTTTTTTTTTAATAACCCAGGGAACCCCCGCACGGCCGACAGCCGGGAAGTAAACTTGGGAGCGACACGTGCTAGCCACCACACACGTGCCAACACAGGTGATGAAGTTGGCCTCTGTTGAAGCCTAGAAGTGGCTGGCGTCTATTTCAACTTGCCATTATCACATGGAGTCAAAGCCCAATTGTTTCATTGCTTTGAAATTGATTTCAGAGGCTTTGCTAATTCGGTATGCTTGATTTAGTGTTGACTGTTTGATGGCATTGCCACCTTTTTCTAAAGATTCATGCTATTTACGTGCTGAAATGAAGCTTGAACTTCAGCTGATAGGACTCTCTTTCAATTGCAAAGAAGTGCCTCAAGCAATCTCAACAGCAAACATTACGTCAACTATAACTCTATTAGCCAGAGGAGAACATTATCATGCAAGACACGATTCCTTTCTTTCCAAATATGCTAAGATAGAGGCATTCTAGGCAAGCCTCATCATTCTTATCCGTAAGCTGCAACCCTTGAGACTATGTAAACACCATGAAAATTCTCCATCCCAAGCTGCAGCAAATCTGAAACAATTCTTGCCCGAACTTGACTCAACAATGAGCAAAGTAAAAAGAGATGGCTACGAGACTCCACTTGTTGACCACACAGTAGACTAGCAGTATCAATGTCACACCATATCTTTGATCTTTCAAACGTCTGCAATCTATAAAGAAGACATAACCACACAACAAAAGCAAGTTTTGGGACATCGAGGTTGAACCACCACCGATTTGTGCCAGCAAAACCCTTAATCCCGTCTACAAACAAGCTTCCAAGCCTCAGCATTGCCAAACTTTCGATGACCTGATGCAAGGAAGATCACCTGATCAACTGTCACAATCTGATATGTTTGCAAGATCTGTTTAATGGTATTGTTAGAACAACTTATTCTGAGTATAGCAGTATTTATACCAACTAGGAATTCCTTTCAAAGAGAGCAATTTTGACGTCTCTAAGCATAAATCCTCAATCAAGACATGTCATACAGATTGGGAGCGAGTTTGGTATCATTGTGACTGATCTATAAATATGTTGTGACATGGCTGTATTGTGAAGTGTCGTGAGTTGTGTGTTTAATGATATATATTTCAAAGTCTAATCACCTAAAAATCGGAATGGCTAGCTTCTTAAAATTAATTGACATGAAGCTGCTGTGTAGTGTATCTTTTGCGCCTAACATGATGGGATGGTGGTGCTTGACCATCAACCAATTAGACTTGTGTATAGATTTTGTTAAGGAGTTCTGCCAAATTTTGTTAATTTTCTCGTCTTTTTATGGATCTTAAGAAAATAATTAATTAATTTTTGGTAACCCAGGAATCTCCGCACGGCCGACAGCCGGAATTAAGAAAATAATTAATTGCTGATCATGTAAATAAAGAATTGGAGTAAATGAACTCCTCCACGTTAAGAGACCTTGATGGATACAGCAATGTTCTCTTCTTACATCAACTCACGTTCTTGTTCCAAAACAAGATTAATAATTACACTTCCAATTTTCTATGGGCTCTTGCTTTGCCTATAAATACGTCCCCAACTTCAAACTCAACTCTACAAGGATAATAGCACAAAACAGAAATCGAATCAAGTAGCCTAAGTGCGACACTAATTGGCAATGGCGGCTTCGATGTTCCGCGATGTCGCATGGGCTTTCGACTTAATTCTAGCTTACAGCGTCGTGTCTACGGCGGCTGCGAAGCCGTGCTCGAAATCGTCCAAGTTCAAGGTCGGATTCTACAAGAACACCTGTCCAACTGTGGAGTCTATCGTTAGGAAGACTGTGTTGGACGCCGTCTCCAAGAATCCGGGAATGGCGGCAGGACTCCTCCGCATGCATTTTCGCGATTGCTTTGTTCGGGTACATGAGCACATCTCTAGCTCCTTTTGACAACTCCTTTAATTTACTAGCTCGTTTCACTAAACATATACGTGTGTGTGGCCGTGCGCATGCGTACTGCAACACGTATAATACTTTGTCATTCACCATCCATTTGGAAGCTCCATAATTAGTCAATACCTCAGGGTTGACACAATTGGTTGGAGCGTTGGGGTTTTTTGAGGTCCACAACTGAAGATCATCTATTCAAACTTTATAACTTAAGTGCAAATTACTCAGGGTAAGATCATCTGTATAGACCAAATGCCTAGACTTAATAGGTTCATTGGGCCTGTAGGGCAATCCACGTTATTCAAAGGCAGCAGGGTCTCTGCACTCATGGCCTAGATTATTAAAAAAAACCATTAAATAATGAAACAGGAGACTTAGTTAAGTAAATTTAACAAGTCCAAATTTGAAAAAGAAGAAGAAATTCCGGGTCGGATATCGTTAAGCTAACTTTTTCAGATATTATAATATTATTGAGAAATGTTTCTATTTCTAACCATTGAATTTTGATTATGGTTGCGATTCTTCGGTGCTCCTGAAATGGACTCCCCAAAACCCGGCGGAGAGAGACCATCCGGTCAATAACCCTAGCTTGAGAGGCTTCGAGATCATCGACCAGGCCAAGCCCCGACTCGAGGCCGTGTGTCCCAAGACGGTCTCGTGTGCCGACATTGTCGCTTTCGCGGCCCGCGACAGCATCTACAAAGCCGGAGGCATATAGTACGACGTCCCTGCTGGCCGCCGCGACAGCCGTGTCTCTCGCCTCCCCGAAGTGACCCCAAACCTCCCGCCACCGAACTTTGACGCCCAACAATTGATCACTAAGTTTGCCAGGAAAGGGCTATCGGCGGATGAGACGGTGACCCTCTCGGGAGCGCACTCCATCGGCATCTCGCACTGCTCGTCCTTCTCGCCCCGACTCTACACGTTCAACGCCGCGCTTGCCCAAGATCCTTCATTGGATCTGGCGTATGCCGCCTTCTTGAAGACTAAATGCCCACCCCCAAGCAATGTGACTAAAGCAGACCCAACGGCGCCGCTTGATAGCATCACGCCCGACACTTTGGACAACAAGTACTACCTTCAGCTGTTGAACCTCCGTGGCGTGTTGGCGTCGGACGAGATGCTGTACACGAGTCCCTTGACTTCCTGGATGGTCGTGAACAATGTGGTGAATGGCACCGCTTGGAGAGCGAAGTTTGCCAAGGCGATGGTGAAGATGGGCTCGCTCGACTTGCTCCCCGGTGCACAGGGAGAGATCAGGAAGCTGTGTAGTGTGGTGAACTGAGATAATGCAAGCGAAGTGGCTTCCTCCATGCATGCCTACTTTTCCATGAAGCGCAGAGTCAGTTGTTTCATTTGTTTCTGAACTTGTGAGGTTATTCCGAATCGGGTGCTTGTGATTTCGAAGGTTTCTTGGTTGTAATTTATTGTGATGTATCCAAAGGGAGGGAAATAATTGAGTGAAAGGGTATTGTGACCCGTAAGCATTTGTGCGTTGGTGTCTATGAGGAGCAAACAATACAAGATTTCTCGTTCCAAAAACAATCCTGAGCTCTTCCGAAATACAAGGCCGAGCACAGGTCCGAACACATCAGGATCGAGCACGAGGCCAAGGATTGCCCAGACACTTGCACACGGGGCCAACACATTAGGTGAATAACTCGATTGCGCGAGCTTTTCCCGCGATGAACAATGCCTCACCTTCTAGCGATTGCCTCCCTTCATTGCCCACTCATCCTTAACACAGAAGGTCAGATCCAAATGGTAGGGATGCGGTAGATTCGGCATGGCAGGTTGAATCACCAGGTTCACTCGCATACAGATGTTGCATCAAGGCCGAAACCACCGAGAATGCTTTGTTTGAAGCATTGGAAGCTAAGTAGCACCGACACGCGACACGCGACACGGCACGACACGACACGCGACACGTTATTTCTCAAAAATACATAATTCCGACACGTTGCGACACGTTGTATATAAAAAGTAAATTTTTATATATACATGATAAATTATCATTTTTAAATTTAATTCAATTAAGTAAATAAATAATAATAAAAAGCCAAGAATGAATCTACCCTAAAAAAATTATGCACATAAATTTTTAAAAAATAATTATGTATAAATAAATATGTTAGTTAAAAAATTAAAAGTAAATAATCAAATTTGAAAAAAAAGAGGAAAGTACGTAGACCAAATAATACAATGCAAGAAAAAGTTCATGATTAAAAAAAACAAAACAGCCCATCGAAAGCCCAGCCCACTTTCAACCCTAATAACATCATCTCTATCCCTTCGCCTCCTCCTATCTGCCGCTTCTCCTCCGCACGACCCGCAGCTCCTCCCACCTCTTCCTTCTCCTCCGTCACCGGCGAAGCACGAGGCAAAGGAGATGACGGCGTGAAGTGCGTCGTCCTCGGCGCCGGAGAAGCGGTGGCGAAGGAGATGACGGCGTGGAGGGGGTCGTCCTCACTCCTCGGCGCCAGAGATCTGCACCTTCTACCTTCTTCCTCATTTCTCTCGGATGCGCCTTCTTCCTTATATCTCTCTGTGTGACGAAGGGACACGCGTGTCGCCGGCGTGTCCGGCGCATTGACCGCGTGTCGGATCTCCGACACGCGTTGACCGCATGTCCGAGCGTGTCGGCCGCGTGTCCAAGCGTGTCGGACACGCGACACGTGTCGGACACCGATTTAGAAGCAAAAATAACGTGTCGGTGCTTCTTAGATTGGAAGTAGACCCACTTTGGCAATTGCATTGAACCTCATCAAATTTCTCAATTCTGACATAGATCGACTCCGACAAGACAATGGTTGAGTCCATGTGGTTCACTGATCCAGTGATCCAATTCGGCTCAATGGTCGACCTTTGGGCCCTAACTATAACACTACATATCACCGGGCCATTTTTTGTTTTACCTCTATAAATAGGCCCCTTCTCTCATTTTTCATCGAATCTTAATCTTCACTCACGTATGCTTCCAAATGCTCTTACTCTTCTAAATCGCTTCAATTATTTCCGCTCTCATCACAATAATTTAATCGACTTCTAAATATCGCAAAAGAGTAAAAAAAAGGAATGACTATTATGTCCAATCATCCCAATTCAATCTGGACTTCATCGTGCGTTTGATGCAGGTCTTGTTCGGTGAGTTCCCCGAGAACAACGTATACATGCCGGCTCTGCCCCGCAACAAACTGAATTCGACGATGGAGATATACAAAGACCCGACAATGGGGAAGAATTGCAGGGAAAATTGCCTAAAAAGTCTAAAATCTATTGTACTTTTGCTAATCCAGCTCTACACATTTCAATTTTACCAACTGAGTTCTAAACCTTTCCAACATTAAGTAAGTTGGACTCAAGAACTACTTAGTGTTACTCCGTATCTTACCCAAATCATTCGAAGGGGTATCAATTTTATAATCCTAATGAAGGAACATGAATTGTGGAATCACAAATAGTGAAGTTTCTGAAGTTTAATGTGGCTGAAAAGGGTAGCTATGCACAAACTATTGAGAAAAACGGCACGGTGGGGATCACTATGTCTTTTTCTCTACCTATACAAACGATTGTGGTGTTTCTTATACCACAGACAAAGGCTGTTGAGGTCTAGGATCTTATTGTTGAGGTAGTTCCTAATGAAGTTCCTCAAGCCCCTCAATTACACGATGCGGTTGTAGAAGCTCCACTCAGGATATCATCATGAAGAAACGATTAGCTATAGCACTAGACTATATAGTCTATCTGGACGAGCATGATTATGATATCGGCTGTGTGGTTGATCCAGCAACTTATGGAAATGTTGTTTCTTGTCCTCAATTAGATATGTGGTTGGACGTGATGAAAGACGAGATGTAGTCTATGAAACATAATGATGTTAGGGAGCTTGTTGAATTGCCTGAAGATTACAAGCCCATTAGTTGCAAATTGGTTTATAAGACTTAAAAAGACTCCAAAGAAAAGATTTAGAAGTTTAAAATTAGACCGATAGCCAATGGTTTCACTCAAAGAGAAGGAGTAAACTATGAAGCAATATTTTCCCCAGTCTATTCTAAAGATTCTTTCAGAGTGATCATGATATAAGTAGCTCATTTTGACGTGGAGTTGTACTAGATGGATATTAAAACTGCCTTTCTAAATGAAGACCTTGATGAAGATGTCTATATGGTGGAACTCGAAGGCCTTACAACAGATGATTTAGGTAAGCTTGTGTGTAGACTAAAAAAGTCAATTTATGGCCTCAAGCAAGCTTTTAGACCGTGACGCCCCAGAATGTCACGAGCAACACGAGTCTTTTATTGTTACTAATCTTTATTAATAATTTGGCCAGCGAAAGTTAAAGTCTAAACAAGTTTTCAACAAACTTATGCTTCTTGTTAACAACACTTGTCAGATTTACAAGTCCAAACAAAACATCATATAAGTACAAAAAATAAAAGTCTAGGTAAGTCGAGGTTGCTTATCTCCATACTAGACTATACCCCAAAAGTCTGTCTGAGCAAAAGTCTGGTGACGTCATGGATAGATGACTTCACCCTCCGTTGCATAACCACCATCATCTAAGTCGAAGCCCCTCAATGGGCCAACCATCTAAACTTCAAGGTTAAAGTACCATGCAACAAAAAGATAAGGAACTCATTCTGCCAAACCCACATTAACCCAGACTATAGACCCACATTTATATATACTGCTTCAGACTCAGGCATAAACACATTTTCATAGACAGTTTCGTGATATACGGGAACTCCAAAATGCAGAGGCTGTGGAACATCCATCCTACGTGTCTGGAAAATAAAGGAATGAGCCAAGGCTCAGTAAATGAAATCTCTAATTTTAAGTTAGGAAAATCAGCTTACCACTTCACTTGGTACAAACAACATACATGCAAAACAAATAATATGCATAGAACTTGAATAAATGTTATACCTTTCTCCATCTAGATGTGCTACAAAATCTGAGCAATTCAACATTTCACAATACTTTACTCATACGCAAGCATATGATATAAAACATTCATGCCCATGCGTTAGGTTCATTACTTCTTTCTCTCGAACACTCTTGGCGCATCTTGACCAACGAGACATCCCAACTCTGAGGCATCCCGGTACACCCTCCAGGGCATCCTGATCAATGGGGCATCCCGACACACGGGGCATCGTCACCATTAAATTGTGGGTGACAGAATTTATATTATTCTCATGCAAGCCATGACAACCAAGTGTTTGCATGCATATACTCACATTCTTTTTACATCACATATCTTTTAAAGCAATGAAATACATTATTCAAGCAAATAAGTACGAAGCAATACGAATTCTAACTCAAAAGGCAAAAGTCTACTTAAGTTCAGAAAGTACACATATATTCAGACTTTGAAAATAAAGTCTACTCGGGTTCAGGAATACATACGTTCAGACTTTGAAAATAAAGTCTACTCAGGTTCAGAAATACATACGTTCAGACTTTAGAAATAAAGTATACTCGGGTTCAAAATACATATGTCTAGGCTTTGAAAGTAAGTTCTGGATAGTTTTAAAAATAGACTTGTCCAGATTCTGACCATAAAATCTGTGTAGTTTTAAAAGTAGTCAGAACCAGAATTTGAGGCTAAAATCTGCTCAGTTCAAAAGTAAATAGATCAGAATTTGAATTTAAAATCTGTTCAGCTCAAAAGTAAACATAATAAGAATTTGAGTTTAAAATCTGTTCAGCTCAGAAGTAAACAGAATAAGAATTTGAGTTTAAAATCTGTTCAGCTCAGAAGTAAACAGAATCATCATTTACATTCACCTAATAGACTCAACTTTGAGTAAAACGATCTTCTATCCTTTTAAATATACATAAAACTAGCAAGACAATTTCCACAATCACCATAAAGATGACATTTACACGTTCGGACTTAACCATTGCACTTGCCAATTTTCAACACACTTTAAGGAAATAAATCACATCTATTTGAACATGTATAGAACCAGTAAAGCAGACCCAACCATCATCATATATTCACTACTATCACACATCAGAAAAAGCATTTCTCAAGCAACCAAGTTAAAAAGTGACAAATAGATTTAACTAGCTTAACTCTAGAGTCTTCACTTATCTTGTGCAAAATCTGAACACCCAAAAATTAAAGCTCTTCTATAGATTTTGGATCAGTGATGGTGAAAGTAGATAGTGAAGAAGGAAATTACGGTTTGGGTTTGGGTGAAAATTCCCTTCGGTATTTACTAAGATGAAAATGAGGCAAAGGAGTGGACGTTGAGGTGAACAAATAAATTGAACTCATAGATGGCACTTACTCTTTCGATCACGGCCAGGTGTAAGAAATCAAGAGCTTAATCGGAAGAAGTGATGGCCAAGGAAAATGATTGCTTAAAGCTAAGTGTCAAACTAGAACAAGAAGCTTGGCTTATGAGGACAAGTGGCATACGGCCAAGCTTATTCCTTCATTAGCCACATGAGAGGAGAGTCTAAAGAGATATTTTGGTGAAACTATCTCCCCCCTTTTTAACACAAATTAGAAATTAATAAAATGGTTATCACTACTTAACCAAAAATTAACCAATAATATTACCCACTAATTACCGAGACAACGGTAAATTAATTAATCCCGCACTACTATTAATGTACACAGCAACGTTTAAAATTTTAAAAACGTCGAGCTCGGAACGATTACATTCCCAAATTCGCGTCTTGCAATTTATGGTCCAACAGCGATTTCTACGCGTCTGCACGAATACTAACTTAAATAATACTTAGCTTTATTATCTCAATATCATTTTCGAACATGAAAAACTTCTAACGTCACATACATATTATTGTGAAATTTCTGGATGTTACATAGACAATGGTACTTGAAGTTTCATAGTATTGTCACTTCATTCGATTTTGTTAAGAACAAAGTCGATTAAGATATATATATGGCAAGGTCAGTGGGAGGAAATTTATTTTTCTTATACTCTAGGTAGACGATATTTTGCTTGCAAGCAGTGATCTTGGATTATTACACAAGACAAAGCGGATGTTGTCAAAGAATTTTGACATGAAGGACCTTGGTGAGGCGTTTTTTGTCATTGGCATTGAGATACATGGAGATCGTTATCGCCATGTATTGGGTTTGTTTCAAAGGGCATGTATTGATCATATTTTGAAAAGATTTAGTATGCAACATTGCAAGGCATGAATTGCTCCTATCATGAAGGTGATAAATTGAGTCTGTCACAGTGTCTTCATTAAGATATTGAGAAAGCTCAAATGAAAGATATACCTTATGCTAGTGCACTTGGAAGTATCACGCATGCTCATGTTTGCACCAGACCAAACACGACTTTTGCAACATGACTTCTAGGTATATATCAGTCAAATTCGGGACACGATTACTGGGTTACTACCAAGAAGATTTTGAGGTATTTAAAGAGGACAAGTGATTATATGCTGATTTACAAACATGTTCAAGACCTACAGCTTGTATGGTATTTTGTCGTTTAATATGAAAAATCCAATTTGATTTTCTGTAATAGACATACACTATTCGGGTGCTAGCAATTTGCGGATGGTAGTTAGGGAACTGGGTAAGGGCACCAAGTCCAACCTTGTTGAACCTTGACCTAAGCACCAGGGATTAAGGCACAGGCACTTGGGTCACGGGCTCGGCCTTGATGGACTGAGGCGTGAGTGCTGGGGTATCGGGCCCAACTTTGATGACTTGAGCATGGGTATCAAGGTCCCGAGCCCGGCCTTGATGGACTCGAGCACAGGTACCAAGGTCTCAGCCTCAGCCTCGATAGACCTTGGCTCAAGCACTAGGGACCCAAGCTCAAACGCCAAGGACTTAGGACAAGGCCTTTGTGGACCCAAGGCCAAGTGCTGGGGACGAGAGCTTGAGCATCAATGACCCAGGCACGGCCTTTATGAACCTAGTCCCGAATGTTGGGGATCCAAACTAGAGTACCGGAATTCCGCACTTGGCCTTTGTAGACCCGAACTTGGGTATGAGGGCGTTAGGCACAGCATCGAGGCATCGGGTTCAGCCTCGATGGACCCAAGCGCTTGTGTCCAGGGCCTGGGCATGGGCATCAGGTCGACCTCGGTGGACTCGAGCACGAGCACCATGGTTCGGGCATGGGCACTAGGGTCACGAGCCCAGTCTCAATGGACCTAGGCCCAAGTGCTGGAAACCTAGTCCTGGACGCCAAGGACTCGAGAACCATCGTTGAGGTTTCTATGCTTAAGTGTAAAGTTTCAGGTCTAAGCGGCGATACCTAGTCATATTTTGGAAAATGATTTTCGATTTTTTAAAGAGAAAATCAATTTTCTGAATTTAAGTATAATTTTTCCGTTGATTAGAAAAATATTTTTTATTGACTTATTTTCCTAAGTGAAGCAAATACCTAAAAACGAGGAAAACGTTTTTTTGAAAAATGTTTTCACAAAGCAAATAGAGTTTCAGGAAAAGTAATTGACTTTTTTCAATGAGCTATCGCTTTCGTCTTAAATGATAATAAAAAATTGGTATCTCCTTGACAATAATCGAGCTTATTCAAACTTTGAACTAGTCTTGATGAATGGTACGCGGAAGAAGAGAGACCGCGAAGGGGCTTCATTTTGCTATCGTATAAAATTTGATTTAGTTGTCAAATCATTAACAAAATAACAAGTATCGGATCTTTTACGAGGTTTTGATTTGCCGTACCATATCCCTATTAAGCTTGTTTAAGCCCATGTGCTTCTCAAGGACAAACAGGAGCAAGACGAGGATGCTTGGACGGTTGTGTTCCTGCATCAACCAATTAAATTTTCTCCAAATTATTAAAAGGGAAAAAGCAACAAAACACTTTAAATTATACCCGCTGTAATACATTTATCCTAAATTTTTTCTGTGATACTAAAAATTCCAAACTTATACTTATATGACACATTTATCCCACATCAAAGTTGTATTAATGAGAATTGTTAAAAGTCTGCCTACATGAAAACTAAAAAGCAAACAGTATTGATATAGCGTCTACGTGGTTTAAGTGAAATAAAAACGACGTTATTTCGGCTGAAAAATCATCTAATAGAATTTTGACGGAAGGTAAATGTGTCATATAGGTACATGTTTGATATTTTTTATATTACAAGAAAAAATATAAGGTAAATGTGTGACGGTGGACATTATTAACGTTTTTAATGCCAAAAAGAAAAGAAAAGATGGTGGTACATTTGTCATTATTAGCTTCTGACTTGGCAAAAGCTGACCCTCCGAGAAAAGTCGAAGAACGACGGAAGAATTAGGAAGGAAGTGAGCTGGGAAAAGAGAAACTGCAAATGGAAGGGGAGAAACAGCGTGCGCGGAGCAAAGAAAGAACTATTCCTGTATGAACTGTTCAGCATAATCTTGCCACAATATATACGCATCTCTCTATAGAAATAAACGAGAAAACAAAAAAGAACGTGTAGTCTTCCATAGTGCAGCGCCACACATTCCTTTGTCTTCCGAATAACAGAAGTCAAACCTTTTGCTTACACGCACTCCGTCATCTCAT
Source organism: Syzygium malaccense (assembly GCA_031216405.1). Taxonomy (NCBI): domain Eukaryota; kingdom Viridiplantae; phylum Streptophyta; class Magnoliopsida; order Myrtales; family Myrtaceae; genus Syzygium; species Syzygium malaccense. The sequence continues at coordinate 15,453,408 of CM062260.1, read as the reverse complement.
CTATAAATACTGGCACAGAACTATACGGATTCTCATCATCTCTGCATATCTCTCCTTCTCCCCCTCATCATATTAAGTACTCCGTCAGAAACATCTCCATTTCAATTAAACTGCTTCAACTCTGCCCCTCTCCAGCAACATGGCTTCCGTTGTGGCGGGGTTTCATGCACTCGCGTTGGTTCTCTTTGTATCGGTTTCTGCAATGGCGGCTCCGCCCCTAAAGGTGGGATACTACCTATATACTTGCCCGTTGGCAGAACTTATCATCAGCAAAACTGTGTCCGATGCCGTCTCGAGGAACCCTGGGATGGCGGCTGGTCTCGTTCGCATGCATTTTCACGACTGCTTCGTTAGGGTACGACGAAGTGTTTATGCTCAAAAGTTTAGGCTTGATCAACTTATTTCGCTTTCTTTACATTTCCAGCTCTTCTCTTTTCAGTAATTCCCTTTGCTTCCTACTTGCAATGATTAGAAGGAAAATGCTAAAGGTGTGCTAAGAGAATTTGCTAAGGCTCATAAAATATGTATTGGAAACGTAAATTTTCTATAATGAGGCTTATAGTTTCTTTTGTATTGTGTATACGTAATAAGAGCTGTTAGCTACACAATTAGTCTTATTGATTTAGCTTTTAAAGTCCGAAATTCATGCTTCAGTGTATTTTCTTTGTATTTGTTCTTTTTTGAACTTATCTTTCTATTTGTTCGAGCATTCGAATATTATACCAAGTGACATATATAGGTTTTTGCTTTTAGGTAAGTTGATAGTCATTTTGTGATTTCTATACTATTACTGACTCATTAGACTTATCTCAGGGCTGTGATGCTTCAGTGCTCTTAAAATCAACCCCAGGAAACCCGGCGGAAAGAGATCACCCCGCAAACAACCCTAGCCTCCGAGGGTTTGAAATCATCGATCAGGCCAAGGCCCGGCTCGAAGCCTTGTGCCCCATGACCGTCTCGTGTGCCGACATCATCGCTTTCGCAGCCCGTGACAGTGCCCACAAGACCAGGGGCATATTCTACAACGTCCCCGCTGGACGCCGCGACGGCCGCGTCTCTCGCCTCACGGAAGTTACACAGAACCTCCCGCCGCCAACCTTCAATGCCCAACAGCTCATTGCCAACTTCGCTAGGAAAGGGCTCTCGGCGGATGAGATGGTGACCCTCTCAGGAGCGCACTCGATCGGAGTCTCCCACTGCTCTTCCTTCTCTAGCCGCCTCTACGCGTTCAACGCCACCTTCGCCCGAGATCCTTCCTTGGACCCTGCATACGCCGCTTATTTGAAGACCAAGTGCCCGCCACCGAGCAAGGCGAACCAGACAAACCCGACCATGCCTCTTGATAGCATCACAGCCAACACTTTGGACAACAGCTACTACCGTCAGTTGTTGAAGCTCCGCGGCTTGTTGACTTCAGACGAGACGTTGTACACGAGTCCCTCAACTTCGGGGATGGTCGTTAAGAATGCGAAGAACGGATTTGCTTGGAGCATGAAGTTCGCCAACGCAATGGTGAAGATGGGCTCGATCGACGTGCTCACTGGTAATCAAGGAGAGATCAGGAAGCTGTGCAGTGTTGTGAATTGAGGACGTGCCAGAGAGCTTTGATTTTTGCAGGATGGAGATTGGGAAAGTGATTTCTCGTCCTTAATATTTATTCTTGGCTTGACTTTATTTGTTTCGACGTGTCCTTTTAAATTGCTAAGTTATTTTCCAAATATAAAGTTTTTTTGTAACGTTTGATTTTCGAATGTAAGTCTTTCTTATTTTGCAAAAACCTGATTGAAACTCTTACTATGCAAGTCTTTCGAATGTGTTCGTCCTCACTTTGATCTGATCAAAACAATAATATATATTATTTTTGTTAGGATTAGGCACACAAACACAATAAAATAGAGAGCACAAAGCGAGAAAAAGAAATCGAGATACAAGGTTTATTCTTGTTCACCCTTAAACTAGGGCTACAACTGCAGATAATCCCACTATAATTAGCACCTCCCACCTGGTTTGCCCCGTGCTTTCTTGTCGATGGAGAGTATGAACGTCTACACGTGCACTATATAATAATTGGCGTCTCCACCATTTCTCATCCGCTCTCTTTGGAAGTTTTACATCCTGATTGTTGCGAGGTCTGGACGAGGACCGAGATGGAGCCTTTTAGGGACCTACTCAGGTCCGAATTCTTACATACCAATGAAGTAAGCATCAACTACACAAAGGTATAAAATTATTTCAAAGAGCAGACTATCTATTCAATCATGAAAAACAACTAATCATTAATTAAAAAAATTGTGGGTCAATTAAATAAGTTCAATAAAAATCATTCAATTTTCTTCTTGTGGTTGATGCTAATAGGGACCAAACGTAGATAGTATAAAGCGGAAGAATTAATTTTACCCTTTGAAAATTCAAGCTTTTGTTTTTCCCTTAATTGTCAAGCACGTTGATCGATTTTATCGGTCACCTCTTGAAGCGTTAAAGTTCACTTGCTTCCCCTAAAGCGTTCAATTTAGCGTTTTCATATTCTATTCAACGAGCGCGTTTTTCAACAAATAATGTCATAGGTGCATCTGTGTTCTCTTTTCTAAGTTTCCCCAGGAATTGTTTTCTTGGCTGAAACCCCAGCCGAAAAATTAAAAGAAATAATCCACTTGGAACACCCTTCAAATCAAATTCCTCCGCTCCATATTTTTCAGTTCGCTCAAGCATTTGCATCCCTTCGGATGCAAAACATCCATTACAAATTCAAACCGAACCGGAAAAGAAACATCACAACATAAGCTACACAAGTTTGCCAAACCTCAAAGACATACGAAAGAATCGAAACAAATAATGCGCAGGGAATGAAGAGCAACCGCTGATGTCCTTTTCCAGAAGAAAATCATAAAGCTACGCATCAGCATGGTTAGTACGCTCAATTCACGGCGCTGCAAACTTTCCGAATCTCTCCCTGCATGCCTGTGAGCACGTCAACCGAGCCCAGCTTCACCATTGCCTTCACGAACTTAGCCCCCCACACGGAGCCGTATTTTGCGTTGTTCAACACCATCCCTTTCGTCAACATGCTAGTGTACAGTGCCTCATCAGAAGAGAGCAACCCACGATAAGTCATTAGTTGTTGATAGTACTTGTTGTCCAGAATGTTGGGCGTGATGCTGTCGAGCGCCACCGTCGGGTTCGTCTTGGAAATGCTCTGGGGACACTTGGTCTTCAAGAAGGCCGCATACATAGGGTCCAACAACGGGTCTTGCTTGTACGTCGCGTTGAACGAATAGAGACGGTTCGAGAAGGACGTGCAGTGAGAGACGCCGATGGAGTGTGCTCCCGAGAGGGTCACCATCTCATCCACCGAGAACCCTTTTCTGGCGAAGTTGGTGATGAGTTGTGGCACAGTGAAGCTAGGCGGAGGGAGGTTCTGGATCACCTCGGAGGCATGGGAGATGAGACCGTCACGACGGCCCGAGGGGATGTCGTAGTAGATTCCGCCGGCCTTGAAGATGCTGTCTCGGGCTGCAAATGCAATGATGTCAGCACACGAGACAGTTTGTGGGCATGCGGCTTCGAGCCGGGCTTTCACTTGGTCGATGACATCGAAACCTTCTAAACTAGGATTGTTCACTGGGCTATCTCTTTCGGCAATGTTTCCCTTGGTTGAATTTAGGAGGATGGATGCATCACAGCCCTAAAACCAATGGGGAAGAGATAACAAATCAGATAATACGATATCCTTCATGACGTGATAGACTCGAATTAGATATGATTATTACCCACTTGTTTTAGTTTTCACTTGGAATCCTTCTACTTTCTGGCTTAATATACGAATTTTGTATACTAATCTTCGTAAACCTAGCTTTGCTCAAGTAAGGAAGGTATGCAACTAAGCGCAACTTAGTGATGGATTGCTGCCTATGCATGTGCATCGAGAAATCATTCTTTAGATTCATTTCACTGTAAAAATAGCAACCGTGGAAAGGTAAGATTTTACATAAAACATCACTAAAAATACAAATGTTTTCATGCATTTCTTGTACTCTGAGATTGGTTTTGTTTACCATACCATCTCTAGAATATCTCTGTGTTAAATTGGCAACTATGTATTTTAACTGATATTTGAGTATGCACCGAGACATTATTTGAAAATAAAGAAAATGAATAACCAAGTAAAAACTAAGCACAAATCTTTCAATGGATATGTTCATATCGAGCATATTACCCTAACGAAGCAGTCGTGGAAAATCATCCGAACGAAATCAGCTGCCAACCCCGGATCACTGGAAAAGGCCTTGTAAACGGTGTCTCTGACGATGGCTTCGGCAGAAGGACATGTATATTTGTAGAATCCAACCCGGAGGGACGATGACGTAGGCTGAGCTGTTGCAGATACGGCAAGAACTAGGAAGAAGAAAGCAACTAGGGCTTGCATGGAAGCCATAGCCGTTATTGCTTTAAGGAAGTGAGAATTCGATGAGTACATGGAGTTTATTTTGTGTTGTTGGAGATGGAGGTGGAGAGAGCGTGTTGGGCTTGGGCATTTATATGGAGGCGTGGTGTGGAAAGTCGTGAGAACAAGGGTGGACTTAGGTTTTATTTGGGGATGATAGTATCATCTATGAACGTGCATGGCTGTAACTAGAGTCGCGTGTTGGAGAACCTGTCACTCGTTTGAACGTTTCATGTCTTAGACTCTTAGAACGGATGTTTTGTTTTATGCCATTTGCATTTAAACATCTTTATTTTTATGTGTTTTTTGTTCTTCGCGCTCCTTTTTGCCCGTTCATTTCTTCCGCTAAATCATTTTGTTCCCCAAGGTTGTGGCCTCTCCGAGGAGTGTAAAGTTAGGACGAAATGCAACAGGAACATATTTTGGAAGCTTTAATGTAAGGAAAATTATCAAAAAAGTTCTAAACCTATCGTACTTTTTCCAATGTAGTTTTAAACCTTTTAATTTTGCCAATTGAATTCTAAACCTTTTGACACTTTGCCAATTGAGTTCACTAGGCTAATTTTAGCCAGAAATCACAAACATGGACGTTGCAAGTGTCATGTAGGATGGACGGTACTGACGTTGATAATTTAAAAAAATAATTTTTTAATAATTTATATATTATAATTTTTTTCTTTTTCTTTTCTTTCTTTTTCGTTTCCTGCTTCTTTTTTCCGGCGAGCCTTCATCTCCCAATCGCTGGGTGAGGTCAAGGCTCGCCCTCACCGGATATGATGAGGGTCAAGCCTCAGTGGCAGGGTGAGGTCAACCCTATCCAGTGACGGCTAGGTTGAGCCTCACTAATGGCTGGGTGAGGTCAACCTTGCCGGCTAGAGGAAGAAGAAAAGAAAAAAAGAAATAAAAAAAATATAAAAAAATATTTTTTTTTCATATTTTTTTAATATTTATATAATTGTCTACATTAGCGCTTGCCGTTTTACGTGACATCACCGGCATCCATGTTAGCAACTTCCTATTAAAATTGACCCGATGGACTTAATTTGCAAAGTGTCAAAAGGTTTATGATTGAATTAGCCAAAGTGTAATAAGTTTAGAACTTTTTGGACAATTTTCCCTTTTGATGTAGGCCGGAAGTAAGTATGTTGAAGAACCTGACAGTTCAAACCAGTAGGTGAGACATTGAAGGGAGATATGTAACGCCATATACACCCCTTAAACAAGAGATATGAGATTTGTTGACTTAAGGATATTGCAAATGAGTAAGTTTAATATCCATTCTTGTGTACTATAATCGGTCATGAGAGCGCCTTTCCACAGTGAGACGAGGGGGCTCGTGAAGAATTCTCCTCTATTTTTGATATTGAGAATTTCTTGTTTCTGATCGGTAGAACTATTCATTTCATGCATCGACGCATGCAAGTTTCAGCACATTTAGCATTTCTCCATCTGCAGTAAGTCAAGTTGATAAATATCAACGTGGAAAGATATACAAAATGAAATTACATGGAGTCTAAATACTGAGGTATCAAATAGAATCATTATGGATATTAATTCCTAGTTAATTGGAATGACGATTTGCAAATGCATACTACATCACGACGAGGATAAAAGATTACTCCCACTAGGCACTAGCCACATTCTAGTCGTAGTTGACATTAAAAGGAGGATGGTTCCAAACTTTAATTTATAGTGGAGGATTTCTAATAATAGTATCATTATAAATTAATAAAAAGGGGGAATTTATTCAGCACGATTAACAACTGTACAGCCATTTCTGTAAGATTTTCTCTTTTGACTATTGATGCCTTCTGTCCCGTCTTATATCTCGCGCTAGTTGACCAAGATAATTAAAGGTTGACCACTTTTTTTCAAATAAAGAAAGAGCTTCGATATAGTATGAAATCAAAGTTGTTCTCAGTCTTATACATTTGAGTCAAGAGACATGGTCTAAGGTGTAGGGGCAGATAAAAATAAAGCATAGTGGGATAATAGGACCCTACGCTATAGTTTGGCAAAAATATTGCGATGTTGTGATCAGTCCATTTCATCTCAATTTACGAAATTACACGTCATCAGTTTGGTATAAGGGCATCCACATCTCGTCTTGGAAATTATATGCTCGCTACGTACACTGCGCAATTAATTCCTTATGTATGGTTCTCATTTGAGTCCATAATACCATACGTTTCTTAAAAAATATTTTTTCAGAAATAAATATATCACGTGAATATATCACTCGAGGAGAATTCTACATTCCTTCTATAAAGGACGAAATTTTCTCCAAATTGGTGGATTCGAAAAAAAATTGCCAGTAAAAAAATTACCTATTAACCAATTTTTCGTTAATTTGTTTATACCCAATTTGGGACATTAAACAATAGAATGTTGCATCGACGATATGATTGGGTAGAGGATTTTGAGTTATTTAATCAATAGCTTGTGAGGGACACGATCAAAAAGTCAATACCATCTAATTAACACCAAAAGTCTTAGCTGAGATTAGCATGTGGTTGGGTATGTGCTGCCCACGCCTATTCTTCTTTCTCTCTCTCTCTTTTTTTTTTTTAAACTTTTGTCGAATGTCGTACTCGTTGAATTCGGTATTGGCGCAAAAGAGAATGACTAGTGGAATCGAATTATGTAATTGTTGACGACTTCTTATAGACAGAATTCACAAGGCAATCGGCTAATCATCCTTCAATAATAGCGACAGGTTGCGCTCAGAACAACGTGGGAATGAGCAATTGACCGAGACAAAGCCAAAAGAGCCATTCTTGCCATTTCGACGATTGATTTATGATCGATTCAAGAACACAGCCGTATAATGGAGATGCATGTGACTGTCTTGACTTGATTGACTGGAACGAATCAAATCCATCGTCCTAAAGAACATGAAGTTGTTAGGAACGCGAAATTTGAAGAGAAAAAATAGAAAAGAAAGCAAGCGAATATTTACGTAGAAAACACTTTTAAAATCAAAAAGAAAAAAATACCGTGCCATACTAGCTAGGTAATCTCTCTACTATCGGTATTAATATTACAAATACAAAAAATTTTTGCCCCAATACATGGGAGGAGTTTAGGGGACATATAGTTTTAATAGAAATTAAATGTATGTAATTAGTAGGAGAAAAAACTTTGGTATTTACTTGAACATAAACGTTACATATATCCCATCAGTAGTAAAAGTTTTGCGCTTGAATATTACTTTTCTCTATTAGACTCTACAACTCCATCAATCTCTCACTTTGAGGTTGATGTTCAAAACAGCAATAGTTTATCACAGTCTTCACTCGTCTTTTTAACCCAAATTGTCCTAATGCGGTGGCCCCCTTATCATTAACCATGGAGGCCAACTGAGGCAATACATAACCTCAGTTTCTCAGTGGTGACAACTTTTGTTAACATATTTGTTGAATTTTCTGCACCAATAATCTTCTTACATGACAATGTCCAATCATCTATTAGCTAACAAATTTTTTAAATAATTTTTTGAATTATTTATTTATTTATTTTCCTTTTTTTCTTTTCCCTCTTTTCTTTTTTCTTTTTTTCCCTTTTCCCTTCTTTTCTTTTTGTTTTCTTTTGTCTTTTTCCCTTTCTCCCTTAGCTAGGCCTCAGTCGGCAGAGGTCGCTGGCCTCAAGCGAGGGCTATCCTTGTCGGCCTCGGGTGAGGGCAACTTGCCAAATCGATCTCAATTAATGTAGCACGACGAAAAAAAATTCTTACACGATATGCTATTTACATCTTAGCCCTATCAACATCAACCACAAGAACAAAGTCGAATGGGTTTCTATCGAACTTATTAATTAGCATGCAATTTTTTTATTAACGATTAGTTGTTTCTCTTCTTCTACCGGTGAAAAGCATGCAATCGCAATGGTGGCTTCCCTTGCATGACAAGTCACCGCTGCATGACCGGAGCATGTGACCAATTAATGGAAGATATGTGACCCCCTTGTATTTTATATGGGGAACCCCATATCTAAGAGAATTCTCATTGCTTCGACCACTTCTCATACCTAAGACTCTTCAACCACCTCATGGTTGAGCCGAACCAATCTCAATCAAATTGTCTAGTTGATTAAGCAACAGCAAGTACTTGTTTTGAATACAGTTGATGAAACGAGTGTCTTCATGCTGTTATTGTTGGAGTATTTTGCTAATCGCAGTGATCTTCAACTTGTCGAGATCGGTGACGTGAACTGTGTGAGGAACCTCGTTTCGTGAACAGTATTCAAAACAAGGACTTGATGTTTTTTAATCAATTGGACAATTTGATTGAGATTATTTTTTGCTGCAGTTGGCTTCGCGGTGGCATTTTGTCATTCTATTACCCTGAAGAAAAAATAATATTAGCGAGAGTCCAAAAACAAGTTTTCTAAAATAAAGGAATTAATACTAACATAGACATCCTTCTATGTTGGGTGTGTGCACTCTCCAAATCAACCATATGAAAACTTCGTACACTTCTTGAAGCCTCTGGGCACGATCCACCACGGAACTGGCAGCTTTGGTTCTGATAAATTAGGCTGGTCCTCCTGGTTCGCCCAGCTTCAGCGATGACTAGGGACCAACCAGAGGCAAGGGCCAATGAGGTGAAGCCTTGCCAGTGGTAGGGCGAGCCTCAATCTCGTCATCGTTGGTGACCATCGTCATTGGCAGGGCGAGGCCGACCTCACCTAGCGATGGCGAGGTTGAGGCTCACCCTTGTCGGATCTTGTCAGGGTTGAGCCTTAGTGGAAGGTGAAGTTGACCTCGCCGGCTAGACGAAAAGGAAAGAAAAAAATAAAATTGGCCACATTAACGATTTTCAGTTAAAAATTGGTCACGTTAGCGCTGACTATCCTATGTGGCACCACTAGTATCCACGTCAACAATTTCCGGTTAAATTGGTTGAATGGACTCAATTTGCAAAGTATCAAAAGGTTTAGGATTAAATTGGCTAAAGTGCAATAGGCTTAGGATATAGCTAATAGTTAGGACTCATTTAAAAAATTGATAATCATTCATTCATGGAAACAGACCTTCCCGTACCAGGTGCTATTATCTTTTTAACGTGTAATTAGATCGGATAATCAGTCAAATTAAGAAATTATGAACAATTGTAAATTGAATGCCAATCACTGCGAGAGAAACATCTTGTCAAGCATGGAAGAGGCAGTCTACACATAAGAATCTGGTAATATTGTATGTAGGGCACAAAGTGCATGAGTTCAGTACCATAAGCTTAATAATTTTGTACCAACAGTACATCCATGACACCACCTTGACCTGACCCGACCCGACCGCAGCCTTGACATAGCTAATTAAGAAACCGTACGTGATGAAATTAGCTTGATTAACTGGGAACCAAGAAACTTGAAGAAAAAGCGATGAAGAATGAACCTTATCAACGATGAAAATCTAGTTGATGTTCTTCCCGCAATATGTGAAAATTTGAGCAATTTAAAAAAAACCAATTCATGTATTCCTCTTGTTGACGTATAATTAAATAATAATTAGAAAAACTTGAAAATGTCTAAATTGGTATCAACCCCTCACAAACTAACAATAACAATATATATAATAAATGGATAAATCATGAGTGATGATAATAATCTATATATATTTTAATATTTTATGCTCAATTACCATCTACATTATTTAACTAAATATACAGTATACATAATAATCGATATATGCGTACATTAATTGCAATTATCTTCTACATTATCAAATTTAACTACATCTAACATGTAGATTATTTTTAAATATAAATAAAAAGCCACCCACCCCTAAAAAAATAAAGGCCCTTCGGCCCTGCCTCATGCCCCGCCAAATTCTTCGCAGCTCATTTTTCACGATGAAAATTTGTCTCTTTCTGAGTGGGACTCCACACGGTATGGATTTCTCGTGCCCTCTGCCCATCTCTAACGAGCATATCATATCTATTTAAGGGTGCATCAACACATGCAAGTTTCAGCACATTTAGCATTTCTCCATCTGCAATAAACAGAGCTGATAAATATCATGGTGCAAAGATACTGCCGATCTATACAAAATGAAATTACATGGACTCTAAATTCTGGATATTAATTCCTAGTTAATTGGAATGACGATTTGCAAATTCAGACTACATCACAACGAGGATAAAAGATTACTCTCACTGGGCACTAGTCACATTCTGGTCGTATTTGACATGGAAAGAAGGATGGTACCAAACACCAATTTATAATGGACGACTTCCAATCACTACAAAAAAAGGGCATTTTTGCCACGAAAATTTGCAACGAAAAAATTTTCGTTGCAAATTTGCGACAATTTTTCCAACGAAAAGTAAAATTCGTTGGAAATTTTCAACGAAAAAATTTTCGTCGCAAAATTCGTTGGAAATTTCCAACGAATTTTTTTTCGTTGGAAAATTCGTTGGAAATTTCCAACGAAAAAATTTTCGTCGCAAATTTCGTTGGAAATTTCCAACAAAAAAAAATTCGTTGGAAATTTCCAACGAATTTTGCGACGAAAATTTTTTCGTTGGAAATTTCCAACGAATTTTCCAACGAATTACAAAAAACCCGGTACTATTCGGCATTTTTGATATTCGTTGGAAAATTCATTGGAAATTTCCAACGAATTTTCAAACGAATTTCATATTTCCGGGAATTATTTCAGTGTGTATAATTTTCGTTGGAAAATTCGTTGGAAATTTTCAACGAATTTTCCAACGAATTTCAATTTTCCGAGCAATTATTGCAGTGTGTACAATTTTTGTTGGAAAATTCGTTAGAAATTTCCAACGAATTTTTTTCGTTGGAAATTTCCAACGAATTTTCCAACGAGTTACAAAAAACCCGGTACTGTTGGGCATTTTTTATATTCGTTGGAAAATTCGTTGGAAATTTCCAACGAATTTTCCAACGAATTTCAATTTTCCGGGCAAATATTTCAGTGTGTACAATTTTTGTTGGAAAATTCGTTAGAAATTTCCAACGAATTACAAAAAACCCGGTACTATTCGGTATTTTTTATATTCGTTGGAAAATTCGTTGGAAATTTCCAACGAATTTTCCAACGAATTTCATTTTTCCGGGCCATTATTTCAATGTGTACAATTTTCGTTGCAAAATTCGTTGGAAATTTCCAACGAATTTTGCAACGAAAACGCTACTTCTCCCTTATTCAATATTTTCGCGCTCTCTCTCTCTTCCTTATTCAATATTTTCGCGCGCTCTCTCTCTCTCTCTCTCTCTCTCTCTCTCTCTCTCTCTCCATCGCCTTCACCTTCTGTCTCCCCCTCCGCCTCCCCCTCCGCCGCCCCCCCCCCTCCTCCGGCTCCGGTGCGCCATGGACACCAAGCCCCCGACGGCACCAGGCCTCGTCGCCGGCGAGGGCCGAGCTCGCCCAGATCTGGGCGAGCTCGAGCTCGCCGGCCATGGCGAACTCGGCCCTCGCCATGGCTGGCGAGGCTAGGAGACGACGACGGTCTTGACGAGCGGCGGCCCCGAAGCCTGCTCCCGCCCTTGCTGCTGCTGCTACTTCTTCTTCATCTTCTTGTTCTTCGGCGCAACAGCCTCGCCGACGACGAGGCTTGCCCTCGCCGGCAACGAGCGCGAGCTCACCATGGCCGGCGAGCTCGGCCCTCGCCGGCGACGAGCGCGAGCTCGCCCAGATCTGGGCGAGCTCGGCCCTCGCCGGCGACGAGCGCGAGCTCGCCCAGATCCCTCGTCGGCGACGAGCGCGAGCTCGCCCAGATCTGGGCGAGCTCGGCCCTCGCCGGCGACGAGCGCGAGCTCGCCCAGATCTGGGCGAGCTCGGCCCTCGCCGGCGACGAGCGCGAGCTCGCCCAGATCTGGGCGAGCTCGGCGCTCGCCGGCGACGAGCGCTGGCCCTCGCCGGCGAGGAGGCTGGCCCTCGCCGGCGAGGAGGCTGGCCCTCGCCGGCGACGAGGCTGGCCCTCGCCGGCGGCGAGGGCTATTTTTCAACCAAAAAAAAATTTCGATGGAAAAAAAAATTCCACAATTTTTAGACCAAAAAAAAATTTGTAGTTTCCAACGAAAAAAAATTCGCTGGAAAAAAAATTCGTTTCCAACGAAGTTAGTGACGAGTTTTCCAACGAATTTTGCAACAACAAAAAATTCGTTGCAAATTTCCAACGAAAATTGAAATTTTTCGTTGGAAAAATTTGCAACGAGTTATTACCAACGAATTTTTTTTCGTTGGAAAATTCGTTGGAAATTCGTTTTCCAACGAATTTTTCCAAATTTTTCGTTGGAAATTTTGTCGGAAAAAACATGTTTTTTTGTAGTGAATAATAGCATCATTATAAGTTAATATATGTGTCTTAGTGGGAATTTATTCAGCACGATTAATAACTGTACAGCCATTTCTCTAAGATATTCTCCTTTGACTATTAATGCCTGCTGTCCTGTCTTATATCTCGAGCAAGTTGACCAAGATAATCAACGGTTGACCATTTTTTTTCAAATAAAGAAAGAGCTTCGATATAATATGAAATCGAAGTTGTCCTCAGTCCTATACATGTGAGTCAAGAGACATGGTCTAAGATGTTGGGGGCAGATAAGAATAAAGCATAGCGGGATGATAGGACCCCACACTATTGTTTGGCCAAAATATTGGGACCTTGGGATTAGTTCATTTCATCTCAATTTGCGAAATTACACACAATCGGTTTGCTATAAGGGTAACCGCATCTCGTTTTGGAAATTATATGTTCGCTACAAACAATGCATTATTAATTCCTTATGTGTGATTCTCATTTGAGTTCATAATATAATACCATACGTTTCTTTAAAAAATATTTTTTCATAAATGAATATATGACGCGAATATATCACTCAAGGAGAATTCTACGTTCCTTCCATAAAGGTCGAAATTTCCTCGAAATTGGTGGATTTGTGAAAGAATTGATAAATGCCAAAAAAATGTCGGTTAAAAAAATTACCGATCACCCGATTTTCCGTTAATTTGTTTATACCAATTTGGGACCTTAAACAATAGAGTGCTGCATTGACGACACGATTGGGCAGAGGATTTTGAGTTATTTAATCAATAGTTTGTGATGGACATGATCAAAAAGTCAATACCCTATAATTAACACCAAAAGTCTTTAATATTTTTTTGAATTATTTATTTATTTATTCATTTTCCTCTTTTTTTTCTTTTCCCTATTTTATTTTTTATTTTTTTCTCCTTTCTCGTCTTTTCATCGGCCTCAGGCAAGGGCAACTTGCCAAATCGATCTCAATTAATGTATCACACATTAGAAAAATTCTTACACTATACACTATTTACGTTTTAGCCCTATCAACATTAACCACAAGAACAAAGTCGGATGAGTTTCTATCGAACTTATTAATTATCCTGGGTTTTTTTTTATATTAATGATTAGTTGTTTCTCTTCTTCTACCGATGAAAAGCATGCAATTGCAATGGCGGCTTCCCTTGCATGACGGGTCACGGGTCACCGCTCCATGACTGGAGTAGGTGACCAATGGAAAATATGTGACCCCCTTGTATTTATATGGGAACGCCATATCTTAGAGAATCCTCATTGCTTCGATCACTTCTCATACCTAAGACTCTTCGACCACCTCATGGCTGAGCCGAACCACGAGGACCAATCTAATCAATCGAAACTGGATCCGCCGGTTCCGCCGGTGGATCGTGCTCAGAGGCTTCAAGAAGTGTATGAAGTTTTTTGTACGGTGGATGCGGAGAGCACACACACCCGATATAGAAGGATGTCTACGCTAGTATTAATGCATTTAATTTAGAAAGCTTGTTTTTGGACTCTCACTAATATTATTTTTTCTTCAGGGCAATGGAACAACAAAATACCGCCGCGGAACTGACTGCAGCACAAAATAATCTCAATCAAATTGTCCAGTTGATTAAGCAACATCAAGTCCTTGTTTTGAATACAGCTGATGGAATAAGGGTCTTCACGCAGTTATTGCCGGAGTATTACGCTGATCGCTGCGATCTTCAACGTGTCAAGATTGCCATGATGGGCAAAATACTCTAGCAATAACTGTGAGAAGACCCTCGTTTCATCAACTGTATTCAAAACAAGGGCTTGATGTTGCTTAATCAACTGGATACTTTGATTGAGATTATTTTGCTTTGCAGTCAGCTTTGCGACGGCATTTTGTTGTTTATTAATACTAAAGTCAGGTGTGTGCGCTATCCGCATCAACCATACGAAAAAGTTCATGCACTTCTTGAAGTCTCTGAGCACAATTCACCGGTGGAACTAGCGGATCTGATTTCCGATTGATTAGGTTGGTCCTCCTGATTCGGCTCAACCATGAGGTGGTCGAAGAGTCTTAGGTATGAGAAGTGGTTGAAGATTCTCTTAGATATGGGGTTCCCCATATAAATACAAGGGGTCACATATCTTTCATTGGTCACCTAGTTCGGACATGCAGCGGTGACCCGTCATGCAAGTGAAGCTGCCATCGTGATTGCATGCTTTTCACCGGTAGAAGAAAGAGAAACAACTAATCATTAATAAAAAAAATCGCACGCTAATTAAATAAGTTCGATAGAAACTCATCCGACTTTGTTTTTGTGATTGATGTTAATAGGGCTAAAACGTAGATAGCGTAAAATGTAAGAATTTTTCTGATGTGGGCTACATTAATTGAGATCGATTTGGCGAGTTGCCCTTGCCCGAGGGGCAGCCCTCGCCTGAGGTTGGACGGATGGAGCAAGGGAAAAAGAGAAAACAAAACAAAATGAAAAGAAGAGAAAAGGGAAAAAAAGATAAAAGAAAAGAGGGAAAAGAAAAAAAAAAGAAAAATAAATAAATAAATAATTTGAAAAAATATTAAAATATTTGTTAGCTAATAGATGATTGGACATTGTCATTGAAGAAGATTCTTGGTACAGAAAATTCAACAAATATGTTAACAAAAGTTGTCACCACTGAGAAACTAGGGTTATGCATTGCGCCTCAGTGGGCCTCCACGGTAAGTGATAAGGAAGCCACCACATTAGGACAATTTGGTTTACAAAGACGAGTGAAGACCGTGATAAACTATTGATGTTTTAAAGAGCTGCCTCAAAGTGAGAGATTGAAAGAGTTGTAGAGTCTAATACAGAAATGTAATATTCAAGTGCAAAACTTTTACCACTAATGGCATATATGTAATTGTTCAGGTAAATAACAGAGTTTTTTCTACTACTAATGACATACGTGTAATTTCTATTAAAACTATATATCCCCTAAAGTCCTCCTATATATTGGGGCAAAATTTTTTTGTGGTTGTAATACTAATACTGATAGTAGAGAGATTACCTAGCATGGCATCGTGATTTTTCCCTTTTGATTTTGAAAGTGTTTTCTACGTAAATATTCGCTTGCTTTCTTTTCTATTTTTTCTCTTCAAATTTCTCCTTCCTAACAACTTCATGTTCTTTAGGACGATGGATTTGATTCGTTCTAGTCAATCAAGTCAAGACCGTCACATGCATCTCCATTATACGGCTGTGTTCTTGAATCGATCATAAATCAATCGTCGAAATGGCAAGAATGGCTCTTTTGGTTTTGTCTCGGTCAATCCCACATTGTTCTGAGCGCAACCTGTCGCTATTATTGAAGGATGATTAGCCGATTGCCTTGTGAATTCTGTCTATAAGAAGTCGTCAACAATTACATAATTCGATTCCACTAGTCATTCTCTTTTGCGCCAATACAGAATTCAACGATTACGACATTCGACAAAAGAGAAAAAAAAAGAGAGAGAAAGAAGAACAGGCGTGGGCAGCACATACCCAACCGCACGCTAATCTCAGCTAAGACTTTTGGTGTTAATTAGATGGTATTGACTTTTTGATCATGTCCCCCACAAACTATTGATTAAATAACTCAAAATCCTCGTCCCAATAATATCGTCGATGCAACATTCTATTGTTTAATGTCCCAAATTGGGTATAAACAAATTAACGGAAAATTAATTGGGTAATCGGTAATTTTTTGACTGACAATTTTTTTGACATTTATCAATTTTTTCATGAATTCACCAATTTGGAGAAAATTTCGTCCTTTATGGAAGGACGTAGAATTCTCCTCGAGTGATATATTAGCATGATATATTTATTTCCGAAAAAATAATTTTTAAGAGATGTATGGTATTATGGACTCAAATGAGGATCATACATAAGGAATTAATTGTGCATTGTCTGTACCGAGCATATAATTTCCAAGACGAGATGGGGATGCCCTTATACCAAACCGATTGCGTATAATTTCGCAAATTGAGATGAAATGAACCGATCACAACATCGCAATATTTTTGCCAAACTATAGTGTAGGGTCCTATTATCCCACTATGCTTTATTTTTATCTGCCCCTACACCTTTGACCATGTCTCTTGACTCCAATGTATAGGACTGAGAACAACTTCGATTTCATATTATATCGAAGCTCTTTCTTTATTTGAAAAAAAAAGGTCAACCTTTAATTATCTTGGTCAACTAGCTCGAGATATAAGACGGGACAGAAGGCATCAATAGTCATAAGAGAAAATCTTACAGAAATGGCTGTACAGTTGTTAATCGTGCTGAATAAATTCCCCCTTTTATTAATTTATAATGATACTATTATTAGAAATCCTCCATTATAAATTAAAGTTTGGAACCATCCTCCTTTTGATGTCAACTACGACTAGAATGTGGCTAGTGCCTAGTGGGAGTAATCTTTTATCCCCGTTGTGATGTAGTCTGCATTTGCAAATCGTCATTCCAATTTACTAGGAATTAATATCCATAATGATTCTATTTGACATCTCAGTATTTAGACTCCATGTAATTTCATTTTGTATATCTTTCCACGTTGATATTTATCAACTCTTGCAGATGGAGAAATGCTAAATGTGCTGAAACTTGCATGCGTCGATGCATGAAATGAATAGTTCTACCGATAAGAAACAAGAAATTCTCAATATCAAAGATAGAGGAGAATTCTTCACGAGCCCCCTCGTCTCACTATGGAAAGGCACCCTCACGACCGATTATAGTGCACAAGAATGGATATTAAACTTACTCATTTGCAATATCCTTAAGTTAACGAATCTCATATCTCTTGTTTAAGTGGTGTATATAGCGTTACATATCTCCCTTCAATGTCTAACCTACTTGTTTGAACAGTCAGGTTCTTCAGCATTCTTACTTCCGACCTACATCAAAGGGAAAAATTGTCCAAAAAGTTCTAAACTTATTGCACTTTGGCAAATTTAGTCCTAAACCTTTTGACACTTTGCAAATTGAGTTCATCAAGTCAATTTTAACCAGAAGTTGCTAACGTGGATGTCGATGGTGCCACGTAGGATGGCAGGCGCTAACGTTCACAATCTTATTTCTTCTTTTCTTTCCTTCTTCCTCTAGCTGACAAGGTCGACCTCACCCAGCCATTGGTGAGGCTTGACCTCACCATCACTGGATAAGGTTGACCTCACCTTGCCACGGAGCCTTGACCATCACCATATCCGGTGAGGGTGAGCCTCGACCTCGCTGGAAAGAAGAAGAAGGAAAAAGAAAAAAATTATAATATATAAATTATAAAAAGTTATTTAAAAAAAATTATCGATGTTAGTGCTGCCCATTCTACGTGACACTTATGGCATCCACGTTTGTGATTTCTGGTTAAAATTAGCTTAATGGACTCAATTAGCAAATTGTCAAAATGTTTATAATTCAATTGACAAAATTAAAATGTTTAGAACTGCATTGGAAAAAGTGTGGTAGATTTAGGACTTTTTGGACAATTTTCGTTACATTAAAGCTTCCAAAATATGTTCCTGTTGGATTTCGTCCTAACCTTACACTCCTCGGAGAGGCCACAACCATAGGGAACAAAATGATTTAGAGGAAGAAATGAACGGGCAAAAAGGAACGCAAAGAACGAAAAAACATAAAAATAAAGATGTTTAAATGCAAATGGCATAAAACAAAACATCCATTCTAAGAGTCTTAAGAAAGGAAGCGTTCAAAGGAGTGACAGCTTCTCCAACACGCGACTCGAGTTACAGCCATGCACGTTCATAGATGATACTATCATCCCCAAATAAAACCTAAGTCCACCCTTGTTCTCACGACTTTCCACACCACGCCCCCATATAATTGCCCAAGCCCAACACACTCACTCCACTAGGGGTGTGCAATCGGACTGGGTTTACCCGGAAACCGGACCACCCCACCCGAAAAACAGGTTCGGGAACCAGTTCTAACAAGAACCGGTCCGGGTACCGGTTCCATTTTTTGGGAACCGGTTAGAACCAGTCTGGTTTTCGGTTCTTAGTAAAAATCAACCCAAACCTGTTTTAGAATCGGTTTTGAGATAATATATAAAAAAGTAAAAAGCCTATATCACGTTACCCTGCTTCACCGGTTTTAGAACCGATTTCCGATTTAATATTGAAATATGTTTCATAACTATGAGTGAAACATCACGACCCTTAAAGTCATCTAAATATTGTGTGATTCAGATGAGATATATAGACATTTTTCTAGTGAGAGCATATGCCTTACCGCTAAGTCTCTTGATTTTTCTTTCAAGATATTTCATTCGGAAATAGAAGTGAGGAGTTATCTCATCATGGCGCAAAATAAAGAGCTAAACATGTTGAATAAATTTCTTGGAAATATGACTCTTAAAGATTTATGCGATTGGACTATGTCTTGCCACATAATGCTTTTGGATTGTTGATTTTGATGAATTGTAATTTCAATTGCTTATTTTGGGGATTGTTACTTTTAGCGGATAGTGGTTTTTTGTTATTCATCTTTTATTTTAAATTGTTTCATTGCTATCTATATTATTTTGCTAGAAAAAAATGAAACCGAAAAAAGGAACAAAAAAAAAAGGTTCTCGGGTAGACCTTGAAACCAGACCGGAAAAACAGGGTTGGTTCCAAAACAGGGTCTAGGAAAAATAGGGTTGGTTTCAGATTCCAAAAATTGAGAACCGGTTATAACAGGGTTGGTTTCAAGTTCTAGGTCCGAACCCAACCCACCCTGGAACCGATCACCCCTACACTCCACCTCCATCTCCAACAACACAAAATAAACTTCATATACTCATCGAATTCTCACTGTCCTTTAAGCTATAACGGCTATGGCTTCCATTCAAGCCCTAGTTGCTTCCTTCTTCCTAGTTCTTGCCGTATATGCAACAGCTCAGCCTGCGTCATCGTCCCTCTGGGTTGGATTCTACAAATATACATGTCCTTCTGCCGAAGCCATCGTCAGAGACACCGTTTACAAGGCCTTTTCCAGTGATCCGGGGTTGGCAGCTGATTTCGTCCGGATGATTTTCCACGACTGCTTCGTTAGGGTAATATGCTCGATATGAACATATCCATTGAAAGATTTGTGCTTAGTTTTTACTTGGTTATTCATTTTCTTGATTTTCTAATAATGTCTCGGTGCATACTCAAATATCAGTTAAAATACATAGTTGCCAATTTAACACAGAGATATTCTAGAGATGGTATGGTACACAAAACCAATCTCAGAGTACAAGAAATGCATGAAAACATATGTATTTTTAGTGATGTTTAGTGTAAAATCTTACCTTTCCACGGTTGCTATTTTACAGTGAAATGAATCTAAAGAATGATTTCTCGATGCACATGCATAGGCAGCAATCCATCACTAAGTTGCGCTTAGTAGCATACCTTCCTTACTTGAGCAAAGCTAGGTTTACGAGGATTAGTATACAAAATTCGCATATTAAGCCAGAAAGTAGAAGGATTCCAAGTGAAAACTAAAACAAGTGGGTAATAATCATATCTAATTCGAGTCTATCACGTCATGAAGGATATCCTATTATCTGATTTGTTATCTTTTCCCCATTGGTTTTAGGGCTGTGATGCATCCATCCTCCTAAATTCAGCCAAGGGAAACATTGCCGAAAGAGATAGCCCAATGAACAACCCTAGTTTAGAAGGTTTTGATGTCATCGACCAAGTGAAAGCCCGGCTCGAAGCCGCATGCCCACAAACTGTCTCGTGTGCCGACATCATCGCATTTGCAGCCCGAGACAGCATCTTCAAGGCCAGCGGAATCTACTATGACATCCCCTCGGGCCGTCGTGACGGTCTCATCTCCCTCGCCTCCGAGGTGACCCAAAACCTTCCTCCCCCGAGCTTCACTGTGCCACAACTCGTCGCCAACTTTGCCAGAAAAGGGTTCTCGGTGGACGGGATGGTGACCCTCTCGGGAGCACACTCCATCGGCGTATCTCACTACACGTCCTTCTTGAACCGTCTCTATTCATTCAACGCGACGTACAAGCAAGACCCGTTGTTGGACCCTAAGTATGCAGCCTTCTTGAAGACCAAGTTGAAGTAGCTAGCAAGGATCACCTAGAGGGGGGTGAATACGTAATTTTACACAATTTTTGATAATTTATGCGAAAATGAAACAAATCACAGAAGAGTCTGAATAAAATTTAGATTCAATACAGATTATATAGACAGTGCTCTTGATGTGCAGAAAGTAAAGAAAAAGATAAAGGATAGAAAATCTGCACACAAATTTATAGTGGTTCGGTTTATAGTAAGCCTACGTCCACTCTCCCACGTTTACAGCCTACCGGCTGGATTTCACTATATAATCAAAAGGTATTTACAGATCCTGAGTGATAGCACTCTTGTGTATAATAGGACTTTCTATCTCACACAATCACTCTTACAAAGTAAACCTCAAGATCTTAATTCTCAGCAAGATAAAAAAAGTGATTGGAGTATACTCAGACTTTAGACTTGTTGATTCTAGATAACTGTTCTTCCTTCTGCTGCTTGTTGATCTCCTTAAATACTCCTCTATTTTCACACTAGCCGTTGGACAGCTATTAGAGGATCATCTTCCAATCTTCACCTTGGACAGATTTGTATAATAAAGATTGAGTAGCCGTTGGTTAACAGATTCTGAATTCCGATGATTCTGGTCGCCCATACAATCAGAATCTTGGTTTCTATAAGTAGAGTTTTATCCGTTGTAATGCATGTTTGTCGTAATCTTTGATTGTCAATTAATTTGATTTAGATTGATATCAAAGCTGTCCTTTTGTGAAATCCATACCGAATCACTAGCTGTTATGTTTGGTTCTTAATTCTGTGTCTGCATCTAAAGAAATTCTACATCTGCATCTGAAGAACTTCTACGTCTGCTTCTGAAGAACTTCTGCGTCTGCATCCGAATAATTTCTTCATTTATATCTGACTAATTCTGTGTCTGAATTCCATAACTAAGATAATGTGGGTCTTCAATAAGGTATTTGACAGCATGTAAAGTTTGAATAACTTCTTTCTGAGCTTCCAGAATATACATACCTGAAATTAATTCAGAATAAGAATCAGACTTATAATAACATCGACGATTTTGTCAACTTCAAAATAAATAAGAGGTTTTCTCAATAATCTCCCCCTTTTTTATGGTAACAAAACTTCCCTGCAGATTTAATTAAAATGAAATTAATTTGAAAGTAAATAAGTATATCAAGCGTGTTGAAGCACAAATTGAATTTTAAAGATCAAACTTTGTTGCTATCTATATCTTTCTCTTCCTTTGCATATAACCTGCATTTGCGTATTAGTATAGTAAATCTGCATAATTTCTCCCCCTTTTTGTCAACAACAAAAATATAGAGAATTAATCAATGATATTAAACGATCAACCAGTCTAACAAGAGTGTTTAGAGATATTACAGACCATAATAAATGAGATAATTTGGAGAGAAATTTTGAAAAACAGGTTAATTTTTTGAAGGGGTGCGAATCAGTTGAAAATTTTCCAGAATGGAAACAGCTTCATCTATCTTTGAATTGCATTCTCCCACAGCTTTGTCCTTGTTGGTTGAACACAGAGCAATAGCCTTTTCAAGTTCTGCTTTATTCATAGTTGCCTGAAGATGTTGAGTTTTGTGGTTTTCCTCAACAATCTTGTGTAGATTCTTCAAATCTTGTTTAAGAGCTGCTTGCTTTTCCTTGATCTCTAGTAGAAGAGAGAGAATTGTCTGATTATCGGAAAACTGTTTCTGGACATTTTCTTGTGCAGACTGATCATACCCTGTGGTTGATTCTAGTTGATTCTCCCCCTGAACATGTGCTTAGTCTTCAGAAATATGGTCTTCATTAATTTGTTCCGAAGCTTTTGGAACTGGTTCAGGAACATGTTCTGGTTCTTCAGTGTGTCCTGTTTCAAAGTATTTTGCTTCTGCTTCATCATTTTCATCATACAGAAAAATTTTTCTTTTCTTTCTGTACACTTTGATTGGGGTAGAAGAATCAAGTTGCTTGCTGGCTGGGCTTAATCTTTTCCTTTGCCCTTTTTCTTTTTCACTTGTCATTCCAACAGATTTTGCCTTCGACAGTTGAGCCGCTTTTCCTCTTACTCTTTCCCTAACATCTTCAAATTGCTTCATTTTGGAGAGCATTCTTTCTCCAACATACATACAGGGAACAAGGTTCTTGCACAAATCATCACGAACATATATGTTTAAGAACATGAATATGCGAGAGATTAGAGCACCATAAAGCAATTGTCCCTTGTCCTTCTACAATGTTCTGTACATATGGAAGATGATTATTTGAGGAAGAGAAAAGGATTGACCTTTCAAGATAGCCCAGATGAGCTTGATTTCTGATTTGGAGAGGTCAGTTTTAGAGGCTGCCTTGGGCTTCAAACAGTTGATTATGATTTTATGCAAGATCACAGATCGTCTGGACAAGTCAGAGTAGAAAAGATGTTGCTTATATTCTTGAGCAAAGTTTGGATTTTCAGAAACCACCCTGAAAGCATCTTCAAGATTTACTGTCAATGGAGTAAACTTGGAATGTTTTGCTCTAATAATCCTTGCCAACTCATCCGCTTTTAAGTCAAACTTCATATCACCAATAGTGAATTGAATCTAATTGGGTGACAGAATTGAAAGATTGGAATAGAAATAAGCAGTCAATTCAGCATAAATATTGGCATATTAAAGGCAAAATTCATATATCCCTAACTTCTCAAATAGGTGCTTTACCAAAATCTCTGCCTTCTCTAGGTAGTCAAAATTCACTGTTCTATGGTTCATGACCCCTCTAGCAAGTAATAACTTATAGCACATATTATGCTCAGTGCTTCTGAACAATCCTCCTGTACCAAGCAAACCAGATGCTATTCCCATCTTCATCTCAAAGGTATCAAAAAGTCGAGTATCATCATCGGGAACAGTAAATTTTGAGGTACTTATCGTCTTAGAGCTTATAGAAGCAGATTTCTTTTCAAAAGGAGTAGAAGTTTCTTCGACTTTTTCTTTGCCCTTTCTGGAAGAAGATTCTTTTGGGGTA
This sequence comes from Syzygium malaccense, assembly GCA_031216405.1. NCBI lineage: Eukaryota > Viridiplantae > Streptophyta > Magnoliopsida > Myrtales > Myrtaceae > Syzygium > Syzygium malaccense. The sequence continues at coordinate 15,429,623 of CM062260.1, read as the reverse complement.
GAGCTCATTGGAATTTCTTCATTTTTAGAACAAAAAAGAGAATAATTTTGTACAAGATGTTCTTCAGAGTAAAGATCGTTATCTCTCAGACACTCATGAAGGACTGACGCTGAAGCATTACACTTTTTCAACTTTTGATAAACTTCCCACACAAGTTTGATACTCCGAAAACGAAAGTTAGTTTTACCGGACGATTTATTTGGTGGCGATCGATTGTGTGGTGTCGCTTCAGAAGGGACTTCATGATGATCCGACTCTATATCTGAAATCTCCATATACTCTGTTGGTGCATTAGATTTGGAGTCTTGGTTGAGAATGGGTGAAGATCTTCTCTTGAAAGGTATTTTGAGTACTTTTTGGGTAAAAAGATTCGATCTTTGTAGAAGGAAGAGGAGGAGAATCTCTGAATATCGGAAGGGTTTTTAGAGTGAAAGAACGTACTGATAGGGTTTTGAAAAGAGACGACCAGGTTTATAAAGGAGAAGGACGGTTTTTGAAAAGGAAAAGTATTTTTAGACAATATAGAAAGTAAACCCGAACAAGTAGGAAAGTAATATGCTTTTGAAGCATAAATGAACACGACAATATCAAGATAATATTTTAAGCACAATTTATCAGATAAATTAGGCTACGTACCTGATTTGCTTCCAAAATTGACAATCATGAAAATATCCTACCAAAAATATACCCGCCAAAATTTGAAATATGAACGTACCTGATTCCTGTCTGAGAAGGATATTCAGACTGAGAATTGAGTCTGAAAAATTCCTGTCTAACAGACGATTCACTAAAAAGGATAAACAATGCACAGTTTATTTCTTATGAACTCAAATAAAGATTTATCAAGAGGTTTTGTGAATATATTAGCTAATTGATTCTTAGAATCAATGAATTGAATATTCACATCATCATTTTGAACATGATCTCTAATAAAATGATGCTTGATTTCAATATGCTTAGATCGAGAATGAAAAATGGGGTTCTTTGTCAGATTGATTGCACTTGTATTGTCACACTTGATTACAATACTTGATTCTTCAATGGCAAAGTCTTGTAACTGTTACTTCATCCACAGAATCTGTGCACAGCAACTTCCTAAAGCTACATACTCTGCTTCTGTTGTGGAAAGTGCAACAGTATTTTGCTTCTTTGAGTACCATAATACTAGCATATTCCCAAGCAGTTGACATGTACCTGTAGTACTTTTCCTATCCACTTTACATCCAGCTAAGTCAGCATCAGAATATCCAGTAAGAATAAAATCTGAATCTTTAGAATACCAAAAACCTAGCATTGGATAAGTTCCAATATACTTGATTATCCTCTTAACTGCAGATAAATGTGATTCCTTTGGATCTGATTGAAATCTTGCACACATACAAACACTAAAAAGTATGTTAGGTCTAGATGCAGTAAGATACAATAATGAACCTATCATGCTTCTGTATACCTTCTGATCAACCTTTTTACCATTCTCATCTTTGTCCAGTTTGGACGAATGAGACATGAGAGTGTCTGTCTTCTTGCAATTTTGCAATCCAAACTTCTTGACAATCTCTTTGGCATACTTCTCTTGGCAAATGAATGTACCATTTTTGGTTTGTTTCACTTGTAGGCTAAGAAAGAATGTTAATTCTCCCATCATACTCATCTCGAACTCGTTCTGCATATTCTTAGAGAATTCCTTGCAAAGTAATTCGTTAGAGGATCTAAAGATTATATCATCAACATAAATCTGAACAGGCAGAAAATCCTTACCCTTTTTATTAATGAATAAGGTTGTATCAACCTTACCTTTGGTAAAATCATTTTGCAAAAGGAAGTTACTTAACCATTCATACCAAGTACGGGGTGCTTGTTTCAGACCGTAAAGAACCTTTTTGAGTTTGTATACATAATCCGTCTTCTTTGGTTCTTCGAAACTAAGTGGTTGTTCTACATATACTTCTTCTTTGATATATCCATTCAGGAAGGCAATTTTCACATCCATCTGAAACAATTTAAAGTTATGGAAACAAGCATATGCTAATAGTAGCCTAATGGCTTCTAACCTGACAACCGGTGCATATGTTTCATCATAATCTATACCTTCTTCTTGAGAATAGCCTTTTGCTACCAGTCTTGCTTTGTTTTTTTTGTAACTTTCCCTTTGTCATTTAGTTTTTTTTTTAATACCCATTTTGTTCCAACGACTGGATGGTTTTTGGGTCTTGGCATAAGCTCCCATACTTGATTGATTCTGAATTGCTGAAGTTCTTCCTGCATAGCTTCAATCCAACTTTCATCTGATAATGCTTCACCCACTTTTTTTTGTTCTATTTCTGATATCAAGGCCAAGTTGCTGATGTTCTCCTTGTGTTTAAATCGAGTCTTGATACCATCTTCTATTTTTCCAATGATGAGGTTCTTCGGATGACTGGATTTATGTTTTTCAGTTTCTGTCACATTTTTCTTTCTGAATATTATCAAACTTTGAAGGTTCTGATTGAGTCCGGATTGTATCTTCTTTTCCTTCTTCTGTAAATTCGACAATCTCTAGAAATTTTTGTTGTGCTTCTGATGATTCTTGAATATTCGAAGATAGTTCAGATTCATCTTTGTGAGTCTGTATATTTTCTTCAAACTTAATATTCATTATTTCTTCCATAGTCTAAGACCTCTTGTTGAAGACTCTATATACTTTACTTGTGGTAGAATATCCAAGAAAGAGTCATTCATCTGTTTTCTCATCAAATTTACCAGTGCGGTCATTTGGGTTTTTGAGAATAAAGCATTTACAACCAAACACTCGAAAGTATGAAATGCTGGGCTTTCTACCTTTGTAAAGCTTATAGGAAATTTTCTCAAGAATGGGTCTGAGAAAAACTCTATTAATGATATAACATGCTGTAAAAACTGCATCTGCCTAGAAATGGAAAGGGATCTTGCTTTCAATTAACAAAATTCTTGCCATTTCTTGTAAGGAATGATTTTTCTTTTCCACAACACCATTTTGTTTTAGTGTATATGGAGTAGAAAAATTGTGTTGAAAGCCATTTTCCTCACAAAAGTCTGAAAAACCTTTGATTTTCAAATTCTCCCTCATGATCAGTTTTAATGTAGGAAATAATATAGCCCTTTTCATTCTAAACTCTTTTTGCAAATTTTGAAAAATATAAAAATGCTTCATTTTTATGAGCAAAAAAGAACACCCAAGTAAATCTCGTAAAGTCATCAATAATAACTAGACAATACTTTTTACCACCGATACTTTGTGTTCTGGTTGGTCCAAATAGATCCATATGAAGAAGCTACAAGGCACGATCAGTGGAAACATAATGTATAGATTTAAAAGAGCTTCTTACTTGTTTTCCTAGAGTGCAGGCATTGCATAACCCTGTTTTCTTGTATTTTAAATCTGGCAGACCTCGAACCAGTTTCTTGTTTGAGATCTTTGAGATTTGTTTCATGCTGATATGCCACAATCTTCTGTGCCATAGATCTTCATCCTCTTTGATTGAGATCAAGCAATGAGTGCAGTTTGGATTGACATCTAGAAGATAAATGTTGCCATGTCTTCTTCCTGTGAATATTTGAGAAGAATCTTTGCTTGTTCTGAAGCATATATCTTCTTGAAAATTGATTCTGAAACCTGTATCACAAAGCTGGCTTATGCTTATCAGGTTATAGTTGAGTCCTTTTATCAATGAAATATCATTGATCGTAAGTCTTCCTATTTCAACCGTTCCTTTGCCAATGATTTTTCTTTTGGTGTTTCCTCCGAAGGAAACTTTTCCACCATTCAGACTTTGTAGATCAATGAATATGTTTGGATCTCCTGTCATATGTCTAGAACATCCACTGTCTAAATACCACTTCCTTTTTCTTTTTGTGGTAACCTGCAAAAATCACAACATCTCAAGTTTTCTTTGATACCCAAATTTGTTTGGGTCCTTGAGCATTAGTACAGACTGTCTTAACAAAATCTCTTCGAACAGGTTTCCAGACCTTCGGACATTCATTCTCAAAATATTGTGAATCTCCACATTTTGAGCACTTGAGTGCACTTCGGCCAACAGGTTTTACAAAATTCTTTTTGAAATGATTTTTGTAAATTTGTCGAGGAGGTCTTTGTCTTAATCTCTCCTTGACTTTTGGAAAATCAATCAAGCTATCACTTTCCTTCACAAATCCGAGACCGGATTTGTTATAGTAAGGAATTTGGATGGAAAGGATATGCTTTAAGGTTTCTGATCCTTTTGAAAACTTGGAAGTGATTTCTGAAACTTCCTTTTTTAAAATAGTATTTTCTTTGAAAAGAAAATCTCGACTTTCCTTGATTTGTTGAAATTCTTTTTGAAGGAAATCGTTTTTTTCTTTTTGTGAAACATCCTGTTGCCTCAGAGATGAATTTTCCTTTTTTAAAGAAGAGATTCTTTTAAGAGCAGCATTAAATTCAAAGTATAATTCATCAATGTAATTCGATACTTTAATAGGCATTTCAGAATGCTTTACCTCGATTTCCACTTTAGGATTAGAATTTGAATTTGAATCTGAATCTGACTTTGCCATTAGATAGAAATTTGAGATATCGTTATCACTGTTTTCGCACTCTGTGTCACTCCAAGTTTCTGCCTTTAAAGCCTTCTTTGCTTTCTCAAATTTAGTCTTCTTTTTCAGAAGTGGACAGTTAGGCTTGATATGTCCACGTTTCCTACAGTGAAAGCATATTACATCCTTTGATCTCTCTGTTTCATCGATAGACTTCTTTCTCTCAAAAGGCTTCTTTTCTTTAAGGTTTCTTCCTCTGATCTTCATCTTCTTATACTTCTTTATGAAGAGAGCTAGTTCTTCATCGTCAACGTCTTCATCTTTAGAATCTGCATTAGAATCAATGTTAGTTTTTAATGCAATTGACTTATTACCTCTGGATTCATTCTCCTCATTCCGATGCTCAATCTCGTATGATTGAAGAGTTTCAATCAACTCATTTACTGATAGAGGCTTGATCCTTTGTTTCTCTCGAAGAGATGTTTTGATATTATCCCACTTCATTGTGAGTCCTCTCAGTAATTTGTTGACTTTCATTACATCTGAGACTGGTTGTCCTTGATATACAAGACCGTTTACTATGTCAGTAAACCTATCATACATATCAACAATTGATTCTTCAGGCTTCATTTTGAAGGATTCATATTGACCAAACAAAAGATTAATTTGAGTTTCCTTGACTCGATCTGTTCCTTCATAAGTAATATGGAGCGTATCCCAGATTTCCTTAGCTGATTCACAAACAGCAATTTTTTTATATTCAATAGGAGATAAAGCACAATATAAAGAATAAATTGCTTTGGAATCTAAGGTTTCTCTTTTGGATATCTCAGTTTGAGATAATGGAGGATCTGCTAATTTGCTTGCATCTGCCTTTTCTTTTGAATCAGTAGATTTTGGCTTGACTCCTTTGATGATGACATCCCATTGCATGTGATCAATTGATTTAATGAATGCCTTCGTCTTATTCTTTCAGATACTGTATTCCTTGCCATCGAAATATGGTGGTCTGTTATTGCTTTGACCTTCAATGAGACCTGGAGCACTCAAGCTAGCCACATAGATCGTTAGCTCAGAAGTAAAATACTTCAATAAATGAGCAACCTGCTTTGATACCAATTGAAGTAGCTAGCAAGGATCACTTAGAGGGGGATGAATAGGTGATCTTACACAATTTTTGATAATTTATGCGGAAATGAAACAAATCACATAAGAGTCTGAATAAAATTCAGATTCAATACAGATTGTATAGACAGTGATCTTGATGTGCAGAAAGTGAAGAAAAAGATAAGGGATAGAGAATCTGCATACAAGTTTATAGTGGTTTGGCTTATAATAAGCCCACTTTTATTCTCCCACGTTTACAGCCTACCGACTGGATTTCACTATGTAATCAAGAGGTATTTACAAATCCTGAGTAATAGCTCTTTTGTGTATAATAGGACTCTCTATCTCACACAATCACTCTTACAAAGTAAACCTCAAGATCTTAATTCTCAGCAAGATAAGAAAAGTGATTGGAGTATGCTCAGACTTTGGACTTGTTGATTCTAGATAACTGTTCTTCCTTCTGCTGCTTATTGATCTCCTTAAATACTCTTCTATTTTCACACTAGCCGTTGGATAGCTATCAGAGAATCATCTTCCAGTCTTCACATTGGACAGATTTGTATAATAAGGATTGAGTAACCGTTGATTAACAGATTCTGAATTTCGATGATTCTGGCCACCCATACAATCAGAATCTTGGTTTCTATAAGTAGAGTTTTATCCGTTGTAATACATGTTTGTCGTAATCTTTGATTGTCAATCAATTTGATTTAGATTGATATCAAAGCTTTCCTTTTGTGAAATCCATATCGGATCACTAGCTGTTATGTTTGGTTTTGAATTCTGTGTCTACGTCTGAAGAAATTCTGCATATGTATCTGAAGAACTTCTGCGTCTGCATCTAAAGAACTTCTGCGTCTGCATCCGAATAATTTCTTCGTCTACATCTAACTAATTCTGTGTCTGAATTCCAAAACTAAGATAATGTGGGTCTTCAATAAAGTATTTGACAGCATGTAAAGTTTGAATAACTTCTTTTTGAGCTTTCAGAATATACATACCTGGAATTAATTCAGAATAAGAATCAGACTTACAATAACATGGAAGGTTTTGTCAACTTCAAAATAAATAGGAGGTTTCCTCAACACAAGTGTCCCCAGAGCAACTCCAAGACGAACCCGATGGTGGCGCTCGACACCATCACGCCCAACATTCTGGACAACAAGTACTATCAACAACTAATGACTTATCGTGGGTTGCTCTCTTCTGATGAGGCACTGTACACTAGCATGTTGACGAAAGGGATGGTGTTGAACAACGCAAAATACGGCTCCGTGTGGGGGGCTAAGTTCGTGAAGGCAATGGTGAAGCTGGGCTCGGTCGACGTGCTCACAGGTATGCAGGGAGAGATTCGGAAAGTTTGCAGCACCGTGAATTGAGCGTACTAACCATGCTGATGCGTAGCTTTATGCTTTTCTTCGGGAAAAAGACATCAGCGGTTGCTCTTCATTCCCTGCGCATTATTTGTTTCGATTCTTTCGTATGTCTTTGAGGTTTGGCAAACTTGTGTAGCTTATGTTGTGATGTTTTCTTTTCCGGTTCGGTTTGAAATTGTAATGGATGTTTTGCATCCGAAGGGATGCAAATGCTTGAGTGAACTGAAAAATATGGAGCGGAGGAATTTGATTTGAAGGGTGTTCCAAGTGGATTATTTCTTTTAATTTTTCAGCTGGGGTTTCAGCCAAGAAAACAATTCCTGGGGAAACTTAGAAAAGAGAACACAGATGCACCTATGACATTATTTGTTGAAAAACGTGCTCGTTGAATAGAATATGAAAATGCTAAATTGAACGCTTTAGGGGAAGCAAGCGAACTTTAACGCTTCAAGAGGTGACCGATGAAATCGATCAACTTGCTTGATAATTAAGGGAAAAACAAAAGCTTGAATTTTCAAAGGGTAAAATTAATGCTTCCGCTTTATACTATCTACGTTTGATCCCTATTAGCATCAACCACAAGAAGAAAGTTGAATGATTTTTATTGAACTTATTTAATTGACCCACAGTTTTTTTAATTAATGATTAGTTGTTTTTCATGATTGAATAGATAGTCTGCTCTTTGAAATAATTTTATACCTTTGTGTAGTTGATGCTTACTTCATTGGTATGTAAGAATTCGGACCTGAGTAGGTCCCTAAAAGGCTCCATCTCGGTCCTCGTCCAGACCTCGCAATAATCAGGATGTAAAACTTCCAAAGAGAGCGGATGAGAAATGGTGGAGATGCCAATTATTATATAGTGCACGTGTAGACGTTCATACTCTCCATCGACAAAAAAGCACGGGCAAACCAGGTGGGAGGTGCTAATTATAGTAGGATTATCTGCAGATATAGCCCTAGTTTAAGTGTGAATAAGAATAAACCTTGTGTCTCGATTTCTTTTTCTCACTTTGTGCTCTCTATTTTATTGTGTTTGTATGCCTAATCTTTACAAAAATAATATATATTATTGTTTTGATCAGATCAAAGTGAGGACGAACACATTCGAAAGAGTTGCATAGTAAGAGTTTCAATCAGATTTTTGCAAAATAAGAAAGACTTACATTCGAAAATCAAACGTTACAAAAAACTTTATATTTGGAAAATAACTTAACAATTTAAAAGGACACGTCGAAACAAATAAGGTCAAGCCAAGAATAAATATTAAGGACGAGAAATCACTTTCCCAATCTCCATCCTGCAAAATCAAAGCTCTCTGGCACGTCCTCAATTCACAACACTGCACAGCTTCCTGATCTCTCCTTGATTACCAGTGAGCACGTCGATCGAGCCCATCTTCACCATTGCGTTGGCGAACTTCACGCTCCAAGCAAATCCGTTCTTCGCATTGTTAACGACCATCCCCGAAGTTGAGGGACTCGTGTACAACGTCTCGTCTGAAGTCAACAAGCCGCGGAGCTTCAACAACTGACGGTAGTAGCTGTTGTCCAAAGTGTTGGCTGTGATGCTATCAAGAGGCACGGTCGGGTTTGTCTGGTTCGCATTGCTCGGTGGCGGGCACTTGGTCTTCAAATAAGCGGCGTATGCAGGGTCCAAGGAAGGATCTTGGGCGAAGGTGGCGTTGAACGCGTAGAGGCGGCTTGAGAAGGAAGAGCAGTGGGAGACTCCGATCGAGTGCGCTCCTGAGAGGGTCACCATCTCATCCGCCGAGAGCCCTTTCCTAGCGAAGTTGGCAATGAGCTGTTGGGCATTGAAGGTTGGTGGCGGGAGGTTCTGTGGAACTTCCGTGAGGCGAGAGACGCGGCCGTCGCGGCGGCCAGCAGGGACGTTGTAGTATATACCCCCAGTCTTGTGGGCACTGTCACGGGCGGCGAAAGCAATGATGTCGGCACACGAGACGGTCATGGGGCACAAGGCTTCCAGCTGGGCCTTGGCCTGATCAATGATTTCAAACCCTCGGAGGCTGGGGTTGTTTGCGGGGTGATCTCTTTCCGCCGGGTTTCCTGGGGTTGATTTTAAGAGCACTGAAGCATCACAGCCCTGAGATAAGTCTAATGAGTCAGTGATAGTATAGCAATCACAAAATGACTATCAACTTACCTAAAAGCAAAAACCCATATTTGTTACTTGAGATAATATTTGAATGCTCGAACAAATACAAAGAAACTATTAGCCTCATTATAGAAAACTTGCATTTCCAATACATATTTTATGAGCCTTAGCAAATTCTCTTAGCACACCTTTAACATTTTCCTTCTGATCATTGCAAGTAGGAAGCAAAGGGAATTACTGAAAAGAGAAGAGCTGGAAATTTAAAGAAATCGAAATAAGTTGATCAAGCCTAAACTTTTGAGCATAAATACTTTGTCGTACCCTAACAAAGCAGTCGTGAAAATGCATGCGAACCAGACCGGCCGCCATCCCAGGGTTCCTCGACACTGCACCAGACACGGTTTTGCTGATGATAAGTTCTGCCAACGGGCAAGTATATAGGTAGTATCCCACCTTTAGGGGCGGAACCGCCATTGCAGAAACCGATACAAAGAGAATCAACGCGAGCGCATGAAACTCTGCCGCAATGGAAGCCATGTTGCTGGAGAGAGGCAAAGTTGAAAAGGAGAGAGATATGTAGAGATGATGAGAATCCATATAGCTCTGTGCAAGCATTTATAGATGAGATAATGGAGTGTGTGTAAGCAAAATGTTGATTGTTGTTGTTGCGAAGACAAAGGAACGTGTGGCGCTGCACTGTGAAACACTACATGTTCTTCTTCTTTTTTCGTTTATTTCTATAAAGGGATGCGATATATCTCTAAACAATATTAACATATAATTTTGTGACAAGATTAGGTTGAACAGTTCATATAGGAATAGTTCTTTCTTTGCTCCTTCCACGTTGTTTCCCTCCTTCCATTTGTAGTTTCTCTTTTTCATCTCTTTTTCCAGCTGACTTCCTTCCTAATTCTTCCATCGTTCTTCGATTTTTCTCGGAGGGTCAGATTTTGCCAAGTCAGAAGCTAATGATACGAATTTGTCGAAAGATAAAGGTCAGGTGTTGAGAATGTGTTTAAGAAAACAACATGTCACAATTAACCGAATAATTAACTTTATAGGCATCGACAGTGTCTATTCTATTTGGTCCATTTCATGTAAGAAATGGGTACACTTCTGTTTTAGTTTCATTTGTCCTGATAAGAGGGAGTAATCAATCCTTTGGGCTTGACTAATATTCACGGATATAAGCAAAATCTACCCCTTGCATGTGCATAATATTAGACTATATTCACAGGTTGGCAAGCCTGCGTGATCAGATTATATTGAGTTAGGGATATTGTAATGCAAGCATCATTTAACTTTTTCGGCAACTAATCCAAATGATATATACAATTTTGCAAGCTCTAACTTCTCACAAGAAACTGGTGACTATCCAATGAGAAGAAGGGATGGATTTTGAAATTTCAAGAATATGATCAATGCTTCAAATTGGTGACTATTAATTTTTCATGCGTGAATGAGAGTACTTGTGTAATTTATAATTGAAAGCATTAACAATCAAGATTTGTTGAAATAACAACAAGAATATTCTGTAATGTAATAGTATTGTAATAACTCTTACTCTATTTTTTTACATCATTTGGATTTATAATGACACATGTAATGACTATGAGAGAAACTAGCATCAAAATTTTCAAATTGCCCTTAAAATCAGCATTAGAGGGGATATGATCATTATCATGTTCACAGTCAACCCTGATCCATTAGTTTTGTACCCCATATAATATCAAATATATAAAATATTGTATCACATATTTACTTGTATTGTAATAATTTATTCTTGATTGTGGCAAAAATATAAGGACATAACATGTGATAATACTATAATAGATAATTTATTATAGTAATTATCAATAGCCAATCAAGAATGTAACATCCCATAAATACTATTCATTAGATTATTTACACTATGATTAAAACAATAGTTATATAACATTTCAAGTATCCATCAATAGAATTAGTAATCAACGTAATTATTGTATCATGAGTAGTTTCGTTTTCGATTATGAGGATTTGGATAATCGAGCCTATCATAAGAAATTATATGCTAATCATTGTATTTTGATTTCTTTCTAATATATGTATTACCAAGACAACACAATTAATATTACGCCAATCATGTACTGATAATGTCAAAAAACTTGTAATTGGTGTTATCATTATTTCTATTATATATAATTAATGCTGTAACATTGGAAGAGTGAGTAGGAGAAAATAGACGTGGGTATCTTCGAAATAACTATTACGATGAGGTTATGAAAGCTAAATAACTATTCACTTACGGTAATAGCAACTACAACGTAATTTCTGTGACAATCAAAGCTCTAGTGGCTATTACATGATCAAAGCTCGAATGGCTATTACATGCCCCCCATATCATAGAAATCACGATGGAGTAGCTATTACTGTAAGTAAATACTACAACAGAAGCTATTACTGCAAGCAAACGCGTTCTAATTTTGGTACGAGTTGAGAAGGTTGTCATCAAATGACTAACGGAAGATTGCTGCCCCCTATGCAATGAGAACAATTTTTTAGTCATTTGGAGCAACTTAAAAATGGTTGATGTGGGAACACAACCGTCGAAGCATCCACGTCTAGCTCCTTTATACTTTGCTAATTATCATTATTGTCCTCGAGCAGCACGTGGGTCTTAAACAAGCTTAATAGGGATAAGGTACGGCAAATCACAACCTGGTCGAAGATCCGATACTTCTTCGTTTGTTAGGGTTATGAGGATGTGATTCAAATTTTATACTTAACAAAATCATTTGAGATGATATAGCAAAACGAATCCCCTTCGCTGTCCCTCTATCTTCAACGTGCCCGTGCTGCATCGAAACTAGTTCAAAGTTTGAATAAGTCGCATTATTGTCAAGGAGATCCCAATCTTTTATTATCATTTGAGACGAAAGCGATAGTTCATTAATAAGATTTATTTTTCCTTAGTTTCTTCATTTTAGTATACGAGAGGCAATGATGCGAAACTGGCAAGTAAATTGTTGTGTCAAACGGAGGACTGTGTCATATCACTACAAAAAAACTAGATTTTTGCCACGAAAATTTGCGACGAAAAAATTTTCGTTGCAAATTTGCGACAAATTTTCCAACGAAAAGCAAAATTCGTTGGAAATTTCCAACGAAAAAAATTTGTTGGAAATTTCCAACGAATTTTCCAACGAATTTCAATTTTCCGGGAAATTTCTTCAGTGTGTACAATTTTCGTTGGAAAATTCGTTGGAAATTTCCAACGAATTTTCTAACGAATTACAAAAAAACCCACATTTTTCATATTCGTTGGAAAATTCGTTGGAAATTTCCAACGAATTTTCCAACGAATTTCAATTTTCCGGGAAATTAATTCAGTGTGTACAATTTTCGTTGGAAAATTCGTTGGAAATTTCCAACGAATTTTCCAACGAATTAAAAAAAAACCCGATAATGTTCGGCATTTTTTATATTAGTTGGAAAATTCGTTGGAAATTTTCAACGAATTTCAATTTTCCGGGAAATTAATTCAGTGTGTATAATTTTCGTTGGAAAATTCGTTGGAAATTTCCAACGAATTACACAAAAAACCCAATACTGTTCGGCATTTTTGATATTCGTTGGAAAATTCGTTGGAAATTTCCAACGAATTTCAATTTTCCGGGCAATTACTTCAGTGTGTACAATTTTCGTTGGAAAATTCGTTGGAAATTCTCAATTCCGGACAATTATTTTAGTGTGTACAATTTTCGTTGCAAAATTCGTGAGAAATTTCCCACGAATTTTGCAACGAAAACCCTACTTGTTCCTTATTCAATATTTTCGCGCTTATTATCCCCACAATTCTCAATTTCAACATTCATTCTCTCTCTCTCTCTCTCTCTCTCTCTCTCTCTCTCTCTCTCTCTCTCTCTCTCTCTCTCCTTCGCCTTCACCTTCTCCCTCCGTTTCCCCCTCCGCCTCCCCCTCCGCCTCCTCCCCCGCCGGCCCCCCTCCTCCTCCGGCTCCGGCTCCGGCGCCACGGACACCAAGCCTCCGACGCCCCCGACGCCACCAAGCCTCGTCGCCAGCGAGGCTAGGAGACGACGACGGACTTGACGGGCGGCGACCCCGCCTGCTCCCGCCCCTGCTGCTGCTGCCGCTTCTTCTTCATCTTCTTGTTCTGGGAAGAACAAGAAGAGGCGCAACAGCCTCGCCGGCCATGAGGGCAAGCCTCGTCGTCGGCGAGGGCCGAGCTCGCCATGGCCGGCGAGCTCGAGCTCGCCCAGATCTGGGCGAGCTCGGCCCTCGCCGGCGACGAGGCTGGCCCTCGTCGGCCATGCCGAGGGCCGAGCTTGCCATGGCCGGCGACGAGGCCCTCGCCGGCGACGAGGCTGGCCCTCGCCGGCGGCGAGGGCTATTTTTCGACCAAAAAAAAAATTTCGACCAAAAAAAAAATTTTTCGATGGAAAAAAAATTTCCACAATTTTTCGACAAAAAAAAATTGTAGTTTCCAACGAAAAAAAATTCGTCGGAAAAAAGTTCGTTTCCAACGAATTTAGCCACGAGTTTTCTAATAAATTTTCCAACGAAAAAAAATTCGTCCCAAATTTCCAACGAAAATTGAAATTTTTCGTTGGAAAAATTTGCGACGACTTATTACCAACGAATTTTTTTCGTTGGAAAATTCGTTGGAAATTCGTTTTCCAACGAATTTTTTCAAATTTTTCGTTGGAAATTTCGTTGGAAAAAACATGTTTTTTTGTAGTGTATTTTGTCATATCATTTTGGAAAATCACTTCTGCAAACTAATTTTGATAGGGTTTCCCACCAATCTCAAACTAAAACGGTCTTGAATGGATTTTGGATTTCTGGGGAAGCTTGGAATCCCATATGCAATAATTTGTTTTAGGTTGCATTTGGTGCGGCATTTTAAATGGGTTTTGGATCTCTAAAAGCCTTGGGATAAGCATATTGGAAGTTTTAAAATTTATCACAAAAGTGCTTTGGAGTCATAAAACTTTCAAAAAATGCAATTAAGTCCTAAAATTTGTGAAATTGGTTATGATTGATTTACATTTATCCCAAAAGATTTTGAGTCAAAGCTAGCATTTTCAAAGTCCATTAAGCCAATCCAAATCTTACCTAGTCTAGGCTTAAAGCATTTCCAGAATGCTAATGAACTTTTTTCTTCCAACTTTGACCTCATTAAACTTTCGAATTTCTAGTTTTACCCTCACCAATGCGCAATAGCAAGGTTAGATTTATCCGCCAGAGAGCTAAATCGGATGCCAATGAGCGAAATCTGGCATTGGCGGCCCTTGCCATGGGGTCCTTGACCTCAGCTCGATTTTGCCATGGTCATATTACCTCGAATTGGGGTCACTAGGGTCACGCAACCTTAATGATGGTCGTCGGTGCTAGATCTAGCTTGCTAGTGTTCAACATGACCTCGGTGAGGGCCGTTGATGCTAGATTTGGCTCACTGGCGTTTGGCCCCTGTTCGAGGCCTTCGCTTGAGTTGCCGGTTGCTGAGCTTCATTTTTTTTTATTATTTATTGAAAAAATATAACTAAATTCATTTATTAAGTGTAGTTTTTTTCCAAACGCATTTAAATCAAAGTTGCTTCAATTACAATTTACGAAACGCCTTTTATATTTCGAAAAAAAACCATTTAATCTAAAGTTCTTTCCATTTCTCCAAAGGCTTTCCCTGCTCTGACAAATGCACCTTAGTCTTTCAACAAAAATTTTGGTTTTTAATTTTGCTTAAACACAAAATCAATTATAATCTAGTGACCTTTTTAAAATAAAAAATTACTATGGCCGATTTGAGGCAGGTTGTGGGTATCGACTATTTTTCTACCTAATTAGTTGACATGTAAAGATCTAACAAGAGTCAAGAAGAAAGTTCAATTATTGAACGATCCAAGAGACGTAGAGTTGCATTCTTCGTTCATGAAGACGCGAAAAATAACTCTACTTGCTCTAAACGATTGAAAGGATGCACTTCAATTGTATGGTGCGAATTTGAAAATCTCATAGATGATGATGGCAAGCATAGGGCCAAATGTAAGTCGTGCACACTAATTTATATGGCTAGCCGTGGGATAAAAACTTTTTGTATCATTTAACTATTTGTCCCAATCGAGAGCCAATGTTGATGATTCCATGGTACAATTGGGCCAAGTTGTGTTTAGAGACATCGTAGCACTATCCATAATTAAACGTAAGTACACATACTTTTTTGTGGAACTTGAGGCTACTAAAAAGTTGCTTAATTACCTCAACCTCAATGCAAAGGACAAATCAAGGGATACAACAATAAATGATGGGCTATAAGTTGGTTAGAAAGAGACAGGAAATTTCAAAACAAATTTAGCCTCACTTTCGAGCCTAATATATTTGACTTCTGATCTATGGATTTTCGTCACAACCGATTATTATATGAATGTCAATGCCCATTACGTAAATGAGGACTGGGAATTGCATGCAAATCTTGTGTTTCTTCTATGTGCTGCCTCCATATAGTGGTGCCATTCTACAGGAAAAATTGCTCACTTTGTCGAGAGAGAGTGGGGCACCGAGAGAAAGCTTTCCAATACTACATAAGATAATTTGGAAAAATACACCACTTATGCGATCCTCTTTGTTACGTGATGGCCAATTTTTTCATATGCCTTTTGGTGCATGTATATTGAAGACATGTCATTCCTGAACTTTTAATTTGTTGAATATAATCCTTAAATTACATGAAAATATTCAATGTTGTCCCTGAACTTGAATTAACGGAAAGACAACATTGAGCATTGGACTAAATTGAACATGTACTAAAAATCTATGGACCACAAACTTCATGAACCACATCGTACATTGAGTCAAAGTCCAAAAAATTATTCGTGCCATCATGCCTTCTTTATCTGTGACGAATCATATGGTTTATTCAAACTTTCGGCTCGATTAACCTCTATAACCGCGTGGAGCCCCCCAAGTTTACTTTCTGAATGGAGTCCTTAGGACGCAATTGTGCATCCCACGATGCGACTCAATGCAATACGGGCTTGCAAGGCCCATCTCTGTTCCGATGAGCCCATGGGCCCAATTATAACCCAACAAAGCCCAAGCCCAAGAAAAAGCCCAAGCAACCAGCAAAGCCCACGTTGTCCTCCTCTCCACAAAAACCCTAACCCTAGCCGATCGCCACCTCCATCGCATTCTCTCCCTCTTCCTCTCCCTCCCCCTCTCCCATCGCCGTCTGCATCGGGCCGGCGAAGATGCAGATCTTCGTGAAGACCCTGACGGGGAAGACGATCACCCTGGAGGTGGAGTCCTCCGACACCATCGACAACGTCAAGGCCAAGATCCAGGACAAGGAGGGCATCCCGCCCGACCAGCAGCGCCTCATCTTCGCCGGCAAGCAGCTCGAGGACGGCCGCACCCTCGCCGACTACAACATCCAGAAGGAGTCCACCCTCCACCTCGTCCTCCGCCTCCGCGGCGGTGCCAAGAAGCGGAAGAAGAAGACGTACACCAAGCCCAAGAAGATTAAGCACAAGAAGAGAAAGGTCAAGCTCGCCGTCCTCCAGTTCTACAAGGTCGACGACTCCGGCAAGGTGCAGCGCCTCCGGAAGGAGTGCCCGAACGGCGAGTGCGGCGCCGGCACCTTCATGGCCAACCACTTCGACCGGCACTACTGCGGTAAGTGCGGCCTCACCTATGTCTACCAGAAGGCTGGCGGTGATTGAGATTGAGACAGATATAGAGATGGAGAGAGAGTTTAATTATGGAGTATTTGGCTCATGATGCTTCCATTTTTGTGGCACTCGGTGCTCTTGGTGTTAAGCTACGAATTGTGGAATTTTGGTGCTGATATTTAGCTTCTTGGATGACTCCTTATGAATCATTATGCTTTTAGCTTTGACTGGCTCCTTTTGGTCTCTTGATGCCTTGGTCAATGAACATGCTTCTGATCATTGTCACGAATGCTTTCTGGGATGTGCACTTGTTGGGTCGAGAAGATAAAGAACTAGATTGATACAAAATCCAATCTTGCGGGGCCGTAATAGTGGCCCGATGATGCGTTCGACTAGAGACCTTTGGGGGCTGTCACGGCTGCTCCCTCCTCAATTAGTTGCTCTTGATAGACCTTTTTTGTATCTCACTCTGGGATATTAATGTGCTCGGATAATTTTTGGTTATCGTTCTTGGCTGTTCGTCTGTGGGCTTGTGGATTCCCTCAATTGGATTTGGTTTCCTAGAAGTAATGGAATTGATGTAATGAGTTCGTCTGGACAAGAAGCTCTAAACTATGTGCAGGCAGGTGTGTTTAGTCGAGGCCGTGAATGGCGTTCCTTTCTGCTTTTCTATCAGAAGGTTATGGTTAGCAGCAGCAATCAGTAATAGACCTCTTCTGAATATTTCTCCTTGATCTTGAGGTGATTGCCTAGTATATTCCGCTAAAGTTGCTTCCATATGCGGTTTTTGTAGTTATCATAGCTTCTGTCATCGATTGGCAATATAATCTTAGCCCTCCTTTATGGTAAGCATATCTTGGTCCTACGAATAGACCTCTGGATATTTCTCCTTGATCATGAGGCGATTGCCTATTATATTTTGCTAAAGTTGCTTCCATCTGCGGCTTTCTAGTTCTCGTAAGCTGCTGTCGTCATTTGACAATGTAGTCTTAGCCCTTCTTTATCATAAGCATCTTGCTCCTACGAATTAGCTCCTTTCCTAATGACCATCATCAGCCGCTTTCATGACTTCTCTCCATTTTTGGAGTCCACCGTCATTGGAATTCATCAGCTGTAGGTTTCAATGCGGTTCTCCAGTTTAGAGCCGCAGCATCTCTCCCGCGTATGGCTTCCTTTTTATCGTATTAGTAATTCGTGGACTAAGTGTGTATCCCGACATTAGATGCGATGAAATCTGCATGAAGCTCTTGCACCTGGAACAGATTCTCTTCTCTGTTGCTTGAGGTTAGCTTTTGAGTTGAACAGATTCGCTTCTCTGCCTTTTCAGCGTTATGCTTGGTGCACCGGGCTTATCTATAATTTTCTACCATGTCCTTTACTCTAGTGTCCTAGTAGCTTTAAACTTTGTTGTAATTAAATGCATGTAAGAGGATCAGCCGATACAATTAGCTCTGTCGAAATGTGGTACGATGATGAACAGGATTATAATGTTCCTCTTGTGTTCTCGCATAAGCTGTACTTGGTCGTCACTGAGGAGCATAGGCACTCCGACTACAATGGATGTCGATGGTCGATGAAGCAACCCACTTAGCCTATCGCGAGAAATTAAGAAATGGGTTGCTGAGATCATTTTGCTTCTTGAGGAGCAGCCGATTGATCGGTTGGCAAATAGGAATTGTTCGTGCCTCATGTTGCAAACTTCGGGAATTGAGCACGCCCCGATACCATTCGGACAAATACCGAGAACATGCGCTTTTCACACGATGGATCGATCGGCAGAGGCAAGTGCCAGTTTGCAAACCGGTGTAGCGGTAGGCAACTGCTTCATCCGACAGGACAAAATGAAAGGCTCATCGTCCAGGTTAGAAGCTAGATCATGGGTGCCGAAACCTTTTGATTGTGTCGGGATCGCCTCCTTCGACCCTTGCGAAATCCAAAAGGAGCACCGACATGAAACCTAGAATCCGTAGCGATGTGGCGGTAGGGCTCTCTAGTTGTTCCTCTCCTTCAATCTCTCTTCAACTGTCTCTGGAAACTCTACAGTTCCAGAGGTTGGTTTTCCATTCTCCTACGCTATGTTTCGACAACGAATGTTGTCGTCTGATTCTCTTACTCATCCCTATTGGATGGATACTCTCGTTGGCTCTGTTGTCTTGTCCTCCTGTGGCCCTTCCTTAAAACAAATCCAAATGCAGGGTTTGCTCACGAATCTCAAAGCAAATTGCATTCGCAGAGCTATCTTCAAAATTGCAACCCAGCTAGGTTTTCGATGCAATTGTTAATTTCGTGCGAAGGGTTTGCGATCGAAACGCCGACTCACGGCCCTGATTCTGGAGAAAGATGTAAAGATGTTGGAAGTTCTTGGGCTTCCGGGCGACGCCATTATGCGAAGTATGGGGATACATCCGTGGCACTCACCGGCCATCCTATATCATGCAACTTTTACATATCAAAAGTTACCAAGCACATGAATATTGGTAGCTAAAAATCAGTCACGGACTGGTAATCATTTTGTTCGTTAAGGTCGATCTCCCTGGTGGATAGTTTACGTGTTTCCGTAAGATCTTACTAATTACATAGTCATCGGGAAAAATTAGTGATGTATGTCTGATATGTTTTGGAGATATAAAATTAGGGACAAGTGCATTGGAGTTTCAAAACTTGTCATAAAAGTGCAATTGAGTTCTAAAATTTTAAAAAAATATAATTAAATTCTAAAATTGGTCGCAAAAATATAATGGAGTCTTGAAACTTTCAAAAAGTGCAATCGAGTCCTATAAACTTATTAAATTGATCGAATCGAGTCCTTCCATTGATTGTAATTTTTTTATAAAATTTTAAGAATTGATTGCACTTTCAATTACAGTTTTTTTGAAAATTTTAGAATACATTGCATTTCCGTAACAAGTTTTAGGGCACGGTTATGTTTTCATCCCTACGAACCCCCCGCGGGGGCAGAAATGTAATTCCGCAATCCCAAGGCCCAAGCCCACGTTTCTCCTCAAAAACCCTAACGTACGCATCCTTCCCTCCTCGTCCGACACAAACCCTAGCCGATCTTCCCCCCGACACAGGCCATCACCCTCTCTGTCTCTCTCTCGCCCTGGTGTCTGCATCGGGCCGGCGAAGATGCAGATCTTCGTGAAGACCCTGACGGGGAAGACGATCACCCTGGAGGTGGAGTCCTCCGACACCATCGACAACGTCAAGGCCAAGATCCAGGACAAGGAGGGCATCCCCCCCGACCAGCAGCGCCTCATCTTCGCCGGCAAGCAGCTCGAGGACGGCCGCACCCTCGCCGACTACAACATCCAGAAGGAGTCCACCCTCCACCTCGTCCTCCGCCTCCGCGGCGGCGCCAAGAAGCGGAAGAAGAAGACCTACACCAAGCCCAAGAAGATCAAGCACAAGAAGAAAAAGGTCAAGCTCGCCGTCCTCCAGTTCTACAAGGTCGACGACTCCGGTAAGGTGCAGCGCCTCCGGAAGGAGTGCCCGAACGGCGAGTGCGGCGCCGGCACCTTCATGGCCAACCACTTCGACCGGCACTACTGCGGTAAGTGCGGCCTCACCTATGTCTACCAGAAGGCTGGCGGTGATTGAGATATAGAGATAGAAGATTCAATTATGGACTCTGTAGCGGTACTGGTTTTGGTTTATGTTGCTTTTGGATGTTGATTGTGGGATTTAAAGTTTGGATTTTGGAGCTCAAAGTTAGCTTTTTGAGTGACTCGTTATGAACCATTTTGCTCTAAAGCTTGACTCGCTTCTCTCGTTTGGAGTATGGTTCTGATGCCTTGATGAGTGAATGTGCTTCTGATCACTTCCGCGGTTGCCTTCTGCAATATCGTCTTCCGTCTCGGCCGGAAGATCTTGAATAAGGATACATTCAAAATCCAGACTTGTGAGGCAGTAGTAAAGGGTTTTTGATGTGATCGTTTTCGAGCTTTTCGCACTCTGTTAATTGCCTATATGGTACTCAATCACTCGCCCATTATAGTGAAATTTGTGGCCTCGAGGGGAAATTCGATTCCCGAATTTGATTAGATTGATACTATGAGCATATCTGGACAAGCACTGAACTATGAGCACTAGGCGTAGGTGTTTGTCTCTGTTTCTCCGGACTAGCGATGGATCGCAGCAATCGCAGATGATCTCCTCTTCGATATCTCTTGGTGATCATGAGGCGATCACTTGGTATAGTTCATAAAAGTTGCTTCATTTTAGATGGAGCTGCCTTTGTTGTTCGGTACTAGGATTAGCCCTTCTTTGTTGTAGGCATCTCTCTTTTGTATGAATCTGTTCTGTACTTTGGTTTTAGAAATCATCTTTGATTAGCTCTTATGAATTAGCTGTAAGAGACCATCACCTGCAGAACTCATTGGCTTACAGGAGCTGAGCAAATTTTGGTATTAGGATGTGAATCGATTGACATACGCTGCGTAAGATCTCCAGTAAGGCTGAATTGAAGAAGTCCCAAATTTATGATTCATCTTACTCAAGGATCTAAACGGTTTTCTCGACATCAGACGTGGTCAAATCTTTGGTAAGCCCTAGCATCCTGAATGCAAGAGCTTGCGTACCTGTAAAGATGCCTTTTTGTAGCTTGAGAATTGATCAGATATAGTTAGGTTGTGGCTCTCTTGTGGCTGCTAAATACTGTACAGGTTGTGTTACATAATTTCCATGGAATTTTCTGAGGTACAACAATGTTCGATATGTTGGCTTTCATCCGTTTGTCGGACGAGTGTCGTCCGACTGCCGATAGTTGATGTTGTGATGGTTGATGATGTTCTGTAATTAATGTTGGGCTAATTACAAAAAGAATTTCCACGTTTTACTACCGCGACAGTTTTTAAGGCGACCTTTCAAATGTACAAACGAACAGCAGCCTTTTTACAATTATGACAAATTTAACACAACATTTCAAAGTGTAGAGAAAAGTGCTATCATTGTGACAAAATAGGGAAAATTGTCCAAAAAAGTCACAAATCTATTGTACTTTTTAATTGTGTCAATTGGATTTTGAACATATTTACGTGTTGTCAATTGAGTCATCTGGCTTCTTTTGGCTAGAAATCACTAAGGTAGATATCGGTTATGCTACGTAGAATGATCGAATTTACTTGTTTATTTTACCTAGTTTTGTCACAAGAAGATCTCTCTTAATTGAGTGGCATGAGTCGTGCGTTTCAAAATATGAGACGAATGAATTGCAATGTGATGTGATTGCTACAGATATATGGGCTTTCTAAGATCCCTAAGCCAACCAAACAAGTGCAAAATGGCTTTGATAGCAAGCTGATGGATTCGCCAATAATGTAGAACAGAACACAACAAAAACGAATCGTTGCTAAGGAGTTATTTCATCTCTAAAGAGGGTGACTAAGGTGACGCAACTCAATTACTGGGATTTGCCCCAGTGGACACCCTTCCTACTTAGGAAAGGAGAGGTGGGGAGTTCGAATCCTCACATTCTCAGGGGGATTAGGAGTGAGGACGTATAGTTTCAGATGTGAGTTTTGACTTCCACGCCCTCAAAAGGCAAGGCAAAAGTCTAAAAGTGAGTGAGGAGTTAGAATAGGGCAGACCAAAAAAAAAAAGGTACGCAACTCGTCTGTTACAAAAAAAATCAACCAATGACAATTTACTCTACGATGAAACGGGAAAATTATCCAAAAAATCATAAACTTTTTATATGAAGGCTGATTCAGTTTTAAACCTTTCAATTGTGCCAATTTAATCGTAAACATTTTGACAATTTGCCAATTTAATCCTAAACTTTTCGATTGTGCTAATTTAATCCTAAATCTTCTTACGATTTATCAATTTAGTCCTAAACTTTTTTACGATTTGCCAATGTAGTCCTTCCAGAAATATTCAAATAATAGGTTCATGACTAAATTTGCAAACCTTCAAAAGCTTTAGTACTAAATTGACACAAAGAAAAGTTTATGACTAAATTAGAAAATCTATCAAAATGTTTAGAATTAAATTGACATAATTGAAGTTTTATGACTAAATTGGTCTCCATACCATAGGCTAGGATTTTTTGAACAATTATCCCACGATGAAACTGACCTAACAATAATGCTCCTGTCATGTTCAAACATGAGTTCCTCGGTCAGGACTCGGGAGCACACACGCTCCGACTGCAATACATTCTCATATTGATTATTGGTAGAGCAAACAATTTGCTCTGTTGTAATAAATAAAGAACTGAGCACTATGCTGAGATCAGATTGCTTCTTGATGAGCAGCCGATTGATCAGTCGATAAACTAGCATTGCTTGTACCTCATTCTGCAATCCTCGAGAAGTAACTGCGCCCCAATACTCTTAGGGCAAAAATCGAGCAACTTTGCTTTCGCATAGCTGACACACGTAACGCAATCGGGAGAGGAACGTTCTGGATCGCAAGCGGCGTGGCCATACGCGATTGCTTCCGGATAAGGAGACGTGGTGTGATAATTGAAGCCAGGGTGGTTGGGTGTCACGGTGTCTAAATCTGACAACACGTGCTAAACTATAAGCGAAAGGGTCATCGCCTTGGTAAGTCGCTAGATTACAGGCTCTGGACCTTTCGCTTGTGCCCGGATCGCCTCTCGCGGCATTGCAAATGCAAAGGAGCACAAGCAGAAAACCTAGAACGCCTTGTGAAGTTGCCATAGCTATCTCTTCTTGTTATTCTCTTACTCTCTTCAACTGTGCCTATGAAATTCAAGTTTGTGTGGGCGTTTAAGGGGATTGGGTTTCTATTTCTTCGCTATTTGAACAATGATTGGTTGTCTGATTCTAGTGTTTATCTTGTGGGATGGATCTTCCTTTTGGGTTGTATTCTTTTGTTCTCTACTTGTTTGGCCATTGTTTACCAATGCTCCAATGCACGACTTGCCTCATCTCAAATTATTTCCAAGCCATTGCAATTGACCGAAACTAACTGCACCTTGCAAACAGGCAAGAATTCAAAGCAATCTGCGTTCTCCATCAGTTATTTTGCATCTGCACTATGGCATTTACCATTTATGTCTTCCCTCGTGTCGCCTTCTCTTAATTATCTGCCGCCTCGTGATCACATCTATTTGGATACAATACTCTCTCTCTCTCTCTCACACACGCGTGTGCGCGCAGACACACATTTTGGCGCACGTTGAAGCATTTGTTGGCTCATTTTTGGGGCCTACCGGTTCTTTCAGAACCGTTGCTACCATGATTTTTTTCAGGTGTGACCAGATCGATCCGTACATACTGTGTACTGCCTTGGCAGGTTCGCAACATTCACAGTTAAAACGACAAAATTTTATGGGACACATGTTATGCAGGCTTTATCAATAGTCGGATGTGTGGCCTTATGAATCGTTGATGCACCACATCAGCAGCGCAACCCCTTTGCATAATATAGTTATTTGGCTTCTAAAGCATTATTCATGCACGTATCCCCCAAAAAATTTAGAGGACGTGAAGCAAATAGTTCCTTAAATTCTGTGTATAAGAGTTTGTGATTGGTTACAACAGTAAAAACAGAAGAGCATGAGCAGGTCAATTGAATGAGATTAGTCTGATAATTCATGCTGAATTTGTTTTCATTCATCTAACTCGGTTCTTGAAATTTTGTGGTGCTGAGAACTGTAATTTATCAGTGAACACACAAAACAAGGAATAGGAGAGGTGATTTTTACAAAACAAAATTTAACTTAAGGTGCGTTTGACAACCATTTCTGTTCACAAAAATAATTTCTGTTCATAAAGGATTTTTTTTATTCTGTTCCCGAAAACAATTTCTAAGCATTTGAACATGTTTGGTAACTACCCAAAATTTCTATTATTGGAATGGAAAAGGAACATAAATGCGTTTGACAACTGCATAAAATTTCTTTTTATTAATAATATTTTGAATTTTTAAACATTTTTTTCTTTTTTTTTCCCTTCATCTTCCCCTTCTTTGGCCATGGCCAAGTCGCCAGCGCCGGCAACCGGTTATAGGCCAAGGCCAGCGAGGGCGTCGCAACCCTCATCAGCTCTGGCAAGGGCCGCCCTCGCCAGATTCGACAAGGGTGGCTTGCAGCGTGGGCGAGTGCCACCCTTGCCGAATCTAGCGAGGGTCACCCATGCCAGATCCGGCGAGGGTGGCCCTCGCCCTCATCGGCCACAGGCCGGGAAGAAGAAGATGAAGAACCAAGAAGAAGAAGAAAAATTTTCTTCTCCATTTCTGATTCTTATTCCCAGAATCAAGAAACAATTTTTTTTGCTTTTTGATTATATTCCAAAACTAATTCTGGGAATAAATTTTTGCAAATTTATGCCAGGGAACAAAAAATTTACCAAACGGATTTCTATTCCAAAACTGATTCTGGGAACAAAAGAATATAAATATTTACTGTTTGGCCGGTTGCCAAATGCACCCTTAGCCACCATTTCTTTTTTTTTTGTTCGGAACTTGGCACAATTCACCAACGGTTGTATCATATAGTTTCTCAAGAGTAAAAAGCTGTGGCCCAAGCAAATGTAGCTGTAGAATTAGCATTTCCATCGTAATCAGTCACCATTAACAAAATACACTAAACTTCCCTAAATTTGAATGTTGCTTTTCCCTTCAAAATAATTGCTAGCCACACAAAGAAGCTACTTATTACCTGTTGAAAATATGTCTAAAATTTGAGCCCGTAAACAAAATCTAACCAAATATCCTTTGCAACGGAAATCCATATACCCTCTGCGATGTTAGAGTCCAAATTGGAGAAAGATTTCCCGTTTTGTCTTGATATCAAATTACTAAGCACATAAAGAAATTGTGAGAGGGGCATCAAATTACGAAAGGGTAGGTGTGGTTAGAATTAATGTGAAGTTACTCGGTGGGCTAATTTTTGACATCATAAGGTAAACCAAGGTTTACCCCCCAAAAAAAAACAAAAATAGTAATAACAAAAAGAAGTAAACCAAGCATGTCCTCGAGTCTTGATAGCAAAGCTGATGGAAAGTTTTTCCGACATTGTAAACAGAACATGAGAAGAAGATATTGTAAGGTCACACCTTTCACCAAATTACAAAAAGCAAACCGATCATAGTCAAACTCCAAGATGTAACTCAAGCTACAATGATTGAGGATGTTGCCAACTTTCCCATCTTAATTCTCACATAGCAACATTAGACTTTCGTTATTGGTGGAGCAAAACAGTTTGCTTTGGCACAAAGAAAATGAAGATGCGAGTAGCTTGTTACGAGCCGCTGGTCGATCAGTCGAGTACTGTTCGCACCTCATTCTGCAATCGTGGAGAACTAATTACGCTCCGACGCTGCTAGGACAATTATTGAGCGAGTGTACTTTCACATAACTGATGCATGTGACGCAGTCAGGATAGGAAAGCGCTGGATTGCAGGCTGTGTGGCCATAGGCAACCGCTACCGGATAGGGAGACGTTGCGTAATAATAGGAACCCGGGTGGTTGGGCGTCATGGTCTCTAAAGCCGAAATGGCATATGCTAAGCTATAGGTGAAAGGATCACCAGCTTGGTACGTAGCTTGGTTACAGGCTGCGGATATTTGGCTCATGTCAGGAGCGCCTCTCGCGACTTTGCCGATCCAAAGGAGCGCAAACATGAGACCTGCAATCCTCTGGGAAATGGCCATGGCTCTCTGTATCTGTTGTAGTCGGCTAAGTTCGTATGCCAGAAATTAAAATCGAACGTTAGGAAAACTAACCTGAAAGCAGTACAACCAAATAAGCAGAATGTTGATCCGAGCCCAACGAAATAACGTCGTGTCCTTAAGACGAATTTGGCCCCTCAATCAGTAAGTACCCGAGGATATTGGACAATCATCTCCCAGGATAAAACGGATCTCATTCCTCCGAATGTCGTCTCGGGACAATCATCTCCCAGGATAGAACGGATCTCATTCCTCCGAATGTCGTCTCGGGGGAATGCCGATGTCACGAAGTGTCACTATTCCGAACTAACTTGTTCGGTCATATTGAAGTGGCGAAAATGAAGAGTTACGAGGGTTCGCGAATAGTAGCGAAGGTTTACTTGAACCGGTTCAGTTTGTGAACAGAACCGATAGAGAGTGGACCCAGGTGGCGGCGGCGGTGCGCGCGTGGGGGGATCGACCTAGCTTGGCGTAAGTCCTCTCCCTTCCACAAAAGTGGGGTACCCCTTGGGGCCCAAACTCATTTGTGAGGCTCAACCATTTGAATCCATCTCCCATCTCTCTTCTATTCAATATGGGACACTTTCAACCACACACTTTTCATTCAATTCTATGGAATTTGGATGCCAAAATCCCAACATCTATTTCTCTTCTCTTGCTCTCTCTTCAACTGTGGCTCAGAAACTCAGAATATTTGGGGTATTTAAAGGGACTCTTTTTGTATGTTTCTTTGCTGTTTCTTCTGCAATGTTTTACTTGTGTCTGATTCTAGTACTTACGCTGTTGCAAGATCCTTCTAACCGGTTCTATTCTTTTGTCCTTACTAGTAATCATTGTTTACAACAATGCAATGCTGTATATGCATTCTCGATTTCTTCATTGTTTCGAAGCAATGATCTTGACATCTAACTTTAATGTCGCCTTCTCTAAATTAATTCTATAATTCAAATTGAAGTACGGTTTTCACCGCCTCTCTCTCTATCGCGGGCGCGCACACCTGCAATTTAGTTAATGAATAATGGTGTTGCATGGGAATGTAAATAGTGGAGTCAGGGATAAGTGGTGTTGTCGGGAAATGCGGTCCGATCGAAACTGTTCGAAGCTCTCGGGAACAAGAAAGCGATGAGGCAGCGGTCGACAGGCTATGGGGTCATGAGGTTGAAAGTACGAACGCGAATGAAAAGAAAATAATTGAACTGACATTTTGTTATTTAGAATAGAAAACGATAGTTATACACCAGTATTCCTGATACAATGTAAGCCTGAGCACTTGATTATCTCTAAACTGTCCCCAAGGAGTGCGAATCACAAATCAGGAGAAAAAGGATTCGAGACTCGATCCTCCTTGCGTGTATGAAGTCTCGTAGCATGTAAGTAAGGCCATTGAGCCGAAAAGGATGAAACTGAAAGAGTAGGAATTGTAAAAAGGAGACCCAACTCTCGACAAAGAAATAGTCGCGATGCAGAGAATGAAGCTAACACGACCTCACAAAACAATGGGGAAACAATCTGGGAAGAAAAGAATTTTTCGCCTTTATGATCAGAGCGTATACACAGTAGCAAGGAATGTGAAGCACTGCGAGGGCAAAATACCTACAGATATAAACAGAATTAGTAAGAACATGTCCATTGATCTATTCCAGGAAAAAAGAAGCGACAGAGTCGAGAGAAAATAACTGTACCATAGAGGAGCCCACGGTATTGATAGAACAAGAAAAGGATATGGCCACCTGTAGAGGCTCAATTTATGTTAGAGAATCATCGTCGAATAGAAATTTATGAAGATTTGAATCAAAAAAAAAAAAAATCGAAGTCTATGGAGAGAAGCAAGGAAGAAGCTGTAGAGAACTAGCTTTACCATGAAAAACCACAGGCATGGATGACCCATTGAAAAATGACATAGATAGAGCTCCAGAGCGTGAAGTATGCGAACCGGAACCATGGGAATGGCTGGAACATTAGATGCAAACAAGGATTATAAAGCTGGTGAAAGAGGAAAGAAGCAGCTCCAGAGTGTATAATAAGCTAAGACATTTCAGGGATATGCTTCTGGTATGCAAGACTTACAAGGCTGTTGAGCGCAGTATCAACTAGGAGGAAGAAGGCATTCAGTGTGTGCATGCATCCCATCACCTGTCAAGAAGACATTGCATATGTCAGAAGAGATATTGTCATCTGGCCATGAAGTTCAGTTAAGAGCCAGCCCTAAAAGAATCTCAACTGCTGAGGTGCAAGATGCTCCGAAGATCAGTGCACAGGAACCAAACAAACAATTGTATCCCACTTACAGTGCAGATATCAATAGCACCCACATTGCAACTACAACAAATTGCAGTGTTTTTTGGTCTTGGACTAAACTTGCGATGTATAAGCTAAAAGGCAGGTAAACAAAAGTTTCTGAAACCAGCAGAACATCCAAAACACAATTTGAGCACCTTGTACTTAAACACATAAAGGCCTCGCTCGATAGGAGGTAGAAAGAACTGCAGTGCGAAAAACTTGAGAGATTCAAATGAAATTACTTGATTTCTCATTCCTTTATTGTCAGGCATAGTGTACATGAAGAAGGCACTCACCATATTCAGGCCAAGACGTTCTGTAGACATGAATGGGACTATCACGCACCAAAAGATAACATCTGTCATAACTACAGCTCCTGCACAAGTCTGAATTTCAAGGAAAATCAGTATCAGTTTATGATGCAACTGTAAGTCAGATATATCAAAATAAAGGGCCTGAAGAATCATTTGCTATCACACTAGATAACATTGGTTTAAGCCGCAAGAAAAGCAGAACGTATGAGATCATCGATCTCGATATTTTCTCGTCGACAAAGTGGTAGGGGTCAGGGAAATTACCACAAATTAAATGGCTAAGATACGTAGGTCATGGTAAAGAAGAACAGATTCAGAAGGAAAAATGACTGACCAATTTAACTCAGAACAAAACAAGATAGCCCAAGAAAACTGACAAAAGAAGGTCGCCAATGCATAGAACAAAAATCTAAAATCTGTTCGATGAAGTTGATTTAGCTGATCCCACCTGATATAGAACTTGCATCAGATATCCCCAAAATCCCGCTCTTTGCAGGATCTCCTCTTCAGTGTAGCAACGTCTCAACTTGGAGCCCCTGATTTCTTGTTCTCTGTTCAAGTTAGAAGAGGTTGGTCTGCTCTCTTCCAAATCCCTCTTGAACTCACCCCTAACTCCATTTGTAGAAGGAGATGGCATGTGATACAACCAGCACCCATAAGCAGACACCACAGACCCTACCTATTGCAAACATTTCATTTTCACTTGTGAGATGTAAGATACTCTACAAAGTAGATAAGTATGCACTTCGCAATGGATAGTCTTAAAGTACCAGGATCTGGAGGATTTAACAATTTATTGCACAAAGCACCAATCCGATTTACAAGAAATTAAAATAAAAATGATGATATTTGGCTTACCGCAAAATAGATCATAACTAGAGCGAAAGTCCACCTGAAAAGGTTGAAGCCAGAGTCACAGAAAATCAATGAGCAAACATTGTCGACAACGCATTGGTAATGGAAAAATTCAATTAGAAACTTCTAAAAACGAAAAAGAAATATATGAATTTGGCCATTATAGCCAGTCTGAGATCCATATTTGTCAATCTTGAAATCTTCCATTACATTTGACTTTATAGCTAAATGGTCTTTACTAATTGAGCGGCAAGTTCAAGCTGACACAACAACAAAGTCCAAGCACGAGCTGAGTAACCCCTTAGCACATCCAGATACCGTATTAAATATGAAGCGACTATCCCATTTTTCACATATTGGCAAGCTCCATTTCACTACCAAAGAAGGTACACGCGGAAAGAATGTCAAGCAGCAATAATGTCAAGCAGCAATGGAGCCAAGCAACGTCTAACTTCCTGCCATCAAATTTTTCTGTTTAGTTTATTGAACTTTCTCCATCAAATTGGTCCTCTAAGAACTCACTAAGCCCAAGAATCACACCAGCCATTTGCAAGCACATAAGATCCGGGACATGCCGATGGGCTAAACCATAATGCCTAATACTGGGCTAAAGTCAAAAAGAAAATGCACCAACCAGCCGTCCTAGTGGCCTCAAATCTATTAAATTATGCCATATAGTCTTAATTCCACTGACAATGACAAATACAATCAACTGTGCTCAGGCTACACGTGGCCTGTGTGCAGCCGACTTCATCGATCACGACCGTCCACTTGGCAACGGGTGATACGTAAATGAAAAAGGTAAAGAATTTAATTTTGGTGTAGCTACCGCTCTTGGCATATTTACATGGCGACGTAACCAAGTTGAACTTCTTCACTGAGCTGAAAGTGAATATCTGAATCTGGGTTCACCGAGCGACTGAAAATTCTTGCTCTGTTGTGATCGTAACCCGCTAAAGATACGATTTTTGCTTTCATGGGCCCATGCCGAAGCAACTAAACCAGTCAAGTTAGAATTACCGATATCATCGTGACGCCGCCCTCGTCGTCAAGGAGGAGGAGGAGGACTTACTCGGTGTAGTAGATGTACACGCTCACGCCCCAGTCATCGATATCCATGAACATGAACCCCAACATGACCAGGAGCGAGCAGAGCCGCGTCCCCAGCAGCCATCCCGGGTGAACCCCGCGCCAGCAGCTGGTCCAGAGCTGCGACGAGCCCACGTGGCCCTTCGGGACCGACCCCTGCATCGACCCATTGCTCTCGGGCCGGCCCACCAGCAAGCTCTCGTACAAGCTGTCGCCCTCGCCGCGCCGGCAAGCGCCCTCTTTCCTCCAGATCAGCCACAGGGACCCGAGGACGGCGACGCCCACAATGCCGAAGCAGACGAAGTCGTACCAGGCGACCTCCAGCGCCATGCCCGCGAGGTGTTCGACGGAATGCGCCAGAGGGGAGGGAATCGAATATGGGTGCGCATTGGTGGTGGGGGTGGGGCAGAGGTCTAGAGGGGCTTTTATGTAGAGTTGGGATTTTAGTGAGTGGTCGTCCTGATGGAGGAGGGAATGGTAGATTTGACCGTCTGGTTTGGGTCTTGGAGAATCACTTGGGGAGTTTTAAATGGCTAAGTAAAGGAGGGAGGGAGGGGGTGTTTGACGTTTGGGATCTTATTTTGCGCAGCGAGCGACCACGGAAAGGTCTTTGAAAGGGATAAAGAGAAAAAGGGTTGGAAGCTGAGTTCCAATCAGAGGTTGGATTAGCCCGCCAAGTCTGGCATCTGGTGCCAAAAAGTAAATGGGAGCTTGGAAAAAGCACAGAGGCAAATTAGGAG
This sequence comes from Syzygium malaccense, assembly GCA_031216405.1. Taxonomy (NCBI): domain Eukaryota; kingdom Viridiplantae; phylum Streptophyta; class Magnoliopsida; order Myrtales; family Myrtaceae; genus Syzygium; species Syzygium malaccense. The sequence continues at coordinate 15,397,909 of CM062260.1, read as the reverse complement.
TATGAGCTCGACTTAGCGTGCATTTTGGTTTTATGCCTGAGCATCGTTGTCTCTCGGCATGCGATTGGCTTCGTTATTGAAAGATGCGTTTGGATGATCCGGGATCGAGGATATTTGGATCGTTCGTCACGCCATCTTCGAATTAGGATCGAACTAGGGTGTTTTGAATGATAGATAAAAAAAATATGAATATCTCTTGACTACCTTGAATTCTTGGCGGTGGTTATTGAGGGTACCTCACCAAAGTAGGGAAAGCAGAAGCTCCTGATTAGGACCGTCTTGCATGTTCAGGTATATCCACCTAACGGGTTAGTAGGGATGCGCTCCTTGTTTTAACGTGTCGGTGCCCGCATGCCTAACCCTCCAAATTAGGGAATAATTTTTCTTCTCTCACCCCAGAAAAATACTCTTGAATTCAAAATTAAGGACATATTTAGATTAATGTACTTTTGTTTTATACGAGTATCATTATCTCTTGACATGCGATTGGCGATGATTCGGGATCGAGGATATTTGGTTCGTTTGTCGCCCCCCATCTTCGAATTCGCCCCCCATCTTCGAATTAAGGTGTTTTGAACTGTAGATAAAAAAATGTGGATGTTTGCATGGTTCTCAAATTAGTTTAATGAAATCGAAATCTTGGTCCTTGAATTTACCATGCTTTCTAGGTTCCGTCTTCTTCCTTTCTTCCTTTTTTGTCCTTTTAAATTAACTCAAATGACTCAAAACTCAGATTGTACAATTCGGTCCTTCATTGTCACATCATCAATAGAAACAAGAGCAAATAGGTCACGACATTTCAAGCGAATCGTTTTTCATGAGATGGGAATCCTAAACGATCAGCATTACTTGGACGACCAGGACATATAGAACGAATTTATTGTCCCTATCATTTTTGAATGCCAACATCAAATTACATGTGCGTTTGTTTCTCAAAAAACGTGTAATTTGAAAATTATTTTATCATGAAAATTTCGGATGTTACACGACTCACATAAACACCGACTGATGTATCCATTTTCCTATTTGAGCTTGACATGATTTAATAATCAAAGTGCTCAACTCGACTCAAATACAATTTACGCATAAATAAAACTCAAGCTCGAGTTTAATAAGCTCAAATGTCGCGTAATTTTGAGAAGATTTTGTCTATCTGTACGAATATTATCATTTTGTCAAAATAGGTAATGAAAACTTGATAATACTTAATTATGCTCGATTGGAATTGTGAAATTATCTAATTGAGTATTAACAAGCTCAAGCTCGACTCAATAAGATATTTGACTGGCTCCAACTCGAGCTCGACTCAATAAGATATTTGACTGGCTCCAACTCGAGCTTGACTCAAAATAAGACGAGTCAATTTCAAGGAGCTGTTTAGCCGAGTCCATTAGCCCGTTTCATCCCTAAGAATTACTATGATTGAGAAATATTGTGATTTCCCGCTCATTGTTTGCAACATCACTTGATATATCAACGATCTAGCTGAGTTGAGCCAAGTTGGAGTATTCTTGATTTTTCATATGATTTGAGCTCGAGTAGAATTTGTAATGCTGCACCGAGCTTAAGGGTGATCAGTTCCAAGATAGGTAAATTTTAGATCTAGAATCTCGAACGTATCATTTTTACTTTGGAATTTGTTGTGGAACCTATCCTGTTTTTCGGGTTCGGTTCCAGAGTCTACCTGAGAACCTATTTTTCTTTTGTTCCTTTTTCTGATTTTCATTTTTTCTAGCAAAATAATATTAATAGCAATGAAACAATTCGAAATAAAAAGATGAATAATAAAAATCCATATCTGCCAAAAGCAATAATCCCTATGATAAGCAATAAAAATTAATATCCACCAAAAGCAACGATCTAAAATATAATAATAATATGATCATGATATTTTTTAACATAAGCTAAAAACCGGTTTCAAAACCAATCCGGTTCTTGAGTAGGTCTTCACTTGGAACCGGTCCCTGTTTGAACCGGTTCCGGGACCTATCTTTTGGGTGATCCGGTCCTCTTTCCTGATAAACCCGTTCTGGTTGCATACTCCTGACCAAGCTTAAGTTGACTTTCAAGCACCAAGTGAGCAAATTGAGCTGAGCTCGAACTCGACATTCAATCAAACTTGATTCGTTTAATCCCCAGAAAACAGGAGCATGAGCAAACTGGTCTGTCCACATTCCATACGTAAACAGCATGAGCATAACATGAATATGTTGTCCGTCCCCTTTGCACGAGATTGCGAAAAATCCCGGAGAACTCATTCCAAGTCATGACAAGTGCGTGAGGATTTGGTGATATTAATCAAAGGTGGTCGCCAACGTTACATCCTCGGGCCGTTTACCGGACAGGCATCAGCAGCCATGTCTGCAACTGCGACGGCCGCCGCGGCTTTCGCATCGAGTCCTGCCACTCGCAGTCCCGGTCACTTGCCAGCAAGAAAACCCAGAAACCCAATCTTCCACGGGAACTGCTTCGCTTCTTCTTCGAGTTCGAGATCGTCGTCTCTTTTCGGTCGCGCATTCTTCATCACGAACCGATCGATTCATGGGTCCACCAACAGGCGAAGCTCGCTCCCCACCACAGGCATTAGACCTTTCTCTCCTGTCATGGAATGGCAGGACTGCACGTGAGTGTCCCTTTATTCTTCTTGGGTGAAATTGTTGAGTACCCATGTTCGTTAATCGATTGCTTGTGCCTTTAAAGGGGGAAATTCTGTAGTGTTTCGCTCACTCCATCTTTAAAGTGGGCAAATTGCTTCAGCATACTTTGATTGATTCGTCATTTATACCTCTTGGGTAATTACTCAGTATTGCATGGAGTTTATTGGGTTTCATTCAGGTCAATTTTCTGGCTTTTTTCACCCAACCCATTTTGAAATTGGCATTTTTCTGGTTGATTGGATGTATATTTCTTTTCTGGTATCTTCAGGTGAAGATGGGCCAACCGTTCTGCTTGCTTTTGAGATTCGAATGTGTAAATGCGACTTTCCTGTGCTATCTGGGCGCTTTGTTCAAATGCAGGGTTAAGATGGAGATGGACGTACCTATTTCAGTGGCATATGAATGTTACTCCGATCGTGAATCAATTCCTCGTTGGATGCCTTTTATTTCTTCTGTAAAGGTTTGCAAGGAGATGCCTTTCCTCAGTAGAATTCTTTTAGTTGCGCATAATGTGGTTTAGGGATATCAATCTATTGCCTTAGTACAACTAAATTTTCGAAGAAATAGCTTGTTCTATTCATCATTTCCTTTTATTCTTTCTTTGGATGTCAAACCAAGGGATGGAGGTCTTGGTGTTCTTCAACTTCATAGTTTGTGGTTTCACACCACCACCGCTTGTTGAAGCCCTGACGTATTAGATTGTTGCGGATAATGGATGCTAATCTGTGGCTACATAAAGACATTGTATCTAGGAATGCTCTGATTTCTGGTATTGGTTGATGTTCCTCTAATCTCACATATATGCAAACATACTTGCTCATGCCTATCTTGGATATTGGTGGATTTCTGATTTGAGGATTGATGAGCAAGGACTTGGGTTTGTCAATTTGGGAAGTGCTATTTCAAAATTTTGCCCATCAAAATGTTGGAGAAGTGAACTGTAAACTCTGGATGGTATGTGCTGAGGTGCCATACATAGCTCCCTTCTGCATCTAATTGGATTTGGTAATTGTGGAGACATGCTGTGTTCTACTGTAAGCTTCAAAAAGCATGTATGTGCTTCTTGCTCAATAAGAAAAAGCACCTGCATTTGAATCGGCTGAAAAGCTGTCAGATCCACTAATAGCACCATATTCCCAGGCTAAATAAAAGAACTGTCTTGAGTTATCAGGTTGATTTTTTTTGTCCTCCCTTAATTGTGTGGTGTGGGCTTATGAGTGTCCAGTTTTGGCTCTGCTTCCATTAGAGAGACATGCTGAGAGAATCCCCAGTAGTTTGCCTTACTATATCTCTAACCTTAAGAAAGCTACATGAATATATAATATGTGGATGTAAGCTTAACAGATTATCATGGTCACTGGAGTCACTAATTTTAATTTTTCAGCAGCATACTTGTGGTATCCATTCCACTTTCCAAACTGACCAGGAAAACTAGTCTAGTTGAGTGGCTTGCTTCTTTGCTTTTGAAATTTTGATGGTTGATTTCAATATACAGATCTTGGAGGATAAGCCCGATTTATCAAGGTGGTCTCTAAAGTATAAAGCCTTTGGTCAGGACATTGAATACTCTTGGCTTGCTCGAAATATGCAGGTGATGAAACACAGAGTTACACACGTGTCTTTACATAGTTTTACATTGGTGATCTTATTTTTGTCATTCTTGCTGAGGCCATAATTTGGACACTTTGTGCAGCCAACCCCAAACCAGAAAATCCACTGGAGATCCCTAGAAGGTCTTCCGAACAGGTAAAATGTTACAGAAAAATGTTCTGTATTTTTCATTATACAAATTCTGATGAGGCTACTAAAACAATAAGCTTCTGCTGTTATGGGGTATCCTCTATGGGAATATTATTCATGTTGGCACAGTAACCACTACCAATATGCTTGTATGACATGAACTTGATTTAAGCAAGATTCACATTGGGGATGAATCTGCATATGCTCCTTTAGGCTTTGTCGCAATTGTTATCTAGGAAGCACGGACACTCTCTGTGGGGCCTCCGTGTCGTGTCGGACACCGACACTCATCCGACACTCTTTTTTTTATTATTTATTTATTTGTGGAATTGAATCAAATTAATTTGATTGAAATAATCATAAAAATGATAATTTATCATGTATATATAAAAATATACACGTAATATACAACGTGTCCCAACATGTCGGAATTCTCATGATTTGAGAAATGACATATCGGCGAGTCGTGTCGTGTCGCGTATCGGTGTCGTTGCTACTTAAATTGTTATGGGCTGTGCTTCTCAGGTATTGAGCATATTGTTATTCCCATGCTGATAGGAATTAAATGGCTCTTTCTTGCTTGAGGGAAGAACATTAAGTATTTGATTGACGCAACAAAATGAGACTGCTATCGGATTGAATAATCATGGTTTTCTAAGGGAAAACTGTACGGAAATGACATATTTATAGAGAGGCCATCTTTTGGAACCTGCCTAACTGATTAAAACACTACGGCCAAGTTACTCGTAGATTAAAATGCCCTCATGCTGTGAAAAAATAAAAGAACGTTTAAACAGTATTTGATCCCAGCATGACTTTTCTATAATCTGAATAATGAACATCATATAATGATGCGAAAGAACTCACAAATTTTGATTTGATTTTTAGTAGCTACTTCGTTAGGCAAAAGTAAATCTGCTAAATCTAGTTCAAAGCTTATTCCCCTTTAAGGAAATGTAAAAACAATGGTAAAGTCCTATTGGTAAACTGAAACCATTCATACAAATTTTCTGTGTGACCCTGTTGAAACCTCATGATACGTGACCAGTCTCTTTGAACATCATTGCAGCTTTTTTTCCCCTTTCTTGAAGTTGCATAAAATTTTCATTCGTTGATGTCAGAACTATCATTGCTTGTTTATACGGTTTACTTGTCGCAGCCAAGTTTCTCTTTTCTCCATGGCCCATGTATTTGGTTTTGTGAGTGGGTTCTTACTGATCTAGTTCCGGTCCCTTATACAGTGCCATCTAGTTATGGCAGTTAGTTCCTCCACCTATCACTTAAACTTTCTATGTTGGATCTTTATGGCTGGTATCCTATTGTTCTTTGTTTTCTATGTACTTGCATGCCTTGGATTGTCAAGATTCTATCACATACTATGCTCATTGATCACATATTCCATGTGCTTGGTCTTTTAATGTAAAACATTTATTTTAGTAACACCCAATTGTTCTAAATATTCGTAAAAATTGATTGATTACACTGTATTCAAAAGTGGGTGACACCTGATTTCTCATGTGGCAGAGGAGCTGTTCGGTTTTATCCAAAAGGTCCATCTTCCTGCATAGTAGAAGTAAGAGGCACAAAGCATTATACTGTTTTTGACGTCTTACTGCTGATGTGTGGTTTGCTATGAATGCTATGCACATTCTCTTACTTTCAATGGACTGGAAAAATTTGAATTCCTACTGTGTATTAATGCTGCACTAAGGATATAAATCAAAACGGCTGTTTTCTATTTATGTGTTTTTCACTAACATGTCTAAATGGAATGAAGAAGATAGGAGCAGTAATACTGTACACTAGATAAAAAAATATACAGTTCTGTTTCATGGCTTAAGTAGTGTAGCTCCCTGACAAGTGTTTCATTTTTTTTCCAGCTGACGGTTTCTTATGAGGTGCCTCAACTTTTGGTTCCTGTAGCATCTGTAAGGATTCTCTCTGTCCCTTGCGTAGTTATTGAAGCTTGTATATGTCAATGAACTCGCCGCATTTAAATAGCTACCTAATTACTTTGTTGTCAAGTCAATTATACTGATTGATAAGTCTAATGATGGAACTAGGAAAGTAAAAAACTTCTGCTGCTATTCTCTCTTTTGAGAAATCAGTACTTTTTTGCTTCTGGAGAAAGTGTTTTATATTCATTGTTTTAGAAGCTATATTTGTCGGAAAATAATGAAACTTCTTTTATTAGACTGCTGATCTTAGTTTTATGCAGGCACTGCAACCATTTCTGGAGAGTTTACTGCGACGCGGTTTGGAACGCTTTGCAGTGTTTGCTAAGAGCAACTAAGAAGACCAAAAATACCTAATTATCTAACAAAGATTTGCGGGATGTAACATTCCGGATGCTGGATCATTTCCATATAGGAGCATCCGAACCATTCTTAATGGAAATCATCTGTATCTGTGCCGGCATGAACTCCATTCTTCCACCCAACTGTTGTGTTGTACTTCCATTCTTTTAATATATGAATTATGATATTCATACAGATCTAGTGGTTTGTTTTGCTTTGGAACTTTGACCACTTTAACAAATAGTCACCAACTTCCCAAGCTCAAATCAACTAATAAACGTCGAGCAGGAGTACTCAAACATCTATTGATTGTGCATAAATCAAAGAGTTACTTTAAGTTCTCGAGCTTATACATAATTATCGCCAAGCATAAAGTCATACTTTTATCTAAACTTTAGGTCGAATCTAATCGGCCGAACGAGTGAGTGGCGGGCATGTCTAGCGGGCATAAAGAGCGGATTAGCTAGTCCAGCCAAATTCAAATGCTTCGTGGCATTGTTTCAAATACAGGTTTTATTTTGTCGACGTTTTTTGTCTGAATATGTACATGACAGTCGCCGGAGAAGTAAATTATCATAGCTAGTGCCCTTTGCTGCGTGAATCCAGGCACCTTAATTAAGCTTTTGATCAAAGGGAATCTTTAAAAGAATTGTGTTTTCTTATTTGTGAACACTGCTGATATAGTATGCACTTCGACGTTTGCAGAATATTCAATCTTCACTGTCTTGTTTTTCATAAACTAGAGAGAATCCATGTTCAGTGAAGGAGGTTAGGAATAGCGGGGAAATAATTGGTTATCGTCCCAGAAGTAGTTGAAAAGACTTATCGAGCTCAACAGAATCGACTCGTTCGATGAACTAAAACGAAAAGGATTGGACAGAATACCAATCATTGAAGTTGATAACATTTAGCCAGGCCATGACACAATCACTCGTGCAAATTATTCTTGAGCTCAAAAGTGAATCTCAGTAGTTGTAGATGGATAATGTATCTCGTCTGCTCTTCTGCTTAACAAGTCTTTCTTGAGAAATTCGTTATGGTAAAAAGAACAAACAAAGGACAAAGTTCAATCAACCGAACATCTCTCTTTCCAAACAAACTCGCCGCAAGGCCGTCGAAAGTCTTCAGAAATATGAAACTTTGGAGGTATGAAAGTAAAACTAATGGGAGAGAACATGGGGTCAGATCAAGTATATGTGCCACATATGAGAGTGTCGTGTAATCCTTTGTTGTTCCTCTTTTCTAGAAATGGTCCTGCTACTGCAACACTCCACACTCTAAAAGTGTCATCGTCTTGCTTAGAAATGGTCGGTTCACGCCATTATTTTAGCTCAAAAAGATCGGTTATGAGGCTCTGTAGACTTTGCAGAAAACCATTCCCACTTCTGGTGCTTTTTATTTGTAAATCCTGCTTTCTGTTTCTTCATGCATTCTGAGGAGCAAACTCTGCTCTATTGTTTTGGCAAGTTGTGTTTCTCTACTCGTAGACTGTCTTCACTTGCAAGTTACATAAGCTTTTCCTAGGAACTAAGCACCAATATAGAGCCATCTTGCTTCAGGTTCTGACTTACACTAAGTTGAAGTGACAATGTTGTGCATTACGATTCCTCGAATTTGTCGTGCATTGTTTTCATATTCCTCTTCGTTCCCGCTCGCACAAGATGGCACAATCACACAAAGCACGAGCGCACTCACCACCACCACCACCACCATAAGACAGCCACCATTCCACTTCCTCCTCCTCCTTCTCCTTCCCCGGCAGAGCCGCCTAGTGACCGTAATCACTCAACAAATGTTTACGATGTGAGAATGTTTGGTGCGGTGGGTGATGGAGGGGCCGATGACATGGAGGCATTCAAGATGGCATGGGACGAGGAATGCAGCAGCAGAGTAGAGTCTCCAGTTCTCTATGTGCCATCTGGTTACTCCGTCATGGTTCAATCCACAATGTTCACCGGCCCTTGCGAAGGAGGCATCATCTTCCAGGTATACCCAGAAAAATGGTCCTCAAAACAGTGTTGAAATTTCATAGTACATAACACTAGACTTGTTTGTCATTAAGTCTATGTTTAGAAGTCATCCTGTAAACAAGTTTCTTTCTGAAAACACCAAAATGATGTCTTTTAATTGCTTGAAAAGGTCAACGGCAAGCTCATGCCTCCTGATGGACCAGAATCGTGGCCAAAGGGGCTCAGCAGGCGGCAGTGGCTGGTCTTTTACTGGGTTAACAGCATGTCACTACGAGGAGATGGTCTAATGGGCGGGAAAGGAGAGAAATGGTGGGATCTTCCTTGCCAACCTCATATGGTACTCTTAATCGGACTCTTCATGAAGAATACACACTATATTTCTCTAATTTTGTACCACTTAAGCATCATTTGTGAATTCAAGTTTTGCAGGGAGGAAACGGAACTGCATTGTTTGGTCCGTGTGATAGCCCCATTGTATCTGTCGAACTGTGTCAAGTAATACATTCAATTTCGATATTAAAATCTTCAGATAAAGAAGCTAAATGCCATTAATCTTGTGCCTTTTTTTCCCTTCTTTTTTCAAACTAATGCAGGCTATAAGGTTCATCATGAGCTCCAACTTAACTCTGCAAGGGCTCAAAATAAGGAACGGCCGTCAGTTCCACTTCAGATTTGATAATTGCAGAAATGTTCACATTGACTCCATAGTCATAAGTGCTCCTCCTCTGAGCCCTAACACCAATGGTATTCACATCGAGAACAATATCGGTGTTGAGATTTACAATTCAGTCATCTCCAATGGTAAGCCCCCAAATTCATGTAAATACACTTTAAATTATGCATCCTACTCCATAACTGCATGACAACTTATTGCGTGTTATTTCCTGTTTAGGCAACGATTGTGTTTCAATTGGATCAGGCTATTACGTCATTTATATACGGAACATAACCTGTGCACCTAGTCATGGAATCAGGTTCGATCCAAATAATGTGATTCTAAAATATATATTGACGTTCATCTTCTGTTCCAATTGGTATATCATCAATATATATCTCACACTGCTCACTTCTTTCCAATTTTTTCTTTTCTTGCATGATTGATCAGCATCGGAAGCCTAGGCAATCGCAACTCACAGGCTTGCGTCTCCAACATCACGGTCCGAGACTCAGCAATCAAATCATCAGACATTGGGTTCCTTATCAAGACATGGCAAGGACGGTCTGGGGCCGTTTCTGGAGTGACATTCGACGACATCCACATGGACAATGTTCGGAACCCCATCATAATCGACCAGTTCTACTGCCTTGCCAAGCAGTGCACCAACCAAACTTCGGCAGTGCTAGTGTCGGATGTGCTCTACACGAACATAAAGGACACGTACGATGTGCGCAGCCCACCGATGCACTTCGCATGCAGCGACTTGTTCCCGTGCACAAACATAACGATATCGGACATCGAGCTTCTTCCAGCACAAGGGAATTTCATATTGGACCCTTTTTGTTGGAATGCTCATGGGGATACGGAGACACTGACTATTCGTCCAGTTTCCTGCTTGCTGGAGGGCGCCCCTCCTGGTATCTTGGACAATGAGTTGGGTTCCTGTTAATACCCTAGGGACACAATTGATCTTCTGTAGAGCATTAATTATGATGTACATCGTCGATAATCAGAATATGTGGTGAATATAATGTTAATATTATTGTCAAGATGCTGCACTTATCTTTATGCTGTATTTGTGAGTAATTGACTTTCTTTCGTGATTGATTGTCAAGAAACCATCAAAGGGTCGACATATTTCGATAGATTAAGCTGACCATTGTCCCAAGCAAACACATTCTTCTCCTATCGAACTATTGAAAGAGACACAAGCCCTAGGTACATGATTTACTACTGTTAAATCAAAGGCTGTGCACCGCATCAACGGTAGGACAAGCCTGTGCAATAGCCTTCGTTTACTATCTACTTCATGTTCCGATCAGCATAGTCTTAGCTCCCTACCATTGTAAATTCTATAATCTAATTACTTGTTCCACAAAACATATCAAGCATACATCTTAGTGACTCGGCTGATCGGTTGTTAATTGGCAAATGATGATTAACTTGTATTATGAATAGTATTTCTGTATACTCAGTGAGATATGAAACCATACACTTCTTTCTGTCGACTCATTGTCTCTTGATCGCGTACTTGTCTCATTCCTCACGAAGCGATTGAGCTGAATCTGTAAAGGGTTCAAGGAAGCATTTTATAAGATGCAGCAAACAGTGTTTTTGCATTCATCTCAGATTGACGCCTCCATGCCATTCAATACACATGAAAAAACATATGGAGTACTTGTCAGCAATTCATACAGGACACCGTGCTCCGAGCCTTAATCACTATGTTCGAGAATAATTTGTGAAAGAAGGCAAATTTAAAGAGAATTCGCGAATAAACAAGGAGAGAATCAGTTGGCAGGAAACAAATAGAATCTGTAAGAACCTGTATTTCTCTGAATTCAAGAAGAGATGATGTATCGAAAGTCGAATAATCACACTCCCTTTTTGCCTTTGTCTCTCGCACACCAAGGCCCTATTCTATCATTGCGGATTTGATCTGTATATAAACTTTTGTACGCTCCTTTCTAAAAAGGTGGCAATTAATATACGGTTTTTAACACGGTATCTGAACTTTGCAACTTAGTTGATCTCTATAAATACACGTAAAGCGTCCTATGCGCATACATTGGATAAAGATCCACTCACATAATAGAAGACGTGACTCTTAAGATTACTTTAGATTAATTTTCTTACTCATACTTCGCACAAGTTTCCAAATATATTAAATCATCACAATCCAATAGAACGAAAGAACTATTATATGATGGTATATTTTGATTTGAATTTGCTTTAAATTTTCAAGCAGACCTCTCAAAATTTCATTTTCATCAAACTTTTCAGTCATTCTTTGTTTATGGGTACACTTCCCAACACATTCGCAGCGAGAAAATGCTGATATGGTTGTTGCTTGTTGGTCATGCTTTGCTTATTTTGTTTTTTCCAATTTTTATTATCGTAGGATAGACCCAAAGTGACAAAATCATCTGTTGTCGTGTCTAGTTATAACCATACAACAGATGATTTTGTCACTTTGGGTTTAACCTAAGGTGACAAACTTACATATCTGTCGCGGTAAGCTCAAAATTATCTCATCTTTGATTGAATCAATGGCGACAAAATTCTAATTAAGTTTGACTCAAGACTAATTCAATTTTGACGCTTCAAACTACTTTAGCTGTGGCAAATGCCAAAAGATTACGAGGGTCATTGGATTGCAACGACGAGGACATTTAAGTGCCAGGTCGTTACCCGCCGTGGCCCTCTGAATCTTTTCTCCACATCATCTTTCAAAGAAACTTCCATGCCCACGCTACCCTCAAATCTCATCGTATGTTCCAGGAAAAATTCCAATTAAGGACCCCAAGTAGGGTCAAATTCTCAAAAAAGAGCCTAAAGTGAATATTGTGTCAAACTAAGTAGCACCGACACGCGACACGCAACACGACACGACACTACACACGACACGACACTACACGCGACACGTATTTCTCAAAAAATAAAGAATTCCGACACGTTAGGACACGTTGTATATTAAATATATATTTTTATATATACATAATAAATTATTATTTTTAAATTTGATTCAAATAAGTAAATAAATAATAATAAAAATCCTAGAATGAATTTACCCTAAAAAAATTATACACATAAGTTTTTAAAAAATAATTATGTATAAATAAATATATTAGTTAAGAAACTAAAAATAAATAATCAAAATTGAAAAAAAGGAAAGTACAAATGCTGTCTTCTAGACTTCTCCTTCACGTCTCCACAGACTCTCCACCACGTTCTCTCTCTCTTCCTCCTCCAAAGCCTTCGCTTTTAACACTCTTTGTCTGCACGCTTCTCAACGCCCGCGAAGGAGAACTGGAGAAGACATGCCTTCGGACACGCGCCGGCGTAGGCCTGCCCAACCTCAGGTCTCCGCTGCTGTCGCGGGGGGAGGAGCTAGCCTGCACCATCCGCCTCTGTCGCCGCAGGCGGAGGTGCTGCCCTGCCCGCGCTGCGACTCCACCAACACCTCTCCCAGCCTCGCCACTTCTGCAAGTCCCGCCGCCGCTACTGGACCCAGGGCGGTACCCTCCGCAACGTCCTCGTCGGCGGCGGCTCCCGCAAGTCGGTGGCGGCGGCGTCGGCCTCCGCCTCGTCGAAGAGGCCCCGCTCGTTGGCCCCGCCTCCGTCCTCATCTCCTCCTGCAACTCCTCTCTCTAACTACTCCGTGACAGACGACCCTCGGCGTCGGACACGCGTGTCGCCGGCGTGTCCGGTGCGTTGACCGCGTGTCGGATCTCCGACACGCGTTGACCGCATGTCCGAGCTTGTCGGCCGCGTGTCTGAGCGTGTCGGAGCGTATCGGACACGCGACACGTGTCGGACACCACTTCCTACACTCAAATAGCGTATCGGTGCATCCTAGGTGTCAAATAAGGGTCTGAAGTACTTAATCAGTCTCAAATAAGGACCCAAAATGCCCAAAAAGTCTCAAATAAGGACCTAAGTCCTTAGCCGGCCGGCGAGAAAGTTACTGTTCCGGCACCGGAACAGTAATTTTTTAATTTTTTTTTGTTTTTCCTTTTCTTTTTTTATTTTCCTTTTCCTTTTCTTTTTTTTTTCTTTTCTTCCTCCGCCGGCCATAGCCTCCGCCGGCGTCGGGCGAGGGCCGCCCTCGCCTAGGCTGGGCGAGGCCGGCCTCACTCGACCCCGGCGAGGGCGGCCTCGCCCGACGCCGGCGAGGGCCGCCCTCGCCTGGGCTGGGCGAGGTCGCCCTCGCCGGCCTCAGGCACCCTACGTCGGCGAGGTCGAGCCTCGCCAAATCTGGCGAGGGCTCGACCTTGCCGGCGTCGGGGGAGGCCGGCCTCGCCTAGCCCAGGCGAAGGCGGCACTCGCCCGACGCCGGCGAAGGCGGCCTCGCCTGAGGCCTGCGAGGGCGACCTCGCCCAGCCCAGGCGAGGGCGGCCCTCACCCGACGCCGGCGAGAGCGACCTCTCCTGAGGCTGGCGACCTCCGCCGGTAACAGAAAAGGAAAAACAAAAAAAAATTAAAAAGTTATTGTTCCGGTACCGGAATAGTAACTTTCTCGCCAGTCGGCAGGTATTTTGGCCAGCGAGGGATCCAGATCCTTATTTGAGACTTTTTGGGCACTCCGATTCCTTATTTAAAATTGATTGAGCACTTCAGGTACTTATTTGACACAATATTTACTTTGGACCATTTTTTGAGAATTTGACCCCACTTGGAGTTCTTAATTGGAATTTTCCCGATGTTCCAGGATCCGAACACTCACGCCCTCTCTTCTCAGTTCTCATGAATGGCGGGCATAATTGATTCGTTAAGGAAAGGTATCGTCGCATGAATACTAACGTTTCTGACAGCAGCAAGAGACAAGGAGGCAGAGGCCTGCAATTTTCACTTCCCTCGTGCACATACTTGTGTTGTATCCAACATGTACAGATGTGCATTTCAAGAAAACCGATGATACGCCCCCCCACACACACATGCACAAAACCTAACACTCATGTAATAATTCCTGAAAAGTGTGGGAATATGTCAGGCTGGAATCTTCATCACAGAGAAAAAGGAGGAGGCTGAAAGCCTACCAACGCAAAGAGACTTCCCTCTTCACCAACTTCTCGCTGTGCCCTCAGAGAAAGGCTGCCTTGAAAAGCAAAAGTACATAGCACTAGAAGTAACCTCAAAAGATGACGGCTTCCTCTCCGGTCTCCACTGAATGCATGCTACGTCCATCACCTACCGCATCCCCAACAAAAAGAAGGTTTGATGGTCCACTGACTCATGGAAGCCAAATTCATATTAACTATCCTTTTTTAAAAATAAATCTTTTAGTGAAACCTACATAACGAATGATTTGGATCATTGGACATGCTTGCCATTCCATGAGCAGAGCCTCGTCTTGATGTCCGTTTTCATGCATCGGATGGATATTGGTCAAGTCAACGATTTAGATATCTCGTGTTATTACAGATGGAGGAAATTCCAAAAATCCATCTGAAGTGAGCTCGGTTCTTTAAAGTTTCTCCAAACTCGACATTTTTCCAAAATACACCTGATCAATTTGATTCAACAAATCTATTAAAGTGGTGTCCGTTTCTCGAAATTACTCGTAGATGTGACTTTGTTCTAGATATACCCCATAAACTTGATTACTTTGACCAACCCCCCTTGAGCTCATCGTCATTGAAAATAAAGGTCGACTAGTTAACATGTGCATGTCCCACCCCTTTCCCAAGGGAAATTTTAGTCTAGACAAGAAAATATCCAATCAGTCCGAACCTATTGTACAGATGTGATAATTAAGTTTTAAATTTTTCAATTTAGCCAACTCGGTCCTTAACTTTTGCACGAAGTTCTAATGTAGTCATTGTGGCCAATCTTTATGGGAAATCATTGACGTGGCGGTGTGCCATGTAGGACGGCCAACGATGACAGGATCCCCACGTCAACTATTTCTAGTGAAAATTAACCGAACTTGTGAAAATTGACCGAAAGAACTACATTGAAATTTTTCACAAATAGTTTAAGACTAAATTGGCGAAATTGAAAAATTTAAAACTGAATTGACATACATACAATAGGTTTAAGATTGATTGGGAAATTTTTCGTAGTTCAAAAGAAACACATTTCTCATATGCCAGTCACATGCACATTCAAAGCGTTAAAAAAATCCTAAATTTGCCCCAACTATATTGATTAGAAAGAAAAGGGTTTCTCAAGCATAAATCGAAAAAGTGGAGATAAAAAATCACTATAAACATGGTAGGACAGCTGTAATGAGGACTTTGTTGAATGAAGTGAACTCTGTAAGTGCTTTCTTGCGTGTGAGAAGTACGCGATGATGTCAATTGAGGATTTTTAAATTTCGATCTAAGGGTTTTATGATTACGGTGGTTTTTGGACCAAATTGCCCCTGCGAAAGGCGCAAAGGGGCACGCAAGGCGAGCACGTGTTCATTGCCCCGCCGTTAATTCTCAGCGGCAATGAGCTGGAGAGATTATAGGCTCAAAGTGATCAAATTAGGGAAAATTGTCCAAACAGTCCTAAACCTATTGCACTTTTGTCAATTCAGTTCTAAACCTTTCAACTTTACCAATTGAATCATAAACCTTTTCATTTCTTTTCAGTTGAGTCCTAAACATTTTCATTTCTTGCCAATTGAGTCCATCTGGCCAATTTTGGCCGGAAATCGCTGGCCGAAAATCGCTGACGTGAACGTCGAACAGCCACGTGGCGCTGACATAGACATTTTAAAATAATATTTTAATAATCTTATGAATTTTTTATGCTTTTTTCTTCTTCTTTTTTTCCTTTTGCTTTGTTTTTTTTCTGGGTTTCAACTTAGGGCTGGCCACCCTCGCCAGCCCTAATTTCAAACCCAAAAAAAACAGAGAAAAGGAAAAAAAAGAAGAAGAAAAAGGCATAAAAAATCATAAAATAATTAAAATATTATTTTAAAATATCAACGTCAGCAATTTCCGGCCAAAATTAGTCGGATAGACTCAATTGGCAACAAATGGAAATGTTTATGACTCAACTGGCAATAAATGAAAAGGTTTAGGACTCAATTGACAAAGTTGAAAAATTTAAGATTGAATTGGCAAAAGTGTAATAGGTTTAAAACTGTTTAAACAATTTTCCCGATCAAATTAATGAGGGTATTTTGGAACAAAATCAAGTCAAGAGGATTTCAAGAAACAAGCGCCAGTCGTGGGTTATCGAGTCAAAGTGATCCTATTCACAGAATACTTCAAAATAAAATCTACGTCCAGAGGAAATTTTGAGAAACGAGCGGCACTTTGGGGGGATTTTCAGAACTTTCCCTCAGAATATACGTATATATACATTCCATAGTTTCAAAATCCTATGTATACCATGGCGAGATCTAAGAAAATGTACATTTTGCATTCTCTATTTTCTTTCTAGTTTCTTCCACTCTAACAAGATGTAAGGTGTTAAGTCCTTCCATGCTTGAGTGTGCGAATTTCTTCATTTTAACAAGTGCAGGATGTAACATGTAGAATAAGAGATTGGTTTTCGTTGAAAGAGGATCGAATCACGAATGTGTCCAATCGTACTCATCTTTAATGTTGTCTCAAATTCGGATTTATTTCGCTAATTCAATTGTATTATTCGCAACTTAAGATTGTGCAATGAACTTGCTTCCATCTTCATCAACCAGGCCCATAGACTCATGGAGGTGTTTTGCTTATACTAGCCCATATGAAGAAATACTCGAGACCATATATATTAATATGCATTCTTCGCTAATATTTGAATATAAGAGTAATTATCGACTGAATCAATGCTAATACGCTAGCATTGCTCCTAGTTCTTTAGAGTAATCCCGCCAGCAATTTCACGAGTGATTAATATACATAATACAGTAACTGCAAATCAAGCCAAAGTTTCGTATTAAAGGTGTTTCTAGTTGATTAGCTACTCCATCAAAATCTAGTTATGTTGATAATTTTAATGAAACTATAGAAAATATCTTGTTAAAAAGGAATGAAATTTAGTTTTTTGTCATGAAAAAATGGGCCAAGCTGGTTGTTCATGTATTTACTTTTCAGGCCCAATTTGGCGTCTTTGATGGTTCAGTACAATTAAGCATCTAGCTCGGTATTCTTGGAAGATGCAGCCACTAATGTCATCAATTTAACGGTGCATTAATTTCAGTAAAAGAATTCTCCAAGAATTAATTTTCTGGACTTTTACGCGATTGGTTCGCTGAAATGACCAGTCAACGAAAAATCAATTATGGTCAAAGAAAGTATGCATACTTAAAGTCAGGAAAATGAATCTCCTAACCTGATAAGAAGAAAACGAAAAACATTTTCTCTTATAATAAAATTTCTCCCGAACTAAATATACCATAAATTGGTGATCAAAAACAAATTGCCTACCTTTGCCGTCACCTCCTCTTGCTGGTCATGGGGAATTAGGAGAAGCAAGTGGACCATCGACCATTGGACCTCTATCTCTTTAATTATGCTTGCTCATGAATAATAGAAAAAGAACATGGAGAATCTAGGTTATGTCACCTCAATGAATTTGTTGCACCTAAAACCCTAAGACCTCTTACTTTTTTTCCGAATCGTTTGTTTTTTTTGAATAAATGAATCAATGATTAACCTTGTAAGCGTGCCAAGAAAGAGCAATTTTGTGGGGCCAATGAAAGAAACCACTGAAAACAGGGTTAACGATAGTAAAGCAAACATGACCCACGTTTTCCTAGACTTTGACCAAATAGATTATTCAGATGCATCACCCCTTACCATCAGAATAGAGAGTCAACTGTGCAAAAATGAAAGAAGAATTTGACATAGTACTAAATTTTACATTTTGCTTCTATCTTGATCATAGAAAAAGATAGAGTTGGTTCTTGATATGCTTTGCTCGTATGGATCATTCTGCTTCCAATCAACAGGCACTTTCTTAGATGAACACAAATTTATCATTAAAACTTGCGGGAAATAGAGATATTCATTCATATGTCCTGATTAAGGTTCTTCTTTTTCTTTTGTATTGACCTAAATTTCGATTACATTTTTCTCTATCAGCATTAATCTAAGTCCAATTGGTGGAATGAAAAGGGTTTTCAAGTTCATCACAGGCTCACAGCAGAAATGGTAATGTCCAGCTTGCTAAAATTTCCTCCCCTTATTATCTTTTAAGCATGTAGTGTACTGGTATTTTCTGTATTAACTTCGAATTTGTAGCTTATGATAGCACTTAGCAGTATTCAAATTTTGCTTATTTTGGTGAGACTCATCTTTCCCTGTTTTTCTTTTTTTCTTTGGCCTTGTCATCTTCCATGTTTGTTGGGTTAATTTGGTCCTAGTGGCGTAGAAAAAAAAGGGCTATGTTATTATGAAGCTTGAACAGTTTATAAAGGCTATCACTCCCAGACATGAGTGCTTCTCGTGTACTTAGAATATGTGCACTTAGCTTTCCATCTTAGTGCTCGCATTCATTCCACATATTGTTTGATTACTAAATTGTCAGTATCTTCAATCTGTCTTGTCAATGTTTTCTAGCTCCTTTTGGATCTCGACACGGGCTCGTGTGCGCGCGTGTGAGCGTGAGTGGTCAAAGGCATTCCTTCTCTCTTTCCCTGGAGTGGAAGGAGGAGAACCATACATCATTTTCTTTTCCTGGGTAAAACTGGTGATTCTGGCAAAAAGTCATGTGCAAGAAGAGAGTATTACATCTTTATCTTTCTCATTGTCACTCGGTCACTCATTCCCAGCATATTGATTGCATTTTGTGTACTGTGTTATTCACCTTTGTTTAGGTCAACTTATCTGTCAAATCTTCCTGATCCTGGTTTCATCACCCAATAGGATGATGTCAAAACAACTTTGTCGTTGTGGTGGGAATGAAAAAAAGATGTTGTGTCTTGCTTTGTATAGATGGATTATGGTTGGTGGACCCATTTGGTTCAACTTTGCAAATGAACCTTGAAAGAATGTAAATACCTTTAAATTAATATCCCTTGAAAAAATGCAAATGTCATTTGGTAAAAAATTTTTTATGAAGTTACTTTGGCCCAAGTAATATTTGAAAGGGTTTTGAAAATTTTCTTTTTTATTAAAAAAAAACAGCTTACCCTACCCTTCATTGGAGCCGCAAAGGGCTACAGCCGCCGGCAAGCTAGATCCGGCGCCGACGGCAAGCTAGATCCGGCGCCGACGGCCGTCGCCTGAGGTTGGGCAACCCCCGGTGAGCCAGATCTAGCTAGATCTATCTGTTTGGAAAAATGCTGAACCAAACGGGCCGGAAGAGCCTCTACTTCTGATCCGGGAATTGTCCGGTAGCGACCTGACTTTGTTTGAAAGACACAAGGGATAAGCCTGACGAAATTAGATGAAACCGCCCTTTTCTTTTTCTTATTCCCCTGTCCCTTCATCCCCATTCCCTCAGTGCCATGAATAATGTAGGACCCTGCCCGTTTCTTTTCCTGGTTCGCTATGATTACAGCTCGGAGAAATTCCTGCCACTACTTTAGTCTCAAGACTGATCAAGAAAAGCCGACAATCCATCTGAGCATAACCACGTATGTGGAGAACTCCTTTCCGGGTGTGCTTGATTATGCAGTATCATTTGGCTTTTGGGATGGATTGTGGTGGTGAGTAGCGAGTGAGAGGTGGTTTGGTCTCTGCCATCATGGTGATCTAAAGCAAGGAGATCTCGAGACACGACTTTCTAGGAGGCTTGCACTTTCATGTCTCACTTGCTCCCTTGCCCATAAAGCTGTTCCTCCGCTCAAAATCGCTTCATGTGGTCATTGTGACTTCAGATCCCAGAAGGCAGCGCATATCTCTTAGCGGAGATTGTTGTTTTGGTCAGGCTCGGCTAAATCAAAGACCCAGATGTTAGTTCCTATTGCGAAATGGCTTAATACTGTTTCTGAAGTATTCTCTGTTTCCTTCACATTATCTTTTTCCCCCTTGACTCTCTCTGAATCTCAAATTTGGTCTCAAATCTGCAGTTGATGTCTGATTGATTAACTGGTATGTAAAGGATGGGAAACTCTAGGAAACCGTCTTAAAGATTCCAACCAGAGCCTCCGGACAGCGTGTATATGCAAAATAGAAACGCGATGGACAAGTGGGGAATAAACTTTTAAGGGTATTTACTTGTTCAATGAAATCCATAGGACAGACAATTACTAAAGCAAACTTCATTACGGACAGGAGGAAATGGAAGTTCAAAATTCACCACTAAACTGTTCAAATAAAAGCACACAAATCTATTGTTACAAAAGGTTGTGACTTGCGAGAAATATTTTACACTGATTCCTCTGTGCAGGCAGGACACGTAACAGTACAAGTTCTTGCATCAGACATTAATTTTAAACAACTAGAGACCTTCATCAGCTATCCAGAAGCCGAATTACTCGGACTCTTCCCCAGATAAGAGAGCTGCTTCTCTCCGGCCCTTGGACTATGAGGTCCTCTTCCACCGTAAGGACTCTTCTCACCTCTTAACTCACTCACACGAGGACTGACACTGGGTCGAGGGCTCTGGAGGGTGCTCTTAGAATCATGTGCCGGTGTTGTGGTGGAGCTTGTGATTTTCGGACTAGACACATGCCGGACCTCACCGCGGCTTCGAGTGATAACCTCATCTAATATCTCTCCAGCCCCACCATAAGAAGCTCCAGCACCAATCTCTGTCTCCTGGTTCAATATGCAAAACACAAGTTTGAGTTTGGCAATCAAAATCAAGGGAAATTACAATGCTTATTAGAATTTTCTGATCATATCGTTCTTAGGGAAGATGGGTAGAGCGCAACTTACTGCTGCAATATTGAATGGCAAAGCCGGTGCTTCTTCATACTCTGCAGCATCCAAATCCTGAAGATGTACTCCTTTGAAAAACTTTGGCAAGATATATTGTCTTAGTGGCACCAAAAGCATGATCATCAAGGGAAACATAACTCCAGCGATCGGAACCCAAGTGAGTCCAAAGCAAATAAGCAGGTACATTGTCTGAAACAGTGTGAAAATGACAATCGCCTTGAAAGGCACCGTCTCCACAAAAGTTGCATGGTACTCCTCAAGGACCCTGAAGGAAATTTATTTGGTATGATGAGATGGAGAGTTCAAAAAAGTAAGCAAGTTCAAGAAAATGGGACCAACTAAACTTTGTCTAGTCGACGGGTTAAGGATAGGAAAAATTACTTGAATCTTCTGCTTGGTGCAGTAAAAAGCAACAAGATCCTTTCCCAGAACTGGTTACCCGGTAAACTTTCGATTGCCATAAAAGCGAAGTATCCCCAAAGCACTGAGGTCGGAATCATTTTGAGGATGGGCATGGCTGCAACACACCCTCCGACCATCATTGCCTGAAGTAAGTTACTGACGCGTTGTTCTTTGACCTCGACAGGTAACAGATCATCAATATCCTTCTCAACATCAAACACCGTTTTATCCACCGGGGCATTGAGACTGCCCATGCTTGAAGCGGCTTGTATTGTCGTCTCCTTCAGTTCATTAAGTCCCGGCTAACACAATATGAAACGTCATCAGATGATTTGAGTCGCAGATTTTGAACACTTAATGGAATGTTTATTGCAGCCCTTTTGTTTCCAGTGTCGAGTTCCAAAGTGGACACTATTAGCAGTTATTAACTAAAGTATCACAACATTAGATCCGATTTATAATATTTCAATCAAGAACGAAAGAAAAACGAATTTTGGTTTTGTTCTTACTCGAGAAGAGGATTCCTGGTAGACTAATGGGGTCTGCATTTGTCGATAAGCCTCTTGCATATTCCCATACAATTGCCCTAAGCTCGCATTGTTTCGTATGCTTCTTCTAGCTGTAGTAACGAGTCGGTTCCGAAGCAGCTGTGCGTCAGACAGAGAATTTAGTGCTTAGATCTTTCTAGCAATATAGCAAACATACACGACTATCTTTTGAAGCACATGACGAAGAATTAAACATTTGGACAATTACCTGGTGTTTGAGTGTTGCAAGGCTCTTTGTATGCATCGGCGATTGCGGTATCACTCCATTTGCGGGGGGAACTCCAATAAGGCCACACATCAATGTCTGCAATATAGAGAACATTGTCCTTCAAACTCTTAAAACCAGGAATTGAAGAACCACATGCAGAAATGCTGCTAAAAGGAAAAGGTGACTAGATGCAGAAATTTTAAACGGAATATCCGCATACCAAGAACCCCAAAAGAAGCAGGTCGTAGTGATAAGAAGCAGGCTTTCTCAGATTGAACTCTTTCTGTTGAGCAAGTTGAGATGCTACGCTATGATCAAAGTAATAGAGCACGGCAATCATTGTTGCCGGAATAAAAGCTCCAATTATGTAGAAAAAGGGAACGTTCAACATGTCCTGTCATTTCGAGATACGAATCAGCGATAATTTTTTTTCTCAGGGGAGCTTAAATTAACTCTTTAGCAAGGAAATTGAATAAGCGTGCCTTAACAACAGTCCAGTTCTCAGATGCGCCAGGGGACCATGGGTTTGGGCTGAAAAGGCGCCGTGGGATTCCATCGGGGACACTTTTTTCCGGTATGTAGGAAACCGCCGTCCAAACTAGGACCATGAGTGGCACTCCATAGTCTGCGATGAAGCTTCGAAGCCATCCTATGGAAATCGCAAATCATAATGTCAAAATCGACATGAGATTTCATATGGAATCATATACAATCAGAAACGACTCTTCACGAGAGAAGATTAGGATTTTGAAACTTTGTCAACTTGCCTGTTCCATACCGCCACGATCGGGCTTTCCGGCTTCTCAATGCAGTGAGGAGGAGTCCAAACGAGAGAACTACCGCGAACATCCCATTGGCGAATCTCCACGAAGGTAAAAACTCAGCCAACTTCGGGTTTTCCTGTTGCGGTATGCGGAACTCTTCCACTAGCCCCTGACAATCAAACACACAACGTATGAGAAACTAATCCTGCCTCTTTCGCTCATTTAATTTTGTCACGCAACTTAGTCACCGTGTATAAAATATTACAGCGACGCCATACCGCACATGGTCTCATGCTCCTACAGCTTGCATGCATCTTACTATTGATTGAGTAAGTTGATTGTGTTTTTTATAAGAAACTGAATTTAGATTGTTGCTCCCTCTTACTTTAATAGCTTGCTGCATGAAGAGCATTGCTATGAGCAGACCGAACAGCTCTCCGGCCACACGGGTAAATCTGTTGATAATAGAGCAAGCTCCTAGTATGGCCATCAGAAAAAGCAAAGCAGCTGTCCACACACACACCCTACACAATTTCCCAAAAGCACGAAGGTCAAACAAAAAAATTGGCATAAGAAACTGAAGATTTTTTTTTTCTCAATGGCAGAACAAATTACCAAGCTGCCCACGGGAGGAACAGGTTCCGACCCAGATCTGATCTTTCCTTGGCAAAGTTGAACATGAAGGTGTACATGATAACAGTAGGCTCTGCAACTCCCAGTATCAGCAAAGGTTGGCCACCGATGATCGAGTGGATGATGCCGCATAGTGCGGTGGACGCTAAGGTCTGAACTGCCGTCAAAACTCCCTCTGCATATACCGGATCGATGTCAGAAACAGAAGCATAATTGGATAACTTTTCCCCTGGTTTCACTGTCTTGCTATTCAGTTTTCTTCTCTCATTTGAAGTAAGTTCCGCTATAAATTAAGCGAATTGAAGCCAACAAGATCAAATAATAAGAAAGTGAATCCTCCATATCACAAATACAATGCAATCTTCATTACCAGTGTTTCTCTCCAGTTGTTCCCCAAATGAAATGACCGGAATCGCCGAAGCGAAGAATATGTAAGTCGTCGGAGCCAAAATCCTGAAAATGAACAACAGTTAGCCATCAGAATGACACAACCCAGTAGTACAAATACTGGGCAGCTATTACTAGAAACCAAATGTCGCGAAAACGAAAATGTGAATCAGAACCTGATTCCTGCTCGGAAGCCGCCACTCCAGTCTTGCCGATAACACATAAGCCTTCCTCTAAGGTCATTCTTGATTCCCTCTAAGGGAACAAATGTCTCCTCCATAGTTCTCTCTCAGGAAAAAGAAAAAAGTTTCACCAACTGATACAATCTTTTCGCAACTTAATGCCTTCTAGAGGAGTAACTTGATCATCGTAAACCATCAACGCCTACCCATTTCGGTGAAATCAAGGTCCAGATTATGGGAAAACCTCCATAACTTCAACTGCAGCAATACAAGACTCTGAGATAGGTTCAGACACTCACGAGCTAGTATAAAAAGTTCATGCAGGAATATTTCAGAGAAACCAGCATGCAAGATTCAGTGCACACACAAAAGGGTCACAAACAAAGTGATTTGTGTGTACTGCTGATCTGAACTGCCTGTAAAGAGGAGAGCAAAATGACTCAATTATATAAGCTCCGAAAGCGTTTTTTTTTTTTTTTTTTTTTTTGGTAACCCAGGGAACCCCCGCACGGCCGACAGCCAGGGAGTAAACCCTGGGGGCGACACGTGCTAGCCACCACACACGTGCCACCGGTTAAGTCACCCTGCGGCGCCCGGGATTCGAACACTCAACCTTTTGCGAGAGGAAGAGTGCGCGCTCCAGCAGCGCCACCCAGGCGGGTGGTCTCCGAAAGCGTTTTTGCGTTTCATAAAAAGCCAAAAAAAGGGAGGTAGATATTGGTGCAGAGCAAGGCAGTGCAGGTCAAAAGAGAGATTGAAGGGAGCCTTGACAACACATCTCTGTAAAGGAGAAAGTAAACTTTGCTTAGCAATGCTGATGAAGCAGATACCTTAAATCTGTATGATCTCCCCCCCCATTAATTGGCCACCTTGCTTTCACACTATACTTTCATTGGACCCAACATTCATATAAAAAAAAACCAATAATTCTCTTTACTATTATTTTATGTTCATTGAACGCATAGAAAATAATTTGGTTGAAAAAAAAGAAGAAGAAGAAGAAGAAAATGAACAAGAGCGAATTTTTCATAAGTCAACATGGCATGAATTTAGGGACATGCATCAAGATGGGCGGGCTTACAATTATTATCATTCCTTTTATTAATTTAGCTTTTTCATGAGACATTTCAGCAGACAGTGGTTGACATGATACATATATATGTAGCTTGTCCTCATTGAACCTGCCCTTTGACTTTATAAGTGAATTATTTATTTATTTTAGTCCAATTTTTTTCTTGAACAATTTTCAATGTATTGAGAGAGAGTACTGTACTTACGTCAAGAAGCTACAAGTTGAGTGAAACTTAATTTAATATTCAACAAGATAAGTCACAGAAAAGATACAAAAATCATAAGTCGGTCCATTTTCGTATCATGACGTGCATGGAGATAGAAAATTTTGGAGCCAGTCCAAATGCATAAAGAAGTGCTTAACAATAGACCTCGGTGAACTAAAAAAATAAACGGAAATACATAAATTAAACCTTCAAGAGAACTGAGTTAGCCAGCTTATTTCAGCAAGAATTTATTACAAATACACCCTCAACTTATGATTTCAATTGCAATTTCGTCCATGTCCTTTTAATTTCTACGTTAACCAATCAACATTTCGACTTTCCTAATTTCGGTAGAAAACTATTAGTCACGGGTGAATCTGCAAGATTGGGAACCGCAAAGGTGTTGGGTTCAAATGGCAACGATTAAAAGGATACGAGTGATATTGGAGCGGATTATGTTAAATAGGTTGGGAACGCATATTGAGCTTAACATTTTCAAAAAAAGTATCAAGACAATTACAGACAAATAGTGAGTGATTCTACATTCGAGCTGATCAAAATAGAGAAAACAAAAACCTCAAGAAGAAAAGTTAGCCTCTTTAAAGAATAGGGCTACACTTATTCCGGCATTGCATTCGTCATAGGAGTCTCACGAACTGTCCATGATACACTTTCTCGTGGGGCTTTCAAGAGGTTCTTTGGACCTTCAAGTAGTCAAATCTCCACGCCGGTATCCCTCAATTACTTATTTCGGCATCGCATGCATCATAGGAGTCTCACCAACTGTCCATGATACACTTTCTCGTAGGGCTTTCGAGAGGTTCTTTGGACCTTCAAGTAACCGGATGTCCATGACAGCGCATTCATCATAGGAGTCTCACCAACCATCCATGATCCACTTTCATGTACAGCTTGCAAGAGATTCTTTGGACCTTCAAGTAACCGGATCTCTACGCTGATATACCTAAATTACGAAACGAAAAAAAAAAAATCTAGTTGGGGCATGCATATGGGTAGGACCGAACCATGCGCTACATAACGTAGTCTCAGATGTCCCGAAACGTGGGACTCCTCAACAGTTGGGCTTGCGTGAAGCTGAAACTGGTTGACCTAATTCTTGTCTCCGATTGGTTCATTTTTGAGGTCCTATCTTCAATTATTTTCCCTGTTTCTATGCATCGAAATGACCACGATCCTTAATGCACCATCGAGGGCATACTTTAATGAATTTGGTGCCAAAACATATGGTCGGACCCCCCGTTTGAATTTTCCCACTATATAATACATATATGTGTGTGTATATGTATATGTGATGAATATACTGTCATCCACTAGCATGCATTATTGTAGACGTAAAACTAAACAACTAGTTATGCCACCTCACTCGAGATTCCCATCCGATGATGGTACAATTTCTTTCTCTAAGTCTATTCCTTCAAAAAGGGTTTTTTATTTTTATTTTAAGAGGTGGGTTGAGTTTGCTTTGATTAGAAGAAAAATGAGCTCATATTTAGCGGGCCACCTTTTTCTAGATGTATGATTCTGTGGCATATTCCTAAGGCCAAAACTCAGAGATAGAGAGAGAGGTGTTCTGCTGATTTATGTCCACCGTCCATGGTGGGATATTCATGGCAAGTCAGAGTCAAATTTACTGTCGAGACTCTTTTTGGTTGGGTGAATTTCTGGAATCGTCTACCGCTCTCGCGGATGTCAGTCTCATCGACAGAGACTTTTACCGATTTGTTGCTAGCGAAAAAAATTATTTACACATTCAACGTGAGACGGAAAACACGCAAGTAAATTATGTTACATGATTGTTTTTAAGTTCGTACATCATCTATCTAACGATAAATGTGCAAAAAGAACTCACGTACTAGATTACCGATATCGATACTAAGTTTCTTTTCAAAAAATTACTTTACTGTTGTGTGATTCAAGAAAACTCAAGCGATTCGGAATCAGCTTTTTGGGGTTTTCGGGTTCTTGGTATAATGACATCTTGACGGTTGATGATGTACTCGGCTCGAACTGAGTTCGGCGTCATGGGATTTGTGGCAGATTAACGACCGTCAAGAAGAGGATCCTTCTTCTACTGTAAAACCCGAAAGAACAGCCAATCAGGATTGCCAGACTGGAGCTCCCTTCTTGATTATGAGTTTAGCAGTGTGAAAGTGATCTGCTGTCAGAAGGGGAATTTCGAAAAAGATCATTGAAAAACTCATTTAAAAAGCAAAAAGAAACGATCATCTGGACAAATAAGTATCGACATAGGACTTCGCAGATGCTATCCTTTGGATACTAAATTCAAAAGACAGCACTTACATTAAAGTGGACGCCATGTTGAAATGGCATCTCTCTCCTTCCGGGTGAAAGGAAAGCTATAGCTCGATCCGAATGATCTAAATTGGGTGCGAGACTCTTATAGTCGTACCCGGAGAGGCTGTAGCCGCTGCCGGCCGCCCTCTCCAACTTGCTTTACAACCGCGAGATGATGAATAATATCCTTTTTCTTGATATATAATATCATTTTGACTGTTTGGGCATCTGGGTCTTAAATTGATGAGGCTTCTTGAAGCATATCGATTGGGCCATTTGTACGCATTAGTTGGCCCGTTGTGGATTAACTTTTCGAAAGTGACTAACAAATTCTATGTATGGATCTTAGGTTGGTCGTGTCAATCCTCACGTCCCTCTCGTTCCTCAAGTGGATTTCCTCTTTGATTGATTAACAACCCCATTAACAACAACCTCCATGCCTAATAAAGTGACTTATATGTATTTCTTTAGTAGCAATATTGAAAATTTGATTGCCATACTAAGTCCAACCTAAAGTGAATGAGGTTGCATGGATTAGTATCCTTTAAGTGATTACCACTTGAATACTGTTTATCGGGGTGATGAAATTTTAGTCTTGATTATTGCGCGTTTGGGATCACATAAACATGTGCCTTGCGCATAAACCGATGGGAGTTGTTGAAGCTTTAGCTCAAGACGGACGGAAGCCAGCACGATGGGCTTAGGACATGCTACATTGTCTTTTATACGTAACACGTTTCCAACACACTCGAGCAAAGAAAAGGCTTATGAATTGATACAGAAGTATAGATTTGCTCCAAAGCTATACTCAGTGAAGCAATCAATCATGGTACCTAAAACGTGTCTCATTTCCATCTTGTTTGCAAGTTTTGTAAATCTTACAACATTTGATCTCGTCCTCGTCGTCGAAATTGCAACATTCCTTATTCAGTTGCTTGACAAGTGAATTTGCACTTAGCCCCTTTTGAATCTTTAATTTAGAAAGAGAGCTGCTACCCCACATGTATAATTTCTCTCCTATTACTTCAACAACCTTCACGAATCTAGATTAGTTTAGTCGATATGGTATTCTGTATTCTTAAATTATCCTTCATGATTCATCAAAATAGCCACTTTTTCTCTTTACCTACCCACTTATGAGCATATTATGTCGGTGCACCATTTTAGGCAAATTATTCTTGAGCACTAAACGACAGCTCTTTGAGATAGTTCATTCATATGGAGGAATATATGCAAAAAAAAAAACGTGGAAAAACCCTAGAAAGTAGGCAATAAGAAAAGTGCACTACATGCAATTATATGTATGTACATATGGATTTTTTTGGAATATATATATTGATGAGAAAATTACACAATCAATTCTAAATTTATTATGCGGAGGTCAATTCAGCCCTAAACTTTTCAACTTTGACGCTAAATTCTAATATAATTCTTTCGATTAATTTTCACCGAATATTACTTATATGGTGGTCCAGTTATCGCCGGTCAGTCTACGTGGCACACCTTCACATTGGCCATTTTCGTTGAAAATTGACCGAAAGAACTACACATTGGAATTTTGCACAAATGTTTGGGATTAATTTGACAAAATTTAAAAATCAAAAACTGAATTGGCATCCACATAATATGTTCAAGATCGATTGAACAATTTCCCCTATGTCGACCCAACAAAAAAAAAAGGCAACTATACATTAAAATGTACGAGTATAATACGAATTCGCATGCAAACAAACGAGGTGGTCCAATAGTGGGCGTCAAAAGAGTTATGATGTAAGAGCTTTGGTGATCCTGTCCTCCACAAAAATAAAGCGCCATTAAATAATTGTAGCTTTTGTAACTTTGCAACGCATCTAAAAACCCTTTTTATTGAAAGAGATTGACACCTTTTAAGGTTTATATTTGATAAATGCAGTTCACTCACATTAGCACTAAAGGGCATGTGATTAAGAACCATTTGGCCACTGATGATCGATCGTACAATGATATATTTATTTAGTAAATTGGGGCCAAAAAAGAGGATGAAAAAGTAGAAAAAGGGAGTGAGCATTCGCAATTAAAAAAAGCATGTGGAAATTACTTTTTCTTCTGGTTCGATTTGAACGCTTCGTGTATACATCGACCAATGTTTCTAGGTTGAACTCCAATGATTATGTCTCGCACTCTCAACAAAGATCCGAGATCACTGAAAATTTCTTGTGAGGCGAAGACGGAATCCACCTGTTGATAAAGGCATGTAGGTTGATCATTTTCGACATCAGCTCTTGATCGCTAAGTGGTAAGGTCCAATCTCAATGATGGGCACAGCTATGGTGTGAAGATCATTGCTACGCCCTTGCTATTTAATTATGGAAAATTGTCAAAAAAAATCCTAAATTTATTTCACATTTGTCAATTCAGTCATAAACCTTTTAATTTTATCAGGCTTGAGTTCTCTTAAATCTTATTAAGTTTTGCCAATTGAGTCAATGCTAAAAATCGTTAACGTGAATACCTATTGTACAAGACATGTTTTCATTTTCTGTTTCCCATAGTGGCCGGCGAGGGTTGCTAGAGCTTGCCGATCGTGAAACCCTCGCTTAGCCTCGCCCAAGATTTGGGCAAGGTTGCCTCACACAGCCGGCATCCTCGTTAGTGATTTTTTATCAAAATTGATCGAATGAACTCAATTGACAAAACTTGAAAGGATTTAGCCAAGTGAACTCAATTGCAAAACTTGAAAAGGTTTAGAACTCAATTGGTAAAATTGAAAAGTTCATGACTCAATTGATAAAAGTATAATAAGTTTAGGAATTTTTGGACGATTATCTCTGTCTAATCACAAAAGAGAAAACTAGTTTAAAGGAAGGACCAACGACTTTCCTGATAGAAGTTTAGGGAATTAGAGTGATTTCAAGCAATCAAAATTGATGGAGTTTGGTCATGATTGGCCGATCCGACATGATCATTGTCTCGAATCAAGACGTCCCGAAAGATTGGCCGAGCTTCATACGAGGCCTAGAAAAATACCCCGATATATTAGAGGTTGCGATGAGTTTATTCGCAGCATCAGTATGGCAGACACCATCCAAACTGAGCTCGATACATTCTTGCAAATGGCGTAACCAGGCTGATCACGAGTCGCTCTCACATCGTAATCATTTGTAGGACCCCTAAATCCACAACAAACCATGAGACGATCTTCAAAGCCCGCTTTTCTAAGTGACCTAAAATAAAATTTCCAATTCTATGATCCCCATATACATCACGAAAAGGAGAGGCTCGTAAAATCAACACGAAAGGTCACTATTTGTTAGTTGAAATCAGAACGAGATCACACGGCTGATGATCTTACCAAATCTTCCAAAGGAGGCAAAGAGATCCTACTAGAATCTACCAAAGGAGGCAAAGAGATCCCACTTGATCTTGTACATGTCACACATAGACAACGGTTGTGCCCTTGATCTTCAATCGTGTCTTTGCAGATGTCGCATAGCCCTTTGTTGAAGGCCTTGGCGACATTGTTGTCATGGATCCAGAAGCATCCTGAGGACGTAAGGCGAGCTCTTTTGGAGCACATTGAGACAAGAAGAAAACATTTGCATGGTCATAGGAAGAGATTAACCTTAACTAAATCGAGTAAATGAGTGGATGAATATCAATATACCGATGCCAATTAGACATGCTCATCATGTAGGGCAAGATGGTCTCAGTAACCAGATACACCTCCATGCACTAAATCGATCCATAAGAACAGAAGTGATCCAAGCTGTCGAGCAAGTGGATTCCAAGAAGAATCTGCCTAATTTGGTGGCTTGGATCCAGTGGTCCACATTTACTTAGATCCAGGGAAGAATCTGGCCTTGAGCAAGCACCTACTAGTACTGAATATAAAAGTTCAATGAGGTCGAGTCCGGGCTACAATAGGCCGGAAACTTTGTCTAAGGTGCAACGAGCAATAAAAGAATCTACAGAGGTTCAAATACATACCCATTTTACTTGCTTAGCCAATTCAAATACGAGCAGCGCTAGGGATACTAAAGACTCTGTATGTGGCAAACTGATGTGAGTGCTTCTTTAAGTTAGTAAGACTCATCTAAATACCCAACAAATATCTGTTACATTATTTGCAGACCAAATTAGTGTACCACATTTAAACTGCAATTCCTGTGCAAGTACTCGGAAAAGAAAACAAGTTAAAAGGGCAACGCAAGAGTTTATCGGATGCAGTTTCTGGTCAGGGCTTCTATTTCTTGGCTTTTAACAGGTGGGATCTGATAGGAGCAAAAGCAAGACCCTAACTTTTGAGGCCCATGGACACCCAATGATGAACTAGTTTGGTCTCAACCATGTATATAGTCAGATATGAGCACAGAACACAATATGAAAACACAATGAACTCACTTCCATAGCTAGCTTGTATAACCATGTTGGAGCCCCATCCAGAAGATATTACAAACAACTCTCTAGATTCTATTACAATTACACCTACTAATAATATCAAGACAGTATGCAGCACCATCCAAGATTGCTTGATCTTTAACTGGGAAGCAAGGGGATACTTTTTCTCTTGCCCAATGGTTTAGTTTAAATGTCATTGAAAGCTTTTCAGATCAAGGGCACTTCATACTTAGGTGCATAAACAACAGACAATATCACTCAAAGTAAACGACTTCCAGAACATAACCAAATGTCATTTCCCACCTACAGGATACATAATCCTCAAACATAGCCAACCAACATCAGTAGAAGAAATTAAATATGAAGCAAACCATTAAGATGCCAATTGCCAAGCCCTTTCAGACATCAAGTGCCAGCAACTGCGCACGCCTTTAATGAATAACATGTAGTTATTGGTCAGCGGAAGGTATAGTCTGTTGTGATTAATCGATAGCCAACACATAATTGCTATGTAGAGCGCAAGGCAAGATGATATACTTCTAGAAAAGAATTAATGTTTCTCCCATGAAAATCATGATGCATGATGGTCTATATCATTGCCATCTTATAAAAAGGAACAATGCAATAAATGATGTTTCCAACTTGTTAAGCCAATAAGCATATATATCAAATAGCAATTTACAATTTTCAGTTCTCAACTGTATTCGAGACTTGCAACATATAAGTAAAATATATAGCTTACCGCAAGAAGCTACAGGAGAAACGACCCTCTGAAAATGATAGCTTCTCCGCTTTTGTAACTGCTTCTAAGGGAAGGGGACTAAAAGTTCGAGATGGGCCGTAATAATGGGGAAAGCTATTAACTCCATCAACAACTTCATAAACCAATCCATCACCAAGCTGAAATAGAAGAACACTTCCATAAAATTGTATTCACTAGTGGGAAAGGGAAGAAAGGTAATTCGTGCAAGCTACTAGTACTAATGAAGAATCATCATCTGCGTCTCTCAAGAAATTGATCATCATTTGCACATGATTTAATTTCCTACCAGTGTACTCATGTTCCTACAGCAATGGCCCTCTGAAATTTCTAGGCCCTACCTATGTGCAGATGGTGCAGTAAGAACTTGAATTAAATACTTGGAGATCACATTAGTTTGTCTCTTGAGCAGAAATTTTTTTCCAAATGCTGGTACATTAAATTACAATATGCACATTACAAGCTTCACTGAAATTTACAACAAAATTCCGCACACCTGTTCATATTGCTGATAACTGTCTAGTATCCTAGCAATAGCTAGCAACCACTAGAATGTGCATGCAAGCTCATTTTTGTTTAAGTCATATCGCATTCTCATGCATTTAGCAGTGCTGGACATGCGTCATAGATCATTTGCAAAGTGGAGATAAAACACACCAGTACATATCCCATAAAAGCAGAAGAAATAGGAAAATTAACAACTCCAGCTGTGCTAGACTAGAATGATAGATTCTCAAAACTTCAAAAGCATGGACTGTTTGATTATTATATAGGTGAAACTTCATTGGAGTTTCGTTACATTACGAAGTTCCTGCTCTGCTGTTGAGTACATTCTACGAATTATTCAGTCAATGATTTCATCTGCAATGGAAACCACAAAGCAATTCCAATGGGGGGTCTATATCAAGAATCTTCAGCCATATTAAAGTTTTGTTCGATGCTGAGGGCCTCTAGGTAAAAAGTCATTATCTCCTGATTCCTGTCCATAATGGAAAATTTTTTAAACTTCAAGAACAAAATTTAATAGCATTGACATCCTTTGTGCATCAAATGAAGCATATCACGTACTCATTGTCTACATCTAGGAAGTGAAAGTGGCAACTTTAAAGCTGTCAACACTCAGCATATTGTTATTAATGACTTTTAGCTACTCATTACTCAAAGATAGCTAGACTGCAATGCAGGAAATCCATGGAAGCATTAAACAAGCTCCATTCTAATTAGGTTGACACTTCTTTAAGTCATGAAAAGAGTTTTTCCCTTCGGGATTGTTGTGGATTTCTGTGGAAACGGTCCTCAGACACTTTGGAAAATAGAAAAGTGAAATTGGTCCTTTTCCAAGCTCTATAATGCAAGAACCTCATGCACACCTTTCTTCACCAAATTCATCACATGTTATGTTCTTTCTCACGACAATTAAATGTCCCCAAGAAATTCTCCACCATCTCCCAATGAGAATTGAGCACATAGAAGTTCCAGAAACAATAAGCCTTTTGCAAGATACAATAGAATCTAAACCACAATAAAAGATTTAGATCAACACAGTTGATGGGGAACAGCAAGTTGATGAACAGACAGCACTATGTGTTGCCCTTTAAGTAACCACTAAGACACTATAATATACTAATTTGACTAACTCCACAAGAAGTTTTCTTTTAGAAGGATGTGGATTATGAGAATTCCTCTTATTATACTCTTAATATATTTGCCTAGACTCGTAGAAGGAGATGACTACATGCATACCTTCTTGGCATCAATCTGTAGGAGGTATAGGTCATCCTTAAAGTTCAGAAAGAAGTTCCGTAATGTAGATTGAACCTGGAATTAAGACAACGAACATTCAGCTACAGAAAGTGTTTATTATCTGATCTAAGAAGCAGCTCATCCAAAACACCAACTTAACAAAAAAGAGAGAAAAAAAAAAGGAAATTGCAACCATGTTAGCAATCTTGCAAGTCACATGACAAAAAAAAGATAAAAGCTTAGAGGTAATGAAATAACTCGACAACTACAATTAAGTTCCAAAGCCTTCCTGTTTCCAATTCCCCCTCTATCAGCCCATCTCAAAGGCCTTTTTCTAATCCAAAAGGTCACTTCCATGGCTTGGCTTTGTCAATCCTTCCACTCAGTTACTGATTGACCAGAAAGCTGATAAACCACCACTTGCTTAGTGCATCAGCCTTTAACGATTCTGTATTAGATTGGTATGTCATGGGCATCAAGCATGTAACTTCAGATTACCGTATTTGCACTAAGTATCGCTGATGTACTGGTATTCTTTTTTCTATTTTATTCTTTCGACTTCGACTAGAATCTTATCTCTGTATTGATGCACTCGTATTCCTGCATTCTTGCTGTAAGACGTCGAAGCAACAAAACAAATTTCTGTCCAGTCTGAGCCAAATCCAATATTACCCTTTGACCCGCTGAAAAAGGTGCAGCTTGGACAAAACATGAGCCCATTCTGAAGCCGCAGGTCATATGAACCGAAAAGACTAACCAGGCAAGATGACACTTCAATGCATCACCAAAACCATTCGAATTAGATTCGTACAAAAAGAACAGAGAATAAAAGACGAAGACCCTTTGGTCCGTGCACCACTGGACAAACTCATGATCAAGAAAAACGAAAACCCAGAAAGGAAGAAGACCCAAGATCACATTTTGAAGCCATATAACCGATCAGAGAGACACCTGAGAGAGCTTGCTGAGATGGAAGCAACCGGTGGATTTGTCAAGATCGCCACCATAAGTGTGACCGTCTCTCTGTAAAGCCTCCCACTCCTTGAGCGTGCTGATTCTGTACACATACTCGTCTCCTTCCTCCTTTTCCCGCTCCATTTCTCTGTGCCCAATATCCCTCGAAGCTCGGTCGCCACCGCACGAATGGACGATGGTCGTCGCCCCGAGATGTTTCAGGAGGATCAGCTGACTAAGAAAGAGGGAAATTAAAATTATAGTCCCCCTACTTTCGCTGGTGTTCAGTTTAAGGACAGTTTAAGGACATCTCTATTACATTTTCGTCCAAATCTCAATCCAATTTAAGAGATGTAATCTAAATTTTGCAACGGACGTATTTACAGTTATCCTAATTTCGCAACAGACAAATGCTGAGGTGTAAAATGCACATATAAGTTTTTCATAGTTTTGAAAAACTAAAAGTGAGATAAATGACACTTTTGACATTATAATATAAATAATCTAGCTACTTTTTCAATAGGCTCGCAATTCATCTTTAATAGTATATTTATAACGAGAGTCTATTATTATTAGTTGGCTTCGTAATTGTCCTCATTCATGCTGGTTATTCAAGAGAGTCTCTATTTTTCATTTGGTTTAGTAAGTGTATAATGCATGTGAAATTGAATTAATTGAAAAATGACGAGTGATCTCAATCATGTGGATAATATTCATATTTATAGAATATATATATATATATATAGCTTCGATTACACGAATCAATTGCTAGTCACATAGTTTTCATGATAATTATGTAAGGGATAATGATACAAATGGTCCATGAACTTTGTTTCAATATGTAATGTAGTCTTAGAATTTTTAAATTGTTCAATGTGATCCATAAATTTTGGCCTACTTTTCAATATGGTTCTTGAACTTTTAATTTGTTCAATGTGGTCGTGAACTTTTGATACATGTTCAATGTAGTCCCTAAATTATATGAAAATGTTCAATGTAATCCTCGATCTTGAATTAATGAAAGGACTATGATGAATATTTTCATATAGTTCATAGACTAAATTGAACATATACAAAAATTCATTGACTACGTTGAACAAATTAAAGGTTTAGGGACCACACTGCACATTAGGTTAAAATTTAGGGACCACAGTACACATTGAGTTAAAGTTCAGGGATCACACTAAACAAGTTAAAAATTTATGAACCACATTGCACGTTGAACCAAAATTTATGGATTATTTGTGTCATTTTCCCATTATGTAATGATTTCAACATAATTTTCTTGGGAAAACGACACAAACAGTTCTTGAATTTTAGCGCAATGTGCAATTTAATCCCTCTTGATGTTCAATGTGGTCTCTGAACTTTTGAAACGTGTTCAATTTAGTCTCTGAACTATATGAAAATGTTCAATGTAGTCCCTCTAATCCAGGGTAACGAAGGATTATATTGAACATTTTCATATAGTTCAGAAACTAAATTGAACACGTACTAAAAGTCCATAGACTATATTGAACAAATTAAAAGTTCAGGGATCACATTAGACATTATAATAAAGTTCATGGATTATATTGAATAAATTAAAAGTTTATAGACCAAATTATATATTGAGGTAAAGTTCATGGACTGTTTGTATCATTTTTCTCAATTTCTTTCTCAATCAAACAAAAAGATATGTCGCAAAATTTTTTTTAAATGTATATCGACTATATAAATGGAAGTACGAGGGTGATGTTTAATCAAATAAAATACAAAGAAAATTTTGGAGTTTTCAATACGAGCATAGAAATCGCCAGTTTTAAACCAAGGTAGATCTCAGTTTCTGTTCCCGAGTAGATCTACTGAGTCACGAACTCGCTCGAGTCGTAGCTTCTTCTTCTTCCTTATTGAGTCAGCAAACAACCTCGGCTCGCTCGCCTCCCGCCGAACTCAGCAGTCTCGCGCCCACTGCTTCGCGAGCAGAGCCCGAGCTCCGGCCATGGCCTGCACGGCTGCAATGGCGCGACCAGCGACGTTCCGGGCTCGCGATCGCCAGCTCAAGGAGCTCGCCTTCGTGGCCTCGAGCTCCTCCCTCCTCAAATTCGGCGCTTCCCGGGTCCGTCGGCTCAATGGGAAGCTACATCGCGCCGGAAATGCGTCGGCTCTTCCCGTCATCAGAGCCGAGGGCGGCACCCGAGGTGGGTAGGGGAGAAATGGGTTTCGATTCATTTGGGTGGTTGGGGTGTTCCAAGATGGGTCTGGGCTTCTGGTTGGTTTGATGGTTTATGGGTTCTTGCTTTTGTTCGTCGCAGAGTATTTCCCAGATGCCAAATTCTACAAAGTAGAAGCGATTCTCAGGTGTGCTTCGCGGTTCTGCTTCCCGTTTTCAAAATTTGGGCTGTGATTGCTGCAAAAGAACGTGCTTTCCTCTGTACTTGAACAAAATATCCAATCGAAAGGTGTTTCGTTGATTTTTTTTTCCTTCTTTTTGATGGATGAATTTGGAATGACGCAGGCCTTGGCGTGTCCCCCAGGTTTCCTCGGTAAGTTGTTGGAGCAAATTTCCCACCTTTTTCCTCTTTCTTTGGGTTTCGGAAATTGTACTTGTGGCAGTGTAGATAGAAGACGAGGAGCATATTTCGCCTACTTGGATCGGCATTTGGTTGCTGCGTTGTTGTTAGATCAGTGTACTGCGATTGCATGCCTTTGGGTTGAAGCTTGATTTGCATGAGATGGTGTTGGTAGTTTCGATTGGCAATTCTTTTCATGCACTGCATCATTTTAACTGTCTGAACTTTTTTTAGCTGGTAGGGACAATCGTCATTTGATGGTCATCGCTTGACTTTTGAGTGCTTTGAAACATCCCTGCCTGCTCATGGAAAGGTTGTATTAATTGTGGGAACTCTATAGAAATAAAAAATGATTCTGTATTAAGAACTCGTGAAAGGGTGAAGGTTTCTTGATAGTTTGGTTAATACAGAATTGTCAATTCTGGAAATAGTATTATCCAGGGGGATTACACATGAAAATCCTCAATTAAGGTCTGCAGGGGAGCAAACCTTCATCGAAGGATGATAATGGTGGTTGTTTGTCCTTGAAGTGAGGAGATTTAATTGTTCATGCTCCAAATGGCTGTGCATAATCGATTGTCTCTCTGGGATTCTAGGCTCTGCTTAAGATGGGTATTCGAGGCGTTACTGTTTCGGATGTTCGGGGTTTTGGTTCTCAGGGAGGCTCTACAGAAAGGCAGGCTGGTAAGCTTTTTGTGCTGTGGGATACTAAACCTTTTGTTTTGGAGTAGAGTATACCATGTTGAGCAAGAAAATGGAGGCTATTTCATATATGTGTGATTTGGATTGAGGATTAAATATGTCATTGAATAATGCTTTAATTGTTATATCTTTGCTGGTTCCATTCAATAGGCTCTGAATTTTCTGAAGACAAGTTTCTAGCTAAAGTCAAGATGGAGATTGTGGTGAGCAAGGAGCAGGTATCATATTACTAGCCATTAACGTGCTCTTTGACTTATCTTCCTGGGACATATTTTGCATTTTGCTCGGTGTGCTGAAATAACTTTGGTTTCTGGTGGTGTGATCTCATCAGTTCCATGATTTACTCTTCCTTAGGTTGAAGCAGTAATTGACAAAATAATCGAGGAGGCAAGAACGGGAGAGATTGGTGACGGCAAAATTTTCTGTAGGCCTTCCCATTCATTTATCTAATATGCATAAATTGTCTTGCTGTGATCCCTTGATGCTTTGGCTATTCTTATCATTCTCGTAGCCTTTTCTGGTGGTGACCCATAGATGTCAGCCATTTTATTATATGATACATCCGGACAATCTGCACAGTTTTAGAGAGCATGGAGTCAAGAGTGATTAAATACCTATACGAGCATTTCAACTGATGGAGAAAATCTTTCATCCCGGATTCTTGATCTCATCTAAGTTCCGAATTTTCAGCAAATGTCAAATTTAGTGGAAAGCTACTTCTCTTATTACATGAGCGAACTAAGTTTTAATAATTTCATTCTGAAGATTTATTTAATTTTCTTTATCTTTATCAAGTTAAGAGAATGGCGCACTTATGTAATAATGCCACTGTTTGTAGAAGTTTGTTAGCACCTATATATCTATATAGTTATGATCATACATTGAGATACAGGAATTTGGAAAACCTACGCTTGCCAATTAGCTTTGCCAATTGACACCATACCAAGAACAAACTCCAATTATTTTTTCAAAATCATCAGTAGTTCACTGGGTACATGTTGAACTTTATAAAATAGGGTGAGATCGGCAAAAATCCGCAGACTCTCTAGGATTTGTTTTTAGCTGTGTTGGTCAGGAGGTTGTATGCACGGATACAAACGTAAAGGTGGGCAACATGAATATTCTTTCCTTGCCTTTTAGGTGGTAGTGCCTTTTGCTAATGTGCATGTCAAAAGTTTACCTTGCTATTGCTAATTTGCACCGTACCCTTTGATGAAGTTGTATTGGTTATCCCTTTTCTTCCTTTATGTTTCTTTGGGAATTTTTGGTGTCGGTTTTCTGTTTGATTGATCGCTGTTACCATATAATTAGCTTCTAGAGAGGTTGATATTCTTTGAATGTACTTATTCATATTGTATAAGTAATTGCTATACATCAATAGGTTAATTCGTTTTGGTTGGTGAAAGTATGTAGTCATGTGGAGATGTTTAACAATTATAGCATTCTTAATAAAAAAAAGTACTGTCTTTTGCTGGACTTTGCAGTGGTGCCCATCTCAGATGTAATAAGAGTTCGCACAGGTAATATTTCGATTGCCTAGTTGACTTAATGAAGAACATTATGCTATCTGCTTGTTCCAGAAACACCCCTAATAAAGCTCATGTTCAGGTGAGCGTGGAGAGAAGGCCGAGAGGATGAGCGGAGGCAGGGCCGACATGTTCTCGACTTCCTAACATTTTACAGGTTGTGGATACTTCAGCGAAGCTTTAGTTAGCATCCGTTACCTGACTCACTCCTTGTAAAAGTTTCTTAAATTTTACCGTGTTTGAAGAGTCTAGAGTCAACACCGGTCATGTCTCTTGAGTCATTGGACCATGGTTGATTAGGTCAATAGTTAACCCAGACTGTCCAAGAGGAGGAAGCAATGGATCCGAATGAATGGCTTCTTATGTAGTGCCTTGTCTGAAGGAGTGCTGTCAATTACCTTGGGTTGCTGGGGGCCCTTCAACGTCGATTTAGCAGTGCTAATTATGTTCTGTAATGTCGCATGTCAATGAAAATTTAGCAAGCGAAACTCATTGAATCAATGTCTTTGAAGCACTCGTTGACATCAGGTGTGTCAGGTGCTTCTTACACGTCGAAATATGTGTCCATATAAGGGACAGCAAGACAGATTCGTGAAGCTTCATAGGAGCCGAGTAATCAACTTCACCAATACATGTCGTCTGATCAGTTGTTCAGGGACATGGTCCCTCTATCCCGTATGGTGCTTCCATGTGAGTGTCTCATCTTAGTCCATCCCAATCGTTAGCGCATGCCTTGTTTACATTCATGGGGTCAAGGTACGGCACAGAGATTCTTCATCCATTAGCATGGCTGCCAAAACAACAAGCATGACCGATCAATCAAGGAAACAGGTGCAAGACATCTAAATCCAAATGCAAAGCTTGAAGCGTAGCTCGTTTTTAATTCGGTTTGCATTCTTGAGCCGAAAAATTGGATTGATGTGCTGCGCAGCCTTACCCTTAAGCCTTTTCTGAGTTTGAAAAACGGGGGTCCCCATGTTACATTAAGCTGAGCCAGAACTTAGAAAGTGATATGAAAATCGGGGACTCACCTGAGGCCAGCGAG
Organism: Syzygium malaccense; assembly: GCA_031216405.1. NCBI lineage: Eukaryota > Viridiplantae > Streptophyta > Magnoliopsida > Myrtales > Myrtaceae > Syzygium > Syzygium malaccense. The sequence continues at coordinate 15,356,449 of CM062260.1, read as the reverse complement.
GGTCACCGGGCTTCGGGAAGGCCCAGGCGACCTCTGCCGGTCCTTCCCGACGGCTGTGGCGGTGGCCACTGGCAAGGGCTTGGCCATCGCCGCAGCTGCTGGTCCTTGGTTTTTTTCCTGTTTTTTTGTTTTGTTTTTTACAGCTTTTTCTATTTTAATTTGCATTTTTTTCAATTTTTCTAACGTGGCGCTTGTTGGACGCCACGTATCTCAAGAAAATTAATAAAATAAGACACGTCAGCATTTTTTGTTAGTAAATTAGACGGTGTTAAGTTTAGGGCTCGATTGAATCAATTTTACAAGTCTTAGAATTTAAATGAACTTTTGTGATAAGTTTTAGGACTTGCAGTGCACTTGTCCAAAAAAATAATGATAAGTTCATGTTTCGAACTACTCGCTTCATCAACATGACCTATAAATCATGTGCAAAATCACTTAATGCGTCAGATCAAAACGTTATACAAGTGTAAAGGGTAATTCAAAATTAATTTATGAAATGAAGATATTGAAATACCAACTCGGTCGCTTCTCAGTCATTAACAGGGGAATTCCCAAATGATTTCGTCATTGTACCCCCAAATCATGATCTTGGAGTAGTCACCGACGTAGTTCGTTGTTGCAAATTGGCTTTGGTTCTCGGGATGGTACACCGGCTCGATTGCTCGGACGTCGCAATCTTGGTCCTTTAGTGTCTTTGGGTGCTCCATCGGCATGTCCGGCAAGATGGCCACCACCAATCGGTCGGACGACTTAACCTTCCTCAGCCTCTTAGCCAAACTGATCACGCCCTTCATGTGGTCGCCATTGCCGGCCAAGAGCGTCACGTAGGCTTGGGGCTTCAGGGTTGCGGGAGGCACAAGCTTCGCTGAGGGGGAGACGAGTTCGGCCGCCATGGAAGTGGAGTGAAGGTGGTTAAATTCGCTTGCGCAGAGGGAGAGAGAGAGAGACAATGAGAGATATTTGGGGAGGTGCTGTGCATTGCGGCGTGTTTATAAATTGAGAGAGAGAGAGAGTGTGTGAGGACTTTGCATATGAGAATTAAATGTGTTGGAGATGGTGATATGATGGTAGAGGTGCAACTATGGAGGGCACATCAACGGGAATGATTAAGCAATCAAAAAAACGAAGAAAGAAAATAAAACTTTTAGGATTGCTGGCAATATCCAATCTCATACTGTAGGGTGTGCCTCCATGCCCTCTCACAGAAGCAATCCATCACGGTGTGGAAGTAGCGGTCTTCCTTGTCAAAATGGTGGTCGATGTTGTCGAACACTTGCATGTCGCCGTCTAGGTACACCATCTTTATGTACTTCACAACTGCATAGCATAAACCATTTAGTGCCCCAAAAGAAGATAATGACAAGTTCATATTTCGAACTGCTCGCTTCATCAACATGGCCTATAAACCATGTGCAACATCACTTAATTCGTCATATCACAACGTCAAAATGTCATAAAAGTGTAAAGGGCAACTCGAAATTAATTTATGAAATGAAGATTTTGAAATATCAACTCAATCGCTTCGCAATAATTAACAGAAGAAGTCCCAAAAAATTTCGTCGTTGTACCTCCCAAATCCTAATCTTGGAATAGTTGCTGACGTAGTTCACCGTTGCAAACTAGCTCTGATTCTCAGGAGCGTACATTGGCTCGATTGCCCGTACATCGCAGCCATGGTCCTTCAGTGTCTATTAATGCTCCACCGGTAAGTCTGGCAAGACAGCCATCACCAACCGGTCGGCCGACTTAACCTTCCTCAACCCCTTAGCCAACCCGACCCCGCCCTTCACGTAGTCGCTGTTGCCAATCAAGAGCGTCACGTAGGCCCAGGGACCTAGGGTCGCGAGAGCCACGGGCTTCGCCGAGGGGGAGACTAGTTCGGCCATCATGGAAGTGGAGCGAAGGTGGTTAAGTTCGCCTACGCAAAGGGAGAGAAAGAGAGAGATTTGGGGAGGTGTTGTGCTTTTTTATAGCTTTTTCTAATTTAATTTACATTTTTTTCAATTTTCTGCCGTGGCTCTTGTTGGACGCCACGTGTCTCAAGAAAATTAATAAAATAAGACATGTCAGTATTTTTTATTAGTAAATCAAACGGTATTAAATTTAGGATTCTATTGAATCAATTTGACAAGTTTTAGGATTCAAATAAACTTTTGTGACAAGTTTTAGGGTTTGTAGTGCACTTATAGTGCACTTGTCCCAAAAAATAATGATAAGTTCATGTTTCGAACTACTCGCTTCATCAACATGACCTATAAACCATGTGCAACATCACTTAATGCGTCAGATCTAAACGCTATACAAGTGTAAAGGGTGACTCAAAATTAATTTATGAAATGAAGATATTGAAATACCAACTCGGTCGCTTCTCTGTCATTAACAGGAGAATTCCCGAATGATTTCGTCTTTGTACCTCCCAAATCATGATCTTGGAGTAGTTGCCAACGTAGTTCGTTGTTGCAAATTGGCTCTGGTTCTCAGGAGGGTACACCGGCTCGATTGCCCAGACGTCACAGTCCTGGTCCTTCAGTGTCTTTGGGTGCTCCATCGGCATGTTCGGCAAGACGGCCACCACCAACCGGTCGGATGACTTAACCTTCCTCAGCCCCTTAGCCAAACCGATCACGCCCTTCATGTGGTCGCCATTGCCAGCTAAGAGCGTCACGTAGGCTTGGGGCTTCAGGGTTGCGAGAGGCACGGGCTTCGCTGAGGGGGAGACGAGTTCGGCTGCCATGGAAGTGGAGTGAAGGTGGTTAAATTCGCTTGCGCAGAAGGAGAGAAAGAGAGAGACAATGAGAGATATTTGGAGAGGTGCTTTGTGTTGCAGCGTGTTTATAAATTGAGAGAGAGAGTGTGTGAGGACTTTGCATATGAGAATTAAATGTGTTGGAGATGGTGATATGATGGTAGAGGTGCGTCTATGGAGGGCACATCGACGGGAATGATTAAGCAACCAAAAAAACGAAAATGAAAATAAAACTTTTAGGATTGCTGGCAATATCCAATCTCATTCTGTATGGTGTGCCTCCATGTCCTCTCACAGAAGCAATCCATCACGGTGTGAAAGTAGCCGTCTTTCTTGTTAAAATGGTGGTCGATGTTGTCGAACACCTGCATGTCGCCGTCCAAGTACATCATCTTTATGTACTTCACAACTGCGTAGCATAAACCATTTAGTGCCCCAAAAGAAGGTAATGACAAGTTCATATTTCGAACTACTTGCTTCATCAACATGGCCTATAAATCATGTACAACATCACTTAATTCGTCATATCACAACATCAAAATGTCATAAAAGTGTGAAGGGCGACTCGAAATTAATTTATGAAATGAAGGTTTTGAAATATCAATTTAATCGCTTCGCAATAATTAACAGGAGAAGTCCCAAATAATTTCGTCGTTGTACCTCCCAAATCCTAATCTTGGAGTAGTTGCTAACGTAGTTTATCGTTGCAAACTAGCTCTAGTTCTGAGGATGGTACATTGGCTCGATTGCCCGTACATCGCAGCCGTGGTCTTTCAGTATCTGTTGGTGCTCCACCGGTAAGTCCAGCAAGACAGCCATCACCAACCGGTCGGCCGACTTAACCTTCCTCAGCCCCTTAGCCAACCCGACCACGCCCTTCACGTAGTCGCTGTTGCCAATCAAGAGCGTCACGTAGGCCCAGGGACTTAGGGTCGCGAAAGCCATGGGCTTCGCCGAGGGGGAGACTAGTTCGGCCATCATGGAAGTGGAGCGAAGGTGGTTAAGTTCGCCTGCGCAAAGGGAGAGAAAGAGAGAGACAGTGAGAGAGATTTGGGGAGGTGTTGTGCATTATGGCGTGTTTATAAATTGTGAGAGAGAGAGTGACTTTGCACATGAGAATTAAATATGTTGGAGATGGTGATATGATGGTAGAGGTGTGGCTATGGAGGGCACATCGACGATAATGACTAAGTATCCAAAAAACGAAAAAAGAAAATAAAATATTTAGGATTGTTGACAGTATCCAATCTCGTACTGTGTGGTGTGCCTCTATGTCCTCTCATAGAAGCAATCCATCATGGCGTGGAAGTAGCCGTCTTCCTTGTCAAAGAGGTGGTCGATGTTGTCGAACACCTGCATATCGCCGTCTAGGTACACCATCTTGCTGTACTTCACAAACTGCGTAGCATAAACCATGCAGTGCAAAAAAAAAAAAAGACAATGACAAGTTCATGTTTCGAACTACTCGCTTTATCTACATAGCCTATAAACCATGTGCAACATCACTTAATTCGTCACATCACCACGTCAAAACATCATAAAAGTGTAAAGAGTGACTCAAAATTAATTTATGAAATGAAGATCGTGAAATATCAACTCGGTCGCTTATCAATCATTAACAGGAGAAGTCCCAAATGATTTCGTCATTGTACCTCCCAAATCCTGATCTTGGAGTAGTTGCTGACGTAATTTGCCATTGCAAACTGGCTCTGGTTCTCGGGAGGGTATACCGGCTCGATAGCCCGGACATCGCAACCCTGGTCCTTCAATTTATGTCGATGCTACACTTACACATTTGGCAAGACGGCCACTATCAACCGGTCGGCCAACTTAACCTTCCTCAGCCCCTTAGCCAATCTGACCATGCCCTTCATGTAGTCGCCGTTGCTAGCCAAGAGCATCACGCAGGCCCGGGGATTCAAGGTCGTGGGAGCCACAGGCTTTGCCGAGGGGGAGACGAGCTTGACTGCCATGAAAGTGGAGCGAAGGTGGTTAAGTTTGCTTGCGTAGAGGGAGAGAAAGAGAGAGATAGTGAGAGAGATTTGGGGAGGTGAGGTGTTGTGCATTGCAACGTGTTTATAAATTGAGAGAGGGTGAGTGAAGACTTCGCACATGAGAATTAAATGTGTTGGAGATGGTGATCTGATGGTAGAGATGTGGCCATGGAGGGCACATCGATAGAAATGACTAAGCCACCAAAAAACGAAAAAAGAAAATAAAACATTTACGATCGCTTCCAATTAATGCTTCGCCGAAGATTTGCATTGCACCGATGTCAAGAGGGGTCATCCTGTTTTCTTTTCTTTCTTTTTTTTTTGGGTCAAATATCATCCTGCTTTTCATACGAAGGAAAATGGAATGGTTAGCACATCAACTTCATACCAACAAGCAACATTGTTTTCTAAGTATTTCATTTAGGTAATGTGATCCCTGAACTTTGACTTGATGCGCAATCTCATACTTGAACTTTTAATTGTTTGACGTATTTTTTGAATTTTTGATACATGTTCAATTCAATCATTAAGTTACCTTTCATTAGTTTAAGTTAACCGAATTTGCTGATCTGGCTTCCGATCCGGTAAGTTTGGATGGTGGACGAAATGATAACATTGCACAATATCGAACATTTTCATGTTGTCCAGGGACTAAATTAAAGATGTGCTAAAAATTGAGGAACATATTGAACAAATTAAAAATTTAAGAACGACATTAGACATTAAGACAAAGTTGAGGGACTCATTTGTGTCATTCTCTATGTACGTAACTAGAGCATGGATGTCCTCCCTTTTTTCATTCTGACGAAGATCATCGTTTTAATGGTGGAAAGAAAGGAATTGGTTGGCTATTCTATTGTTGAAATAATAATTGTTTCTTTTTTTGCACGTTTAACTGAGTTATTTCTCAGTTGTCCTAGCTAGTCTTTAGGAGTTAGTGGAGTTATTGATTTATGCAAATCATGGGTTGTCATGGGTCCTATGTTGGTGGTGTTTCTGTTATGTATTTACCTATTTAAAGGCTTCAAAGTTCTGAATAAGATATAAGATTCAGCCTCATCTCTCCTTTCATGTAGATATTTTCATACCTCTGTTTTATTGTTCTCGATTCTACAGTGGTATCGGAGCCTTGAGACCCTGAGAGTGAAAACATGTGAGGCAGCAACAAATTTCTTTCATCTATTTTTTCATTTACCCAATGGCCACATATTCCAATTTTGTGCAAGTAGCCATCCCACACTTTGATGGTCACTATGACCATTGGAGCATGCTAATGGAGAATTTTTATTATCAAAGGAGTATTGGCCAGTCGTCGACTCTGAAATTCAAAAGCCACCAGCAGGCACAGCTTTGACGGATTCCTAGAAAGTAGAACTGGAAGCTAGAAAGCTGAAGGACCTGAAGGCAAAAAATTATCTCTCTTAGGCTATTGATTGTCCCATCTTGGAAACTATTCTTTGCAAAGAAACTTCTAAGGATATTTGGGATTCTATGAAGAAGAAATATCAAGGCTCTGCTAGGGTGAAACGTGCACAGCTTCAAGCCTTGAGAAGGGATTTCGAGACACTAGCGATGAAGGACGGAGAATCTGTCACCAGCTATTGTGCCAGAACAATGGAGATCAACAACAGGATGCGATTCCATGGCGAGAAGATGGACGACGTCACCATTGTGGAGAAGATTTTGCGTTCCCTGACACCAAAGTTTAATTATGTTGTCTGCTCAATTAAAGAGTCGAAAGACATGTATGCACTCTCTCTTGATGAATTGCACAGCTCCTTATTGGTCCATGAACAAAAGATGAATAGAAGATCAACAGTAGAGGAGCAAGCATTGAAGGCTTCTACCAATACTCATTCCAACAATTCCAAAGGAAAGAGGTAAAGGTAGAGGTAGAGGAGGGGAGATCGAGGAAATAGAGACGTCAATAGGAATTTCAAAGCCAATAATGACCAATCTCAAGTCAAAGGCAGAGGACGGGAACTTAACAAATCCAAGGTACAGTGCTTTAGATGTCATAAATTTGGTCACTATGCATCTGAATGTTATACTAGACTGCCAAATGATAAAGAAAAGGAAGAGAATTCAATTTTTGTCGAAAAGAAGGAAACATAAACGTTGTTGATAGCTGTTCAAGATGAAAAGAAACCTGAATCAGATATTTGGTATGTAGATACAGGTTGCAGTAACCACATGAGTGCAAGTAAGTCTTCTTTTTCTTATCTAAATGAAGATTTTCATTCTACTGTGAGTTTTGGTGATCATTTTACCGTGAAAGTTATGGGAAAATGTGATATTAAGATAAAAACCAAGAACGGTTTTGTGGAAATGAACTCTTATGTGTTATATGTTCCTGATCTAAAAAGTAACTTATTGAGTGCTGGTCAGTTACAAAAAAAGAGTTATGTTGTCACTATTAAGAAGAGTGCTTGTGAAATTTATGATTCTGTTAGAGATGCTATTGCAATTGTTTAAATGAGTTCAAACAGATTGTTTCCATTAAAAATTGAAAGTATTCAATCCTGTCTGATGGCTTAAATGAGAGATCCCTCATGGTTGTGGCATTTTCGCTATGGCCACTTGAGTTTTGGTGGATTAAAGACCCACAAACAGAAAAACATGGTGATTTGTCTTCCTCAAATTACTACTCCTTCCCAAGTCTGTGAAGAATGTGTTGTTATCAAACAACATCGTCCTCAAAATCTTGAAGGGAAGCCATGGAGAGCAGAGGATGTTTTGTAGCTGGTGCACTCGGACATTTGTGGTCCAATAAACCCATCTTCTAGTGGAGGTAAAAGATACTTAATTATCTTCATTGATGATTTTTTCAGAAAAACTTGGGTTTATTTTTATAGGAAAAATCAGAAGCTTTCTATACATTTAAAAGCTTCAAAGCTCGTGTGAAAAATGAAGCAGGAAAGACCATTAAAACCCTTCGAACAAATCGTGATGGCAAATATTGCTGAAAAGAATTTGAACTTTTTTGTGCAGAGCATGGCATTCGAAGAGAGCATATAGCTGCATATACACCACAACAAAATGGTGTATCTGAGATGAAAAATAGAACCATTCTCAATATGGTGAGAAGCTTGTTGGTAAGAGGAAGAATTCCAAAGACTTTTTGGCTCATGTTTTGAACAGAAGTCCAACTTTTGCTGTTCCAAATATGACACTAGAAGAAGCTTGGAGAGGGAGAAGACCAGCTGTTGATCACTTAAGAATCTTTGGATGCATCGCGCATGCCCATATCCCAAATGAGAAAAGGAAGAAACTTGATGACAAAACTAAAAAACGTGTCTTTCTTGATGTAAATGAGGCATCCAAAGCATATAAATTATTCAAAACAATGATAAAGAAGATTGTGACCAGCAGGGATGTTATTTTTTATAAAAAGAACACTTGGGATTGGAATAGGCAGCAGCCTACCCAAGTCCTTAATGACAATGATGCTAAACAGGATCAAATTTTAGCACTTTGTATACTCGAAAATTCATCAAATACAATTTCTACAACCGTTAAAACTTCACCAACAGTTGCTGAAGTCAATGAAGAAGAAGCTCAATCTCTTCGCCATGTTAGAAGAAGGCCTGCTTGAATAGAAGATTATGAGATAACTGGAATTGAAGATCTAATTACTCATTTTACTTTATTTTTAGGCTGTGACCCTATAACTTTTTAGAGTGATGTCAAAGAAGAAAAATTGCGAAAAGCGATGGATGATGAAATCGATGCCATTGAAAGAAATGATACTTGAGAGCTATTCGATCTTCCGAATGGACACAAAACCATTGGTGTAAAGTGGATCTTCAAAACAAAGCTGAAAGAAAATGTTGAAGTTGACAAGTATAAAGCACGCTTGGTAGCCAAGGGATACAAGCAGCAATATGGGATCGACTATACAGAAGTTTTTTTGTCCAGTTGCAAGACATGACACAATCAAATTGGTGGTTGCATTAGCGGCACATAATTCTTGGCCTATTTTCCAGCTAGATGTCAAATTGGCATTCTTTCATGGGTACTTGGAAGAACAGGTATTTGTCGAACAACCCATTGGTTATGTCAAGATTGGAAATGAGCATAAAGTTTACAAATTGTAGAAAGCCCTTTATGGGCTAAAACAAGCCCCACGGGCTTGGTATAGTTGCATTGAGACTTATTTTCTTAAAGTTAGTTTTTCGAAATGTTCTTGTGAGCATACACTTTTTGTTTAGATTGGAGATGAAGGGAAAATGCTCATTGTCTGCTTGTATGTTGATAATCTTATATTTACTGGAAATTGTGATGTCATGTTTGAAGAATTCAAGAAGTCTATGATGGATGAGTTTGAAATGTCTAATCTTGGTATTATGCATTACTTTCTTGGCATAGAAGTAGTACAATCGAGTGATGAGATCTTTATTTCTCAAAAGAAATATGTGGGAGAAATTTTGGACAGGTTTCAAATGAAGGATTGTAATCCTATAAACACTCTAGTTGAGTTTAGCTTAGAGCTACACAAAGATCATGAAGGGAAGAAGATTGACAGCACACTTTACAAACAAATTGTGGACAGTTTCATGTATTTAACTACAAGACCAGACATAATGTATTCTATGAGTTTAATCAGTAGATATATGGAGAATCCTACATAAATGCATTTGTTAGCTGCCAAGAGAATCCTTCGTTACTTGCAAGGAACTAGAGATTTGGGCTATTTTACAATAAGGGTGAAAAGTACAGTTTGCTAGGGTTTACTAACAATGATTATGAAGGAGATCAAGATGATAGGAGGAGCACTTCGGGTCATGCTTTTATGTTTGGGACAGGTGCTATTTCGTGGTCATTCAAGAAGCAACCAATTGTCACCTTGTCAAGTATAGAAGCTGAATTTGTTGCTGCTACAACTTGTCCTTGTCAAGCTATTTTTCTAAGGAGAATTCTTGCGGAGTTGCAATTCAAGCAATTAGGAGCTACTAAAATATTTTGAGACAACAACTCAACAATCAAACTCTCCAGGAATCCTATGCTACATGGAAGAAGCAAGCACATTGATGTGAAGTTTTATTTCTTGAGAGATCTTAGCAATGATGGAACAATTGATCTAATCTACTACAGGAGTGAAGATCAGGTTGATGATATATTCACCAAGGCCCTCAAGATGGAGTCGTTCGTGAAGCTCATAAGGTTACTAGGTGTTTGCACGCTGAAAATAGTCAAGGCTTTAAACTGAATGTCAGCAAACATCAATTTAGGGGAGAGATTGTTGAAATAATAATTGTTTCTTTTTCTGCACGTTTAGCTGATTTGTTTCTCGATTGTCCTGGTCTTCAGGAGTTAGTGGAGTAATTGATTTATGCAGATCATGGGTTGTCATGAGTCCTATTTTGGTGGTGTTTATGTTATGTATTTGCCTATTTAAAGGCTTCAAAGTTCTAAATGAGATATAAGATTCAGCCTCATCTCTCCTCTCCTGTAGATATTTTCAGATCTCTGTTTTATTGTTCTCGATTCTACATCTATGAGTATTTCTGTTAGAATATGAATTTGTATGTATCGAGATTGTGAGGGGTAGGCAAAATGGTCAGCTTGAAACCAAATAAATTGTATTTCCTTTTGAGTATTATCACAAAGATCTTGCACCCCTGGTGGAAATATTCGGTTTGAGCCACTAACTGCTCGGCTAATCTATAGATGTACGATCTTATTGCTACTGCCCAATCGACGTGCCAAAAATCAACAATTATCTACACCTAGGAAAGCAAATGTCCAAGGTTTGATTGGTCAATGGTTAAGTACCATCTAACTCGAATCGTATGGACTCATTAAAAAAAAATTATAGGACTCTTTGACCAGTAGATTTATCACGCTCTCGGTCAATAATATTCATAGCAGGATTGGAATTCGCCCGCCACGACGTTCCACATTGATGCGAAATGATAAGAGACAGAGAGATAGAGAAGGGAATTGAATTCCATCATCCACAATTTCTTTCACAGATTGCAAATCCACACGAATCATGAAAATGGGGAATTTCCCCCAAGCCATTAGCCGAAAAAGGGACAGGATCCGATGTCAAATCGTTAACGTCCCCGATCGTTCGCCGGAATAAGCCGCGCATATATACAAACTCAACAGAACACCGCACGAAATTTCACCAAGGGACCGTATTAAAAAGAAAAAATAAACGTAAGCGCGGGTACTAAAATTAGCTAAACCCGCCATTGAATCAATCGAAAAGCAAAGAGTACCCTCTCGACATAGGAGCCTTTCACCGTAATCGTACTACGGAATTCCGTGACAATTTAGGGGGCAAATATCGAGAAAAGCTTTCGACCTCGAAAGTGTCGACCGGCAAAGGTCCGCGCCAGCACAGGTGGCGCTCGTAGCTGGAGACAGCGAGTTGGTTACCGGGGTTCTGCTTCGCGAAGATGCAGTCATCACATGCATGGCATACTGACTGAAATATTTGGCTAATATGCACGCGCGCGCGCACTATGCGAAAAGAGGGTGTTAGCTAAGCCTAAGAGTGATGTCAGGCTCATTTGACATCATAGCAGGGAAGCTGAAGGGTACCATGCCGTGCTGTAACTTCACCGCAAGGTTGGTGGCCCATCCCAACGAACTCTCTTCTGTCTCTCTCTTTCATCCCTCTGTTCTATATAAGGAGAAATGAATGCGTACGCTTGCGTGCCACAGTCCGAGGTCGAAAAACCGACACGTACCATGAATTCTGTCCGACACAAACACCCCAGGCGCATGTGATTGATCCTGAACGAAGCCAAAGAATCGCTTTTTGCGTTTCTTTCTCTCTCCAGTCCAGGTGACACTGCTCCTCCCGGGTTCTCGGAAACGGCCAACGGGATCAACCGTGGAAAAGGAAATAAATGAGCGAGATGCGCGTCGTTGGGTGGATAAGAGATAGAGAAGGAGCTCCGCAGCTATCGTTTTCAAAGAGACGAGCGTTAGGTGCATTAAAGAGAAGGGGCGCGGATATGAATTTGTGTAGGGTAGGGAAAAGGGTCAGCTTGAGTCCCTTCTAAAGGGAAATTGTAGAGTAAAGATTTCTAACGACGAAATAAATCATCGTACCCTTTAAATCTTATCGTAAAAATCCCGCACCCGGTGAATTACGCTAGGCCGAAGTTTTGCCGAATTTAACTTCTTTCAGGAGGAGATATAACGGGAGAGGTGCTCTGATGGTTCTTTTGGCCCATTTTTCTAGTAATTTGTAATTATTTCTTATATCACTATTTATTTAATAAGAAAATAATAAAAAGGATATATATATATGTAAATTTTACATAGAAAAATAAAAAAAAGAAAATAATTATAAATAAATTTATCAACAAATCTATTGACAAAATAATCGAGGCGGCAAGAACGGGAGAGGTTGGCGACGGCAAAATTTTCTGCAGGCCTTCCCATTCGTTTGTCTAATATGCATAAATTGTCTTACCGTGATCCCTCGATGCTTTGGCTATTCATATCAATCTAGTACCCTTTTCTGGCGGCGACCCATAGATGTCGCCATTTTATTATATGATACGTTCATGCTATCTACACAGTTTTAGAGAACCTGGAGCCATAGTGACTAAATACCTATACCAGCATTTCGATTGATGGAGAAAATCTTTTATCCCGAATCCTTTTTTTTTTTTTTGGTAACCCAGGGAACCCCCGCACGGCCGACAGCCGGGGAGTAAACCCTGGGGGCGACACGTGCTAGCCACCACACACGTGCCACCGGTTAAGTCACCCTGCGGCGCCCGGGATTCGAACACTCAACCTTTTGCGAGAGGAAGAGTGCGCGCTCCAGCAGCGCCACCCAGGCGGGTGGTTTTTATCCCGAATCCTTGATCTCACCTAAGTTCCGAATTTTCAGCAAATGTCAAATTTAGAGGAAAGCTACATCTCTTGTTACATGAGCGAACTAAGTTTTTATAATTTCAATCCCAAGGTTTATTTGATTTTCTTTATCTTTATCAAGTTAGGAGAGAGGCGCTCTCACGTAATACTGCCGCTGTTTGTGGAAGTTTGTGAGCACCTATATATCTATGTAGCTATGATGATATATTGAGACGCAGGAATTTGGAAAACCTACGCTTGCCAATTAGCTTTGACAATTGATATCACACTACAAACTCCAATTATTTTTGCAAAATCATCAGTAGTTCACTGGCTACATGTTGGACTTTATAGAATAGGGTGATCAGGTAAAATCTGCAGACTGTTTAGGATTTGTCTTTAGCTCTGTTGATCGGGAGGTCGTATGCCCGGATACAAACATAGAGGCGGGCAACATGAAGATTCTTTCTTTGCCTTTTGGGAAGCAGTGCCTTTTGCTAATGTGCCTGTCAAAAGTTTACCTTACTATTGCTAAATTGCACTGGACCCTTGACGAAGTTGTGTTGGCGGAGACGAGTTGCTTTTTTTTTTTTTTTTTGGCTGGCCGCCATAGAAATTCACCTGCACAGAGGGAGAGAGAGAGAGAGAGAGAGAGAGAGATACAGAGACAGAGAGATCTGGGGAGGGGTTGTGCGCTGCAGCGTGTGTTAAATTGAGAGAGTGCGAAGACTTTGGCGCGTGGGATTTAAATGTGGTGGAGATGGTGCTGTGACGGAAGAGATTTGGGCCCTCGTGGGCACAAGAACGGGGAATCACTAAGGAACCAAAAAAAAACGAAGAAAGAAAATAAAACATTTACGATCGCTTCCAATTAATATTTGCATTGGTGTCAAGAGGAGGTCATCCAGTTTTCATACCGGGGAAAATGTGACCCAGATTGTATTGCACGTCTTTGAGCTTTTTATTTACGTAACGTGATCGTTCAACTTTGGCTTGACGTGTAGTCTCCCCCTGAATTTTTAATTTGTTTGATGCGTTTTTTGAATTTTTAGTACATGTTCTTTTCAATCCTTAAAAAGTGTAGGTACTACAGGTAACTTCCCCAAACTTTTTGATCAGTCATCATCAGAACAAGTCACGAGTATGTATAAGATCAAGAGAACATGCACAAAATTTCTTTAAGGGACAGTTTTAAAAAATGCAACGTGGCACTATAATTAGTTAGATGTGCATTCACATCAATCAAAAAGTAAGAGCACGCTCTCGACATAAGGGTATTCTACTGCGATCGTGCCGCGAAATTCTGCGACACCTTGGGGGGCAAATATCGAGAAAGCTTTAGACCTCGAAAGTGTCCGACCGGTAAAGGTCCTCGCTAGCATAGCTTGTGCTTGTAGCTGGAGACGGTGACTTAGTTAAACGGGCTTCTGCCACGCGAAGACGTAGCCATCACATGCCATACTGACTGAAATAATTGGCTAATATGCACAACACTGAGCGAAGGTGTTAGCCAAGAGTAATGTCAGGGCTCGCACCGAGGTGTCGCTGGACGGTTCTCTGCTTGTGCCGTAGCTTCGCTGCAAAGTCAAATTGGAAATTTTTCCACCTGTTGGTGGTCCATGCCAAGTTGGACGTCTACCCCTCTCTCTCTCGCACATCCCCATGTTCTCGACAAGGAGAAATGAATCAATACACTTGCGCGGCATATAGTCCGAGGTGGAAAAACCGACCCGCACCATGAATTCCCCGACCCAAACAACCCCACACGCACATGTGATTGATCCCGAACGAAGCCAAAGAATCACTTTCTATTGGTTTTTCCCTCTGCCGCCCCGTTCTTTTCCTCGGAAACGGCCGACGAGTGATCATGAAAGCGGGGAACGAGGCACCGTGGAGAAGGAAATGAACGAGACGTGTGTTGTTGGGCGGATGAGAAGATAGGAAAAGCTCGCACAGGCTTTCTCAAGGGTCCATTCTTTCCAGAGAGATGAGCGCTGGGTGCACCAAAGAGAGGGCGAGGATATGAATCCGTGTAGGGTAGGCAAAAGGGTCGACTCGAGTCCCTTTTAGACGAAAATTGTAGACTAAAGATTTAATAAACGAATCAAATCATCCTACCCTTTGAATATGATGGTAAAGATCACACGCCCATTCTCACGATGAATTACACAACACCGAAATTTTGCCAAATTTAACTTCTTTCAAGAGGAGAAATAACGGAAGATGTGTTCTAATGGTTTTTGTTGGCCCATTTTTCTAGTAATTACTAATTTTTTCTTGTATCACTATTTATTTAATAAGAAAAAATATAAAAAGATATATATATGTAAATTTTACATAGAAACAAAAAAAAAGAGAAAGTAATTATAAAGTATATATATATATATATATATGTATGTATAAATATACCAACAAGCAGGAAGTTCTCTTCACTCTTTTGCAATCATAAGCCAATCGATTACAAAATGATTTACTCTCTCGTCCCTTTTCCCAGAGATGCATGTTTTGTGTCAGGTTCCCCACAGAGGGCCTTCGACCGCGAGTCCCGGGGTCCCGTTGTTCACCCCCATCTACAGAAAACGTCTTGCTAAATCTTACTAAATATACTTTAAGAAACATTAAAATTGTATCTGCTTCGAGCAATTAGCCTCGACTGCATATCCCTTCGGTTTCCAAAGTATCTTGAACGCGTGTTTTCTTCTTTTCCGATTAGCTTTAATTAGTATCTCGTGTACACTAGGTAACAAAAACCCTTTTTTTGAATGAAGCCTTTCGTTTTCATACATTTTTGTCTGAATTTTCCATAAAGGTTTCCACGCTGTTTTGCAACAAAGCTTTTTATGCGTGTATGAACCATGTACAATGTTCGATGATCTGATGATCGAGCGACGGACACCAGCTCGATTCGATGATCCACCTTCCTTCGAGGCGGTAGCTTCTTCGGCAGCTCGAGGGGCATTACGTTTCTGAATAAGTCAAGGACTTGTGTCACCTTTTTTCTCTCCTTTGGAGACTTGTGTGGTCGACAGCATCTTCCGATCATAGCCCGATTCACGCTTGGCTAGGACCACACTTTGGCAACATGTGTCCAAGATGCAAATGTAGTCGGCAAACGGGACAATGAGAGCATCTATTCTATCAAGGAAACCCAAACCAATAACAAGGTCATAATCGTCAAGCTGGATAACATCGATTGTTTCCTTGCTCTTCCATTGTTTGATGTGAACTTCCACGTCCCTAGCCAAGCCGCTTGTTGGGACTTCCTTGGTGTTCACCGTCTTAAGCCACCCGGTTCCTTTCTTGACCCGAAGGATGAGTTTCTTTGCGTCTTCTTCTGATATGAATAGATCAAATGCCCCAGTGTTCACGAGTGCACTCATCGTAGTTACTCCGATCATCATGTCCGCAAACATTGAGTCCCTTTGTTCACCTTATTGGGCTTGGTGGAACTTCGGATTCGCAACGATTTGAGCCACGTCTCTTCTTGCTCCTCCTCATGTGTCTTGACAAGCGCTGCTAGCTTGCCTCATGTCAAACAATCACAAGCCATATGGACAAGAAACACCTGAAAGAGGGGCGTCCCATCTTATGTTTTTTGCCATCAACTCCGGCTTTGCCTTTGCAGGGGCCACTTGGTTCCACTTAGGCGGTGGAATTTGTTGCAATCTCCCCCACCAGTGACTTTGTCCCTCCGTCGAGAGTCCGGCTTGGTTCCAGAAGTTGCCTTGTACTCTATCAAGGTCTCGGCCACGTTCATGGCTGTAAAGATATCCTTCGTGTTGCACCATTTCGGCTCTTGCTTGACCTATGGTTTGAGGCCACCCATGAACTAAAAGTAGGCCTCCGCATCTATGAAGGTATTTGGAGTAGCAACTCCAATAACTTCCTCCCATACTCGCAAACTCCTCCCTTTTGCTCCAGGCTGCAGAGTTCATCCCAAGCTTTCTCTTCCACATAGACCGGATAATATTGTCGTTGGAACTCCTCGACAAATATTCCCCAGGTTATGATAGGTTCCCCACTCCTATCGTCGAACCTACGATGCCACCACAAGAGGGCATTGTCAATCAAATAAATGATCGCGATACTTACCCGAAGTGCTCCATTGGTGCTCCCAGCCGCTTGAAAGTACTGCTCCATATATCATAGGAAGTTGTCCACATCCTTGGCCACCCTTGAGCCTTTGAATTCCTTCGGCTTCGGGGCGTCCACTCGTGGACTTGGCTGCATGGTGATCACCCTGTTTATGCACGCCGCTTCCACCTCGACGAACTTCAATTTGAGCTCGGCCGTATCCACACGCATGGCCTCCGCCAAGGTATCATCCCTCTGTCAAAGCTCATCGGTTGAGTGGGTCAGCATGTTCAGCATCTACAGCATCTCCCCTTGGAGTTCTCCCAAGTCGGATTTGAGCTCTTGCGCCTCAGCCTCGAGCTCCCTCGTTCCAGTTTGGCCTCCTTCGATCCGTATGGACAACACCTTGACCATTCCTTGGATGTCTTGCACAACAACCTCCATCTTAGCCACACAAGTCTCCAAGTCACGTAACACATCCCTCAAACTCGAACTACCACAACCCTTCTTTGCCTTAACGCCTTGTTCTTGGTAGCCCTCCCACGATCCCTGGCCGCCTTGTCCCCATGGATGGACTTATCCCCATGGAGAGACGTAACGTTTTGTTGTGGATCGATTGATCTAGCGTTCCCTTTCCCGTGCGGTCTTAGAAATTTCTTCCCAAGTTAGCTTTTCCCATACTCACTCTCTCAAAGTGATCTTTACAAAGAGAAGCTCTAGAGAGAAGCAATGGATTTGTATTACTTGTGAAAATGAGATGATACAAATGACGAGAGGATACCCTTTTATATACAAGTACAAGCTTAACCACAACTATAGATCTCTCCTTGACCTAACGGTAGAGATGCCATCTCACCATCAGCCAATAAGAGGCCACCTCTTAATCGATCAATTACCGCATAGGAATACTCTAGAATAAAGTACGTTTACAATAGGGTTAATAATACGAAAAATCCCAAACCGGTACACCTGTGACAGATTCACCTCAAACTAATTTTTTGATCATGAAAAATCCTAATCCGGTACACTTGTGATAGATTTACCACAAACTAATCTTTCACCACTAAAAAACCTCAAACAAGTACACTTGTAATAAATTTACCCTAAGTTAAATTAGATGTATACCATGAAAAATCACAAATTGGTAAACTTGTGATAAAACCCTAAACCGGTACACCGATCGACTGTCACGTGTCATCCAACTTAGCAATTTCACAGTAAAATTTAACGGAAACTAACAAAAGGTAAATTTATCAAATATGTACTAGTTGCAATTTTTGGTGGTCAAAAAATTAGTTTGTGGCAAATTTATCACAAGTATACTAGTTTGGATTTTTTCATGGTATTAACTCTTTACAATATTGCCCGCCCTTGAAATATTCTAGAGAACATTGGAGAAGCTTGCCTGGACTTCTCGGATGATTCACGGTCCTTTGAGCATAGAAAACCTCATATCGCGACACATGTCTATGAGTCATTGGACCATGGTTGATTAGGTTAATTGTTAAATAGACGGTCCAAGAGGAAGACATGGATCCGAATAATTGGCTTCTTATGAAGTGCCTTGTTAGAAGGAGTGTTGTCAATTACTTGAGTGAGCTAGAGCTTGCCTATGGCCGGTCGCCCATCAAATGGAGCCTAATTCTTTAAAGGAGTGCACGGAAGAAAATCAAATCAAATTTTCCATACCAAACGGTGGAAAATATTTTCTACTTCATTTCTTGGAAAATGACATTCTAAAAAACATATTCCAAAAACGCTACATTTTTCACTAAACGAACGAAGCATAATTCTTTCGACTAACATTTCAGAAAGACAGATGCATGGGAAGTTGCGGAGTTAGACCACCAACTTTCATGAAATAGAGAGAGAGAGAGAGAGAGAGAGAGAGAGAGAGAGAGAGAGAGAGAGAGAGAGAGAGAGAGAGAGAGAGAGAGAGAGAGAGAGAGAGAGAGAGAGAGAGAGAGAGAGATTCACAACCTTAAGGCCCAACCATCTTCATTGATCCAAAAGAGCAAAATCATTTGTCATTTTTATCACATTTATGTCCACAACTTTATGGCCCAGACCCAACCTTCATGGATCCAAAAACTCAAAACTCATTGGCATGATTTTTTTGGGCTTGCTCTTTTTTTTTTAATAATGTGTAGAATATCGTTTAACACGCTGACCCTGTCCAAATATAGACTTTTGTTTGGGCAACCGTCACTATATATAACTATACACAAAGCTAAAACACTTAATTAAGGAATAACGACACAAACAATTCATGAACTTTGGCTTAATATGCAATTTAGTCTTTGAATTTTAGCCTAATGTTTAATGTAGTCCCTAACCTTTTAATTTATTCAATGTGATCCCTGGACTTTTGGTACATATTTAATTTAGTCTTTAGACTAGATGAAAATGTTTAATGTAGTCCCTGAATTTGAATTAATGGAATGATTATGTTGACCCTTTTCATATAGTTCAAGAACTAAATTAAACATGTACCAAAAGTTCAAGGATCACATTGAACAAACTAAATTCGGGGATCATATTGAACATTAGGCTAAAATTTAAGGACTATATTGAACAAATTAAAAGTTCATGGATCAAATTGTACATTGGACCAAAGTTCAAAGACTATTTGTGTTTTCTTCCCCATAATTAACTCACTTTTTATACCTTTCGGACTATCTTTCATAAAATAATAAGAAAAGATCAACGATTAATCCCATCCACGAACCAAAATACTCACTTTTCATAAAATAACAACCACCCTTCAGAAGGCAAAATCCTTCGACATGTAAATTTATCTGACAGTGAAAGTATATAATTTCTTTTGTGGAAAGACCATCGTGCAACCGATCACGATGGCGAGATAAAAGATGAGAAATAAACGAGAAAAGCAAGTTAGAGTTTATGCGGTTCGATCCCGGTCTTAGAATCTACTCCTCGAGGTGAGCCGACACACGATAATTCCTCTGTGAACTCTAGAGATATACGAACTTGGATCAAAAGTTTTCTCGCACTTATTCATCATATCTTCGAGTTCTTATTGTTTAAGGATTTGGTTCCTTCGTATCTTCAAGGGGATTCAACATGTCATTTGAATTATGCTGTAACTGTTATAGGTTTGCTGGTCCCATTGCGTAGGCCCTGAATTTTCTGAAGACAGGTTTCTTACCTAAAATCAAGATGGAGATGGTGGAGAGCAAGGAGCAGGTATCACATTACTAGTCATCAAGCTGCTCTTTTAACTTATCTTTACCGGGATGTGTATATCTTTGCATTGTTGCTCAGTGTATTGAAATAACCTTTTTGGGTTCTGGTGGGGTAAAAAGGTTATGGGGGGTGATCTCGTCAGCTACATGATTTACTCTTCTTGCGGTAATTCTTGGCCGCTTTTGATCGTTCGGATTTAGATTGAAATACGATAGGATAAGGTAGGATTATAAATCATTCAAATATCCTCCAGATTGTACAAAATCATTTCCAAAATAGAATTCAAAATCTTTAAAAATCTCACTTGCTCACGGAAGTGATACTTTCCAAATCTAGGCAGCATCCTCTTGACTAATCTCGCAAGGCCGAGACTAGCACCATTTTAAGCGATCACCATTTTCGCCAGAGCTCCTCCTCTTTCTCCTTTGAAATCTTTGGATTGTCAGCACATAGTCTCAAATTTGTAATAAAGGGTAGGATCGGATGTCGAAGCATCACGACAAAATCAGGTGACCACCGTTCATGACCAATATACGAACACCCAAAACTTTGTGCGTTTTGGCTTTTTTCTTCTCTTAATTCATCAGGGACAGCCAATTTGGTTTGACAGTCGTTAGACGACAATCGGTTGAACGTCGATGACGATTGCCGTGGGTCGGAGACAATAGCGATTGCACGCGATAGGTTGTTGCATTAGCGGTCCTTGTGCGGTGACCAGCAAAGCCATACTCCATCGTTGGCAGGAAATCGTTATGCTCTTTTTCTTTTTCTTTTACATTTTTAATCAATCCAAATCTATTCCACTCCATAGTCCGAACTTCTCGTTTAGCATTTTATCCAAATATATTTGATTCAAAAGACGTCACCAAACACTAGATAGGATTAGATAGGGCAATTGTTTTCATTGAATCAAGCAGTGACCACCGGCCATTGGACCACGGTTAATTAATGATTAATTACTAGTTTGACCTGCGAAAATTCTCAGTATCATCATGTTCATGAACGTGGAGTTGCCTCTTTGTCCGAAGGCGTGACGTCACTTATCTTCTTGGGCGTTGGGCATCCTACGACGTCGTCTGAGCCTTGCTGCTAATGTCCAGCAAAAATTTGCTTTTTGTTATTTTATAGTTTTTCCGTTATTTAGATAAACGCACTTTTCTAGAAAGCGCGAACAACCGGGCTTTTGATTCTCAATTGCCAGTTTTGCGCATCTCCCAACAATGAAAAATGCACCGAATAAAATCGAGCCAATATCCCAAATTAAACCCTAGATTTTGGAAAATCAATTATCGCAAAAGAAAAGCAAGTCTACGCATTACACGATGAATGGGTCCATTTTTATTTAATAAAATACTTTTCATGCATTCGTGATTCAATAAAAACAAGAAAAAAATAAGAGAAGAGTCAAAATCCAAGTCAAAAAGCCTTTCTTATATATTTATATTTCGCCATCCTTAAAAAAAAATTAAGAGTGACAAGGCCCTAAAAAAAGAAAGATAAAAACATTAACTGCCCTCAAGCTAAAGTAGCCTATTTTTACCATATGACACTTTGATCCTTTTAAAGGAAGATTCTCCCAACCACCCACCGCCTAGCCACAGCAAACTCTACGCGTTTGCATCTCCAAAGTTATTTGCATCAAATCTCTCTATAAGGGCTGGAGACCGGAGCCAGGGGCCTAAGCGGCCGAAGGTGCCGTGACGTAGTGGACCGTGCCGGCTTGCGACAGGGCGGCGATGAACGGCTCCATGTTGACTGGCTCAGCCCCGGCCTCGGCCCCAGCCCCAGCCCCGGCCACTGCTGCCGCCGTGCAAGGGCAATTCTTGTAGTCGAGGGACTCGTCCTCGTAGATGTCCCGCCATTTCTTGACCAGCATCTTGATGTCCTCTCTCTGCATGTTGTCCTCCTTCCCAGTGTACCTCCATGGCTTCGAGCCCTGGCAAGAATTGGATGCTAACGATCAACAATCTACTGTTTTCGAACGACTGTGTTGTCAATCACACGTATCGATCACTCACCGCGGCGCAGTAGTGGACGACCTTCACCTTCTCGAGCTCGACGTTCTCCGGGTGGCGCCACAGCATGGCCAGGACGAGGTTGAACACGAGTGGGATGGGCTTGTATATTTTGCCGAAGTACATGTTCAAGAAGTCCTGCACAAATCGCCAGAATTGTGTCCATCAAGTCACGTACCAGGACTACAGTCGAGCACGGAAGGTGGCGCATCGAGATGAACAATGTACCTGCTCCGCGAATGGGGTGGTAGGGGAGATCTTGAGAGTGCTCAGGAGGTCGTGGTAGGTGGCGAGGCTGGGCTCGTACACGAACATGCCGGCGTTGAAGTAGAGAGACGGGGGCGGGCCCATCTCGCCGTGCCACTGGACCTTGTCGGGGCACTGCTGGCAGTACCCGATGGCGTACTGCGGGGTGTGACTCCACGTCTTCTCGCAGAAGCAATCCATCACGGCGTAAAAGTAGCCGTCCTCCAGGTCGAAGAGGTGGTCGATGTTCTCGAACACCTGGATGTCGCCGTCCAGGTATATCATCTTGCTGTACTCCACGAACTGCGGTAAAGCGCGAAGAACCATTCAGTACACGCAAAGAGACAGACTTTACGACAGATTCATGGTTCAAACAACAGTTTACAGCCAAATAACAAGATTTGTCGAACGTTAACGCATGCTACTCATGCTGACAGATGAATACGTCGAAACGTCGTACAAGTGTAACGGCCGACTTTACTTTTCGGCCATTAATATGATGATACCGTCCACGCACCTCCCAGATACGGAGCTTGGAGTAGTTGATGACGTAGTACGCCATGGCGAACCGGGTCTGGTTCTCGGGCGGGTACACGGGCTCGATCTCCCGGACCACGCACCCCTGCTCCACCAGGACCCGCCGGTGCTCCGCCGGCACGTCCGGGAGGACGGCCACCACCAGCGGGTACGCCGACCCCGCCTTCCGCAGCCCCTTGGCCAGCCCGACCACGCCCTTCACGTAGTCCCCGTCGCCGGCCAAGAACGTCACGTAGGCCCGGGACGCCGCCCCCGCCGCGGCGGCGGCTACGGCGGCGGGCTTCACCGAGGCGAGCACGAGTTCGGGCGCCATCAGACGTGGAAGCGAAGGGCCGTCAAGTTTCGCGCACTCAGGGAGAGAGGCAGAAGAGAGAGAGAGCGCTTGGGGAGGTGCTGGCTATGGCGGTTTCTGGTTGCAGGTGTGGACGTGCGCCGGAGGGGGTATAAATAGAGAGATGGAGAGGACTCGGGGGGTGAAAATGGGAACGAAATTTCCTCGAAAAGGGGAGAAAGAAATAAATTCTTTCTTGTTTTTTTCAATATTTTATTTTTTTTTGCGATTTCTCGGACCAGGAAAAACGAGGGCCGTACGCGTGGCGGATCGGGCGGCGGGGAGGGAGGGGGGGAGAGCTGAGGGGGGAAGGTTCTGGAATGGCACGAGCGTAAATACTGGTGTGGGGGAGGTGGTGATGGGAAGGCGCTAGAAGTGGGAAGGGATCGCCTGCGTCGCGGCCAATCTGAGCTCTCGGCGAGGGCGAATCGCTGGACGGACCCAGATCGGGTTATCACGGAGATCGGCGCGTCGATCGGACGGTGCGGATGAGCGCGAGCGGGAAAACGGTCGGGGATCGCTCGGCTAGCGCCGGTCGCATTTACGGCTTGCTACTAATCGCGTCGATTTTGGTAATAAATCCCGGGAGGATGGAGATTTGGTGCTATAAAAAGAAAGAGGAAATCGACGACATCCGTTGAAATTTTGAAGGGCGAACTTCGACGATCTTGGGGGGCAGGGGCGTTCTCGTAATTACAAGTATTCTCAACCTCTCGGATCATTCCCGTTACGAAACGTTCGGTTCGGGGCACCGACAGCCCAAACTGCCAGTGGATCCACGAGCTCGTCGCTACAGACCCAACCGACGTGTCGAAAGTCGGAGATTCTCTGCACCTAAAACTGGCATATGTGCGACCTTTTTCTATCGTCGGATTTTCGTGCTCGGGTCTCCAATCTAACTATTTCTCGTATTGGAATATGCCTGCCGAAACATTCTACATCGATGCTGAAATGGCGAAGACGAAAGGTCGGGAGAGGATCGAAGTCCATCGTCCACAATTTCTTTCGCAAATTGCGAATCTATATATAAATCATGAAAACGGTAAGGACAAAATAGAACAATGGAGATTTTCCCACACCACTAGCTGGAAAAATAGACAAGTACGATGTCAACCATTCATTAGAATAGATCGCAAAACTAGTTGTGCGAACAAAATATGTTTGAGCAGCAACTTCAAACGAGGCAAGACAACTTCGTCGTAGTCTTGAAGTGACTGCACTCGAGAGATGCCAGCCAAATACCTTATAAAAGTAGTGACACCCATTTTCACGGTTTAAGACAGCGATGCCTTGAATCGCATGGAAACTAGCACGGACAAGACCCGATTGCTAAATTTGAGAAGAAAAGAAAGATGGAGCATAAGTGGATTATGTTCGACAGCCCATAATAATTGGACGCGTTGATAAACCAATTGTGTTCATTAATTTAATAATGAGGGGTTTGTTTGACAAACCAAGATTGGATTTATAAAATCATCGGATCAAGCAGCGATAAAATCATCGTTTAGAGTCCTCCAATGAGTATCTGTCACGTTACTTAGTATATCAAATTTGGAAAGAAACCGTCCCACACTTACTATTACTCTTTTTTGGATATAATGATTCCTAAATAATAGAAGATGATAGCTTTTTTTTTTTGGAAAGATAGAAGATGATAATTTTTTTTGGGAAAGATAGAAGATGATAATTTAATAGTATAAAGAGCAGATTTTTGATGCCCTTTCTTAAATTAAGAAAGGTTCAATCTTGTAAATGCCTTAGGGGTACTTTGGTAATTGTCGCGGTCGATAATGTGGTCTTTGGACTTTGGTCCAATGTGTAGTATCGTTTCTGAAATTTTAAATTTTTCAATACGGTCCTCGAACTTTTAAACATTTTTGTATAATCTATGGACTGAATTGAAAATTCATCGATAGTTCAATGACCAAATTGAACAAATTAAAAATTCAGGAATGACATTGCACATTGAACCGAAGTTCAGAGACCACATTGTATAAATTAAAAGTTCAAGAATGGTGTTGCATCATTTGTGCTATTATCCCAAAAAAGAAATAAACATTTTTTTTATTACTTTTGACCAAAAAAAAGGAAACATTTTTTTTGTCGTTTTCAATTGATTTATGCTCAACTGAAGATTTTGCATTGGTCAATATGCATCGGTCAAATTTAGAAGCTCGACACGCACAGATTGCTGAGCCCCCATGCACATGTACATACTTTGTCATTGCAGTCCCACGGGCATGGAAATCTTTATAGCTAAAAGATAACAGATGCCCGAGGTTCGAACCCGTCGAAAGCTCATCCGCGATCAAATTTGAGCTCATAATCCCGTGGCAAAGAAAGGGTATGACTCGTTCTTTAGCTAAGTTGCCACGCTCGATTGTAATCTCTCCGGCATCGTGTTAGGATTTAAATCCCACCCCCCACCATGACAATCCACGTTGATGCGAAAATGGCGAGATAGAGACGGCGCAGAGGATTGAAGCCGCTCCCCCGCGACGATCCCTTTCGCAAAATTTGCAAATCCATCATCGCAGATCACGAAAAATGGAGATTTTCCCAGCGCCACTAGCCGGAAAACGGACAAGCGAGATGTCAATCATTAGTCCCTCCGGTAATTCATTAGAACAAGCCAAACGTACGACGGAATTCGAGAATTCGGCGTAAAATTCCGTTATTAAGCGGGACGGATTCTCGGATGCTACTGCCAATCGCTACAGATTCGATGCGCGGTCACGATCGTTATTAAATTGACGGCTTGCGTGCTGTCCACCTGGGACTCCCGGCCTCAGGTGGTCCGAAAATAGGGGCCCCCGCCCCGTGCGGGGGGGCCCACGCGACACGGCCTCAGGTGGTCCGAAATAAGAGGGCCCCCGCCCCGTGCGGGGGGCCCACGCGACACGGCACCGCTCGCGTCATGCGATTCCCCCGGACTCTGTCCACGTCATCGCCGCTGGGTGACGTGCCGGCTCGTCGGGACGCCACGTCATCCTCCCCGTGTCCCCCCCGCGCTTCTCGGGCGGACCGGGGGGGGCGGGCTTCGCGCCACCTTGTAGCGGCGAATTTGGTCCCGGCTTCGCTTTCCGCTTGTCCGCCTGCCGCCTTTTACTTATTTATTTATTTTAATTGCGCGCACGAATCAGATATTCGCTCTCTTTTTTTACCGCCGGAAAAAAGCGCTTTATCTTTTTTTTTTCCTTTTTCTTTTTTTGTTCTCTTTTCGTGTTATTCTTTCCTTGCTTTGGCTAAAAAGTGGAAGGTTCCTGGGCAGGAGGCGAAACTGGAGCCCACGTACGTGCCCGGATGGAAATAAGCCCCCTCGGGTGCAATCGAATCGAGGTCGAGGAGGTCGGCGTGTCACAAAAGTTTGAGCCCGACCTGACCCGTGCCTGATTGGATGTCGAAGCATTTTTTATTCGCTCGATTGGAAAATCGAGATGCTCGAAATTCGATTAAGCTCGGCTGCAATTGATTAACGAAAGGGCTTGGAACTCGTGCTCGACTTAAAAAAAAAAAACTCAAATGATGAGGGTGACTAACTTGGGTAATGTTCCCAGTGTATAAACAGAAGGCATTTTAGTCCGAACGTGAAAAATAATATAGCATTTTCTCGTGCGAGAACCGATTACAAGAGAGTTTTAGAAAATCACGAATTTTCTAAACGTGATTTTCTAAAATTTATGATGAAAATGGTTTTGAGCAGAACTATTCGGCTCCCTACTCTCCCCAACAAATTGGAGTTGGAGGGAAAGAATCGTCCTCTACAAGATATGGCGATCGGATCCTTGAAAGAGGAAACTCCTATGAGCTTTTTAAAGAAAAGAAATCAAACATCATGTATTTTCGTACTTTTAATTGTAAACGTCGCATTCTTGGAAAAAGTCCGATTTAAAATCAAATGAAGATAACCACCCGCCTGGGTGGCGCTGCTGGAGAGGGCACTCTTTCTCTCGCAAAATGTTGAGTGTTCGAATTCCGGGCGCCGCAGGGTGACTTAACAGGTGCACGTGTGTGGTGGCTAGCACGTGTCGTCCCCAGGGTTTACCTCCCGGCTGTCGGCCGTGCGAGGATTCCCTGGGTTATCCAAAAAAAAAAATCAAATGAAGATATGTTCATTTGGTTATTCTACTTCTCGCGCGAAGCTTATCGTGCTTTTAACAAGACTTCATAGGTAGTAAAAGAATCGATGCATGTGAAAATTTGAAGATTTTCCAAGGTTGCTAGAAGCTATGAGAGATGAAGAACCAAACTTTGAATACAGTGGAATCAGATTAAGTCCAAGACATCCAGCTGGGAGGGAGCACTTGCAAAAGCCACTCAAAGAGTGCATTTCAGCAACTCAAGAGGCTTCATACACAGCAAAGATAGAGCACTGTTTTACGAGGATTTAGTTGTAGTCTAGGCCTTATCTCAAGCCTTTCTCTCCCTAAAAGAAACCCTCGAGCGCCCTCTATTCTAGAGGTGAGCATGAGTCCACGGAAAAATCGAAAATCGGATCAAATCAGCCATGCGAACCAATTCGGTTTCGGGTCCCACGGTTACCGATTGCAAAAAAAGTGAAACCAGCACTGTGTGGACCAATTCTTGGCTAGGCAAGAACCGAACCGGTAACCAAAGAACCGTACCGGAAATTGAAAACCAATGAACCGTGGTTACGTATTTTGAGTATTTTATTGTTTATTTCATTTTACGTGTTCATCTTTTATGGATTGTTATTATTGACAAATGATGATTTTTGTTATTACGTTTTTTTTTTGGTAAGGTATTTTTGTTATTACGTTCAGTTTCATTTTACTTAACAAAAAATAAAACAAAAAAAGGAAGAAAAAATGAAACAAAAAAATAATCAAATTGACCGGTTTTTGGGTAGACAACTTATCGATTGATAGGGTAGGTTTTAGGGTACATAGGGTATGTTCTATGTTTCAAAAGCTGTGGAATCAATTTCGATAGGTAGGTTTCAGGTGAAATTTGGACCGATGTTAGAACCGCTCACCCGTAATTCAAACATTCGGAAATATGAGCATCAGAAATGCAAACTTCAATCCATTCTACGAACTGTTGAGGACTTCAAAGCCTTCATGATATCAGTCTTAACCATCCCCCCCAAGGAGAGACTGAGAACACCTGTCAGAACTACTACTCCCTATTCAGTGGAAGCAGCCTAACAGTAACTGAAAGAATGGAGCTGAATCTTCTTCGATGCATCGGCCATTAGCTTAGCGATCCGCTCATAAACAGTGTCTGCAGCAAGATATAGGTCGAAATCGAGTCATGGTTGAAGCACTTCAACCTTAGGGACTAAGAGCAATTGCTGTTACATTCACCCTTTTCTCATCAGCCTGGATGACCAATAGAAATCAGTAACAGCGGCCACGAACTCGGTCCCAACAACTGGCCAAGCGACTTTTCACAAAAGCAAGAAAGCGAAACCTGCAGGCCCAGGAGCCTCGTCCTCATCGACAGATCAAACCACACTCGCTGTCTTTCCCCATCAAACACATGTGCTTAATCAGACCCGCTCTATTGATCATCGTACCGAGTTGAAAGAAATCAAGGAATGTTCAGGCTCTTTGAAGCTTCCCAAGGCACACTGCCTAGCAGATTGATCCTACAAAGAAGCTGATCATCACAAGTTCCTTCCATGATACAGTATATCATTGAGGTCTCAAGTGGTAGCGCACGGGCACGATGAACACTTCCAAGTACACACGTTTTCATCCAATTTTAGCAGTGCATGCGGAAATTATCTTTTCCTAGTTTTGTGAATGCTTCGACTCTCTTCTCGAATCCGCCGTTGTATAATCTCATTCCGTTGACGACTACAAGAACCAACCATTTCCCAACCAATCAAAGGGCCTCTCTCCCCTCTCTATCGTCCCATATAATTCATATTTCGCGTTCGTGTGGTCTGTCTCTTTGCAGGGAAATTACCAAAAAAGTCGTCAACTCATTACGCTTATGCTAATTCAGTAATAAACCTTTCAATTATGATAATTCAGTTCTTAAACCTTTTTTATGTTTTGTTAATTGAGTCCGTTCGGTCAATTTTAGATAGATGTTGTAGGACGACCAGCACCAATATGGATAATTTTTATAAATTTTATTGTTATTTTTTTTTCTTTCTTTATTTTCCCTTTTTTCTTGCAAGCCTAGCGAGGCTTGGCCAACCCTCGTTGGCCACCAGGGGAGGGCCGCGAGCAAGGGCCGTGGCCCTCACCTAGTGGCTCTTTGCCGACCTTGGCTTGTGCTTGCCGAGGGTCGCATCGACTTTTGCTAGACTTGGTAGGAAAAAAAAATAAAAAGGAAGAAAAGAATAAAAATTATAAAAAAGTATTAGTTCCGGCTGTCCTACATGCTATTAGCATCCATACCAACTATTTTCGATCAAAATTGATTGGGGATGGCTACATTGACAAATCCTTAAAATGTTTAAAACTGAATTAATACAAAACTAATAGAATTATGACATATTTTTTGATAATTTTTCCGGCCCTTTGCTCGTCGTGCCTACCCAATTTGTCGAGAGTCGATCCATCGCAAGTCATCTGTCGAGGTCACGCCCATCGTGGGTCCTCGAAAGCACTAAGGAACGGCGATCCATCGCTCTCGATTGCTCGCAATAATAGTTTCGCACAAAAAGCAATTAAAACTCATGGACAATCTGAGGAAATACACGATAGGATCTACTCCTCCGTCCTCTCCGACCAGAGCCGATGACGTCCTCGATGGGATCGTTCCGGGATGGGACGGAGGATAGAAGACAAAACAATTCTCCCCCCTTTTCCACAAGGATAGCATAATTTGCTTTTATATTGATTTGCTTTCTTGAAAAAGATGATAAGATAAGATTTTTTCTCTTATTTAATAGCAACCGCATTTATTCTTTTGATTTACTTTCTAGAAAGAAAAGATTTCGTCCACATTTACTCCTTTTGTCAATTTTATTTGATGTGATTCAAGGGATAAAAATGGCCGTGGGTCCTTAAAACTTTACTTTAGTCGAATGTGCAGTTGGGTCTCTTACTTTTTCGTCCTTTTGCTAAGTAAGTGTTATGTTGTTATGACCTTTCTTGTTCATATCGAGCATTGAAATCGAAGTATGTCATACTCCTTATGCTTGAAACTGTTTCGTCGTGATTGATTTATTTGATTTCATGATGATGTAATGGGTTTAGAAGTACCAAAAGGAAACCAAATCCGTAAGAAACGAAGGCAAAAGGTGGGAGAGAGAGAGAGATAGAAAGGTCGAGGGGACGGCCATGTCATCCCGCTCGGCTATGTGCACTGTCCTCTAACCATGGTTATTTCACCACCATGCTTGGCAAAGGGTGGCGACCCTAACCAAGATCAGGCCAAAGAGGGGGTCGAAATAGGTCCCATCTGAGCATCGTGATGCTCATCGGGCCCTAGGTTAAGTCCAATTAGGGTCTTGAGAGATACGTCGATAGTTAGCGTTGGTTGGACCACCCCTTGTCTCTTTGTTTCTCTCTTCCTCTCTTTCTCCTATGGTATTTTCATAAGTTTCGTATCATCTTTAGCCCACATCATCATTTCCAATTCAATAAGAGCTGAAGCACTTCTAACTCTTTTTCACGTATTTTATTCTCAATAACCAATACGAACCACGAAACATCGTATAGCTTAGGGAGGCGATTAGCTAAAAGAAATGTTCAGATACCTCATTCGAACATCTAACGAAAAATCTAAGGAGGATCAGTGCTTTTTAACCCTATAGTTAATCAATTTTGATTTTGTACTTGAAAATATTTCCGTGATTATGAGAATTAAAAGTAAAAGGGAAAATTTCAATTAAAGACCCAAAGTGGGATCAAATTCTCAAAAAAGGGTCCAAAGTGAATATAGTGCTAAATAAGAACCTGAAATGCTCAATCAGTCTCAAATAAGAACCCGAAATGCTCAAAAAGTTTCAAATAAAGACCTGAGTCCTTGGCCGGCCAAAATACCTGCCAGCGAGAAAGTTACTGTTCCGGAGGTCGGCCTCGCCAGTTGTCGGCGAGGTCGAGCCTCTCCAGATCTGGTGAGGGCTTGACTCCGCCGGCGTCGGGCGAGGCCGGCCTCACCAGTTGCCGGCGAGGTCGAGCCTTGCCAGTTGCTAGCGAGGCTGGCGAGGTCGAGCCCCGCCAGTTGCCGGCGAGGTCGAGCCTCACCAAATTTGGTGAGGGCTCGACCCTGCCGGCCGCTGGTGAGGCTCGACGTCGAGCGAGGTCGAGCCTCGCCAGATCTAGCGAGGGCTCGACCTTCCTGGCGTCGGGCGAGGCTCGACCTCGCTGGCATCGGGCGAGGCCGACGAGGCTCGACCTCGCCGGCAACTAGCGAGGCGACCTCGCCGGCCTTGCCCGATGTCGGCGAGGTCGAGCCTCGCCAGCGGCTGGCGGGGCCGAGCCCTTGCCAAATTTGGCGAGGCCGACGAGGGTGACCTTGCCCAGCCCAGGCAAGGGCGGCCTCGCCCGACGCCGGCGATGGCGGCCCTCGCCCGAGGCCGGCGATGGCGGCCCTCGCCCGAGGCCGGCTATGGCGGCCCTCGCCCGAGGCCGGCGAGGGCGGCCCTCGCCCGAGGCCGGCGAGGGCGACCCTCGCCCGAGGCCGGCGAGGGCAGACCTCGCCCAGCCCAGGCGAGGGCAGCCCTCGCCCGACGCCGGCAAGGGTAGCCTCACCTCGCCGGCCCCGGCGGAGGAAGAGAAGAAAAAAAAAGAAATGGAAAAGGAAAAGAAAAAAAAACAGAAAAAAAATATTAAAAAAATTAAAAAGTTACTGTTCCGGTGCTGAAACAGTAACTTTCTTACCGACAGGTATTTTGGCCAGCCGAGGACCCAGGTCCTTTTTTTAGACTTTTTGGTCACTTCGGATCCTTATTTGAAACTGATTGAGCACTCCATGTCCTTATTTGACACAATATTCACTTTGGATCCTTTTTTGAGAATTTAACCCCACTTGGGGTCCTTAATTGAAATTTTTCTAAAGTAAAATTTATGAAATATAACTTCTATCGCACGTGGATTGTTATATACGCAATATAAATATGCATAGAACTCTATATAAAATACATATATAGCCTTTTTTATCATACCAAAGTAGATGGTGCTTTATGCACGGAGCTGAAGTTGTGGAAAGGGAAATATTCATGGCTTTCAATTTTGTGGCATTGCCCGACACATGATGAACATGTAAAATGAAAATGCACCTACACAAATACCTTATTCTATTTTTTTTCCTTGTTGTTTGTTTCTTCTACTTGAAATAAAGTTACGATTATATTATTTCTACGCATGAAATATGTTTGATGCTCCTTCGATATATACTAATTTAGAATTTCCATGCACACCGGTCAACGACTAATTTTAAGGTCGAACTTTTCATTAATATTTGAATCGAAACAAGGCGGAATCTTGAATTCGAGGGTTCTCTAACTAAAATTCTTGTAATCAAGCGATCAAAAGTGGGAAGAAAAAGTAAAACTTGGTCAAACGCATAAGATGGAGATAACTAATGGTCTAAACTTGTTCTGCATTGGCTGCATCGGGTCAGGAGATTTCAATTAACCCAACCTAATAATTTGTACTTAAGTTACCAAAACGTGGGCCTTCATTTTTGGCCCAATATTTGGTTTTTCACTTATATTCAAGTTTGAAGCCCGTTCCACTTCCCCAAGCCTACGTCTTCTGCTACCATTTGAGCACACATTGCCAAAAGAGCCCAGAAAAGAATCTGCTTGGAAAGATTTGTAAGGTCACTTGACAAAGTTAAAGAAGAAAAATGTGGAATTGAAGCTAGTTATCTAAGAAATCCTTAGATATGACGATCAATCACAATAGCGGGATAAACTGGGAAATAAGCCGAAAATTGGGATAACAACATGCTAGCATTTACGTGGTTTGATCCAAGTGCCGGAACCTACTCCATGATAAGAGCGACAACGATGAATCTACTATGAATTATGGAGATACAAGCTTGGGTCAAAAGTTCTCTCACACTATGAATTCCTCGCAGTGTTTAGCTCAATCTCTTAAATATTTTCCTCGTAAAACTCTCAGCAAAAAAAATAAACCCTCTAAAAACATTGACAAGAGAGTTTAATATGTAATCTCTCTATTCATACTTGAAATAGGTCTAAACGAGGCCTCAAATCGTGAATCTCATCCTTGCCGCCACCGTCGCAGGGATGGTGGCACTTTGATTTGAGTGGGTAAGTGTGTGGCGTGGACGTTTGAACTAAGACAGCATACCAATCTGTCAACATGCTATTAACTCTCTGCATCGATCTTCCTCATCTTTAAGTCTTAAACTGAGTTTAGTTGACTAATGACATAACTCTAAAATGTCACGAAAAACAGCTACCAGTCAACATCCACAATTTCAACGCCCAAAATTCCAAAAGGTGTTTTCTTGTTCGCCCGACTTTTAAAAGCATTGAAATTTGGTGCGAAAGGAATCGTTTTTCTTTCGGACGATTCGCTAAGATTGTCAAATTTGAGCTCTTAGGAGGCCTCTAATTGGCTATGAATCTGGTCCAATCTCCGACACCATGTATTTTGAAAATATTGGGCGGTAGCTATGATTGTCTATACAGGGGCCGTACAGGGGAATCGGAATGTTAAAATAGATCTATATAAGGCCGTACAGGGGAATTAGAATGTTCATATAGATTTCAAGGTAACTATTAGACTCTTGCAGGATCAATTTCAGATTCCAAAATTTCAATATCGGGAAATACATGGTAGGTTTTAGGGTTATATGTTAACCATGTACCTGTACTAGGAATGTTTACAAGGAGGGTTTGGGGATTCCTAGGCTTGGCTCGAACTTATCAAGCCAAAGTTTTCGACGCACAGCTCAAATTGAGAGATCGGGCTAAGTCCAAATTTGTATTGATTCGGTTCGAGACGGTTCTAGTTTAGCTCGATGGACCCATATGATCTAACATTATAAAATAGCTTCAAAGTTTGGAGATTCAGGATTGAGGCATGAATTAAAACTCAAATACAACGAAGTACAATGATCAGATTGAACTTGTTTGGTTCACCTAGTTTAACCCAGATATGTCATATTTATTTCTGTGAAACTTCTATGGTATCTTTAGAGATGGATCTTTCGGTGTAACTTGGAAAAGATAGTATGTGATGTCCCAAATTTTATGAAACTGACAGGTCCTAAGTTTCAAAGGAGTTTCAAGAACCTATAGAGTAGGTTTTTGATTCAAAAAATTTGGAACCGATACCTATAGGGTAGGTTCCCTATCAATCATCAAACATGCACATCTCTTATCTAAAGGGCCCTGAGTTCAACACTCGATCCGCGTGCAAGCCACCACTTCACTACTACAAACTTGGCCTTACACAACAATGGCTCTAGTCACCATGAATTGGTGGCTCGTAGGGCTAATCGATTTTAGGGTGGGTTAGTTCCCTGAAACTTGGAAACATATCAAGCATGGTCGGTTTGCAGTTTGTGGAATTGGGAATCGGCTCACCTGATCTTGGAACCTGTGATTTCTTTTTTCTTTCGATTTCTTCTATTCCCTACAAGCGGGAGTTTCCCAACAATAAAAAAGTAGTTTACTAATAATGGTTTGCTTTCGGTGGTCACAGTGTTCTCGTACTAATTCAGCACGAGAGGCACATTATTGGGAAAATTACCAAAATAGTCATAGATCTACTGCGCTCGTGCCAATTCAATGCTAAACATTTTAATTTTGTCAATTTAATCTTAAACATTTTGACAATTTTCCATTTGAATCATTTGGGCCCATTTTGCTTAGAAATTGCTAATGTGGACACTGATCGTCCTACGTGACATGACTAGTGCTGGGGTGGATATTTTTTTAAATTTTTTCTAAACTTTTTTTATTATTTTTTGAATTATTTATTATTTTCTTTTCTTTTTCATTTTTCATTATGGCTGACGAGGGTCACTGGTGGACCACATTGGCCTGGGCTGTTGGTGCGACCCTCGCCGGCCAAGGGCAAGGGCCTTCACGGCCGGCGACTATTGCTGGTGATTCTCGCCAGCAAAATGAAAAAAAAAAAAAGCAAAGAAAAAAACAAAAAAATTAATTTGTTTTTTAAATTTACAAAAATTGTCCAAGTCGTTGGTAGCCGTGGCACATAAAATGGCTGGTATCTATGTCAACGATTGGCCAAAAGGACTCAATTAATAAATTATCAAAATATTTAGAATTAAATTGACATAAATATAATAATTTTATAATTTTTTTTATAATTCAACTGCACGTCGTCACTGTTGGTTAGACACATCATTTCGAGATGGAGAGACACATGAAATTCACAACAAAAGTGAAGATGGAGATGGTGGTCAGCAAGGAGCAGGTACCATATTACTAGCCATCAAGCTCCTCTTTTGACTTATCTTACCGGGATGTGTATATCTTTGCATTGTTGCTCAGTGTACTGAAATAACCTTTGGGTTCTGGAGGGGGTGATCTCGTCAGTTCCATGATTTACTCTTCTTGCAGTGATCCTCAATCGCGTTTAATCATTCGGATTTAGATTGTGATAGGATAGGATAAAATGGGATTAGAAATCCTTCAAATATCCTCCGGATTATACAAAATCATCCAAAATAGGATTCATAATCTTTGAAAATCTCACTTGCTCACGGAGGTGATATTTTCCAAATCTAGGGCAGCATCCTCTTGACTAATCTCACACGGCCGAGACTAGCACCATTTTGAGCGATCACCGTTTTCGCCGAAGCTCCTCCTCCTTCTCTTTTGAAATCTTTCGATTGCCAGTACAGAGTCTCGAATCTGTAATAAAGGACGGGATTGGATGTTGAAGCATCACAGCAAAATCAAGTGACCACCGTTCATGACCAATATACAAACACCCAAAACTTTGTGGGTTTTGGTTTTTTTCTTCTCTTCTTTTTCAAAGACGACCTGTTAGCCCATCGATTTTGGGTCATTCATCAGCGATAGCCAATTCAGTTTGACAGTCGTCGGAGGACAATCGGTTGGACGGCGATGGCGTTCGCTCTGGGTCGGAAACGAATAGTAATTGCACATGATAGGTTGTTGTTGTTGTAGCAGTCCTTGTGCGGTGGCTGGCAAAGCCATACTCCATCGTTGGAAGGAAATCCTTATGTTCTTTTTCTTTCTTTTTATATTTTTAATCAATCCGAATTTATTCCACTCCCTAGTCCGAATTTCTCATCCGATATTTTATCCAAATATATCTAGTTCGAAGACATCACCAAACACTAGATAGGGTAATTGTTTTTATCGAATGAAGCAATTGCCACTGGCCATTGGACCATGGTTTATTACCAGTTTGACCAGCGAAAAATCTCAGTATCATCATGTTCATGAACGTGGAGTTGCCTCTTTGTCCGAAGGCGTAACGTCACTTATCTTCATGGGCGTTGGGCATTCTACGACGTCGTCTGAGCTTTGCTGCTAATGTCCAGCAAAAATTTGCTTTTTGTAATTTTATAGTTTTTCCTTATATTTAGATAAACGTACTTTTCTAGAATCGGGCTTTCGATTCTTTTTTTTTTTTTTGGTCAGGAAACATTATATATTATACTCATTTGCGACAATATACAGGCTTTAGATCAAAGCAATTCCAAAAGACAAGTAGGGGGATAAGCGACCCAATTAACCAATAAATATTTATTACGGTGGGCTTTGGCGACTCAATCCGCAACTCGATTACTTTCTCTTCGGCAACGGGTCATTTTTAAATTGCTGAATAACTTTGCGCGGCCTGGGCTTCGCTGATCAATGCATAAGCTTCCCAACTCACTTGATCTGTTCCCTCACTCATCATCTCCACCAAATCAGTTCGATCTGTCTCTAACATGATCTTCGGTTCACTTTTTGCCTCAAAATGTTTTAGGGCTTCAAGTATAGTAGTGGCCTCCGCTTGAATCGCCGACGAGACTGTTACCGATCGAGCAAACCCATCTATCAAGATACCGTGGCTGTCTCGACATACACACGCAATGGCCCCTTCCCCTGTTTCGGCAACAAAGACCCATCTACGTTAATTTTAATCATCCCGGGAGGAGGGGTCCAAATCGAAGGTAATTCTTTCTGTGTTTGCGGTTTTCCATTCGTTTTCTCTGACCATTTGCTGAGGTTTTTCTCCGTGGTGATGGCTAAGATGACGATGTGTTAGGGGTTTAACTTATGAGCTCTGAATACCCAGTCGTTCCGAGATTTCCAAATCTGCCATAACAATAAAGCAATGAGCTCAAAGGATACAAAGGTATGTTTAAAATTCAGCAACCATTCCTCTATCCGAGTCACTACGTACCTATCAACATCAATATTTACTGATGGGTTGTTCCATATTTGCTGAGTCCAGGGGCATAGCAGAAACAGATGCTCTATGGATTCTGGATTCTGTTGACATATCAAGCAAGTGGCTTCAGGTATGATCCGTCTTCGAACTAGATTCTCCTTAGTTGCAAGGGCGTTTTGGCAAACTTGCCAAAGAAAAAATCTGATTTTGGGTTGTAATTTTGCCTTCCAAATTCTATTCCATAATTCTCTGGAGGTTTGGTACGACGTTGAAGCTTGATTCTGATTTGGTGTTTCTTTTTGTGCTTTGATGTTGTTATACGCACTCTTCATTGTGAACTACCCGGTTTTGGTTGGTGTCCACACCAATTTGTCCTCTGGAAGTTTGTGGTTAATGGGAATGGCTAAAATTTCCTGGGTTGTTTCAAAGTCAAACACCACTCTCACCCTTTTTTCATTCCATTTGGCTTCCTCTCTGACCATTAGTTCGGATACCCGAGCTTAATCCTCTTTGTTTGCAGGCCATCCAATCAAGCCTCTTGACAGCCGCTTATCTTCCCTTATGTTGATTTTCTCACCATTTCCAACCACCCATCGAATTGGCTGACTAATTACATTACTGCCTAAAATCAAGCTTCGCCATCCCCATGAGGGACTTGAACCTTTTTTTGCATGTAATAAATCTATATTAGGATAATACAATCCTTTAAAAAGCCGACTCCAGAGAGAGTATGGATTCTGGATTAGTCTCCATGCTTGTCACCCCAATATTGCCTCATTAAATGTAATTAGTCTCAAAAACCTAGGCCACATTCATCCTTTCTTGCTTTAAGAGTGTCCCAGTTTTTCTAGTGTAACCCCCTCTTGTTTTCAGAATTTTTCCACCAAAAAGCTACAATTTTCCTTTCAATAGTTTGACAAATGGATAGGGGGATTTTGAATATGGACATTGCATACTGCGGTAGAGCTTGCACTACTGTTTTAAGGAGGATTTCTTTCCCTTCCTTATGCTCCGTTCGTTTGGCGGAAAATATTCTTCCGGAAAATATTTTCCGGATTTTCCGGTGTTCGGGGGGCGGAAAACGTTTTCCGTGGGAAAATATTTTCTTTCCCCCTCTTACAAAATAACCTAAATTTATGAAAAATGACTTCCACTTCTTCAAAAGCGGAAATCATTTTCCGGAGCTTCTTCTTCTTCTTCTTCACTAAGGTCGTCGGCCGCCGCCGGTCGCTGGCCGCTGGCCGCCGCCGCCGCCGACCCCCGCCGGTCGCCGCCGCCCCCGCCGGTCGCCGCCAGCCGCCGCCACCCGCCGGTCGCCCGCCGCCGCCGCCGCCGATCGCAGGCGAAAAATATTTTCTGAAATTTTTTCATATTGATCGCCGAACACCGGAAAATTATGTTCTAGGAAAACATTTTCCAGGAAAATGACTTCCGGGAAAATAAGGAGAATATTTTCCGCCAAACGAACGGAGCCTTAGATAAAAAATTTTCTTTCCAACCTTAGATAAAAAATTTTCTTTCCAACCTTCCAGTTTCTCATTGACTCTATCGAGGATCCAAGCAAACAACTGTTTTTTTAGCAGCCCCAGTCGGATGGTATTCCCAAATACTTCCCTGTCTTCTCTATCTCAGGAACTCTCAGCTCGTATGTCATATTTCTTCTTAATTCCCTTGGGCAGTCTTTGTTGAAAAACATACCCGACTTGTTCAGATTTAGTGCTTGTCCATACGCAAAATAGTATTGATTCATAACCGCTGCCACATTTTGACACTCAACAATCTTTCCTGCAAGAAAGAGTATTAAATCATCTGCAAAAAGTAGGTGAGATAAAGTTAGGCAGAAGTGATTTAATTTGATGCCTTTGATACTTCCATTTCCCATCGCTGTCCGCAGCAAATTGCTAGTTTTGTGCAACTACCGACAATGAAAAGTGCACCGAATAAAGTGGGGCCAATATCCCAAATTAAACCCTCGACTTTGGAAAATCAATTATCGAAAAAGAAAAGTAAGTGTACACAATGATGAACAGGTGCGTTTTATTTAATAAACTACATTCATTTTATCCGTGATTAAATGAAAAAAGAGAAAATAACAGTCAAAACTCAAGGCAATAGGCTTTTCTTATATATTTATATTTTGCCATCCTTCGAAAAAAAATTAAAAGTGACAAGGCCCTAAAAAATCAAAGATAAAAACATTAATTGCCCTCAAGTTAAAGTAGCCTATTTTTACCATATGAGACTATGATCCTTCTAAAGGAAGATTCTCCCACCCACTCGCCTGGACAGAGCAAACTCTAGAGGTGTTTGCATCTCCAAAGTTATTTGCATCAAATCTCTCTATAAGGGCCGGAGATCGGAGCCCGGGGGCTCAGCGGCCGAAGGTGCCGTGACGTAGTGAACCGCGCCGGCTTGCGACAGGGCAGTGATGGACGGCTCCATATTGACCGGCTCGGCCCCGACCTTGGCCCCCGCCCCGGCCCCGGCTGCCACTGCCGCCGCGCGAGGACAGTTCTTGTAGTCGAGGGACTCGTCCTCATAGATGTCCCACCATTTCTTGACCAGCATTTTGATGTCCTCTCTCTGCATGTATTCCTCCTTCCCGGTGTACCTCCATGGCTTCGAACCCTGGCAAGAATTGGATGCTAACGATCAACAATCTATTGTTTTTGACCGACTGTGTTGTCAATCACACGTATCGATCACTCACCACGGCGTCGTAGTGGACGACCTTCACCTTCTCGAGCTCGATGTTCTCAGGGTGGCGCCACAGCATGGCCATGACGAGGTTGTACACAAGTGGGATGGGCTTGTATATTTTGCCGAAGTACATGTTCAAGAAGTCCTGCGCAAATCAACAGAAACAGAATTCATCTATCAAGACACGTAACAGGACCGTAGTCGAGCACGGAAGGTGGCGGATCGAGATGAACAATGTACCTGCTCCGCGAACGGGGTGGTAGGGGTGATCTTGACAGTGCTCACGAGGTCGTTGTAGGTGGCGAGGCTGGGCTCGTACACGAACATGCCAACGTTGAAGTAGAGGGATGGGGGCGGGCCCATCTCGCCAGGCCACTGGACCTTGTCGGGGCACTGCTGGCAGTACCCAATGGCATGCTGCGGGGTGTGGCCCCACCACCTCTTCTCGCAGAAGCAATCCATCACAGCGTAGAAGTAGCCGTCCTCCAGGTCGAAAAGGTGATCGATGTTCTCGAACACCTGGATGTCCGCGTCCAAGTATATCATCTTGCTGTACTCGGCGAACTGCGATAAAGCGGGAAGAAACATTCAGTACCCGCAAAGAGACAGACTTTACGACAGATTCATGGTTCAAACGACAGTTTACAGCCAAATAACAAGATTTGTTGAACGTTAACGCATGCTACTCATGCTGACAGATCAATACGTCGAAACGTCGTACAAATGTAACGGCCGACTTTACTTTTCGGCCATTAACATGATGATACCGTCCACGAACCTCCCAGATACGGAGCTTGGAGTAGGTGATGACGTAGTACGCCATGATGAACCGGGTCTGGCTCTCGGGCGGGTACAAGGGCTCGATCTCCCGGACCACGCACCCCTGCTCCACCAGGACCCGCCGGTGCTCCGCCGGCACGTCCGGGAGGACAGCAACCACCAGCGGGTACGCCGACCCCGCCTTCCGCAGCCCCTTGGCCAGCCCGACCACGCCCTTCACGTAGCCCTCGTCGCCGGCCAAGAACGTCACGTAGGCCCGGGCCGCCGCCCCCGCGGCGGCTGGCTTCACCGAGGCGGGCACGAGTTGGGGCGCCATGAGACGTGGAAGCGAAGGGCGGTCAAGGTCGCGCACTCAGAGAGAGAGGCAGAAGAGAGAGAGAGAGAGAGAGAGCGAGCTTGGTGAGCTGTTGGCTGTGGCGGTTTCTGGTTGCAGGTGTGAGCGTGGGCCGGAGGGGTATAAATAGAGAGATTGAGACTCGGGGGTTGAAAATGGGAACGAAATTTCCCGGAAAAGGGCAGAAAGAAATAAATTCTTTCCTTTTTTTTTTTGGGTGCGGTTTCTCGGGCCAGGAAAAACGAGGGCCGTACGCGTGGCCGATCGGGCGGCGGGGAGGGAGGAGGGGGCGAGATCTGAGGGGGGAAGGTTCTGGAATGGCACGAGCGTGACTACTGGTGTGGCGTTGGGGGGCGGGGTGGGGTGATGGGAAGGCGCTAGAAGTGGGAAGGGATCGCCTGCGTCGCGACCAACCTGAGCCCTCAGCGAGGGCGAATCGCTGGACGGACCGAGATTGGGTTATCACGGAGATCAGCGCGTCGATCGGACGGTGCGGATAAGCGCGAACGGGAAAACGGTCTAAGACGGTGATGTCTTGAATTGCATGGAGACTAGCACGGACACGACCTCATTGCTAAATTTGAGAAGAAAAGAAAGATGGAGCACAAGTGGATTATGTTCAACAGCCCATAATAATTGGATGCGTTGATAAACCGATTGTGTTCATCAATTTAATAATGAGGGGTTTGTTTG
Organism: Syzygium malaccense; assembly: GCA_031216405.1. Taxonomy (NCBI): domain Eukaryota; kingdom Viridiplantae; phylum Streptophyta; class Magnoliopsida; order Myrtales; family Myrtaceae; genus Syzygium; species Syzygium malaccense. The sequence goes on along the minus strand of CM062260.1, from coordinate 15,314,683 downwards.
ACAAATTAAGATTGGATTTATAAAATCATCGGATCAAGCAGCAATGTAATTAAGTGCAAATAAAATTGGTTAGAGTCCTTCGATAAATATTTGTCACATTACTTAGTATATCAAATTTGGAAAAAAACCGTCCCACACTTACTATAACTCTTTTTTGGATATAATGATTCCTAAATAATAGAAGATGATAGTTTTTTTTTTGGAAAGATAGAAGATGATAGTTTTTTTTTTGGAAAGATAGAAGATGATAATTTAATAGTATAAAAAGCAGATTTTTGACGCTCTTTCTTAAATTAAGAAAGGTTCAATCTTGTAAATGCCTTAGGGGTACTTTGGTAATTGTTGTAGTCGATAATGTGATCTTTGAACTTTGGTCCAATATGCAATATCGTTTCTAAATTTTTAAATTTTTCAATACGGTACTCAAACTTTTAAACGTTTGTTCACGAGTCATGTTTGAAGCACTTCAACCTTAGGGACTAAGAGCAATTGATGTTACATTCACCCTTTTCTCATCAGCCTGGATGACCAATAGAAATCAGTAACAGCAGCCACGAACTCGGTCCCAACAACAGGCCAAGCGACTTTTCACAAAAGCAAGAAAGCGGAACATGCAGGCCCAGGAGCCTTGTCCTCATCGACAGATCAAACCACACTCGCTGTCTTTCCCTATCAAACACACGTGCTTAATCAGACCCGCTCTATTGATCATCGTACCGAGTTGAAAGAAAGTAAGGAATGTTCAGACTCTTTGAAGCTTCCTAAAGCACTGCCTATCAAATTCATCTACAAAGAAGCTGATCATCAAAAGTTCCTTTCATGATACAGTATATCATTGAGGTCTCAAGTGTTAGCGCACGAGCACGATGAAAACTTTCGAGTACACGCGTTTTCATCCAATTTTAGCGGTGCATGCGGAAATTATCTTTTCCTATTTTTATGAATGATTCGACTCTCTTCTCGAATCCGCCGTTGTATAATCTCATTCCATTGACGGCTACAAGAACCAACCATTTCCCAACCAATCAAAGGGCCTCTCTCTCCTCTCTATCGTCCCATATAATTCACATTTCGCGTTCGTGTGCTCTGTCCATTTGCAGGAAAATTACTAAAAGAGTCTTAAACTTATTATACTTATGTCAATTCAGTCCTAAACATTTTTCACGTTTTTGTCAATTGAGTCTATCTAGTCAATTTTAACTGGACATTGCTGATGTGATGCTGGCCATCCTACATGGCACAACCGCCACTAACAAAGACAACTTTTAAATTTTCTAAAAATTTTCTAAAAATTTTAATTATTTTGTTTTAATTTCTGAATTTTTCTATTTCTTTCTTTTCCTTTCTCTTTTCTTCCAAGCCTGGTGAGGGCCGCTGGCCAACCCTCACCAGTCACAGGCGAGGGCCGCCCAACCTCACTAAACTTGGTAAAAAAAAATGATAAATTTTTTTTAAAATCGTTCACGTCAACACCGAGCGTCCTACGTGGCACTACCAACGCTCACGTCAACAATGTCCGATCAAAATTGATCGAAATGATTACATTCGCAAATCATCAAAAAATTTGAAACTAAATTGATCAAATTAAAATGTTTCTAACTGAATTGACATAAATACAATAAATTTAAGATTTATTTTTGATAATTTTCCCGCCCCTTTGCTCGTTCTGCCTACGCAATTTATCGCGAGTCGATCCATCGCAGGTCATCTGTCGAGGTCACGCCCATCGCGGGTCCTCGAAAGCAACTGAGGAACGACGATCCATCGCTCTCGATTGCTCGCAATAATACACGATGGGATCTACTCCTCCGTCTTCTCCGACCAGAGCCGATGACGTCCTCGATGGGATCGTTCCGGGATGGGACGGAGGATAGAAGACAAAACAATTCTCCCCTCTTTTCCGCGAGGATAGCACAATTTGCTTTTATATTGATTTGCTTTCTTGAAAAAGATGATAAGACAAGATTTTTTTTCTTATTTAATAGCAACCGCATTTACTCCTTTGATTTACCTTCTAGAAAGAAAAGATTTCGTCCCCATTTACTCCCTTTGTCAATTTTATTTGATGTGATTCAAGGGATAAAAATGGTCGTGGGTCCTTAAAACTTAACTTTTGTCGGATGTGCAGTTGAGTCCGTGACTTTTGCTTCCTTTTGCTAAGTAAGTGTTATGGTATTATCTGAGAAAATATTAGGTGCATTTCACACACCACTTAAGATTTATAATAAATCATAAATCGACACGTGTCTATATCGGATCCACCCATTAGAAAATTGTCTCCCCCTCTTCTCTCTCTCACGCGCTCTGTTCTTCATCTCTGCAACGCCAAGCCCAACCCTCCACCCCCCCTCCTAACCTTTGCTCGACACTATCCTTCAAGCTCAAGTCCTTCAAGCTCGACTCCGCCATCTCCACCTGCACCGTATCCATGCTCACCACCCTAATCGCCGCGCCTTCCCCCTTCTCCTCTGCAACCGCAGCCACAACCGGCGACCTCGACGACAGCGAAGAACCACTCCCGAATCTCACAGTCGGTCCAGAAGCTGTTGCAGTTGGTCTTCAAGCCGAAGACGAGCTCGACCCTGGCTTTCGGCGTCGATGATTGGTACTCTTGTGACGTCAGCGAGGACGACAGGTTCTATGTCGTGTACGACAAGTCCCATGATTCCGGAGTCCCCGAAGGTTTAATACCTCGAAAGTTGTCGCCGGAGATGGATCGGAGGCGGAGGCAGTGGCATGGTTCGTTGGACTAGAGAGCAGAGCTAATCGTGAATCGGGCATGAGCGAAGGCTTTAGAGAGAGAGAGAGAGAGAGAGAGAGAGAGAGAGAGTTAGGCATGAGCGAAGGTTTTAGAGAGAGGGGGTTGGGCGTCGGGTTGCAGAAGAGATGGAGAGCAGAGCGCGTGAGAGAGAGGAGAGGGGGAGACAATTTTCTGACGGGTGGGCCCGATATGAACACGTGTCGATCAGTGTATGATTTATTGTAAATCTTACGTGGGGTGTGAAATGCACCTAATATTTTCTGGCCTTTCTTGTTCGTACGGAGCATTGAAATCGAAGCATGGCAAGCTCCTTAAGCTTGAAATTGTCTTATCGTGATTGATTGATTTGATTTCACGATGACCTAATGGGTTTAGAAGTACCAAAAGGAAACCAAATCCCTAGGAGAGGAAGACAAAAGGTGAGAGAGAGATAGAAAGGTTGAGAGGGCGATCATATCATCCCGCTTGGCTATGTGTACGATCCTCTAACCACGGTTATTTCACCACCATGTTCAGCAAAGGGTGGTGACCCTCACCGAGATCGGGCCAAAGAGGGGGTCGAAATAGGTCCCACGTGAGCATCGTGATGCTCATTGGGCCCTAGGTTAAGTCCGATTAGGGCCTGGAGAGATTCGTTGATAGTTAGCGTTGGTTGGACCACCCTTTGTCTCTTTGTTTCTCTCTTCCTCTCTTTCTCCTATGGTTTTTTCATAAGTTCCTATCATCTGTAGCCCACATCGTCATTTCCAATTCAATAAGAGCTAAGTACTTCCAACTTGTTTACACATATTTTATTCTCAACAACCAATATGATCAACGAAACACCATATAGCTTAGGGAGGCGATTGACTACAAGAAATGTTCAGATACCTCATTAAAACATTTAACGAAAAACCTAAGGAGGATTAGTGCTTTTTAACCCTATAGTTAATCGATTTTGATTTTGTACTTGAAAATATTTCCATGATTATGAGAATTAAATGTAAAATTTATGAAATATAACTTCTATCGCACGTGGATTGTTATATACGCAATATAAATATGCATAGAACTCTATATAAAATACATATATAGCCTTTTTTATCATACCAAAGTAGATGGTGCATTATGCACGGAGCTGAAGTTGTGGAAAGGGAAATATTGATGGCTTTCAATTTTGTGGCATCGCCCGACACATGATGAACATGTAAAATCAAAATGCACCTACGCAAATACCTTATTCTATTTTTTTTCCTTCTTGTTTGTTTCTTCTACTTGAAATAAAGTTACGATTATATTATTTCTACGCATGAAATATGCTTGATGCTCCTTCGATATATACTAATTTAGAATTTCCGCGCGTACCGCACGCCGGTCAACGACTAATCTTAAGGTCGAACTTTTCATTAATATTTGAATCGAAACAAGGCGGAATCTTGAATTCGAGGGTTCTCTAACTAAAATTCTTGTAATCAAGAGATCAAAAGTGGGAAGAAAAAGTTAAACTTGGTCAAACGCATAAGATGGAGACAAGTGATGGTCTAAACTTGTTCTGCATTGGCTGGATCGGGTCAGGAGATTTCAATTAACCCAACCTAATAATTTGTACTTAAGTTACCAAAACGTGGGCCTTCATTTGTGGCCCAATATTTGGTTTTTCACTTATATTCAAGTTTGAAGCCCGTTCCACTTCCCCAAGCCTACGTCTTCTGCTACCATTTGAGCACACATTGCCAAAAGAGCCCAGAAAAGAATCTGCTTGGAAAGATTTGTAAGGTCACTCGACAAAGTTAAAGAAGAAAAATGTGGAATTGAAGCTAATTATCTAAGAAATCCTTAGATATTACGATCAATCACAATAGCAGGATAAACTGGGAAATAAGCCGAAAATAGAGATAACAACATGTTAGCATTTACATGGTTTGATCCGAGTGCCGGAACTTACTCCATGGGAAGAGCGACAACGATGAATCTACTATGAATTACGAAGATACAAGCTTGGGTCAAAAGTTCTCTCACACTATGAATTCCTTGCGGTGTTTAGCTCAATCTCTTAAATATTTTCCTCGTAAAACTCTCAGAAAAAAAAAAACCCTCTAAAAACATCGACAAGAGAGTTTAATATGTAATCTCTCTATTCATACTTGAAATAGGTCTAAACGAGGCCTCAAATCGCGAATCTCATCCTCGCCGCCACCGTCGCAGGGACGGTGGCACTTTGACTTGAGTGGGTAAGTGTGTGGCGTAGACGTTTGAACTAAGACAGCATACCAATCTGTCAACATGCTATTAACTCTCTGCATCGATCTTCATCATCTTTAAGTCTTAAACTGAGTTTAGTTCACTAATGATATAACTCTAAAATGTCACGAAAAACAACTACCAGTCAACATCCACAATTTCAACGCCCAAAATTCCAAAAGGTGTTTTCTTGTTCGCTCGACTTTTAAAAGCATTGAAATTTGGTGCGAAAGGAATCGTTTTTTTTTCGGACGATTCGCTAAGATTGTCAAATTTGAGCTCTTTGGAGGCCTCTAATTGGCTATGAATCCGGTCCAATCTCCGACACCATGTATTTTGAAAATATTGGGCGGTAGCTATGATTGTCTATATAAGGGCTGTACAGGGGAATCGGAATGTTCAGATAGATACCAAAGTGACTATTAGACTCTTACAGGGTCAGTTTTAGATTCCAAAATTTCAATATCGGGAAATACATGGTAGGTTCCAGGGATATATGTTAACCATGTACCTGCACTAGAGATGTTCACAAGGAGGGTTTAGGGATTCCTGGGTCTGGCTCGAACTTATCAAGCTAGAGTTTTCGATGCACGGCTCAAACTGGGGGATCGGGCTAAGTCCGAATTTGTATTGATTCAGTTCGAGCCGGTTCTAGTTTAGCCCAATGGACCCATATGGTCTAACTGTATAAAATAGCTTTAAAGTTTGGAGATTTAGGATTGAGGCATGAATTAAAACTCAAATACAACGAAATAAAATGATCAAATTGAACTTGTTTGATTCACCTAGTTTAATCCAGATATGTCATATTTATTTCTGTGAAACTTCTATGGTATCTTTAGATATGGATCTTCCGGTGTAACTTGGAAAAGATAGTATGTGATGCCCCAAATTTTATGAAACTGACAGGTCCTAAGTTTCAAAGGGGTTTCAAGAACCTATAGAGTAGGTTTTTGATTCAAAAACTTTGGAACCAATACCTATAGGGTAGGTTCCCTATCAATCATCAAACATGCACACCTCTTATCTAAAGGGCGACGAGTTCAACATTCGATCCAAGTGTGCAAGCCACCACTTCACTACTACAAACTTGGCCTTACACAACAACGGCTATAAATTGTTGTCTAGTCACCATGAATTGGTGGCTCGTAGGGCTAATCGGTTTTAGGGTGAGTTAGTTCCCTGGAACTTGGAAACAGATCGAGCATGGTCGGTTTGCAGTTTGTGAAATTGGGAATCGATTCACCTGATCTTGGAACCTGTGATTTCCTTTTTCTTTTGATTTCTTCTATTCCCTACAAGTGGGAGTTTCTCAACAATAAAAAAGTACTTTACTAATAATGGTTTGCTTCCAAATAAAAAATAAAGAAAGATTAAGAAATCTCGGCCGATCCGTCGGTCCGGGGGGGGGGAGGGGGTTGGGTGGCCACGGTGTTCTCATACTAATTCAGCACGAGAGGCACATTATTGGGAAAATTACCAAAATAGTCATAGATCTACTACGCTTGTGCCAATTCAATCCTAAACATTTTAATTTTGCCAATTTAGTCTTAAACATTTTGACAATTTTCCATTTGAATCATTTGGGCCCATTTTGCTTAGAAATCTCTAACGTGGACATTGACCGTCCTATATGACATGATTAGTGCTGGCGTGGATATTTTTTTAAATTTTTTTAAATTTTTTTTATTTTTTCAATTATTTATTATTTTTATTTTGTTTTCATTTTTCATTATGGCTGACGAGGGTCGCTAGTGACCCACATTGGCCACTGGGTTGTTGGTGTGGCCCTCGCTGGCCTCGAAGGCCTTGCTCGCGGCGAAGCCTGCCGTGGGCAACACCATCACAACCTCATCGGCCGGGGGTGAGGGCCTTCGCGGCCGGCGACTATTGCTGGTGATTCTCGCCAACAAAATGAAAAAAAAAAACAAACAAAAAAATTAAAAATTAATTAATTTTTAAAAAAATTTACAAAAATTGTCCAAGTCATTGCTAACCGTGGCATATAAAATGGTCGGCATCCATATCAACGATTGGCCAAAAAGACTTAATTGATAAATTATAAAAATATTGAGAATTAAATTGACATAAATATAATAAATTTATAATTTTTTTATAATTCAACCGCACGTCGTCACGGTTGGTCAGACACATCATTTCGAGATGGAGAGACACATGAAATTCACAACAAAAGTGAAGATGGAGATGGTGGTGACTAAGGAGCAGGTACCATATTACTAGCCATCAAGCTCCTCTTTTGACTTATCTTACCGGGATGTGTATATCTTTGCATTGTTGCTCCGTGTACTGAAATAACCTTTGGGTTCTGGTGCGGGTGATCTCGTTAGTTCCATGATTTACTCTTCTTGCGATGATCCTCAACCGCGTTTGATCATTCGGATTTAGATTGTGATAGGATAGGATAAAATGGGATTAGAAATCCTTCAAATATTCTCCGAATTGTACAAAATCATTTCCAAAATAGGATTCATAATCTTTGAAAATCTCACTTGCTCGCGGAGGTGATATTTTCCAAATCTAGGACAGCATCCTCTTGACTAATCTCGCATGGCCGAGACTATTGTAGGGGTGAGCGTGGTCCGGGTGGGCGGTTCCAGACATGAAATCGGGAACCACCCACTAAGGATCGGTTCCGAGAAATTGGAACTAGGAACCACCCGTTGGTTCCATAGATCCACCCAGAAACCGAACTGTCAGTCCGGTCCGATTCCCAGGTGGGTCCATAGAACCGGTCCTATCAAGTTTCATGCAAATAGAGGTGACCGAAAGAGAGAGAGAGGCGATGAACGGCTAAAGGCGCGGTCGTGAGTTGATGAGAGTTACATGTCGAGCTTTAGATTATGGATTTTATGGTTTTCATTTTTTTAAACATGTTTTCTTTTTTTTTTGTTGGTCAAATTTTCCTAAAAAAGCATATATATATATATATATATATATATATATATATATATATATTATCGATCCGATCCAGATGGGTGGGTGGGCGGTTCCACGCCTAGAAGCGGGAACCGGATCGGTACTCACCGGTTCTAGTAAATTAGAACTGGGAACCGGACCGGTCCTCACAGGAACCGCCGGTTCCCGATCGGTCCGGTCCGGTTCCGGGCGGTTTCCAGTTCCTTTGCACAGCCCTAGAGACTAGCACCATTTTGAATGATCACCGTTTTCGCTAGAGCTCCTCCTTCTCTTTTGAAATCTTTCAATTGTTAGCACAGAGTCTCGAATCTGTAATAAAGGACGGGATCGGATGTTGAAGCATCATGGCAAAATCAAGTGACCACCGTTCATGACCAATATACGAACACCCAAAACTTTGTGCGTTTTGGTTTTTTTCTTCTCTTCTTTTTCAAAGACGACCTGTTAGCCCATCGATTTTGGGTCATTCATCTGCAATAGCCAATTCGGTACGACAGTCGTCGGAGGACAATCGGTTGGACGGCGATGACGTTCGCTCTGGGTCGGAAACGAATAGTAATTGCACATGATAGGTTGTTGTTGTTGTAGCAGTCCTTGTGCGGTGGCCGGCAAAGCCATACTCCGTCGTTGGAAGGAAATCGTTATGTTCTTTTTCTTTCTTGTTATATTTTTAATCAATTCGAATCTATTCCACTCCCTAGTCCGAATTTCTCATCTGATATTTTATTCAAATATATCTAGTTCGAAGACATCACCAAACACTAGATAAGGTAATTGTTTTTATCGAATGAAGCAGTTGCCACTGGCCATTGGACCACGGTTTATTACTAGTTTGACCAGCGAAAAATCTCAGTATCATCATGTTCATGAATGCGGAGTTGCCTTTGTCCGAAGGCGTAACGTCACTTATCTTCTTGGGCGTTGGGCATTCTACGACGTCGTCTGAGCCTCGCTGCTAATGTCCAGCAAAAATTTGCTTTTTGTAATTTTATAGTTTTTCCTATATTTGGATAAACGTACTTTTCTAGAAAGCGCGAACAACCGGTCTTTCGATTCTCAATTGCTAGTTTTGTGCAGCTACCGACAATGAAAAGTGCACCAAATAAAGTCGAGCCAATATCCCAAATTAAACCCTTGACTTTGGAAAATCAATTATCGAAAAAGAAAAGAAAGTCTACGCATTACACGATGAATGGGTCCATTTTTATTTAATAAAATACTTTTTATGCATTCGTGATTCAATAAAAACAAGAAAAAAATAAGGCAAGAGTCAAAATCCAAGTCAAAAAGCCTTTCTTATATATTTATATTTCGCCATCCTTAAAAAAAATTAAGAGTGACAAGGCTCTAAAAAAAGAAAGATAAAAACATTAATTGCCCTCAAGTTAAAGTAGCCTATTTTTACCATATGAGACTATGATCTTTGTTGACACCTAAATTTTAACTAATCATTTAGTGATTAATTACACAGAAAATTAGGGATTAAATTTTAGTCCCTCACAAAAATATTAAAGTTAAATTACATAGCATTTAGTTTTAAGAACATTTATTAAGTAGTTGCATTGGCATCGGACTGGTGGCGGATGGACTTAACAAAATTTAATTGAACTAGAGTTAATGGACTCAAGTACAGAAGTTCTGAACCCAATGAAATTAATTGGATCAAGCCGTGTGAATTAAAGAATCGGCCCAACTCGTTATTCCCACAAGTGGTCAAGATTGACATGTGCGTTTGTGCGTGTGGCACATTGAATTAGGAAATATTGAGAAAATATCATGAAAATCTTTAGGTCAAGAATTAATTGGAAAGCAAAGCGTTATAAGAGCAAGAATTAAGGAAAGAGGATTCACTCAAGCTGGTGGATACAAACTTGCGGACAAAGGGATTAAAGAAAGGAAAGAAAGGATTGGTAAGTGGATTATGGAGAAATAACAAAAGAAGGAAAAGAATAAAAATATATATATTTCAATGCATCCACAATTGGAAGCTGCATCACGTTCTTTCCTTGGGGGCTCTATGTTGTTTTACATATAAAAAGGAAGGCCACACAATTACATAGACAAAAAAAAGAATTGTCAGAGGACGGTCACGATATGAGAGGAGAAAACAAAAATCGTGAGTGAGAGCATAGAGAGAGGAGGAGGTGCAGCACGTCCGAAAGAAGAAAAGAATAGAGGAGAATGCATGCACTAGTGAAGAACAGTGACCTTGTGACAGCTTGCCCCTGTTCTAGGCAACTTCAAGCAGCGTTTTGTGTCTAGCTTGTGTCCACGCCACGCCGCTTGCTGCTGCTCCTACACGAATCGGTTTGTCTTGCTGCCACGATACCAACTTTGGCAAGGGCAGCCCTGTTCCATCACGTCCAGTAAACCAACGACTCCTGCTGTTGTTACGCCGCGTGATCGTCATTGCTTCTAGCCCTACGCTAACAACTTCAGCGAGTCTGAGAAGCCCTGCATAGCCGCCACGTCCTTCCAATCCTCACCGTCGCTGATCGAGAGTCCAAGCCACCGTGACAACGCCGAGACTAGCAACTTCTGCAAACGGTCCCAGCAAACTTACCAGTCCCGACGAAATCCCGCCGGTCGCTGTTGCGTTACTCTGTATCTTCACCAAACTGGGACTCTCCCTTGTTTTGTAGGTTTCACAAGAACTCCCAAGCACCGCCGAGACACCACATGGCCGAGTTCACCACGAGTAGCCAAACCGCGGCTATCCTCACCACCGCCGGTCACTGAGCTCAAGCCATCCGTCGATCAAATTCGGAAACGTCACCCGTGCAATATTTTGAATTAGGTAATATATTATTCGATTCAATTTCGATATATTAAATTGCCTAACTTGAGTTTATTGTGATCTTAATTATATGCTGTGTCGATATTGTCATATCCAAAAATCTTTTCGGAGTCCATAAATTGGGATATTTTCCTAATTTCACAACGTGCATATGATCGATAGTCCGATTTCATGCCCGAAATATGACTCGCGATCGCACGGAAAATCGTCAATCCGATTTCATGCCCGAAATATGATTCGCAATTGTGTGAAAAATTGGCCAATCCGATCCTCATGCCCGGGATACGATTTGTCAATCTATTGTTTTTAAATTTAAATGGATGTGGGTAATATTTTGTGATATGGTGTCGTTTGTTTTTTTTAAATAAAGAAAATCCAAAAATATGTTACTTAGATTTAAATTAGAAGTTTTGCATGTTTAGGGAATCCTAAATTTATCTAGAAGATAGGATAATTATTTAATTTAAATTAGGACTTGAGATGATTTATTTTCTAGTTTAAATTAGGTATTATTCTAATCCTAATAGATTATTTAGGTTATTTTTAGATTCCGAATTTCCATGAAAATCCCAAAAAAGAATAAATGAGTTGCTTTAGGATAGATTAGGATAGATTGCATTCTTAATTTGAGTAATTTTTAACTTCGAATTTTAATAAAAAAATATCAAAAAGAAGACACTTTAGGATAGATTAAATTATTTTTTTTAGAATAGATTGCATGTTAATTTAGGCATTTTTTTTCCGAATTTCATTGAAAAAAATACATCGTTTTCCGTCATTAGAATTAGGTCACGTCATCGCCTGTCATATAGTTTGCATGTTAGGCTGCATTAATCGCATATTAATTTTTGCACGTCATTACATATAGGTTAGCTTTCATTTAAATAAGTGAAAATCTTAAAAAATATTGAGTGAACTGCTTGTTAATTAAAAATCATATTAGGATTGTTGATGTGATTTTCTAACTAACAACGCAGATGCTTACGTTGCTTCGAGGTAAGTAATTCTCCCAATCTTGCAATTTATTTAATGTTTTAATTATTGAGTGTTACTTTGGTGATTTATGCACCCGCATGAACACCTCACATGTTAGTGATTAGGTAATAAAATGGATCCAGATTGCTGTATAAATATTTTTGAAAAGAAAAGGTACCGAAAGGGTATTAGACTAGATTCTAATCTCCCTATGTTTTATTTAGGTTTTTAATCGACCTACCGCAAATAGATTAGTGCCGACTCAAAGTATAAAAATTTTTGCATGTTAAAAATTTAAACCCTAAGTTACGAATTGATAAGGTTTGGGAGGGCCCGAGTTAAGTTTAATTTTAATAATCCATTAGCTTAAGAAAATTTTAGGTCGCGACAATCCTTCTAAAGGAAGATTCTCCCACCCACTTGCCTAGACAGAGCAAACTCTAGAGGTGTTTGCATCTCCAAAGTTATTTGCATCAAATCTCTCTATAAGGGCCGGAGATCGGAGCCCGGCGGCTCAGCGGCCGAAGGTGCCGTGACGTAGTGAACCGCGCCGGCTTGCGACAGGGCGGCGATGGACGGCTCCATATTGACCGGCTCGGCCCCGACCTTGGCCCCCGCCTCGGCCCCGGCCCCGGCTGCCACTGCCACCGCACGAGGGCAGTTCTTGTAGTCGAGGGACTCGTCCTCATAGATGTCCCACCATTTCTTGACCAGCATTTTGATGTCCTCTCTCTCCATGTATTCCTCCTTCCCGGTGTACCTCCATGGCTTCGAACCCTGGCAAGAATTGGATGCTAACGATCAACAATCTATTGTTTTTGACCGACTGTGTTGTCAATCACACGTATCGATCACTCACCACGGCGTCGTAGTGGACGACCTTCACCTTCTCGAGCTCGATGTTCTCGGGGTGGCACCACAGCATGGCCATGACGAGGTTGTACACAAGTGGGATGGGCTTGTATATCTTGCCGAAGTACATGTTCAAGAAGTCCTGCGCAAATCAACAGAAACAGAATTCATCTATCAAGACACGTAACAGGACCGTAGTCGAGCACGGAAGGTGGCGGATCGAGATGAACAATGTACCTGCTCCGCGAACGGGGTGGTAGGGGTGATCTTGACAGTGCTCACGAGGTCGTTGTAGGTGGCGAGGCTGGGCTCGTACACGAACATACCAGCGTTGAAGTAGAGGGATGGGGGCGGGCCCATCTCGCCAGGCCACTGGACCTTGTCGGGGCACTGCTGGCAGTACCCAATGGCATGCTGCGGGGTGTGGCCCCACCACCTCTTCTCGCAGAAGCAATCCATCACAGCGTAGAAGTAGCCGTCCTCCAGGTCGAAAAGGTGATCGATGTTATCGAACACCTGGATGTCGGCGTCCAAGTATATCATCTTGCTGTACTCCACGAACTGCGATAAAGCGGGAAGAAACATTCAGTACACGCAAAGAGACAGACTTTACGACAGATTCATGGTTCAAACGACAGTTTACAGCCAAATAACAAGATTTGTTGAACGTTAACGCATGCTACTCATGCTGACAGATCAATACGTCGAAACGTCGCACAAGTGTAACGGCCGACTTTACTTTTCGGCCATTAACATGATGATACCGTCCACGTACCTCCCAGATACGGAGCTTGGAGTAGACGATGACGTAGTACGCCATGATGAACCGGGTCTGGTTCTCGGGCGGGTACAAGGGCTCGATCTCCCGGACCACGCACCCCTGCTCCACCAGGACCCGCCGGTGCTCCGCCGGCACGTCCGGGAGGACGGCCACCACCAGCGGGTACGCCGACCCCGCCTTCCGCAGCCCCTTGGCCAGCCCGACCACGCCCTTCACGTAGTCCCCGTCGCCGGCCAAGAACGTCACGTAGGCCCGGGCCGCCGCCCCCGCGGCGGCGGGCTTCACCGAGGCGGGCACGAGTTCGGGCGCCATGAGACGTGGAAGCGAAGGGTGGTCAAGGTCGCGCACTCAGAGAGAGAGGCAGAAGAGAGAGAGAGAGAGAGAGCTTGGGGGAGCTGTTGGCTATGGCGGTTTCTGGTTGCACGGGTGAGCGTGTGCCGGAGGGGTATAAATAGAGAGATTCAGAGGACTAGGGGGGTGAAAATGGGAACGAAATTTCCCGGAAAATGGCAGAAAGAAATAAATTCGCCCATGCATTCACGAGCTCATCGCCATGGACCCACCCGACGTGTGTCGAAAGTCGGGGATTCTCTGCACCTAAAAATAGTAGATGTGCGACCTTTTTTTATCGCTGAATTATTGCGCTAGGATCTTCTGTCTAGCTATTTCTCGTATTGGAATATGCCCGCCAAAACAGTCCACATCGATGCCGAAATGGTGAAGACAAAAGGTCGGGAGAGCATCGAAGTCCATCGTCCACAATTTCTTTCGCCAATTGCAAATCTATATATAAATCATGAAAAGGATAAGGACGAATTAGAAAAATGGAGATTTTCCCACGCCACCAGCTGGGAAAATAGACAAGTATGATGTCGACTATTCATTAGAATAGATCGCAAAACTAGTTGTGCAAACAACTATTTTTAAGCAGCAATTTCAAACGGGGCAAGTTGGCTTCGTCGTAATCTTGAAGTAACTACACTCGAGAGATGCCAGTCAAACATCTTATAAAAGTAGTGACACCCATTTTCACGGTTTAAGACAGTGATGTCTTGAATTGCATGGAGACTAGCACGGACATGACCTGATTGCTAAATTTGAGAAGAAAAGAAAGATGGAGCACAAGTGGATTATGTTCAACAGCCCATAATAATTGGATGCGTTGATAAACCAATTGTGTTCATCAATTTAATAATGAGGGGTTTGTTTGACAAATTAAGATTGGATTTATAAAATCATCGGATCAAGCAGCGATGTAATTAAGTGCAAATAAAATTGGTTAGAGTCCTCCGACCAGTGTTTGTCACATTACTTAGTATATCAAATTTGGAAAGAAACCGTCCCACACTTACTATAACTCTTTTTTGGATATAATGATTCCTAAATAATAGAAGATGATAGTTTTCTTTTTTTTGGAAAGATAGAAGATGATAATTTAATAGTATAAAAAGTAGATTTTTAACGCACTTTCTTAAATTAAGAAAGGTTCAGTCTTGTAAATGCCTTAGGGGTACTTTGGTAATTGTTGTAGTCGATAATGTGGTTTTTAAACTTTGATTCAATATGCAATATCGTTTCTGAATTTTAAAATTTTTCAATACGGTCCTCGAACTTTTAAACATTTGTTCACGAGCCAGTGTTTGAAGCACTTCAACCTTAGGGACTGAAGAGCAATTGCTGTTACATTCACCCTTTTCTCATCAGCCTGGATGACCGATGGAAATCAGTAACAGCAGCCACGAAGTCGGTCCCAACAACAGGCCAAAGCGACTTTTCACAAAAGCAGGAAAGCGAAACCTGCAGGCCCAGGAGCCTTGTCCTCATCGACAGATCAAACCACACTCGCTGTCTTTCCCCATCAAACACAGGTGCTTAATCAGACCCGCTCTATGGATCATCATACCGAATTGAAAGAAAGCAAGTAATGTTCAGACTCTTTGAAGCTTCCTAAAGCGCTACCTATCAAATTCATCTACACAAAAGCTGATCATCCAAAGTTCCTTGCATGATACAGTACATGATTGAGGTCTCAAGTGTTAGCGCACGAACGCGAAGAACACTTCCGAGTACACACGTTTTCATCCAATTTTAGCAGTGCATGCAGAAATTATCCTTTCCTATTTTATGAATGATTCGACTCTCTTCTCGAATCCGCCGTTGTATAATCTCATTTCATTGACTACTACAAGAACCAACCATTTCCCAACTAATCAAAGGGCCTCTCTCTCCTCTCTATCGTTACATATAATTCACATTTCGCGTTTGTGTGCTCTGTCCCTTTACAGGAAAATTACTAAAAAAGTCATAAACTTATTGCACTTATGTCAATTCAGTCCTAAACATTTTTCATGTTTTTGTTAAATGAGTTTATCTAGTCAATTTTAACTGGAAATTGCTGACATGATGCTATCCATCCTACACGGCACAACCGCCACTAACAAAGACAACTTTTTTAATTTTTTTAAATTTTCTGAAATTTTTAATTATTTTTTTAAAATTTCTGAATTTTTCTATTTCTTTTTTCTGTCTTTCTTTTCCTTTTTCTTTTCTTCCAAGCGATATAGAAAGTGTGCCGTGCGTGATTCATAAAATTCTATAGTAGCACCAGTATCTTATTTTATTTCACTTAGCCTGCCACTCCCATGACTTTTCGGACCAACCAACCCGAATCTGCCCTTGAAATTATCTCTGCATTTTGGGAGCAGAGCATGCAAAATCGAGCAATGGATCTTAGAAGAATTCAACTTTGAAGGGCACGACTCTTTCTATTTTTGCGCTGGCATTTGAGTTGTCTCCCCTCCTCTTTCAATCAACACACTTGACGCAGATAGCTCCGGTGGCCCCGGTGGACCCGGCTTCTGCCTCTATCAAGCGGCGACCGCCCCTACTCTCACCTACTATGCTTACTTAAGAACCTTTTTTTTTTTAGGATTCGGCGGGCCCGTAAAAAAAATTTATGATTAAATTTTCGGATTATTAATCCCCAATATGGAAGGATGATTAAAATATGGAAGGAAGGAAGGTGGAAATGGGATTAATCCCCCATTTTTTTCTTTTATTTTTTTCGGATGATTAAATATTAAATATTAAATATTAAATATTATTATTATTATTATGGATTTCGTGGAGAGATTTTTCTAATAATGCTTTTGTTTTCTTCCTATTAATCTAATGGCATGTGACAGCATGTAGCCAGCCACTCCCCAATATGAAAGTGTAGTTCGTGACAATCCAATGTAAGCGACAAATCAAGATGACCGTTTTCTTTTTCTTGAAAAAACATGTGGTCGTGCATCCGACTCCCAAAAATTTTTCGAGGATTAATTAAGCGAATTCTATGTACCACATTTTTTTTAAAATAACAACAATGCTCGAAATCTTCCCTTTTTTTTTTTTTAACTCTAGCATATAGACGGTATTATATATTCGCGACGTCTGATGAGGTGGTGCGAACGTCATGCTGAGGTGGTGCGAACATGGGTACAAATCATATGATTCGTAGAATGCAAATAAGCAAAGAGAAAAATTTTCAATGTATCCATGAATTTCGAGACCATGCACATAAAACTCCAACCTTTATAGAGTCGTATTTAAACCCTCGGAGCTTATGCCTTGTTACAGCCATTAATTACATTGATTTTTTCTCGTCGGTATGTATCGCGCTCATGACTTTCACTCTTTTTCAAGGAATATAAAGTACTAAGATTCCGTTCATTTGGCGGAAAATATTTTTCTGGAAAATATTTTCCGGAAAATATTTTCCGGGATTTCCGGTGTTCGGGGGGCGGAAAACGTTTTTCGTGGGAAAATATTTTCCTTCCCCCCTCACAAAATAGCCTAAGTCTATGGAAAATGATTTCCGCTTTTTCAAAAGCGGAAATCATTTTCCGGAGCTTCTTCTTCTTCTTCATGCCGGTCACCGGCTGCAGTCGGTCGCCGGTCGTCGGCCGTCGCCGCCGGTCGCTCGCCGCCGCCGCCGGTCGCCCGCCGCCGCCGGTCGCCCGCCGCCGCCGATCGCCAGCCGCCAGCCGCCCGCCGCCACCCGCCGTCCGCCGCCGCCGCCGCCCACCTCCTGTCGCCGGCCGCCGCCGGTTGCCGCCGCCGGTCACCGGCCGCCAGCAAAAAATATTTTCCGAAATTTTTTCATATTGATGGCCGAATACGGGAAAATTATGTTCCGGAAAAATATTTTCCAGAAAAATGACTTCGGGAAAATATTTTCCAAAAGGAGAATATTTTCCGCCAAACGAATGGAGCCTAAATTACTTAAATTTAGTACCCAAAAATGGGTGAATTAGATTACCAGCTCACTACTACTCATGGCCCTTTGTCTCCTTCTCAACTTCTCTTGGGTACCACGCTTTTAATTTGCATTTTTTTTTAAATTCTTTCGATCTAATTAATATAATAGACATTGGATAAGATTGATACTTGCCTAGATATTGTTTTGGGATGAAGCCAGAGCCGTGACCCCCACGCCGCCCTCCTGTTTGTACTGCTTCAAATTAAAATAATAGTAATAATGGTTAGCGATACCGTCGGATTCAATTTGGGTGCAGGACATCAACGGCTACCAACCGTCGTTAAATAAATCCCTCGCCACATTTGAATATAATCGATTCGGCGCAAACTGCTCTGGGCCGACTCTATCTATCCGGGTTACAAGAAATAAAAATAGGTATGATCAGGAATAGATTTATCGACTAATCCAGAGCATTTCATAAAATAGGCTCCATCCACCGTCGGTTTATGTTCTTCTTCTTTTTTTTATTAGTCCCAATTCCATGACGACCAAACTGTACGAGCTCTGTCTTTATCCCGACAAATAAAAAAGGATGAAAACTTTTTAACGGTTCGTCACCAGAATTTGCCACGTGGAATTAAATGAGTCGAGGCTCGAAATTCCGAAATAATAATCACTTTTCACGCGCCTCCCTCCTCCCATGTCGGATTAAATAGGTAAAAAAAAAACTGTGCATGCATTTTCCTCGCGCGACGAGGCTAGGTTCATGGTACCTTTGTCCCTGCTGACGTCAGCAGGTCTCCGTTAGTCCAGCCCCACGTGACGGGGACGGTGACGTCATCGATCTTTGGGGCCTATTTGGTTCAACTTTGAAAATGCTACTTGAGAGAATGTAAATACTTTCGGGTGAAAGCCCATTGGAAAAATGTAAATGGTATTTGGTAAAAATATTTCGTAAAGCTACTTTCGCCCAAATATAGTGTTTGGTGAGTTTTTTTTGCAAATGGACTTTGAGAATTATCTTATTTATTAAAAAAAAACTAACCTACCCATCGCAGGAGCCGGCCGTCGGCGATGGCCTACGGCCGCCACGCGACCCCAGCGACAGCGTTGCCTAGGCGGTCACCCGACCCCAGGTGACCTCGCCGGCCCTTCTCCGTCGCCGGCCACCCTCTCCGACCGCCCTCGTGCGGCTGCCTGGTGAAGAAGATGAACAGCTTCAAACAAAAAAAAAGATGTGAACAATAGCATTCGTGGAATGCTAGCATTAGCCAAATGCTGAACCAAACACCCCATCATTTTGGGAAGGGGCTTTCGAGGCTCAAAACCCCTTCCCAAAGCTGAACCAAATACCCCCAAGGGCTATGTCGCTAACGCAAGCGAGGACGCCTTCGCCATGTGTGATGTCGGTTTCGTGCTGCACGTCACGCGTGACATCGGTTTTGGGTTGCCCGACACGCTAAAAGAGTTAATATCACGAAAAATCCTAAATCGATATGCTTATGATAAATTTATCGTAAATTAATTTTGGGATGACGAAAAAACTTCAGATTGGTACGTCGGTGACAAATTTATTCCGAACTAATTTTTAGGTTATCAAAAACCTCCAAACTTGTACACACGTAACATATTTGCCCTCTATTAATTTTCGTCAAATTTTAGTTGCCCAAAAATTAGTTTAGGGTAATTTATCGTATGTATACCATTTTAGGACTTTTGATAATCATAAATTAATTTTGGGTGAATTTATCACAAATATACTAATTTGGGTTTTATATATGTCACTCACTTCCTTTGTTTCACCTTGTTCTGTGGCGGGGAGCGTCGAAGTGGTTAAATCTCGACGGAAACTTCATCGCTTGAGTCCCATATTCAATGACAAAGAATTCCTGGACCTCTTCTTGTCAGTTTGACAGCTAATGGTGATTAGGATTTCTCCTCATTAATGTTGACCATGAACGAAACAAAGTCTGCAAATTTCGGCTACTGCCGTCATGAAAACCGACCACGATTTAGTATCCATTAATGATTCAAGCTTTTCTATTGTGATGTTGCGGTCTGCGGAAGCGGTTCTTGGCGACAGTAAGGTGAACGACGTCCAGGCGGAGATGGGAAAGAAAGTCGATGAAGAGGCCTGTGTAAATTAGGAAAATACCACAATTGAAACCAAAGAAAGTAAGAGGACTGAGCTTCAGCGATTGAATACGAGTGTCGAGCAAGAGGAGTCACTGTCTTCGAAAAAAAGGGCGAGAGATTTCGGGAATCGCAATTCATGCAAAGGACTTCGAACTGGATTCGATTTTTTTGGATCTCGCCGCTACGGAACATAGTAGAGCAAGAAAATCGGAATGCGATGTTAGGACGGCCGTCGATGATCGTGACAATTCGTGGAATTGGCTCCAGCCCTCTGGAATTGCAAATCATGTCGGATGAAATCGTTCTCAAAAGGAACTGTCACGAATTAATGCGTCTTTGGTCCGCACCGTTCTCTACGGAATGAGAAATGGAAAGCAAACGACAATAGATGTTGGTGACAGGAGATGGTCGATTCGCGTCGATTAGTGTTCTCCAGGCTTCTCATCCTTGGTTCCACGAGAGGAAAGTTTTGTTTTCTTCCTTCATCTCTCCCCATTTTGGTTGTGTGCGAGAGCTTGAAGTAGCTGGGGACAAACTGGATTAGGGTTAAGGTTTCGAAATCGGAGAATTTCTTTCAATTTGCGATTTAGGGTTTATATTTTGGGGCGAATGTTGTAGACGACGTCGTTTAGGGCTCTATATACTGACTGGGCACGTAGGCAAGCCACGATAGTCGAGAAATGAACTAATCTCATTACTGAATTGATCAAATTAAAAGGTTTATAACCGAATTGGCACAAATATAATGAATTTATGATTTTTTTTTATAATTTTCCCGCCCCCTTTGCTTGTCGTGCCTACTCAATTTATCAAAGAGTCGATCCATCGCAAATCATCTGTCGAGGGCACGCCCATCGTGGGTCCTCGAAAGCAACTGAGGAACGACCATCCATCGCTCTCGATTGCTCGCAAAAATACACGATAGGATAGAAGACGACGGCGTCCTCGATGGGATCGTTCCGGGATGGGACGGAGGATAGAAGACAAAACAATTCTCCCCCCTTTTTTTCCACAAGGATAGCATAATTTGCTTTTATATTGATTTGCTTTCTTGAAAAAGACGATAAGATAAGATTTCGTCCACATTTACTCCTTTTGTCAATTTTATTTGATGTGATTTCAAGGGATGAAAATGGCCGTGGGTCCTTAAAACTTTTACTTTTGTCGGATGTGCAGTTGGGCCTCTGACTTTTTTGTCCTTTTGCTAAGCAAGTGTTACGTTGTTATGGCCTTTCCTGTTCATATCGAGCACTGAAATCGAAGTATGTCATGCTCCTTATGCTTGAAACTGTTTCGTCGGGATTGATTGATTTGATTTCACGACGATGTAATGGGTTTAGAAGTATCAAAGGGGAACCAAATCCGTAAGAAACGAAGGCAAAAAGTGAGATAGAGAGATAGAAAGGTCTGAGAGGGTGATCATGTCATCCTGCTTGGTTATGTGCACATCCCTCTAACCATGATTATTTCACCACCATGCTCGGCAAAGGGTGGCGACCCTCATCGAGATCGGGGCAAAGAGGAGGTCGAAATAGGTCCCACCTGAGCATCGTGATACTCATCGGGCCCTAGGTTAAGTTCGATTAGAGTCTTGAGAGATACGTCGATAGTTAGTATTGGTTGGACCACCCCTTGTCTCTTTGTTTCTCTCTTCCTCTCTTTCTCCTATGGTATTTTCATAAGTTTCGTATCATCTTTAGCCCACATCGTTATTTCTAATTCAATAAGAGCCGAAGCACTTCTAACTCGTTTTCACGTATTTTATTCTCAATAACCAATACGAAACACGAAACATCGTATAGCTTAGGGAGGCGATTAGCTAAAAGAAATGTTCAGATACCTCATTCGAAAATTTAACGAAAAATCTAAGGAGGATCGGTGCTTTTTAACCCTATACTTAATCAATTTTGATTTGGTACTTGAAAATATTTCCATGATTATGAGAATTAAAAGTAAAATTTATGAAATATAACTTCTATCGCACGCGGATTATTATATACCCAATATGCATATGCATAGAACTCTATATAAAATGCATATATAGCCTTTTTGATCATACCAAGTAGATGGTGCATTATGCACGGAGCTGAAGTTGTGGAAAGGGAAATATTGATGGCTTTCAATTTTGTGGCATCGCCCCGACACATGATGAACATGTAAAATCAAAATGCACCTACACAAATACCTTATTCTATTTTTTTTCCTTGTTGTTTGTTTCTTCTACTTGAAATAAAGTTACGATTATATTATTTCTACGCATGAAATATGTTTGATGCTCCTTCGATATACACTAATTTAGAATTTCCGCGCGTACCGCAAGCCGGTCAACGACTAATCTTAAGGTCGAACTTTTCGTTAATATTTGAATCGAAACAAGGCGGAATCTTGAATTCGAGGGATCTCTAACTAAAATTCTTGTAATCAAGAGATCAAAAGTGGGAAGAAAAAGTAAACTTGGTCAAACGCATAAGATGGAGGCAAGTGATGGTCTAAACTTGTTCTGCATTGGCTGGATCGGGTCAGGAGATTTCAATTAAGCCAACCTAATAATTTGTACTTAAGTTACCAAAATGTGGGCCTTCATTTTTGGCCCAATATTTGGTTTTTCACTTATATTCAAGTTTGAAGCCCGTTCCACTTCCCCAAGCCTACCTCTTCTGCTATCATTTGAGCACACATTGCCAAAAGAGCCCAGAAAAGAATCTGCTTGGAAGATTTGTAAGGTCATTTGACAAAGTTAAAGAAGAAAAATGTGGAATTGAAGCTAGTTATCTAAGAAATCGTTAGATATGACGATCAATCACAATAGCAGGATAAACTGGGAAATAAGCCAAAAATAGAGATAACAACATGCTAGTATTTATGTGGTTTGATCCGAGTGCCGGAACGTACTCCACGGGAAGAGCGATAACGATGAATCTACTATGAATTACGGAGATACAAGCTTGGGTCAAAAGTCCTCTCACACTATGAATTCCTTGCAGTGTTTAGCTCAATCTCTTAAATATTTTCCTCATAAAACTCTCAGCAAAAAAAAAAAACCCTCTAAAAGCATCGACAAGAGAGTTTAATATGTAATCTCTCTATTCATACTTGAAATAGGTCTAAACGAGGCCTCAAATCGCCAATCTCATCCTCGCCGCCACCGTCGCAGGGACGGTGGCACTTTGACTTGAGTGGGTAAGCGTGTGGCGTGGACGTTTGAACTAAGACAGCATACCAATCTGTCAACATGCTATTAACTCTCTGCATCGATCTTCCTCATCTTTAAGTCTTAAACTGAGTTTAGTTCACTAATGACATAACTCTAAAATGTCACGAAAAACAGCTACCAGTCAACATCCACAATTTCAACGCCCAAAATTCCAAAAGGTGTTTTCTTGCACGCCCGACTTTTAAAAGCATTGAAATTTGGTGCGAAAGGAATCGTTTTTCTTTCGGACCATTCGCTAAGATTGTCAAATTTGAGCTCTTAGGAGGCCTCTAATTGGCTATGAATCCGGTCCAATCTCCGACGCCATGTATTTGGAAAATATTGGGCGGTAGCTATGATTGTCTATATAAGGGCCATACAGGGGAATCGAAATGTTCAAATAGATTCCAAAGTGACTATTAGACTCTTACAGGGTCGGTTTCGGATTCCAAAATTTCAATATCGGGAAATACATAGTAGGTTGTAAGGTTATACGTTAACCATGTACCTGCACTAGGGATGTTCACAAGGAGGGTTTGGGGATTCCAAGGTCTGGCTCGAACTTATCAAGCCAGAGTTTTCGATGCACGGCTCGAACTGAGGGATCGGGCTAAGTCCGAATTTGTATTGATTCGGTTCGAGCCGGTTCTAGTTTAGCCCAATGGACCCATATGGTCTAACTGTATAAAATAGCTTCAAAGTTTGGAGATTTAGGATTGCGGCATGAATTAAAACTCAAACACAACGAAGTAAAATGATCAAATTGTACTTGTTTGGTTCACCTAGTTTACTCCAGATTTGCCATATTTATTCTGTGAAACTTCTGCAGTATCTTGAGAGATGGATCTTCTGGTGTAACTTGAAAAAGGTAGTATGTGACGCCTCAAATTTTATGAAACTGATAGGTCCTACGTTTCAAAGTGGTTTCAAGAACCTATAGAGTAGTTTTTTGATTCAAAAAATTTGGAACCAATACCTATAGGGTAGGTTCCTTATCAATCATCAAGCATGCACACCTTTTATCTAAAGGGCAACGAGTTCAACACTCGATCCACGTGCAAGCCACCGCTCTACTACTACAAACTTGGCCTTGCACAACAACGGCTATAAATTGTTGTCTAGTCATTATGAATTGGTGGCTCGTGGGACTGATCGGTTCTAGAGTGGATCAGTTCTCGCCTTAGAACTTGGAAACAAACCGAGTATGGTCGGTTTGTAATTTGTGGAATTGGGAATCGGCTCACGTGGTCTTGGAACCGGTGATTTCTTTTTTCTTTTGGTTTCTTTTATCCCTACAAGTGGGAGTTTCCCAACATTAAAAAAGTAGTTTGCTAATAATGGTTTGCTTCCCAATGAAAAATGAAAAAAGATTAAGAAATCTTACTGGTCCCCCTAGAACCACCTAGAAGCCAGAACTGGCCGGTTCGGTTCAACTCGATCCGGTTCCCGAGTTGGATTAGGACCAACGCAAACCCCTGGTAGCTTGTGGTTAGATGCTGCCTGTTGCCTCATGTGTATGTGGCCTTTGCTTTAAACCAGCTCAACACTCTTTCCCCGCAAGCGTGAAATCCCGTCAAAAAAGGCTGCCGCACTCCCAAAGAAAATCTGAACCAAAGTACATCACTTTGCACCTCGCTACCAAAGGAAACATGCAAAGCCCACCATCGAAAAGAAACGAATTAAGCACATGAACATTTAGTTTCATGAGTCTTCTCTAGAACCCCTCAATCTTTCTCTTCTCCAATGGATGTGATTGATCAGATTGGGGGGTCCGGTGGCCACGGTGTTCTGGTACTAATTCAGCACGAGCAGCACGTTGTCAGAAAAATTACCAAAATAGTCTTAAATCTATTGCGTTTGTGCCAATTCAATCCTAAACTTTTTAATTTTGTCAATTTAATCTTAAATATTTTGATAATTTATTAATTGAATCATTTCGATCCATTTTGGTTAGAAATCGCTAACGTGAACGCGAACCGTCCTACGTGACATGACTAGTGCTGCCGTAGATAATTTTTTAAAAAATTTTCTAAATTTTTTGAATTATTTTTTTTCTTTTCTTTCTTTTTTCATTGTGGCTGATGAGGGTCACTACACCGGCCACAGGGTTGCTGACGAGGCCCTCGTCGGCCTCGAAGGCCTTGCCCGCGGCACCACCGGCCGTGGGCGATGGCCTTCATGGCCAGTGACTGTTACTGTTGACCCTCGCCGGCAAAATGAAAAAAAAAACAAATAAAAATATTCAATTTTTTAAAAAATTTACAAAAATTGTCCAAGTCATTGCAAGCATGATAGCCGGTATCCATGTCAAGGATTGGCCAAAATGACTTAATTAATAAATTATCAAAATATTTAAAACTAAAATGGTATTAGGTACAATAAATTTATGATTTTTTTTGATAATTCAACCGCACGTCGTCACTGTTGGTCAGACACGTCATCTCGATAGGCGAGATGGAGAGACACGTGAAATTCACAACGAAAACGAATTTTCTCGTTTAGCAAGAGGACAAAAGGAGAAAGGAAAAGAAAAGCACATTAGAAAAAAAAGAGAAAAAAGTTCAAAAAAAAAAGGGAGCAAAGCTTTTCTGACCCCATCAAGAGAAAGTTGCGAAAGTCACTGATCAATACGATGATATCAACCAGTCCCGCGCGTGCTCGTACTT
This sequence comes from Syzygium malaccense, assembly GCA_031216405.1. Classification (NCBI taxonomy): domain Eukaryota; kingdom Viridiplantae; phylum Streptophyta; class Magnoliopsida; order Myrtales; family Myrtaceae; genus Syzygium; species Syzygium malaccense. The sequence continues at coordinate 15,289,122 of CM062260.1, read as the reverse complement.
GGGAGGAGGAGGAGGAGGAGGAAGAGTCAACGGGTCAAAGCCTACGAATTCCTAGAGCTCGCATTCGCCGGCGTTGGGGAACGATGATGCACTGCATAATTCTTACGTTCACATTTCAGTCAGAGCAGAGGAAGTGGCGTAATTGTTGCCTCCCGGTCCCAGCATCTAGTTACTAATTCCTTACTAGATTAGCCACAGGTTCGGACCGGGTTGAGACCTATCTCGCCCGTTAGTGGAATGTTCGGCTTAAGGTGATGACGGAAGACGAATTGCCCACATGGAGGGAGCTCGTCGCCGCAGCCCTATCGAGCGCGAGGGGAGAAGTCCGAGATAGACGGGACAGCTAAGTTCAGGTCTGTACTTCGTAGACTAGCAAATGTTTTCTGGAGACTCGGTGATATATTGAGAGGGGGGTTGGGATCTATTTCATCCGTTATTGAGATATTCGGTTTAAGGTGCCAACGAAGCATCAACTGACCACTGGGCGAGCCTATCGCCACGGTCCCACCGAGTGTGAGTGGGGAAGTTCAAGACAGGTGACACATCGAAGTTGAGGCCCGTCCTTCGCAGACTAACTAAGGTTTCTTGAAATTTGGGATAGGCGGACAAAATTGAGGTTGTGACTTTCAATTTAGTGCATTAATCTTAGTAAATACATTGCATAACCCAATTTTTTTTCCATACTGCTAAGTCAATTCCAACGCTACCATCTTCACCTCTATATATAACTCGAGATATCATCTAAAACCATAGTCCAAATCCTCCTCCTCCTCCCCCTCCTTCAATCTTTTTGCATTCCTCTATCAGTTGGCCATCATCTATCAGAAATTCATGGACGTTGATCAAGTCATGAGAAGCCAATGCGATTCATCATCCTCAGTTCATGCTGAAGAAGTAACATCGGACGTGAGGAAAGGTCCTTGGACCGCCGATGAGGACACCTTGCTCGCGAATCACATAAAGATCCACGGCGAAGGCCGTTGGAACTTGGTCGCTCGATGCGCAGGTCATTTTTTTTATACTTCATCACATCGCGCGGCATGTATTATTTCGCATTCCTTTGTCGTTTAACCCAAGTCGAAAACCCTCACGAATCAGTCGTGCTTGCTGAAATTTTGCAATCGATATGATGCGCGCAGGATTGCAGCGGACCGGCAAGAGCTGCAGATTAAGATGGTTGAACTATTTGCGCCCCGATCTGAGGCGCGGAAATATGACTCTCGAAGAGCAACTGTTGATTCTTGGACTCCATTGTCGCTGGGGCAATAGGTAATGCACTTAAACCCACAGAGATGCATTTTTTCTCATGTCTGCGTGCGTTTTCTGTCGTCATAACGAGTTTTGAGAGTCTTAACGTTTTTGCGATGATCATCTTTAAGGTGGTCGAAAATAGCTCAATACTTGCCCGGAAGGACTGACAACGAGATAAAGAACTACTGGAGGACGAGAGTGCAGAAGTTAGCCAAGCACCTCAAGTGCGAAGTCAACAGCAAGCAATTCAGAGACGCGATGCGCTGCGTGTGGATGCCGCGGTTCGTGGAGCAGATCCGCGCTTCGGCGCAAGGCCCGTCGAGCGGACTTGCTGAGAACCCACGAACTCATGGGATCGGGTCGGAAGACTCGGTTGATGATGATCACACAAACTTGTTGCCCGAACTGTCGTCGAGTGTGTCGTCCAATTCTTTTTCAGATGCTCAGTCCAGTAGCTCACCTTCTCCTAATCAAGCCGGCGGGAATGGCTCGGACCGTTTCAAGCTCGGTTTGGGCGACAGCCCGGAACATTGGACCGGGTACTCGGAGGGGTGGCAACTGGGTGTGGATGCGGGAGAGCAAGAAGACAGCAATGGTCGTTTAGTCAGTGAAGAAGATTCGTTGGAGAGCTTGTGGAATGAGGAAAACGTATGTTTCTTGCAGCAGCAGCTTTTCGAGGAGGCCTTTCGCTTGTAGGTGAATTTTAGATCATCATGGCTGAAATTTCAATCCTTGAAGAGCAGATTAGTGTACAGAAGTATAAATATGGCACGACTTAGGGATAGAAGAGCTGTTCGTTCTAAGTTTGAATGGAAGTTTGATTGGCCAATTGAACCTTGTTTTGCCAATGATCAATGGGTGTGATTCGAATACGATTGATTATGCTTTTGAGAATGTAGTGCAAATCTATCTTATTTCAAATTGGGTTGCAGCATTTTTTGGCGATATGTTTCTCCAGTAACTCAATATGCAGAAGGCATTTTTCAGTAAGACGTGTAAAATTTTTGTCAATCATCTTTTGGAATTGCAACTCCCGTGTCATCCGTCAATAGTCATGGGTCCTTCTCGAGGGAAATCCTCGAAATCTAAAGTTTGACTCAAAGGGGTAAGCACAACTAAAAACGCAATGTTAACAATAAAGCATATGATAAAACGTGTCTGAGTGTCTCATAAAAAAGACTAAAACCGCCATCCATATTAAGAAAGAGCTATCTGCTTTTGGTACGAACCCTTTAAGCTCGACTTTGACATGGTTAATTTTGCGTCGTATCACGGGTAAACGGTTCGACTCTGAGGTGCTTAATTATGTGTCATGTCACGTGTGAACCGGTCCGGGCGAAATTCTTCCTACGGTACTTCAGTAGGCGGCCGCCCTGATTTGGAATTGGATTCGTTGTTCTTCGCACGTTGTCAACGAGACCGGTCGATCCCGAACCTGAGAAATCGAACCGAAACCCTTGGAAAATTCAAGTGTCTCGACATGGAATTTTAGGAAAGATGGGTCAGATCTCGTACGGTTTTTTCCTTGGAAATGAACGGAAAAATGGGACAATTCAGTGAATGAAAATGGCCTCCTCGATTGAAGCACTAACAGCCGCAACCCTTGAAAATCAACGAGATTTGGGCGATGGATTTTGTTGAAATTAAAGGGCACACGAAATTCTCTGTCTGCGTTGAAAAGGACCCTTCTTTTCTTAAATTACCAAAGAGACATGTTTCCATTATAGAAAAAATGAAATTGATTTATTTTGTCGATCAATGTTAGCCAAGAAGACGATGTCGGAGGTGAACAAAGATTTGGTCCAATGGTAAGTGGGGAAAATGATATAAATTATCTTTAAACTTTAATTCGATGTGCAATGTGATCTCTAGATTTTTAATTTATTCAATATGATCCCTAAACTTTTAGTACATGTTCAAACTAGTCCCGCACTATACGAAAATGTTTAATGTGGTCCATAAATTTTTAATTCGTTCAATGTGGATCTGGAATATATGAAAATGTTCAATGTATTGAACATTTTCATAGTTTGAACATGTTCAATACATTGAACATGTTTGAGCTATCCTATGCTCAATGTATTGAACATTTTCATAGTTTGAACATGTATCCAAAGTTCAAGAACCACATTAAATAAATTAATAGTTTAGGGACCACGTTGTATATTGAGCTAAAGGTCAGGGATCACATTGTATATTGGACCAAAGTTCAAGGACTATTTGTGTCATTATCCTATGATAAGTGAAAGATTGTAATCACAGGACGGTCTTGATAGTGAGATCTAACGACGAATGATTCGTTCAATATTTTCATGGCCTTAAAAACATGGAAATTATTAAAAGTTCTAAGCATCTTGGCTTCCACAGACGAATTCTTCTTAATAAAGGTCTATATGAGTTGCACGCGCATCTCAACAAAATAGAATGTGTACCTAAATCAAAATATCGGGTTTTTTTTAAATTTTTTTTAAGAGTTGCAATTGGTGTTCCTTTTGTTGTGAGGTGTTCGGTACCAATTAACAAACCGACCGGCCCTCGATCCGGTGTGCCGACCCTCCCATTTCGCAATCACCAAATAATTATCGAAACACACAAGTTCGCACTCGTGAGAGACATCGATCAGTCAAGAACATATGGCATTCGCCATGGATCTCACAAATGTTGTTTAATAATAGCTTAACTAAGGTCCAACATATCAACGTTGAAGTCACTTCGTCTGCTTGATCAGGAATATTAGTATTTTTCGATATTAGTAACGGTTTTTTTTGCTGGTGATAGAATAAATGTCGAGATATGCGTTTGGCATGGACTAAATGTTGATGGTTTGTTATTTTCTTAAGTTGGAACGGAATCTAGAATATCGAATTGTGTTCTAACTGGCCATTTTCGAATCCGGGTAGACTAGGACTATGAACCGGTCCATTTGGGTAATGTGCACCTACTGATGAGATTGCAGTCAGTGTCGCTTACATTGTTTTCAACACCAAAATGGCTTCTGAACCATTCATGCCATCAATTATAGTTTACTTGAACTTGGAAAGTCTAATGAAGCAACATTGACAAAAAGTACCACATCTTTTGGGCCGGAGATAGATTGGTGCGCTCGTATAACACTTCGTAAACCTTACCGATCTGGTAAAACAAGAGTCAAAATCACCACGGCATAAAATTACCTTCACTTGGCATGAAGAATCGAACCTGCATCGTATGCATGATTCGCACCCACGTGTCTATTTTCTAACCACTTAACCAAACTCGTACTTTCCCCTCTCACAGTTTTGACCCGTGTTTTGTGCTACTTTCACATTTTTAATTATGTCTAACCTGAACTCAGGTTTAGAGGGGGAATTGCTCATTTAGTCATAAACATATTATATTAATGCCAAGTCCCAACATGGTGACAAGTCATGTAAGATGACCAATGACGATTGGACCATCACCTCAGGTATTTTCGGTAAAAATTGATCGGAAGAATTACATTGTTAAGACTAAATTAACAAAATTGAATAGTTTATGACTAAAATTGGCATCCAGACAATGAGCTTAGGTTTAATTGAACAATTTTCCTGAGGTTTACATGTTATTTAATATTTAAATACTTCAATACTTCTCCTCGCACATGAACTACAACTTGGCTTAAGTTTAAAGAGTTAATATCACGAAAAAACTCCGAACTGGTACACCTGTGATAAATTTACCCAAAATTAATTTTTTGACCATAAAACACCTCAAACTGATACACCTATGATAAATTTACCCTCCGTTAATTTTCATTAAATTTTACCATTACATTGTTAAGTTGAAAGACACATGACAGTTGACGGTAACCAATTTGGGATTTTACCTCCGTTTGTCACAAGTGTATCAATTTACGATTTTTCATGATATTAATTTAATTTAACAAAAACTAACATAGGGTAAATTTGTCACAAATATATAATTTTTTTCGTGGTATTGACCCTTAGATTAAAGTATGAAACACTTTGTGCAAAAACTTAGGGTTTGTCTTTAGCACAGGAGCTTTAGTCTAGATTACCGGATATAAGAATTGGGCTCTCAAATGAAGCCGACCATCCAACGCCCTTCACAAGTATTAGGCTGCAAAACTTGCTACAATGGCCCGTTAGTCATTGCTGGAAAAAGAGAGATATAGCTGAAATTTTTAAAAATTAATTTTATATTGAGAAATTCAGATATAAATCCATGTGATTCGAAATAATTTTCACATGTTCATGTATCCACGTGATTATTGTTGTTTGCGTTAAAATTTACAAGGGTAGGAGGAATACTAGGCATGTCATGTTGATTGTTGCTCGACATCAAGAAAGTCGGAAATTTGAACACACCCCGCAATTTTTGTGCGATAAACTGACGACTGATGATTGAGAAAGGAACAGGAACTTGATCTTTGAATTTGAATCCGAGGTCCACAGAGATCAGAACCCTCATTCGTGGGCTCTCGAAGTTGATCGATGGCGAGAGATCTCGAGCGAGGAGTTTGATTTTGTTTACATTGAATCTATGTTCCGCGAAAGTAGATTGCATTAAATTGAAGAACAGGAAAATAGTATGAAAGACAGTATGATGACACGATAAAAAGATTGATACGTGGTTCGGAGAACCCTTATCAAACCTTATCGAGGAGTACACAACACCTATTTCATTTGTGGTTCAAGAAACCCCTACAAACAAAACTTCTAGTGAGACACAACAAAAACACAAAGGACACAGCAAATAGTAGTTGCACTTTTGAAATAAAACGACTGCTATAAACTTGTCACTGAAAGGCAGGATCTTATCTACTGTAAACTTCTCTCTCTTCAATCTGGCTAATCTCCATCTAACGCCGAAGTCTAAGAAGTTCGGATTTTTTTTTTGTGTGAAAAGGATAAATCAAAGGACCTTCTAATTAATGAAGTTTCATCACAGCTTAAACCTTTCATTATCCGTATATATAGTTTCAGTCTAAGCCTGATGTACGTATACGGGTCGTATTTTAAGTAAGGAATACTTTTATAGGTATCGAAAGGAATGGTATTTGGCCCAAGATATGATATGGGAATGGAGCAATCAATGCAGTTACGAGGTCCCTTCATCTGCCTAAGTAGTAGTGAAGTGAACATGCCTAAAGTTGGCAAACTCTGCAGAATTGGCCCTTCTCTGGAATCCATTATCTTTCTAAGCCAGATGGGTCTTTTTTGGTACTCCATGATATGTTATTTAAATGTTTGTGGTGATCGTAAGAGGAAGCAAAAAGAATCTGTTTGGAAGTTGGACTACAGCTATCTCTCCACCAATGGGGGATAGGATTGGCTTCTGATAGGTGGAAAAAAAAAAGAATTGATGCAGTGCCCTATTACAACACGACAGATTATGAAGAGGGTCCCCATGAATTTGATGAAAAATGTACATGTGATGGGGTGGGCACTCATGGATTCTTTGCAGTGGATAGTGGTGTCAAATTGCATGTAGGTCAACTCAAAGTGTATGCTCTAAAATGAGGTAAGCATGATGTCACCATGATTGCAGAGGAGAGAATTGAAACTATACTGTACTTGTACGTACAAGAAAGTACATGCATTTGCACACAATGCATGTGATATGTTGAATTTGATGGACATTCCATGGGTGACCTAAGTAAAGAAATAGCTCACTCTTAAAAATCTCTGGAGAACATGAAATTTCAGCAGCTGATGATAAGCAGGAACTTAAAGCATTGGAAACAGTCTTGTGAACAACTTCCAGTTTTTGAGAATAGGATAGCTCATGCAAGATTATGTAATTCATCATGTGAATTATGTTTCCAACTGGTTCAAAGTGACATTTATTGGAATGGTCATGCTTGAACTTCCCATAATTTAGAGAGAAAGACTAAGCCACAGCTCTTGTCATACTATAGTCTCTTCGAAAATTATTTGAGCAATTCAATATGGATTCATGAACTGTGGACCCTTTTCTTTGCTTCTACAATTCATTGGTTTCTTCCTCAGCTGGGTCGACTATGATGAGAAGCAAGAAAGAGAAGGTCAATCTTGTAAATAAAACTCAAGATTTCCACATTCTTTTCCATGAAACTTTGATTCCGCTATATATAATGCATCCATCTCCATCAAGAATCCAACCTTTTCATACCAACACATGCATAACTCTGCTTATACAATGTCTAGCATTTTCTCACGCACCCAAATCTTCCTCTTTCTTCTCTCCCTCTGCATTGGCAGATTCTCACTGGCTACTTCATCCTCGAGGGAGGATGATGGTTTCCGCAGATGGGTGTCGTGGAATGTTGAAAACTACCGTCGTGAAACTTCATTGAGCGCAATGTCGACAACTCGAGCTCCCGGTATTCCGGGCAAGAAAGTACTTGATTGGAAGCTGTGGAAAGCAGAGATGAACGAGGTACGAAAGACGGTGAGCCAAGACGGAACCGGTGATTACAGGACGATTTCGGAAGCTCTTAACAGTATTCCTGTGTTCAACACCAGGAGGGTCATTTTGGTGATCAAGTCTGGTGTTTTTAGGTAATGTCTCTCTTGTTTCACTCTGGTGCAATTGCACTCTACCACTTAGGCCTTGCTCTGACATTTGGTTGAAGTTTCAAGTCTAGAAACTTGAAAGCGGTTCATCATTTTCTTAAAATTGGATTGATCGCCGCTGCATGATCACTATTTAACTAGAAGTTCATGCAAAACTTTTAGGGTTTCAAAGTTAAAAAACTGCATTTAAAGCTGGTAATAAAAAGAAGGTGAAGATCTAATATGTAGTTGCAGATGCTAGGTAGGTTGCAGAAGATGGATTACTAGAAGGCTTATGAATGGAAGTCCTAATGATACGGTTTTCATGGAGAATGCAGAGAGAAGATTAATGTACCGAGAAATATGCCATTTGTGACATTTTTGGGAGACTCAACTAGTCCGCCAACAATCACTGGGAATGACACGGCTTCCTTGACTGGAAGAGATGGAACGCCATTGAAGACGTTTCAGAGTGCGACTGTCGCGGTTGACGCGAATTATTTTGTTGCCGTCAACATCAAATTTGAGGTAACTGCACGACTATACTGCTATCAGATATTATATCGAGTTCATATATCATGTAAGTAGTTTGTCAGTCCAACCAGTGGCATGGTCCTTTATACATCCTAAGGAGATGACTCGATTCTCATCGCAACTAGGCCGAACATATATTCCCGCAGTTGACCTGTTTAGCCAAACAATCCTACAGGTTGTTACACAGAACTTTTGCACGTCAAAGAGACTGAATCATGCAAACTTTGTGTCGCCTAATTTCATGGTTTGAAATTATTCTCTGCAAAAACTCAGTTGCCTCTTTTTTTTCAATTCCTTTTTGGAACCTAACAGAGAGAAATTATGCTTAGGCCTCAAACTCAGTACTTGGGATGAAGAACTTGTGGAGGAAAACAGAAGATGGAGCCAGTAAATTGTCTGTTTTCACAATAAAAGAACAAAAAGAGCAGAACTGAGGCACGCGTACCTCATTATGAGCATAGAGATTCCATCTGCTTGCTAAGGAACAACCCAACAATCCAAAACATCTCTCATTTTTTTAACCATTTGGGTGGATCAAAATCACACTAAGTTCACGGGTTGTCACGAGAATGCAAGTACTAATTTACACTTCCTAAGATCAAAGGGAATGGCTGCTCTGCTATCAGCATTTTCACTAAAAAATTACATTGTCTTCCATGGATTTTCAAGCTCTGGTCCATATTATGACATCCAATCCTACTACGAATAAGATGCGTTGTGTTTTCGTTCCCTCCTCCTTTTGGTTTAGTACTGAGAATTCAGATGAAGAATATGTCGTCCTACTTCCACATAGTAACGCTATTCATTTGATAAAAAGCAGTCTGATTCTATTCCTGAGAGGCCTAAACTTAAAACCTATTTGTTGATAAAACATTAGACCCTAGGAAATCTATTATCATCATAGTTTTGAGGTTGAACCCTGCAATACTCTCAGTGAAACCACTCATGGCGCAGAACACAGCTCCACATGAGGTCGGATCGATAGGAGACCAAGCAGTGGCATTGCGGATCTCGGGCACGAAGGCTGCATTTTACAACTGCAGCTTCATTGGGAACCAAGACACTCTCTATGATCACAAGGGCCTTCACTATTTCAACAACTGCTTCATCCAAGGCTCTGTGGACTTCATCTTCGGCTATGGCAGATCTCTTTATGAGGTACTTTCATGCCAATTTAGATCATCTGTCCTTTAATTGCGAGTCTACAGAATGACTAAATGCGGTATTATCTGTGTAGAACTGCTATTTGAACTCTGTCGCCAAGAAAGTGGCCTCTCTCACGGCTCAAAAACGCACGAATGCCTCATTGGCAAGCGGGTTTTCCTTCAAGAACAGCACCATCACAGGGAGTGGCCTCCTCTACCTCGGCAGGGCATGGGGAGACTATTCAAGAGTCATTTTCTCTTACACTTTCATGGACAGGGTGGTTGTTCCCCAGGGATGGAGCGACTGGGGCGACTCGAAGCGTGATGCGTGAGTTCAATACACAAACCCAGAGAAGGCTAAACTAAGGGGATACTAACGGAACTGTTTTGCTTTTAACTAGGGGCATAGCTTGAAGCTCTTGGAACAGAACAACGAAGTCCTCAGCAGATTATTTTGAAAACCAAAAAATCATTTATAAAGCAACCGTAAAAGCTGAAGATCATCAACTCAAACAAGCAAATATTTTAAAAATGAATATCGACAAATTTCTCAAAACTTTTCACAGTAGATAAGCATAAAACTAAGAACAGAAATGACGGAACCCATTTCTAAACCATCTAAGCGAGTAACCCTGAAAAGGAAGGAAAAGTGTGGGAGTCTATTTTCACTGACAAGAAATAATCTGTTTCTTTGCGACAGAAGAGTCTACTACGGAGAATACAAGTGCAGTGGACCTGGAGCTAACATGACCGGAAGAGTTTCATGGGCAAGAATGCTGACAGATATTGAGGCTCAGCCGTTCCTAGGGACTTCCTACATTGAGGGTGATACTTGGCTCCCGAGCCCTTGAATTTCCAGGAACATATGTAATCTCGCAAGAGAAAGCAAAGAAACTACTAAAAGCTCGCAGATTTATTATTCCTGCATGTCAAAGATCTTCATTTTGACATTTCTCTTTCTCTTGGCCCTATTGAAAGAATTATTGCTGCAACTTAAACCAAGCTGACTCCCGTCATAGAGCACATAGGACAATCATAAATTGCTCTACCGTAGTTCTTAGCAGATAACCCCAGGGATCCCAGATAAGGGAGCCCTAAGATAGCCGCCTCTGGTAATATGCTCGCCCGCAACGTAACCCAACAGATATTCTAGAAGTTTAGAACCAAGCGAGCAATTCCCCTACAGTATCATCACCACCGTAGAGTTTAACCACCAATAAAAAATAATATAATGATATTAAAATTAGAAACATAACAGGACTAGATAAATCGGGTGACATCAAAGAATGAAGAGAAGCACGGATGAGCTGTAATCTTTCTTATCCTTTTGTTTGTTTTGGGCCAAAGATAACCTGTGATTATTTCACTGACCACACCAAGCCCTAAAGTACAACAACCAATCGAATGTATCAGAATGATCCAAAGTGTAACTTTTAGGCAGATCAAATGTAACAAACTCTTAGTTACTGAAAATGTACAGAAGACCTCGTCTTCTCCCTATTGATAGGAACATTAATTTAGCGCTCCCCATACTCACAGGAAACTCTGATGTCTTCCCGAAATGCTGCAATGCACCAGATCAATTCTTTTTGAGCATCACCGACTGTAGGTCCATTGTCTTATTGATATCCTGAGCAGGAATCCATCTGGAAAAAAAAAGAACTAGTCATAAGAAACCCATTCAGGAGAAACTCATGTACAAATCACTCATCAATAATGAACAAGATGAATAGTTGCTTGGTATCTTCTTTTCTGTATGCAAGTACATTAAGGGAAAATCCCAAAAACCTCCAGTCTTAGAGTCGGTCTATTGCTCATATGCATATGCCCACAGAATTTTCCATTAACAAGGGAATTGCAATCAACAAAGTGACATCTTACTGTCTTATCTCACCTATATCATGTGATCTAGCAAATTATTTGTGGCAAGCTAGCCAGTGAACACAACATTAGTAATATCAGGGAACTTCTCCTTGATTGCTGCTTTGATCCCAGACCCAATGGACTCAGGTCCCACGTACTTTACAAGGCAGTCTTTGGCCTCCACAGACAACACCTCGACGCTTCCACCATAATTTGCAATAGCTGGTCTCAGTATGTCAAGATGGCGATTCACTGCCTGCATTTACCAAGTGTTGTCATGACCAGCAAGTGAACTTACCCTTGTTTCGCACTTGCACATTTTATTTTCCTTTAGGTTGGCAAAGAGCTTACCTCAGCAGTAGTCTCCCTCACTTCATCATCATATACCTGACGGATCTCTTTGACTGCATCACCGAATTTTTCCTTAAGTACCCTTTCAATTCCCATCTGCATGGTGGTGGTTGAGCTGGGACAGCTCTCACATGCCCCTGAACAGTCAATTCGGTTGGAGGGAATTCTCAAATTTGTTCGATGAAAAGTCCTCAAGAAAGCGGTTAGAATTACAAATGCTTCAACACAGAAATCCACAGGCTCATTTAAGTGAAGCTTTAACTCTATAATCATGAATCCCACAGCAACGGAAAATACACATTTCCTGCTTATGGTAGTCAAGCTTCACCAATAAGGATGCCTGATTATTTCGAAGAATCTAAATGCAGAATGACTAAAAGCCAAGTCTCCTGCTGCTTATAGCACTAAAAAAAAGAAAACAAAGCAATGTTGAACAAACATGGAGCATAATATATCGCGTAAAGCAAATCCTTCGAAACAGATAGACATGAAAAAGCGAGGCAGAATCAGTTCCGTACATCCAAAAAACATTTTCTTCTATGCCTTCCGTATATGCTTGAACTCTATTTACCCCCCTCATCATGTTTACACCAATTTCCATACTGCTGTGTTATTCGAGGTCAATTGCCAGGATTAAGGAATTTAAATGCAGGCAAGGATGGCAACAGAGACAAACTTATCATCCCACTTAAATAATTGCCCAGTTCAAGTTATGTACAATCATAAGCTGAGCACAGTAGTTAAGTTGCACAAAACCATAATCAACAGATACAAAGAAATAAGGTGCCAATAGACCAGCTCTAAACACTCCTCTTGATCACTCGACCGATATAAAACTGACCTCACCCACAATTCGGTCCACGAAAGCAAATTCAACCAGCTCGCCATAATTCAAGAAAAGCCAGAAGAAAGGAACTGGGTCAATCACGCTCTCACAAAATTTCCTAAAGAAAGAATCTGGAAATCAGCAAAATTGAAAAATTTCGAAGCAAAGAGGAGCGACTCGCTACCGACCTTGGAGCCTGAGAGAGACGACGCCATCTTCAACGGAGACGACGTCGACGTTCCCGCCATCGGCCATCAAGTAAGGCCTGACGTCCTCGAGGACCAGGTCGACGTTCGGGGCCGTGAGCTCGAACTTCTGGGCAGAGTAGAGCCCCGGAGGAGGAGGAGAAGCAGCGGAGGAAGAAGGAGAGGACCCAGCTGGTGCGCTCGAGCTCGAAGCTCCGGAGGACGTCTTCAACGGCGATTGGCCGCGATACGAGAATCTGGGTCGATGAGGGAACGGAAGACGCGGCGGGGGGTCGTGGGATGTGGACGGAACCGGCGGACGAGGAGGTGGGACTCGGTGGAAGTTGGCGGTCGCCATGGACGCCATTTTCTTGGTGGTGGGTGGAGGACGAAGGCGTGAGAGCTTTGGAATCGAGAGTCGCTAGGGACGAACCGAACTGGGGCCGTATCAAGACTGCCTAAACGAGCACGGTGCGAGTGGATGATTTTTATTATAAAATCGAGAACCGCTCCCTAAAGATCAATTCCAAAAAATTGAAATTGAGAACCGCCTGTTAGCTCCGTAGATTCATTCAAAAATCGGATCATTGGTTCAGTGCAGTTTCTAGGTGAATCTATGGAACCGGCCCCACTAGCCAAAGACAGAGACGAAAAGATAAAAGGCGGAGATGAAGATGGAAAGTCGGAGACACTAAGGCGAGCATCGATCAAGCAGAGAAAGAGAGTGAGAGTGAGCGTAAGGAGAAAACGAAAGAAGGTGTTTCTCGACTAAATGTGAAGCTGTAAATGTCAAGCGAGTTAGGTTTAATTTAAAGAAAAATAAAATTTAAATAAATATATTATATTTATTATTATATTACCTCTCCGGTCAGGATGAGCAGGCGGGCGGTTCCACATCTAGAATCACGAACAGGATCGGTACCCACCTGTTCCGATTTGATTTTGGGCAGTCCCGAGCGATCTGAGCAGTTCTCGATTTTTTTACACATCCCTAATCTGAACATCTCAAGAAGAAATTCACATTTTTTCTTTTATTGTGTTTAATGTCTACAAGTTTAATCAAAATTTAAATTCCCTATTTTTATTGTGCTTGAAATCTAAAAGCTAGATCAAAAGCTAAAAGTAATGCCATTTTCAAATGGGTTAACAGTACAAAGAATCCCAAACCAGTACACACGTGATAGATTCAACCCCGTTAGTTTTTATTAAATTTTACCATTAAATTATTGAGTTGATGACACGTGATAGTTAACGGGTGTACCGGTTTGGATTTTATCCTTTATTTGTCACAGACATATTAATCCAATTTAACGAAAATGAATGGAAGGTAAATTTGTCACAAATATACTAATTTAGGGATTTTTATGGTCAAAAAATTAGTTTATGATAAATTTATCACAAATATATTGGTTTATGATTTTTTGTGTTAATAACCCTTTTAAGGGATGAGAATTTTAGGGAAAACTGCGTAAAGAGTTACATTCCAAACTTTTTAATAAATACAATTAACTCGTATATTTTTACCGAATTGTTGAGTACCGAATCTTTTGGTTCAGTACAACCTAATCTTAACCTTCCACCAAAAGTCCGACGCGGTTATAAATTTAATATATCTTGATTTGGGATGGATATCCCATTTGAATAATCCCACGCATAATTTTCGGCTCAAACTCGAAAGAGTGAAAATCATATTGGAGATCTCAATAACTTTAATTAACGGAATCAACATTTTGATATAGTTTAAAAATTATATTAAACATAGTTTAATAATTTAAAAATCATATCGAATAAATTAAAAATTCAAGAATGATATTGCGTTTTTGGATGAAAATTCGAATTATTCCGATCCATTTTTCTTCTGAGATTTTTGGCGGAACTATCCTGCATATTTTGCACGGCGCGTCAATAGAAAAACCCAATCCTACCCTCCCGCCAGTCACTTTCTCCCCCCCAACACGCATTCATCGGTCGGCGAAAGCTCGCCGTCTCTGCGCCGCCCTCCGGCGGCGATCGTCGGCGTCGCCCTGCTCTCGCTCCGGAACCGGCGCGCTCGGAGAGCTTCGCTCACCGGCCGTTCGTCCTTCTCCGTTTCCTCCCCCTTCGTCTTCAGCGCTCCCATTTCGCGCTGTTCCTCCTCAGTAGCCGGGAGCTGCTAGGGTTTCGCTCGCGCTGCCCGTCGGGCATGGAGCTCCTCAAATGTCGGCGCCAGAAGCTGGTCCTCTCGAAGGGCTCGGCAGTGGAAGTCGCGCGCGGCGACGGCGGCTCGAGGGGGGCGGCGTGGTACGCGGCCAAGGTTGTGGACGTGGAGGAGCCGCCGCCGTGGAAGCAGTCCGGCAAGCTGAGTAAGGTTCAGAGGGTCTTGGTGGAGTATGAGCAGCTGGTGAGTGAAGGCGAGCCTAAGCCTTTGGTTGAATCGGTAGAGACTCGGTGCGTAAGGCCCCTTCCTCCGTCGCGCGAGAGTCAGCAATGCAGCTTCGAGTTGGATGAGTCGGTCGAAGCGAAGTGGAGGAATGGATGGTGGCATGGGTTTGTGAAGATGGTTTTGGAGGACTCGCGGTATTGCGTCTGTATCGACGGTAGGGTAGTTGATGATGTGTTTGAGAGCAGCGATTTGCGGGAGCATTGGAGCTGGATCAGGGGGAGATGGTATCCCACCGGGAAGAAGGAGAAGAATGAGCAGGTATACAATGAGGGTTGGGGTCTTTTGTGATTTTCTCAAGTGGAATTGGTTGGTCCAAGTGGGTTCTTGGATGGTTTCTTTGTTTTGTGATTCTTAATGCGACTACACCACAAAGCTGTCCTTGGTTTTACTAATTCTAAGTGAAATAGAGGGTTTTGATTTTATCAAGTGGAATTGGTGGGTTCTTGATATTGGAGTACACAATCCCCTATTAGTAGGTTTTTGTATTTGCTGTATTAGTTTTTGCATCAGGACCATAATTAGTATTAAAGCCACTACGCGTGTGTGGATTACTCTTCCTTTTCTTTTGTCCATTAAGGGCGCTAACTTTAAGGTAGTTGTCTATTATCATACACTGCTGCAATTTGATGGTGGGGTGTTATCCGTGATGTGTACTGTTTTGTGGCGATCTCTCTATGGTGTCTTTCGTTATAATTTCTCATGATGTTGACTTCTAGAAATGTTTGACTTGATATTTTCTTAAAAATCTGTCGTATTTTGTAGCGTGTGAATTTTGCATTTTGTCCTTATTGGATATTTAAATGCTTTCTTGGATCTATGTTTCTGTCAAACTATCATGCCTTTCTTTTGACCGCCTTTCTACTTGTTTATGACTCGAAGTTCTCGTATTACTTCCCAGAATGAGGCTGTTAAAGAATGTGTTTAACTTGCAAAGAGAATGGATTTCTAAAATTTTACGTGATTGTACTATTGTAGTCGTCACCTTAATGGTCTCGTAGATAAATCTTAGATCTTTTCTGCAATATGTTTTGCTTGAGCTTAAGCAGCAATTGCTCTTAAAGGCTAGGGATTAAGGTGATTGAATATTATCGTTGAACATGGAAGAGGTTGGCTAAACCCCGTCCTGCATCATCTCCTCATGTCCTCTCCCTTGGTTAGGACAGATTTTCAGCTTCCATGTCTACTCATCGTACCATCAGATTGTCAGCTTGCTCGGACTTGTTTGCTACATGCAAAAAATGGTTTAATTTTGTGTGCTTGTCTCATCTATCCCCTGCTGCATGCACTTCAAGTAATATCTGCAAACTCTATATTAACCAAATGGAACCGCATTTATCTATGGCTTGCACATGAGGAGACAGTAACAAATGATGCAATTTTAGTGGAGGAGTTTTGTATCACTTGTGTTTAAATACTTTACCTTCAGAAGTTTCTTCTGTTTGTTTTTGTATAATTTTCTTTGAATGGATTGTTTGGCTTTGTGACTTGGCGATTCTCTTGAAGAGTAGTTGTCTTATGAGTTCAATACATGCAGACTGGAAGGAAATGATTTGTTATGCATTAGGCGTCAAAATTTTGAATTTTCCACAGTTTCTATGCTGGAAGAGTTAATTTTATCATGACCAGATGGGATTGGAAGATTTAATTTATTTTTGTGATACTTCTTGATTTTAGGAAGCTCCTTCAACTTTATACAATCAAGGGCCATTAGAAGAACCATGTGTTAGTAAGATTATGCCTATCGTTGGAACAGATGTTCTGGAGGACAGCACGAAAGTGGAAGCCACTGTTTCCTCATATTCAGCGAAGAATACGGAGGTGCAGCCACTTCCACGGACTTTGAAGACTCCCTATGCCTTGCGACCAGCTAGAAAGATAAAGCGAGGAGGAAATGCAGCAAGTCGACAGCTTCTGAAGAAAATAAGTGAAGGCACTGCAAAGGTGCCATCAGTTGCAGCAGATCAGGTGAGAGAGCTGCTTATGGAAGCATCAAGAGTGCTAAATGGTACAGCCAAGTCTAAAAAAGGAATCTCCGGTAGTGGAAGGTCAAAGAAAACCGTAATTGCTGATGATCCTTCTGTTAAAAGTGTTGCTGGAATGGTGAGCTGGATTTCTCATGTTATCCTTCTTTAACTTTTTTATTTCTAAATATACAAGCATATGCTCTTATAGAGAGAAACTTGACAATATTGAGTTAGATACATTTCCAAGTGACATTTGCTTCTGTGGATGTTCTGATCTATCGATATAGAGAGAGATGAAGCAGGTTGTTCTTACTCCAGAGAATAGCACATATCGAATTATGGAGTCCATGCAAGTGTTGTGGTTGCATATATTGGATTCTGCATGCCGGTTGTGTGAAAATACACATTTTAGGAAGAAATCAGTGCTGAATACCATAGAAGAGTCTTTCAAAAGCGGGTTACCTTTAAGAGTTTTGTCAAGCTTGACTGTTTTGATCGGGCCATAATTTGTTTGCTTCTCCCTGTTGTAGTTATAGAAACAGTAGCCAGACAGGTTCCTGTCAAGTGGGTTCTATTTGTTTAATGAGAAAATGTAATACATGGATATTTGCAGCTACGTCAGTACAACACTTGGTTATTAAAATGATGCCTCTGTGAGCTCTGGTATCCTGGGGGCTTCAAATGACATTGAGCAACAGGCTTTTTACATGGGTTTTTTTATCATTATATGGGGTAAATGATATATATTTAGTCAGCGACAAGGTATCTGTCTTATAAAAACTATCATGAGACTTTTAAAAAGATGTAAGCTGAAGATTTTAGTGGTAAATATTCTTCAAATTGTCATTTTAACATGATGTGTAGGAAAATGAGAGTCAGAAAGCAGTTGAATTCAATGACACTATAAAGTTTGCTATTCGAAGAAGGGGGAAATTTGCTATCTCGAAAGCTAAATACTCGAACACACACAAACCAGGTATATGATTTTAAAGCATTAATTATAGTATTATTAACATAAATTTTTATCTTAGCTGAAGTTTTACTCATGTGTTTGCAGGTAAGGAGGACAATGCTGGAAGTGCTATCAAGAGAGTTGTTCAAACTTTAATGCAAGAAGACGGTTTTCCACGATTGAATTGCGTCTTAGGGTTGCAAGCTGAAGGAGTTGCAGATATGGGTCAGCTTCCTAACAAAGAGTTGGTGAGGCTCCTCCACAAGTTAAATAAGGGCGCAATGATGCTCTTTTGAGAAAACAAGAAAGTGATAGAGGAGAAGAAACAATAGGAAGGGATACCAATGGGCCTCCTTTGGTGCAGATACAGATGGAAAAATAAAGCTCTTGTTTTTTCATAGATACGGGGAACTCAACGTCCCTTATGTGATGCCTTCATTACTTGTCAATTGTGTGGAACCCAGCTTTTCATTCATAAAGGCACACTGATCTTATTTAAGCTCTGATTTTCTCATAGATATGGAAAACTCAACGTCCCTTATGTGATGCATTTAGTGATTGTTGATTGTGTAGAACCCAGCTTTTCATTCATAAGCACACTGATCTTATTTGAGATAGCTATGACTTCAACTCGGTCCCATAACGTAGACTGTGTTAACTATTAATCTCTAAGGCAGACCTCCTTTTTATTAGCTTGGCATGCCCAGTTAGAGAGGCTAGCTGGGTGCTTCTTCAGGTCTTTGTTGTCCCTCTTACATGTTACTTTATGGTAGTCTTGCAGGTGAAGTCCTGATACCTGTTCTTCCTTGTGCAGGGTAAAAATGAGCAGAAGTGCGAGGGAAAGAGTCACAAAAGGAAGAGAACAAAGCCACAGAAGTTGGTGGTCGTGAGACCTGAGGTTCCAGAGACAGGTACTCAATGACACTAATGCCATCAAAACATTGTAAGAAACAAAACAATTGAGAGCGTTCTCCCAATCTCCACCCCACTCCCCCCTCCCCCCCCCCCTCCCAACCACACCCACGCGCGCGCACACAATTAGAAAAGGGAGATAACAAGCCAGTGATAACCTACTACTTGATGCACTAAATCTTAAGGACCAGATACTTTCTGAAAGATAAAACATGAAGGTCTAAGGCCGTCTTCTCTTGTGGAAGTAAAGTTGCAAAGAGAGTAGGGATGAGAGGAGTAAATGAAGAGATGAAGAAGTTTCTGTTTTCTCTGTGTTTAAATAAATGAAGTAAAAGGAATGGGAAGTGGAGAGATAGTTTATATGGAAATAAAATGGAGGGAACAATTGAAATTTACTGTCATGCCCTTCTGGTATGTAACTCTGTAAGCATATATGTCCTTTCTGTCAATATAGATTAGAGTACAATACCGACATCGGGAAATAGAGGTAAAAATAGCAATTGCTCAACTATCCTTATTAGGAGGAAATAGAAGTGGCGGTCTCATTAGGCAATTTTCCCCATCCAGTGCTCCACTCCACTTTACCCTCTATCCCAAAAGTATGAAGTTAATTTCCCCATCAACTCCTTCCCAATATCAAATTCTTTTCCCCTCACTTTTCATATCCTGCCAAACATGCTGTAAAAGATTTAATCAGTGTATACTCCTAGCTGTGATCCACAGAAGCGTATAAGTATGTCTGATGTAGGCATGGAGTACAATGTAACCAGCGCTGTGGTGGTCGGTGAACCAATTTCAAAGGATTATGCTACCTGGAGAGTTCAACCATCTTCAAGCTTGGGAGTACTTCATTCTGGTAGGGCAACAATGTTCTAAGCATATTGAAATAACTCACATGCCTATATTTGCTGGCCAAGTGAATTGGGTTTGGTTGCCTTAGCAATTACTAGATTCTTCGCTGCCACATTAACAAAGAATGAATTGAACTTTCAATCAACTTGGGGAGTGAATTCTTTTGACTACTTGGTGGAAATGGTGGGTTACTTCGCAAAGCCGCCCAAACACACCTTTGGCAATTTACTAGGGAAAAGAAAAATTCTTAGCAATTTTTGATTGCTTGTTATGCGTGGATGCGGAAAATATTACAATATGCTCCCTCTTCCAACTTTCCTGAGACAGCAAGCTATGTAACATGAACAATTTCAATGCGCATTGCTTCGTCTTTCACATGGATCACTAATGGTTAATTTTATCAATAGCAAGAATTTATTGGATGGTCACAGATAATGGCGTCCAAATTCACCATACCCTGGGAGATTGTCAATGTGGTTCTGTATTTGTGGTTTGAGATCTCTATCATTATATTGCAGGTGGTCCAGATAAGTCCAGAAGGGAAGCAGCCAATGGTTCTGGGAATTTCAAGAAAAAGAATGACTTATGCAATGCTGAGACATCCAACACGAATGAAGATCAACCTCTATCAACATGTTCTGAAGGAATACACACACCGATATGCATTGAGGGATCAAGTAAGTTAGCTTTAGGAGGCTATGGGCCCAACTCAATTGTGTCAATCCTTTTGTATCGTTTGTGGCAAAAGAAAAGAGTAATTAATGTTGTGAACTATTGTTTTTTGTATTAATGTCGTGAAACCTGCATGACTGCCGTCTTAGGTGAGAGCGTGTCTGGCGAGAGTAGATGCTTATTTGTGAAAACCTCGCCTGTTTGGAAGATGATTGAATCAATGGAAATTTTCCGAACAACACCACAAAATCCACATTTCATTCCTCTTCGGGTGTGTAAAGAAGGATATCGTGAAGGAGCAGCTATTGGCATCATGGCAACTTTTGCATCTTTGACTGACAGAATATCCAACCTGCTATTTGATGACCCGAGATGCCATTTTGATAGCTGCTTGGAGACTCTTTGTGACATGGAAAAACATGGATTTGAGGTTACAGCTCTGCGGAGTCACGTGAACGAGTTGCTAGCAATTAAAGAGAAGCAGGAACTCCTTCAGGATGGGTTAAAGGACACCGAACTTGAAATTGCTGACGAGGAACGCAAGAAGAGAGAAATTACTGAACAGATGCAAGAAATTGATAAGAAGATGACCGAGTTGCAAGCAAAATATGCAGTGCTGAAGTCAGAAAAGGAAAAAAAAGATGTCGAGATTGCCCGGTTGAGGATGAGCTTGAAAGGCGACAATGAACAAATTTTAAGTGTGCGGCTTAAGTTTGAACAATTGGCTGCTCTTCTCCCTTGGAAATTTGACTGATTATCAAGATCTTGAGGTTTTGTTGTCTTGGGTCTCGTAAGTGTTCGTTCATGGTAGAGTTTTGTAGTATTGCTTGGAACATTTGCCTAGTAAAGTTCATAGTTCTGATTGGAGTAGTTGAGAATGTATTTATATTCCTCTCTATCCAGTAGATTAGGACCCTTGTAACCTTTTCCTATCAACGTAGTCTAGTCTTATTTTAAGATTAGAAATATTTATATATGATGCATGCCATCGAAATGCAAACGTTGCATGTGGCCTGATTTGTCTTTCACCAGAGATTCTGCCTGATTTTGAGCCATTAAACACCACCTCAAAATGCTTAGAGAAACGGAGCTGAAGTAAATTATGGATCGTCACGTGATTTGTGGCGAAAATGGACATTTTCCCACATGGATTTGGTTTGATTTATATGCCTCATGTTTGCTGGGGTCTAGCTAGTAATGAGCTTTGAATGTGATGGTTGATAATATCGACTCGATATGATTTTGATCCTCCGGATGCTGAAGTTCCCAATCTCACCTTTCTTCACGTTGGCACAGAATCTCCTCATGAAATACTGTAATTCGTAGCCGCTTGGTCGATCAATTTACGATGAGGCCAGTTCGATTAGGTGGAACTCAAACTTTAAACTTTCCATGAATCCAAATGAACCAGGAGAGAAATGAGTGCAGGTGGTTGGTTGATGTTCTTGAATTTATTAGGTAGCTGTTCCATCTGTTTCTTCTCTGTTTTTCTCTTTTCTTCTCTCTTTGATGAAAGTGTGGTCCACGATCCGTCCGTCCCGATGCTATGTTCGAAAGGAGAAAGAAAATGAAAGAGAGACAAGACACACCAAGTATCGCTCACGTTGTTTGGATGAGAAGAGAAAACGGGTTGAGCTTAATACATAAGATAAAACTTCATGTTGTAATCCAAACGATGTGTACATTAAAGTCGTTTTCATTTTGTGAAAATACACGGTCCGCATGGATGAGCTGGGCACGTAGCTAAATTACATTTATTTAACTTGCGAAATGTCGATAATTGCATCGCAGCATGAAAATATTAACAATTACATGAGGACGAAAGCAAATCTATCATCTCTAAATTTACCGAGTTCGTCAACAAAAGAGAAAAATGGAAACTAATGACTGTTATTTAGAGATACCATGTCAAATTAAACTAGTAAGAGGTTCCTTCAGACAAGTTCTCTGGCTCTCTGTCCTTAGGCAAATTATGAGCCCTCCCCTTTTAGCTGACTGTTGCCAATAGCAGCACCAAAGTTGCTAAATTCTCGCAATAAAAATCCTAAAATTTATCATGAAAGTATAATTGAATCCTAAAACATTCAAAAAGTGCAATCAAGTCCTAAAACTTATCATGAAAGTGTAATCAAGTTTTAAAACTTTCAAAAAGTGCAATCGAATCCTAAAACTTATTGCGAAAATGCAATTAAGTCCTAAAACTTTTAAAAAGCGCAATCAAAAGAAGAACTTAATTGGATTAACTTGACAAGTTTTACGACTCAATTACATTTTTTGAAAATTTTAAGACTCAATTACACTTTGTGATAAGTTTTAAGATTTTCAATGCACTTATCCCATTCTTGATTGAGAACATTTGACTGTGTATAGAAAGCACGAAATTTGAATGGAAGTGAATGGCAACACATACAAAGTGCGCTACTGGGAGATAAAAGTTAATCGCCGAGACTCACCAACTTAATCCCAAACATATCCCCTACCTTTATAGGGTTTGGTAAACGTAATCTCAAACCCGTCCCGCTATCAGGAGTTCGATTGCACACCTACTGCATTTAAGCAGTTCAAAAACCGAATCTAACTCGACAATCTGCCATTGAAAGAAATAAGAGAGGAGAGAGAGGGAGAGTGTGTGAGTGTGTAGAAGTTACAAAGATGCGTCGAACGCTCAAAATATCAGTAATCACTTGCATCTGTTCATTTTTCCCCTTGTTACCAAATGCGTAAGAACCTATGGATGCTGTCAAGGCACGATAAATTTGCATATAATTGATGACATGCTATTTTAGATGAAAATATTCTTCTTCTATTCAGATTTCTCTTCTTGTAATCACAAAGATGTACATAGTTCGAGGTTGTGGCAATATATCCTCGCAGAACAAAACGAATCAAAGACCGTGTGGATTCATTCTATTGTTTTTGTGATGGTTAATACCATGAGACAAGTAGCCGCAGTTTGCGGCTACTGTTTCTAAACAGTTAGTCAGTTGATTCAAAAACATGTTATTAATCCTACCTTTCCTTCTTCAGAGCACTAATGCTTGACGACTGCTAAATATCGACTCATATCTACTCGACAGTCCGGTCTTCTTTTAGCAATTTCCACCCAGTCCAACTTTCATCGAAACCTGACTTAAACTCACCCATCGATTGTCACCGCCTTGTACTCATATTCGATTTAATCCAATCCTTGGTCAATTCGGTTAAGCATTA
Organism: Syzygium malaccense; assembly: GCA_031216405.1. Taxonomy (NCBI): domain Eukaryota; kingdom Viridiplantae; phylum Streptophyta; class Magnoliopsida; order Myrtales; family Myrtaceae; genus Syzygium; species Syzygium malaccense. The sequence continues at coordinate 15,265,468 of CM062260.1, read as the reverse complement.
ATCAAATCGGTACTTCGACCGGAAAAAAAGAGAGAACATTAAGCATTTCACAACTCATTTGCAGTAATATAGATGCAAGGAAGCACTCTATGTATATACTATTATAATGCTCTGTATCTCATCCTTTCTATTTTGTGGCACATCATGCCAATCCAAGAAATTTATAGGCGTCATATGTGAGATTCTCATTACGGTACCAATAAATTCCGCAAGAGTAGCTTCTCAAAACTGTCGGGACGGGTATGCTAATGCTGTCGATAATGTTATAGTGATTTAAAATTGTATCGCGATAGTAATTCTAGACGCCATTAAATCCTCCTTAATATGAGAGATAAGTGTCCATCGGGTAAAATGGTGTTACTAAATGTCATTTTTTTCGTGTTGCACGACTAGACAGAGCTCCAGTGAATTGGGAACGGAGAGTTGAATTCCCTGCAGCAGAGGCTTATGAACTTCCAGCACTAGGCTCAGACCACCATCCTTTAAATCGAAGCAATCTGTCTAGAGGATGAGGATTCTCAGAGGATTGTAGATGAGGTCTGGAGATCTACAAGGCTTAACCGAGCACCATTAGCAGCAAAGTGAAAGGAAGCAGCAGATGCATTATTGAAGTGGAGCAAGCATCCAGAATTTATTGGCGGAAATGGGTAGATATACAAAGTTCTTTCATGCAACTACAGTTCAACGGAGACAGAGGAATCGATTTCCGAAAACTCAGAGCAGAGACCCCACAGTCCTTAAAAATCAGACCCCACAGCTTTTCTAGAATCTTTACTGCTCATAAAGGTGCTGCAGCTTCCATCCAGTTCTTGAAAATTGCCCCTCTTTCCCCGTATCTTTTCATTTTTGTTCACCAAGATTCTGTCGATACTGATTCAAAGCTGGCATCGAAGGCTCCATCAAAGGAATAGAACTGAATCGTCACCGTCTTGCACCTTCCCATCCACCGTTTCCTTGATGCCTAACTGTTTGCTAGCATTCTTAAAAACCATTGCTCTCATGTAGTGTCCAAAACTCTCATACGGAAACATGATATGTACCTCACATCTGCCGGTCGTTACGACTCTGCTAATGAGGCTTGTCAAAGTGGGTCCAAGTGTAATGGCATAGATACTATCATTGGTCCTGGAGATGGGTGGGACGATACTGATGCACCCTGTTTCAATTAATGGATGCCCTGCTTTGCATTTGCTTTCAATGCGCCCCGCGATCCTGCGGATGGCTTTGTTGATGGCCACGCGTTAACGGTGGACCCGATTGATTTCTTTCTCCCCTTTTTTCCCCCATTAAATTCGAACGTAATAAGTTAAAAGACATGCCATAAAAAATCCCATATTATTATGCACATTGTAACACATTTATTTTAATTTTTTTTCATGACACAAAAAATCTTAAATTTGTGCCTGTGTAATATATTTATCCTCCGTCAAAATTTTGTCAATGAGAACTGTTAAAAATTTACCTACATGGACATCAGAAAGTAAACAGTATTAACATGGCGCCCACATGACTTAAGTGAAATAAAAAAAGTATTGTTTTGGCTAAAAAATCACCTAACGGAACTTAGACAGAAGGTAAATATGTCACATACGTGAAAAAAATTTAGGGTAAATGTGTCATAATGGACATAGTTTAATGTTTTTTTGTGATCTTTTCCCCAGGTTAAATAGATGACGGCACAGTAAAAGTTGTATCGGCCTTAGTAAAATTTTTATAGACGGACATTCTATGAGACGATCCGATGCCCTCGGAATCCGGGACACTCCATTGATGTAAAAAAAAAAGAAAAGGATAATGTGTGCATACTTGATTTGTTTATGTCGTGTTTATAGTCAGACTCTTAAATTCTAGGCACATGCACCAGGCCACAATCTCGTCTATGACAGAGAGACTTCTCTGTTGATCTCGTGAATTCTACCGATTCTCCAATCAAGTAGACGATGGTTTCTTACAAATTGATGAGAAAATGACCGCGATGTGCTAGTTCAACATAAACACGACGGTTCCTTAGAAGTTTCCACTACGTGTTCCATTCGACTGGTTTGTGAAGGTCACACCAATGATTGGTCATCCTCAGTTAATTGATAATAATGAGGATTAGGTGGGGTAGTTCATGTGTGGGGTGAAGCAACGCTTTAGTTAGCAGTTGAATGCTAATCAATCAATGGGATAAGTGCACTCAAAATTTCAAATCTTGTCGGGAAAGTGCAATCGAATTTTAAAATTTTCAAAAAGTACAATTAAGTCCTTCTGTTAACTCCGTACAATATGAATAATGGAAAATATTGATATGGATTTTTTTATTATTTTCTCTCTTCTACGCGGCGCTGGCGTTACTAAAACACGAAACATGAGACTAAAATGGCGTGGTTTTTTGTCAAAATCCTATTTTTAACCTAAATTTTAGTTATATTAAATTAAAAAATAAAAGGCTAAATTTAATTTAAAAAAGAACACAAAAGAAAAAAAAAACAGGTAAGGGCTTGCATCAGCCCTCACCACCCCAACATCGCTGGAAAGTCCGACGATGGTCAAGTGATGACTAGCAGGTCGCCAACCCTCGTCTAGATCTAGTCAACCATCGTCAAGTGGGTACCGTCATTGCCCTGCCATCGTTGGCCCTTCCTAGCAATGGTGGGGCGATAGTGGCAGGTCGCCAACCCTCGTCTAGATCTAGTCAACCATCGTCAAGTGGGTACCGTCATTGCCCTGCCACCGTTGGCCCTTCCTAGCAATGGTGGGGCGATAGTGGCAATCTTTATTATTTTTTTAAAAATTTAAATTGTTTTTTAATATAATTTTTTAGCTTATTTTTAACCTAAACTCCTGGCAGGCTTCTAAGATGGCAAACGAGACATGAATGAACTGAGTTATGCATCGAATAGGGAGAGAGCCTCAGACTTTTGTCCCGCCTTTTGCAAGGCGTGAGAGTCGAAACCCACATCTAAAACTACCTGTCTCCACCTCTAGCCCCTTGAGAATGTGGGGATTTGAACTCCCCACCTTCCCATTCCCAAGTAGAAAGGGCGACCACTAGAGCAATCCTAGTGGTTACTAATATATGGGTTAAGAAATTGATTTATCATCTATGTAGATAGGTCTATGCTAAAGGCCATTGAATGCAATCACAAGATTTCAGCATATCCAGCTAAACTCCCACCCAATCTTTCTTCCTCGGCTCTTATTCATTTCATGTGACAGTACAGAGGTTATGACAACATTCTAGGCACCAAAGCAGCTTGGGTATCCGAAACAAGATTAGGCAAGAGCAGTATCAGAATTGCTTGAATTGTAAATCCTGATGAATCACTTATCGAAAACAAAAAATCCTTATGAATTTGTTGGAATATAACGCGAAAACGACAGGATCTTGCAAATTAAGTCAATGCGAAAATAACAGGGATTTACTTAGTTCGGTCCAAATATCGGTATATACATCAATGGAGAGAGATAACAACAAATAATCCACTATAATTAGAAAATCAGAGTTACAAATCGCTCAAATGCTCGAGTGTTTCCTACACCTAAATTTAAGCCCAAATCCAAAGTATCTACGAATAAACAATTCAATTGGACGAAATAAACTCACAGTACAATTCTGGATCCTCTTCGTGCGGCCGAACCTTGATGAGAATGCTGGCACGTTCTGTCGCGGCTCTTTTGGTTTTACTGTTTGGTTCCAAGAAGACACACACACACACACATATATGTGTGTGTGTATGTATGTATGTATGTACGTGACAGACTCCTCCTAATTTTCTACGTCTCTATCGGTAGGAGTCCATGTACGGTTCCCTTTGCTTTCTTTCTTGCTCAGACAATGACTGTTTTACCGCCACAAGAGAAATAGATATAGTAAAATGAGGTGTGCCCCTAATTTTGTCTTTTAAGTGGCCTCATTTATTTCTCTATTTATGTTGCCGTGAACCCCTCATCCGAAATTAGCCAAATAGGAAAGTGAATTTGTTACACGAACTCAAACGCAAGACATAAATTCAACAAAGTTGTCTGTAGATATTTTGATGGGGTCCGACTCGAGTATTTCACAGGGAATGCATGATGTCTTTCTATACAGCTTGTGACTATAACCAGTGGCAATGGTCCGCGAAGTTACTTAAAGAAAAGGCAGATGAGTGTAGGACCAAGAAGAGGGACTTCGTAGCATTGAGCTCTCTCAAAAGCTTTGCATAATGAAAAGAACTACGACATCCAAGGGTTGAAGGAAAGAGATAGCTATTGTTTCAATTATATAGGCGCCTTTCTTTATAAGAAGAGGGTGAAATTAAGCTCACTAAAATAGTTACTTTTTTTTTTTGTGTTATGAATGCCTATCCTACGAAAAAAGAATTAGAACACTCTATATTTTAAATTTATCGTTTGAGAGATTAGCGACTCGTCGTTGGATTTATTGAATGACGATCTTGATTTTTTCTCCTTTTCTTTTTCATTCTTTATTTCCCTTTCTTTTACAATTATATGACCAAATTGGGCCGTTGGGAGATAGGGGGAGGGCGTTAGGGAGAGAGACGGCTCAACACGGCAATTACACGACGTGCCACGACACTGGAGCATGGCATGACGTGATGGCTGTCGCAACACAAGAGAGAGAGTCTTTAAATTTTACACATTATGGTCGCAGTTAACCACGTGTTGCTCTACATCCGTGGTGGGACGTTGAACAAGTGGGATAATCACGGATGTAGAACAAGTGGGATGACTAATGGTTGGCGATAACACATCACTGTTACACATTGATCCCATGACTCTCATTGCATGCCTGGTTGGTGATAACACAGCATTACATGGAAACCTGAGATGATCCAAAGCATGCGGCGGTGGAAAAACACAACCGATTCTGCTGATGGATTCCAACCATATTATATTCACGCCGGTATCTTAGCATCATTCCTAGGTTATCTCATTTTTCTCTTCTAAATTGATGTTTGATAGATAAAAATTGTTGCGTAAGCCAAACGATCGAACAATAAAATTGACAGAATAAAAAAATAAATCGGATATCAAATTTACGTGGTTCGGTCGTAGTGGCCTACGTCCACGGGGAGAGCAGCACAGAATTCCACTATAGATCAAGCGATACAACGGAGATTACAACTACACTCGAGTCACTCAAACACTCTAAGTGTTGCTCAAGCTCCAATTACACCCAATAACTCACGCAGTGTTTAGCCCCACAATTCCTCACGAAATAATCTCTCAATCTCGTAAAAGAATTATACACAAATCTTAACACAAGATTTAATCGCTACGAACACTTGAGCTCTTGGTGTAACTCCACGAACAAAATCCCAGGGAGATAAACCTACGCCAAGCACTCGACATCAACTGCGGCGCTTCAAGACTTTTCTTCCCTTTGCCACGGCATATATATAGAAGAAAGACCGAAAAGTAAACCCTTAGAATCATTAATATCACCGCCACGAAAGAAGTCCAGTTCGGTCAGTACATATTGATCAAGAAAGAAATCAAAGTTGATCGAATATTGTCTCCACGTTGGACTTTTCAATTTCAACCCAAGAGCCCAACATAATATAGGAAAGTTGATATTATCTTTGTTTCTTCCGGCACATATTTGGAAAGTAAATTTCCAATATTTCCTTTTTGCTCGGTTTCGAAAATCCGCAAAATATCCAATTCGGAATATTTAAATTTCTCTTTGAGCTCAAACTCGAGACATATTTTCAACAATCTCCACCTTGGCTCGACATTTGAGCCAAGTCACAATCGCTTTGATAGAATCCGAATTTGTCCCCGATGGGCTCAACCGCCACAGGCGTCTTTCAAGTCCAAGCCTCGCTTGAACTTCGCCATAGCCGTGGACCTCATCAGAACACTAACTCCACATTCACCTTTAACCGCTCCACAAGGATTTTCCGACACAACCTCCTCAATCGCAGATAAAGCAAAACCATCATTGCATTCATATCTGTCAAGAGATCGAACACGCACCTTGTCAATATCAGCAGTTACAACAACTATTGGCTCAATAGGCTCCACCTCGCTACAAGTACCATCCGTGTCGATTACTTCACCAGCACCCGCTACCTCAGGAGTTTCTGGTTGCAACTCCACCTCAAGCTGAACATCGTTCAGATCCGTATAAACACTACTATTAACACTCCTAGCCAGAAGTACTGGAGACTCGTCAAATGTAACTTCTCTGCTGATAATATGTGAATTTAATTTTGGGCACCACAACTTATAGTCCCGCTCACCTTGTGCATAACCTAAGAACATGCACTTTCTTGTCCTTCCATCGAACTTACCATCACTAACTCGAACGTAACATGGACAACCAAATATTCTAAGAACAGAATAATCAGCAACGTTACCTGACCGCACTTCTTTGGGAGTCTAACATTCAATCGCAGTCGATGGGGATCTATTCTTCTGGTAGCTCGCCGTACTAAGGGCATCCGTTAGGAATCTCCTAGCCATACCAGTACTAGAAAGCATTTTATGGGCCGTCTCTAGTAATGTTTTGCTCATCAACTCTGCAACTTGTTGTGGTTCAATGGCACTAGTGCGGTGTTTCACTATGCCTTCCTTCATGTAGAATTCGTTTAACAGCTTCGAGCAAAACTCCATACTACTGTCAGTCCGCACCTGCTTGATCGTTTTACCAGTCTCCTTTTCGATCAAAACTTTCAACTGTCTGATCCTAATAATAGCATCAAAGTTGTGCCTTAGCACAAACACCCAAGTCTTCCTCGAGTAGTCATCAACAACTGTTAGTATAAATCTGGTACTCTTCCTCGAAGGAAATCGCGACAACCTGCGAACATCCAAGTGAATTAATTTTGCAATATTCGTGGTTTCTCTGACGGTTGCAATTTCCGTTGTTGATCTAAGTCACAGCACCTGCATATATTCAATTCGTTAGCCACATAACCACATAGCAAATTTCTTTCACTTAAAACCTTCAGGCTTCTCTTGTTAATGTGCCCCAAACGCATATGCCACAATTCAGACTCTCGAACCGATGCATTCGACGTCTCCGCGGCGAATTCTGTCACTGTCTCATCTTGAAGTTCATACAGGCCATTATGCTTGATTCCTTTCATTATCACCAAGGCACCTCGAATAACTTTCAGAAGTCCACGTTCTGAAGAATACCGACACCCAGCTGAATCCAAGGCACTCAAGGAAATCAGATTTTTCTTCAATTCTGGAACATGCCTCACTCTAGTCAATGTCCACACAATATCATCATGCATTCTGATTATGACTTTACCAACACCAATAACATCGCACTCAGCGTTGTTCCCCAACTACACTTTGCTGTTATCCGTGCATTGATAAGTAGTAAACCAGTTCCTATTCAGTATAGCGTGAAAAGAACAACCAGAATCCATAATCCATCCATCAAACGATGAATTATCAGTGACAGACAAGACATAATCAGCATCATCCGAATTACTATTTGCTATAGCTGCAACATGATCTGCAGGATCAATTCTAATTCCTTTATCCTTCTCGTTTTTCAGTTTAAGGCAATCCCTTCTAAGATGTCCCCTCTTGCCACAGCTCCAACAGACAACACCACCAGTCCTAGACTGACTTCGTCTATTCGAGTTTATATTACTTCTGCTAACACGTGTACCGGTTCTTCCTCTATTTTCACATACTAAAGCAGCAGATACATGTTCGCCAGATTCTCTTCTACGGATGTCTTCACTTAGAATTAAATCTCGAACACCATCAAACGTCAAACTTATCGATCCAGAGGAATTACTAACAGCAGTAACAGTAGTATTCCAACTATCAGGCAATGAGGATAATAGAATCAAAGCACATACCTCATCTTCAAAGTCAATCTCAACTGAACTTAATTGACTAACGATCACATTGAATTCATTGATATGATCTGCAACTGACGCATCTTCGCTCATCTTCAAATTAAACAGACGTCGCATCAAATAGACCTTGTTGATCGCAGAGGGCTTCTCGTACATGTCCGACAGGGCTTTCATCAAACCCGCAGTGATTGTCTCTTTCACGATGTTAACGCGACGTTACGAGCCAATGTTAGCCAAATAACACCCAAAGCTCGTCTATCCAGCAATTCCCAATCAACTTGCTTCATCGTCTCTGGCTTCTCCCCGGACAGGGGCAAGTGCAATTTCATCTGATATAGATTATCTTCAATCTGCATCTTCCAGAAACCAAAATTCTTCCCATCAAATCTGTCGATTTTCACTTTTCCTTCTTCTATCGCCATCGATTCGCTTCAACTCAGCCAAACCAGGCTCTGATACCAATTGTTGCGTAAGCCAAGCAATCGAACAATAAAATTAACAGAATAAGAAAATAAATCGTATATCAGATTTACGTGGTTCGATCGTAGTGACCTACGTCCACGGGGAGAGCAGTACGGAATTCCACTATAGATCAAGCAATACAACGGAGATTACAACTACACTCGAGTCACTCAAACACTCTAAGTATTTCTCAAGCCCCAATTACACCCAATAACTCATGCAGTGTTTAGCCCCACAATTCCTCACGAAATAATCTCTCAATCTCGTAAAAGAATTATACATAAATCTTAACACAAGATTTAATTGTTACGAACACTTGAACTCTTGGTGTAACTCCACGAACAAAATCCCAATAACTCATGCAGTGTTTAGCCCCACAATTCCTCACGAAATAATCTCTCAATCTCGTAAAAGAATTATACATAAATCTTAACACAAGATTTAATTGTTACGAACACTTGAACTCTTGGTGTAACTCCACGAACAAAATCCCAGGGAGATAAACCCACGTCAAGCACTCGACATCAACCGCGACTCTTCAAAACTTCTCTTCCCTCTGCCACGGCATATATATAGAAGAAAGACCGAAAAGTAAACCCTTAGAATCATTAATATCACCGCCACGGAAGAAGTCTAGTTCGGTCAGCACATATTGATCAAGAAAGAAATCAAAGTTGACCGAATATTATCTCCACGTTGGACTTTCCAATTTCAGCCCAAGAGCCCAACATAATATAGGAAAGTTGATATTATCTTTGTTTCCTCCGGCACATATTTGGAAAGTAAATTTCCAATATTTCCTTTTTGCTCGGTTTCGGAAATCCACAAAATATCCAATTCGAAATATTTAGATTTCTCTTTGGGCTCAAACTCGAGACATATTTTCAACAAAAATAAATCTTAAAAATACAAAACTTTAGGGCTTTGTGCGTCATAGGTAGTGACGACACAGCATGCAGCAGGCTCAAGTACATCAAAGCAACGATGCCTTTATGGACTGGCGTCACATGAAGGACATTTGGTGAGGACCAACATCAGTTTAGGGGTGAGCATAGTACGGATAGGGGTTTCCACCCTAGAATCGGGAACTACTTACTGAGGACCGATCCCTGTACAAACAGTGAATTTTGCCAAGCAAGGCAGTGTGTGTTGAAACTCTTTATCTTCGCTTTTTGGGTAGATATTCAATTCAATGTGCCATTTTAAGACAGTGTTTCACCATTAGTGGATTGACGTAGGGGTGTGCAAAAAAATCGAGAATCGCCGGGATCGCCCGAAACCAGATCGGAACAGGTGGTTCCTAAGGGAATCGGTCCTTAGTGAGCAAATTTCTTAAGAAGTTTAATGTTTGGAGTGATTGGGCCAGCCAAGTACAATCACTCCAAACATTAATAAGAAGTTTTGTATTCAAATTTTCCTAAAGTTTTTATTTGATTCTTTAGTCGTGTATTTTAATATTTTTGTTCTTAAGCCAGAGTTTGGTTTACGCGTGAGGCAGAGTGTTAAAGTACTTTCGTCTAACGGTTTAAACTTTTAAAACGACTGATAGTGATTCCACAAAATTTTCGCATGATTTTTTTTCCTTATGAATTTATAGTTAATGCATTAAAAAGGAGTGCTACTTAATATGGTATATGCCTAACCATAACCTTCAAAGCGTTTGCTATAATGACTCTTCTTAACTAAGACTTTGCGCATGTAACATTATTCTAAAACGTCGTCCTTCTTGATTTATCTCTTGAAATATTCCGCACGCCTACGGGCGGTACAATCTTTATTTTTGACTGGTCTTTCCCTACCTGTTCAGTGTTCATATCTTGAGCGATATATCCTTGGCGAATACCCTAGCATTATTATGACACTACCTGTTGAAGGATCGGATTTTCGGGGATTATTGGCCGATAAATCGCAAGATAATTAATCTTTTTGGTTCATTAAAAACTTTTAAAGTATTTGCGAGATACGATTTTTAGTGTAGAGGGTACAACGAAAAAAACTTGCGTACAGAGTTTTTGGGACGGTGGATCAATCTCTTGAGAGACTATGAAAACACCATATATAGTCTCGTTCTGAAGTTCCGAACAAAATATTCTTTTTTAATAGTATACATCGTTTTCTAATTCAACACTACAACGTGTTTCCAAAGAAACAGAAGCAAGACTTTCTTGCAGAGATCTTCTTACATGTTCATACGCAAAAACATAAGCTGTGTAATAAATAAAGAGACAGTGAGATTTCATCGACGCCGGTCACCTGCTTCAACCAACTCATTAAATCACCATGGGGCCTTTCCCTCCACTAGCATTCCTCACGGCAAGATTTTTATTTTTCCATTTTTTCTGAGACTTATTATATGCTCACCATCATTATTATATTCATGTGTAAGTTTCATTAGACTAAGTTGAGATGCTCAAGAGTAGGAAACTTCTTAGGGAGGAATTGATACACAACAGCGTAAATGAGATGAGCAGAAATTATGATGTTACCAATTGTCTAATTCTCCGGGGTCCGCGATCACATTAAAATAAAAGAATGTGTCAAACAGTGCCGTTGAATGCTTGCTACTCAGTTTGTAATTCTTCGGTGGACGGATTTTTCCATGTCATATGAAATCATTGTTTGAAAGATCAAACTATGCCCTTTTTAAGCATTTATGATTAGTATCTTAGGACGCTTGTCGATAAGACTCGATTTAAAAATAATTTGTGTTGGACCGCGGAAAATTATCCAAAAGTCATAAATTTATTACACTTTTATCAATTCAGTCATAAATCGCCAATTGAGTCATAAACCTTTTCATGTTTTGCCAATTGAGTTCGATTGGCCAATTTTGGCCGAAAATTACTAACATAGACGCCGATCATCCTAAATGGTATAGCCAGTGTTGATGTGGATAATTTTTAGGGTTAATACCACCAAAAATCTCAAACTGGTACATGTGTGATAATTTTATCTCGAACTTTTTTTTTACCACCAAAAATCCCAAACTGGTACACATGTGACAATTTTACCACGAACATACCCCAAAAAATCCCAAACGGGTACACTTGTGATAATTTTACCCTGAACATACCACAAAAAACTTCAAACTGGTACACATGTGACAATTTTACTTTGAACTAAAATTTTTAATATTATTTTTTTTTATTTTTTCGAATTTTTATTAATTTTTTGTTTTTTATTTTCTTTTTTTTTTATCTTTATCTTCAACTTCTGGTTGGTCATCGGGTGAGGCCAGCCCTCGCCAGCGGCCGGCGGGGCCAACCTCGCTGGCTTCCGCCTCTGGCCGGTTGCAGGACCGAAAAAATAAAAAAATTGGAAAAAATAAAAAATAATATTAAAAAATTATTAGTTCGAGGTAAAATTGTCACAGGTGTACCAGTTTGAGGTTTTCGTGGTCAAAAAAATAGTTTAGGGTAAATTTGTCACAAGTTTACCAGTTTGGAGTAAAATTGTCAAAGGTGTACTAGTTTGGAGTTTTTGGTGGTAAAAAAAAAGTTTGGGGTAAAATTTTCACAAGTGTACCGGTTTGGAGTTTTTGGTGGTAAAAAAAAAGTTCAGGGTAAAATTGTCACACACGTACCAGTTTAGGGTTTTTGGTGGTATTAACCATAATTTTTAATAATATTTTTTGTTTCCATTTTTTGTATTTTTCCATTTTTTTCTTGGGAAAATCACACAAACAGTCCACGAACTTTGGCCCAATATACAATGTGTTCTCTAAACTTTTAATTTGTTTAATATCATCCTTAAACTTTTGATACTTGTTCAATTTATTCCATGAACTATATGAAAATGTTCAAAGTAATTATTCTATTAATTCAAGTTTAGAGACTACATTAAATATGTTCATATAGTTCAAGGACTACATTAAACATGAACCAAAAGTCCAGGGATCACATTGAACAAATTAAAAGTTTAGGGACCCCATTGAACATTAGGTTAAAATTTAAGGACTACATTGAACAAATTAAAAGTTTAAGGACCAAATTGTATATTGAGCCAAACTTGTCATTATTCCTTTTTCTTTTCTTCTCTTTTCCTTCTCTACCTTTTTCTTTTCTTTGTTTTCATTTCTTTTTTCTTTTTCCCTTATTCCCTCCGCTGGCCTAAACCGAGGGCCAAACTTGTTGGATTGGTGAGGGTCGCCCTTGCCTGGGCTAGTAGGGACCGGTGAGGGCAGCCCTCACCTGAGGCCGGTAGAGGGAAAAAGGAAAAAAAATAGAAAAATTAATAAAAAAATTCGAAAAGATATTAGAATATCATTAAAAATTGTTTACGTCAATACTAACCATGCCACGTAGGACGACCAATATTCACATCAACGATTTTCGATCAAAATTGATCGGATGGATTTAATTGACAAACATTAAAATATTTAGAATTCAATTGGCATAATTAAAAAATTTAGGACTGAATTGACAAAAATATAATAAATTTAAGACTTTTTGGATAATTTTCTCCTTATTTGGCTCATCTCTCCATCCTTAAATTCAAGGCAATCCTCAGCCTCCCACCAAGGTTGTCGTGCAATGCCATGTTACTCTCGCAAATGGACTCGAAAGTAATCTCTCTCTCTCTCTCTCTCTCTCTCTCTCTCTCTCTCTCTCTCTCTCTCTTTCTTGGCTAAACTGAACAAGAACGCTTGTCCCAAATTATCACAGCGTGGGGTTGTGCCTTAATTAGCATTGTTGACCCATAGTTTCTAATTTTACGTGTAAATTGGGAGAAGAAGATGGTGGGAGACTAATGGGTTTTGGAAGTTTCGGTTGGCAAGATTTTTTTTCATCTTTTTCTGTGTGTTCTTATGTGAGTTGAGTCTTTTAGCTTACGGTGGATGTCAAGATGGATGTGCGAGAAAGGTATCATCTTGTCTGTTATAGCATGCTCTTCCAAATACAGGTCTTGGTTTCTGTCGCTTTGTTTTTTGCTTCTATTTCTTCTTTTCTTTGCTGGCTCTGCATGCAGTTTTTAGCTTGCTTTTTGACTAAAGAATGGTTCCTTAGGCTGTATATTCCACTAATGGTTTCAGCTATAGTTTCTAGAATTCCTCTGTTTTTTCGTTATTCTCCCGCGAGTTATCTGAAGGTGGCGAGTCGTTGACGTTTTGAGTGCCATTTCATCATACTCATATTCACCAGAATTGCAGGGTGTTAGCAGATTAAGTTGATGATTTTTCACGGGCCAGATTCATACTCCAAATTATTAAGCTTTCGGTCAATTCCTGCTGTTTTTTCCATTGACCACATAACTACTGATCAAATGGGTTTTTTCCCCTTCTTTTTTTAACAAAACTTTGCTTGGGCTTGTTTAATGGGATTTTCATTCTTGCTTTGTGAAAATTTTGGCTTCAGATTTCGTTCTCTTTGATCAACTATAGAGCGTCGCATCAGAGTTAATTATGTTGAGAACGGCTCATTAGTTGAAATTATCGTGTCTTGATTCTTCATTAAGTACATCTAAAGCGTCTGAGGACTTGACTGGAAACTTGATGATAAGTTGAGATTTTTTGTGAGCAACAGTGCTTGCTTCTTTACGCCGGTGGGCACCATTCATGACTTTTTTGTTGAGTTCGCTTTTTTTTTTTTTTGTGTTGACATCTTCTGCTGATGATTTTAGTAAAGTTCCATCCGCTTTGTCTTTGTGTCATCCATGTTTCGCAGAAGCAAATGAAGGTCTTTGCGGCCAAGGTCGAGGATGGAAGGGAGGGCCGAGATGGAAAGCCCTCAATAGGCCCCGTCTATCGGAATCTACTTGCCAAAAATGGGTTTCCTCCGACTGATCCCGACATAAATACAACATGGGACATTTTCAGGTAAGAAAAAAGGATGGGCAATGAGTGTTTAAATCTTGCTCCGCCAAGAAAACAGTACAGAAACGGAAAAAGCCTCTCTTCAATGGTTAAAAGAGAATTAGTGGAAGCAAACAGAGTAGGGCCTGTGTGTGAAGCAAAATCTTGTCCTATCTGGAGAATACTAAGGTTGAATTGCTTCGAGTGCTCAGAAAGTAGAGCATCACGAATGCGATGTCATGGATTAGTTTAAAAGGATCTATATATAACCATCATTAGACTCCGCTCATGACAGGAATATATGTGGTGCAGGGTATCCGTCGAAAAGCATACTAAAAACAAGATGCTCGGATGGCGCAAAATAATCAGCGGAAAGGTTTCATTTACATTCTGTGAATTGTTGCATTCTTTGGAGCTACTTTTTATTTACTAGAAAAGCGGGTATCATGCCCAGAAATTGTATGTCTATGAATTCGATTTTCAATTCCGAAGTGCTTTCATTTTGTGCTGCAGCCAGGACCTTATGCCTGGAAATCCTACAAGGAAGTCTACGACGAAGTCTTGCATATAGGTTCCGCATTACGTGCATCCGGAGCTGAACCTGTAAGAATGTGAACATTTCTGAAATTTTTCGATGGAGATCAATACATGAAAAATACTCATGCATAGATGGATTCTTACATTAGGTGATTTAGAGCAAGTTTCAATCTTGTTTCATTGTTATCTTTGTCCCCTTTCCTAGGGCTCCAGAGTGGGAATTTACGGAGCAAACTGCCCGCAGTGGGTTATGGCAATGGAGGTTCGTCTCTCACTTTCTTTTCGTCTTACCCAATCTAATCACCATCATTTCTCTCCCCTGCTCGATTAGCTTTGACCAGTCTTGAGACTATGCTAAATGGATTTTGGGAATTTGGTGTAGGCTTGCAACGCACACAGTTTGGTATGCGTGCCTCTCTACGATACCCTCGGTATTGTTTCTTCAAGGAATTTCCTATTCTAATATCTTGAACTGTATATGAGCGAGTGTCTCGTGCTGTAGAACTATAACTCTCCTGTCTGAGTGGCTTCATGCTTTGGGCCAAAATTTAAATTTACTCGAAAAATTGGTCAACTAGCTAATGAAGCAACATGATTGTTTGCCATTAAATGATCTTGCTTGTTTGCAGCATAAGTTCCTTTAGAAAGACTGTACATAAGAATGCGTAATAAGCGGCCTTGTACAGATTGCAATTCTATCTGCTGATTTCCAAATAAATAGTATTTATTAGCATTTTCTTGCTTTAATCTGTGTTTATTGAGCCTCACTCGAGGATTTTCTTGGAGGCAGGTCCAGGAGCTGTTAACTTCATACTGGATCACGCGGAGATAAATTTTGTTTTCGTCCAAGATAAGAAAGCAAAAGAAGTGAGTACCATGAGAGATTTTTTCTTTCTGCTTTTCGAGATTATCAGATGGTTTCCTAGGGATATCGATATGCGCAGCGGTAATAAATCACACTGAATTCTCGATTCATTGATTTGCAGCTACTAAATCCGGATTGCCTTTCTGCCAAAAAGCTAAAATGTGAGGATTTCTCTGATCGTTTTTGGCTTCCTGCAATTGCTGGATGTCTAATTAATGGAGGTTAAATTTTGTTTGCAGCGATCATTTGCTTTACGTCTTTGGCAGAGGACGAGAAAGAAAAGGTGGTTCGAACCGGGACTGTACCTTATACATGGGATCAGTTCCTTCAGATGGTGTGTTTCTCGATATTTGCACCTTTATAGATCTACATATATCAGGCCATATTTTTATTTTCGTTCAAGAATAATCTGCCAGGTTGCTAGTAGATGAGATCATTAACTGTGAACATGGCCTTGGTGCAGCCACAGGCTGACCCCTGAAATCTGTGAAAACCCCGATATTACTTTATGGTTAATGCATAAAAGCTATGGGGAGAGATAAATGAAACCGTTATCCTAGTTTGTGGATATCACAAACAGTGTTGCCCTTGATTATCTCTTTTCTCATTTTAGATATTCGACTTTCACCAGGGAAAGGAAAATCCGTTGGATGTTTCGCCGCCTCGGCCTCTTGACATCTGCACAATCATGTACACCAGTGGCACCAGTGGAGATCCGAAAGGTGTTGTTCTGACACATGAAAACCTCACAGCTTTTGTAGCAGGGATGGATCTCTTCATGGAGCAATTTGAAGATAAGGTAAACTTAGATTTTCGGTATGTCGTTGTCTCTGAGAATTTGATCTTCTGGTGAGTTTTGACATGGCTTTTTGAGGACAACAGATGACAGTGGACGATGTGTATCTATCTTTCTTGCCGCTTGCTCACATTCTTGACCGTACCATTGAGGAATATTTTTTTCATAAGGGCGCTTCCATCGGCTATTATCATGGGGTACATGACTAACATTATATTCAGTTACTCAACCGTCTGTCATGCTAGAATTCTTGCACCGACCAAATATTCTAATCATTCTCCATAATGCAAGTTCATACATGCTCTCTTAACTCATCGTGTAATTAATGTCTCTTCTACTCCTAAACTTCTTGTCCCGTGTTTTTGAGCACTCAATTGAAGTGATTCATTTTCTAAGTCATGCTCATTCTGTCGCTGAAAGGACTTGAATGCACTGAGAGATGATCTGATGGAGTTGAAGCCGACGTTTTTCGCGGGCGTGCCTAGAGTATTCGAAAGGATACATGAAAGTACGGGAAATGTCCCTTCAAAGTTCAAATGATTGCAAGAAAATGTCTCACTACACTGATTTTATTTTCTAACTAACATATTTTCTGAAAATAAGTTCTCTATGTTTTAGGTATTAAAGTAACACTAGAAGAACTCAATCCAGTGAGGCGGAGCATATTCAATCTTCTCTACAGGCAGTAAGTTCCTTCGGTTTGTCGCAGCTAATCGATCTCTCACCCTCACCAAGACAGCAGAGTCTTTTGCTCCTACCAGAGAAGAACAATTTATGTGTATGATTGCCCATTTTCTTACACAGCAAACTACACTGGATGAATCTGGGATATAAACAAAAAGACGCATCGCCACTGGCGGATCTGTTGGCTTTCCGGAAGGTTGTCCCGTGTTTCAATTTGTCTCTCTTAGTCTCATTACTCACCACTCATGTCCATATTTGCATGATGATACCAGAAGGGCTTGCTCGCCCAGAAATGGAAAAGTGGTTTTCCCTGCCGAATTCACTTAATCGCCTTGCAGGTAAAAGCTAAGTTAGGTGGCAGGCTTCGCCTTATAGTATCTGGAGGCGCGCCATTGAGCTCCGAGATCGAAGAATTTCTGCGGGTTACTTGCTGTGCTTTTGTGGTTCAAGGCTATGGTAACGCACTGCATCCTTAGCACAGTCTATTATTGGAGCCAAAAACAGAAGGCTTAATTATCCCCTCTTAACAGTAACTTTAATCTTCTTTAGTGTTTATTTGTGTAGTCTATTAATTTAGGTGTATTTTGATATATGATAGTTAATTAAACTAAGTTGGCCTGTTGAAGATTACTTATTTTCATCTAATAATCTAATTGAAAAGTCATACTTGCAATGTTTAGTTTAGCGTCTGCTATTAGATAGCCATCCCTATTAGCTTGATCTTAAGGCATGCTTTTAGTTTTGGCTTGAGGTCATCAAATGGGCTGCAGATAATGCAACTCAAACATTATCCAGCTTCTACATGAATTATGATCTAGTCACATTGAGGTTTCTTCAGGCTTGACCGAAACCTGTGGGCCAACAACTCTCGGATTTCCTGATGAAATGTCCTTGATTGGATCTGTCGGCGCGGTGTCCGTATACAATGAGATGCGTCTAGAAGAAGTTCCGGAGATGGGCTACAATCCGCTGGGGAACCCTCCATGTGGTGAGATATGTGTTAGAGGAAAGACGGTTTTTTCAGAATACTACAAAAATCCCGAGTTGACAAGAGAATCTATAAAGGACGGCTGGTTCCATACAGGTATGGCCGACATTAAATTTCGCATGCTCTCCTTCATGTGAACGGACACCAACCCGCATAAGTTGCATCATGACAGTACTTAGCAACTTCTGTGATCTTTCAGGGGACATTGGGGAAATATTTCCTAATGGCATCGTCAAGATCATCGATAGGAAGAAGAATCTTGTAAAGCTCTCCCAAGGAGAGTATGTTGCGCTCGAGTATTTGGAAAATGTTTATGGAGTCACCGCAATAGTGGAAGATGTGAGGCATCATGGCTTTCTATTTGTCATCTCTATTATTTCCTCAATCACTAGATTGGCGATAGAAAACAATCCAGAGTTCTCACTACCCTTATTTTCATGCTTGTTAAGGTTTGGGTATATGGGGACAGCTTCAAATCAATGCTCATCGCAGTCGTCGTACCACATGAAGAGAACACGAGAAAGTGGGCAGTTGCGAACGGTTACCCAGGGTCCTTTACCGAACTCTGTTCTCTCAATCTATTGAAAGAGCACATCCTCGCTGAGTTCAGAGACATTGCTCAAAGAAACAAGGTATATGCTGTTGGATATCAGATAAGACTATAGAACCTGAATTAGTCTCGTCCATTTTAATTTATTGTCCTTTGCCTGGAATTGAGTTACCGCCACTCTTTTCACCAGCTGAGGGGCTTCGAGTACATCAAAGGAGTCATCCTCGAACCGCTCCTGTTCGACATGGAAAGAGATCTGGTGACCGCGACGCTCAAGAAGAAGAGAAACAAGTTGCTAAACCACTATCAGGTAAATTTTTCATCCCGTTCTCGTTAACTCTCGGCATTTGATGTCTAACTCAACAATGGAGGACACTTACTTCGCCACATTTGGGCAGGTGCAGATCGATGAACTCTACAGAACTTTGGCCGGTGGGAGACTATGAACTTCAGTGATCGCCTAAAGTTGAGGGCCATTAGGCAACTACTGCTTTCGATCCATCAGTCCATCGATGTCGCTGCTATGACCAGTATAGGTTGTTCTTGTAATTATTGAATAAAACAACACCAGCACGTGGATTACCTTGTGACCAAGTATTGGGTATCGTTAATAAATTGTTGTTTATTTGTTATTCTGTTATCAAGTCCTTAGCGTCTGTTACGCTGATCCTAGTTTATAGGAATTATGGGTTAGTGGGTTTATTGCTTAATATTAGTGGTGGAAGTGGAGAACGTATTGCAATTAATATTAGTGGTGGAAGTGGAGAACGCGTAAGTGCGCCGTTTGAGCTATCAGCCTTTATAAAGGCAATGATATGCATCGAATAAAATATCCTAGACAGCATTTTCTCTTCTATTGTTTACTCTCTCCAGAGGTTATTCAACCATTCTTGCCGCTTATTCTTTCATCAATCTGGTATCAGAGCCAAGTTCCGGGCATTTTGGTGAGTACCTCTATTGCCAAGATGGGTGATCTTCAAGTCGTTGGAGGAATCAAGAAGCTCAACAACCAAAACTACAATTTTTGGTCTACCTGCATGATGTCTTACATGCAGGGCCAGGATTTGTGGGAGGTTGTAAATGGAAATGATGTGAGACAACCGAAGGCTGAAGATGCAAATGGGACATTGCGGAAGTGGAAGATTAAAGCAGGCAAAGCCATGTTCGTTTTGAAGATGACAGTTGAAGAGGATGTGCTGGAGCATATCCGGGATGTGGAAACTCCCAAAGGAGCTTGCGATACGTTCGCCAATCTGTTCTCTAAGAAGAACGATATTAAGCTCCAACTCATAGAGAGTGAGTTGTTGTCAGTGGTGCAACGCGACATGATGATCGCGCAGTACTTCCACAAAGTGAAGACGCTATGCCGAGAGATTACTGAGTTGGATCCGGAAGCTCCTACTGGCGATACCAGGAAGAAGCATATCATCATCCATGGTTTGAAGCCAGAATTCAGGAGTTTCGTTGTTGCCATACAAGGATGGCAAACTCAGTCGTCACTTGTAAAAATCGAAAATTTGCTAGCTGGTCAAGAAGCCTTAGCTAAGCAAATGGGAGGAGTCTCGGTAAAGAATGAAGTAAAGGCACTATATGCCAACAAAGGCAGGTGGAATTCCAAGCAGCATGCCGACGGTGGATCCAAAAAGAACGATGACAAGGCAAGAAGTCATCAAGGCGAAGGGAGCGTTCGTTCAAAGAGAGGTTCTAAGAACCATGGCAATGGCCAAAAGTTTGAAGGGAAGTGCTACAACTGCAAGAAGAAGGGTCATATGGCAAAAGATTGCTGGTCAAAGAAGAAGGTCATCGAGAGTAACGCTCTTACTTCAAAAAGTGAAGACGAATGGGATGCTAAGGCTTTCTTTGCTACAGACGAAGAGGAGCTAGCCCTTACAGCAACAACATTCAATCAAATCGATTATGAGAATGATTGGATTGTTGACTCAGGCTGCTCAAACCATATGACCGATGATAAAGAGAAGCTGCAGAACTTGTCAGAGTACAAGGGAAGTCGGGTGGTGGTGACGGCAAATAACTCAAAGTTACCGATAGCTCACATCGGTAATACGGTGGTCTCTCCCCAATGTAGTGATACCGAGGTGCCACTCCAAAATGTCTATCATGTTATAGGTATGAAAAAAAAAATCTTCTCTTGGTAGCATAATTAACATCTTCTGGCCATTTTGTCTTGTTTAGTCCACAAGATGTGAAGATATATCGGGACCTTGAGATTACAGAAGAGCCGGTAATGAATGGATGAAGATTGGAGTCAGTCTACATGATGTCTGCAGAAACCGCATATGTAGACAAGACGAAAAGGAATGAGACGGCAGACTTGTGGCATATGCGGCTAAGTCACGTTAGCTATTCCAAGCTAGATGTGATGATGAAGAAGTCGATGCTAAAGGGACTTCCACAACTTGAAGTGAGAACAGACAGTGTATGGGCAAGCTGTTAGTATGAAAAAGCGCACCAGTTGCCATACAAAGAATCCAAATTGAAAGCGAAGAAACCATTAGAGTTGATTCACTCTGATGTGTTAGGACCAATTAAGCAAGCCTCTATTGGTGGGATGAAGTACATGGTGACCATCATTGACGACTTCTCGAGGTATGTGTGGGTTTTCTTTATGAAAGAAAAATCTGAAACTCTTTCAAAGTTCAAAGAGTTCAAGAAGCGGAGGTTGGTAAAACAGTCCATTGTATACGCACCGACAACGGGGGAGAGTACACCTCAGATGAGTTCTCAGATTTCCTTCGGGAGTGCAGAATACGCCATCAGTTCACATGTGCCAGCACTCCGCAGCAAAATGGGTTAGCAAAAAGGAAGAACAGGCATCCGGCAAAAGTATGTCGAAGTATACTTCATGCAAAAAATGTTCCGGGATAGTTTTGGGCGGAAGCGATGAAGACTGCGGCCTTCGTGACCAATAGGCTTCCTCAACAAAGGTTACGCTTTCTTTCACCTTTTGAAAAAATATGGAACATGAAGCCTGCTGTTGGTCATTTTTGAGTTTTTCGATGTGTATGCTATGTATTTGTACCTGACCACTTACGTAACAAGATGGAGAAAAATGCTATTAGGTGTATCTTTGTAAGATACGATAGTCAAAGGAAAGGGTGGCAATGTTGCGATCCAACAACCGGGAAATGCTACACATCTCGGAATGTGGTGTTTGATGAAGCTTCCTCATGGTGGTCCTCAAACAAGGAAGTACTACCAGACTCAAATGTTTTTAAGGAAGTGTTAGAAATTTCTCGATTCCAGTTGAGTTCAGGTGAAACAGAGATTGCAGATGATGGTGGAGACGTTGAAAAAGGCATAGCTCAAAATCCCTGGCAAACAGGTGTATACCAAAGGCCAAGCGAAGAAGATGAGCCAAGTGGAGGAGGTACACCAACTGCACTTAGAAGATCAACAAGAGCCAGAAAGCCAAATCCCAAGTATGCCAATGCCGCCATAGTAGAAGAAGCAAATGCAAAAAAAAACAGAGACATTTGAGGAAGCGTCTCAGAGTTCGGAGTGGATTAAAGCTATGGAAGAGGAAATTGCTGCATTAGAGCGAAATCAGACTTGGGAGCTCGCACCAAAGCCAAGAGATGTGAAGCCTATTTCTTGCAAATGGGTGTACAAGATAAAACATCGTGCAGATGGATCAATAGAGAGGCACAAGGCTCGTCTGGTAGCCCGAGGGTTCTCTCAACAATATGAACTAGACTATGATGAAACGTTTAGTCCAGTTGCAAAGTTTACAACTGTACGAGTCTTACTAGCATTTACAGCTAGCAAAAGTTGGAACTTATGGCAAATGGACGTGAAGAATGCATTTTTGCATAGGAAGCTAGATCAGGAGATCTACATGGGCCAACCGATGGGCTTTCATAGTCAAGATCATCCTGAGTATATATGTAAGCTCCGGAAGGCTCTCTATGGGTTGAAACAAGCACCAAGGGCTTGGTATGGTAAGATTGCCGAATTTCTTACTCATAGTGGCTATTCAATAACATCTGCGGATTCTAGCTTGTTTGTCAAAGCTAAAAGAGGGAAGCTAGCTATTTTGCTGGTATATGTTGATGATTTAATCATCACAGAAGATTGTGAAGAAGAAATTATCCAAACCAAGGAGAATTTATCAGTTCGCTTTCAAATGAAAGAACTTGGACAGCTCAAGCATTTTCTTGGTTTAGAGGTCGATTGTACTCAAGAAGGAATATTTCTCCATTAGCAAAAGTATTACAAAGATTTGTTGAAGAAATTTGTAATACTTAAATGCAAGCCAATCTCGACACCGATGGAGCCAAACGCCAAAATGTGTGCTCATAAAGGGAAAGATTCAGAAGATGCTACCATGTACCAACAGTTGGTGGGTAGTTTTATCTACTTAACTTTAACAAGACCAGATATTTCTTTTACAGTTGGTGTGATGAGTCGCTACATGCAAAGTCCAAAGAAGACTCATTTGGTATCAGTTCGTCGAATCCTGAGGTATGTGAAGAGTACGCTTGGCTATGGTATTATGTACAAGAAAGGTGGAGATTGCAGACTAGTTGGTTATTGTGATGCTGACTATGCAGGTGACCATGATACTTGGCATTCAACTACCTGATATGTTTTCATGCTTGGGTCCGGAGCAATTTCTTGGTATAGCAAAAGACAACCAACAGTGTGTTTGTCAACCACGGAAGCAGAATACCAAGCAGCAGCGATGGCAACTCAAGAAAGCACTTGACTTATGCAATTATTGAAAGACTTGCATCAACCAACAGAGTATGGTATCTCTTTATACTGCGACAACTTGTCGGCAAAACGTTTGGCAGAGAATCCAGTTTATCATGCAAGAACTAAGCATGTGGAGGTGCATTATCATTTTATCAAAGAGAAAGTCTTGCAAGAAGAAATTGAGTTGAAGCATGTCAGAACAGAAAACCAAACTGCAGATTTGTTTACAAAAGGCTTGAGTGGCAACAAGTTCGAAAGTTTCTGTCATCAGCTCGGTATGGTGAAAAGAGTAGAAGTTGGTGTTGAGGGGGAGTATTGAATAAAACAACACCAGCACATGGGTTGCCTTGTGACCAAGTATTGCCTATCGTTAATATATTGTTGTTTATTTGTTATTCTATTATCAAGTCCTTAAAGTCTGTTACGGTGATCCTAGTTTATAGGAATTATGGGTTAGTGGGTTTATTGCTTAATATTAGTGGTGGAAGTGAAGAACATGTAAGTGCACCATTTGAGCTATCAGCCTATATAAAGGCAATGATATGCATTGAATAAAATATCCTAGACAGCATTTTCTCTTCTATTGTTTACTCTCTCTAGAGGTTATTCAACCATTTTTGCCGCTTGTTCTTTCATCAGTAATAGCATTAAGTTTTCGCATGTCCATCAATAGCTGAGAACTGTGATGGGACCGTAATGACAAACACCGTATACAAAAGTTTTAGTTCGCGAGAAAGCTTGTGTCGGTTACAAATTTGTACTGCATTTTTCCTTGCGTCAACCCAAAGCAATTGTGTAAGAATCTTAAGAATTTTGATCTTTGACCACGATGTCATCGTCTTTTTCGTGAATGGCAGATCTGTAAACGGCTATTGTAATAAACATCACAGAAAACAGCAACCACTTTCAAATCAGATCAACGTAACCATCCTCGACAACGAAACAAAAGTTCGAATTTGGATGTCCAAACAATAGAAGAGTAGAAATCAGGCTAAATTTCAATCAAATAGGTCCCCTGGATTCATCCATGATCTCGTCTATGACGAGTGAATTCTCTGTCGACCCTATGAATTCTAGCGTTTCTCGACTTAAGTAGAATTTGTGCCAAATTATCATTCGAAAATGACCGCGATGTGCTTGTTCCACATAAACACGATGGGTTCCTAGAAATTTCTACATGTTCCATTCAACTGATTTGTGAGGGTCACACTACTGATTGGTTATCCCCAGTTAATTGATAATAATAAGGATTAGGTGGGGTAGTTTATGTGTGGGGCGAAGCAACACCCCAGTTTTTTTAATTTATTTTAGTTAGTAGTGAAATGCTAATTAATTAATGGGATAAGAGGATTCGAAATCCTAAAACTTATCATAAAAGTTCAACTAAGTCCAAAGTGTAATTCAATCCTAAAATATATCAAATTGGTACAATCAAATCATTCCGTCAACTTCGTCTAAAATGACTAACGAGAAATGCTAATATGGCTTTTTGTATTATTTTCTCTCTCCTACGTGATGTTGACATTACTGAAATATAAAACTAAAACAACGTCGTTAGTAATTTTTAACCTAAATTTTAGTTAAATTAGATTAAAAAATGAAAAGGCTAGATTTAAATAAAATAACAACACAAAATAAAAAAATAAATAATAATAGGTGAGGGCCTGCAGCACTCATTGCTGCTGCCCCAGCATCGCCGACATGGTCGGACAATGGCTAGCAGGGGTCGCTGCCCTTTGCCTAGATCTAGTTAGCCGTTGCCAAGCGGGTGCTTTTGGTTGGCAAGGATCGCCGGCTTCCAATTGAGCCTCAGTAACTCCCGCTGGCCATCAGCCTACCATCACTGGCCCTTCCCGGTGATTGTGGGGCAACGGTGGTGATTTTTTTTGTATTTTTTAAATTTAGCTCATCTTTTAATCTAAGTTAACTAAAATTTGGGCTAAAACAAATATTTTGACCAAAACAACTTTGTTTTAGACTTATGCTTTATGTTTAAGCAATGTCAACGCCTTGTAGGAAAAAGAAAATAATAAAAAGAAAAGTCAGGTCAGCATTTTTTGTTAGCTAAGTTGGATGAAGTTAATGGAAGGACTTGATTACATCAATTCGACAAATTTTAGGACTTGGGAAAAGAACCAAAAAAGTCCTAAATCTATTACATTAGTACCAATTCAATCAAAAACTTTTCAATTAGACCAATTTAGTTTTAAGCATTTTCACATTGGTACCGGTTCAGTCCATCTAGTCAATTTAGGCCAGAAATCGCTGACGTTGATGCCGGCTGTCTAGCGTGGCCGGCGTTGACATAGACATTTTTTATAATTTTTATAATAATTTTCTAATTTTGTTTCTTTCCCTTTTCTTTTTGCTGGAGCGGTGGCTAATCGTCGACCACTGGCCACTGGCCATGGCCGGCAAGGGTTGGCCTCGCCGGGGCCACGCCTAGGCAAGGGCAAGCTCCGGCGAGGCCCCCCTCTCTAGCAAGGTCGACCTTTGTTGAAGCTTGCCCTCTCCTAGGCACTACTGACCCTCGCCCAAGTGAGGCCAGCCCTCATCGGTCATAGCCTGTGGCCGGTGGCCGGCAACTAGTGATCAGCATTAGCAAAAAGAAAAGGGAAAGAAAAGGCAAATGGAAAAGAAGAAGAAGAAGAAGAAGAAATTATTTAAAATGTCTACATGGTACGACCAGCGTTTACGTCAATGATTTTTGGCCTAAATTAGTCAAATGGACTAAATTGGTACCAATGAGAAAAGGTTTAGGACTAAATTAATCAAATTAAAAAGTTTATGACTGAATTGGTACCAAACTAATAGTTTAGAACATTTTGGGTACTTTTTCTATTATGACTCAATTGCACTTTCATGATAAGTTTTAGGACTTCTACTGCACTTATCCCTTAATTAATTAAACAAAGCCCTCATTTATGCTTTCTTGAGCGTATATACTAAAAGAGTACAAGGGATCTTTTATACGGTCGAAATGTTATGCATGCAGCATGTTATGCACGCAGTTTTATGAGAAAGAGTGTATGCTTAACATATGTGAAAGACTCTTTTATCTCAGCAAGACATGAATGAGCAAGCCAATATTACAGGAAAAGAAGATTGTCGGCTTTGCTAGATTCACACATTGTCCTCCTGGCTGACAAAAGAGTTTCAGGTATTTCTTCATATCTGTAAGGTCTGAATGGGAAATGCATTCTTAAATGAGTTGCACATATCTGGGATCAAATCCCAAAGCTCATAAAATCCCTAGAGTGAATGGCAATTGCATCTTTCAGCATGTCCTGCTCAACCCCCATCTAATCTTTTGTTCCTCGGCTCTTATTCATTTTACGAGACAGTAGAGAAATTATGATAACATTTTAGGCTATTAATCTCCCAAGCACAAAAGCAGAATTGTGCGAATTGTGAATCCTGATGAATTATTTATCGAAAACAAAAAATCCTAATGAATTTTCTGTAGATACTTGGTGTGGTCCGACTTGAGTGTTTCACATGAGAAAATATTCAGTGATTTGCAACTATCTTGTCATCAGCTAATGGAATAGGCTTTTTTTTTCTCACAATCACTGAAAACTTGACATGTTTAAATAGTGCCGCAACGACAAAGTGATGTGGAATAAAAATTAAAAACCTTCAATTTATCTCTTACTCCTCCATCCACAACCGATCGACTTCTACTCCCCTTGCTGTCGCCACTGGCGGAGTTGCCCATGTCGCGGTCTAGGCCGAGCGCTACTACGTCCAATCGCCACCTCCTCCGTCGTCTTTGTGACCCGACCACGAGTGACTCGACCGCGGACAAAAGGAGCAATTTTTTGGTCGATCTTCTAGGATTTCTTATTTATGGTCATTGCCTCCTCCATTGTCTTCGGGTTCTCTTTTGGCAGTTAGAGAGAGAGAGAGAGAGAGAGAGAGAGAGAGAGAGAGGGGTAACGGAGGAGAGAGAGGTTAAATACAAATTTAAAAAGTGAGTCCTATTTCAACATGTGGTAATTAATAAGTGGAGTGACACATAACTTTTGTGGTAAGACTAGATTACTGAATATTTTCGGGAAAAATGCCAAAAAAGTCTTAAATCCTTTGCATTAGTGCGAATTTAGTCCTAAACCTTTTGCATTGATGTCAATTTAGTCCTAAACCTTTTTTTGGTGTCAATTCAGTTCTAAACCTTTAAATGAGTGCCAATTCAATCCTAAACTTTTTGTTTTTGTGCCAATTTAGTCCTTCCGGTCAATTTTGATTAGAATTTATCGACGTGGACGCCTGCCGGCTGGTGGCCGATCACCGGCACCAACGTGGCGCTGATGTGGACAACTTTAATAATATTTTAATATTTTATTGAATTTTTATTTTTTTCCTTTTTTTCTTTTTTTTCACTTTTTTTTGGGTCTCTCCTCCTTTCTCTGGCCTGTCGCCGCCACTGGCGGGGCTCGCCTTCACCGGCCACTGGCGAGGGCAAGCCTGGCCTTGGTCGGGCGAGGCTCGCCCTCACCGAGGCTGCCTGCCGACAGGCATCCACATCAACAAATTCCGATCAAAATTGGCCAAAATGACTAAATTGACACAAAAACAAAATGTTTAGAATTGAATCGACACCAATTTAAAAGATTTAGGACTGAATTGGCACAAAAAAAAGATTTAAGACTAAATTGACACCAATGCAAAAGGTTTAGGATTGAATTGACACCAAAAAAAGATTTAGGACTAAATTGACACTAATGCAAAAGGTTTAGAATTTTTTTGATAATTTTTCCGAATATTTTCTCGAAATTCTCGGTCGCTGATTTTTCATGTCACATGAAATCATTTGGAAAATCAGACTATGCCTTTTTAAGCATTTATGGTTGGTATTTTAGGACACTTGTTGATAAGACTCGATTTAAAAATAATTTGTGTTGGATCACCTGTTTGGCTAACCTCTCCATCCTTAGGCTCCGTTCATTTTCGAAAAAATATTTTTTCGAAAAATATTTTCCGTATTTTCTGATGTTCGGGGGCAGACAACCCCAATTCCTTCATTGTTTGGAGGAAAATGATTTCCTCTTTTTACAAAGAGGAAATTATTTTCCCCCAAAGTGAAAGCAAAATTATCTATTGGAGGGAAAATATTTTCCGTGGGAGAGAAAGTTGATCGCCGGTCACAGCCATCGGCCGCCGCCCGCCGCCTCCGGCCGCCGCCGCCACCCACCCGCCGCCGCCGCCGCCCACCCGCCGGCGCGGCAACCGCTACCGATTGCCGATCACCTTCGCCGGTCGCCATCGCAGGTCGCCGGACACCGCCGGTCGCCGGACGCCGACGGATCGGCAGTCGCCGAACACCAGAAAATATTTTCCGAAATTTTTTCAAATTTTAGCCGAACACCAGAAAATTGTATTCCAGAAAAATATTTTTCAGGAAAATGACTTTTGGGAAAATATTTTTCAAAAGGAGAATATTTTTCGACAAACGAACGGAGCCTTAAATTCAAGTCATTCCTCAACCTCCCCACCAAGGTTGTTGTGCACTGCAATGTCACTCTCGCAAATGGACTCGAGAGTAATCTCTCTCTCTCTCTCTCTCTCTCTCTCTTCTAAACTGAACAAGAACGGTAGTCCCAAATGGTCACTGCATGGGGTTGTTTCTTAATTAGCATGTTTGACCCATAATTTCTAATTTTACGTGTAAATTGTGGGAAGAAGATGGTGGGAGGCTAATGGGTTTTTAAGGTTTCTGTTGGCAAGATTTTCCTCTTTCTTTTTCAGTGTGTTCTTATGTGACTCGAGTCTTTTAGCTTACGGTGGATGTCTAGATGGATGTGCGAGAAAGGTCTTATATTAGCACGCTCTTCGAAATACAAGTCGTGGTTTCTGTCGCGTTCTTTTTTGCTAGTTTTTCTTCTTTCTCTGCGGGCTCCGCATGCAGTTTTTAGCTTTGCTTTTTGACTTAAAAAACGGTTCCTTAGGCTATATATTCCACTAATGGTTTCAGCTATAGTTTCTAAAATTCCTCTGTTTTTTCGTTATTCTCCCAAGAGTTATCTGAAGGTGGCGAGTCGTTGCTGTTTTGAGTGCCATTTCATCATACTCATTCACCAGAATTGCAGGGTGTTGGCAGAGTAAGTTGATGATTTTTCCACGACCACATTCATACTCCAAATTTTTAAGCTTTCGGTCAATTCCTGCTGTTTTTCCATTGACCACATAACTACTGATCAAATGGGGGTTTCCCCCCTTGTTTTTTTAACATAACTTTGATTGGGCTTGTTTAATGGGATTTTCATCCTTGCTTTGTGAAAATTTAGCTTCAGATTTCATCCTCTTTGGTCAACTACAGAGCGTCACGTCAGTGTTAATTATGTTGAGCATGGCTCATTAGTTGAAATTGTCGTGTCTTGATTCTTCATTAAGTACATCTAAAGGATCCGAGGACTTGACTGGAAACTTGATGATGAGTTGAGACTTTTTGTGAGCATCAGTGCTTGCTTCTCTATTCTGGTGTGCACCATTCATGACTTTTTTGTTGAGTTCGCTTTTTTTTGTGTTGACATCTTCTGCTGATGACTTTAGTAAAGTTCCATGAGCTTTGTCTTTGTGTCATCCATGTTTCATAGATAAAGCAAATGAAGGTCTTTGCGGCCAAGGTCGAGGATGGAAGAGAGGGCCGAGATGGAAAGCCCTCGATTGGCCCCGTCTATCGGAATCTACTTGCCAAAAATGGGTTTCCTCCAACTGATCCCAACATAAATACAACATGGGACATTTTCAGGTAATTCATATTGTCAACTACGCATATCAGAAAGGATGGGCAATGAGTGTTTTAACCTTGCTTTGGCAAAAAGTACAGAAACGAAAAAAGCCTCTCTTCAATGGTTAAAAGAGAATTAGAGGAAGCAAACGGAGTAGGACCTGTGTGTGAAGCAAAATCTTTGTCGTATTTGGAGAATACTAAGGTTGAATTGCCTCGAGTGCTCAAAACGTAAAGCATCACAGATGCAATGCCACGGATTAGTTTAAAAGGATCTATATATAACTGTCACTAGATTCCGCTTATGACAGGAATGTATGCGATGCAGGGTATCCGTTGAAAAGCATCCTAAAAACAAGATGCTTGGATGGCGCAAAATAATTAGCGGAAAGGTACATTCCGTGAAATGTTGCAATCTTTGGAGCTACTTTTTATTCACTAGAAAAGCAGGTATTATGCGCAAAAATTGTATGCCTATAAATTCGTTTTTCGATTCCGAAGTGCTTTCATTTTGTGCTGCAGCCAGGACCTTATGCCTGGAAATCATACAAGGAAGTCTATGATGAAGTCTTGCATATCGGTTCCGCATTATGTGCATCAGGAGCTGAACCTGTAAGGATATGAACACTACTGAAATTTTTTGATAGAGATTGACACAGGCAAATTCTCATGCATAGATGGATTAGATTAGGTGATTTAGAGCAAATTTCAATCTTGTTTCACAGTGCTATCTTTGTCCCCTTTCAAGGGCTCCAGAGTGGGAATTTACGGAGCGAACTGCCCGCAGTGGGCTATGGCAATGGAGGTTCGTTTCTCACTTTCTTTTTGTCTTACCCAATCTGATTGCTGTCATTTCTCTACCCCGCTCGATTAGCTTTTACCAGTCTTGAGACTATGCTAAATGGCTTTTGGGAATTTGGTGTAGGCTTGCAACGCATACAGTTTGGTATGTGTGCCTCTCTACGATACCCTCGGTATTGTTTCTTCAAGGAATTTCCTGTTCTAATATCTTGAACTGTATATGAGCGAGTGTCTCGTGCTGTAGAGCTATATCTCTTCTGTCTGAGTGGCTTGATGCTTTCGGCCAAAAGTTAAATTTACTTGAAAAATCGGTCAACTAGCTAATGAAGCAACATGATTGTTTGCCATTAAATGTTCTTGCATGTTTGGAGCATATGTTCCATTAGAAAGGCTGTACATAAGAATGAGTAATAAGCAGCCTTATCTAGATTGCAATTCTATATGCTGATTTCCAACTAAATAGGATTTATCAGCATTTTCTTGCTTTAATCTGTGTTTATTGAGCCTCACTCTAGGATTTTCTTGGAGGCAGGTCCAGGAGCTGTTAACTTCATACTGGATCACGCCGAGATAAATTTTGTTTTTGTCCAAGATAAGAAAGCAAAAGAAGTGAGTACCATGAAAGATTTTTTCTGTCTGCTTTTTGAGATTATCAGATGGTTTCCTAGTGATATCGATATGCGCAGCAGTAATAAATCACACTGAATTCTCCTCTATTCATTGATTTGCAGCTACTGAATCCAGATTGCCTTCCTGCCAAAAAGCTAAAATGTGAGGATTTCTCTGATCGCTCTTGGTTTCTTGCAATTGCCGGAAGTCCAATTAATGGAGGTTAAATTTTGTTTGCAGCAATCATTTGCTTTACGTCTTTGGCAGAGGACGAGAAAGAAAAGGTGGTTCGAACCGGGACTGTACCTTATACATGGGATGAGTTCCTTCAGATGGTGTGTTTCTAGATGTTTTCACCTTTATAGATCTACATGTATCAGGCGCTCAAGAATTTTATGTTCTTGTCACTGTCATTTTTTTAATTTCGTTCGAGAATAATCTGCCTGGTTGCTAGTTGATGAGATCATCAACTGTGAACATGGCCTTAGTGCAGCCACATGCTGATCTCTGAAATCTGTGAAAACCCCGATATACTATGGTTAATGCATAAAAGCTATGGGGAGAGCAATAAACGAAACCGTTATCCTACTTTGTGGGTATCACAAACAGTGTTGCCCTTGATTATCTCTTTCCTCATTTTAGATATTCGACTTTCACCAGGGAAAGGAAAATCCGTCGGATGTTTTGCCGCCTCGGCCTCTTGACATCTGCACAATCATGTACACCAGTGGCACCAGTGGAGATCCGAAAGGTGTTGTTCTGACACATGAAAACATCGCGGCTCTTGTAACTGGATTGGAACATTTTTTGGAGCAACTTGAAGAAAAGGTAAATTAGATCTTCAGTATTTGATTGTTTTTTGAGAATTTGATCTTCTGGTGAGTTTTGACATGGCTTTTGAGGACAAACAGATGACGGTGGATGATGTGTATCTATCTTTCTTGCCGCTTGCTCACAGTCTTGACCGTGCCATCGAGGAATATTTTTTTTATAAGGGCGCTGCCGTCGGTTATTATCATGGGGTACGTCACTAATATTATATTCAGTTACTCAACTGTCTGCCATGCTAGAATTCTTGGACCGACCAAAAGCTCTAATCATTCTCCCTATGCAAGTTCATACATGCTCTCTTAACTCATCGGGCAATTAATGTCTCTTCTGCTCCTAAACTTCTAGTCCCGTGTTTTTGAGCACTCGATTGAAGTAATTCATTTGCTAAGTCATGCTCATTCTGTTGGTGAAAGGACTTGAAAGCACTGAGAGATGATCTGATGGAGTTAAAGCCGACGTTATTTGCGGGCGTGCCTCGAGTATTCGAAAAGATACATGAAAGTAAGGGAAGTGTCCCTTCAAAGTTCAAATGATTGCAAGAAAATGTCTCGCTACATTGATTTTGTTTCCGAACTTTTAAATTCCCTGAAAATAAGTTATCTATGTTATAGGCATTAAAGTGGCCGTAGAAGAACTCAATCCATGGAAGCAGAGGATATTCAATCTCCTCTACGGGCAGTAAGTTCCTTCGGTTTGTCACAGCTAATCGATCTCTCACTCTCACATAGACAGCAGAAGTCTTTTGCTCCCACCAATAAAGAAAAATTTATGTGTATGATTGCCCCTTTTCTTATACAGCAAACTATGCTGGATGAATCTGGGATATAAACAAAAGGACGCATCGCCGCTGGCGGATTTGCTGGCTTTCAGGAAGGTTGTCCCGTGTTTCAATTTTTTCTCTCTTAATCTTGTTACTCACCACTCATGTTCATATTTTCATGACAATACCAGAGGCGCTCGCTCGCCCAGAAAAGGAAAAGTGGTTTTCCCCGCTGAATTACTTAATCGCCTTGCAGGTAAAAGCTATTTTAGGTGGGAGGCTTCGCCTTATAGTATCTGGAGGCGCGCCACTGAGCTCTGAGATCGAAGAGTTTCTGCGGGTTACTTGCTGTGCTTTTGTGGTTCAAGGCTATGGTAATGAACTACATCTATTATTCTTTACATTGATTGGAGCCAAAGAAAAAGAAGGCTTAATTACCCCTTATCAACAGAAACTTTAATCTTCTTCAACGTTGATTCATGTAGTCTTTAATTTAGGTGTATTTTTTTATCTATGATAGTTAATTAAATTAAGTTGGCCCGTTATAGATTACTTAATTTCATCTCGTAATCTAATTGAATAGTCATACTTGCTATGTTTAGTTTAGCTTCTGCTATTAGATGCTCATCTCTATGGGCTTGATCTCAAGGCATGCTATTTAGTTTGGCTTAAGGTCATTACGTGGATGGCAGATAATGCAACTCTAACATACTCGAACATTATCCAGCTTGTAAGTGAAATTCTGATTTAGTCACTTTGAAATTTCTTCAGGCTTGACCGAAACCTGCGGGCCAACAGCTCTCGGATTTCCAGACGAAATGTCCTTGATTGGATCCGTCGGCGTGGTGTCTGTATACAACGAGATGCGCCTAGAAGAAGTTCCAGAGATGGGCTACAATCCACTGGGGAACCCTCCATGCGGCGAGATATGTGTTAGAGGGAAGTCCGTTTTTTCAGAATACTACAAAAATCCCGAGTTGACGAGAGAATCTATAAAGGACGGCTGGTTCCATACAGGTTTGGCCGACATTAGATTCCACATGCTATCCTTCACGTGAACGGACACCGATCCGAATAAGTCGCATCTGACAGTACTTACTAGCAACTTCTGTGATCTTTCAGGGGACATTGGGGAAATACTTCCTAATGGCATCGTCAAGATCATCGATCGGAAGAAGAATCTTGTAAAGCTCTCCCAAGGAGAGTATGTTGCGCTCGAGTATTTGGAAAATGTTTATGGAGTCACCGCAATAGTAGAAGATGTGAGACATCATGGCTTTCCGTTTGTCATCTCTATAATTTCCTCGATCACTAGATTGGCAATAGAAAACAATCCAGAGTTCTCACTCACTTCCCGTATTTTCATGCTTGTTAAGGTTTGGGTGTATGGGGACAGCTTCAAATCAATGCTCGTCGCAGTCGTCGTACCGCACAAAGAGAACACCAGAAAGTGGGCGGTCGCGAACGGTTACCCAGGGTCCTTTACCGAACTTTGTTCTCTCAATCTGTTGAAAGAGCACATCCTCGCTGAGTTCAGAGACATTGCCCAAAGAAACGAGGTATATGCTGTTGGACATCAGATAATCCTATAGAACCTGAGTTAGTCTCGTCCATTTTAGTCTTATTGTCCTTTGCTCGGAATCGATTTACCGCCGCTTTTCTCACCAGCTGAGGGGCTTCGAGTACATCAAAGGAGTCATCCTCGAACCGCTCCTGTTCGACATGGAAAGAGATCTGATGACCGCAACGCTCAAGAAGAAGAGAAACAAGCTGCTAAACCACTATCAGGTAAATGTTTCATTCCGTTCTCGTTAAAACTCTCGGCATTTGATGCCTAACTCAACGACGGAGGACACCCACTTTGTGGCATTTGGACAGGTGCAGATCGATGAACTCTACGGAACTTTGGCCGATGGGAGACCATGAACTTCAGTAATCACCTAAAGTTGAGGACCATTAGGCTACTGCTGCTTTCGATCCATCGATGTCGCTGCAATGACCAGTATAGGTTGTTCATAGTTGTTGTAATAGCATTCCTGTGTCGCGTTAGTTTTCGCATGTCCATTATCAGCTGAAAGTGATGCGGACCGACGGACCATAACGATGAACAGCGAATCGCAAGAAAGTTTGGGTTGATTACAAATTTGTATCGCATTTGTCATTGTGTCAGACCCAAGTAGCAATTACCTAAGAATCTCAAGAATTTTGATCTTCGATCACAATGTTACCATCTTTTTCGTCAGATCTATAAACGGTCACTGTGATAAACATCACAGAAAAATACCTACTACCTTCGAATCGTATCAATATAACCACTTTAACAAGAAACAAAAGTTCGATTTGGGTGTCCAAACAATAGAGGTGTAGAAATCAAGCTAAATTTCGATCAGATAGGTCCCTCGAGATTCAATGATTGTTGGAGCAATGGCCTAACCATATGACTATGAGCAAACCTCAAACTCAGAACATGAAATCAAGTGATTCATGGAGTCCAAATTTTGTCCATTCGAGGTGGGTTTGCTCCAAAAAAAGATATATTGAGTTCAAGAAAATCGAATCATTTAGGGCCGAACCGAACCACAAGATTCGAAAACGAAAGAGACTTATTGGGTTTCCGAGGAATTCAAGGATCTTCCATTCTCTTTTGGGACCAAAACCAAAGACCGGGTTCCTGTTCGGTGATCATGTCGTCGTCGTCCTTGGGTCTGCTCTTTTCAATGGAGGCCTTCCGACAGCAAGTTTGAGACGGACCGCCACGGGAAGTGACATTGATCCTGCAAGCTCTTTCGCTCGTCAGCTCGGGCACCCACCATGTGCAAGACGGCGAGGAGCAAGGCCTTCCCTTTCACAAGTATTCCCAGCATCCGCGCTCTCCCTCCGACGGCCCTACTGAAATCTCGCCTTCAAAACACGAACTTGGGAGATACCCACGAAGGCTTTGATCGCGTACCCACTTCTGGTGGCGTCTTTTCTTGGAATATTTTGCTCCGGGATTATGTTCGGAACCGCCCTTTGCATCAAGCCCGAGACCTGTTCGACGGAATGCCCCTTAAGGACGTCGTCTCGTGGAACACGATGCTGTCGGGTTATTACAGAGCTAGAAGGCCAGAGGATGTGTATGGTTGTTTCGGAGAACTTGGGAGATGCGGTGTCTTGCCTAATGCATACACCATATCGATGGCTATCAGCTCCTTTTTGGACACTAGGTTCAAAATTTTAGTCCCCCAAATTCATGCCCGTATAGTTTGTTTGGGGATGGTATCTGACGTCGTCGTTGGTTCGGCATTGATGAAAGGCTATGCAAATGTTGGCAATCCGTTAGCTTTGAAAAGAGTTTTCGATGAGCTTTCGCTGAAACCTGCTTCGTCATGGAATGCTCTGGTGAGTGGTTATATGGAAATGGGACGTGTGGAGGAGGCAAAGAGATTCTTTCACTTAATGCCGGAGAGCCAGAAGGACGTTGTTTCTTGGACTTGTTTGCTAAGTGGTTATGTCAGGAACAGAAGGATTGACGAAGCTCGATCTGTTTTTGATAGGATGAGCGTGAGGGATGTGTTTTCATGGACGGCGATGATCAATGGATATGTGAAGAACGAAAAGCATGAGGATGCTCTGAAGCTGTTTGTCCTGATGGTTAAATCGGGGAGCTGGCCAAATGTTTTCCATTATTCTTGTGTTTTAAATGCGTGTGCAGGGGCATCTTCTCTTATCATGGGTCAGCAAGTTCACTCGAGCATCGTAAAGTGTGGTATCGCTGAATCAGATGACGTAGTTGTTTTGACCTCCCTTGTCGATATGTATGCAAATTGTGGGGCAATTGATGCTGCATTTTGCATCTTTGCAAACATCCCGAACAGAAACATTGCTTCGTGGAATGCAATT
This sequence comes from Syzygium malaccense, assembly GCA_031216405.1. NCBI lineage: Eukaryota > Viridiplantae > Streptophyta > Magnoliopsida > Myrtales > Myrtaceae > Syzygium > Syzygium malaccense. The sequence continues at coordinate 15,228,649 of CM062260.1, read as the reverse complement.
ATGGGAGGATATGCCTGGCATGGGCCGGGAAAAAAAGCATTAGAAATTTTTGAAAGCATGGTTGAAATTGGTACTAAGCCTGATCCAATAACATTCATTAATCTCTTGTCAGCATGTGTTCATGGAGGACTGGTTGAAGAAGGTGCTAAGTTCTTCAACTGCATGAAGACAAAGTATGGAATACAACCAGAGTTAGAGCACTACGCATGCATGGTAGACCTGTATGGAAAGGCTGGACAGCTCGAGAAGGCAAAGAAGCTAATTGAGGAAATGCCCATGGAGCCCGACATCGTAGTTTGGGGTGCTTTCATTGGAGCTTGCACGATGCATTCAAGTTTGGAATTTGGTGAATTTGCCCAAAAGGGAATTCGAAGATTGAAGGAACATCATCCCGCAGCATATATAATGCTGCTAAAGATTCATGGTGAAAATGAATCATGGAGCAGAGTACTAAATTTAAGAAGGATAATGAGAAAATGGCATGTGAGGAAGCAGATTGCAGCTAGTTGGCTTGATACTTCTTGATGAATGATAACTAATCATTATTTGTTATCGAATGGATATAAAATGTTCTAGAAGCACTAAGCTCTCGAAAATGTATTTCCAGTTCCTAGTTCTTGCCACCAACATCTTTATCCAGTGAAAAACAAGTCACTGTGATATGAGCCACTAAGCAATGGATGCAGACCAATTTAAGGGACGTGCATCAGATTTGAGTGCTAGGTCACTGTTTCTCGTCATACGTATCTGGTCTGCTGATATAGCTTCTCTTCTGAGTTAAGTGATCATCAAAACAAATTATTGACCACATGTTCGTTGTTCCTGGTGAGTATTGAACTCTGTGGTGCACATAAGTGTCCATAAGACTTCAGTACTTATAGGGGAGATTTGATGCTTCTATGGCTTGGTCCACGTTGGTGTTATTATTTCTGAATGGTTTGATGACAAATATTCAAATACTTCCTTGTGGTCAGGCTATTAAATAGATGCTTTGTGTTTTCATTTCACAGAAAGCGGGACAAGTAGTGAGAGATATACAAAGAAGCTGGAGACTATAAGTAGTGAAAGTGGGGCAATTGTGAATTGCAATATGGAAGGTGGAGATTTTGATGGAGTATTGCTGTTGGAATACGTGCACAATAGATGAAATGGGAAGTGCTTTTTGGTGTATTGCCCGATTAAAAACCACTTTACTCTGGAGAAAATGCTATGGGACCAGAATAAGATTGACCATGCTTATGTGGGACAAGATACTTAATACTCTGGTAGCAACATGTGAACCAAGCAAAGTGTAGAGCGGAGGAGGAAAATTGGATTCTTTTGCAGGTGAGAAAAGATAGAATTAGGAATGCACGTAGAAGAGACATTGGCTTGGCTCATATGACAGATAAGTGAGACACTCGTTCACTATGATCTGGACACATGATCTTTGATCCATCAGATGGTATACAGCTCTTGTGAGCTTGAATAGTCTGAAGATATTTTCTGAAGTAAGACCAGCAAAACCATTTAAGTGGGAGCCTTGCCATTGTCTTACTGAGGTATTGTATGAGTGGTTTTATTTATTAGCTTTTTCATTATTTCAGCGACTGGAACAAGGAATGCCTGGCAAAGATGTTGTGACTGCCAAACAGTAATCTCCTTGTCTTCGTCTTCGGACGACTGTGCGCAAGTCACGGAGAAAAACCTCAATTCCCAGCTCTAGCCTTGCAAGAGGTAAGAGTTCTGCATCTACTTCTGTTCATTAGGATTGGTACTAATCTATAACCATCTCGGAAAAGATGTATTAGATCAAAATGGCTAATCAGATTCTATTGAAACAGATCCAGCAGGCACCATGAGTGGTTGTGTCCATTTTAAGGCTCGGTCTGTTTCGCGGAAAATGAACGATTTGAACATTCCTTAAAATAATCACTTATATTGCTAACAAAAATGAACAAATGAAAATTATTTTCATCGTCTGTGAAATGTTTAGACAAAAATAATTGTTGATAATGAATAACATTTTTCATTGGCTAATTATTTCAAACGATACAAGCAATCAGTTTTAGAAAAATGTTTTCCAAATCATTTAATTTCCACTAAACACACAGAGCCTAATTGTTGTGCCATTATTTCCTGCTGAATTTCCCTTAGCAAATTAGTGTGACATTGGGATGGGAAGCTTATCATTGTTTCTTTTTCAAACACAAAATGCTAGAATCAACCTAGGGCCATCTTTTTGGCGGTGGCTGATGATATATATCTAATCTTTTACAGTTCAGTGGCATCTTCTTTTTTGGGAGTGTTTGCTATTCCTGTGTCTTTTCAAGCTCAAGATCCTCAAAATGCATCGGAACGTTTGTCTTGCCAAGATTTCTTTTCGAGCGACTTTTTTCCATGTTCTTGGACATTTGACATAAAACTTTCGGTAGCACGCATAAAACCGGCTATTATAAGTGAAACCCATCCAAAGGTTCAGTCCCTGACGTTCGATAGAAGTGGTGGACGGCTGGTCTATCTTTTCAGATTTTGTACCGTTACACTTTGCATCGTAAGTCATGCAATTCCAGTGGTGTTGAGAGCTTATGTTGCCAGCTTTAGATGTATAATTTATGAAGCTTCAGAATGAACTGAGAATTTCTTCATCTGCTTCCGACTGAGCCGTAAAGGTCGTTGTCACTTTTAACTGTTTTTTGTGTGGTCTTTTGTTCGATAAGAATTGAGTTAATCGACGTTGCTGCTATTCCATAGCAGGCAATGAACACACCAAACTTACACTCTCTTAATTGTGCCCTTTCTCAAGAACCCCGCCTTGGGAGAATCTTGCATGATCCCGGTATATGCGAAGCCCAACTTACGTGTGTCGTTGAATAAGATGAGACCTGTCCAGGAGTGCATGCGCATTAGGCTCACACGCACCAGAGTCGTGCAATAATGGGCCAGCATCTCAGGCAGAGTGAAAACCCTAAGCCCAGGATGAGGAGAGATCATTGAGCACACCATTTACAATCACGGAACCACCAAAACTGAGAATTACCATAGTCTATGTAGTGGCTAGTACTGTCGAGTTGATCTTTGATAGACAAATTCCGTCTCTCTTAAGTCTGCTGAGCTGGGAGATTCAAGAATTGCAATGACAAACCTAATGAAAATATAGCCAAACCTTTTCCTGCAATTTTTGTGTCTAGCAGCGTCTAGTTTCATTTACCTTGTGATACAATTAAAGTATATGGCTCCTTATCATATTCTTTGTCCATGTTACCATTACCGAACGTAAAGATGCTGCGGAGGATGGGAAAATAGAAACATCCGACGGTGTAGAAATGACATTCATTTCTTTCCACTAAGGTTGAAGTCATCAAGTCTTGAAACAAATTGCAATAACATTACTATTGGGACAATACTACGACAAACTAACATTATGAAGGCATCTATTCCAGAAAATGATACAAAAACAGGGCTCTACTCGTGTTTCGCTGTCAAGCGCCAAGCAATGCCAGAGCCCAGAATGCGTTAAAAGATTCCAAGAACCTCAGCATGCTCTTGATCATCAACCCCTAGATCGTGAACCCTCGAAATAAGGGCTCCACGAAGCACAGCTCAGCCAACTGAAGCACAGTATCACTTCCTGTTCTTGGTTTCCTCCCTTTCCCTTTCCTTCTTCTTATAAAGCTTCTCAAGAACTCTCTTAGCCTCACACTGCGGAAAGTTTACCAAATCGTAGTAGTGTGGTGCTATATCAACCAGCCTGCAGTCAAGGAAAATTACAAGAATAATCAGTAATGAGAAATGGTAAATGGCACTTTTGAGAGAGAGAGAGAGAGAGAGAAATTGCACAGTAGGGGTAGGGGTGAGGGAGGGAGAGGTACCAGTCGCCACGAACATCGGTAACTGTCCGTATAAAATTCCTGCTAGTCAAGACGTATTCATTGTAAATGACCCACTCAGGCTTGTGATCCAGACAAATCGAAGGATGCAAGTGCACAACCTGGAAAGAACACACTGTCATCTGAGACCAGCAGAGCAACACTTCCCACCAAAATAGATACACAAAATACACTCAAAAGGGATGATAGAAAACTAACCAATAGGATATTTAATATACCATGGTAGACCGTTACTTTTTGAAGCTTAAAAATCTATCGGTAAGTACCTGATTGTCCTTGACTGTTAGGTAATGTCCCGTCCTCTCCAGATGAGCCACCTGCATGAAGTACCCAGCAAGCATAGCCTTTCTTATGTTGATGTAGTACTCACGGCTGTTGAAATCTGTGCTGCATAGCTTGAGGTTAAACCTTGCCATAATGCGGACAAGCTGCTGTCTCACATTATCAGCAGCCTTCAATGCCCTGTGATTGACAAAATTCTCATAGCACCAAGATGAATCCTCATCTGGACCACAATGACAAGTAAAATTAGTATCACCAACTGGAAACGACAAGACAAACTACACAATAAATTTAAGGGATTACAACTCACTATTCTGCTTGTAGGCATGGTATACATTCAAGAGGGTAAGGTGATCCCCATCAATGTGTCCAAACCTAGCTTTAGCTTCATCTGCAGCCTTTTGAGCCTCCCTAGGCCGGACAAAGCAATTTGGTACTAGAGAAAAAATTGGTTATCACAGGAGAGGCCCACGGAAGGTCAGCGATGCATAGAGGCGAGAAGATACCATTTGCTTCAAGAGATAATACTGAGAAACTGCAACTATCTGCATCAGCACTTACTTAGAATCCTATGGTGCATGCCAACGAAGGCATGGAACCCAGACAAAACAGTTGCTGATGACAACCTAATGCGACACTTGAAAATCTTACGATATGCATACACGAGCACTTGTGCACCCAAGTGAACAGAAGCATGTCTTCCATCATGAGCATGGCAACACAACTTTTACGTGCCAAAGAAAAGACAGAAATTTTAAATGGCAAAATGGAATGCAATGCAAAGTGCTGTACCAATAAAGCTTCCGACTCACAAGCAACAAAACAATAAATGCACGAAGAAATAACAGTACCTGAAAGCATAGCTGAAACTGACAATATTTCATTTGAACAGTTGAACTCCGGACTAACCACCAGCATCTTTGACATCTGAGGATCCAGAGGAAATTCACTCATGATCTCCCCTAGTTTGGTCAAGTTCCCTTCATCATCCAATGCTCCAAGGTAATTCAAGACCTCCAACGCTCGCATCAATGTCTCAGGGGCAGGAGGGTCCATGAAATCAAAATGCACAAGATCATCTATGCCTAGTTTTTTCAAGGTAAGAACTGTATTTGCAAGGTTAGACCGTAAAATTTCTGGATAAGTCTGAGGCTGAAGATCGCCGTGGAAACTTTTTTCAGTATAAAGCCTAAAACATTTTCCCGGCTGAGTTCTTCCAGCACGTCCAGCCCTCTGGTGTGCACTAGCCTTAGAAATAGGAGATACCAATAATGATTCAACACGCACTCGAGGGTTATACACTTTTTGCTTAGCAAACCCAGGGTCGATAACGTAAACTATACCATCTATGGTCAATGAAGTTTCTGCAATGTTTGTTGCCACTACAATTTTCCTACCAGGTGGACCACCCTCCTTCAAAGGAGGAGGAGCAGGTTCAAAAATTTTCTGCTGCATAGCTGGAGGAAGAGTTGAATACAGAGGTACTGCTTTAACAGGACCCACTTGATCACCCGCGTTACCAATTTCTTTTGTAATCTTGCGGCATGCATCTTCAATTTCTTCTTCTCCAGTGAGGAAAACAAGTATATCACCTGGAGGTTCACACAGGTGAATCTGCACAACTGTACGGATAGCAGCCTCTAAATAATCTCTCTCGGGTTCCTGAGTATAGAAAATTTCCACCGGATGAAGCCGTCCAGGAACTTTCATAAGAGGTGCACCACTAAAATAACATTGAAATTTCTCAGCTTCAAGTGTAGCACTCATAACAACGAGCTTCAAGTCAGGTCTATTCCTGAGAACTTCCTTCAAAAGCCCAAATAACACGTCCGTCGCCAAAGTTCTCTCGTGAGCTTCATCAAGAATTATAACCTTATAGCGTTCCAAAAGTGGATCTGTCATTGCTTCTCTTAGAAGCATACCATCCGTCAAATACCTGAAAGCAATCAAACATGTATAAATATTTTTCTGATTGAAGTAGGGATGCTAAATACAAGCAACACAACTGTAGTAAAATCACAAAACAACAGAATTTTAAGCTGTTGATGTAGCAATGAAGAGCTTGAAGGAGGAAACAGGTGCTTACTTCAAAACAGTTCTTGCACTACTGCAGTCTTCAAAACGAATACTATAACCAACTTCTTCTCCGATAGTTACATCCATCTCCTCTGCAACACGTCGAGATACAGACATTGCAGCCACTCTACGAGGTTGAGTACATGCAATCATCATCTTTCTACGTTTATCCGGAGTCTCGATATCAACAGCTTCCAGTACAAACTGGGGAATCTGTAGTGGAAAATCGTTTGCTCATTTAGCAGCCTATTTAAAACTACGTAAAAATTTCATCTGAGACCAAAGAGTAACATATTAAGCAGGCCGCCAGCACTCAAAAATTGACAGAAACCTCGAAAAAACTTTCCGCAAGCACAGAATGTAAAGCACATAAAACCAATTGGTCTGATAATTCCTTCCCCGCCAGTGCTACATCAACACTGTACAACTAGACTAGAAAACATTCCCAATCAAAATTTCTTGCCCAAAAGCATCGTTCGCCACCAATAGCAAACAGAATTATCATTGCCCAACCAGTTTAGACAGTTGGCTCATATACAGGATAACAAACCATCACCCAAAAGTAGCAATGACAGCAGTCTCAAAACCCCCCCGCAAAGTACCACACTTCAAACAAGGAAGCAGTCAAAGGACATGAAACGTGTTCCTATCAGAAGAAGTACGCCCAGAAGACGGACCATAGTCTCAAAACCTGCTTCTAAATGAAATCGACTTCACAGATTAAATTCACAAGAGGAAACAGCCTCGCAATTAGGAAACCCTGAATCCAGCACTTCCCCACCCACAAGACACAGAAGCGAAGCACGCCAAAACAAACTGACCTGGGTTGTTTTGCCGCTGCCCGTCTCGCCGACCAGGATCAAGGTCTGGTTATTCTTGAGCACCTCCAAGAACTCCTCTTTCTGGTGCCAAACGGGCAAAGTCCGCCTCTTCTCCAGTATCTCGTAATACCGCTGCGAGAAGACCCTCCCATTCCAGCGGTTTACCAAGCTGCTCGCGCCGAGGTTGCCGTTGCCGCCGCCGCCGCCGCCGCCGCCGGTCATGACCCCGTTGGATTTCGCGAGCTTAGCGGAGACCGACGTCTCGTCCACCACGTCGAACAAGCTCACCTTCCTCTTCCGCTCCGTTCCCATCAATCGCGGCGGAGCCCGGGCGAAAAAACCCCTCAAACGAGAAGAGCCGCCGATCGTCTCCGGTGGAGCTACGGCTTCGGGAGGGGGAGGCGGGCGGGCGGGCGGGCGCCGCCTGCTCGGAGGCCGGACTTGGCGGAATCCGGCGGGTTCTGCGGGATCAACCCCTGCAGGTGAAGCGAAAACCCTAGAACGAGGAGGAGGTAGCGGATGGAGAGAGACGGAGGGAGGGAGGGAGGGCGGAGGCTAGGGCACGGTGTAGAAATACAATTGCAATGGCCCAGAATCATTGACGAGTCACCCTTTCCCAATTTTATTATTATTTTTCCCCCTCGCCTTGACGCAGTGGCTTTTGCCTCTACACTATAAATGAGAAAGAAAATAATTATACTAACCGACCTGTAGTGTCATATTTTTTTTTTTCAATGATTTTCACTTAAACATGTTGGCGAAATTTCCTTACTAGAAAATCTCTCGTGGCATTAATTTATTTGTAAAATCAATCGTCCGATGTGACTGGTGAGGAAAACGACGTCGTTAAAATCGTTTAGAAGGTACTAGTACGAGCCCTTCCCTTGCTCCCCAAATTGACGGGGCTAATGTTTGGCGAAGCTGAACCCGGAGCCGAACAGGAGTATCAACGAGGGAGGTGGTGTTGGCATTGTTATGACGGGAGCAATGTTGCCCGGGGGGAGCAAGAAGGTGATGGAGATATGGGGACATTCAATGCCATGGCACTTAATTGAAGACGTCCCGCGCGCACGTTCGGTTCGGTGGAACTCACGTTATCAAGAAAGAAGCTCGTCCACCCTTTGTTGATGATTTTGACCATGTGCTGTGGAATCGATGTTGGAACGAGAGAACCAACTTGTGTAGGGGAAAAGTTGTCGGAAAATTCATAATTTAATTATATATGTTTTAATGGCGTCAATTTAGTTTTAAACATTTTAATCTAAAGCCAATTAGTCTTTCCTGCTAATTTCGATCAGATATTACTGACATGGATGCCCGGTGGACTTATGTGATACGGTCGACACTGACGAGGACATTTTTTAATGACATTTTAATATTTATAAAATATAAAAAAATCATAAAAATATATGTTTAAAAAAAAAGCTGCTATGCTAAAAGATGTCTCTTGTTGGTTAGGTCCACCTTTATTTTAGCATGACTAGCCATGTTTGATATATAATTTTAGGATAAGTGTATTGGGAATCCTAAAACTTATCATAAAAGTACAATTAAATTCTAAAACTTTCAAAATGTGCAATTAAGTCCTATAACTTGTCGTGACAATACAATTGAGTTCTAAAACTTTCAAAAAGTACAATCAAGTCCTATAACTTGCCATATCAGTTAAATCAAGTCCTTCCTTTAATTGCACTTTTCTAAAGTTTCGGGACTTAATTACACTTTCCTGATAAATTTTAGGATTTGATTGTACTTTAATCTTGACAATCATTCTATATTTATGTTGGATTGTTTCGTGACATGTTAATTATAGTAGTATCATACGGATCGAAGCAAAGAGCATAGAAATCATATAAGCAAAAATTAAAGTTGAGTGGTCATATTAAGCATCGACTAAACACGTCGAAGATCTAATTTATACGAGTTTAGTTTTGGTAACCGAGTGGAACAGCTGCTCTTTATAACCTCACTTGCATCAGGTCCGATCCGTCGATGTTGTTGCGAGACACCGGAAATCCTCCCTAGAAACCAACGGTGACGATGACCTTTTGAGCTCGACCAATTTCCCAAATTGAAGAATTAGGGTTTTTTTTTCGTTCGTTTTCATTTTCGAATTGAACCAGTAAAAATGGACCGGCACGGCGGAGACTACGACGGCGACCACTACCACCGCCCCCGCCACTACCCCTCCGACGACTTCCACTACCCCAACCACCACAGCCACCACAGCCACCACCACCACCACCACCACCAGTTCTACGACGACTATCCCGACCACGCTCCCCACCCCTACGATGGCCACGACCCCGAGTTCGATCCCCACTACAGCCAGCCGCCGCCCCAGCACCATCACATGCCCGGCGACTTCGACGGCCCCTTCTACGGCGGCGGCGGCGGCGGGTTTCATCCTTCCGATAACGGCGGCGGAGGCGGCTACTCCGCGCCTTTCGGCGGCCGCAAGAGAGGTACTTCACTATCTCGAGTGATTGGATGTCTCGAGCGTTTGCTTTTATCCCGTTTGCCTGCGTGAACGTCATTGCTTGACCAATAGCGCGGTTGTGGAGGGAACGCAAAGGTTGGTCTGATTTCTTGTTGCTGCTGTTCCTGGATGAGTCGTGTGCTGCTATGCTCATGATTTTGATTCTGCTAAGAACAGTGGAGGTCATGGCAATGGATTCGTTTTGTTTTCTGTTAAGGACGCGCTGATGCTATGGGTTTGGCCAAGCTTTACGTCGCAGAAGTACCGAGAACGGCTGTTCAAGAAGATGTAAGTCCATTCGAACATTCGGGATACACAACTTCGGTTGCAAATCTGATTGGAAATGAACATGTGGAGTTGTGTGCTTTTCTTCTTGTCGCTGGTTTGGATTAGTAGTGTGGGTGTCCTTTGCCCCTTTCGACGTTAAAAGATCGATGTTCGAACACATGTATGCGCTAGCTAAATATGGTCTGGTGTGTAGACAAATATCTTCGCATGGTACCTAAACAGCGGTATTTAACATGCCCGCTGTCATTCATAAGTAACGTGTGTTCAAAATCTCATCGACATGTGGGAGATCATAACGACCAAATATGCATGGAAAATGGAGCTCTTGTCTTATTGAAATGGTGCAAGAAGAAAGCTCTGATATTGTTCCTTTATGACTTTTTCTAAAGCAACTTTCCTAGAGGCCAGGCAAGATTTACGCACTTTGAGCTCGTCGCTCCGTTTCAAGAATGCTTTTGGCTTCTCTCTTCGGTTTGCTTATCTAATCAGTGCACGTTTCCCACTGTTTCCATTCAATTGACGGATATGGTTTTATGTTAGATCCGACCCCTGTTTGAGCAATATGGGCATGTTGTTGAGGTTGTTTTGCTCTGGGATAAGAGGACTGGCCAACAGCAAGGTACTGAATTATTGTATCCTTTCTCAAGTATTTCTGAGTTTTTTTTCGCGTTTCTGCAGTACCTGAGTTGAAGAAATTTCGTTTATTAATCTAAGAGGTGTTTTTCCTGAGCTTTTCCAGATATTGAGTAGATGAGAAATTGTTTGTTATGGACTTTACATGCTACTTCATTTAGTGCAAAATCTGAATGATATTAACATGTTGATGTTAATTGTTGTTAAATAGCAACTACCTAATGTGCTATATCCAACAAAACTCTACAATTTTAAGAAATCCATGCTGAACTTGTTTCTCAATTTAAATTATCTTGACAAGGGAAAGTTGAATGTTGCTATATCATATCACTTATTGTCACAATTCAAGATCAGTTGCTGGAGACTTGCTAAAAAACATAAGGTGAGGAACATGTTCTTCACATAAGCATGTTTCTAGCATGCACAGCAGATCTCATAATGTACAAAAAAATGTTTGGAAATGATAATCCTGGCATTATTTTGTTGTTATACATTGACTTAGTGGAATTTATCATTTAAAAAAAAAACCCGAAGGTTGGGTATAACCCAAATAGTAACAGGTATTGCCTATTAATTTTTGGGTCTTGATTTCCATAATCATTTAATTGTACAACAACATCCACCGAGTCTATTCCTAGGCGGAGTCCATTCAGGGATCATTTTACACTATGAGAAGTAGTGGTTATTTATTGCCTAATGTATTATCCTTGTATTTTAGACAAGCTTGGGACCTTCTATGAAGAAGAATCTTTCGTGTGAGGAGTTATCTAACTTGTTTGGTATTTTATTAGAATGCAGCAAGGATCTTTTTTCTCAACAGTAGACATGACAGTGCAATTAGTTGTCTAGAATAAATAATTGGATGGTGTTGGTGATCGCAGAAACAGTTAAAACAATTAAACTGGCTAGTGTGCCATAACTTTTTTTGTACACCGTAGAAAGCAATTTATAACTAATTTTTGGATGGGTTCCAACTGTTTTCTGATTTTGGTGGTTGGTCAATCCATGGAATTTCCTTGATAATTAATCATGCCATTTCCCCTTGGAGCTACTATTCTGCTCATGAACACAGGCGCAGGAGAGGAAGTAATTAAAAATTCGCAGTAGCATTTTGCAGTTTTTGTTATGCTCATTTGATGTGTATGCAGGTCATCTCTCACTTACGTCGTGATTGCTTGTGTTAGTGCTTGGATTTAGTATATTTTTGAGGCGCTTTCTCTCTTTGCAATCTTAAGCTATCTTTTTATGCCGAGATGGTTCGTTTTCCTTAGTTCTAGTTTCCCTCTCATCAAATGGCCCTAATCAATTTTACTTCTTCAGGAAGCTGCTTCGTGAAATATGCTACATTGGAGGAAGCCGACAGGGCTATTATAGCCTTAAATAACAGTTACACTTTCCCTGGGGTGAGGACATGGCTTTCTCCCTTGTCCTTAGCATTTTGTACTAGTATTTTATGAATATTATACTAAACATGATAAATTATTACTCTTAGGAAGGAACTGCCATTAAAGTTAGATATGCAGATGGGGAGCGAGAACGCCTTGGTAAGTTGTGGAATTATTACTTTGGCACTGCGTTTCTGTGGGAACTCACTTGTTTTCTTCTACAATTTTACATGATAGGACCTCAATCGTTGCCTCCTATTAAAGTCAGACATGCAGATGGGGAGCGAGAACGCCTTGGTAAGTTATGGAAATTATCCTTTTGGACTTCATTTATCATTTGTTTTCTACTACGAGGAAATTTATTCGTCAGGCATGTGTCCTAAGAAGTTGAGTACTCAAAGAAGTCTATCTTTTATCTTTTCTCCCCAACCAAGTGATCACCCCCTTCAGCTTTTGGAAACTTACCTAGTGTAAAGTGGACCAGAAAATGGTCAGTTGTCATTTAGTTTCTGTAATTAATTAGATGTTATTCGCGATCACGAGTGCAACATATTAAACAGGCTTTGCTGCTTTTAAGGAAATTTATTTGTCAGGCATGTATTCTAAGAAGGATGAATACTCAAACAAGTCTATCTTCTATCTTTCCTCCTGAAACAAGTCATCACCCCTTCAGCTTCTGGAAACGTACTTCGTGTCAGGGGACAAGAAAATAGTCAGTGATTTATGTCATTTAGTATCTGTAATTAACCAGATGTTGTCCATGATCACGAGTGCAGCAAAGTAAACAGTTATGCCTCGGCTGTGTTGCTTTTTCTTCTCTTAGGAAGAGGAAAGTACTAAAGCTATCTCTTTACCATTCCAATAGTGTGGGCAAAGAGATTGAAGGGATTCTTAGGGGATTCATTCAACTTATTATCATTGTTGGAACCATGATTTTTCCTTTTTCGATCTTTGGTATGTTAGACGGTTCTCTTATATTTGCCTTTTTCCTTAATCTCATGCAAATTGGATTAAAAGTCTCACCAACTTAGGAACAATGATTGTTGTTTTTTTTGGCTGAGACATATGTTTACTGCTGATTAATTCTTTTCTTTATGATGAATTTTTTTGTATTGTGATTGATTATCAGGGCCTGTCGTGGATAAGTTATATGTTGGAGGTCTGAACAAACAAGCTTCAAAAGTGGAAATCGAAGAAGTATGCTCTGGACCTGTCGAGAATTGCCATTTCAGTTGGCTTGGGCAGATGGCTCATATTCTGCTTCATTTTTTCTTCATAAGTATCTATCAGTGCACTTGTCCTTAGAATATGGAGGACGTAGATATCTACGACTACAGTTGTCGTTTTTTGTTTATAAGTATCTACTTGGATGGTTTCCCCCAGAATATACTTCAGCATCACTGATAGATCATGTGCACTGGTTGAGCGGCCAATTTGAGGCAAGAAACATCAAACAATTGACTTTTTATCTTGACACCTCTACACTGAACTGCAAAATGGAGCCTTTCGAGCATTTTCATGTCAGATGACTCATAATAATGTTAGATGTACATAGCTCCTAAGCAGTGTGGACATCATGCTAATGTACGTATGACATAGGATGATGTGTCCAAACAATGAGCTCAAGTCCAATCTATATCTGAAGGGAACTTGCTGCAATGTACAGACATGTAGGGTAAATTTCATTAGGCATTATGTCTAAAGCTTCTCAAGAATCACACCTAAGGTTTTGCAATTATCAAACATAGGGTAGAATTGCATCGTGCCATAAAAAGCAAAGACTGGTTTAAGTTTAGCTTACTGCATGACGAAGTGTATTGGAAGAATAACAACCATAAATACGCTCTGTTGGACTCCTAATCCAAGTTGAAGCAGCAAAATAGGGAACCTACTTCAGATAGAAATAGGACAGAACTAGAATCGGAGTTGAACTCTACTGCCAATAGAAAAACTGATCAAATAAATTATTATTCTAAAGAAGGAAAAAAGGAGCTAACCAGGAAAGAGCCCTCATCCTGTTAAGATTTTATTTGGGTCGTAGGTCGATGTAAGAGTCTGTCTTCACCAAACTTGGTGTTGCTGTAGATATCTTGACAAGTATGAAATTGATGATCAGTGCGTGCATGAACATGTCGGATATTGTTAATGCTCAACCTCTTTTCTGCTAGTTGTTATGCATATGCAGAGGACAGGACAGATGCTATTATTTTTGGACTGGATAGGTGCACTTGTGGATGAGAAATTAGATTTTTCTTACCCAGTTTAATTTCCTGTACGATATCTAAGTAACTTTTTCTGTTTTAGATATTTTCCCCTTATGGCGTTGTTGAAGAGGTCTACATAGTACGTGATGAACTGAAGCATAGTCGTGGTATGTCTTTGACCTTTTAAAGAGTCCATTTTAAATTGGCATGAGCTTGTGAAATATCCTGGTTGTGGATGCATTTGTCGAACATTTTGTCTTCTCATTGGTAGTTTCATTGTACAGACTCCACATGTTACCATCTAATAGCTACTCTTAGAATTGCCTTCCAGTGAACTTATGAAGCAAACACCATTTCCCTCTTACTCAAGGCATCTACATTTTTTAATTGGCTTCTCAAATGGAGTGGTTTATACTCAAGACTGATAACCTCATACTATTTCTCATTTGAATTAGGTCTCTTTTCATTACTGGTGCTCTTCTCTTCTTCACAAACTTATGTTTCGTGACACATTCTCTTCTTTTTTTGTTCTCTCCATATTTTTCCTCAACTTTCTTTTGTTTGTCTGAAGGTTGTGCATTTGTTAAGTACTCCCATAGGGACATGGCACTGGCTGCAATTAAAGCGCTGAGTGGGAATTTTACTATGAGAGTAAGAGTCCGATCAACTTGCATGTTTACTGCTTCCTGCTTTGTGTATGTTGATTAACTATGTTCTTTATCTGTTTGCTCCAGGGTTGTGACCTGCCATTAATTGTTCGTTTTGCGGATCCTAAGAAACCTCGGAGTGGAGAACCAAGGTATTTCTTGTTTAGAACTCTTTTCTGGAATTTTCAATTGGCATTCAACTAGTTCTCCGTGTGCGGCCACAAAATCTTGGATTAATACCCTTAGGAATTGATGCGAGAGATTGTAGAGTCTATTTCAACTTCCATAGTCAATACCTTCTGTCATTGTTTTACCTTGGAATATCTGCTACTGACTTTTCATATATGTAAGCTGAATAACATGGTCTAGCAGTTTTCCAACGTATTAAATTTATTGTGTTCCTTTCCTACTAAGACAATTTGAGGCTTACGTCGGGACCTAAGTGGTACCATGGTTATATCATATGTAGGAACTAACTGTTTTTCTCTTTTCATCTGTAATTTATGCATGTATAAATTACTTGGTGTGGAAGGATTCAGTAAGGGAAATTACTCCATGGGTTCCTGAAGCTTGATCTTTTTTTCCTCTTCTTTTTAGTTTTTCCTTTTATCAAATTGCAGCGGTATAGGTCTAGATTATCTCTACCATGACCAAGGAACAGTTGCTCATCTTGTGCTGGCTGCCATTAACACTTCTCCTTCATCTCCTTTCCCCTTTTCTTTTGGAACTATACAAAATTTGTTGGCTTATTACTCATAGGCCCACACGGAACTTTGGTGAGCCAATTGGAGGATCTGTAGCTCCTAGCCCACCAATTACCAAGCAGCAGATTTCCACACATTCACAGCCGGTAGCTGTTTCTCAGATTGCAGACCGAAGTGCTGCAGATGGCGGCATGACACAAAATCCCTTTCCTTCGGTGCAGCCGGCATCTTTAGAGGTATCTCGGAAGTATGTGCAGACAGCACAAACTCCAGAGGTTACTGGATCATCACAACCTTCTGCCCCCCAGGCGCAGAAGCAGCCACATGTGCTCCCGCAATCAACTCAAAATTCCGAGCAGCGGCATAGTTCTCAAAGTACCAGGCAGGAGGTACTGTTTAGTTGCTAAAAGCATCTATTAGACTATATCGATCATGGGAATTTACCCGCTGCTGTTACTATTGTACTGGAAATTGTATCCTTGGTGTTTTCATTTCTTTTATTCAAATCTTTATTATCTGCTGTAACTGTTTATCTAGTTTGTTCTACTGTAGTCTCCTCGGTCTAGAGACAATCCTCAGGCAGTTCCTAGCACTGCTGGTTTGTCTCCTTCATTTATTGAGATGGAAGATTTAGAGTGTGATTGGAGTCAACATGTCTGCCCTGAAGGAAACAAGTATTACTATAATTGTGTTTCATTGGAAAGCACAGTAAGTATTATGCCCCTAAGCTGTGACTGCTCATAGTTTACGAGTGCTTGCAGTGGAGGTGATTTGCATTTGTTTAAGTTGGTTGCAGTGGGATAAGCCGGATGAGTTTGCAAGATATGAACAAGAATTGGAGAAGAGGCGAAAGCAGCAAAGTGATGGCAAAGATTTTACTCCCATCGCACCAGATTTTTCTACCCAACAAATTACTCAAGGACAATCCCCATCGCTTCAGAATACTCTCCTCTCTCAGGAACTGAAACATCATGTATCTGCCCTGGTTCGTGGAACATTTTGACTTGATCTTCCAACTCTAGAACATCTTCTTTTGTTGTAGTTGCAATTGGGAGTTGATTAATCATGGTACCAGATAATTACTGCACAGATTAGGTTGCTGCTTCATTTGATCATACTTGTCCATTTACGAGTCTGCTGCTTCGTTTCTAATATTGTTATGCTCGAAGAATGATTGCTTCTCTCTTGAACATCTAGTGCTAGAAAATGTAAGGTCCTATCTATCCATTTTTATGTTGTTAGTGCATATACATTTTTGTGAGCTGCAGAGAGTCAAATTAAGCTGATGTAACTTAATTAATCTGATTGGTTTTACGAGAGATTGATTTAGCTTTTTAAGACATTCTTTTTTCTTACTCTCTTCCTGGATTCGGCATGCTGATTAAGCAGAAGCACCTCTTTGATCAGAACACTAGCTGCCAAAATTCTGCAGTTTACTCAAAGCTAATAAGCAATCCAAAAGCCTGATTTCCAGATTGTTATTGGCGTGACTTGCTTCATTCATGTGCTATATATATATTTACCACATGACTTAGATGAGAAAGCTAGTTGAATAGTTCTACTAACGAATGTTTCTCTTATTTGATATATAATTGATGTAACTATATTATCTGCATTGTACATATATGGATGTCCTTTATTATGAGTGCTTTTTTCCAGGAATGTTGTTTGAGCCCCATCTTCTGGTATTTTTATATGGTGTTTGTTAACAAGTGCCCGGGCACAATTGTTAAACACCTAAATAAAGAAAGATTGTCATTTTCAATGCACCATTTCTCGTTAACAAGATCACTTTTGTGTTTGGTTGATTGGAAACAAATTCCTTAGTCCCCGACCCACATTTATTTTGCAGGAAAAGGTACATTAGGATGGAGCTCCAATCTATGATCCAACATGCATATAACAGGTACAATGGGTTTTGAAGTTAATGACAAGAAATATACTTGTTTTAGTACCATTAGTTAGATATATTTCCAGATTTTGGTTTTTGTTGATTTGGCCACTTATCTTTATTTTGAATGATTGAAAGTTAAGGTTTTTTTCCCTCTTCAATCTGCCTGTTCCCATTCAATGGTCTAATTGTCCACTCTTGCTCTCAACTCCTCGCTTACACCAACTATTCTATATTTGTGCAGATGGAAGATAATGGGCAAACAGATGGGGGATTGGTTGGAAACTGAAGCTAAAGGGTGCAGTAGTCACATCTGATATGTGATATCACTCCACTAGATGAAGAGGCCCTCAGTCTAATGAGGGATACTTTCGGTTCCTTGGCATGAGAGCGTGGGATAGCTAGCTAGACGTTAGTAAAGTCGGTTGAGTACAATAGTGTTGTAGATTCTTCTTGTCTTTTATTTTCTGCCTCCTTTTGGTTTCTGATCTCTGTTATGTGTTTCTCTTCGGAATCTCGCACAAAATTTCAAATAGTCAGTGCTGCACAAGTTCAGATTGGAGATAATGCTGGTATGACATGATCATTTGCGATGTTTTGACGAGGTTAATTGTAATTATTTTAGGCTGTCTATGCAAGACTGGGATTATGTGATGCGTATGTTAGTGTGCACCTAAAAAGTATGTTCACATTTGTATATCTTAGTAGGTGAAGCGACTGTACGCGTGAGAAAGTGCATATATATGAGATATTGATGCATTGAACTTTCTCAATGGAATGGTGTTCTAGGCTGAACATGATTGTATAGAACACTTTCATTGGCGAGCCGCTGATTGTCCCAATCCAAGAAAGTCTTAAATTTATTTCTTATGAGAGAGAAATGGATCATCAGATCAGGTGATTTTACCTTAGATGCATATACTTATGATGTGATGTCTTCGTCAGAATCATGAAAGGTTTCGCCTTCGGCATGTGGTATACTTTGCACGCGCACTCGACAAACGTGGAGCCATCGTCAATATTTCATCACAAAATCATTTCTCAAAGGCCAAAGAAAAGGTCATTCTCGCACGTTCTCGGATTACGCAATCCGCTTCGTCTCAGCGATTCGATGTCGTGGGCTCCACGTACGATCAATGTGATCTGACGGTCGAGATGGAGCGAGCTGGCATGTACAGTTGCATGCATGCGAAAAAGAAAAGAAGAAGGCATCGCAAGGCGCAAAAGGTAAAGCGAAAGAGGGGGGCACTAATCTCAGCAATCCAATGTGGGCCGGTGGTATGTGGTTGATTTATTTTTCCCCTTTGAGGACTTCCATGCATTAATCAAGAGAGGCGATAGAGCACTTTATTCTTCCCAACAAATACTCAAAATCTACTGCACCTACTCTTCCATTAATAGTATTTTAGGATTCCATACATAAAAGAGAGAGAGAGGCAACACACACACTTCAGATGAGAAGCTTCTGCAGCATGGAGTGGTTTTCTTTCTGAAACATACTAAATACCGCGGGAGAGATAGAGAGAGAGAGAGGGAGCTACGAATCCCCAACTCGGAACGAAATTAAATGCATATTCTCCGACAAACACAAGAACACAGGACAGAAGGGATGTAGAATCAGGACGAGTTGACGTGAGACATCTTGTCATTCATAGAACTTCTCTCTTCTGATGGAAACGCACAAGCACCATGCACATCGAGAGAGACGTAGCCTGTGTAAACCAAACTTATCGCGAGACGAGTATGAAGCGGCGAGCCAACCCGGGTGCCATAGTTTAGGAGCTCAAGGAAGAACAGAACAGCCGTATAGGAACAAAAGACCATGAACTACACATTGCAGGATTAGCGCCTAAATTACTCTCTGCATGAGCAACATTACAATACATGTCATGAACGCAGTAAGTGATAAATGGAAAGTCCATCACCCTCTCTCATCTTCCGTCATTCATCAGTGAAGAAAAGAAAAGAATAGTATTGTCAATATGTCATATCTACTACTACTCTTCCTCCTTGAGGACATGAGAAGGAACCATGTCTTGAAGAAGCCCGTGGTCTGCAAGAAAATTCGAAGGGCCCGGACTGCAAAAACGCCTCTTATTCAAGAACACAGCCGCATTTGTTGACCCTGAACTTGGAACCACCGCATTGTCGTTGCTCGTTGACCAGTTGTTGGCATAGTAGTGTTGTTGATAGTGATGAGCATGATGTTGGGTTAAATTCGCTCCTGCCACCGCGGGCACGGAGAAGGCAGCAGCGGCACCGGCGGGAGGAGGGGGCACTCCAGCGAGGATCGACCGGGGCATGACCGGGCTAAGGTGGTTGTGCTGGCCCTCGTAGGTGGTCACCACGATGCTCGGGTCGCTCACCAACCGCTCAACTCGCTTCTTCACATTGCATGAGGCACTAGTGCAACGATAGTAACTCCTGAAAATCAACCCACCAGAAAAATAGGGCAAAACCCCCCACATCAATACCATTGCAATGATGATCCAATGCAAACGAGTCACTCCAAGCTTAAACAAGAACACAAAAAGAGGGGACAAAATCAGAGAGAGGTGCGACTTTATAGGTTCTCTTGAAATGAATATTCTATCGCAAGCTGCTAAACAACACATGTGGGTCGTCTTAATTCTCTGAATACTCAAAGAAGTTCTCTCTCCCTCTCCCTCTCTTGTTTTTTGTTCCTGTTCTTTTTCCTGTTTTTCTTTCTTGTTGATTATATACAAAATAAGAATGATCAGTACCTGGGAAAGGGGCTGTTCTTGACAGCTTTTTGGCCGTACTTTCGCCATCGGTAACCATCTTCCAGATGATCAACCTCGCTTTTTGTAATGAACGCGACTCTGGGTTGCCTCTGTCTCTTCTCGTTCGTCTTCTTCGCTTTCAACCTAATTCACACACGCACACGCCCACGCGGTGATTAATTTACAGAACACAACTCTCTCCCAAATGAAGCGATCAGAAACAAACACAAGACCCTAAAATCTTGATTTTACTCATGGGAAAAACCGGATTTTCGCGCGGTAAATACGCACCGCACCAAAAACCCCTATGTTGCTTCACCTTAATCGATCCCCACTGATTTCTAGGGTTGAGTTCAGGTGCACCCAGTGAACCAAAAACCCTAACAAAGCACACCCACAAAACGAAGAAAGAAAACGAAAAGACCCATTTCCAATATCCACTCGCTCACTGGAGTCTCAACTCAGTTTGCACTATGAAGGAGCACAAAAAGAAAAGAGATCGAGCTGAAACACGAGAAAACTCACTGCTTCTTAGTCTTCCGATGCCCTTCTTGCTCTTGTTTCTCTACTCCTTCGTCTTCAACCATCGCCTTGACCTGCTGCTCATCGTCGTTGTTGCCCAGCCCGTCGTTGGACGCGGAGGATATCGAGGAGGAGTTGGGCGTCGCCGGCGGGTTCACGACCTCCGACGACGAGTCCATCGCATTACTGATCGGAGGCTGGAGCAGCACGTCGAACAGCGAAGGGCTGGAGTCTTGGTGGAGCCCCAGGAGCTCCATGAAGCCCAGCGAGCCCGGCATCGCGCTCTTCTCGGCCTCGGAGGTGACGAAATCCGACAGGCCTCCGTGTCCGTAGTATTCGGAGAATAGTAACGATGCGGACTTGTCGATGTTCTCCATCATCACTCGCTCTTTCATCAAAGTCCTGCAGACTGGGTTTATGGTGCAACTTCTGACCAAGGATTTACACCGATATTCGAAGTTGAGAGAGAAGAGAGAGAGAGAGAGAGAGTTAATTCTTTGAGCTCTGCGCCTAGTGGAAGGAGAGAGAGAGAGAGAGAGAGACAGAAGAGGGCAGGTTCGATCTGGGTTTATAGAGACAGAGAGAGACGTATGCGCTTATAGAGAGAGAGAGAGAGAGAAATGAGATTTTCTTAGATAAAATCTTTTTTGTACAAAAGCTATTTTGAGCTATGTGCCCGAACATCACCCGCATGATCAAATTTATTTAAATTTGAAGATAATGCGATACTTTTATTCATAACCCATCAATCAGGACCATATCGAAAGACCGGCGATAAATGAAACTATTCGATCCAATTATCTACCGATCGATATCGACTGCACCTCTTCTAATCTTTCCTAGCTTTATCACAATATCGATCTCGTGCCAAAATCACCCGGTTCAGATCAAGGCACGGCACCTCGCGTTGAAATCCCAACACCACCTCGTGTTTCGGGGGAGACGGGGCATAAATGAGGGGGTGTGGTGGTAAAATACCTAAGCAGTGGAAAAGGG
Organism: Syzygium malaccense; assembly: GCA_031216405.1. Taxonomy (NCBI): domain Eukaryota; kingdom Viridiplantae; phylum Streptophyta; class Magnoliopsida; order Myrtales; family Myrtaceae; genus Syzygium; species Syzygium malaccense. Next base: position 15,207,108 of record CM062260.1, on the reverse strand, counting down.
TCGGAAAAAAATTCAAAAAAATAATTTTTTTTTTCTCCTTCCGTAAGGCGAAGGAAAAGGGTAGGAAAAAATTTCGAAATCTGAGGGTACCGTCCTCCTCCCAATTCCTCCTCCTGCAACGTAGGGCCTCTCCCGATCAGACAGAGAGAGAGAGAGAGAGAGAGAGCAAGAGAGGTACGGCCACATCATCACCACCACCCCCCCCCCCCAACGGGCCCCCACCACTACCGATACCACCAATACCACGAGGCCGTCGACAGAGGTTTGACCGGGAAATGCAGGTCAAAGAACCGTACGGAGGCGGACGGGGGAGCCGGTCAGGTTCGGTGGACGGGACCGGGGGGGGGGGGGGGGGCCTGGCCACGTGCGGCTCCTGGGCCTTGCCGGTAGCCGGTCCCCCTCCTTCCGAATATTTTATTCATCATCTCCTCAACAGCGATGATAGGGGAAAACGTTGACCGCCGAACTTTGGCTCGGTGTGACCGAGACTTGCATGGCACGTGAGGTGATTGCGGCATGATTGATGCCCCGCTTCACCCCTTCCCCCCCCCCCCCCCCCCCCCGGTCCTCGGTCGGCCGAACCGGATCGTCCGGCCCGGAGATTTTCTGAACCCCGGAAGAAAAATCATAACCTTCAATTCCATCCGAGAAAAACGATCGAAGGAAAAATAATATGATAAAAAAGGATTCGGACCTGTTGCGCGAATCCGATTCGGCCTTCGAGCCATTTAATTTGGCCGATCTGGTCCTGACCATTTCGACGATTTGCTGATGTTGGTCCTCTCGGCCGCTTCCGACTACAGATTGTGCGGACGTGGACTCTGGCCACGTCACGTTGCGCGGCTAGCGGTGATGTAGACAATTTTTGCGGAATTTTCCATTCTTTGTTATCTTCCTTCTTTTCCCTTTCTTTCCTATTTTTTTCATCGTCACCTCGGCCCTCGTGAGGGCAACGATGACCCTTGCAGCGTGGCAGCGTGGGCGGGGGGTTGCCCTCTCCGAATCAAGCGAAGGCTCAACCCCCGCGGCCCGGCGAGGGCTCGCTTGGACGGCGACGTCGCCCTAAAATCCTAAACCAAAAACTGAAAACCCTAAAACTCCAAATCCCAAATCCCCAAAATCCCGAACCCCTGGCACTAAAATCATAAACCCCGAACCCTAAATCTTAAACCGCAAAACCTGAATACCTATACCCCAAAACCCGAATTCCTAAAGCCCTAAAACACCAAAACCCAAAACTCGAAACCCTAAACCCTAAAACTCTAACCCCATACCCTAAATCCTAAACTGTAATTTTCTCAATTACCACCGAATATTTACTTTGTCTAGAAGGAGTAATTTTCTTTAGGATTGTATTAAGGTCATCTAATTTTATATCGTAATAATTTATGATTTTATTTCTAGTCCAGTTTTATTCAAACATGAATTTTTAAGTCTCCATTGACATTTTCATAATTCAATGAAAAAATTGGGACTAAACTTTTTTAATATTGTAACAAAACGCATTTTTGTTCTTTTTCTATTCCGGGAATATAAATTTTGTGCAGTTAACAAACGCGTTCTTCTGCTTAGAAACTCATCCAGGGAATAGAAATAGAAAAAAACTATTTTTGAACGAAAATTTTTTCCGAAATCAGAAACGTAACCAAACAGACCCTAAAATGCCTTATTTTTACTCCCGCCTTTTCCTCTAAAATTAGAAAACTTATCATGGAACTTTTGAGGCACTTTGCACCAAAGAAGAGTCAAAGTGCGAGAGACATGAGATTTGCATAACGCACGACAAACAAATTGAAAACAAAAGTTACTCCAAATTTAATGGACAACAATGGATAACTACATCCATACTGTTACTCCATAACTCATTCCCATTGATCTAGTAACGAATGCCATAAACACGATAAACCATTGGCTATGTAGTTTCTTTTAATGGCTAACGACAGCAATGCCTGACCCAATAGTTTTCAACTTCAACTGAGACTTTTTTACAAATACGAACGACGATTCCAGACGTGCCCAACAGAAGTTAAAAAATTATTATGATGTCCCTATGCACCGCAACACCGGAGAGTAGAAGAAGAAGAAGAAGAAGAAGAAGAAGAAAAAGAACGGAGCGTAGAATCTGACCATGGTGGGAACACGAAGACGCGAAGTTCAACCTATTCCCTTTGCGAAATTGGAGCATCTGAATCTTTGGTGGTGTGAACTCGGACCTGCACACCCCTTCGCTTTCCGCTGGTGCTGATCCCGATGCCAGTGGGCTTTGCTTCCTTTTGCAGCAAGAGAAAATACCCACGGACCGAAATGACATAAAGCAAAAGACCGAAATTACAAAATCGTCCACGTACGATTATCGATAGCGTAATTCTTTCAGAAGTATTATTGGGTAGCTTTGAGCTTCTCACACCCCAACAATTAATTTAAAAAGTGATGATTTTCCCCTCACTTATAAACCGATCACCATCTCCTTCGATAATCGATGTGAGATAATCCCAATAATTTTCCCCTCACACGATGAGACCAGGATTGTAGCAACAACAATTTGTATTTCCCGTGTAACCGTCGGGTCCAAACTTATCGGTAATCTAGGTTTTGATACTGATGTTGGGTGGTTTTGACCCTCTTTCACTATAAAAGTTAGCTCAAAATACGAGACTTTTCTTCATACTTATAAATTAACCCATCAGTCCCTTTCACAATCAATATGGAATAACTCCAATTAATTTGCACCTCGATTTCCCGGAACCGAGTTGACGTATTCCGTCCACAACATGAACATCGAGTTCTACCGTTGATTTGTCACCGGAGATGAATCCAAAAATAAAGCTGCAACGAAACTAAAAATTGAATTCGCATAGTAGTAGAAGGACGGTCTCTCTCTCTTTTTTTTTTCCCTAAAACGAAAAAAAAAATGGACGGAATTTTTAACTTATTTTTATAAAGGGAAAAGGCACAAAAGAAAAGGAAAAAAAGAAGAGAGAATCGACGTGAGATTGCTTTCACTTTAGGTGGGAACCCTCGATTGTATGATGACGAAAGTTCATGCACGTGCGGCCTACCACGACCAAAAACAAGAAAAGGACATTTAAATTTCGGCCCGAGTTACAAGAAGTTCCGTGTAAGACCGCCTCTCTCTCTCTCTCTCTCTCTCTCTCTGCAATTCAATTATTTGGTTCGTTTAGGATTGAATTAAACTTAAACTTTTTGTCATTTTGTATTCTCATTAGTTTAAAAAAAAACACAAAGTGTTCAAAATGGCGACGAAATTCAATCAGCGCCAATAATTTAGGGTTATACGCGTATTAAATTCGTGCATGTAGCGTACGCGGTACATGCACACAGAGTTGGATCTATACATGATTACAAAGCGTGCTTGCAAAATATGGACGAAATCGATTGTCTTGTTCAATGAAAAGGGGTTTCTTGTGGCCGAGTGAATTACGTCAATAGGGCACGATGTTATTCATTAGATTCATTGCATGTCATCACCAAGTTTAGCAGCATTATTTGTATACAAAAGGCGATTTACATTCATTTCCGAGGAGCTAGCTATGCGTAAATTAAAGAAAATAAGATATCGCACTAGTTAATTGTGCATGTGCAACCACATTAGTCTAATAAACGAGTTCAGAAAAAATAAAACGCACCAAAAAAATAAAAATAAAAAGCGTCATTAGATTCGAGTAAAATTAAAAATATTATCCTAGTCTCAAAAAAATTATTGGAAAATAATATGTGAATAAACTTACCAACATTTATATGTCATGAAAGTTTTGAGTTGACAATAATTTCAAATATGTGTTGGTCGCAAAATTTAAATTAAGCAACAGATAAAAAGTAAAAGTTTATCTGGTCACGCCTTTAACAGCTACAACTATAATTTTGTTTCTCTTGATCTTAAGTTGGTTTAGGCCGAGATACTAGACTTCACCACGTAACATATGGTGTATTCGGGGTTAAGAGTGTTACCTACATATCGCCTATTTACGTGTAAATTTTTTTAACTTTCGAAGTCACACCGCCGTAAACATTAATGACTGAGAAACCCTAATAGGCTACATGATAAGGGTCATGAATTGAACCATACTAAATATGAGTGCTCAAGGTGAAATACTTGAGCTAACTAGCGTAAGTTAAAATGCCGAACAGGGAAGTTCGATGAGGAATCTCTCTAGGAGTCGAGGGCGCTTTATAGGGCTTATGTTAGGCGCTCGCAGTTTTACGCCATTTCGGTATATTCCTTCCTAAGGTTTGCTTGCGACAGACGCCCCTTAATCTTATAGGCCCATTTTTTGCTTAATCTTTTCTTAATTAATTGCTATCGAAAACTTTTCTCATTTACGTCAACGTCATGCTCGTAGTGGGCAGGGATTCCATACAAAATTTGAGGAAAAAAATAGAAAAAAAAAGAGGGGGAAAAATGCCCATTCTGAGTGGCCGTTTGACTAAGGAGTTTGCTTCTTTCGTACGTTTAGGAGCTCAAAAAGATTAAATAATAGTACGACGAGATTAGGAAAAGAAGATTAATCTCTGATCTAGTCACCACCTTCTGTTTACCGAACCGTCGCTTGGGGTTTAGTGCCCAGCTTTTGACCATTGTTACGAGTCTCCCGTTTCGTATTACTCTAATGTTTTAGTGTTTGTGTATGTCTAGGGTTTCGAACGTTTCGGACAAAAGAAGAGCAGCTTGTGGGCAGCATTATAAGTACATTTGGGACATAAACAATGACTGCAACCGCTCTTTGATTATGGTAGTAAGCTTTTCTTGAGAAAAACTCGCCTGCGCGCTCGCCTTTCTCAAATCGTTTTTGTGTAGCGACGTCGACCCGTTCGTCGTCGGTGGATCTCGGGTTACGCGGAAAGGGAGGTGCTGAGAAATGCACGGTTTGATTAAGGGCCTTTTTTTTTAGTTTAAGAAAAAGATTAGCCAACGATGGGAAGGACTAGTTGAAACACTGAAGTTGCTGTTCTACTAATCAGTACTCGTTATCTTATCCCAATGTTTGTGAAGATTACGCCAACGCTAAACCCAATTTAATAATGACCCATTTTCTGCGGTATTGCAATTTGGCCTAACCAGGCCATTTGCCTTTAAAGATCTAGCTATGTAGCAACTACACACCATGAAAAGGGTGTATCAAATCAACATCGTAAAATAATGCTTTTAGATTGCAATCTCTCCGTTCCAAGGCTCATCACAAGCCAATAGCCGTTTATCGAAGATCGCGCTAAATTTTTCGCTTTGTCCTTGTCGTGCAAGGCTGAGGAAAGCTTTAGCGACGAGGCTGTCTCGATGGTTAAAGAACGAATATCAAATTCGGGTGCACAATTTCTTGCACACCCACCTGATGCGGACTGATTTCTTGTCCGGTTCGTCGACTCGGGATGATTTTTCTTTTTTTAACTCGAGTCTTACCCAGTTATTAGCGGCAGGCTTTTGTGTGGGCCTGGCTTAATTCACTTTAGTTGCATAAATTGGCTTTCTTATCATAAACATGCCCGGGACATGTGCCTACCATGCCCAAATTAGGAGAGAGCGTCGCAATTGTAACTCGAGAGAGAGAGAGAGAGAGAGGCTTCGCTGATCAAACAAAATTACTTCAAATTTTTCAAATTCGGTCACAGGTATTAAAATCGAAATTTTCACCAGGCACACTGGAAAACATATATGAAACTCTTGCCCTAAGCTGCCCGCGTGAAGATAAGAATGATAGCGATTGCAATGTGAAATAATTCCAACTCGTGAAATATAAGTTGGATGGCACAGCAAAGTGGTCATTGTCTCAGCATTACTATAACAACGACAGTTTTGGGCGGGTACTTATATTTAAATGAAATTCGTTTTTGTCTCTTTCACTTGGTTTGTACAAATAATAGTGATTAAAATTTTCATATGTAATTGTCACGGATTGGGGATTCCTCAACCAATGTCCGCAGCTGCTAATTTAGTTGGAGACAGATTTCCCCCACCATTCCACCTAACCCCACCTTAATTCAATTCGTTTGCCCTCACCCAACTTGGACCTTATCTTCTTCGAATTCATTCTCGTTTTTTTTTTCTATGTATCCTTCTAGATTTCATGGACAATCATACGTCTCTCATGTACAAGGATAGAGACGCGAGCAGATTGGATCTCGTGGGATTTTTGACCCGACCCTCCTTGTCTCCTCTAACTCCAAAGATATAAAACACACGTGTTGCGAACGCAATTGAATTTAGATCTCGCGTACGATACTTCATGCTCTAGAATGTTTACTTTACCGGAAAAATACGTTGAAACGGTCCTAGGGCGTTCATTTAAGGTAACACGTTGCACATTATTTTAACCTTGGCATGATCACAGATTTAATTTCACTTTGAGCCGAATACCATGTTTTGTATGCTAATAATGTGATCGGATTTCAAATCTGAAAACCCTTGTCCTTTTTAATCTCACCAAGCAATCTACGACCATCGATCACGTTGGACCGGCTGGGGAATCTGTTCCCGTGACAAAACTTTAGGTCAAAACCGAATAAACCCTAATTTTAAAACACATGTTACGTGATGATTTTTCAAATGGGGCAGTGAACCCAAGGCGCTGGTTTTTCCAAACGGAATATCGCGAGGAGCGACCGCGGATTTCGAAGTCAAAATCGCTCTGGCTCCGCTCGGCCGTCCCACAAATTCTTGATCTCTGCACCCAAAATTTTTTAAAAACGAGCTCGTGGGGAGGTAGTCAAACTGGAAAACGACAAAGCTCGAGAATCCGTAATTAATTATAACGTTTCATGCTTAATCAAGGGTTTTAGATGATAATCATGATCTTCAAGCGATTCGTAGAGATTAGGAAGGGTGACGCCTGCCCTAATTAACATTCAACGGCCCATGTGCCCATCAAAAGAGAGAGAGAGTTTGTCTCGATCATATGTCACGTACGAATCCAAAACTAATTTTGCCCTAATTTAACCTGTTCTAGTAATGTATCGTTGCTACAAGCATTGTCTTTTCCCTTTTAATTTCATGCTTTGTTAAGCGTTTGATTAGTAAGGTAATTTCGTGATTTGCTCGCTTCCCTGAAGCTTCGGGAAGGGGCGTGAAACGAAACCGTTGCCCTGGCTACGAACCCTACATAATAGGAATTCGATGAAGGAAATGAGTGGATGTCGATGTCGATCGTTCGAATGGCCCGTGAGTCTCTCTACCCAAAAAGCAACCTCCTTTTGTTTGTGTGAAATTGCCACGAGAGGAATACAAAATCATGGTGTCTGAACTGGTAGACCTAAAGAAGGACATTCTCGTTTTTTTCCTTTGCATGATGAGTTTAACGCGGTGATGTGCCGACAGCCGCTTCGCTCGGATCCGGACACGGTTCGTTCGCTAGCGACGGCGTTGTGTGCTTTTTGTCGCTGCGTTCCGATTCCTTGTGCTCTTTTTCGGTTTTTTGTCTTGTCTAACTTCGAATCCCATGAATTTCACATTTTTAATTGAACCTGATGGACACGCCATTCAGCTCCCACTTCCCAAAAAGCAGAAGAAGAGAGAAATTTTAAAGGGGAAGCTGGAATTTGTGTGCATGGGGTATTGCTATTGTTGTTCTGGAACATTGACATGCTAAAGAAAGTAGGGTCCTCGATTAAAATGCGTGTTTGGTGCTCCCTTTTGCGCTACGAAGATCGAGTTGGATTTCGATTCGCAAAGCTCGCTTTTGTCGATTCGCTTATGTTCTATCAAAAGAGTTGATTTTGAATACCGCATCCTGTTTGAACCATGGTAAACAGATCCCGATGGCAAGGGACGGTGGGGGGTGGTCGAGACCCGAGTTCGATCCCTTGGAAAAGTACCAAGACAAGAATTTTTTTCTTAACAAATAAGAAAAACATTGCTAAGAAAGAAGAAGAGGAGGAAGGGGGACAAATGAAATGTCCAAATTGGGGGAGATTCGAAATTTTCGTAGTCTAACAGATGGGCCGATTCATTAGGCCTAGGCCCACTCTTTACCTACATTTTAAAAAATGTGGCCCGATACAATGGTCAGAATGAGATAGTCCAGGATGTGGGCGGTCCAAAATTGACTTCTACCAAGCTTAAAAATTCCACCCCTAGGTTTCTGCCCTTTAAATATACAGAAGAAGATATGTATTGATTGAATTCTTTATTAGATACATTTTTCAAATTGCTTTGATGGCCTGCTTTTTCCTAAACCGGAAAAGCGGAGTTGATATTATTCGGTTAGATCTAACAAACAGTATCGATACATAATTGAGCCCGACGACGTAAAAGGCTTTATATATATAATTGATCTTGCATTGATACGGTGTCGCTCGATCTATGAATAATGTCGTTATTGAATAAGTGGGGTAGCTAATTAGCATTACCATATGTCATCTCGGCTCTTCTTTTTCTTGGAATATACAATTAGCAACTTCTGTTGTTCATGAACCGATCCGATGTAACAAAACGTAGTTATCAGGTTGATTCATTCTATTAGGTCAACTCGATCATATTTCACAAATATTATAATCCACACGGAACTGTGAAAACAATAACTCACTCCCATATATCCTTTCTTCTCGTGATTGAATTCATCCATCATGTTAAAACCTCCAAACACGTCGATCGTCGGATAAGTCCGACAGGATACCAAAGGTCATTTCTCTCTCGTATATTTCAAGAGCGCGATGCATCCCTAGAAACCTAGGTTAGCATATTTTCATGTTTTAATTCCCAAGCAATACTTTTTTTTTGCTCCAATCTTCTTCTAGGCCAAATCAACAATAATCACTTCAAAAACCATAAACACTTCAAGATCTGGTCGATAAAAGCAAACTATAATACAGGTCAGCACATCAAAAAAAATTGGTAAAAGAAGAGCTCCATCATGCTCTCTCGTTCATACCAATTCACGAATCAACCAATCTACTGTCAAACAATGAGGACGACAGCATCAAAAGGGTGCTAACAGTAGCTGCGAATTTATCGGACCTCAAACAAACTTCGGCCAAGAATCGCATTAATTAAACACATATAACAACTGGAAAATGAGAAGAAAGATACAAAAGAAAAAAATGGGTAGGAAAGAATGTGGTTTTGGCTTCTCTACAGAGTCGTAGTTTTTAAGTAATTACTGATCACTAGAACCTGAGAACATGTCAACCACCATTTGCATCATCTTCACTCTCATCTCGAGGGACAGTATGTACTCAGCCGTCTCCTGGAACAGGCCTTCCAATCCCATCGACTCGCCATTCGGGATCAGCGTCTTCAACGTCCGGACCCGCCGCTCAATCTTCCGCGAGCATCTGATGACACTCCTCGAGGTTCCCACCTTGTTGTTCCTCTTTTCGATGTTGTTCGCCCCTCTTCTCCTGATGATCCTTAGCCTCCTCTTAGCCTGAAACCTTCTCTTGCTCGCGACCGGTTTACCCCTCGAAGACCCGTTTGAGTCATCAGAATCAAGACCCTTCAAGCCGAGGGATACAATGAAAGAATGTTTTGGAGAATCGGCCCCCATTGTGCGAGACTGTATTCGAATATGACTGACGAAGCTCTCTCTTATTGATTCCTCGACAGAGAGAGAGAGAGAGACAAGAGAGACCTTCGCGTTGTGTTTGTGACGTGAAAATGGCACGACAGGAGGGCATTTTATATGGGCGTGACGATGCTTGTGGAGCTAGGGTTTGGTGGTAATTCAGAGGATAATACGATTTAATTATAATCGCTGCAAGAAAAGCAAGAAAAGTTGCGGCGGGGGACCACAGCCCAGCTCAACCCCAACGGCTTCCGAGAGAATGGGGATAGCTCAATGGGAAAATGCCAAGTGTACATACGCCTAGCTAAGCGTAGAGAGAGCGTCGTATCATTATCGTTATTATTGTCTAACTCTCTTATGCTAATTATTATTACTTTGAGCATGTTCTCGCACCCCACGCAAAAGCTGCACATGTACCCACATGATTATTCTCTCTTCATCGCCACCACGACCCAACCCACCACCAATCTCTTGAACCACCACCACCGGTCCACCACCGCCACCACGACCTCCTCCTCCACCACCACCACCTCCATTCATCAATATTACCTCATCAAACCAAGCTGGATTATTCTTCAGCCCTAACTCTTTCCAAATTCAATGCACTGTGGTGCGACCCTTTGTGGCCTAAAACTTCCAGCTCAATGAAGCGTGAATGCATGTTTCGCGACCCTTTTACGGGATTCTTAAGTGGTTAGCCCATGTTTCCTCATGGGAAACCCCATTCATTAAACAATAAAGAAGTGCAAAACCATGGTGGGTTACCTGTCAAAATTTTGTTTTAAGAACGGTGGACAACGGAGATCATTGATGTTGGATAAGGTATGTTTTCCTTTCCCCTTTTTGTTTCAGCCTCTGACATTCATGCACCCATTTTCGATCATGTGACGATGATGGGTGGTTTTTTCTTTTGTAAGATTGTTAACTAAAATCACAAGATCATGTTCTAACATGTTCCAATATCAAGTACAAGCTTGTGAAGAAGTTCGATCTGCTACATGGCGAATCTTTTTGTAGGTAGAAAAAGATGCAATGCATCTTTTCGCCAATTTGATACACATGACCCATGTTCACATGCTCTATACTTAGAATCTCCTCTCTTAATTATAGCTCAATTTTTTTCTTTGTTGACACGTTAATTGATTCGACAGAATAGATTCCTGGACAGTCCCTAAAGAGATAAGACGATTCCTATTTTTTCTTGTTATTTTCTTTTAATAGTAGTAAATGTGATAATATGCATGATTTTCGACATGTTTCATTATCTTTTAATAGGAGGCAACAGGAATTAAAGATATACTATAGAAAGAGTTATATAGACTCCTCTTTTCTAAAAATTAATGTTGGTATATTTAGCACTTCTTTGTTGTTGAAAATGGGTAAAAAAAAAGGAGATACTTTTAACCCATTTTTCTTATATCGATTGGTAAGTTCACTTCAGCTGATTTACATTTATTCAAGAAAATTAGCTGATTTATTTTCATATTATACCTAGCAAAAAGAAAGCTATATCTTCCTCTCTCTTTTTTTGTAATGTTTTGGCCGCATAACTAGCTAATATCATCACTAGCTGTTTCTTCTCAAGATTAATTAACTTTCGAATTTTTATTATTTGCCTTCTCATCACTGTCACTACCATTTGTCTATCATTTTCATTAGGTTATACTAAGAAGGTACATAATTTACCCCCATCTAACTTAATCACAATTGTTTCCACGCTTTCACCTGTTTGGATAAGCAAGAGAGAAGCCTCTGCACATGAACCAGAAACGTGGGTTTCTGGTTTAATGCTAATCAATGAATTAATTAATTTCTTTTCGGCCATAAGATATTAGTTGATCGAATACATCGAAAGGGTACACGAAAAGGTAGCGCGTAGAATGTATGGCTGTATCCATGTGACCATGGCAATTTCTGTGCGATGCGATCTCAACTCGTATATTGCAAAACCCTCCTTCGAAGCCAACAATGGTGGCCTTTTATTCCTTATCTTTGTGTCTCTTTTTTTTTTCCTTTTAAATTCTTTTTATTCTTTTGCTTGTATTCTACAACAAGAAGACGTGTCCTCTTTCGTTGGCTAATGGTGAGTTGTGCGATGATACCGCTACAACTTTTTTGTTTCTTTTTGCCTCTCTTACAAATGACGGCTGTTGCACATGCGCGGCTCAACCAGACCACATAGCTCATGTAGCTCTTTTCCTTCTGCATTATTGTGCATCGCGTCTTTTGTATTTCTATCTTGTGGATCTTTTTTTTCTCGTTTGATGTTTCCATAGGCGTGGGGTGCAATTATTGGGGGTTGTTCTAGTTCTAGCTAGGTTATGGTGGCCCTTGTTAGGGCATCTAATTTGTCCCCCTGCGGATGATCTATGATGGACACATCTTTTCTGGTATGCCACCACTTTCGATATGCATCATGTATATGACAAGTTGCTTCATTTGATTTATATTTTGTCCCACCCTTTTCGGTTCGTCTTTAGTCTTAGACCTTGGAGTGATTGTTCTTGCAAGAGATCGATATTTCGTGCAAATTTACGTTGGGCTTCTTCTCTGGCCAGATTGTAGTTCACAATGAGCATATGACACTCAATAAGGCTAGCTCCAAATTATTCTTCCCCTTCGGGAGACGCAATTCAACATTCAGAGTTCTGGGTGACATGTGTGTCTTTAAAGACATGTTATTTAAGTATTTGTGGACAGTACAAAGAACTAATCACCAAAATGACATTTTCTTTCCAGAAACGTGGATTTCGAATTCTTAAATTCTCACACCCACTCAAACCATCCGAAACCAACTCAAAATCAAACCACTCAAACCATAAACTCAACCGCAGCTGCCGCGCTAATCACTTTCTGGCTGGCTATTGTTCGCCATTGACATCGTGAGACTACTTGCCAAAGTCGGGTTGTGGCAATGCCAACTTTCATCCAGGGCCGCCAGCCTCGTCGAGGTTGTCCATGGTGGTCCAAGGTCAAGGGCCCTGTCACGACCATGGGTGACCCTGGCCGAGGTCACTCGGGATGACTCTAACCTTGAACCTTGGTGAACTAACATCTTTAACCTACCTCAAACAGAGTTGCTAACCATGGCCATTGTCATGAATATCATCCTTGCAGGTCTATTCAGCAGATATATATATATATATATAGAGAGAGAGAGAGAGAGAGAGAGAGAGAGAGAGAGAGAGAGGTGGGAGAGGAGGGCGACGGCAGAGGTAGGGACAGTGGTGGATAGTGTCAACAGAGGTGGCGGGGTTGGGTGGACGGTCGCATGCGATGGTGGGTGGTGGATGGGGGTTGTGGGTGCTTGAAGTTATGATTTGTAACAGAATTTGGGTGATCAAAATTTGCAAAGAAGCGAATTTGGTATCCCATATGGGATTTTGTCCAGAAGAAAGTGAATGATATTCATAACAGCACGTAAGTAGTTATTCAATCAGAAACAAGGCACATCCTTTATATTTCCCCAAGAACAGCCTAAATAGATTCACAGAGCGTGACGGCAATTACGAGGTGCTACCAAATTCTCGCGGTTTAATTCCATCGAGCTGCATAACCCTCCAATCTGAGATTAGGTTTAGGGTTACTAATCATGATCGAGTGTGCCCCAAGAAATTAGATGGTTGAGCTACTTTCGATCGAGGGGGTCCAATAGCACGTGTAATTAGAACCTAAACTCATCAATTAGGAGGGGAGGGGGGATGATAAAAACACCTAATTATAGTGCAAATATGGCCCCATATTGGCGCGGGGAATCGAATGGTAGCCATGTTCTCCATGTGCACGAGGCAGTGGCTTATCAAGCCTTTAAATTTCCTGTTCTCTATGTATAAATTTAATTTATTTTTTTTCCATGCATTTAATTTAATTTGATTTGATTCTTTTGTTTTTTATTTTTTTAATTTTGGGTGGTGACCTGTCGTGGCCTTGTCAGGTACTTTTGAGGACAGGTGGGGTAGAGCTGGACAGCGGTGGGTGCACACGTGGCGCACGAAAGTAGGGTTTTGGATGTCCCACACGTTAGTGTGGCTGATGAGAGCGTGGGGGATGTTGGGATGGGGGAGGGCTTTTCCCCCTTCGTGTCCAAATCTTCATGTGCCGGTGACCTGGACACATGCTCATAATGATTTTTTTTTTCCACTTTATACATTTACATATACATGCATACATGCATACCAGAGTTGAATAAATATGTTAGAAATAAAATAATAAAATGGGTAGCTATCTTTTGTTTATATGAGTAGAGCAAGTGGGTATTTGGGTCATGAATGGACCCATCAAACGAATGAGTCGGGTCCAGTCGAAAATAATCCGATTCAAATTGGCTCGATTTAACTCGTTATGGCCAATTTCCATATAGTATAAATCTAGTGATCCATATATGATTCATCTCATACTCGACCCAACTCATATTGCTAAAACACGTTTAATCAAATTTAGGAAAACTCATATTTAAACTGAGTTGGAGCACAGAACAAGTGACCGCAAAATCGAGTGAGGGCAAGAGAGAGTGAAAAAAGAGTCATAGAGATGAGTTTGATCAAAGTAAGTTGTTAACTCATTTAACCAAAATATTATTAAAACTCATTTATGACACATTTACTAAGTAATCAACCCATAAAATGACTTAGCCTATTAAATATGAGTTAAGAAATATATTTATAACCAATTTTGATAGATCTAACGTGAATAGGACCGATCATTATTTATTATTATAATCATTTTACCAAAGATATTTTTTTGAAGGATTGAAAAGCGAGTCAATTAAGTGTTTCGTTTGTGTGTGTGTGTGTGTGTGTATATATATATATATATGCAAAAGCCTATATTTAGGGTGCATTTGGTTCAGCACTCCCACAAAAGCCCCTTGGGTAAATATAGAGGTGTTTGGCGAGTATTTCCAATAAGCTTTTGATTGAAACCCAACCAATTTTTTTTCTTTTCAAACCACCCTCACCAATTCTTCAATATTTCAATTTTGTCCCTCATGACTGTTTATCTTCTTTGGGCTAAGGGCAACCAGCAAGGGGTCGACAAAGTTGCGCGACCCTGACGACGGCCACCAAGGGTCACCCGACCTTAGGTGGCCGTCGCCTAGGGTCGCCTGACCTTAGGTGGCTTGACCTTGGGCGACAGCCGCTGGTGCTAGATTCGGGTCGCCGGCGGTAGTAGCCCATCGCCACCTTCTGTGAAGGGTAAGCTTTTTCTTTTTAAATAAAAAAAATCCCAAAGCCCTTTGCAAAATAAGATTTGCCAAACTTGGGCCAAAGTAACTTTACAATGGATTTTTTTACCAAATGCAATTTACATTTCTCCAAGGGGCTTTAAGTCGAAGATATTTACATTCCTCCAAAGCCTCTTGAGAATACTGAACCAAACGCACCTTTAGACGGTTGGCATGCTTTATTTGAATCTCTTGCTCCCAAAGTTAAGATGATACTGTACAAGTTGTTGAAAAAGCCCAATAGAAAATGCCAATGATTTTGCCCTTTTCTGGGGTCTTTGACGGATGGGTTTGGGCCATAAAATTGCTGGACATGAATGCTAAAAAAAACACGACAGTGATGTTGCTTTGCTGGATCAATGAAGGTTGGGCCATGAAATTGTGGTTCTCATCTTCTTTCCCAGCAAAAGAAAGAGAAAAGAAGCTGAACAGCTTGGGCCCTAACATTGCACCAAAACACTTTCACAATTGGGACAATACCCCAAATATCACAAACTGGTATATCGGTACTATAATTACCACAAACTAATTTCCATATCACCAAATAATCCAAATCGGTATACTCGTGACAAATCTATTTCCATTAGCTTCTATCAATATCTCGTTAACTTATTGACGAGGAAACACAAATGACAAAGTCCAGTATACCTATGACAAATCCGCCCTCTGTTAGCTTTTGTTAATATCCTGTTAAATTGCCGACGAGAAAACACAAGTGGCAAACAACTCGAACGATGGACGCGTGACTTGGGTCCAAACACGGAAACGGTTCTTCTAAACGACGTTGGTTCTGGGGAAACCCAGATCGGAAGAAAAGGAATCGAGATTGGGAAATCTGCTGATTTTGCCCGAAAAGCTTCCTCGCGTTTCGAAAATCCGCAAAAATTCCTCATTTATGTTTGCAGATTATGGCACGGATGGATTGGTTTGGAGTATTTTTGTTGCGATACTAATCTATCGGTTTGAAATCTTGGGCAGTATCGATCTCTAGAGCGTGTACACGCGAATGAATACATGGATCGGAGGCATGCGCACACACGCCTGCTCCTATAAACCTACTAAATCTCTAAAAAGCAAGACGCTATAGCCCCACCGACAGCCGCGCGAATCAGGAAGACAAGACAGCACCGTCAAAAGCCCAACGCCGACATTAACCGGACATCCCTTCTTTGTCCCCACGTTAAAGGCGGTTAATTTGGTTAAGTTTTGGTTGAATCCGTCTCCCTCTCTCTCTCTCTCTCTCTCTCTCTTTCTTGAAAGTTGGTGGTCTAGCCCCGCAACTTCCCATGCATCTGTCTTTGTCGTCTTCGACGACCTCCTTCCTCGCGACAACTCCATCCCTTTTTTGTCCGCAGATTAGTGCGCCCGGCCCAAAAGAAAACAAAACAAAAATTCTTCTTTTTATATGTTTTATTCTTAATTGGACCGACCACAAATTTGTGGATAATCCCACTTTGGCATTTTGCTTAACATGCCCCGGAAACGCGTCTTCACAAGCAACCGACTCGGTCCCTCGCTCATCAACTCACCTAACTCCATTACCACATCTCTTTGCATGGACCGTTAGTTGAAAAAGCGCTCTAACTCGTTAAATCTTTAACTAAACGTACTTTAGGAAAAACATCAATATCGTCTATTTAAAGCAATTAGCCTCCACCGTATGTCTCTTGGATTTCCAAGGTGCCTTGAAATTATGGCTTGACAAGCGTCTCGAGGACACCTGTTAATACAAACCCTTCCGATAAGATCTTTCATTTTTCGTACATTTTTCTGAATTTGCCACACAGGTTTACAAGTGGGTGAACCCTATATAATGTTATACTTGTATGAACGTATAAGGGTCACGACTTTTAACTCATTTAAGATACCTCTTCTTGAGTCCAATGACAATGCGATGTGTCGTATATCGTCTATACAACAAATTTTAATGACATTACATCGAAATCATATAGATGAACTTCTGCTCTCATGATTACTTGTTATTCTGTACCAATATCCTTTTCTGATTTATATGATGGTAGTTTGGCGTGTACCTTCTCGTCGATTAGAACATATTTGTTGCAAACTCATGATGATATCGGCGTTATGTCCTCTCATCTTCTTTTTTTCCATTTTTCCAAATGTTTTATGTTCATTGTATCCCAAGATCCTATTATTTTCGTTTATGTATATTACTAACAGAGACGTCTCCCACGAAGGCTCAAAGGATTCATGCGACGATGTGCGATATCCTCGGCCCTCGATGTTCTTATCATGTCGCATTGTAGGCGGCATGCATCCGCATCTCTCGAACTTAATTTTGATCATGAAAACGATCGATAATATGTGTTCTACGTCTATCTTTAGAGTGTAAATTTAAAACCCGACAAAAGGGTCAATTTTTGCAGTCAACATTGCGTAATATATCCTATGATATTGATACTACCTAACGTACTTAAATGATACTATCAAATCAGCCGTCTCATAATTCGATTCCTACCGTCGATGACACTTTATGATTGGACAATTTCACAATATAACGAATATAACGTATAACATGACCATATGTCGTCATAGTTAAGTACAAAAACATCATAAAATTGTTTTACAACGATTCATTGCAAACAAAGCGTGTAGAAGTATTGTAGAAATAGAGATTGAACCATGCCGTACATTATTGCATTATAAAAATTTCCGCTTAATGATATTTTGCCGATAGTATGTACTTCAACCTCAAAAATTTACATGATGTGCTTACACATCGTTATCATATTTTCCCTTGCGTGGCGGACCGACTTATTTAACGAGAGATATTTGGGTGCTACTAATGGAAGTCGTATTCAATCCATAATGGATCAATCTCGATCGTCACCCCACGTGGGAGGCACGAGAACTTTACCTGCGTCTGCGTGCATAGGCGGGACCACTTCACCTAGGCTTGGATTTTTCTGTTGGCTCTGAGCTGTCGACACGTGGAATTGACGAGACGACCATTTTCTGACTACGTGGCACCACCCGTCTTCCTCGCAAGTCTTCGCGTTGCCGATTACGCAAGCTCCGTAAAGTCATATCCAATTAATTAAATCAGCAGTATATTCCGCGCAAGCAATTTGAAAAAAAAAAATCAAGAAAAAATGAGACGGTAACGGGATTTTCAACAGCACATGTCGTGCGTATTAAGTCCCGATCAGAATTAACGCAACACTAAATTTTTTTCGAGTTGAGTTTTGGTAATTGGATTATCTCTAATCAAATCGGGTTTGATTTATCGCTAAGTTCGTATAACATCCTTAAGAGACTTCTTGTTGGGATGTTTCCGGCATGTTGCTCGGGAATTATCCACTTATCTCTTTTGGATAGCCGTGGCGCATTAGAAAGACGAGCCAAGCCAAATGGAAGTTTCCCATGTCGTTTCACATCTTTATCCAATCAAATCCGACGTGCGAAAAGAACAAGAAGTACAAAGACCATGTCAAATTAGGAAGGAAAATACAAAGTAAACCTTAATTGATATGGAGGAGTTCCATTGGATGATTTTTACACCCATATACTCTCCGAATTACATCATTGATCCAAAAGACTCGCAAGAACATAGAATTTAAAAACGTTTAACTTGAATTAAACCACCCTCGACATAGATATAACTGATGGCATTGTTATTAGCGAGACGGGCTTGGATTGATTCAGAAGACGAAAGCCACGGTCGAGACGCCACCCAGTTGGTCGACCCAAGGGAGATCCGCGGTCAGCTTGCCGTCCACCGACGACCACCAGAACGTGGCCTCGGCGCCATTCACCATGCACTTCTCGGGAGCCCTGCTCGAGTACGCCAAGAACACGCCCCCGCCCTTGACCTTGACGATAGCCCCGAAATCAGGGTACTCCAAATCTTGAATCGTGCCCCCACAATTGAACATGTTGGTGAGCCCGATGGGTGCGAATTTGGTGCTACTGGGTCCAAGGTGCATGACGGGCACAAAGCTGTAGATCTCGAAGCAAGATGGCTGGATGGTGATGCTGATCGGGACGGAGGTCGGGGTGGTCAGGATGAGCCGATCGGCTTGGCCGAGATAGACCGCGAATTCACGGGCCGTGCCCATTTGGGTCGTGGCCTTGGTCTGGTCCCATTCGATGTCCGTGGCGTGGACCGACCCGGACATCGGCTTGTAGCACTCGGAGTGCCCCTTGATCCTCCGCTCCTTGGGGTCCCAGCCAGCGCCTTGGCAGTTGAATGCCCCGAGCACACCACCATACTGCAGCAGAGCAAGCACAAATTTTATTGATAGGATGTTACGAACAACTTAGTCTCAAATGAAACGATCACAGACAAAATCATTGTAAGAAGTGGTAAGATTGCACGAATTTTGCTTATCAGCGTAGCTACCTTATTGAAGTTCCAAATCTTCAAGATGGTCTTGTTGTCGAAGAGGGGGTTCCTGAAGAGGCAGTCCCTGGTGGGCAGGGCAAAGTGCTGACACTTCGGGATGGTACCATCTGGGTACACGAGCAGCTTGATGAGCCCGAAGTCGTGGCCGCCCACCTTGTCGCTCACGTAGACTGGGCCGCCGCAGATGGCCCGCGACCCCGCGTGGAACTTGGCGCACTCGTGGTCCGACTGGAACATGTCCCAGTCGGGCTGGATGATCTGCCCCATCCACATGCTGTTGTAGGCGCAGTGGATCATGTGCACGCCTTGTAGCCAGTACTTCCCCATCGGGTCGCCGTTCGGGTCCTGGAACCAGAAATCGTCCCCTGTCGAGCACCGATTAACCGAACTTATTAACAAATTTGAACAAAGGCATAGTTCATTTGGACATTCCAGCGCGCGATCTGGTGTTTCTTTCGCTTACCTACTCTTCCAATGGAGATCTGTCGAGTCCCGAGGAAGAAGAAGTCATTGCATTGTTGCATGCTCGCGATGAGCCCAGTTCCCTTGAAGTTCTTGGCGAGCGAATTGCTCAGGCCCTTGTAATACGCCTTTGCGAGCTCAACCCTGCCTTCATATTCCTCACAAACGTACTCAAGAGTCTGCATTTTGGGAGTCGTTGATCCCCACAGATAAGTAAATTACCAAAGATGAAACAGCTCAAACATGTTCGTAGAATGCGAAAATAAAGAAGCAAATTAATGCATAAAGGATGTACAGGGAGATCGCTTACATGGATGACGTCCACCTTGACTCCGGTGATGCCGGAGCCAGCGAGGTAGGAGTGCATGGAGTCGTAGAGATCTCCGGCTTGGCTAGGATCGACGAGCCCGATCCCGCCCTCGATGATCTTCACCACGGCTAGGTCGGTCATGGTCCCGTCAAGCCCCGGGGAGAGCTTGGTGGGGACAAGCTTCGACTTCAGATGGGTGGCCCCGGGTCGAACCCCGCCCCAAGCACCGCATAGCGCGTGCCACACATATATGTCGTCCAGGCCCGGGAACTTTGCCCTCAAGTCCTTAGTGAAGGCCTTGAACCCGTAGCTCCCACTCTTGCAGGCACATTTCCCGCACCCTCCTGCGCTATAATCTTCGCCGTTTTCCTGCCCTCCGAACATTTCATCGAGCTCTTTCTTGAGCTTCTTGATCCTCGACTCGAGCTCGGCCAGATCTTTGGCCCCGGACTGGACCGCCCTGTCCCGTTCCTTCTCTGCGTGCTCAATCTCGATGCCCTTGTCGATCAGCATCCTGGGCTTCTTCGTGTCGAAGGGGGTCTTGCCGGGCCTGAGCATAGACCCGGCTCGGTAGTTCCTGAACTTGTCGCTCTCCTCCAGCCTGTGGAGCCTGCCGGTCATCTGGGTGCCGCCGAGGACCAAGTTCTTGGCGTCCGCCTTCGGGTCCTGCCCGTCGAAGTTGATGCTTTGCCAGCCATCGTCGATGATAACGAACCTCGGTGGCACGCCTCCTTCGGCGAAGTCCTGGACCCCGTGCCAGACCCCAGCCGGGTCCACGGTGAGGTAGAAGGCGTCCCAGGTGCACCACCCGAACTTGTCCACGAGCGTCGGGACAGTCTTTTCCTCCAGCAGCTTGAAGGTGTTGAGGTGCACCCTGATGGCCCTGTAGGCCTCCCTCATCACGTTATACGGGTTGTCGGACACGTGGACGTAGGCCATCGCCTCGAAGGACGAGGCGGTCACCCGCGTCGACCCGCTCTCCGCGCATATCTTGAAATGCCCGTCCTGCCCCGGGTGGAGGGCCGACCGGAAGGCCCCCTCGATGATCGGGACTATCAGGACGTAGGACGAGGCCTCGGGGACGTTAAGGAGGACCCACTGGGTCTCCATCTGGAGGTCCGACCCGGAAGACCCGACCCACATGGTCGACCACCACGTCTTGAAGCGGAAGATGCTGAGGAACTCCCGGTCGGAGAACTTGCCGAGGGAGTTCTCGAGCCAGTCGGAGGGCTTGTCCTGGGCGAACCCGAGGAAGCAGCCGCGGTTGGCGGTGGAGTCCACGCGCAGGAGCAGGGGGAGGGGGGCGTCGGAGGAGCGGCGCGTGGAGGAGAAGTGGGTCAGCGAGACGTTGCTGGGGACTTCGGTGAGGATGGGGACTCCGTCGACCGACAGCTTGCCTTCGGAGAGGTGGAAGAGTTTCTGCTGGGCGTTGGTCCGGAGGACACTGGAGAGCGGCTTGGCTGGGTCGTTCGGTGGCGCCATTATCAGCAGACAATGAAAACGGAGAGCAATTCGACGGAAGAGATGAACAGAACAAAGCTTGCAGGGCTAGGACAATGACAGAGTTCACGCGAATCTCTGCAGAAGAAGCGAAAGGAGGTTGGTATATATAAACACAGAGCGGGTCACTGAATATGGAAGCTTTCTTATCTTCTTTCCGGAGGGAAAGTTTTGTGAAGTTGGAGTGAAGAGTAATCAAAATCTTCTGCAAATTTACAGAGGAAGAAAATGGGAATCTGTGCGGGTGGGTGATTTGATACGCTTGACAAATATAGGACGGATATCGAACCGAGGGCAAGAAGATGAGGAAATGGCAAGTGCGAGGAGATTAAAGATCGATGTCAGAGAGAGAGACAGAGAGAGAGAGAGACGAAGAGCGTCTTCAACGATTGCATGGGCCAGTGTTGAGATCGAGGGCGCATACTTATAGAAATTCCGAGGGGGAAAAAGGTGGGGTTGGATAACGTGGGGTAAGGAGAGGACCGTGGAATTTCTTTTCCTTAAAAAACACACGAGGGGGGGTTGAAAAGCAGGAGATACAGTATCGAGAAAAGCGTCCTGAGGATTAGAATCTTGGGCGGTAGCGGATTGGATGGCGACTGGCGGTCTCTTTGGCGGCTTTATGCTCTGCCCCTCCACCTCTTGCTCCGCGTAGTTCTCAGAGAGGAACACTTCGAATGCAAACAAAACGCCATGCGTCCACTGCTCCGGAAATGCATGCGATCAGAGATTAGGCAAGGACATGAACCAGAAAGAACCGCACCACGTATCGACCTTACATGCACGTCGCTGTCTTTTTATCTATGTTCCTCTTTGCCTTCTAAGTTGGGTTATAGTAGGGTTGAATTTTCTGGACGATGTTTCTGTTCCGCACGTTGGTATCGAAGGGAGCTGATGGGAACCTGACATACAGAGAAGGGTAATAGGATGGGAGGCACGGGATATAAACTGGAAAGTTCCGAAAGTGAGATTAGGCTATGCATAAATCGAAAGTAGATTTTGACCAAATTATGTTATCATAAATTAAAAACAAAAATCGGATCTTTTCTTGGATTATTGACGGTTCTAACACGGCAAGAATTTAACTATTTAGAGCTTTATAGGTTTGCAACGTGTTAATACGTGATTGGTTGACAAAGCAGCTACGTATAGCTGCTTCGGACGTCTAGACCATTGTGTAAAGTTTGCATTATATATTTTTAACGAAAAAAAATCTAAAGACTCTCGAACAAACGATTCCTCGAAAACCTTAAGGTTTCATTCGACCAATTTTGCAATATTATGTTGAAAAAAACAAGAGAAGTTTCCTTTTCGGTTAAGTAATGTAACTCTCCCACCGTTCTTTTCCGCTTATTCCCGCTCATCCTTTTTCCCAACCCACCAAAAACATTCATATTCTCCACGTATGGTATAAATTCTTGGACCCAAAGAATACACGTGACGACAAATTTCACAGCTAATTGATGCTTCCCTGTTATAGTCATAATGATTGTTGAAGTATCGCACATCACTTGACAATGTGATCTCTCTTTACCTACCGATTTTTAGCTTTTGGATTGGATTTTCCATTGTACCACATCGATCCTGTGCAAAACTTTGAAATAACATTTCTTATATGTGTTACCATTTTATGATAATGTCCGGACTAGTTTATGTGCACCACGAGCATAAGTCACACCTCTTGAGACGAGAGACAATCCGCAAACTTAGGGGATCGACCCAAGATTTGACCTGATTGAGAGTAGCCACATTGATAATCCTTCGATTTGAATCATCTTACCCAACTCCATCATACAATTCTTTTATCTACCCTTTCGCTAGGCATGACCATATGACAAATAATTAATCCCAGAATTATCTATTTGTTGTTTAGTCACGCTCGTTATTGAAAGGGTATGATACCATGGCTAAATGATATTGGTCATGTAATGTTTATGTACTATAATATTGTGTCTACTAAAAGTGAAAAAAAAATGGTTAATACCACGAAAAACACCAAACTAGTATAGTTGTGACAATTTTACCCCAAACTATTTTTTTGACCACAAAAAATCATAAACTGGTACACTTGTGACAAATTTATCCGAAACTATTTTTTGACCAACAAAAACCCCAAACTAGTATATTTGTGATAATTTTACCCCAAAGTCATTTTTTAATATTATTTTTTATTTTTTCAAAATTTTTTATTACTTTTTTATTTTTTATTTTCTTTTATTTTCTTTTTTTTCCTTCATCTTCTTCATCTTCAACCTTTGGCCGGTCGCCGGCGAGGTTGACCGGCGGGGCCGAGCCCTCACCAGATCTGGCGAGGCTCGAACTCACTGGCAACTGGCAAGGTCGACCTCGCCCAGCAATGGCGAGGTCAATCCTCGCCACCGGCTGGCGGGGCCGACCTCACTGGCTTTTGCCTCTGGCCAGTCGTCGGTCCGACGACCGACCATAGGTTGAAGATGAAGAAGATGAAGGAAAAAAAGAAAATAAAATAAAAAATAAAAAAAGTAATAAAAGAATTCAAAAAAATATAATATAATATTAAAAAATGAGTTCGGGATAAAATTATTACAAGTATACCAGTTTTGGGGTTTTGGTGGTCAAAAAAATTGTTCGGGATAAATTTATCACAGATGTACCAATTTAGGGTTTTTTGTGATAAAAAAAATAGTTCGAGATAAAATCGTCATAGCTGTATCAGTTTGGAGTTTTTCGTAGCATTAACAAAAAAAAAAGATTAAAAAAATGTAAAAAAGAAAAAGTTAGTTGCAAGCTCTCATTGCCACCGGAAAAATTGTCCAAAATTTATTGTGCAATGACCAATTCAGTCCTTAACTTTTTAATTTGACCAACTTAGTCCTAAATCTTTTGACGATTTTCTAATATAATCCAACCAAACCAATTTTGAATCAGAAAACGTTGACGTGGCCGTCTATGTGGCACGACAAGCATTGACGTAGACGATTTTTGTAAACTTTTTTTAAATTTCCTTTTTTTTCCCTTATTCTATTTTTAATTTTCTTGTTCGGGCCTCGGCGATGGCTAGGGTACGATGCATCTATTCCGTATAAAAGCAAGCCTTATGGTTGGAGCACAATCTCCGGGTATGATCCGTTTTCTTTTCAAAAGCTGTAATTCTTGGATCTGCCTTTGTTCCATTTATTCCGTATAACATTGATTGATGAGTCCGGCCCCGGCAACTCACCTTCTTCTTGTTCTTCTTCTTTTTGGAAATGAATAAAATATTGCCATCTCCCGAATTCAGTGGATGCAATAATTATCATGAATATTCTTCGTGTTCAAAGAAGACGCCAAACTTTTTTTTTTTTATTGGCAGCCAAGCTTCTCTGTTCGATGGAATAAAGTATGTCGCTCTTTTTATTTTCACCCAATTGACAAGTAACAAGTGCAAATAAGAAGGTATAAAGTAGAGGAAAAGGTATTTTCCTTATTCTTCACTTGAATTTACATATACGACCTAGCTCCTCAGGAGTTCTGTAGCATGCACCATATTGAAATGGACAATGTATGGTTAGCAATTTTGAGGGCGTATACTTTTTTTTATGTGCATACTAAAGCGTGGGTAATCTATTTGATGCGAGTACGTCCACATCCCATACTATATTTGTGAAAAAATAGCCGTCTCACGACTATAATGTTATTCAAGGCTCGGAATATATATATGGGGAAATTCAAGATGGTTCGAAAATTGTGTAACTTTAGCAAGACCTTCCATTCGAAACCCGATGCTCGTCTTGATAGAGGAAGCGAGAGAGGTTTGAGGTTCAGCCATTTTTGGTAATTAGGGTTTGATGCATATATATGTCTCGATATGGAGTGTGGACGAGTTATTTAACATGGGTATTCTAGAACCACGCGTATGTTAGCCATATCTCTTTATTACATAAATAAAAGAACTCAAAGAAAGATTTTGACCTCAAATTTTTGCCATTGAACTCGTGGAGAACCTTTGGTGAATCATAATCTATAATATATTGTAATGCAAAAGTGAAGGAAAAATTACTAAAAAAGTCATAGACCTATTGTAATCGTGCAAATTCAGTCCTAAACATTTTGCATTTGTGTCAATTCAATTCATTCGGCCAACGCTGACGTGGCAATTTTTTTTATTTTTTTATTATATATATTTTTCTTTTTCTTCCTTCTTTTCTTTTTTTTCCCCCACAATGGCCGGCGAGGCCATGGCAAGGTGGGCCTGGGCGAGGTCGGGCGAGGGCCGCGACCCTCTCCGATGGCCAACGAGAGCTTTGGTGGCCCTCCCCCAGTAGCTAGCGAGCCTCGCCGACCACTATGGGGAAAAGGAAAGAAAAAAAAGGAAGAAAAAGAAAAGAAAATTATCTTTAAAAAATTATTTAAAAATTGCCACGTTAGTATCGGCCGGCGTCCATGTCAGCGCCAGCTGGCTAAAATTAGCTGAATAGATTGAATTGACAGAAATGCAAAATGTTTAGGACTAAATTGATACAATTGCAATATGTTTAAGATATATTTTTTAAAAATTTCCCCAAAAGTAAACTAATCCGCAACACTTCAAATCTTCGTTTGTTATTTCACTTATTTACCGTATTTAATAAATAAATGTTTTTAATATCAGTGCACCGATCACACATAATACGAGAAAGACAGCACATCAAAATCGACAAATTTTATTTAGTGAGATGTTTAGCATGTGCCTTCAAGGTACTTTTTTTAATAAAATCCTATTTCTTAAGTCTCCAACCCTAATCAAAATTATATTTAAATTTTTTTGTCGTATTTGGTAAGTCGAAATTTCCTCATTTCATAAAATCAAACCAAATCCTTGAACATTATTTCCCCTTTTAAAAAGTGGGCTCACCACGTTGCGAAGCTGCCTCGAGGACGCGATGGGCGGGAAGTTCACCGACACTAATTTCACTTCGTCAAAGAAGAAACATGGGACACGTTCTTACGTTTGACTCCGGTTTATCTCTTCAATTAAAAAGAAAAAAAAAAGAAAAAACAGTCATGACCGGTAGTTAGTGGCGGTTGTTTGACTCCGGTTTATCTCTTCAATTAAAAAGAAAAGAAAAGAAAAAACAGTCATGTCCGGTAGTTAGTGGCGGTTGTGGAGGTTACAGTTTCGGGTCCAACGCGTCTTAAGCTTTTGATTTCTATTGGGCCGACCAAATCGATCTTTCCTGCATTGGACTTCACAAAGTTTAACTGCCTTGGGGACATAGACAATCTCTTCTCTTCTCTTTTTCTTTTCTAAAGGACTTTTGGCCTTTCGATTTTAAGGGTCTATCGTGAGCGAAATTCACGTTTAAGTTGAAATTAATTTTAATTTTTTGGTTAAAAGAACGCAAAAAGCAGAAAAACGATTCATCAAAATTGCTTGGACTTCTAGTACCGTCTTTGATCATCCCTATTATTCTGATGTGTGGCTCGACGGTTGAACTAAGAGCACAACGCCCTTCAATCTCTGCTCTTCAAATCAAATAAACCGACTTCCAAATGTGGGGAGAAAGAGAAAGAGAGAGTAGGTTTAAAAAATTGTTTCTAAGATCATTGTGAGGTTTGTGAAACTAATTTAGACCCTAAGATCGGACCATATTATAATATCACAATACTTACCATATCATCAGAGGAAATTAGAAAATATGTCATGATATCATCTAGATACCGAATGAGTTATATGAGAACGCAATTAGTACTATTATTAGCAACTTTAATAAATTCATAAATCTGTGGATTTTGCCAAGCGAAAAGCAAAAGGAAGGTAATATAGACAGAGACCCAACTACTTACTGGATCTATAGTGCACAACTTCAAAGATAACATAAACTAACGATTAAACTTATGAAGTTATGATCTAGATAACATAACAAGCACCTAAAAAGGCATAGAAATCAAATGTGAACATTCCTATCAACGTCCGGATTGCAGCCATGACATGTTTTCCATCATCTTTGCCGTCCATCGAGGTCTATCCTAGATCGTTGAAGACCAAATCTAAGATCTTGCGATTGCAAGAATCAAAGATGAATGGAGTATATCTTACGCATCTCTTTTCCTGTTCCTAATCAAAATCTCTCTCTTTCTCGATACCTTAAACTATTCTCATTCTTTGACTAAGCCCAAGATAAAACGCTTTGACAAGATTCCATCCCTATGCTTGCTATTTCAACATTATCGACATCGTTCCATAATTTTAGGATAATATAATCATACAACTTTTATCGCAGTCCTAACCCTTTTGACAAGAAATCGGTAGTATCGTCAACTTTAAGATTTTAAAAATCACATTCCAAATTTTAACGAGAGACGGAGAGAGCCAAAATTTGGGCCACGATTAGGCATCATGGGGCTGGGCTAGTGAGATTGTTCGAGTACCATGAGGAGCTTGCTTGGTGGCCCAACCAACTTTAGTACAAAGAGATTATAAGAAGAAGAAATTGGGCTCGCAAGTTCGTAATTTAGTACGCAAACACAATAGTGGATTACCAATTACGATTTACAAAGTTACTTCTGGATTAAAGGGTCCGTAAGGTGTTCATTGACTGGGGAAATCAACTTAGTGTGGATGTCCTGTCTCAATTTGATCCGAAATATTGATACGACAGACGGGAAAAGGACACGAGATATGTATACGTAGTGATAACAACCATTGAAGTAGAAAGAGAGATGAAGAGTGTGCATCATTGCTTGCTAGGAAAGATTTGATAATCTCTTTATTTCGATACATTATTACAACATGGTGAGCTACTATATGATGAAATGCTATCCAGTTGCGATCATACACCGTTTACAATAAGCTCCGCATGAGATCTACTGAGAGAGGGGGATTCAAAAGCCTTCTTCTCCACCTTTTCTAGGCCCAACATGTTTTTCGCTTCCAATTCCTCCGCCGGCACCCGCCACCGACGCCTCCACCGGCCTATGCTGCCGCCACCTACAACACCTGCACCTGCACCATCACCAATGCTAGCTCCTACACCACCTTCGACACCGCCTCCCGCTCCTGCGCTAGTGCCAACACCACCACCACCTCTACCACCACTTGCACCGCTTCCACCTCCGGCACCATCACTAATACCTCGTCCAATTCCAGCTTCAACTCCACCTTTGATAACTCTACCAACTCTGCCTACGGCTCCACCTCCTGCACCACCACCTGCTCCGCAGCCTCCACTTCCTCTACCGCCACCAGTTCTAGCACCCGCACCACCTCCACCTCCACCTCCTACACTTCCACCGCCACCATTACCGCCAGGTCCTACTCCGACACTGGCACCACCACCATAGCAGCTAGCTGTGCTGCTGCCCTTGTGAACTTGGCCATCTTTTTGGCTCACACAAACCCGAACATCTCCTTGTCCTCTACTCTTCTCCACGGCAACGGCTTTGTTTTCAAGACGCCTTGCTTCTGCCACACACACAAAAACCACTCTGATCAACAATGTGGCAATAGTAACTCTTGCATATAAATGAAAAGAATAAGTGCTCTAGAAGTCCTAAAACTTATCATGAAAGTGCAATTGAGTCCTAAAACTTTCAAAAAATACGATCAAGTCCTAAAACTTATCACGAAAATGCAATCAAGTTCTAAAACTTTCAAAAAGTATAATCAAGTCGTAAAACTTATCACGAATGTATAATCAAATCCTAAAACTTTCAAAAAGTATAATCAATGGAAGGACTTAATTGAATTAATTTGACAAGTTTTAGGACTTGTTTGCACTTTTTGAAAGTTTTAGAACTTAATTGTATTTTCGTAATAAGTTTTAGGACTTAATTGTACATTATGAAAATTTCAGGACTCAATTGCATTTTCATAACAAGTTTTATGATTTTCAGTGTATTGATCCCTAAATAAAATGCATATAGGCTGGGAATATATAGGGAACGATTAGAAGGAAATTAAAGTCTAGTAATCATGACGTGAAACCACCAAGTTCTTGGTGGCTTTATGTGGCCTGAAAACGCATCACCATGCTTTGACATGCGTCCAAATCACAGCAAGCCGTCATTCGCATCAAAAACCCTCAGGATCACTCTTTCCCCATTTTGGTAAGGTTTCCCCATTTAGTTCATTTTCGTAAAAAAACAACACACTTGTCAGCTCAAGAAACAAGTCTAATTCGTCGTGGTTGAGGTAAGATGATTGATGAACTTTCGCAGATAATCTATATTTCTCCCTGCAAATTTCTGACATCGATATTACTCAGTGGGTCATAATACGTGTGCCTAGCTTGAAGTTGAGTTTTGGATAAAGTTAAAGTTGCCACAAACGGAGAAATGAAGGATTCAGATTCACCGAGAACGTCCAAGCTGCTCAAGGTTGAAAAACGTCATCTTTTTCGACAATCTCGATGGCGCAGTAATTATCTTCTCTTAAGCTTTCTTTTTAGGGCAATGGAGCGATGTACAATATCACATGGGAAAGAAAAAACATTCCAGTTGTTAAAAGAGAAAAAGTAAGACCTTGGATCTCTGCATTCATGTGTGTACCTGATCTGTGCATTTTTGCTGTTATTTTTGGAAAGGCAAACTTACGGATTTCTCTTCGGTTGGGGACATTAGACACACGTTGAGTCATGCATGCATGGTAAGTCCAGCTTCAAGTTGTAAATACATGGATGGTATGATGACAGATGAGGATGAGTCAAATATGAGTAACGTACGTAGATTCCTGGTGCGAATGCTATCCCCCCCACTATGGTCGAGATCGCCACAAGGTAATACACGTATAGAGCTTTGATATCCCACTATACTGGGTTAAAGAGCATTAAGAATTATGCGGATCTTACTGCTAATCCTACACCCACTCAGCAAAAGGGGGAGAGGCTTGCTGTATTGAGGAGTGTTTGTCGGCAACCAGCCACGGATGAGGGACACGGCGACCGGCCACAGGCGTAGAGCTTAGTGATTCTCTGATTGGTCTCTAGAACATTCCATGAACATGCCATTTTCTTTAAATTTTCTGATTCTTTTCTCTCCTTTTCTCTACTTTTTTCTTTTCTTCATACTTTTTTCCCTCTGCCGGTCATCGGGGCTGCGATGATGGTAGGTGGAGGTCGCCGACCACAAGCAAGGATCGGGACAATCCTCGCCAGCATACCCCTCAACAAACATAGGCGAGGGCTTTGCCACCCTCCTCGCCCAGGTCCTCGCCGGCCAGAGTGAGGACTCATACACCCTCACTCAGATATGTTAAAGTAAAACGTTGGCTTTGAGTTCATGTCTAAACCTTGGAATCGAGTGTGCAATCGTCCTCTAAAAGATGAATTTGTTAGAGCACGACACAAAAGTGTCTGACCTCTATTTTCGGAGTATCGATATGGTGTTTTAGCTTGTTCGAGTTAAGTGACCCAATGTATTAGTATTAAGTTAGTAACTTTTCCAGCTGAGTAAGAAAATGAATGGAAACCAAAAAATTATTTTTGATTTAACTCATGCTTGAGCAATAGTTCATTTGATATGAAAACATGTACAATCCTTACATTTGCATTTCGATTTTGTAATAAAAGTGATAATTTCAAGATTGAGATATGCATCTGGTCAAAGTTGTCTGTTGCACTAGAGATTATGATTTTGGGTCCCATCCATTTCCAGTTTATTTCATGATAGATGTGAATTAATTTTTTTTTTGTAATCCAAGGTAACAAGTGTAGATGAATTATCCAGAAGTTCATGCAACGTCTTGTCAACACCATAAACCGATTAAATTTAGATACTAAATTTGTACAAATGACTTTAATCCGGAGCAATGTATACACAATTAGTGAGATTTGAATAGGTGACTTCTAATTCATGAGTTAAAAATCTCTTGACGCCCCAATTGACTGCACCAACCCTAAGATTATGTTACTTACATTGCATAGCATTCCAAACTCTATGGATAACATATATGAAGAGGGAGGTGCACAATCATTTAATTACTAATAAAGACAATACATTATCTCTTTATTTCGTAACACTTTATATTACATGAGAGTAAAGGTCAAATCCCACGATTGATAGCCTAGTAGCCTAGCTACACGACCGCATTTATACATTATTATTTGACTATAACATACAAGCACGCAAGAAATTATTTAAAGGGGGTATTTAGAACTATTCTACTCTTCCTCTTTCACGCGCATCATTTCCATTATTCCCAATTCCTCCACCCATACCCCTGGCTACACACCAACGCCACTACGGTAAGCTTCCCCTTCCTCTACCTCCACCTCTTCCACCGCCATTGCCGCCGCCAGCACCTCCACCTATCCCACCACCAACGCCACCTCCAATACCTCCACCAATACCTCCCCCTACTCCACCTCCGGTGCCGCCGCCAACCCCGCCTCCTACACCACCGCCTCCACTTCCTCCTCCACCACCATGTCCACCACTACCTCCTCCTCCTACACCTCCACCTACACCACCACCAATGCCGCCTCCAATACCTCCTCCTACTCCACCACCAATTCCACCTCCTGCGCCACCACCTCCACTTCCTCCAACACCGCCTTTACCACCTCCACCACCACTTCCTCCGGCACCTCCACCTACACCACCGCCAGTGCCACCTCCAATACCTCCACCCGCTCCTCCGCCAACTCCACCACCACTCCCACCTCCACTACCTCCACCACCACCTTTACTGCCACCACCACCCCCACCTTTACCGCCACCCGCACCAACCCCACCTCCTGCACCTCCACCACTTCCTGCTCCAGCACCTCCACCTACACCACCGCCACCGCCACCTCCTATACCTCCGCCCGCTCCTCCTCCGACTCCACCACCACTCCCACCTCCACTGCCTACACCTCCACCTCCTCCAGCACCTCCACCTGCACCACCCCCACCCGCTCCTCCTCCAACTCCACCACCACTACCTCCACCACCACCTTTACTGCCACCCGCACCAACCCCACCTCCGGCACCTCCACCACTTCCTACTCCAGCACCTCCACCTACACCACCGCCAACGCCACCTCCTATACCTCCACCCGCTCCTCCTCCGACTCCACCACCACTCCCACCTCCACTGCCTACACCTCCGCCTCCTCCAGCACCTCCACCTACACCACCGCCAATGCCACCTCCAATACCTCCACCCGCTCCTCCTCCAACTCCACCACCACTCCCACCTCCACCACCTCCACCACCACCTTTACCGCCACCACCACCCCCACCTTTACCACCACCTCCGGCACCTCCACCGCCACTAGCGCCACCACCAACACTGCCACTGGTTCCACCGCCAATACCTCCACCAACTCCACCTCCTGCCCCGCCACCTTCACTTTCTTTACCACCACCTCCTCCAGCTCCTACACCACGGCCACTAGCGTAGCAGCCAGCTGTGCTGCTACCCTTACGAACTTGCCCACCTTCCAAGGCCTCACATATTACCACGTCCCCTTGCCTACTACTCTTTTCCACAACAATGGCTGTGTTTTCAAAGCGTCTCGCTTCCGTCACGCACACAACGACCACTGCGATCAAGAATGTGGCAACGGTGACTCTCATAACATTACCTGAAAACTTACTCATCGTTTACACACACAGACTAGACCACAGAATCAGCAAATCAAAACGTTATGCTTGTTTAGATTGCATGCAAATACTTGCAAGTAGCTAGGTATTTATAGGGGACGACCCCAAGGGAAACTAAGTATAGTAATCATGACGTAACACCACTAAGCTCTCAGTGGCTTCATGTTTAGCCTCAAAAAATCATCACCCACCCTGCTTTGACATGCGTCCCAATTCTAGCAACCTTTCATTTTTGCAATTCTTGCTCCGCGATCATTTTCGTGTATAATTACGATGATTTGTAAACGTGTCAGCTCACTATAATCATCGTGTTCACGTGAAGTTCCTTTAACAATCTAGATCTCACTGCATTAATACTCACCATGCTCTTAGTGGATTCTCATACGTGCCTAAAGGCTAGAGTTGGGGATAAAGTTGCCACAAATGCATGGTGAAATATATGTTTTATTCGATGAGCAATCTATGGTGACATATTCATAGAAAAAACAAGTACTTCCAGCAAAATATAAGGTGGTCCTTAGATCTGCACTTGAAATTGTTCAAATCGATCCTTTTTTGGAGATTAATTTTGCCACGGTTGAGCTCTTTCTATTCTTTTTTCGTGGGTTATTTCTGGTGAGGGATTTCCAGTTAAATTTCTCGAGTTGGTAGTAAAGTCACGTCGAGTCATGCATGCTCGAAACTTAGAAGCTAGGAAGATGATGAGTCGCTGTCAATGGCACTTTTGACTATATAGCGTTGATATCGACCTAAATATACACGTACGTAGCCTTTATATTCCACTAAATAGTGGGGAAGGATACAGCTAATCTTACGCCCACTTAGCAGGATGATCTTCGGCTGAGTGAATGCGTGCTTGTGAAGGAAACCCTTCTCGACTTTCGTGTGTTCGACAGGTCACGAGATACTTCTAGTCGTGAAGATCTTCTTACAAGAGATGACCTCCAGTACGAGGAAATTGTCTTTTTTAAAGGACTCCAACGTTTAAATCCCCAAAAATGATATTATATCGCTCGACATATTGATTTTTATAATAGATTTTTGGCACAATTAAACATTAATCTTTGTGCTGGACATTAATGGGTTTTGCATTAGGTTCGTGACTGGGGCAAAAGGAATAGACATGTAAAATTGACGTGGTATCAAATAAGCGGTACGTCAACAAATAATCAAATTATAAAAGGAGCCTTGTTAGGAAGACGGTAGTGTTATTTCCAATCGACAACTGTGCTATTGCAATACGGCAAACTCCTTTTAAAAGAATGGGCAACCGAAAGAGTTTGGGGAATTAGAAAATGGGATTTTTATGGTACTATAGAATTTTTCACTTTTGCTTTATGTCATTTTCAATATAGTTAAGACAAACCCGATGATAAAATCAAAAAAAAAATTAGTACTTTTTTTCTATATTATGAAATATCACGATGTCATAAATTATAAAAGATAGTATTTTACAAAGTTTTGCACTTGCTTATGGCAAAAACGCCATAAGTCTTTTAAGATATTTTAAAGCACGTAAAGGAATCACGTCTTTACTTGGTTACAACTAAACAACATGACACCATTATGTATAAAGTTTATTTTAAGACGTTTTGCTTCTTAGTTTCGACGGGCAATATAGACCTTGTGAACTTGAATAAGATTAAATGAAGCAAACACTTGGACAATGTCATGCTATTAAAAATCTGAATTATACAATGTTCTTTGATTGGCTACGCCAAAACATAATATAAACCTTTTTGTATATCATAAAATAAACATCTCGTGTCTGACATCTTGCACTCGATTACTAAACAGCGGCGGCAAGATTTTGACATGCATTAATGCTGTTGACCATCCTAAATTGGATGACGATCTATCGACACTCAAATGTAATTAATCTAGTCTTGTGAAAACAGCGGACATCAAACCCTTGTAAAATAATGTAATATAAGCTGTTGTTGACGCAGGAATCAATTAGCGACACATAAAAAGTAATAGAATTGAATTTTATGTCTAATAATTTTTTTAAGGAACCCCACTTATTTTTTTCCTTTCTTTTCTTAGTGAAAGTTTATGCCACAATACTCAACATACATCAAAATTCATTTTCTCTTGACCATTTCTACATTCCTCCGTAGTAGAAAACTAGAAAATAACACTAGACAAGGTAAAAAGACTAATTCCTGGTGTATTGCAATAGATTTGCTGAAGACTTACACGGTTCAGTAAATTTGATAAGGATCCAAGTAAAAATTAGCTTACTGCAAATAAACATTCTCACGAAATTAAACTGAATACAAAAAAAAAGAAATATTTTGTCTTTTTCCCAGAAAATAACTGAAATAAAAACAGCTTATCAAATCATTGAATTTGAACAGAAAAAGTAAAAACAGACCACCATTAATATAAAGGGGGGGAAAAGCATTAGAAAATTACAAAAAAAAATTATAAATTTATTGCACTCGTACCAATTCAATTCTAAATCTTTTGATTGTGTCAATTTAATCATGATGCTTTTGATGATTTAGTCATCAACCTTTTGACGATTTGTCAATTTAATCACCTTCGCCAATTTTGGCCGAACATGGGTAATTTTTAAATTTTTTAAATTTATTCTTTATTCTTTTCTTTTTTTTCTAATCCTAGGCTAGCAAGGACATAGGCCTTGGCCCAAATTTAGGTAAGGGCTACAACACCCTTGCTGGCCAATGGGCAAGGGTTGTGATGCCCTCACCCAAACTAGACAAGGGTCGCCTATTGAGGGTTAGAAAAATAAAGGAAAGATAAAAAGAAAAAATTAAAAAAATCAGAAAAAAAACTTATAATAATTAAAAAATTATCCATGTTAGTGTCAATTGTGCCACGTGAGATGGCCAGAGCTGACAAGATTGCCACCTCAGCAATTTATAGCCCAAATTGGTCGGGAGGATTAAATTGGCAAATCGTCAAAAATTTTGGACTAACTTGGTACAATTGAAAGATTTATGATTGAATTGACAAATCGTCAAAAGATTTAAGACTAAATTGGTCAAATCGAAAGGTTCATAATTGAATTGGTATTAGAGCAATGAATTTATGACTTTTTGATAAATTTTCGAAAAAGCACCTACAACGGGCCTTATAAATGTACATGCCTCACAAGGCACAAACTTGGACCTATAGTGTTCAATTCCCTCAAAAATTTGGTGAAGAACGGATTTTTAATAATATGAAAAGGAATAAAATCGATTATAAAAATTAACATCTAACCCCTAACTTATCACTTAATAAAACATAAAAAACTCTCTAAGAGGCTGCGAATAGAAATTAGTGTCTAAGCGCCTATCAATTCCAAGATTGGCTAGCAAGTCACCAGGACGATTTCGATTTTCAAAAATTATATTGCACTTCGAACTCAAAATAAGAGATTAATAGTCTTATGAAAATTTTAAGCAAAACAAGGCCATCATTATCTACAATAAGTTCTGAACTAACCAGTTTACATATGACTTTGGGTCGACTTTAATAATGATCTTGTGAAAACCAAGTTGTTTTGCAAAATTGAGTCTTAATCATAACCCTCTTCGTTTATGAATTATCCCCTGCACCTGCAAATCCTGTGTTGCGAGGCCCATTAGTATTCGATTCAATTCACCATGAGGTAGAGGATCTCAACCCATCATAATCGAAAAAATGTATGGTCCACTGCATCAAGCTGTGCATAGACGAAGCCTTGATGTTTTACTTCACGTGTGACCGAATTAAATGTATTGAATTCGTAGGGAAAATAAAATTATCCTAGAAAAGTGATTTGTTTCTTCATAACCAAAAAAGCCGCACCCCGACTCCAAAAATTATATTTCAATCATGATGAAGAATCGATCGCCCTATTTGAAGCAATGATCGGCACAAATTTACTGAGAAGAATTCTTCCAAATGAAACGCATACCTTTTTGCTTGACCTCAGTGCAAGGCAAATGATTCTAATTAAAGAATCCAACCCAAAAATATAATCTACACTCAGAAGTTTCAACTTATTAAGACAGCAATATGACTACAGAAACTGTTTTAAACTCCAGAAACCGACAGTGTTTCCGAACGCCAGCACAGGTTCAAGGAGAATTGAAGTTGGAGAAGTCACTCAAGTTCATAATTTACAACGATTATTAACAACTAACACCGAAAGGTCAGATAATACAGATAGGCTACAAGGGCAGCGTTTGCAAATCCGAGATTTTATGAATCCGGCCACTCGCGGGATGACTTCTGTCATCCTGAAGTACAAGAACCTTAAGTGTGCCAGACTCTCTCAGCCAAGCAGCCACTACAGAACCCGTCGATATGAACCTACCTATGTTGCACTTGGCTAGCCGAAAGGGTGCGCCCATGCCAGTTAGGAGGGCCTCGATGGCTCGTCTAAGTGCACCGTCGCCCACTATTTTACTGTGCTTGCCCCATCCCGTCAAAATGCTGCAACAAAAAAAAAAGGCAACTTTAGGCAGGCAATGGGGAGTGTTCCCAGATATTGTTCCAAAAACAAGAAAAGAAACAACTTAGATGCTTCTAAGCTAAAAAGAATGTGCATAGCAGAATGTAATATTAAAGGCTTTCAGAACAATTCAATTTCTCCAGAATTGTACTTGTGGAATATATCTGCAAGCGGTTTCTCAAGTTTTACAGAATCTGCTAAGAGAAAATACCTGATAATACTATCGTGGTACCTTTTAAGACACAGAATTTGTTCTTGTAATGAATTAGCAAGATAAAAATTTCACTGTTCTCTGAGATCAAAACTGTTCTCAAATTGGATAAGGATCCTAGACTCGCGCTCAACTTTCTTACCTCAGCAGTTTAGGCAGCTCATAACCTTCATATACAATAGACCGTATGTTCAGCAACCATGCATGAACCATGGCCCGAGCAGCCCCCGAAGACATCAGGTGCAAATCTAGGCAAGAATCTGACCAGA
This sequence comes from Syzygium malaccense, assembly GCA_031216405.1. NCBI lineage: Eukaryota > Viridiplantae > Streptophyta > Magnoliopsida > Myrtales > Myrtaceae > Syzygium > Syzygium malaccense. The sequence continues at coordinate 15,169,278 of CM062260.1, read as the reverse complement.
CATTATCCCACACTTGGCGACGTCTGCCTTCAAGTACAACCAATTGGGCACCATGTCTCTGAAAAAAGAATGACGAAAATTTTAATCAAGTTTAAAAACGATGTGTGATCAATTTCTAGACAAAGCAAATTACATATCTTAGGGACAGTGCTGCTCTACAGACCTGACCAAAGTGCCAAAGCATATCAGTGAGAGCATTATAAAAGGCGGACGCAGTTGCAGTGTCCATGTGTCTCACTTCATCAAAAAGGGATTGGGCTTGAGCCCATACAGTCTCCCGGTAGCCCATCAGAAGTCCATGCGCCACACCATAGACTTGATTGTCAAACATGCGAAGTTCCTCCAAAAGCATGGAAGCATCTTCAAAGGAATTACATCGGCTGCATCCAAACATTGAAAGTGAGTGAACTGGGTCGAGACTATATGAAGGAATTATGAATGATAGGATCAACTTGTTTACTAGATCAAGATGGCAAAAACTAATTATTTCCCGATTAAATAGGGAAACTCCATGGAAGAAACTAGGGAAATTATTCAGACAACATTGATCAGTTGGCATGTAGCAGAAACTTTTCTAGGAAATGGATAATGTGGCTAAAAGAAAGTACAAACAAAACATAGAGAAAAGTTCTCTTTAAATGTTTAGAATTGCCGCACTAAGAGACAACATAAACTAGATGGATGACTAATATGAGCATGTAGCCAAGTAGTACCCCTGGAAATCATAATAGCATACTACTTAAGTATCTACTCTCCCCTTCATTCAGGAAGTCAGTTTTCCTTCAAGAAGCCTGTTTTGCAGTACCATAAAAGAACCATATCCTGATTAGAAGTTCGATTTTGATTGTCAGACCAACTCGACTTTAAATTAAGAGCAGTCAACAGGACATTCAAGGCACTAAAAGCAAACCATCCTCTTGAAAGGCATCCCCACCTCTTAATCTCATCATATTTAGCCGCTAGACTTAAATTTTCAAAAATGACTATTTATCCACCACAATATTCCCAGCATGGACAAGATACAGAAACTTATAAGAATTTGACAGATGAGAGACAAGGAATACCTGCATGCATTCAGAATAGCAGAAAAAGTGACGACATTAGGTTTGATCTCTAGCTCGTGCATCTTCTTAAACACTCCCAGAATGCATAGAATTTCCTGACTGCCTCTGCTGTCTTTCTTCGATGAGCCTGCCCTCTCAGATGCCAGCTGCCCAAAATACTTCATGATTCGGCTATCTCCTTTTGCATCTGCTGTTTTGTTCTCTGTAAGATCCTCAATAAGCAATGGATATGAAGGTCCATTGCCATAAAATTCAGCTTCAGCAGTCATGTATCTACCAAAAGCATCAATTATAGAATTGTAGGTGACAACATTAGGGTTTATACCCTCCCTTGTCATCTCATGAAGTAAAGAAACAGCAGATTCAACCAATGCATTCTTGCACAGGGCATCAATTAGTGCACTATAAAGGACAACATCAGGCTTCAACCCTGTCTGCTTAAGCTCTTTAAAAGCATCCATGGCCTCCCTGTACAAGCCACCTTTTGAGTACATATCAATCAGGGTCGAGTAGGTCAACAGATTCGGGCACACTCGAGCTGCTTTCATCTCCTTATACACTCTCGTCATATCATCATACTTTCCCTGCTTGCCATACCCTCCCAAGAGTGCATTATAAGTCACAACGTCCTTCTCAACGCCACAATAATCCATTTCCCTACAAATATCCACAACCTCCGGAAAATTACCGAGCTTTGAATATGTCGTGAGCAAAGTATTATATGATACCCGATCCAAATCAATACCTAAAAACCTCATATCATTAAAGATACTCAGTGCCTCATCACACCTCCCAGCCTTTGCGTACCCATCGACCATCGTACTGTAAGTGACTACATTAGGCATGATATTCTTTGCGGGCATCTGCGCCATGATCTCCAAAGCCGATTCCATCTGACCACCTTTGCATAAAGCATCCAGATACGTATTATACGTGACAATATCCTGGTCAAGCCCTCTATCCAGCATCTCATTGAACCAATTATTTGCCGCCTCCCAATAACCCCCACGGCTGCAAACCGCGAGAAGAGAGTTATAAGTTATCCTGTCGGGCTGTACCCCATTCTTCAACATCTCATCAAAAATACACAACACCTTGTCTAACTCCACACCCCCTTTACCACATGCATCGATCACTGCGTTGAAAGTGACCAAATTCGGCTTCAACCCATTGTTCTTCATTGTCTCGAAAACCTTAATCGCCTCACCGCAATACCCATTACGGCCAATCGCGCTAATCAAAGCAGAATATGCATAAACGGTATTACCATACCCTTCCCTGAAAGCTGTGTCAAACACACTCCTCGCGAGGTCAACCTTCCCAAGCCTACCAAGAATACTTATCGCAGAACTAGCCAATTTCCCCTGCTCATTCTTACGCCTCTCCCTCCGCACCGCAAACTCGAAACACTGAAGAACCTTCAAATGCTCACCTCTATTGCCGAATTCCCGCAGCAAGAAAGTATAATCATCGGCCCCACACAGCTTGGACTCAAAGGTAAGCAAAACATTCTCGAGAGCCTTCTCATCCTTACCATACCGAATGGCGTGCTGGAGGGCCTCGTCAGCGACGGAGGTGCGGCGGGCGCCGACGACAGTCTTGGGGCGGCCGACGGGCATCTTCGACACGAACCGGGTCGACCGGCGGCCCGAGAACTCCGGCCCGAGATCCGATTTCGGGGCATTCAGCGGGGACAGGGAGGGAAAGGAAGGGTCTTCGGCGGCGTTGGCGGTCGCGGCCGCGGTGGCCGCGGCGGTGGCGGAGGGCGGCTGGGGGGCCGGGCTGTGCGGCGACGGCAGCGGGGGCTTGGCGAGGGCGACCTTGTGGGCGGCGGTCCACCTGGGGTTGCCCCGGCCGTGCTGCTGCTGGTGGTGGGGGTGGCGGTGCTGGTTGGGGTTCTGGCGCTGGTTCTTCTGGGGGTAAGGGTGCTTCTGGTACGGCTTCGACGCGGTGAGGGAGCAGTGCGGCGGCGTTGACGAAGCCATTCGCGGGTCCAAGTTACTCCGCCCCGAAAAGATCGATCTTTATCGCGCGCGTACACGCTCTCTGCGCTCCGCCGCCCGTCTGGGGGGAGGGGGCTTCGTGGTTGCAAAGGGCGGCGGCTCAGCAGCGACGGGAGGAGAAGGTCAAAGAGGGTTTCGGCGGAAGGCGAAGAAGAAGGGCGAGGAAGACGAGGAGGAGGAGATGGCGGAGGAGGAGGAGGAGGAAGGGAGGAGGCCGTTGTATATGGCGGAGGAGATCGTAGAGAGAGAAAGATAAGAAACGAGATAGAGAGAGCGAGAGAGAGATTGAGTGAATGACTGGAATTTCAGCTGACCGGTGGTAGCAAGTACGTAAATTTATAGTTTTTATTTATTTTTTTTAGATTTTTCGGGATTAAAAAATGAAAATTCGGACATTGGGAGTTACGCCGGACTTTTTCAATTTTTTTTTTGGCGATTTTTTAGGAGGGCGGGGCGGGGGGAGGGGGGGGATTAAAATGTCTCTGATTATGTACGGCGAGGCTTGTTGGTGCGTCCTGTGTCGTCGTTTCGGGGGGGAACTTCATGGCAAGAGCGACGCGTCGTTTCGATCGGGTGCTCCGCGGGACCACCGCTAGCTGTGTGGGCTCGGCGTCGGGGGCCGTTGAGATTAGGTGGAGGGCGACTGGGACTTGGGAGGATCGTGCGGCGTTCGATTGTCCTTGCATTAAAATAGGGGGTGGGGTGGGGGACAGACAGAGGTGAGCTGGTGTTTCCTCGGTTGCTGGATAAGGTTTTCCCGCTTTGTTTCTGGGTAGCCTGACTAACTTTGGGAAGCGAGCAGAGTTGTTTTTGAGTTTCCTTTCTTGGTGAGCAAGACTACGTTTCCCCAAAAAACAGAAAGAAGGTAGGAAAAACAAAAGAGGGTTTATTTTGTCGGAAAGGGAAAGAAATCGGGGTTTAATTAGAAATTAATTTATGGCTTGGGATACAATCCGGCACATCAAGTAATTTAATCTATTTTGTGAAACCAACTAGAATATGCGTGGTTTTACCATGTTTAGCTCGTCCTCGAATTACTTCACGAAAACGGAGTGATTAGATAAGAATTAGATGGTAATTAGGGCATTAGTTTGTTTATTTGGTAAGTGACAGCATTCGATCTGGTATTTCAGAAGCAGCTCAATATAAGGTATTTCTTTTTGTTCCAAACAAGGTATATTATGCGATTGCTCTTTTTTATTGATTTTGTTCTCCGATTTTGGGAATCCGGTTGTTCTGGCAGCTGGATTTACTTGATTAGGAGAAAAGAAATGTTCTTGAGCAGATGAACATGAACGAAACGAAAACGTGAGAATTTGGGAGCAATGTAAAGAGATTTGAGGCAATTGGGTTTATTTGATTAGAAATCTTCCTCCGTGTGTAAGAAAAGGGCAAGCAAATGTGCCCACACGCCTCTTTTGCGCAAGAAACTGGCATTTGAAAGATTAAATGAAATAATTTAGTTGCGAAATATATGTTTCATCTAGCAATAGAAAAATAATATTGATAAATGTGCAAAATAACCCAAAAGAATTTGTATAAACATATGTGGAAAAAGAATAATATAATATGCCTTTTATCAGATCGAACATATCCAAATTTTAATATTGAAATACACAAGAGACAAAATAAAATTAGAAATTGCACACGAAAATAAAAAGTAGAACTATGAATTTACGCACTTGTCAATAGACATGATGTTCGTAAAATAAATAATTAAGAGTATTTGGGGGGAAACGGTTGAGATACCTTAAAAGTTGGGGATTCTCTTTGTTTATATAATAGTATAGATGAATGAAATCGTATCTAATGGAAAATTTCTTGCCTAGATCTAGGGGTCCAATGGACCCAGTGAATCACAATCTTCCACTTCAATTATGAACATATTTCAAATCTTCCTTAAGTCAATTAATGATGTAACATGCCCAAAGTGCGATTACGGTATTTTATATTTATCTAAATAAACATAAAGTTCTTGCGCCTTCTCATTGAATAGCACGATTTAGTGATGAAATTTAGTCATTAAATAAGTTTCTTTTTTTTTATAATAAAAATCTTGTAATTCGAGTAGTCTCTTATAATATGCAAGTTTTTCTTGTTTATAATACAATTGACGTAAAATCATAATAACAACATTTTACAATACCATCTTAGTACCGACTTACTTTTAAGGAAAATGGCGATATATATTACTATCAGAGATCCTATTATATAGCACAAAATATCCGGAAAATATTGACGCGTGAGAATTTATTTTCTAGGAACTTTGAAAAGAGTGGGAAGTAAAAATAGTGATAAATCCTTACCAAAAAAAAAATATAGTGATAAATTATCGAACTTCAGGATTACCCCTTGGCCGGACAATTGGATGACTGCCGATAGACCAGATTCGTTGACTAGCTTTTCGCAGATTGAGCGTATCTATCTATGGAAAGAAGGATTGCATAGGAATATTCTTCATTTATATTCCTGCATACATCAGAGTATTCAATCGTTCTCCCTCCCGCCAATGGAGACCCGCCACGTCATGCAAGAGTCAAAGGGACCTCCTTCGCGAGAGCATCCCAATCCGGATTCGACACGTGGATAAGAACAGCTTGCTCACCATGCATGCCCAGGAAAAGTAAAAGGAAAAAACAAGAATGACCATAGTATGAGCAAACTGAAAGAGAGACAGCAACTCAAAATTTATAGTGAAGAAAGTCAAATTTGTATACCAAAATTTCGAATTTCTCGAGACTTGAAAAACTAGGAAAGAAGACGCTTCGATCGATGTAAAACTCGCTCGAGGACTCAACATAACTACTAACATCCGTTCACGAAAAAAGGCTAGAGGACTAAGATCAATGTCAATCTTCAACTTCCGCTGTGAGAGGTCCGATTTGCACGACTCCCACGGAGAGATGGGCACAATGAAACTGAGGATTGTGAACAAAGTACAAACTCGAAGCACGTCCCGCCAATTGTCCGTTTGACTTCGCTCTCGGACACGTGCTCTCTCACAAAGGAGCTTTAAAACTGACCGAGTCGACTACGGTGCTTCTAATGCTGCTACCTCATGGACCGTCAGAACTAGAATGTAATCAGAAGATGGAATCTAGTGGGACGGACAAAAAGCGGTCCTCAGTATGTCTTCCTTCTAACTACTGGTTTTCTCACTTCCTTTTTAGCAGCTCCGTTAAATCCAGGTACCGATGCTCCGACTGTGGTTTCATATAAGTCCTTCAACCTTCACATTTGAACATACGCAGCGTAAGAAGATTAGGTCTATTGACAACAAATATTAATGTTTAACAAATGGAGATAGGTAAAAGCATATATCCGCTATGCTATTCGAGTTTTGAATTACCTCGGCATGCTGGCGAACAAAGCTATCACGGAGACTCCGGCAATAAGAGGATATACAGGTGCAGGAGTTAAATCCTGCAAAGCATGAAAGCGATTTAGACATGGAGTAGCCACATGCACGGAAAGAATCATTACCAGGGAAAAAAGCCATCCAGTGAAATAATTTAGACAGCACTTCAGAGAAAGGTCTTCACTGTTTCTTTGAGTTTTGCACCACCGTGACTAATGAAAACATTATCTCCTTTCATTTTGCTTTCACTTATTTCTTATTTTCCTTGCAGATATCGAGAAGAGTGACGGGGAAGTCGCACCAACCTGTTTGTGGTAATTCTCAATAACTCTGTATCTGAGAGGCCCGACGTGGACCTGAGACATCTTTTGTAGGTCAACCTCAATAACGTCGGATTCAAACTTGTACGCGTTTGTAGCAACTTCAGATCGGATCTGAATGAGGTGTTTGCTCTTAGGCAAATCCTTCACCTGGAAGAAGTTGGAGAGAGGGAGTGGGAAGACTGATTCAATCTTAGATGGGTCAACGGCCGATCTTATCTCGACCAGGAGATTTGAGTGCGATTCCCACAATTTTTGTCCTTCAACATGGCAACTCAAAATGGTTTTTTCCGGCTGTTCAAAGACCACAAAATCCATTCCTTTAATATCCTCAGTTTGGACCTGCACATATCGAGCAAGATCGACACATCAGAGCCTGCAATGACATTCCGGTTAAGTAGATCTAACTTTTTACTCTTAACATCAAGACATGTTTGCCAAATAAAAGTGTAGCAGATTGTTTTGTTGGAAACCCAAAAAAAAAGTGCCTGGAGATTCACGAGTGAACAAGATCCTACTGGGTACACAGGTAGGCATAACAAGAAACACACTATCTCAGGACTTGGACGTGAAATCAAATTCAGTTAAACAAGAATATGAAGAAAAACATTAAGTACAAAACACACATCCTCAATAATAAGCATTAATAATGGAAATACCTGAACAGTAACAGAATCTGGAGATGCTCGCTCAATCATAGAACTTCCTAGGCCATCCTTCCTTGCTACTCTGATCGTGTATGTTGTGCCAGGAAGAAGTCCTCTCAAACGGTAAGTTCCAGACGAATCTGTCAATGACTGCTCATAGAATCCTGAATCAGAACGAGCTTCAACAGAAACGCCTTCTTTTGGCTGGCCGGATAAAAGGGTGACAACGCCTGTAGCACTGTACAGAAGTTTAAGAAAACTCAATGACATGTCTCGACTAACCAAAATCTTTGCAACAAAAATGCTCCCATAGCAGCATCTCAAGGACTCGACAGTTTTATTTTTCAATTCCCTTCTCTGCTTAATTAATTAACAGAATGACAATGCAAACAACAGACCGTCGTCAAACACGAGTGCTACATTTTGCAATATATGGAATATACAACTTGAATGATGTATTATTAGAAGACATTTTTAGTAAATCCTGTGACGAACTGCATTTTTGCATTAGTAGCTAAGCAGTTAACAATCACATCATGAAGGGGATAGTCCAAAATTCTGGATCCAATTAGGTTTCTAGTAGGACAAGTGGACAACTATTCAAGCTTTAGGGAAAAGATCCAGAAATAAACAATTATTGCCTTATTACTTCCAATCTAAAGCTAGAGCAAGTGTGAATATAATAGGACCAAAAATATGTAGTCGGGGGACAAAAGGGGAGGCAAAGAAAAGTCATCTAAGGAGAACACAAAATCATCAAAGTAAAACAAATCTCATAAAAACATTAAGCTACGTGGGACTCTAAATTTTCATCACCGTGCTAAGTCTGCAGTGAGTTTAACACCAAAAAACACGCATCAATACATTGAACCGGCTTTTACCAATACATGTAAGCTATAAATATAACTGAGCATTAATGGAGGAAATATGAACCTGTAAGCAACTCGGGTTGCCTGAAACACAATTTCACTAGACTCCCCAGAACCAAGTTCTATTGCCTGTACTGCAGGTGAGAAGGCATACTCCTGCAAGAAATCGCACAATTAATCTCTTAGTTGAGGGGTGAAAATTAAACTTAGCTACATCCAACATTAAAACAAAATTTTGCACTGTGAATGAGTGTGCAGCCTAGTGGACGGGCATGGTGGCTGGGGTGAAATAAGTTAAAGAGGAATCAATGACACTCCAACTCTGGTTGCTGCAGAGAAACATCTCCACAGATAAAATACATCTAAAAGGCTTGAAAAGCCACATGCTTCACTTCAGATTTCAAAGATTCGTGATCAAGCATCCCATGATAATAAGATATATGAATTTCGTCATGCTTCAAACAAGGTAGATAGATGGTACTAGAAAGCAGACAAAGATAGAAAAGATAACATAAATCAAATTTCCACATTTCGATACCTTAAGAAGAGGACGCAAATAGAAACTCCCAGGGAATAAGTTATCAAAGAGGAATGTTCCTCCAGCTCCAGATACTGAGTTGTTTCTGTAACCATCATCACCGCTCAACGATAGTAGCACCGAAGGGATGGGCTCTTTAGCATCATCTTTGGAATGGACATGAACAAATATTTGACCAAGCTTTTGACAGGAAAATGAATAAGGCCCAACTCTCTTTAGATGATAACCAGGCTGCACGAGAAAATGAATTTAGGGCCAACATAAAGAATTCAGCTATGTAACTACCATTGGCCAAAATAGGAACCAATAGTGTCAACCAAAACTGATATATATTTTCTCACAGATCAAGACACAAAACTAAGCAAAGAGCAAGAAAAGCACCCACAGTCTCCTTACCCTTTCTAGTACTTGGAAGGAAATGCAGCAAGGGATAAAACAAGAAAAAAAATTAATGGCCAATATGTTGAATAGATAGCCTAAATTGACTGTTTGTGTTGATTGACTACTGCATCTTTAGAAAGACAAGAAGAAAGAAATTAGGATAAAATGAACCCTCATGAAGTGGCTGGATGCTCACTATGGAAGTGCTCTCAATTGTAACATATTCCTCTCCTGTCTCCATCTCCCAAACAAAGCATCTAAGTAGCACCAACATCGACACCGGCACCGACACCGACACGCGACACAACACGACACGACACACTGACACGTCATTTATCAAAAAATAGAGAATTCAGACACGTTGTATATTAAATGTATATATTTATATATACATGATAAATTATCATTTTTATGATTATATCAATCAAATTAATTTGATTCAAATCCACAAATAAATAATAATAAAAAAAGAGCCTAGAATGAAAACGTTTAATTTGATTCAAATCCACACGTTGAAGACTAGGATTTCTTCTTCCTCCCTTTTCACTCCGTTTTTTTTTCATAGATTTACATTTTGACCCCTAATTTATTGAAAATGTTTGACCCCGTGCGTGTCGAGATGCTCCAACTCACGTGTCGGAGGTGTGTCAGGAGTGTTGACCACGTGTCGGAACGGGTTGGAGCGTGTTGGACTCATGTCGGACACCAACACGGAGGCCTACGGAGAGTGCGTGCTTCCTAGCAAAGCATAAGACAATGCCTCTTTCATGTGATTTCTTTGCAACCATACTCAAAGTTCTTATTTTATTATGTGAGATATGAGAGTATCAAAACTCATGTCACATCACTCCTTTATTAGGGAACAGAATATTAAATAAAAGCACAAATTCCATATCAACAAGTCAGTTTTTTTGGGCCAATACACAAATGAGATTCAGAAACATGTTCAGGTAAATTAAATGAGTTTTACACGTGCCAAGGAAAAATGAAGAATACGAGGGAGGCATACCTTTGAAGCCTCAATATTGTAAGTAATATCATCATATAGAGGTCCTCCAACAAACGAACCATCTGAGCCTGTGGTAGTTCGAAGGGCTGCTTCACCTTTCCTTAGTGGAGCATTCTCGCTGTCTCCTGCAGCTATAACCTTAACATCAACACCAGAAATAGGTGGCGAGACTGATCCTTCAATGTATAACCCAAGTCGACCAGAGAATGGAGCAATTGAGGATTGACAGCCGTCATTTGTCACCAAAATCTATCAAGCAAGTAGGGAAATCAGTCACTTAGCTTTCAAGAGAAAATTTAAGTAATACAGTTAATGTTTTATCGGATATAATTAGAGAGCTCATAGAGAGGAGTTGAAATGAAAGAGAGCCCATTAATGATTACCTGATGCTGTCTTGGATAGAACAGGATCTTCTTTTTGCCTTCATCCCTGCAATACATTATCATTGAAGAATAAACAATCAATGCCTCAAGGAACGTTAGCAACAATAGCAGGGGAAACAATCATCCTGGCCATCGCCACGTAGGCATTTCATTAACAAAACACTATGCCAAAAAAGAGTGAGGAGAGCTGCAAGCTGTAGCTACTCGGGCAGATATGATGAAAGTTTGATTGGAAGGATGAAATACAGGACAAAAATCATTAGTATGACAAGTTCTAGAAAGCTTCCCACCAAAAGCTCACCGATATGTATCAGCTAGTTTGACAAATATGAACTTACCACTACTAATATAGAAACAGAAATAATGCAATGCTCACATCTATTTCTTTTCTTAATATCTCTCTAGGTCAGATTGATTTTGATCTTCACATGATCATTTTGTAAAGAAAATCTCTAGTCCTGCGTGAGTGCGGCGACAAGCATGCACATGTTCCAGAATCTGGATTTAAATAAATTTTATAGATTGTAATCAATTTTAACCTCTTTTTATGTTTAGTGACAACTGAAATCCCCTCCCAGTATCTCTACATCAATTTTGGAAAATTCCTGGTATTGTATTTCACACTTTAGAAATCACAGACAAACTCAACCAGACAATCATAATTTCATTCAGGAAACAGAGTAAGCACAGCCCATATCCAGAAACTTATTGGAATCAAAGAAGAACGCATTTTGCAAACACTCAATTTAATGTAAACTACAGTTGCAGATAGGAGAGGAATGGCACGGAACATCAATATTTCCAGAGAGAAGAAAGAGCACAATCAACCATTTGGAAAATGTAAAACTTTTTTAATACAATGTTAGACTGCAAAAGAAGTGAAAAGAATGTTATTCGAGAAAAAAGATAAAGGGCCAATTTACATGATAAAGGAGAAAAGGATGATCACTTTTAAACAAGGCTTTAAATTGCGGTCCGCGGTTTCACTGCAATAGTCGCCGATGCAGGCATAATGGCCACCAAATTGCGGATAGCGGTTATAAGAGGCGTAAGTTTTCAAAATATTCACTCAACATACATGAAATTCATAAATCGACCTCTGTGTCTGGAATTAATGTACATTTGTGTTATTATCATAGCATTAGAGTGCTTTTTCGGGTATCTAAGGGCATAAATACCTAAATTATATGATCCTACCAATGGATTTAACAGTTGGGAAGAAGAAATATAGATTACTATTTGGACCCTCTTTTTATCTGCTTTGGGGCAATGTCTTTCAATTCATCTGTCCACTTAGTACTATACTTAATAGTTTTGCTATGATAGAAAGGAGACAAAAAATAGAGAAACCAATAAAATAAAGACAGGAGACATCAAGCACGTGGCTCAAGAGGTTGTACTACCCCCCCAACCCAAGTGTCATCAACTTCTTCTTCCAAACCAGTAGACACAGACAGACCAAAACACACAGATGACAGACCAGATTCGCGCTTTCGCCACACTAGTGGCCGCAATGTGCACTATTGCCGCAATAGCGCTTGGTCTGAATTTGATTCCCGCCGCCACCACTATTTAAAATACTGCTTTTAAACAAATAAGAATAATGATAGTTGTGCGAACAACACAAAAGCCATTAAGCATATATACCTGGAGTCTCGAGGAATGAAGGTTAATTTATCTCCGATGTTCCCCCACACAGAATACTGGTATGCAGCAGTCTTTGTCTGTTCATCTCCATCAGATATAAGACTTCCCCTAGTAACCTCAAAAGCATTACCCTCACCACTTATCACATCCACAGTGATGTCTTCTGGTAATTGAAGCAAGCTTGAATCAACATTAATAAGTCCCTTGAGAAGATATTTCTCTCCTTTTAGATAAATAGGCTGCAAAATAAACATGCAATCAAGTAGTGAAAGTAGGTACTGGAAATCAATTGCTCTTTCAACAAAGATGAGAGAAAGTTGTTTAAGTATCATACTGAAGGATCTGATGTATCAATCTTCACAGAAGAACTTCCAAAGAAAATACATGAGTCCTCAAAGTGTAGTTCATGGACGCCAGGAAATCTCACGCATATACGTTGGGAACCTTCCTGCAGTTTCCCAACATGAAAAATGAATTCACTTAGACATGTGGCGTTATTTAAACATTATTCAAATCTAAACTTCGATTTCCAGCAAATGACCTTTATTTTCAACTTTAGTGATGAACCATCTGGTTGAGTCATAACAGCATTCACATCATGGGTGGATATGACATTGACCCAATAACCTTTTTGAACAAATACAATTCCCTTTACATCCTCAGAACCAATGTCAAGATCAATGAAGCTCTGCTCCCAGCACCAATTATCTTCTCCAGCCTTTGATTTTAGGGAATCATGCCTCACCTGAATAAAAAATAAAACAAATGGAGTGAAATTCAGATGGTATTTCTTAACTCCCAGTATTCGCTATAGCAACCCCAGAGAAACTAGTCATCCGATGTGCTTGCATCAAAACATGACTATAGCTATAAAAAAAGCAAACTAGGAGATTGATAACTACCTATGGAAGGAGATTAAGGACTAGGCACTTTACCTCAAGCTTGTACTTCCCAGGGAAAACATTTGCAAAGAGGAATTCACTGTTCTCGTCAGTCAAACTAACTGTCTTCTTCTCTTCATCATGTTTACCAGCCATTCTCGTAAGAGTAATTGAAACAGATGGGCCACATTTCTCTTTGCATTCAACATGACCGTATAGGTTTACTAATGCCTTAGGTCAAGAATTAAAAGGGGAAAAAAGGGTTAGGTTCCAAAATCCAAAATAACAAATAGAGATCCATATATTTCTACATTGACAGCATGGTTCAAATAAGACAACCTTACAAAAGGCACATTTGCAGGCATTATCAAGAGACTCCAAGTGAGAAACATGATGCAATTTCTGCAAGCTTTACCATTAGGTGGAAAAAAGGAAAACGGAAAAAGGAAAGATGGCAAAAGACCTCATCAACTCACAATTCAAACAACTCCTAATTCAATGGAGTCAATTACTGATTCCAAATCCTTTAAATAAAATTATAAAATTCAAAGAGTATCAGCAAAGACAAGAAAAAAGATAAAATTAATTGAAAAAGCAAGCTCGGTAATAAGAAACAGTACCTGAGAAAATTCAACATTTAACATTGGACTTTTAACAGAAACATCAGTATGAGGTGGCACAAAAAGAAGTCCAGAAGCAGTCTCTGGAGTAGCAGCCAGAGCAGAGAGGCGATATTCACCGGGCGGAACCTAAAAGACATTGGAGAAGAGAAAGATGTAGCTGATAGAGGCGAGGATAAGTGATCTTGGATCAACGGATACGACAGATTATGAACAGGAAAAAACACAAAAAGCAAAGACCAAAGTCTAACTTAGCTATCATCTACTTCTCCATTAGATCAACAGAGGTGTAGATACCAATGCAAAATCAGTACATTTACATATGAGGCCGATTGAGAATAGATCGAACTTGGACCTCTTCTTTATTTAAATAGTTCTACATTCTACCAGTGTATCAGTTCTGATTTGCACAAACTTTTTCAGTATTTCTACTGCTCATCTACATAACTCTACAGCATCAGGCTCAGAAATAATAACTCTTAGGCTTATTGTCATCTGAAACCAAGCCAACGAAATACTAAGTCACATTGGCAAAATATACAAAACAGCAACCCAACTCTGGTTGGTCCTGCGACAAATTTCCGGAGCCATGAATTCAAACAATGAATCAATTTCATTAGGCCATAAGGTTTTAGTTTCTAAAAACTCTGGTTGGTCCTGCAGCAAATTTCTGGAGCCATGAATTCAAACAATGAATCAATTTCATTAGGCCATGAGGTTTTAGTATCTAAAATGTGTTTTCGAGAACCGCTTTAGCAGACAGAGAGAGAGAGAGAGAGAGAGAGAGAGAGAGAGAGAGAGAGAGACTATAAATTCCATAAACGAATCATACTTGTTGGAAAAAATATCCCAAACTACTAAAAAAAACTTTGAATTAAACAGGCCCCGACTTGACAGCTTTTTCTTCCAATTCATGTGCTATTCCAAATACAAAAAATCTATCATACAGTAACATGCAAAGAACAAATGAATCTACCTCAAAGCAGAAACTTCCGCTTCCATCTGTCTGCTTCATTTGAGGTTTCACGTTCTCGGGACCATGAGTCAAAGCTACCTGGTGAATGAGACTATAATCCTATTATCATCCAGGATAGAATCATTCTAAACAAAGAATAAATCGTATCTAATACCTTTGCTTTATGGGTAGAATGGACCATACGAACCACACCACACACATCATAAGAAATTGCTTCGATATCTGCAACTGAAGCCATGTTAGGCAGCACCTGAATCGACATTGAAAGAAAAGAAAAGCAGTCAGTCAGGAAAAAACGCCAGCCTCAAACGACAATTAGCAAATATAATACGACCATTAGTTGGTACCTATATTATATTGCTAGCAGTATAAAGACCAAAAACAATATTATCAGTCGAAATGCATTCACAAGTTCAATGATATCACATACCAAATAATCCTTCAATGTTTTGAACTTGTAATGCTCCTTTACAGCTTCTATCGTATAACGATTAGATGTCACCTGCAATCATTTACAGACAAAAAATCAAGATTAAATAATATTTCATCAATTCGAACTACCCTACCCTAACATACTCCTAATATTCTGCCATAAAGGTTCTAAATTTGGAGACATGAGGAGGACGTAAGTGAAATTGCATAATTTACGCAAGCTTTAAACCGGATATATAGATATATATATAGATATATATATATATAAAAGATAACCCATGCACACATCACATCAATTACACAAGCTTATTTTATAGTAAAGACCATGATGGGAGTCGTGATTAATGAATCCTAATGCAGAACAGGAGAACAAACTAACACATTGAAAGAAAGAACTAACCAAGTTTGTGTTCAAGCTACAGTAAATAGATCTACAGGAACTTACTGCCATAGGGAAAATCTTAGTTCTGTTTCTTGAGGAAAGAAAGTTTTCATTTTAAGAATCAACAAATAAAAACACAGCGAAAGCTTCAGGAGGACTTCAAGCACAGATACTTGACATTAAGTATAGTATGCACTCTGTTTCAGGCCAGCTACTCACAAAGTCTAGTAACTTGTACCTAGTACAAATTATCACATTGCAATATTAATAGAAGCTGCAGGTTTGGGAAGTCTGCAGGTGATGAAAGCAAACCATATGACCACTTATTTCAAACTCTTTTTCTTTTACTCATTGAACAGATCCATATGTGTATACTTATGAGAGTGGACCTTTAGTCTCTACAGATTCTGAAGGAATAGAAGATCAGTTATTGCTAAGCAATATAGTACATTCTAACAAGCATTCGCTTATGAGTTCCCACTTGGATATGTAGAAAATTATCTTACAAATTCGACCCTGGATATGCCTTCTAATACATTTTGGAAGCTGGTGTAATCAAATATATGAGAAAATACAATGTAAAGAGCAGGTGGAGTCTTGCTTAGGGTAAATCTTAACTAAGTAGAACCACACATGTCAGGAAAAGCCCACTACGGAAACAATACCTGGTCAAGCTTGTAACGTCCTTGCTTGTCGGTGATAGACCTTTCATGACCATCAACTGTAATCTTAACGCCCTCGACTCCAACGTCATTCCCATCAACAACTCGACCGCCAATAGAAAATCCAGTGACCTAATTTAAGAGTAGTGAATTATGATAGTATGTATTATCTAATATCAGAACCTGAGCAACAATACATAGGTCACTATTATTCATTAAAAAATCATTCCACAAGCAGAATTTTACTCTGTGTGCACCATGTTATGTCACAAATGTACACGTTGTCATGCAATACATGCACAAAAGAACGAAAGCACAAAAAGGAAAAGAGGGAGACTGAATCTGTTCGTGACACATCTAGAATTCTTATACCTGATACTTACAATAAGTGAGCAATTGGCAGATAATAAAGTATCGAACATTGGCTAAGCAAGCATCTCAAGTTTTCATGACCATTTGTCATGGTAAGGAGAGCACTGTAACGAATACTCGCGCACGCGCGCATATGAGATGACATGCTCGTGTGAAATCAAATCAATTTATAAGGAGCTTGATATCTTTATTTGTAACAGTAGACCCCAAAATCCTAGTCCACGTGGTAACAGATAAAATGAAGAGGCTTATCTTGCCTGAAACTTTTTGCATAACTGTTACCTGAAACTTTTGGGGAATCATAACATGCTGATGCTCAACGGAAATGGATAAGACTGGAGGTGAAACATCAAATACAGTATTTTCACCCTTGTAGTAAGGTCTGAGCTCATAAGTTCCTGCAAGGTTTTCATAAAGCTAAGCAAATCTGACCAAACATGAACATCATTGACATGCATCAATTTGATTTCCAAAGGCTCAAGCATCTCCAAGTATCTAAGACTAATGCCCAGCCCCAAAACATTGATGGAGGCAGTAAAGCGTGGCACGTGCTCCTAGAGGCCTCAATATTTAGTCAGTCAAAACTCAAAACTCTGAATGGTGCTCCGAAACTAAGGCAATCAAAAATATAAAATCCTATGTCAATGTATTTTTCCAGCTTGAAAGCCTTAACAATGTTGAAATGCTTAATATACACTGACAACTGCTCTGAAGAAAGAGACAAATTGCAATTGTCAGACCATGAGGATCTCACTAACCACAAATGGAAACATCAGAGAGACATCATCAAGGGAGCATGTTCCAATACTTTATGGGGCAAAAATCGGAAATCAGTACAGAACTGAAAATAGAAGAAAGGCATGGAGGGAACATAGATCTCATTACTCTTGCATCTTTTCAAAAGTTCCATTATACAGAAGCAGAACTTAGTCTATGTAGGTAAAGTCGATTTCAATTACTGATATGTCTGCATAATTTTCAGGATGCGTTTAACCCCATACCATATTCTGAAATTTAGACATTTGCAGGCCCATGACGCTGAATAAGCATAGAAGACAACGATGGGACAGGGAGGAGAGACCAAGAGTGAGATATGTCACATGAAAGAACAAAAGCAGTACCACAGGGGATGGATTTAAACATGAATTTTCCATCAGCATCAGATACGGTATGACAGAGAGCTTTTCTCTGTACAGGCAGAATCACATGATCATCAACTTGCGGACAGTCCACCTCAACAACATCATCCGAGAATAGGTAAATGTGAACTCCCAATATTGGATTACCCTGCCAAAACATTAAAAAGTTATCTCTTATTGTAAGATCGGAACCACTAGCAAGTTGGCCACACCTTAACATGGTGAGGCCAACTGTAAATACATATTAACATAGCCCATGGAAAGAGAAAATAGCATGTGCACAAGGTATAAGAAGTAAGTAAAATAATGAATAGGGCTGTGTCATCAAATACATGAAAAAATAGGGTTGGCATAAGTCTTGCAGTAAATATTAACTGGAGCTATTCTATAAATTTCTTTTGAATAAACAATATTTGCAATCCTCTGTGCCACAAAAATACATTCACCAACTTTAAAAAGGAAAAGAAAAGGACAAACGGACAGTTCAGTTATAGATCAACAAGAAGTGCTTTCAAATAGTGAGAAAGGTAAGACTTTACATATGAATAATCTAAGGAGTTCAGTAAAAGCTTTCATAGTTCATGTTTTTTCTCCATGAGAGATTTCTGATTTATGATTCAGCTGTCAGAGAAAGTTTCAAACAAAATGTGGAGAATGCAATTTCATGCAACCCTAATGCATGCCTAAATTTACCTGGGCAACAACAGATCCACGGATGTCATACCCTGAGACAAAAAAAATGTCATTGGCAATGCCATTCCCAAATCGCAGTTCTATCTGCAGATGGAAACAATTCAAGTCAATGGTCAGTAGAGTAAAAGAGATATGGACAAGCAGCAAGGTATACACGGTCATCAGAAGCACAATAATGATTGGTTTCTAAAACTGATTATTGCTTTGGAGTTTCCTTCAATTGCAATATTTTGGTTTGGATGAGTATAGATCCTTGTAAAGTACACACAGAAAAAAAAATTGAACAGAAATGACAAAGTCATCAAATCCAAAAGTATCCAACCTCAGTTGAGCCTCTGACTTCAACATTCAAATCTGGATGAGAAGCATGTAAACTGTATCTCCCTGTCTTCCAAGAAACACAATTCAAGAAATTCACAATGAGTATGGCATTGACAGCACATAATGGGGCAAACATCTGACATAGTAGTTTTGCTTGGCAACTGAAATATTGTAGTGTATCATGTTAAACACATACATATTATGCAGTACAGAAGTTCATTGTTTAAGCTATTGGAACAGGAGTTAAAGATGTTAGCAATAGTTGTAAACAAACATATTATCCCATAAAATACCAGTTAAAAACTACAAGAATCCTTTAACTAGTAAATGAAATTGTCTATACCTGGAGTGATGTTTATGAACTTGTAGCTTCCCTCAGATGACGTCGAAACAGAAGAGACAATATCGCCAGTAGAAGATAGAAGGTTAACATTTACATTTGAAGGACCTTCGTTCTTACGAGAACAGCTCTCCCCACCAACAGCTCCAACAACCCTTCCTGAGACTGTGAACCTATCATATGGAGAATTGCACCAATGTGCAACAATCATGAGCAGACAACTTGATGACGAAAACTTTACACACAATGAAGAAATTAAAAGATTAGATCAGACAAACCCGGTGAACTGGAAATTAATATCATTGTTGTTGTTGCAACCGGCAGTGTCTATCACAACAGGGACCTTCAGCATAAAGTAAAAAAGTAAGGGAAAACATATTTCAGAACATGCATAATTGTCAGAAAGCAGAATATTTTGCACAAGCAGAGGAAAGAAACTAGAAAAACAACAGAGAAACTCTACTTAAATACCAGCGAAATTAACTGACCTTATCTGGAAGCCATGACCATCCTTCAGGTCCACTAACTCTGAGTTCAAAAGAACCCTGCAAGTATCCTTAGCTTAGATGACAAGAATGCATGGAAAAAGTACCATGCTCAAAGAATTTACAGTAGAATCAATTCTTTGTCAAGGATGCCAATGTTTAGACGTTATAGAGCCTCGTTTTGTTCCATAGTAAGTTATTCAAGTAAAAGAAAGGTTCACGTGTCTGATTCACTCGTATGGAACCTTTCCAAAAATTCAATTTCCACTAACTTGCCATAGAGTTCTGATAGTTGACTCCAATTTGATTTTCCAGAGAGCAAATTTGGGAACTGGTGGCGCGGGAATATGAAGCAGTGGCTTTTTTTTCAAGCAAATGAAGGCAGTGGAATTAATTGACCAATCTGCTACTTCAGGGTGAGTTTCGATCAACTCCTCGTTTTCAGCTCTACTTTTTGGGTGTGTGAATCAGAGGATGCTTCACCATGGGCAATGCGAGTTATTAGACATAGACAAAAATCTTTGCAGCAATGCCTAATTTGCTCGAAAGAAATGAGAGAAGATCAAAACAAAACCTCAGTTTATTAAGAAACTGAAGGATTTTTCAAAATCATGACATCGACTTCCTATAAGTTTAAGTGTTCTCTCATTTTTTTCCTACCTTAACTCGTTCTTTCTGGCACTTTCAGTTTTGCATGCCTCCCTTTGTGCTAC
The DNA here is from genome assembly GCA_031216405.1 of Syzygium malaccense. Classification (NCBI taxonomy): domain Eukaryota; kingdom Viridiplantae; phylum Streptophyta; class Magnoliopsida; order Myrtales; family Myrtaceae; genus Syzygium; species Syzygium malaccense. The sequence goes on along the minus strand of CM062260.1, from coordinate 15,149,043 downwards.
AATTTGAATGAAATTGATAATGAAACCAAGCATGTCATAAGCTTTAAATAAATGTGTCAAAGTTAATGAGCCAAAAACAAAAGGAAAGCATAAAAAATTTCCAAAGCACGACTACAAATGATATAATCATCATCGGAGGGCAACAACTTAAGAAAAAAGAAAAAGCAAAAGAAAGCAAATACCTTGTCATAAACCGGAATGAAGTAATAACCATTGGGAGCACATTGAGTTCTGTCTTTTACCAATCCATCTACAGTGCGAAGTTCAACCTGTGATTTAGTATGACAAGACTTTTGAGCATAAATATTGACATAAATAATGCCTAAAACTTAACATGGCACAAAACAACAGAGTCATCTCTTAGGCGTACATGCGACAACCATAACACCATACATCTCTGCAAGATGATGCAGAGAAGCCGATGTATGAACTATTTTGATTGGTCTTAAAGTGAAATTCTTCCTTGTCAAGGTCACTCACCAGAACATCAACCATCCACATCAAGACCCTACAAAAGTCGGTCACGCGAAAAGTTTGTTTTTCGAATTCTAGTCTAGCACCAAAGGAATATCCAGGCTAATGCACTACTTTTTTCCAGGATAAGTGACATTTCATGCTACCAAGGAGATGGGATGTCAAACAAACTGGATGATGGACACATGAGATTTCGCACACTGACGTTTGGTCTAAAATATGAGATTACTACAAAACTAATCGAAGAATGGAGCATGAGAGAGCAATGTCGAGCCCACATAGTTCACCGCTCAAACTCAAGTAAAAAAGTCAACGCTCAATAAGTTTCAAGCTGGAGCTCGAGTCAATCAAGTACTCAATATACTCGAGCTCTACTCAACTCAACTTAATTCGCCAAAGTCATTTCTCATATGAGCTGCAGTAAGGCTAAGACAAGGACTTGAACTCAAGCTCGAAGTAGCTCAACTCATCTCCAATCGCACCCTAGTCAGGAACATCCCCAGCTCATCTTGCAGAGGAAGCATGGGAGGAAAAGAGCATTCCACCGAGCTCAACCACCTAGCCCAAAATTACCATAGCAGCGCAGCAAACACCAGAATGATCAGATTACCACTGAGATACGTTCGAAAGCTTATTTAGACTCGATACGTATAAAAAACGGGGATAGTTCTTGTGCGCTTCAAGACCAACCGTCCGGCCTTGCCACATTATAAAGTACATAAATTAATTAATCCCCATCACGAAACCACTAACTACAAAGACCTCTAAGTCTTGCTCCATCGCTAGGATCAATGCAGAACAGAAAGAAACCAATCAAGAAGAGCACGCGATGCAATCCCATTACCGCGATTTCGGAGTAATCCAACTTCCCGTCGCTCGGCTTCCTCGACTTGATCAGAGACGGACTCGCCTGCAAACCACGAACAGAGGATCAAACCGCCAGTCTCACTGAGCAAGGTTCAACTCAACTTAGCACGACGCCGCACTATTCCGATCCACACGATGCCCCTCGCCCCGACGAACCGACACGGGAAGCTCCCCGATCCCTACCTCGACGAATCCGCCGCAGCCGTGGATGGCGTCGGCGAGGGCGGCGGAGGAGGCGGCGGCGGAGGAGATCGCGACCAGAAGGCAGAGCACGGCGCGCGTCGCGGCGCGAGACGCCGTCGTCGTCATCGGGGGACGAGAGCGAGCGGGGGATTTTCGGGTGCGATTTCCTCAGGCGGGCATGGATCGATCGGGGAGCGCGATGCGCATTTGCGGAGCCGCGGATGTTTGATTGGATCTGGGCGCGACCGAGGGTTTAATGCACCTATAAACCGTTTAGGTGCGGTCGCGGGGAGCCGTGGCTCGCTCGCTGGTCCGGTCTGGGGGCTCGACTCTGTCCACGCGCGGAACGCGCGACGCTGTGGTCGCGGGCGATTCGAGCGCTCCGCGAGGCAGGACATTTCTGTAAATTGCCCAAGGTCAAACTATCGAATCTGGTAATGAAAAAAATTGTTTTGAATTAGGAAAAAAGTTGCAAAAAAAACTTCGATTTATGCTCACGATAATGCACTTGCCCTAAAGGCCCGAACTTTTTTTTTATGTACTCGCCGTGACACGTTTACACTAAATTTTTTCTTGTGACGTAAAAAAAAAAATCCAAAACTTGCATTTATGTGACATATTTACTTTCGTCAATGCTCCGTTAGATGATTTTTCAGCCAATATAACGTCATTTTTATTGCATTCCAATTAAACATTGTTTGCTTTATTACATTCATATAGGTAAATTTTTAATGGTTCTCATTAAAAGAATATTAATGGAGGGAAAATGTGTCGCGCGGGTATAAATTTGAAATTTTTTGTGTTACAAAAGAAAGTTTAGAGTTAATGTGTCATAGTGGGCATAATTTAGAGTTTTTTTGTGGCTTTTGCCCTTTAAATTATTGAAACAATAGATAATTTCAAAACAGTCAAATGGACGTTGGTGTTGGCTCAAATAAGAATTAGTAATTAATACACATTGTTAAATTATTAGAGTAATTGATAATTTCGAAAAGAGTTAATAATTTCTTGTAAAATTTAATAATGGGATAATGACATAAATGGTCATTGAACTTTAATCCAATATGTAATGTGATTTCTGAACTTTATCGTAATGTTCAATGTGGTTCCTGAACTTTTGATACATTTTCAGTTTAATCCATAAACTATATGAAAATGTTCAATGTAGTCCAAGTATTAAACATGTACCAAAAGTTCATGGATAAAACTGAACAAATTAAAAATTCAGGGATTACATTGCACATTAGACTAGAGTTCAAGTATCGCATTAAACAAATTAAAAGTTCAAAGACCACGTTGCATATTGGATCAAAGTTCAGAAATCATTTGTGTCGTTTTCCCTCTTATAACTTTAATCCGTTATTAAGGTCCACAATTATATGTATAGTAGATTGACTATTCCTGCATTCCCGAGCAAGGCTGAAGCTTCTAAAGGATTCACTCTCGTGTTGGGTATGTCATCTCATCATTTACAAACCGGGGTACATGCTGGGATTGGTACCTCGTGTCAAATCTCGTCGTTGAGCTCTTCCTGAATAGTGTTTGATAGAGGTAAGCAGTTCCAAGTTCCATATAAGTTTCACCTAAAACTTGGAACCAACCTGTTGGAATAAATTTCTCATTTTTTGGAACCTAAAACTGATCCTGCATACCTCTAAACCTATAACCTGCACTTTTACAGGTTCTAGGGTTAGTTCTAAGGTTTACCTAGTATCTACCCGTGTTATTAATTGAATTGCCTTTAATGATAACTACTTGCTCTTATAATTCACTGACCACAGTATATATTTAGATATATTAAGAATATGAAACATTAACAAAATAAAAGTCTCATTTATAAAATAGAAGCTCAGACTACTGGTTCTGAATTATACGCTCATCATCAGACATCATGGAATACCGCGCAAAAACATAGACTAAGAAAAATACAAAAAATTGTTTCGGGTTCTAGGTTCTCACTTTCACGTTCCACCTATCCAGAACTTAAAACCTATCTGTCGAAATAGGTTGCTCAATTTTTTGAACTTGAAACCTACCCTATATACCTTGAACTTGCAACTGGATAAGTTCCCACCGGTCCGGTTCTCAAGTTAGAGTCTGATTCTCAGGTTCTAGAGTGGAGCTATGCTCACCCTAAGTGTTTGAGGGTGTCCAATTGCTCGAAGCATCAGGCTCGTGCCTCTTCCTTGCCGTTTTGAAAAAACTTTTCAAAAAGGTCCCGCCATGCATGCTAGACAAAGATGTTGGATCAAATTTGGTCTAGGCTAATCTGATAAACAGGTAATTAGGGAAGCAACTACAAAAAAATTGTACTTCAATCTAAATGAATAGGATTAGTCCATTGGAGCAGTAAAGTGCAAAAAATCGCTTCGAAAGCGAAAACACATTCAAAGAAAAATTTAGCATTCTCCTTGCGCTCTTTCTTTCTGTGCTCCCGAGATTTCCTTCATCAACTATTAGAATTCACGTGAAATCCCTTCTCAAACTCGTGCTCTACATTTCCATGATCTTCACTTCCGTGATTTCGATAACTTCCTCGAGTAATCGTATGTCTTGCAAAAACTTTTTCCTCTCTCACGAACTATGTATATTTTGTAACCACTTCCACTCGTAGCTCCAGTAAAAAGGGGTGCTCTAGCTCTTACAATGCATCTCAGGATCAAGACCAAGAACCCGGGGTTAGGCTAGATGAACTTCGATAAAGGTTCGTTTTTCTTTTTGGTTGGAAAAACTCCGACAGAGGTTGAACTCGATATAACTTGACTCTTGCCTTTTATTCCTCCTTCTCGACTTATGCCTTACCTTGAATCTAATCTTTAACGATTGGGCCGTAAATTTACACCGCCAACATGTATGCTTAACGTTTTTGCTTCTACGGACTTTTCGAATTGGCCATGTCACATGTCTTACACTTCCCATCCTAAAGTATTAATCGTCGGCTTATGTGATCTATTTATAAGCATGATTTCTGTAGCTGATCATGTCAAAATCGGGATTACTATTTCTCAAACCATGTCACGTTATTTTTCTCGAATGAAGGACACGGCAATTCGGGAGAAAATAAAACGCACCGTGCCATGAAGATTGATCGAGATAAGGTCACTATAAATGTCATAACTTTCATACCACACTCACTTGAGTGTTACATCTTTCTTTCTGACCACTTAAGCATTATGACTTACAAAAAAATATTCGCTTTGAGTGTCATAATTTAAAAAAAATATTTACCCATGTGCCAAAAATTCGACATGATATAGCACCTGTTGTGAATATTCTCAAAAAGTTATAAGTATCCGGAAAAAAATTATGACACTTAAGTGAGATCTGTATGAAAGTTATGGCACTTGCGGCGTTTTTAAAAAAAAATTATACCCAAATAAATACAAATTTAGATTATACTAATTTATCTCTTCGAATTTTTTTAATCCCATCCGATTACATAAAGCAACTCACGTACAAATTTTCCCGGCCTAGTAATCGTCGTACTCATATCCGAACATTCGTGTACTACACGCCGTACTGAAGTTCTCTTCCGCCCGAAAAGAACATCGTACTACTAATTTCTCACGTCATAAATAAAGTATAAAATGCTAAAAAAACGATAATGGCAAAAAAAGAAAAATTTGCCATCGCCTTCCCATTTCGCGGAGCCACCGAGAGAGCAGGAGCGAAGTCAAACGTTTGACTTTTCTCCTCGACAAGTCCGAGCTCGCCGTCGCGCGCCCGCCACACGCTCATCATCTTCTTCCTCTTCGCAATGCCTCGTCTCCCGCCGCCGCCCCTCCTCCGCCTCCTCCTCCTCGGCGTCGCGCTGCTGCTCGCCGCCGCGCGGGTCGGCTCGCACGAGGAGCCGGGCGAGTGGAGGTGCGAGTCCGACTCGGCGGAGATCCGGCTGCAGGCGGAGTTCAGGCCCGGGGCCGTCGCCGTCGACGGCAGCCCCGGCGACTGGGACGCCGTCGACGGGTCCGAGTTCGCGCTCCTCCCCGCGCTCGACCCCGACGCCGACAAGGAGTACGGTGGCGGGAAGATGACCGTTAAGGTGCGCGCTTCCGGATACGAATTTTGGAAAAGTTTTTTTTTCGTTTTTGGCTTAAAGAACGTAGAAGGCGTGGTTTCGGGTAGGAAGCGTTTTCATGCTGCGGCAAGAAATAATCAGGTGCGGCGATATTGGAATTGTTGCAGGCTCTTCACGACGGCAGCGACCTGTACTTCTTGTTGCAAGTGGATAGCGACTATGTGTACTCTCCTGGGTAAGCTCTCGAGTGCTCGAGCTTGCATTTTAGAAATGGAATCTAACCGACGGACTCGGGTGGATGTAATTTGATGTGCTCGACTGAATTAGCGCGTTCTGAATTTGATGGTTAAGTTTACTTATATGAACCGAGTTCTGAATGGAACTGAGGGTGGATTCACTTTGTCTCCTACATAGGCTCTGTAATGGTTTTGACGGAGGGAAATATGCGGCTGGCGTAGACCTTAGTTTGATCGACGTGATTAGGCTCAAAGTTTGCTCCATTATTGTCATTGCCGGTGGAGTTCTAAGTAACTAGAGTTTAATTTAGACGAGTCATGGCCGGTTGCGGTCGCGTTAGTCCTACCTGGCAAGTTGTATCATGCATATGATTCATTTCTTAACTGGGTTGCATCTTTAGCCCCCCTTTCTTAAGGGCGATGAAATTACGCCAAAAATCATGTTCTTTTCTCTGTTCTTTTTCCTTTCTTTATGCAGCAACAGTAACAAATGCCCCTCGGTTGCTCTCATGTTCCAAATTGGTCAAAGTGCTACCTATCACGATGTAAGCTCTCAAATTTCTGTCGCTTTGTTCTCTTGCGTGTTTGCTTTTTTTTGTCGGTCCACAGCATGTCGATCGAAGTTTTCGTTGCCTTCTAGTCTCAGAATGATATCTGTTATTAATAGATGGGCGGGTGTAAGGAAGGAACAGATACTTGCACCAGCAAGACATGTAAAGGCCATGAAGTTGACATAATGCACTTTTCGGTTGGAAATGCCATACCGGGAAGACTCTATGGTGGAAATCCTATTGATAATGCCGAAGGAAACGGTGGTGACAGGTGACTCATCTCTTTGACCTTCCGGGAATTAGACTGATGTTGGCTGTTAGGATACTTTCAAGTTCATGTAACTTGCTTGCTAAATTCCCATATCTAAAATTTAAGTTCCTGCAAACAGGTTTGGCCATTTGGTTGATCTTTATGCTTGGACCCCACACTGCAGATATCTCGATGGAACTGGCCCTTCAGGTATTTTCATGGTCTAAGAGATTCTTAATTCTTTTCCTTAGATATACAGTTTCTTTATCAATTTTTTATGCTGAGAGGAGGTAACACTAACCATAAACGGGAAAAATGAGGATAAAGTGCAAAAGAAGGTGATGGCAAAACATACGTGGCACAGAAGTCATAAAGTACATTAAAGTTCAATTGTCACATTTTTCCGATATTCCCCTTGAAGTTGCTATATTGACAGAGGGTTTAGAAAAATTGTTATCTGCAGATCCTGTGCTTATACTCTTAACTGTTTAATTAAAGATGGGTCTTCTTGTCTATATTGTGCTTTCTCCAACTCTGCTTGATATCTGCATCTTCCCAAGTCAATTTCCATGTACCAAGGTGGCAGGTCCTGATTTTGTACTTCAACTGTGCCTGCATTGTACCTTCATATACCCTCTCTCATGATAAGAGATTTCCCTTGTTAAGTTCCAGTTCTGTTTCTCTTTTAATTGCTGATTAACTTTACCCAAGTCTATCTACCTGCTTTATAATCTAAATTGCAACAATAATTGACAGTTATTAGAAATCAAATAAGCAGAGCATTGTGCACCGTGCAATGCTAGGATATTGCCACCTATGACATTTCGATGCAGTACTCTCTGTTCTAGATGTCAAGGAAACATATAGACCTTTGATTATTCCAAGCTGGAGAAAATTTGTGATCTATCCTAGTCAACGAACAGATTAGAGTAATCTAGCTTGCTGATTGAAAAGGCAATTGATCATCATAAGAAAACTACAGAATATAATCTACACGAATCCTCATAATTAGTGCTCTTGTCATGTACAAATAGGTGCCTTGCCTCTTGCAGGGAATCAGCCGGATGGCTATTTACTATTTTTTTCTGATAAGCTGCTTATGATATAATTTGTCAAACTATAATTGATGATAAGGATGATGAATTTCCCATGGCTGCCTTGCGCTTGCCTGAAATGAAAGAGAATTTAGTTCTTCCAGTTAGCCATGGGATGGCCTGATAGAAACTGTGTTTTCTCGACCCATTGAACCTTGGCTTAACTGAGACATTTTGTTGGCTGGCTCCATCTTATAGTTTGTCATGATGGTGTCTGGTGCTGTTTTACAGAGTGAGATGTCAAATTGGGCTTGAAATGCTCCTTGTTTCATGGCTATACCATTAAGTGTTCATACTTCTGAACTCCGCCCCTTCCTCCATGCACCCCCACCTCCAGATAGAGAGAGTGAGAGAGAGTTTAAACCCCAGATGGAGAGATGAGCACTAATGTTTCAATTGTCTGTCTGTCCTCTTCAGGAAATGATTCCAGTGCGCAGAACAACTGGAGAGGTGCATGGTGGCACAGCAGCTTGTCTGTTGAGTCTGGTACTTTACTGCTTGCAATCCCATAAATATATAAGTTACTTAGACATTTTTTACATAAATGCCTGTGCATGACATGCTTAATTCTGTGTGCTTGCCTGTCTTTTCTGCTTATTCATGGGTTTGGAATGCAAACGTGACCATATATTTAGACTATAGGTTGCCCATGTCATAGCTCCTACTAAATGACTGAGTGATAATCCCCCTTATATAACACGGAAGGGATATAGGCATATAAAGTTTCATGCACCGGTCCTCTGTGACTTAGCTCCTGTATATTCCACTCTTTACTCTCCCATGGTCATATCCTGCATGGAATGCTGAATAATTAAAACCTTTAGCTTTTGTTCTTTGTGCTCTAGCTAGTGACCAATCCATAGTTAGTTACATTGGTCCTGTTCTGAGTAGTTGGAGCGGAGAACCCAACTGACACCCAGTAAGTAAAGGCATTTTCAGTCGCCCATAAAGTCTTTGGCATAACCATATTTCTCTATAACTCTACCGTAACATTTCAACATCTCACTAGCTTTTCACCAAGATGATAAAATTATGTACTGTGCTTGTTTGATTTATCATTTAATGAATGACTGATTCTTGCTCAATTTATTTATCAATAATAAATTATATACACTTATATTAGGTTTTGTCCAAGAGGACAGTCCATATGGATCAGATGGTCGAAAGGGCACATATTACTTTGAATTTTCAAGGCCTTTGAGAACGATGGATCGCCTTCAGCAGGTTTGGTAGCTTTCTTACTTTTTGCCATACAGTCAGAGGATATAGGCCACGGCGCCGTGTTCTACTATAACGTTTTAAATCAGAAAGAAGGTCTTTCTTATTTCTACATTGTTAAAGCAGATGAGCGGAATCAGGTTATGTTAAAGCAAATGAGGGAAATTAGGTTGTCATGGCATCATTTAAGGTTAAGAGCAGGTCATCATTGTCATAGTGAATTTGATAGCATTTTTCTACTGCATGTTACTTCTAATCAGCTGCTTAAGAAAACAAGACTTGGAATGACTAGAACAGAGTTTGTCCTGTTTACCAAGTCAGTGCAATGTACCGTGATAAATTTTGACGTGTAATGTAATTTACTCATTTTACGTTTATCGTATCCTTTTGTCTTGGCTGTTACAATTGGGTAAATTGTGACTATGAGATACTTTGGTTCAGCTAGAGTAGGAAGATCGTCATCTCCAATGTGTTATGGTCTTCAATAACAATCTCAGTCTATACATGGGTACATAAGAAATGGATGGAACCATTTTCGGATTTTTTTCCAGCAGTGTGTTTAGACCAACTTTTAGATAGAATGCAATCTTTTAGTGCCCTGCTGTCCTGGTTGTATTATGCATATACCGATTTGGAAGTCCCTCTCTTGCAAATTATGATAATTATGCAGTGAACAGAGTTTTGAATGATTATTGAATTGTGATGTCTGCAGGATGTTCAGTTCACTATTGGTGAATCGAGCAAAATATCAGCAGCATTCTGGTATCCTGTCGATGGGACTCCATGGCATGGATCGGGGCACTTCGCGATTAATTGTGACTGGGTGTCCTTGGATATTAATTCAGCCAGATCGACGCTTACCAAGTCAACATCGACAGGTTCCTGGGATGTGGCAAGCGTGTTCTCCATCCTATTGTCTGTGATCGCTTTGTGCCTGTCGATTTTCGCCATCTACCGCATATCGAGACCTAAAAGTTTCCAGTTTTCTCCTGTGGAAGTATCTATGGAATAATCATCTTGTTTTAGCATTGGTAATATCGTTTGACAGTCGAGGCATTAATCCTTCCACAGAATCGATCAGCTTCCCTTCCACACAAATTTTTCGTGTTAGACATTTGATCTTCGGTTAGTATAATTCAATGTTCACAATACACAATGAACATCACGTATCTGGTCATCTTGTTGATATGAAAGTATATTATAGTTTGTCTTGGTTGAGATTGTGTCTTCACGTAGTTTTTTAATACTCTTTATAATTAGAAAAAGTGAATATATATATTTTCGTCTATCATGCTGTAACTCTCTTTTCTTTCTTTCAAACTTTTGCCCTATATCTCGATCATTGAATATTGAACCCTACGTGAAACCCATGCGATCCAAAAGGATGAGATCCATTGGGCTCGTGTACACATGGAGGCAAAAATTGCTTTTACTGGGAATGCTTACATCATTCTAGTGAACAGACCCGTTCGAATGACTTGATATGCTTTGGGACGAGGAACTTCCAAGAAATATGGCAGTTGCGGAAGAGCTCACTACAAATTAATTCAAATAAATGTTCTGATACAACCTGTATCGTTGGCCACTTCGACATATACTTTCACATCAAAGTGCTCTCTGCTAACAGAGTGAGCAACAATGACGATGACCGTTAGGCCGACACTCCTCGGTGCCGAATCAACAGAAGATCTCACTAAATGTTTCGGGCCCATCCATACAGCAAACAAATGCCAGCGACGACGACCAAGAGCTCTTGTGAACTTCGAATTGCGCAAAGATTGTCTAATTGCATACGTCAAACTGACCCGTGTCCACAGTAATGCTCCCGGCGCAGTAGTCATGAGGCACACACCTTTTCGCACAAATTATAGAGCTCGTCGTCCATTGTTATTGCATCTCTTTCCAGCATTTCACGAATCTCTGGAGCCGTTCTGCCAGCTGCTATATAAGTTTTCAGCAACACCTTGGAGGCAATCACCTTGACACCCTCTTCATTCTTCAAAAGCTCGTAGAACTTTTCAGCGGAGTCGGGGTCTTTAGTTTCCTCGAAGTGCTTCAGGAATGCATCCGTGATAACTGCATCAGGACGCCACCCTTCACCTTCTGCTCTGGCAATAACTGCAGCCAAGTGCTCCATAGCCAAATCTACCTCACCTTTTTTCAAGAAGTAGAGCATAAATACCTCACTGCCCTTGAAAAATGGTCTATTGCTCCTCCTAATGGCCTCATCGAATAGTCTTGAAGCCTCTTCTAGCAGGTTATGCTCTAGGCATGCACTTACCGCGACTTTCGCTAACCTTTCATCGTAACTGCAGCAACCCGACTCCCACTCCTTGAAACATTTTAGTAAACCCTCTACATCCTTCAGTCTATGAAGTGCCTGCAGCATTATAAGATAGCTGAAGTTGGTCGGCGTTTTAAAAGCCACCTTTAAGGACTCCCATACCCGATTCACCTCCTTCAGATTAGAAGTGCCTGCATACAGGCTGATCAGAAAGTGGTACGGCTCACGGTTTTGGGGTTTCATGAAAGTTTCCAGATTCCTCAGAGCTGACTCAGCTTTCTCAAATAGTCCGGCCTTGACATAGATCGCAGCTAGGTTGCTGTACACGGTCCAATCGTCACACTGACTTGAATCATTCAATCTCTCTTGCCAGACCATTTCCACTCCCTCAATATCATCTAAACTTGCATAACTCTGCATCCATAATACGTAGGCATAACTGTCCAAGGAAATTTTTCTCTCCTTCATTTTTGCTACAAGTGAAGGGACCATCTCAGGCTTGCCCAATCTCAAGTACAATGTCATAAGATTGCCGAAAGCCAACCTAGTGGAGGAGAAGTTTAGTTCATCCATTTTATTGAAGAGGGCCAATGCCTTGTCTTCATTAGCTTCCTTACAGTAGCAGTTTAAAAGAGTTCCATAAGTAACTAAATTTTTGGCAGCTTCTGGGAGGCTATTAAAGTAATTCTCAGCTGCATCTACCCCTTTGACCTTTGATATCAGGTCCAAGTTCAGCGCATGGTCTGCAAATGCAAAATTGATATTTCTTTTCTCCATCCATTGCATTACCTGCAATTGAGGCAGGAAGACATTGATGGGTACACGATTACATCAACATACTCAATTAAGTGCCAATGCACATAAAAAGAAATGATGACGATTGATCCTCATGAAATTAACTCGGAACCAAATCAAAGGTGCACATCATAGTAAATTTTATTAAAAAGGAAACAAAAGCTTTCATGCACCACGGAGGAAATATGTAGCATCAATTTACCTGGGATCCAAAAGAATTGAGTATGTTGACACAACCATCACAAGGAAATTTATTTCCGATATTTGTGTCACAAGGAAAAAATCAAAGGTACTCGACTCTGACGAATAGAACATAGGAGTCCGTATTTCAACATAAATTTCCTCATTGACTCTAAATTCCACCATACGATATGAAACTCTCCCTCTCTCCTATGGCTTTCATTAGATTTTCATCCTTCCTGGCCAAGGTGCCTGTATCAGACTGATTGAAAGGGAAAATGAAAAGAAAATCAAAGGGGCACATATCAAACTCTAAACCTCCACAAAATGCTCTCTTACGATCTTCTACATCTTAATTCCCTGCTGTCAAGCATGTAACTAAGTTTAATCCGTGAACCCTGATAGCCAAAAAAGGAACACATAATCTATAGATTGTCAGATCCCACACCCAAACAAAAGAAACAAAAAATTCGCATAAACCGGTAGATGATCTTCTACGTTGAGAATAGATCTATCTATGTCTCTATCAACCCAGACAAATGAGCATAGGGCCTGGAAGCTAGAATGAATGCAATTGACTCCTGAGATGCCAGGGAAGCTAAAGAAAGCCATGGAGCCAAATGTGCCTACGGCGATCGCTCGGTTAAAAGCTTTTACTGCACTGTTGAGGCGGTCGTAATAATTCGAGCACATCACTCCGATTCAATGAGCAAATCCCTAATCAGTCTCCATCTCTTCTCTCAAACTCATCATTCGTTTTTTTTCTTCTATCTCCCTCGGCCGGTCTCTCCTTGTCTGTCAATTTCGAAAGGCTTCGCCGAGAACCCACGAATTCTATCAAACCCCTGATCAACAGCTGATCAAGGGGAAAAACCACGAACACCGACTGAACTACTGACCAAAAATCGAACGGCACATGCACATTATCACTCAGACACATCTCGAGCATCAGAAGGTTTCCACTTTCACCTACATCACAAGGACTATAGCAATCCAACAAATCCGCATCACCACCACTGCTCGGGCTTCGACGGAGGGACCGAAATCGCGAGAGGCATTCATTTTATTCGGGCTAGAATCGGACGAACCTCGAGAGCGTGCTCGTAGCGGCGGTACTTGCGCAGCTCCTTGGCGCACCTCACCAGGTCGAGCTTGCTCAGCCTGCGTCCCTCCATGATGTACCCGTTCAGCGTCTTCGGCACGCTCCCGCCGAACCCCGCCAGAGGAGACAGCCTCCGGTAAATCCGCACGGGCCTCGCCTCCGGCGGCGGCGCCGCGGCCGGCTTCGGAGCCTCGGCCGCCGCGGACAGCCGCCTCAGGTGCGTCAATCCGGAGGCTATACGTCGGCTGGGGTTCATTTTCTTCGCTGATCAGCGCCCCTCCGACGGTGGTTTGGGGCGGGGGCTGTGGTTTAGCGAGGGTTTAAAGAGAAACGAGAGTGGCGTTCCGACGCAGAGCTGAGCTAGCCTGGAAAACGTACCGTTTCATCTCAAGCTGGCCAGGCATGTCGTTTAGTGAAGTCTGCTCATGACCCGTCTCGTCGTTTTGAAACCCGAAAAATACACCAACGTCCCCTGCAAATATGTAAGGATAAGAGTATCGAAAGTCCTAAAATTTATCGCGAAAGTGCAATTTAGTCCATACTTGTGGATGGACCATTGTGAAAATTCAGGCTAAGACTCTTAATTGTGACCGTGTGCTTCAGGAATGCATAAGTATCTCCGGCTCCCATATCCGTAGCGACCTCGCCTCCTCCAGTGCCATCTTGGCCACCGTGCGTAGCCACCTCGGCTGCGTGAATGTGGAGGCAATGCGGCGTCGAGGGTTCATCTTCTCCGCAAATGGATACCGTCCAACGGTGGTCTAGTGAGTGTTTAGAAGTGAGCCCGCGTGCAAATTCATTTCTCAAAGAAACCGATGAGGTCTACCGAAATCCCAGTAGAAATATCATTCGTGTCATGTCCATTCAAATCGATAACCATGTAAACAGGATAATTATGATTTTTTTTCTCGAAGATAATTATGAGATGTCAAGACTAAATATATCGATGATTCGGATTTATTGAGAACATAATGGAAACGTTAAGTAGGGATGGAAAATGGAAAAAGAAATTGCAAACAAGAAATATCATGCATTATGCATTTTCCGGAAGACGAGGCGGCAATTAGAGGTGAGCATGGTTATAGGGTAAAATTTGGAACTTGATAATCGGATCGGTAGGAACATATCCGATTTCAAGTACCAAGATATGCATGGTAGGGGTGAGCATGGTCTGGGTGGGCAGTTCTCACCCTAGAACCAGGAAACAATCACTAAGGACCAGTTCCAAAAAATTGAAATCGGAAACCACCTGTTGATTCCATGGATCCATCCGGGAACCGAACCATCGGTTCGGTCCGGTTCCCGGGTGGGTTCGTGGAACCGGTCCCACTTGTCAAGGACGAAGACAAAAAGACAGAGATGGAGATGGAGATGGAGAGTCGAATACGATAAGGTGAGTATCAACCAAGAAGAGCGAGAGAGTGAGAATGAGTGTGAGTGTGAGGCAAAAGCGAAAGAATGTGTTTCTTGACTCAATATGAGGCTGTGAACGTTAAGCAAATTAAGTTTAATTTAGGGATTTATGAATTTTCTTTTTTTAAAAAATAAAAATTAAATAAATATATTATATTTATTATTATATTACCGATTCGGTCTGGATGGGCAGTTTCACTCTTGGAACTGAGAACTGGACCAGTACCCATTGGTTCCCAAAAATTGAAATCGAGAATCGGATCGGTTCCCCTAGGAACTACCGGTTTCGGGCGATCCCGGGCGGTTCTCAGTTCTTTTACACACCCCTAATGCATGGTAGGTTCCAGATTTCAAAAATTGGAGAATATATTTTGACGGGTAGGTTCCATGTTTTTTCTTAGTCTATCTTTTCGTGTAATCCTACGGTATTTCATGGTGTTCGATGACGAGTGTATAATCTGGAACTACTAGTCTAAGCTTTCATTTTATGAATGAGACTTTTACTTTGTTAACGTTTCATATTTTCGTGTGTCTAAATAGAAGTTGTTGTCAGTAGATTGTAAAAGCAATTGGCGGTTATAAAGTGATAGAATCACTGCAATCGTTCAATTAATAATACAAGTGGAATCTAGGTAGAACCTAGAACTGACTCTGGAACCTGTGATGGGGTAAGTTCTATGTTCCAAGGTATGCATGAAAGGTTTCAGGTTCCAAAAAAATTAGGAACCAACTGGTAAGTTCCAAGTTTCAGGTGGAACTTTTAGGAAACCTGAAATCGCTCACCCCTGATGACGATACTAGTGTCTAATTTTTTTTTTTAATTATGAATGTGCAATAAACCTACAAATTATCAGGGGTTTAAATTATTAAATGAAGTGTCTATTTTAGCAAAGTTCGAAAAATTTGAAGATCCATTTTAAAAAAAATGTGTAACAAAGTGAGACTCCGTTTGTTTCGCAGAAAATGAATGTTTTAAAAAGTATTTTTCTTAAAAAAAAAGCTTCTGTATCGCTTGAAATAATTAGTAGATGAAAATCATTTTTATTATCGACAACAATTTATGTCAAAATATTATCGTGAATGATAAAAATATTTTTCATATGTTCATTTTCTAAGCAATATAAGCTGCCCTTTTTAAGAGAATATTTACAGACCATTCATTTTTCGTGAAAAATATTTTTTCATGAATGTCTTGGAAAATATTTTTCCTTGTTCAATGGTGAAGCGGGCGTTGCTTTATCCCCTCCATTCACATGGCGGCGTCGGCCCATAAATGCTATTTTGGGATATGTCCAGCCATTGCAACCTACCATGGCATGACAAGAAAGATGTGGCGCTCACTCAAGTTGCTAGTAGCCAAGCCAACAATGGACAGGCTAGCGTTCAATAATCACAAGAGTAGCAACATCGTTAAATCTTGAAGTTTTGAGTATACCACGTCCGGTCTCAAAGTGCCATCCGGGTTGTTCGATTGCAAGTCGAGAGCAGTAAGATTTTCCGAGGTTAGAGATGTCTTTGAGCTGGAATTTGACCGGCTAATCGATTGTATCGGAGGTCTAGGAAAGCCAGGTCGGCGAGGTCGATCAACGAAGCGGGAATTTCCCGAGAGAGTTTGAGATTGGTGCGCTAAGATCCAAATGGAAGGATTGGAGGAGCGCTTCCCAACGGAAGATGGGATTTCACCGTAGAGTCGTTTGCCGTCGCCTCCGAAATTCTTACACGGTAAAGTTCGAGTCGGAAATTGACCGTGCAAGGCGAAACTCCGGCCGGATGACCCGGCAGCTCCGGCGAAATGGCCCAAATCGATTCTGGAATTCTGAGGATGAAGACACTGGTTCTTCTCTCCCCCGTCCCCGCGTCTCCCTTCTCTCTCCGCCATCCCCCGCCGCGCGGAGCGAGCCCCGGGTTCCCCACCGCCCGTCTCTCGCTCCACTCCGAGACGGTGCGCTGCTTCATCTCTCTCTCTCTCTCTCTCTCTCTCTCTCTGTGTATGGTTACGGTGCCGATGGGGTCGTGTTCATCAGATTGCGGCAGGTGATGCGGCTTCGAGGGCTGAATACAAGCCTGGCGCGTTCGATGATCTGCTCCTCAATCTGTTCCGCAGCAGGATGGTCAAGGTCAGCTCGATTCCCACACCGAATTAAGGGAACGAAAGAGAAAACAGAAACAGGGATAGCAAATCCAAGCAGCTTTTTCAATGTGTTGTTTGTTGTCGTTGGTTTTTGTTGGGGGGTGATGGTCGTGGTGTGTTGCTTTCAAGGGCTGCTGTTAACAGGAGGTCGGATGGGATTCGGAGAAGCCGGGATACGACGGACTGATCGAAGTCGCCCACCGCCTCATGATGAAGGGCTCCAATAACTCCGACACCAGAGACGCAGCGGTATACCCGCCTTTTGCACCGCCTTGGTTTTCTTCTAAAAATCAGCAGAAATTGGGCAATCGAATGGCTTTTCCTGATATATATTTGCTTGCTTTTATCTATAAAATGTAAAGGGTGTGTGTGAGGACATGCTTAATTTGTGCTTGGAAGAGCAAAGCCTGCATCCTTTTGTGGTTTGCTCTCTCTTCCCTGTGCATTTGTTCGGCTCCAATGTGTAATGGCTATGAGGCATTTCATTTCGATGGTTGATGATGAGAAGGAATGACTTTGAAACCGATCGTTGATTTCGGAATCATCTACAACTTCTGGTGCTGGCAACAGGTTCGGATTTTACGATCACTGTTCCCTCCGTTCCTGCTAGAGCTTTACCAATTGCTCGTCGCGCCAATAGGAGAAGGAAAGCTAGCTGCAATGATGGTTGGTAAGTCTTCCTGCTCGTGTTAAACGACAGTGTTTCTTTGGAGCTAATGAAGTTCTGTTTCGATGTGCGTGTCGTCCTCAAGCAAGAGTGACTGCACTCACTTGTCAATGGCTCATGGGAAAATGCACGGTCAATTCTGTCGACCTTCCTGATGGTGCCTCTTGTCAAAGTGGGGTAATACGTAGTACGCCTTTACCTGTCTCTAAAACCGTGAAGAATGTATCGTAGAGCAGTGGCCCAGAAATGGGTGCTGTGGATCCACATTATGATGCAATGATATGCAATACAGGTCTTTGTGGAGAGATGCAAGTATTCGGAGGAGAGCAAGTGCGTCGGGATTTGCGTCAATACTTGTAAGCTTCCCACGCAGGTTAGTGATGTCCCCTAACGAAACGGATAGTTCTTTAAGTTAAACAGAGATTTAGTTGATTTGACCCCAACATGGAAAGCATCAAACTCTGAGTTCTAGCTATTTTTTCCCTCTTATCCATGAAAAATGTGCTGTTACCTCCTGAAATAAAGCGAAATAAAAGAGGCGTATCTCTTTCTGAGGGGGTCTTACGGTTTGTCTAATGTCAATGAACTCTTTCCAGTCTTTCTTCAAGGACTACATGGGGGTTCCCTTGCTCATGGAGCCAAACTTTGAAGACTACAGCTGCCAGGTATCTGCATATTTAACTCGTGAAATCTGCTTCTCG
The DNA here is from genome assembly GCA_031216405.1 of Syzygium malaccense. Classification (NCBI taxonomy): domain Eukaryota; kingdom Viridiplantae; phylum Streptophyta; class Magnoliopsida; order Myrtales; family Myrtaceae; genus Syzygium; species Syzygium malaccense. The sequence continues at coordinate 15,130,882 of CM062260.1, read as the reverse complement.
TGCCAGCTTTAGTCTTCGTTTGTAGGCCGTTCTCGGGGGAAATTCTTGTTCCACGAATCCGGTGCTACTTGCATCGTTTTCTTCAAAAGGGTCCATAGAGTAAATGGATAGAGTTAAAAAGAAAATAGACGGGGGCAAGAATGGAGGGGATTGATCTTTGGCGGTCGGGCATTGTGTCACTGTCATTCATATCGATCTCGTGCAGTTTTACTCTCAATTGGTAGTAACTGATTGAAGATTTCTCCTTCCAATGGCAGTTCAAGTTTGGCATTCATCCTCCGCGGCCTCAAGAGGATGCAGCCCTCAAGGAGCCTTGCTTGGAGATTTGTCCCAATGCTATCCGACGGAGACAAGTCATGCAGAACACTGAGTTAGGGCAATGCCCAAAGGCATGATTGTGCACATATGCAAAAGCAAGCACTATACATAGTACTGAAGTGGATTAGGATCAACTCTGGAAGAATTCTATGCATATGGCAATCAGCAGTTTCTTGAGATGAGATTGATGATTGAATTGCCCCAACTTTGTTGTGATTGTGGTAGGATACGATCTTATAAAGAGCACGTAGATTAGCAACCTCTGGATATTACTTCACCATGGCGGGTACAGAATGAAAGAATCCTGAATTGTTCTTTTCAAGCACTAACCAAAGCCATGTCATACTAATGTGGCATCAAGCGGACTAAGTAATAACTGCATTGTTCCTGCCAAAGGTTCAAATCACGAAGGAAACATACCCTTACATATTCTCGATAAGTAATGATGTCCTTCTAGATAATTCGAACGCAACGGTAAATCACAAAAAAATTTACACTGAGATAAAATTTTTACGAAAAAAGGCAACCAATTTAAAGACCAGAGGACATGGACGGGCATCGAGAGTTATGAAGCCAGCTCTGGAAAGAACTGAGCTCGTTTGATTTAGGGACTTTGGTTAGTAAGGGTCGAAGTACCTCGATCGACATTCAAAATCAGAAGCTGGGACTGACCTTGGCCTTTTCAGCCATGGAGGCGGAGATAGAAATCATTATCCTGCTACCAAGTAGCATAAATACAAAGAGAAGTACCATCCGGGACATGACGCCACCTTCAAGCATCTTAGAGTGATGCACTATGGGAATAAACCATGGTAGAGCCAGACAGAGAATACGTAATTTTTTTAGAAGGTGTCGCAGTTTTCAATGGGAGCATTGCCATTCAACAGCGACAACACCGTGATGACTCCCCTCTATCTTGAATCCTCCAAGAAAAGAGGTGCAACTACCTGTAGAATTACAAACCAGGCATGCATCAAACCAGGACCCCCTCCAGCCGCATCTCCTGGGCAACCCAAGAGTCATAAACAAAGAAATCTTGCATTTCTTTTACTTCAATTGGATTCTTTCAAAAGAATTTTCAGAGAAGAGAAACGCAGCTTTTGTACAAGAGTAAAAAACTCATGTACTCCTGCTACATCTGGAGTGGATTTTCAATGCTGTAGATATGAAACATATTTGAACATTAACTTACAGATGAGAAACTTACTCAACCTACAAAATTACAGACAAAATAACATCTGGACAATCCTTCAGGGATTAAAAGATTCTGTCAACATAGGTCTAGTTTTCATTAAATCAACGGTCCCAGCCAGAGGGACGACGCCTTTCCCTCGTTTTATCTCTACTGCTGCAGAATTGCAAACAAACAAAACGTAATAAGAACCCATTTCGCATAGACTCACTTAATGATAGCACATATACCAAATAATGGACATATGCAGGAAATGCAGCTAACCTTTCTGAACTTCTACGACCAGCATTCTCTGTAGGTCTCTGACCATTAGGATTTACTCCTGATGTGGGAGTGCTAGATGACTTAGCTGTCTGACCTTTGTAAGCATCTCCTCCTATAGTACCACCAGATACAAATCCAGTCATCGCCGGTCTCTTGCTCGCTTGCATGTTTGAACTGCTACTCATGACTTGATTTTGGGAGTTAGAAGCAGCAGCCACAAAGTTACTTTTAAATTGAGCCATCATCCCGGTCTTCAATGAGTTAACAGCTGCTGGTCGACTTGGAGCATTCTGAGACGTTACACTTGACTCCGGATTATATCCTATACCCAAACCAAAGTCCACTCCACGGACGCCTCTACCGCCACCGCCACCGCCACCCCCTCTTCCCCGACCCTTTCTCCCACCTGCTTAAAAAATTATACCATGAATAGGAAACATAACAATCAATTAGCAAATAACGTTTTTCTAACTTTTTCCACCATGTTTTATGAGAAATACAGAAATGATATACCACAATTCTGTGCATGCGTGCGTGTATGGGTGAGAGAGAGAGAGAGAGAGAGAGAGAGATGTTGCAAACTAGGGCTTCCAATATTCAGACAAAAAAATCAAAACTGGAGTGAGTTGCGCAGACAAGATGAAACAAAGCATACCCCCTTTTCTTGAGTCGCGTTTGGATCTAAATCTTCCATCCTGATAATTGACAAATAAAATGACTAATCAGAACCTAGGACCTTCATAAAATGATATCAAGAGAGCTTGAACGTAGAGCAAACTGAACTTCAAGCGAAAAATGGGACATTTTGAGCCTGAATACATCTTCTGGGCAAAAGTCTCAGTAATTTTAACAAAAAACAGTCTAATTGAAAGAGTATCAAGAGTTCAGGGGTAAACTCCTGCAAAAGGACAAGCCCATCTCACATGTATATTCAAAGAGTGAAGATGACAGCATATGACAAAGGCGCTGAAATTAATAACATGCAAAGCAAAAGAATTATTTGCAAGCTGTCCATCTTAATCATTCCACCATCTTTTCACTCTCAACTCTTTCTCATGGATGCCAACAGTCACGTGTTTGGGAAGATCTGCATTGGCCATGTAACATAGGCAACAATGCGTTTCTTTTTAATTCGGGATGGGGGAGTAGAGATGGATGAGTAGAGTGAGTAGGTAGAAGTCTCTTTATTGCATCAAGAAAGCTTCAAACTGTTGCTTAAGCCTATATTTGTCTACATTGCCCGTTGATTCAAGCTAAATATGGAGTGACAAGGCATCGATTTCTCTTCTCATCCCACTTTTCCATCCTTCCCCTGTTATAATGACTGCCTATATCTTCTTCCACCAATAGTTGACAAAAACACAAGGGGCCAGCATCATGTAGGTCAGTTGTCAATGCAACATCACTCGCACGCATTATGAAGTCCCCACCGGACTCACGCATGTGGAAGAAAGGGTAACACTGAAAGTTTGCATGTTTGCACAAATTTTGAAAAACTCCAAAAATATAACAAATGCAACGGGACGTCAAATCACTCAATCGACTGCGTAAATGGTGTCACAAATGTGTAATATCAAAATAGCACGAGGTTCAAATTTTACCTTCATGGCAAGATCCATGAGCTCTGTTGAAACATTCTGACCAGCGGCTATCAGACTATTAACCAACTCCCCAGCAAATCGAGCCTCCTTTTGCATTATAAGAGTATATGCAACCCCCTCTTTGTCACCTGCACGACCTGTTCTACCAATGCGATGGACATGCATGTCCATATCACGTGCAATATCAAAGTTCACAACTGACTTAATCGACTTGATGTCGAGACCCCGAGCAGCCACATCTGTCGCAATAAGAACATGATATATGCCAGATTTAAATTTTTGGAGAATTTCCATCCGAGAAGCCTGGTCCTTGTCACCATGAAGAGCAGCAACTTTGAATCCTCTTTGAGACAATTGTGACTCAATCTCATCCACGGCAGCCTTCTTTGAGGCAAATACTAGCACATCTCCCTCGTCAATCAGTGCAGGTAGTTTCTCAATAAGCCAAGGCAACTTTTCTGCATCAGAAGGAATGACATGAACAACCTGTGTGATATCTTCATTGGCCATTCCCACTTCTCCCACAGTAACTCTTATGGGATCCGAGAGGATTTCTCTGGCTAGCTTCTCAACTTTTCGAGGCATAGTTGCTGAAAATAGTAATGTCTGACGGTCAGGCCTAATTTGGCCAACGATAGACCTTATTTGTGGCTCAAATCCAAGGTCAAACATTCTATCAGCCTCATCAAGAACCAAGTAAGTTGCTCTCAACATTGTCAGTGCCTTCATTTTTATCATGTCTATCAATCTTCCAGGAGTTGCAACAACTATCTCACATCCCGCCTTCAATTCCTTAAACTGTTCCAGTTTGGACATTCCACCATAAACGGCAGAGACACGTATGCCATGAGATTTTGAAAATTTTTTGCACTCTAAATATATTTGGTGTGCTAATTCTCTGGTTGGAGCACATATCACCCCAATTGGGCCCTCTTCCTTCGCCAGTTCAGGTTGATCCATGATATGCACTATCATAGGAAGCACAAAAGCAGCGGTTTTACCGGAACCAGTCTTTGCTATACCGATGATGTCTCTTCCTGAGAGCACAATTGGTAAAGCTTGGCACTGTATCGAAGTGGGTTTTTCATATCCCTGTTTCGCAATAGCATTCATAAGCTGAGGAGAAAAGCCACAATCATCAAATGCCTTGACCGGCCTTGGGACATCAAATCCAGACACCCGGATAGCCACACTCTTCCTATAATCAGCGACATCCTGCTCACTCATCCCTAAAAGCACAAATTTTGGGCGTCACACCACATGCAGCATAGGTAACAAAAGGAAAAAAGACAAGGAACTCGACATAATACTGCAGTACATGGAGATCCGGTTGGTGTGATGTGGGTATTCATTTCGGAAACTAAGCAGTGACTTGGAACAGTCAAAACTATTGGAATGGGGGCGGTGTAATTCACCCATGTACATTCATACTAAAACATTCACATCACACAATTCACGAAAATGAGAACTCCGCTGCTTGGAACCTAGACAACATCAGAATACTTGTCCCGAGAGATTAAAGAGAGACTGCAGAGACGTTGATGAAACTGAACAACCAATAATTCTACCTATAATAATGACTATAATTTAGCTATGCAAGGAAAATTACCACGCAGAAAAAGCAAGCTGAAAGATATCAATCAAGCAGATTCTGACATATCAGCAATAGTGTCTGCAACACTCACCTGAAATTGACTCCTTCTCCTCGTAAAAATCCTTACTGAACGGCTCATAATCAATCTCACTGTGGTCCAGAGCCGGAATCGGCTCAATCTTCTTCTTATCCAACACAATCGGATTATCGTCCGAATCGTACTCCAACATCCCGGCGTCGACCGCCTTGGCCGCCGCATAAACCTCCTCGTCCGAATCGTAACCGGCGTGCAGCGCGTCCGACGCCAGCGTGAGCCCCACGTCCTTCTTCGCCCGCAGGAAGCTCTCCACCGGATCGTCCTCGTCGTCGTCCCGGTACTTCTCCACCTTCTCCTTCGGCTTCGGGGGCGGCGCGGCCCTCATCTCCTCGTGTATCCCCTCCATGAACGCGTCCAGCGGGTCGATCTCCTCGCCCCCGCCGCCCTCCCTCTCGGCGGCGGCGGCGGCGTCCTCGCCCCCGCCCCCGCCCTCATCGTACTCGATGTTGTCGAGGTCGGTATCCTCGTAGTTGTCGTGGCCGTGCGCGCGGGAGGAAGGCGGGACGTAGAGCCGCTGCGGGGGCTGGGATCGCTCGAAGTTGTAGGTGGCCTGCCGGTTGATGCCGAACCCTTCGAACCCGAACTTCCTCTTCGACATGGCCGCGGAGAAGGGAGCGGAGGAAGGAAAACCCTAGATCGACGCGGCGATCGAGAAGGTCGGAGACGGTGGCGAAATCAGGAGCAGAGAAGCTCGAGACGGTGTCGCTGACTCGCTGTGGGCGAGTGATGGAAGGTTTTGGCATCCATCATCGCCCAGCTTGCTCAGCTTTGCGTTTCTTCGGGTCCTCCGTTCGACCCGAGTTTGCTACCCGGGTTGGGCCGTCACGAAGTCGGGTCAAATGGTAACTTAATTATGGACTGTTAATATTTTCCTAAAGATAATTATTTATATCATGCACAAAAATAAATTAAAAAATACTTTTATCGTTCACGAAAATATTGAAACATAAATTTTTGTTAATAATGAAAACATTTCTCGTTGACTAATTATTTTAACCAATACAAATGATCGTTTTTAGGAAAATATTTTTCAAATGATCTATTTTTTCGAAATAAACGGAGCCTTACTTAAATGGGTTTGGATTTGACATCAATGGGCTCATGTCATCAACGAGTCGACTCGTTTAAGATATGACACGAGCTATGTTCTACACAAATCGATCCACTCATCAATCTAAACACAAACTTGACACGTGTTGTTAACGTTTCATCTTTTTTATATGAAGCAAATTAGATGCATTTTAACATGTTCAACGCTCATATCTAAAGACTCTTTTTTTTCGTTAAAATTTCATAAAATTAACGCACGTGTTAAAAAGAACAAAAGGCAAAACAAAAAACATATTCATGGTTACAAAAATCGCATGACATGGAAAAAGCATCCGTCGATAGTATGCTCTAAATGTAACATGTCCTCATTTGTCTAGAAACAAGTTAAAAAGGCGTCAAACGTGTAGACACAAGTTTTCGTGTAACAACGGGCTTTATGTGTTTAACATCATAAACGGGTCAATGTATAGAATCGTGTTGGTACCAAACATGGTGACGTGTTTGATAGTCGCGTTAACCATGCCATGCTGTATGACTCGCTTCATTAGTCGTTTTGTGTTTAGATTAGTCACATTCATGTTATCCCATAAACACAAATCAAGGGTTCATTGAACATTGGGTGCTCAATTTAGGCATCTGGAAATGGGTTTTCGGATGTCTGAATTGTGCAGCGATTTTTTTTTTGTCGAATATGCAATGGATGTTTAAGCCGTCTGTAGTATCTTTACTGGGTAGGTTGATGGTGTTGGAAATAGAAGAAGAAGAAATTACGTAATGGGAAAGAAGATATGTAACACTATTTGTTGTAATTAAAAAATTAATAAATTCGAAAAAGCGAAAACAAAAATAGACAAGAAGTGAGATACGCCTAACTGAATCTCTTTTAGGCGATTAGTTTCTGCTAATGGTGCCATGCAGTTTCACGAATTATGCCTTTCAAGATACAATACTTCGAACCCATTTGAATTAGCACCATGTACATAGGACCTTGTCGAATGGTTCTTGAAGACGGCAAACTTAGGGAAAAATGAAGTGAGGAGATGTAGGTGTTTCTGTAATGCTTGGAACGAAAAATTTCAACTCTATTTATAGAGTTTTAGAATTTATGCACGGAAACAAAACATGAACTATGAATTAAATATATACAAGAATCCAGCAGATACATAAATTAAATAGATACGAAAATCCAAGAGATATATAAACTCGAAAGATACGTGAATTAAGTAGATACACGAATCCAAGAAATACATGGACCGAAGATATTCATACGAATCCAAGAGATATATGAACCGAAGAGACGTATCTCGTTTTTGCTCACATTCGTTGATCCATCGACCCACCATAATTACAACAGATTAATACAAACTCCGATAATGTATTTAGTCACAAATTATACGAACAAACAAACATTAATACGAATTCCAATGATCTGAGCATCGTATAGATACGTAGATAAGCACCGAGGATTTCCATCCCATGCACGTGTTTATAGCCTATTTAAAGCTAACCTATAACCAAAGAGATCAGCACCCAAATCATCAATCCAAAGGTCCCAATTAGACCTAGCTAAAAATACGAAAAATCAGTTAAATTTAGTTTCGCCACCAAAAAATAGCATTGGGAAGTGACGACGAAGTTAAACCAGACCGACAAACCCTATTTACATGCCGTCTCTACCCCTCCAAAACAATCTCGGTCGACCTTCATCTTTTGCTTTAATCAATACTTGGAGATCGGAGCGAGAACAACCATGGCGACGTCGTCCGAATCTCGCGCGCTGCTGCTCCTCCTCGTCTCCTCCGCCTCCGCCTTGCTCCTCCTCTCCTCCTCCCCCGCCGTCGTGGACTCCGTCTGCGTGCCCCGCAAGCTCACCTCCTTAAAGTCCGTCGCCGTCGAGAAGCTCCCCCAAACTCCCGCCTCCTTCAAGGGGCCGTCGTCCCACGCCCTGACCTCGCTCATCGCCTCCAAGGCCGGGCAGGCGGTCGACCACACGGTGGTCGACGTCTGCCACCGGACGGACTACCCCGACATCTGCATCTCCTCCGTCGGCGCCCACCTCAAGGGGACGGCCAACCCGCTCTTGATGCTCGCAGCTGAGATCGAGGCCTGCACGGAGAAGACGAAGAGCGCCGCTGCTGAGGTCGCCAAGTTCGCCGCCGATGCTTCCGCGTCGGCCTCCGAGAAGATGGCCCTCAGCACCTGTAAGGAGAACTACGGCTTCGCCCTCGACAGCCTGACCAACGCGCAGAAGGCGATCGCGGCGCACGACGTCGGCACGCTGAACAGCGAGCTCAGCGCCGTGATCACGTTCGCCAGCACTTGCGATGACGCGTTCGTCGAGATGAGCGTGAAATCGCCGCTCACGGGGGCCGACCGTATTCTGCAGAAGCTCGGGAGCAATTGTCTCGCCATTGCAGCTCAAGCTCTCTTGTGAATGTAGAGCGAATCTATCTATCAAATCGGCGGATGTGCTGCAAATCCGTGCTTGTTGCGCAGAATGTTATTTCGCAGTTGCGTCTATCTATGCACGCTTTGATCTATACATAACTTCCAACTTTACCTAAAAACCAGTAGATTTTCGCATGCGCTGCATGTGCTAAGGACTATATACTTTCCTTCTAGATGTGTAGAAATCAAATTTGATCGAATGTGTAAAGACCATATAGTTTTCTGCAAAATATACAGGAATCGCATTCGATTAAGCATGATTCGAGGGTTTTTTATTCGAGTTTGAGCGCGATTGAATCGACGGTACCGATCATGAGAAAATGTACAGATGCTTGCTTTCTCATGTTAAACTCGTGATTTGACCTAACGTATGATCACGATTCATGAATGAAAAAGGCCCACGATACAGCTATGCTAGGCCAACTTTCATTGATGAAATGTGCGAGGAGGATGATCCAATACTGCAAGGACTCGAATGGTGAACACTTGCAAGGAATTTTAGGCAAACCCTCGTTACAAATGTTTTAGAGTAGATTGACCGGTGTCTCCGGCAGGTCTGGTTCATTCGGAGTCATGGCAATGTAGATCGATGTCTTTCCGAAAGAGGCGGCCGGCGGGCTCTTGATGATCGGGTAGAGATATGGGCTTGCGCCAAGAAGACAGAAGAGGGGCTACCGTGAAAATCACTAAGATTGCTGCCGGCCCTTTCCATGTCGGCCCCCGCCTTGGCGGCTCTTAGCATATGCAAGGAGCTCTACTATTTGACCGTTGATAGATTGAGGGACACGCGGAAGTCTATCACTCGGCGCAATGAGGGCGAGGTGAGGTCGATGCTCAGCACCGTGACGAGGAGCTCTCGCACTTTGCATAGAGATTTGCCGAGATGAGAGCGGAATCGCCGACCGCGAATATTGGCAACGTACTGAAGAGGCCGGGGATCAATTGACTTGATCTTCTGGGTCAAGCTCGTATGGGAATATGAGAAAAATTGTTCAAAAAGTACTAAACTTATGACATGACAGCTAATTTAGTCTGAAAGGAATCGATTGGCAAATCGTAAAAAGGATTAGGATTATATTGACAAATCATCAAAAGATTTATGACTATATTGGCACAGTTGAAAGATTTATAATTAAATTGACACAATCGAAAGATTTAAGATTGAATTAGCTTAACCTATATTTTCAAGAAGAGCGAAAACTATAATCCCCAGCTATAGTGTCTTGACAAGGCGCACCGAGGGGAATTCACTGTACTCTTGATGCTTTCTTCCGTTGTAGAGGTATGTCTTTCCTCTCTTGAAAATACTACCTTTTAAATGCATTTTTAACTCTAACAAAAAGCAAACATCCTTCCTCGATCTCGAAAAAAGAATAACCGTAAGGCACATGCCTCCTCCAAAAACCTAATTTCGAGTATCATGCAATTGGGAAATTTTATGCCCACAAGCATACGACTAAACAATTTGTGACCCTAAGTTCCCAGAATTTGGATTCTATACCCGGAACTAGTCTCTATCAAGTCTAATCAACCAAATAGCCTCTCAATCGAACACGTCTTACTAGAGAGAATTGAACCCACACCCTTCTACATAATCACTCAACTAATAAAACTTTTAGTCGTGGGTTATAAAATTCAATATATAATATCAATTTTGTAAAGTTGGAAAATTCTAAATAAGGTCCTAAAGTGGATCTTGTGCCAAATAAATGCCAAAAGTGATCATGTCTGTTTCAAATAAGGGCATGAAGTGGCCATGACACTAGCAAAAAAGGGCTTGACCTCATCGGCCGTCAGCCGGAACCGACAAGTCAAGGGCATTTTCGTCCAAAGATATTTTTAATTTTATTTTTCTTTCTTTTTCCTATTTTATGATTTTTTCTTCTTCTTCGCTAGTGGCTGGCCACCATTGATGCCTGGAGAGGGCTGGGCGAGGGTACCCTCGCTCGATCTGGCAAGGGCCACCTTCGCCGGCCATAGGCGATGGGCAATCTTGTCTCGGCGAGGCTGCCTTGCCAATGTGAGGTCGTCCCTCATGTGGTTGGCGAGGGTAGCGCGAGGGATGACCCACACTAGATCAAGTAAGGGTCGTCCTGGCTCAGCCTTCTCTAAGCAGTCGGCCACTAGCGAAGAAAAAAGAAAAAACCAGAAAAGAGCAAGAAAAAAGAGAAAAAGGGAAAAAAATTCAAGAAAAGGCAAAGGATGAACATTTTCTAGATCATCTGGAAAGTCATATCCTTCACTGAAACTGACATAGACACTTCATATTCTTATTCAAAACAAAATCCACTTCAAAACTTTATTTGAAAAAATGATGACAACTTATTTGAAACAAGGACCACTTATGGTCTTTATTTGAGAAAATGAGGATACTTCATATCTTTATTTAAAATATTCCTTATAATTTTTTACAAAACAAATCAAACTCAACTTCAAGGTTCCAATCTCGAAATTGACCCATTTTGAAATCAATCGCCTCCATTTGAACGGCCACAATTCAATTGGGAAAGGCAGGGATGGTCTTGACTCGTCGAGCTTTGGACGAGAAGAAGAGAAGATAAACGTATTACCAACGTGTTACCAGGGGTAATCGGTTTTCGATCTAGTCCGGTTTCACTAGAACCGAGAATCGGGGATCGGATCAATTGGTCCTAGATTCGAGAACCGTTTCGGTCCAACGGAACTTGTCACTGTTTTTTCTCACTACTTGATATTATCTCTTCGTGTTCTCTACTACTTTTTTAGAAAAAAGATTTTAGTAAAAGGATCATATATGCTCATATATCTTCTACGATAAACAAAAAAATAAATAGCAGATTTATAAATTTCAGATCGAAAACAAGAAACTAAACCCACAAATTATCGAGAGATAATGATTATTTTGCAACCATGGATGATCAAGCATCGGTAATGATTCTCAAATTGAAAAGACGGACCAAAAAACGTACTTCACTTGAGGTTTAATTCACATTTTACTAATTATTTTAAAGATATAAAAAATTCAAAAAAATATATGTAGTTGGTTCGGTTCCCTTTAAAATCAGTAACCTGACCGTCCGAACACCGATTTCACTTTTAAGAAGTGTGAACCTAATAGGTCAATTCGGTTCGGTTCGGTCCGGTCCGGTCCGGGCGATTCCTGATTTGGTGTTGCTATCGAGTCTAGTTGTAATCGGAGGAGTGGTTTCTTGTTCCACCAATCTTCTCATCACTGCCACAAAAAACAGACCGCCGTCTCCGTCTCCGTCTCCTTCCTCCTCTTAAACCCACTTCGGATAACTCCCACTCCCCCTCCCCCTCCCCCTCCCGCTGACCTCTCGGCCATTGTAGCATTAAATCGAAGGGGCGCGGAGACCGGAAGCGATTAGGAGGAGATGGCGGCGCACGCGTGCGTGTCGACGGCTTCCTCGCCTCTCAGATTCACCTCCCTCGCTCCCTCCCCCAACCCTAGCTCTTCCCTCGACTCTCCCAGGCTCGCGCTCGCCTCCTCGGAGCCGCTTCGTTCCAGGTAGGCGACCTCTGCATTTTGAGGGTTTCTTTGGGTTTGCCTAATGCCGAAGCGTGAATCGAAGCGGAATCGAGTCTGCGGTTAGCTTTGGTAGCGGGCGACCTCTGCATTTTGGTTTTCAATCTGACCGCTCAGAACTCAGAAGTATCGGTATTACAGCGTATTCTGAAACAATGGATAGTCCATTTTGAATACACGATTGCGGAAAGCTGACCCGAGTGGGAGATTGCTTTGGAAAGTAGGAATTTGAAAGTTCTTGTTTTGGAAAAAAAAAGGGAGAGTTTTCTCTCGCTCTGCCAATAATTTGAAAGTTCTCGAAGCGCAATCGAGTTTGCGATTAGCTTTTGTAGTAGGTGACCTTGCTTTTTGGTTTTCAAGTATCGGTTTTACGGCGTAACAATAGATAGTCCATTTTGAATACACGATTGCAGAAAGCTGACCCGAGTGCGAGATTGCTTTGGAAAATAGGAATTTGAAAGTTCTTGTGTTGGAAAAAAAAGGAAGAATTTTCTCTCGCTCTGCCAATAATTTGAAAGTTCTCGAAGCGCAATCGAGTTTGCGATTAGCTTTAGTAGTAGGTGACCTTGCATTTTCGTTTTCAAGTATTGGTTTTACGGCATACATGTGATTCTGAAACAATAGATAGTCCATTTTGAATGCACGATTGCAGAAAGCTGACCCGAGGGTGAGATTGCTTTGGAAAATAGGAATTTGAAAGTTCTTGTTTTGGAAAAAAAAAGGAAGAATTTTCTTTCGCTCTACTAATAATTTCATTCGTAGGGTTCTGTTTCTGCAGTCCTAGCATAATGAAGTGCCTGGAATACTGTCAGAAGTCTGTCTCATAATATGATTCAATGTAACGGAGTTTGATGATAGTTCTTCCCTGTTACTGATGAACAATTCTTCTACTGTAAACTCTGCAGGAAATTTAACAAGCTTGTTTGCAACAGAAAGAATCTTCAGCCGGTAAGGGCCGTTTATTCGGGTGAGTTCTGGGCTCCAGAGAGGAGTTCTCGGCAGGGCATCTGGTCCATAAGGTAGTTGTCAGTTTTAAATGTTTCCGACTTTTGATTAAATCTGGGTTTTTTGTGCTTCATGATTGTTGCTTCGTTTTTCTAGGGAGGATTTGCAAATTCCATCTTCACCGTACTTCCCTACTTATGCACAAGGTCAAGGGCCTCCGCCAATGGTACAAGAGCGTTTTCAGAGCGTAATCAGCCAGCTTTTCCAATATGTAAGTTTCCTTGCTCTAGTGTTGGTTTTCACCTATGGCTCAACGGTTGTCACAAAACTTTAACTGGCCTTTTAGCATATTATGATGGTATCTGGTGGATTGACAGAGAATAATACGCTGTGGTGGTGCTGTTGATGATGACATGGCCAACATTATCGTCGCTCAGCTTCTTTATCTAGATGCTGTTGATCCGAACAAGGTCCTTCTAGTCTCTCGTTATATCTGGAAAAAACATCTTGTAGCATTGACAATGACGCACGCTCATATACTTTCTCGTATGCTCCGGGCAGTTTGATTGTAAATGCATGTATTGGCATTTTACAGGTTATAAGCAATTGTATTATGAGCTCTTACACATTTGCTTTATCATTGAATAGGATATTGTAATGTATGTGAATTCTCCTGGAGGATCTGTTACAGCTGGTATGTCCTTACCATGGGAGCTTTCTTTTGGTGGTTCATTTTTTTATAGTTTGGTCTTCAAAGGCATGGTTCTTGGTTGACTTGTTTACCTTTTGTCTCTTAGGTATGGCTATATTTGACACGATGAGGCATATTCGTCCCGATGTCTCCACTGTATGTGTTGGACTTGCAGCTAGGTATCATATTCTTTGACAAGGTTCTGTTTTTCCTTGGTATGCCACAAGAAGAAATGCTGTTTGTTAGCCTTTTAGAAAGCTTGCGGTCATTGTAGGGGTAATACAATGGTTGCCTAGAGGTTTTTGAACGAACTAGGCAATTGTACTGATGCTCAATATAATGTTTTTAACGGCTGCTTTAGAAGTGAAGCTTCAGATTGTCAAATTCGTGTTTCGCATTTATGAAGGTGATGCAATTTGTTCTACCTGTGTAGAATGTAGTGGATGCATTTAGTGATTTGAGTTTTCAACTGAAAGCACTTAAAGATGCTACCAGCTGCAGTGTTAATATTTTATACTACCTGTATAAGAGCAGAGGCAAGATGTTGAAGGATTTTCAACCCTGAATTATAAGCTATTAAGTGGTAAGAGTGTGCATGTATATCAGGCTCATGATTGCTCCATGCATTATCTATGTGGAATTTTGAAGACCCATCTTACATCCAAACGGGTAGGAGATAGGCGATGTGTTGCAAGGGGAATGAGATGAGGAAACCTGTTTTAAGGTTGTCTGCAAGTATAATCTACAAAGGCTACCATAAGGAGATCAGAACTTTTGAAGTGACTCGTAAGGATTGTAGCATGAAGGTGGAATTAGAAGACAAATGTTGAACTTCGTTGTTTTGTTGTCAATAGCATGGTTTTTTGTTCTGTTTGTTCATTAAATTACTTGAACTCTTTTAGCCAGTCTCAGTATCTGTTGGTTGATCAATCCATGCTCTTCTTTGCAGTATGGGGGCATTCTTACTAAGTGCCGGGACCAAAGGTAGGTTATTGCCATGAACTATATCCTCACTTTGTGAAGCTCTGTATGTTTTATGCTTTTAGATCCTGACAGTACTTTTCTCACTTGTGACTGTAGGGAAACGATATAGTTTGCCAAACTCAAGAATAATGATACATCAACCTCTTGGTGGAGCACAAGGTGGACAAACTGACATAGATATCCAGGTTCGTCTACGTTCAGCCTGCATGAACATCACTTGCATTGATACGTAGACCCATGAGTTTTCATGCATACACCTATTGGCATCCATGTGCACAGGGCATGGATGTGCATGTATGACAAGCAAAAACGAACTTGTGGGTGTGGACACGATCATGTGCACAAGCATTCACACGAGTAATTGTCGCAATGAAATCACTGCTCCAGTTCATTCACACGCTACATCTGTAGTCTGGATGAATCTCTCAACTTGAATGAAATGCACATCTCTCTTGGGAAATGACTGTACTTAATTTTATAGATTGAAGGTCTGTCCAGTGTTGAATCTTCAGTCAGTGAAACTTTCTGTTATGTTTCTGATTATGGGTGGAAATTTGAATTAACTACCAGGCAAATGAAATGCTGCATCATAAGGCAAACCTTAATGGCTATCTCTCTTATCACACGGGTCAAAGTCTTGAGAAGATCAACGAGGACACAGATCGTGATTTCTTCATGAGTGCCAAGGAAGCCAAAGAATATGGACTTATTGATGGTGTGATCATGAATCCTCTCAAAGCTCTTCAGCCCCTGGCAGCTGCAGCAGATTCATGAAGCCACCTTATCTCTAAGCTTTCTTGGCGGGTTGTTGGAGGGTTGACCATTTTCATCCTCAAGTGTTCATTTGTGCTAAACAATGGTTGATACCTGCAGCGCGAATTTAAAATAGGAATGGAGCTCATCTTGGCTAGATTTGTTTTTTGGGGAACAAATTAGTTTACTATACAGGTACTGCTTGGCTGTGATAAGTTCAATCTCAACTTTGCTACTTATTACTTTTGGCCTCAATTTTGATGCATGGGCAAAAGCTTTTCGCTGCTCTATGTCGTTCTGACCTAGTCGTGATGTAGCAGGAGCTAAGTTGTCTTCCTTGGTCCCTTTAATGTGGTCCTTGCCAATCCTCAATCTCGGTGTATCTCTTGTAATTTCCAGAGCACAATAATTTGTTCAGGATCTACGTAATTTTAAGACGAGAGCTGTGCAACTTTCCAGTTCATCTTGTAGATTTTTGCCTTCCTTTCACTTTTCTGTGCACTTCGCAACAGCTTTCCCCAACCCCGTGCTTTCCTACTATACAAATGTTAATGAAAAGAGTGGATATGTCACTCTGCCATGAGAACTGGTGAACCGCAGGGTTTAGGTTTCGGAAGCCTCGAGTTATGGCTTTGAATTTAGCAGGGCAGATTCTTGATTTTTATAAAAGCAATTTTTGCTCTGTTGGCTCTCCTGAATCATGCTCTGTTGGCACTGGCGACTGCGATTTGTAGTAGAATGCATTGTGGTCAAAATCCTCGAGAATGTGTAGACATTGGGTAGTGTTAGTGGATGTGTCCCCTATTCTTTCTTAGACGAACAGAAATTTCGAGCTATTCAGGAATATTGTTGGGCTCATCCACCAATTTAGAACTTATCATCTTTTCTTTCTTTCTCCCTTTTTTACTAACTTTGTTATGGATGTCGTCGACCTTTCTGGTGTATTTCTCTACACGCTTACGGCGACGAAAAGTTCTCACGTACTCAGAGGTCAGTGATGTAGATGGATTTTCGGAAAAAAATTATATAATATAGTTTCCGTCTATCTCATCAATTTAAAAGGAATTTGGGCATCAAAATGATTTTATGGTACCATCTTTGGGTATGTTTATTTCAAGAAAAAAAATTATGAAAAAGGGAATGCTTCTCATGAAAATCTTTTAAAAGCAAAATGTTTCCCCGTTTTCAGATTAGGAAGTTCACTTTTTAATATTTATGAATGTTTTTTTGACCATGAATGATTTTTCATTGACAAATAGTCCGGGAAAATTAATTTTGAAATTTTTTTTACTCTAACAAAAACACCTCGGGAGTTCTGTTGCAAGTGAGAGACAGAGAACTTGAAAGTTGAAACACCAAATGCAATGAAAATCCAACCTTTTTGTTTATAATACTTCAGACAAAAGTAATAGGATCTTTGAAGCGTCCCGTTGAGAAAGCCCTGCCTTTATTTTCTAGGGACGAAAGTAACACAAACTTTTAAATGTCCAGAAAAAAGAAAAAAAACTCAACCTTTTACTCGCTACGCGTCAAGTCCTACATGATTCATCGTGCCGACGTGTACAGTGAGCCACGTCAACCAACACAAAAAACTGCGTTATTTTTAATTTATTACATTTGCTTACTAATTTTTTTTTACTGTATTTTATGCCAAAAACGACATGGTTTTTAACGTGACTCGCTATGCGCGTCAACGCGATGAGCTGCATCGGATGACGCATGGCGATTTAACAATGAGAATAAATCAAATTTGTAACGGGTGTTATCCCATGAGCAAAAAGTTGGTCTTGTCTTAGGACGTGCGAAAAGTTGTTTTTTTTTTGTTTGGATTGTAGAAAATTGAGATTTTTGGGACATATAAAAGGTTGTGTTATTTTTAAGGTTAATACCACAAAAAACCCCAAACTGATACATATGATAAATTTACCCTAAATTTAAATCGTCAAAAACCTCAAATTGATACGCATGTGACAAATTTACCCTGAACTAATTTTTGGGTCATAAAAAATCTCAAATTAGTACACGCGTGACACATTTACACTTTGTTAACTTTCGTCTAATCTTACTATAAAATTGCTGAGTTAGATGATATATGCCAATAATTCACTTGACATGATTTGAAAACAAATAGGTCTCTCTCTCTCATTTGAAAAAAAATAGGGCTTATTCCCTATCTCCCTCATAGCATGAAAATATCTAGACCTCGCTAGCCACTGGCAAGCCCTTGCCTGTGATTGCGAGGTCGAAGGTAGTGACCTCACGGCTAGGTGAGGCACAACCTTGATAGATTTGGTGAGGTTGGGCCTTACCCATGGCTGGCGAGGCTGCCCTTGCAGCCATCCGGTGAGGTTGAAGGCCGTGGCCTCGCAGCCTCTGGCGAGGGTGAAGGCCGCAACTTTGAGCCTCGCCTAGTCGCAGCAGCCTTCGACCTTGCCGAATGGTGGCAAGGGCAGCCTCGCTGGTTATGGGTGAGGCCCGACCTTGCTAGATCTAGCGAGGTTACGCCTCGCCAGTGGCCGGCAAGGCTTGCCAAACCGGTTGCCGGTTGGATGAAGAAGAAAGGGAAAGAAAAAAAAAGAAAAAGAAAAGAGAATTTTAAAAAATAAATAAAATTTTTGGAAAATATTATTAAAAGTTGGCCACGTCATCGTGGGCGGCGCCACGTAGGCTGGCTGCCATTCACGTTAGCAATAACCTATCAAAATTAGTCGTAAGAACTGAATTGGCACAAAGACAAAAAGGTTTATAATTGACTTGACACTAATGCAAAATGTTTAGGATTTTTCTAACACTTTTTCCTGTGTTATACATGAATCAGTTTGGAGTAAATTTGTCATACATATATATCGATTTGAGATTTTTCTTGATCTAAAAATTAATTTAAGATAAATTTATCATAAATCTACCGGTTTGAGATTTTTCATAATATTAACACTTATTTTTTTTGTGAGGATTGTAAAAGGATTGGGCGTTTTGTTGATCAGATTGGTTCCTCCAAGTGCCACTTTTTAATTTCTACACACCCTCTACTTTAGCAGATTCTATACGGAACAGTATCTATCTAGACTTCCTTCGCGTACATAGCTCCACGGGCGGCAGTTTTTCGGCAGTGCGCACGCTTTCCTCTTGGCATTTTGCTCGAGGAATCCGAAGCTCCCCACGCAAGAAAACATCCCCCAACTAGAGACAAACCCAAAGGTTTGATGAACCTGCGGAAAAGACCAAAGAAGGCTAGATGCACGGGGTGCGTTTCCAACGATTCTCATGGGACCAGTCCCAACCCCTCGATGACCGTCGGATAAAATAAGAGCAATCTCGTCGGTCACGATATTTTATACAAGAATTGCAAAAAATCACAAGAAGTTACGATCCGTTAAGATCCGAGAATCCTTTCCCTTACGGAACATGGATGACGATGTGAGTTTCGGGCCAACTTCCGGCCTATGAAAATCAAGAAAAGTCATGGAGCATCGAAAGCTACAAAGAAAACCATTTCTCCATCATAGGCTCAACCACTCCATCCATGTAGCCTTATCCTCGAACGATCTCTAAGCGCACCCACTCGTGATCCTCGTGCCATCTTTTTCGACATACGAATTGACATGGGAGAACACGTAAAGTGCCAAGTAAGTTCACATAGTGGTGTGTTCAATTCAATTGCCATCACACACGAGCCATACTATCCCTACTTCTCCAAGAAAAGATAATGACCCTATGCCCCACCATCTTCGTCTTACTCGCTCTCTCGTCTGTGCAGAGATCGCGACATGCGCTCAAAAAGAAGCAACTTCTAAGACACCATCGAGAATGCGCACTGACCCAACAACATGAGGTTAATGGACAAAGTTTCAGGGGGTACAATTCTTTCTCCTTCCCAAGGTTGCGAGAAACCGAGGAAACAGCAACGCACTCCTGCGCTCGGATCAAGAAGGGGCGACAGGAATCCTGTCGTCGAAGAAGCAGTTGCTCCTCTTGAGGTTCGCGAAGTAAGAGAACGCGGGGAGCTCCTCGAGCTCGTCGAAGAAGTCGTGACCCTCTTCCGGTTTGGGCGGCAGGGCCGCTGCCGCGACGCCGCTCGGATCCTCGCGGGAGCAAGAAACTAGAGGCTCTTCGTACACGTGCAGTAGTTGCAGAGAAAGCGTGTCTTCTTGTTCCGTCACCAAGTCGTGGGAAGAACAGTCGGTCGGAGATCGGAGGTAGTGGAAGCGATCTTCTTGCGGGCGGCCTTCCTCATCAA
This sequence comes from Syzygium malaccense, assembly GCA_031216405.1. NCBI lineage: Eukaryota > Viridiplantae > Streptophyta > Magnoliopsida > Myrtales > Myrtaceae > Syzygium > Syzygium malaccense. Next base: position 15,111,182 of record CM062260.1, on the reverse strand, counting down.
TGGCCACATGGGTGCGTTGATCTCGATCTTGTTTGTCACCGAGATCAAGACGGCGTTCCTGTTCTTGATCTTGATCTTGCTCTTGATCTTGCTCTGGGTCTTCTTCTTGGGCTGAGACGGTGGGAGAGACGGCGATCGTGGTTTCTTCAGGATCATCATCGGCCTCGGATGGTGGAATGGTGGGGTTGAGGGAGTGAATGTCGGGGCCTGGGTGGTTGTGGGTGGATGTGTAGGTGATGACCAGGACTGAAGCATCTGTCTTGCATCTCTCCACTTGCTTCTTGGCCGAGCACCCCTTTGATGTGCTGCATCTGTAGTACCCTCTGCCAAAATAAATGCCGGAGCCAAAAAGACATATCAGGAACTAGTCATGCTTTTGAGGCATGAGAGAACAATCATGGCCAAAAAAGAGACTAGAAGAGAGAGAGAACACAGAGCATTTGCATGGGATTTAAGGGCAAAAAAGAAAAGGGGTAAAAAGAAGATACCTTGGGTAAGGTGATCCTTTGATTGGCTTTTGCCCATATTTCCTCCAAGACCAGAAATCAGAAGGTGGCCCTTCACTCTTCTGCTTCCCCACGTTTGCTTCCATCTTCACCCTCACAACTGTCTTGTGGACCACCTTCCTGCAACAAATCATGCCGCAATCCATTACTCCCCCCCCCAAAAAAAAACAAATAAAAGAAAGAGTGATGTAAGTCTTGGTTTTGAAGCAAGTCAGAAGGCCCAAAAGGCGAATGCAGAAGAAGATTTCCCTGAAAGAAAATGCAGTCTCTCATGATGCGTGCGCTCATCAAGACTCTTTACCTCCTCTTGGATGCCTGAGCCTCTGGCTTAGTCTCCTCAGAATCCTCCATGTCAAGCTTTGGCGTGAGAGAATCAGCAGCCATGAACGATGTGTGCCCGCAGATTCTACTGCTGCTTCACAAAACACGTACTTCTCAAGAAACCCAGAATTGTTGTCAAGATCAGGAAGCAGCAGAAGCAGGTGAGAACAGTTATGTATAGATCAAGATGTGCTCCAATTGATTGAGGGAGAAAGAGAGAGATAGAAAGGGAGAGAGGGACAAAGAGGAAGCAAGGAAGGAGGGAGAGAAATGACAAGGAGCAAGTTGCTTTCCCCTCATCTCTTGTCACTCATTTATTAAAAGAGCTATGATCACAGCCATGCATGTCACTACTCTTCCTTCCCCCCACCCACTAGCCTCTCCACCTTCCAATATAATATCCGACCCCACCCACACACACATAATTACGCATATTTATGAATAAATAAAAAAAGCATGCTAATTTATTCGGCATGTCGGCCCCACGTCTTAATTAATCAACGGTGACAAGCATATGCTCTGTTTTACATCGCTGCGGTGGACTGATCCGATTGGCTCGAAATCTCATCTCGAGATTATTGAAAAGTCCGAATTCCGCGTATTTTCTAAATATCATGCTTAACCTGATCCATCACATGACCAATAATACGATCTCGTCTAATGATCTTGCCCTTAGTGGCAATGAATTTCGACGTCGCGGCATGTCCGAGGAATCCCCCGCCGCCACGTGGACGGCAGAGGACGGGGGGGGGGGGGGGGGGGGAGGGGCGGAGCCAATTTGGAATTCCAAAAATCTTGAGCGGACGCGGACACACGTTGGACTTTGCCCAACGCAAAAGGGCTGACAGAACAGACGTACGGCTGCCATTGCTGGGATTCGGTGGAGGGCGTGGCGACGTGGGCGCGTGGGTGTTCTTGGCTGAGCCGAGGAAGTGCACGAAGGAAGATCCGCGCACGAAAGGTGAAATCGCAGGTGACATTAGTGGCGCCTCCTTTATGGCAATTTGCCTCTGCCTTTTTTTTGCTTTTTTTCGGGGCGGAATCATGAGGCGCCCTCTGTTGAATATGCCTAACTTTTGCACTTGTGCGTGGAGTCCCAAATTCGCGAGATTCATGATCGTGAAAGAGGATGGCACCATAAATGTGTACACTTCGGTGCCCTTCGCGATCATATTGTGCACCGGTTAGGTGCGCATATTTAGGGCGTGTGTTGTTTGAGTGAAAGAATTTTTCAGGAATTAGTTTTCTGGATTTTTACACGCTTGATTTGTTGAAAATGATCAATCAACGAAAAGCCATTTACGGTCAAGGAAAATATGCATATTTAAAGTTAGGAAGAATAATTCCCCAACATGAAAAGGGGAAAATATTTTTTTTAAAATAATTTCCTAGAAAGTATTTTCATTTATAATGAAGTTTTCCCCTAAACAAACACGTTATTTAGACTCCGTTCGTTTCGCGAAAAATTTGACATTTTTGAATAATGTTTTCCAAGAAGTCATTTTCTTGGAAAATAATAAATTTTTTCGGTGTTTGGTTGAAATCTGAAAATGAATTGTAAATTTTTTTTCTGACATTTGAAAATGAAAACCGATCTTATTTTCCTCAATGGACATGCAATATTCGATCGCTAGTAACTTTGGACATGGGTAGCCGGCATTGGCATCGAGGTCCCGGGCCCAACTTTTGTGGACTCGAGACCGACCTTTGTGAACCTAGGCGGCCGGGCCTACGTGTCGGGTCTTGGGCCCCGACGTTGGGGGTCGGGGCACAAGCATCAAGGTCCCAGGACCGTTCTTTGTGGACTCCGGCCTAGGCATCGTGATCCTAGGCCTGATCTCAGTGGACCTAGGCTGGAGCGTCAAGGAACTAAGAATAGGCATAGGCATTGGGGTCTCAGGCTTGGCCTCTTTGGACCTACACCTGGCCTCAATGGACCTGGGCCCGACCCCAACCTCTGAACTCAAGCACGCTGCCAAGGACCTAGGATTAGTGTTGAGGTTCCCGTGCCTAATGATCTTAAAATTTTCAAAGAAAAAATCATTTTCATGAATTTAAGCATAGGTTTTCTATGAACTTGGAAAGGGTTTTCTATCAACCCATATTTTTAAGCGATATGAACGTAAAAAAATGAGGAGAATATTTTCCCAGAAAAAAATTTTCACAAAAGAAACGGAGCATTAATGTATGCTATTAGTATTATATGAAGTAAATAAAACCTTGTATTTATTTTTAGAATCAAATTTCCTCTTTTATTCCCTAATATCTTTAGGAAAAATTACCAAAAAAGCTATAAACGTATTACAATTTTGCTAATTCGGTCATAAACGTTTAATTTAGCCAATTTAGTCATAAATCTCTTGATAATTTATCAATTCAATTCATCCGGTTAATTTTGATCGGAAATTGCTGACGTTGGCATCTTTTCTTTGTTTTTATCCACCAAAACATCACATATTCAAGTAAGTGAGGTCGCATTCGCAAGAACTTCAATAAGGCCTAAAGATATTAGCTTTTTGATATAGTGATAAAGTCTCGGAGCATTTTACAATATCAGTTATTGTAATTGTGAAAAACCCTAATCTCTCTCTATCAGCATCTCTCTCTTCCAAAAAACCCTCTCTCGGAGAAACTTCACCTGCGGGCATTGCCTTTCTTTTCTAGGCTTTGATTTTTTGTTTTTTCTCTCCCAACCTAATCTGGGAGTCTTTTTTCGCCTCGTTTGGTGTCTTCTTTCGCTCGTTGTTGTAGCTTGTCTTCACTAGTCGTGGTGAATAAATTTGCTTGTAACTGAAAATTTGTGAGAACATTGTCATCAGTCCAACAAGCAGGATGTCCGGGACGTGGCTATAACTTCTCCGAGATTCGGCAGAAGCTCTCCTCTCTCGATTTAGGTCTAGATCTAAATTTGGGAGTTTTTTACTCTCAATCTATATCTAGATCTTGGAGTTCCTTAGAGGCGTTCAATCTCTGGTAGTTCAACATGTTATTGATGTCTTCGTATGTTGAGGGTGTTGATGAAGCTAAATCTATGCGCGCATTGAAACTCGTAGTTTCTAGAGGGGAATATCTTGGCATGCGCATTCGTTACATAGAAAATGAATAATTTGAAATTTTTTTTTCTAAAAATGATCGCTTATATCACTTACAAAATGGACGAAAGAAAAAACATTTTCACCGTTTAGGAAAATGTTTAGACATAAATTGCTATCAATACTGAAAAAAAAAATTTCATTGACTAATTATCTAAAACGATACAGACAATTACTTATAAGATAAAAAAAATTTTAAATCATTCATTTTCCGCTAAATAAACGAAGCCTTCATTCAATTCGAAATTTGCGGAGTTGAAGCATTTACCAACCCAAGGAAAAGATGAATTTTCCCTCATCAATAATTTTCTTTAATTATCTTAAATTTCAATTTCTTATAATTACGCCACGTACGAGGACGACCACGCCATAATAAAAAAAATGAAATCGTGTTCTCCGGAGAAAAAACTAAATAATGAAATAGGGGTTTTTTGTACATAGTGAATAGATAAAACTTTAGTTACTCCGCACAACCTTTGCTTTTGTTTTAATTGTTTTTAAGCAGAAAATGACACTAGCGCATGCGGAGTTTATTTGATTTGATTTTATTTTCTTCCTTAACTTTAGTGGCGTCGGCTACATATTTCTGAACTTTTCTTGGCGTACGGTTTTGCTAAATATGACGTAACCTCAGAGCATGGAGCCAGCACAAGGAACAATATTAGGGCAAGTTGCCTTCAATATTTATTATATATTTCTAATTTCTTAAAACTTTTCTCCTGAATGTATGTCGTGCATATATATATGTATATTAAATTGTATGATATTTATCCGAATCAATTTCATGTGGACGAGATTTTCACGGACGTCATGCAGTACTCCGTATAAAAATATATGTATGTATCGATATTTTGTTTTTGGGGGGCCGGCGAAGTTTAGTGTTATCCAAAAAAGAAAAGAAGAAAGAAAGGTGTCTGCGTCACGTTGGTTTGTCTAGGTCCCATGCATGTGTTTAAGATTTTTATTTCCATTCGATTGAAATGTCAATGGGCAAGACTTGTCCTTTGTATGGAGGTCACATTGGGGGGTCACGTAGGACCTACGTACGTTTGAACACGTCCAAGGTTTGGACATTTTTATTAAAGAGGGCTCGAGATGAGTTTGGCACTAAGGTATTTTATTTTTTCCGATGTATACTGACCCGATAACACGTCTCTTTTTTAATCAAAATTACTGATGGCGATATGTCGGGTTGAAAATTTCTTTAAGAATCAATACTAGATACTCAGCATGTGCCTTACGAGGCACGTCTATATGTATAGTTTTCAATAATAAGATCTCTCTCTCTCCCCAAGTTTTCGAGTCGACCGGGGGAAATGGGAAAAAGGGAAGCCGAACTACAAATGCAATTGGTTTCTACTCATTCGTGCTCTCTCGCTCGCATATAACTTCCGAACACGCTCCTCTTAAAAGGATGACGAGAAATCCCAAGATTAGTCGGTCATTACATCCTGATGCGATTCTATCGTATGATTTCGCATTTGAATTTTATTTAAAATTAATTTTTTTTCTCGGGATTGACAAGTATCATATCTATTTGTGCGAGGAAATAAAAAAGAAAGAAAAGAGAAGAAAAAAAAAAAGAGGTTTCGGTCTAGTCGCATTGTAAATTTTTGTGGGCCGTCATGAAGTAAATTCTGTTTGGACAGTCCCAGGCCCAGGCCCAAGCCCAAGCCCGATCCAGCAAAAGGGTGGGCTAGGCTTCGAGCCTTTTTACTGAGGACCGGTCCGAAAAGAGCGAAACCGTTGACCTTTTCTTCGGCCATAACAGACCGTTGACCTTAGGAAATGGACGGGCAGTTAAAAAATACCTAACATCCGAGGATGCTTCGTCTGATGCACGGGAACACAAGAAAAGACGCGACCAGATATGAATTTATTCCCAAAAAAAAAAAATAAAGGACGGCATAAAGATGGGACGATATTGCTCGAAACGATTTGATATATTCAGAATTTACGAATGATTCAATAAAGAAATCGAGCGAGACATCGTTATGGGGTTCATGCAACTGATCGAGCCCATGTCAGTAAGATAAGCCCTCGATTCCGCGACGCAGTTGTTGTGGCACCCACTTTGGCTAAGGCCAATTGCAATAATCGAAAAAATGTCCCCTCCAATTGGAAGAGCACGAACTTATCTAACCACTATCCGAGCCCCCCAAAAAAAAAACAAACAAAAGAAAAGAGAAAGAAACTGCCTAACTACCAGCGGTTAGGCTCCATCCAATAATGCCCGAAGAAACACTAAACAATGACACGTGTAAATATTTAACTGGGGCGGCATTGGGTAAGCAAACTCCATTTAATAACAGGTGGCGCAAGCCCATCCTCCAACGACAGGGCACCTTCATGCTTCAACGCACTGAGATGAACCCCGAACCGGTTCGCGAATCAACGTGCGTTCTTCTCGTTTTGTAATTACTAAGTCGAATCGAAACTGGGTCGATGATACCTTCTCATTTTTTCCTCTGGTTTTTTTTTCTTTTTTTGGTTCACGTGCTTTGGTGGGTGCGGGAGAAAGATAGGTAATTTATGCCTTGTACATGACATTCCGCGAAGGCGTCTAGGCAAAGCGCCTCGGCACGTCAGCATCAGCGTTCGAGCGATGGACGTGGACACCACTCCATTGACCAAGCTGTCGCGCAAATTCAGATATATAGACAAGATGCTGCTCTTGCTGTGTTCTGTTCTGTTCCTTCTCTTGCAATCGAATTCAATTCAATTCGTCGCTTTTTTCGTGCGTCCTAAGTCCCGTCGTTCTTGCGTGCACCACCATCGTCATCAGCCCAAAGACGATGGTGTGGCCGATCGCGCGCTGTCCACGGCCGCACCGGCCCAAGTTCTTGGATTCTTCGATCTTGAAGCAGGGGTTTCATGTCCTCTCCGTCACTCTTCTCAGCCTCTTGCTCCCTCTCTCGTTCCTTGTGTTGGCGAGGCTCTCGTGTTTCAACTATTACTCGTCGATCCTCGCCGGATTCGCCGACTCGATCCGGCGAGTCCACCCGTTTCCTTTCTCCTTCTTGTTGTATACTAATCCGACCCTGCTTCATGCGGTTGTGGCCATTTTCACGGTTTGCACCCTCTTGCACGGCCTGACTGGGAGGATCACCCTGCTGACCGAGCCGCCGCCGCCGGCGCCGGGGTTGGCATTGCGCCAGGCTCGCCTGCCCTTGGCCTGGGCCGTCCTGTGCACGCTGCAGGTCTGCTTCGGCCTCGGCCTAGAGGCGAGCATCGCGGCCGGGGTCGACGGGTTGCCGCTGCGCCTTGGCGGGGCCGAGAGGAGCCTGCTGAGCAAGGCGATATTCTTCCTCGGGCTCCACGAGATGACGGTCTACTGGTCGAGGACGGTGGTGAGGCCGGTGGTGGACGACACGGTGTTCGGCGGCACGCGGTCGGAGGGGCCGCTCGGGAGGGCGGCGGTGGCGGCGGGGTTCGGCGGGCTGTGGTGGTGGAGGTTGAGGGGGGAGGTGGAGGCTATGGTGGTGGTGCCGGAGGTCAAGAAGGAGCTGATGATGGGCATCGGGGTGGCCGACTTCGCGGGGTGGTGGCTGTATTACCTGACCGTGACGATTGGGATGGTCAGGATCGTGAAGGGCCTCATGTGGGTTGGGATTGTTCTGTTCTGTAGAAAATTAGAAGATGACTTGGGGGAGCCCTGTTTGGATGAGGAAATAGTGTAAAAAAAAGATGGGACCAAGAAGCTTTTTCCATCGCGATGGCCTTGTAATTCGCATTCTTTTCCACAGAGATAATTGAATTCTTTCTTTGTCCATTTCTTGGTCAATGCCCAACGTTTTCATTGTACCATCTGCATTGATTGGCAAATTCTTCTGCATTGACTGGCAAATTCTTCTGCATTGACTCTCCCTTTGGAGAACCATGATAAGAGGAACCTGCCCAGGATTTGGTTTTGGCATTGAATCATTGAGCGTGGTGTGGAAGACAGGAAATGATTTGAGATTCCACTTCCGGGGTTGGAGATCATTAGTTTATGACTTAGGTCCAGATTATATAATAAAACAGCTGAAGCGTGGGAATTATTCTTGCAATCGTCACAGGAACTGGTGAGGCCAATTTGGCAAAAAAAAAGGGTATTCCAATGATATGCTCGACAGAACTAATCACATAGCAGGATTGACTGAGAATAAGAGTGCGCATGATAACGATTCTATATCCGGAAATTGATTCTGCTCAGAAATGATTCTTTTTTATTCCGTACTCGGGAACAATTTCTAAGCATTTGAAAGCGTTTGGTAATTGTCCAAAATTTCTATTTTTAGAATAGAAAAAGAACAGAAATGCATTTGATAACTGCACAAAATTTCTTTTTATTAATAGTATTTTAATAATATTTTGAATTTTTTTAGTATTTATTTTTTTTCATTTTTTTTTCTTTCCTTCCCTTCCTTGGCCATGACCAGTCACCGGTGCCAGCGACTGGCCATAGGCCAGGGTCGGCGAGGCCTCGCCGTCACGGCCGCGAGCTGCCCTCGCTGGCCTTGGCCAGTGGCCGACGGAAGGCTGGAAAGAAGAAGAAGAACAAACTAAGACTCCATTCGTTTGGCGGAAAATATTCTCCTTTTAGAAAATATTTTTCCGGAAGTCATTTTCCTGGAAAATGTTTTCCCAGAACATAATTTTTCGATGTTCCGAGACCAAAATGAAAAAGTTCCAGAAAATATTTTTCGCCGGTGGCGGCGGCGGCGGGCGACCGGCGGCGGCGACCGGCGGAGGCGGCCGGCAGCCGCGACGACAGTGGCTGGCAGCGGCGGCGGCGGCGGCCGGCAACTTTAGTGAAAAAGAAGAAGAAGCTCCGGAAAATGATTTCCGCTTTTGAAGAAGTGGAAGTCATTTTCCATAAATTTAGGCTATTTCGTGAGGCGGGGAAGGAAAATATTTTCCCATGGAAAACGTTTTCCGCCCCCCGAACACCGGAAAACCCGGAAAATATTTTTCGGGAGAATATTTTCCGCCAAACATACGGAGCCTAAGAAGAAAGAAGAAAATCAAGAAGAATAAAAAATGGAAAAATTGTTCCAAAATCAAGAAACTACTTTTTTTTGCTTCTTGATTCTGTTTCAAAACTGATTTTGAGAACATTTTTTTACAAATTTGTGTCCGGGCACAAAAATTTAACAAATAAATTTCTATTCCTAAATTGATTCTAGGAATAAAAGAATATAAATTTTTACTATTTGGCAACTTGCCAAATGGGCACCAAGTGTTTTCTTTTCAAGTTTAGGCCTCTCTGTTTCTTGACACGTGATTGACTTGTTCTAGCAAATCGAATGCCGATAGAGTTTTGCCTATGCCGAGGAGTTTTATGGCCCTCAAGATTCATCAAAAGGGCTATTGGGCTTGTCAGCTGAATAGGTGTGGATCAAGCAGAGCGCCTCTGCGATCAGATGTTCTGGCTTCTCTTCAGCACCGTATGATCACTTGACCATATCTTTGGGACCAATTTCTAAGTACCGCATCATCAAATCACTTAAAAAAAGCTTTGCTCTTCCCTTCAGAACTCGTGCGGTAGTGCTATTTACTACCAAAGGCCAGTTGCGGTCCCAAACGAAGTTGAGGAAATGGACTCTTTTGCCTCTCTCTTTTCTACCTTGCTTTTATGCATGAATTGCAACATGGAATGCAACTGAATGTGGCTGAACAGAGGCAGCGACGTGACCTATTTTGAATCGCCAGCCGGTGAAGTTTTGTTTGCACGAAGTCCCCGGCGTTTGGTTAATAATTACTAGATAAGACCGTAGAGCAAACGCTAGTTCAATCAAAAGGCGGAGTCAAATTACGATCCGGGTCCGATCGCCTTCCAAGGATCAATCACAAATTCTTCAGAACAGAAAAATTCCAGCAGTGATCTTTCAAAGATGGCAACTCCCTAGTCCTCAGCATGTAAGTGGTCCATGCTGGTCAATCAAGGAGTACACTGGGCCACAGACAACGGCTTGTCGTGCTGAAGAAGATGAAATGCTACGCTGATGGATACACAAACTTGTTTAAATCGGACGATCTGGACAGGCTTTTCAATCAGAGCAAAACCAGCTAGTATTAGGTAGCGATAAGCCCAATCAATCACGTCCGGTTTTGAAATTTTTATCGTATCGTTTGTCCAGTCATAGCCAATCTGATGAAGCATTTAAAGCTCTCTGTCTCCACCAAATGTGGAAGTCTCGATAAGATCAATAGTCCCTTTTTTTTCTATAAAATTATCAAAAAATTCTTAGACATATTACAATTATATCAATTCAGTCCTAAACTTTTCATATTTATATTAGTTTAGTCAATCCAGCTAATTTTGACCGATCTGTGCTGACGTGAACTTTTTAAATAATATTTTAAATATTTTATAATTTTTTTCTTTTCTCTTTTTGTGGCACTCCCCGACCCTAAGTGGAGGGCAAAAATCTAAAGAAATGAAAAGAAAAAGAAAAAAATTATTAAAAAAAAGTTCACGTTAGTGCCGGACG